>OX940887.1:25079291-27479291 GCA_954871355.1 Cabera pusaria
CGAACCCGCACCCCCCGGATTACACGTCCAGGTGCTCTGCCAATTAAGCCACGGTTCGATCCATCGATACGACGAAATTAGTGGATTGCATTTGTTAACCCAATTATGCATTTGTGGCGCCATCTATGACTACTTATTACGTAAGTTAATCATTCGGAAGAAATCATTACAGCTTTCAAATCCGACGAGAGATTTTGCACTGCGTAAATCAAATATGGTATATATATGGTATGCGTAAATAAAAATCTCTCTAATTTTGGATTGTGTTTAACAATTTACAAAAATATAAAGTGTGAGACACTTCAAAGAAACATAATATTTGAATGTGTTGGTTTGAATGACGTTATGTGTTAGGGTCAGCTCAGACGCTCAGACAGCTCAGTCAGCTCAGACGCGACGCGATGCGGCGCGCACTTAATAAGAGAGTGATACAAAAAATAACTTTATTTACTACACAAAAAGATACACAATTCTTTGATTTAGTTCGGTGGTTTCAGGCTGCGCCACGCGGCGGCGTGTTGCGCCGCGCGGCACAGCGGGGAAGCCCCGTGATAAACAATTGAACTTTATTAACAACACAATAAGATTCACATTGCATTGAGATAATTTCGTCGCGCGACAGTGACGGCGCAGCGAGAAGCCGCATAAAGTTCAATTGTTTATCACGCGGCTTCCCGGTTCCGTTCTGTACCTCAAAAAGAAAAAAAGGAACCCTTATTTTTTTTCAATTCCTGTTAGTTATATGACCACTATCTTAACTGTACTTAGTACGAGTTTTCATCGTAAATGCTTTTGACAGATCTCACATAGTTTTCGGCTTTATCTCGTTCCCTGATTGGTATAAAAATAGTGAAGTGTGAAAACCACTAGAGGCGCTGTACTGTTTTCCATCTTACATGTTTGGTTCGAACACGTCGCCGCGTCGTTACAAGATCTACGTTTAGATTTATCGCACATCCGCCTGGCCAGCTACCACCCATAAGCTGAAAAATCTAGTGGTAACACTCGTGTGTACCGATAGCTGCGCTTGCGAGCCACTTCCCATTCTAGGCGTAGCGTGCTACCATCCTCGACGACATCTTCACTTACCAACAGTTGATATAGTGGTCATACGCTAGGCTATATTATCATCTGCTACACACCGGTGCATGCCAACGCGGCCGCAATGCGCGTTAGTTCGTTACTCGATTTAGATCTACGCTTAAACATAGTCTGTGCAAAAAGAGAACCGTCGCTTGCCGTGACTTTACGGTGAACTAACATTCAAAGGTAAGGAAGGAAGGTATATACCTACCTAGTGCCACCCGATAATTATAAGAGTAGGTACCTACCCATGTATCAAACATTTTTAGTCGTATTGGCAATGACAGAACAGTTTTCAACGCAAAAAAAAACAGTAAATTAGAACCATCAACACACGCGCCCTCAATTTCTACGACGGTTCTCTTTTAGCAGAGACTCTAATACCATGACATTCTTAAATTCTTATACTCAAACGAAAGTTAACGCTCTCTTTATAAACAGCAAGCTTCAAGGGGCATGACCACAGGGGCATGACCTAAATTCACTATGAGCTGCGCCCGATCATCATTATCACGTTCATGGTATACAAATACAAATACAAATAACTTTATTGACAAAAAACGAATTATGTACATATAAGTTTTGAAGCCCTGTCTTTTTGCGTTAGTATTATTTATTATACTGTGTTGCAAAATAACAGTGTCTTGCCATTTACAAATAAACTGGCCAAGTGCGAGGCGAACTCGCACACGTAGGGTTCCGTACCACAGTAGAATAAATAAGATTCAACAAAATTTACCGAAAAACACCTTTCTTGTAAGGAACCCCCTTACATTTTTTATTGAATTTCATTTTTATTATAGCAGCCATAATAATACACGTCATTATGAGTAAATTTCAAGTCTCCACCTATTGCAGTTTATAAGATCGAGCAAAAACGCCTAAAACAACACGTTTCTTGTAGGTTCCTACACAAGAAACGTACATTAATTTTTTACTTTATCCTGTGTTTAGTATGTGTTATAGCGGCCATAGTAACACATGCTTTGTAAAAAAATTTATGTCCACCTATAAGGGCTTAGAATATACAGCCCTCGAACAGACGGACGGAGAGACAGCCAAGTCTCATTAATAGGGTTCCGTTGGTAGGTACGGAACCCTAAAAATGCTGCAACCAAGTAACAGAATGTGTGATGTTCGCTATATTAAGTAACATTGTTGATTCGTTTTACCAGTACGTCTCGTATTTCTCCCATGATATCAGTCAGTTTGCATATTTCTAACGATATTTGACAAATTGATTCTTGAATCCTCTTTGCGTTTTCTAGCTGCATTTTTTCTAATCGCAAAAACTGTGTTGTATTGTCTTCTTCTTCATATTCTGAAAAGCAATAGATTTCCTTTTGTTTATTAACTATGTGTCAAATGTCAAAAGTACCTATAACCGGCGAGCATGTATGAAGGCGCTCATGAAAGTGGAAGATGCGAAGGAGGTATGTCAGGATCGTAGCACGTGGAAAGAAGTAGTCTCTTTCTACCCCAACGGGAAAAAGGCGTGATTGTATGTATGTGTGTATTAACTATGTGCTTGTACATTTTTGTACTTATAACATACTTGATTTTTGCATATTATGTACGCTGACATTAATACCATTTATTATGTTGGTAATGTAAATATCAAACATGATAACTTAACGTTTTGATTTTGCTAAGGCCGACTATTGGCACTACTTTTACCCTAAAGGTACGGACACACCGCGGCGTCCTGCGTGCGCGATCTAGGCGGCGATCAGATAGCGCATTAGTATTTGTACTGACTGGTTCACACAAAACGCGTTCAGTAAACAATTGAAATGTACTGAGATCGCGCCCGCAGATCGCAGGACACCGCGGTGTGTCCGTACCTTAACAAAAAAAATGTACTGCTGTCAAAAATGCGATGACAGTAACAGACTAATTAATTAGTTTTTAGGGTTCCGTACCCAAAGGGTAAAACGGGACCCTATTACTAAGACTCCGCTGTCCGTCTGCCTGTCTGTCTGTCCGTCTGTCACCAGGCTATAGCTCATTAACCGTGATAGTTAGACAGTTGAAATTTTCACAGATGGTGTATTTCTGTTGCCGCTAGAACAACAAATACTAAAAACAAAATAAAGTTAAAAATTAAAGGGGGTCCCCATATAAAAAACGTGTTTTAAACGCCATCTATCTAATTAGTTTCGGCAAAATGACATAGATGGCGCTAGTAATCGAGCCCCGTCTTTCTAGATCGCGACCAAACCAAATATTCTTGGTAATATCAATTAATCAAATATATGAGGTTGAAACTCTGTTATGTTTCGTATTGTACGGAACCCTCCCTAAGTGTGCGATAAGAGACGCGAAGCTGACTCGCACTTGGCCAGTTTTATTTTATAATCAAACTTTTGGGAAACATATATCAGCAACGACATCGTTTCGTAGAGAAAATATCAACTCAAGTTCTAAATCTATTTATTTCCTTGTTCGTATGCTAGTAACTCAAAAAATATAAACTAGTCTAGATGTACGAAAATCGTATGGGTAAGCTAAATTTGCAATAACTCACATTGTAAATATACATATACAATATTTTAAAAAGATAATGTGATCACCTGAGTTGTGTGCATCATCATGACCGTCATTGTTGTGGTCGGATGTGACGGTTACACGTCGTCGTTTTGTGCCTTTTGATCGTGTTTCTGTAACAACAATCTTGACTTGAATGTTCAGGTAGGAATTGTAAAACTTGTATTGAGTTAGGCTTTATTTTTAAATAGAAATGCCCCGCGGCTTCACCCGCGTTAAAAACTTATTTCATTTATTTTAAAGTTTTCTTTCGTAAAAACCTTATTATCATAAAGATACACCAAAAAATAATTAGATAAATCGGTCCATCGGTTTTCAAGTTATCGCGTGACTAAGGGAAATAGGGATTCTTTTTTTATAAAACCCAATAAACCATATTAATGATTTAAGACTTTGTTACCCCATTTCATCCTCTAAGGGGTAGAATTTCGAAAAATACTAAAACACGTATTTACTTATTTGTTTACAGAAGTACTTATATATAGTATCGAATAAAAAAGACTATCTAATCTTGTTTCTCCATACAGACTTTGAACCCCCGTTTCATCCCTATAAGGGTTGAATTTCGGAAAATCCTTTCTTTCCGGATACTAACGTCGTAATTAGTCATGCCAAATTTCAGCGCAATCCGAAACAATATTGATTTTTAGACTTCGTTACGCCATTTCACCCTCTTACGTACAGACTTTGTAACATAACATGATATAACATTGTTATTTAATATATATCAGTATTTTCAGATAAAGTGGACACGGAATGTTATAAAACATATTATAATATCATGTTTTATAACATTCCGTGTCCACATTGTCTGAAACATGTTAAATAACAATGTTATAACATGTTATGTTACATAGGTTGTATGCACACTTAGGGGTGAAATTTTGAAAAAGCCTGAAACACGTATTGACTTATTTATTTACAGAAGTACTTGTATAAAGTTTTGAATATAAAAAAGACTATCTAATCTTATTTCTCCATACAAACTTTGAACTCCCGTTTGATCCCCTTAAAGGGTGAATTTTGGGGTATAATTTCTTAGTACACCCTTGCATACTAAGACAAATATACCCTCTAAATTTCAAGTCTCTACGACCAGCAGTTTAGGCTGTGCGTTGTTTCTAAGTCAGTCAGTATGTCAGGACAAAGATTCTTATAGTATTAGATATGAGTTTTGTAATAGGAAGTACCTTTACCATTCATATGGTAGATTGTATGAAACAATTTTGTCATTTTTCACAATCTGTACCGACTACAATTCAGCAATAAATAATTTATAATTATGATTATTACCTATTTTTGTACAATATTTTTCTTGGGGAAAAGCAATTACTTGATCACTATCTTAACTGATGTGTGTGATGATGCAGTGTAAGATGGAATCATAGATTGGTTCATTATCAACACCAATATTATAAATGCGAAAGTCAGTTTGTTTATTTGTTTGTTTGTTTGTTTGTTTGTTTGTTTGGGACTTCTTCACGGTCAAACGGCTTCACCGATTTGGCTAAAATTTTGTACAAAGATAGAACATATGGCAGAATAGGATATAGGATAATTTTTTTTTGGCTATCGAGTCAGGGGGTCCAAATATTTTTAATTGAATTTTGTAAATATAAGATCTCTTTTCGAATAAACGGCTTGACCGATTTGCCTGAAATGTTGTATAAAGACAGTTCATAAGGCAGAAAAGAATTTAGAATACTTTTTTTCTGGCTATCGAGTCAGGGGGTCCAAATATTTTTAATTGAATTTTGTAAATATAAGATCTCTTTTCGAATAAACGGCTTGACCAATTTGCCTGAAATGTTGTACAAAGACAGTTCGTAGGATAGAATAGGATATAGAATACGTTTTTTTTGGCTATCGAGTCAGGGGGTTAAGATATTTTTAATTGAATTTTGTAAATTTAAGACTTCTTCTCGAATAAACAGCTTGACCAATTTGCCTGAAATTTTGTGTGAATACATGTTATAGGGCAGAACAGGATATAGGATACTTTTTTTCTGGCTGTCGAGTCAGGGGGTCCAGATATTTTTAATTGAATTTTGTAAATATAAGACCTCTTCTCGAAAAAACAGCTTGACCGATTTGCCTGAAATGTTGTTTAAAGACAGTTCAAAAGGCAGACTAGAATATAGAATACTTTTTTTCTGGCTATCGAGTCAGAGGGTACAAATATTTTTTATTGAAATTTGTAAATATAAGATCTCTTCTTGAATAAACGGCTTCACCGATTTGCCTGAAATTTTGTGTGAATACATGTCATAGGGCAGAATAGGATTTAGGATAATTTTTTTTTGACTGTCGAGTCCGGGGGTCCAGATATTTTTAATTGAATTTTGTAAATATAAGACCTCTTCTCGAATAAACAGCTTGACCGATTTGCCTGAAATGTTGTTTAAAGACAGTTCAAAAGGCAGAATAGAATATAGAATACTTTTTTTCTGGCTATCGAGTCAGAGGGTACAAATATTTTTAATTGAAATTTGTAAATATAAGATCTCTTCTCGAATAAATAGCTCGACCGATTTGCTTGAAATGTTGTATAAAGACAGTTCATAGGGTAGAATAGGATATAGGATACTTTTTTTTTGGCTTTCAAGTCCAGATATTTTTAATAAAATTTTGTAAATTTAAGACCTCTTCTCGAATAAACGCCTTGACCGATTTGCCTGAAATGTTGTATAAATACAGTTCATAGGGCAGAATAGAATATCGGATACTGTTTTTTGTCCATCGAGTCTGACTGTTAGATTTTTTTAATTGAATTTTGTGAATGTGTGTCCTGTTATCAGCTAAACAGCTTGACCGATTCAGCTGAAATTTTATACATATTACAGTTCATATTGCATAGAATCACATAGGATACTTTTTTTCTGGCAGTCGAGTCCAGGTGTCCAGAATTTTTAAATTGAAGTTTGTAAATATGTGGCCTACTCTCGGTCGAACGGGTTAACCATTTAAGCTGAAATTTTGTACACAGACAGTCATAAAGACATAGAAGGGCAACGAATACTTTTTTTTTGGGTGGAAATTTGGTTGTCTATATTTTTATTATGGAATTTTGTAAATGTGTGGCCTCTTTTTGGCCAAACGGCTTGACCGATTCAGATGAAATTTTGTACAAACACATTGAATAGGGCATAAAAGGGCAAAGAATACTTTTTTTGGGCAGTTAAGTGTGGGTGCCTATATTTTTTGTTAACTTTACATAGAGTTTGTATAATCATAAAAGTTTGACCTTAGGTTCATAGATTATGACTAATTTTAATAAGTGCCTTAATTAGGCCATAAAACTGTCAGGGTCATTAAAAGTCATCAAAATTTACGCGATGGCTTTGCTTGCCCAACGTGTTTTATCTGCTTTGTGGGAAGTATTTCATAAGCATTCGTGTTTTAACAGCCACATTTAACCTTAGGGTCATCGATGTTGACTAAGTAGGTAATAAAAAGTGTCAGCGTCATAAAACGTAAAGTTTTTGCGCTCATTTCGCTCGCGCAGTGATAGCGCTCGCTGCGCTCGCGCAATAATTTGTTTGGTTTACTTTGTAAGTAATACTTCAGCAACTTTTGTATTTTAATAGCCACATGCATCAGAACGAGTCCATAAATTAAAACAGTACAATCTTCAATAATCATAATGATTTTTAACCTTAAATAATTGGATATCAAGTTTAACCTTTGTGTCATCAGTGTTAACTTAGTAGGTTATAAAAACTGTCAGGGTCATAAAAGGTCGTAAATTTTTTCGCGCTCGCTTCGCTCGCGCAATGATAGCGCTTGCTTCGCTCGCGCAGTGATAGCGCTCGCTCCGGTTTCGCAGCATTTGTTATATCTACTTTGTAGGAAACATTTCAGCAACTTTTATATTTTAATAGCCACATGCATCAGAACGAGTCCATAAATTAAAACAACCTTCAATAATCATATTGAATATTAACCTTAAAATAAGTGGATATCAAGTTAAACCTTTGTCTCATCAGTGTTAACTTAAAAGATCTTAAACACTGTCAGGGTCATAAAAGGTCGTAAAAATTTTTCGTGATTTCAGTTTCGTTTTCAGTGATAGCGCTTACTACGCTCGCACAGTAATAGCGCTCGCTCCGGTCGTGCAAGCATTAGTTATATCTACTTTGTAGGAAGCATTTCAGCAATTATTGTATTTTAATAGCCACATTCATCAAAACGAATTTATAAATTTAAACAGTACAACCTTCAATAATCATAATGATTTTTACCTTAAAATAAGTGGATATCAAGTTTAACCTTAGGGTCATCGGTGTTGACTAAGTAGGTCATAAAAACTGTCAGGGTCATAAAATGACGTAAAAATTTTCGCGCTCGCTTCGCTCGCGCATTGATAGCTCTCGCTGCGCTCGCGCAAACCTTTGTTTTGTCTACTTTGTAGGTTATATTTCAGCATTTTTTTTATTTTAATAGCCACATGTATTAAAACGAGTTTATAAATTGAAACAGTACTACCTTCAATAATCATAATGATTTTTTACCTTAAAATAAGTGGATATCAAGTTTAACCCTAGGGTCATCGGTGTTGATTTAGTAGCTTATAAAAACTGCCAGGGTCATATAATGACGTAAAAATTTTAGCGCTCGCTGGTAAACCTTCGTTAGGTTTACCAAGTACCAAGTAATGATTAATGACTTCAACAATAGACGAAATCGAGTTCGACCTAAGAGTCATCTATATTGACTTGATGATTTGGTCATTAAACTGTCAGGGTTATAAAACGCCATAAAAAATTTTCACTAGCAGCTATTCACCTTATTTTCTTTGTAAGAAATGTTTTAGGAACTGTTGTATTGAGTCAAACATTTAAACAGCACAATTTCGTATACTAACCTAACCAAAATGATTAATGACTTTAACAATAGAGGATATTGAGCTCGACTTTGAGGGCACCTATGGTGATTTGGCCTAAGAGATCATCGATCTAGACCTCAATGGTCATAAAGACACAAATAACGCGGGCGAAGCCGCGGGTAACAGCTAGTATGTCATAAGTTGAAGACAGATGCTGGATAATGGACGTCTGTCCAGTTCACGTAATGTAACTGTCAATCCTGTCTTCCTTATCCACTAGCTGGTACTGAATATCATCTCATCATCTCTTAGATCTCTCATATTTTAGGTTAGGCCGCAATTAGGGGACGGTGCTAGGCTAGTTTTATCAATGGCACATGCAGTGTCTACTTGGGGGGTATCTGTGATTCAAACTAATTACCATAATACTGCTTGAGTGGTGTACCACCTCCGTCATCTGGTGGTTGATCTGTTTCTTCATTTGAATCCTGAAATCAACACAGATGATGAAATGTTAGTTGATTAGGATAACTAAAAATAAAGTAACGTGTCAAGTAAATGTTTGAACATAGGTTTATGATTCTGTCCAATGTTTTAGTACATATAGGCGAGATATTCGATCATTGAGAACTGGTCAAAAAGGATCACAGTGCAAGTAACTAATTCACTAACTAACGAACGAAATATAATTTTTTATCACACATTCAGCAGCAAAATTACCCAATATTTGACAATAGTACTATCAATGTCGATGTCTTATTTCTTTTGAAAATCAGCGCTGCATGTGCAATTAATTGCGCACACAGTACATGCTGAAATTGTTCCTTTTGTCACAAATCTTGTTTTTTTTTAATTTTTTTTTTTTTTAATATTACTCGCAATGTGGGTTGCACATCATTATCTTGTTAACCCCTCCAACTAAGCTAAATATGCTTGTGTCTGGAGTGGGTTCATGTCAATAGTGCAATGGGTGGGGTGGGGATCGAACTCACAACCTCTCGATCGCCAGTCCGACACCTTATCCATTGGGCTATTGCCGCCTTTTATTATTATGTTAATGCAGTATTGGATGTGACAATAAATATTTCTTATTGTTATTCTATTCTTAAAGTCTTTGTGTGTAGTGAATCTCATTGTTTTGCCTGCATTAGTCTTTCAGAGCTGAGGCACAATTTAATAAAGCTCTTGAGACTATATTTTTTATACAAACCTCTTCCCCGAGTGGATCACTCTTGATCACCATTCCATCAATAGAACTATCTCCGATGATGCCCATTATAGTTTCTTCAATGGCAGAGAGTGCTGTTATACCTTCAGGAGGCATTTTGTTTGTATCCCGAGCTACCTTGATCTCCAGTGCATGTCTACGAACCCGGTACTTCCAGTCACACCAATACTGAAAATAACATAATATAATTTTTATTTGTTATTAAGGTTTAGTTGTGTATATGCTCAACATTTCACCAATTCACCAATCTATTTCAAGAGATATTTCTTCTCTAATTTGTTAGTGTGATTTATACTACAATACAGCTTTCTGGTGCTAATAGTCTCTGAGCTAAGCCACGGACAGTCAACAGTAGACTGTAAATCCATTTACCTACAATGACTACATAGGTACTAAGTACAGGATAACATATAATAGGAGAAGTATAAAGAATGTCAATCAATTAATTAAAAATGTTGTATACATATTTTATCACATTTTGAGTACCAGAACCAATGTTCGGTTAATTTTTTTATTCTAAACGGCAACACATTACCGTATATTAAGCTAAAATGTGGTAGACAATGTAAATAAATATTATTAGGTATATTTATTTATAAAGTTAAGTAGGATCTGTGATAGATACACCAGCAGTTACCTTGGACCAGCCTTTACCATCCTTCACAGCTCCATCTTTCAATGAATTCAATTTTTTTGCACAGGCATTCCAAACTTTAACAGTCATTAGCTTGCCGCGTCTGCCTCGACTCAGTCCTTTGGCCAACTCAGGATGTTCCTTCATAAAATCCAACAGGGTGTTAAGTTGTTCTATCGAAACAAGCCGCCGTTTTAAATCTGTAAAACAAATGAAAACCTCTTAGGTACTTTACGAATCAATTACAATTTTATTTGTTTTTGTCAAACAAATGAATTACGGTTAATTTTAATGACTTAAATTCGTTACTGCTGAAACTTTCTGATGTGTATTAATGTAAATTAAGCGTAATGCAAATGCAATTTGATGTGTCCTTACCGGCATCCATTGTGGCTGAGAAATCTGAGAATGTCTGTCTGTGGCGTGACGCGACTCCGTATGTTTTCACATTATAGTTCAACAATACTAAAATAAACTAAATTGTTTCATTCATATAATTCAAAGAAACTCCAATTTATTCCACAGATTTATTCCATCTCATTTCTTTAAGGTGCTTTGTTTATTTTCTTTTTTTTTCAGCAGACGCCATTTAGTTATTGTTTGAGTGTCACTGTCAGTGTCAATTTGTCTTGACATTGACAAAAGATCAAAACATATATCATCATCCTAGCATATGCTCCTCTGAGTTTTGGCGGGGTTGTGAAAAAGTGTGTGACTGTGTGTGCTCTCATTGTATTTCTTCCAAAGACCTGCTACTTATTAACGTACACCGGCCCCTATAAGACCGACCTTGAACGGAGTTTGTCCCTTTCTTTCGTATGAACAACTTATATAATACTATACATATAGTAGAGAACATATATAGCACTAGCAGTAGCAAGTTGTTAGACAAGGACACACCCCCTTCCCCCGTCTCTCAATTGGGCCGTTTTGTACTACAAAGCAATTACAACCTTATTGCTAAAATATACGGATTAAATTGAATTTGTCTAAACATCTGCACTGCACCATCCTTTTTATTACGTCTATGATTTCATCCTAAAACTTGTGATCTTCCGCGAGTTAATGTAACTAATGTGAGTCTAAATGCCGGCGAATGTGTGCGAGTGTAGGAAAACAGCACCATGTTGAAAAACATGCCTTTTTCATGCCTTGCCACACACCAAAATTATTCTGAAAGCCTTTAAAAAGATAACACTACACGTCAATACTAGGGGTATGACTTGGACTAGACTTGAATAGAATGTGATTTTGACTCAAGATTACGACTTGTATTCACGAAAATTTGTACTATTCTTAACCTTGACGCTGTGGTTAAATGCACTAATCGTGTGGAGGTATAATAAAACTTAAAAAACATCCAGTCTGCTTTATCGACAATGTCACGCTTAGCCCAATCGATCTGCGCAAATTTCGCGGGTTTATCGGCGCGGCAAGCTTAAAAATAAATGTCTGCGCATGTTGAATAAATAAAGAAGCTTTCAGCGCTTGATGAGAATCTTTGGTTTACAATTTACATAAGCTTATAACTATTATTTTAGTGCGGTTGTTATATTACAATTAAATTATTAAAATAAATAGGGAAAAATGTGTTTATGATATACAAAATAGTAATATTGATCTTTATGAATATAAATATCAGTAGTTTATCGGCTCGCTTCCTGGAAAATGAAGTGCTATTCCAGCTGACTTGTCAAACAGCGAACCAGATTTATCACAAGCTCATAGCAAATATTTACATTCAGTTCAATGGTAAACCGGTTAAATTCAGATGGGCTTCAGTCTAATGGGATATAGATAAAATTGTATTGTGTCCATAAATTGGTGGTATGTAACAGTGCTATTTGTTATTGACTGTATGTCCTGATTTTCAATCTATATTTTTCAAATTTGGAAGCTTGGAAATCTATCGAACAAAACAATACGTTCCTTCCTAGATAAAAAAAAGGAACAGCGATGTTATCTACCATTGTCATGTTTTTCAAAGGCTTGAAAAAGGTAAGAATGATGTATTTTAATGTTAATAAGCTTTAAAATCCAAGCCTGATTTTTAATAAACATAGTGTAACTATAAATTCGCAATTAAATGCACGCCTGCTCTTTTAACTTTTTTAAATCAGTGTTTCTAATATAGGACTGGGGAAGTGGGGATATAGGACTGTCTATTGGGGCCAATGAGTAATTTATTATACCAACAATAAGCCAACAATATGACGTCATTGCATGTCACCAAAATTGTCATAACATAAAAGTGTAGGTACTTCAATATGTCTTAGACTTTTCTTCGTATCTAGGTAGGTAACGAATATCAAAAGATATTAATTTCCGTTTGAATTTCGCAGTTATTAACAAATAACAGTGAGATAATGTTCCTAGAAACTGACTAAATGCTTTAAATTTTGCAAACAAATACTTTAATAAAAGCATAGACAATATATGTTTTGTTGTAGTGTAGTGTTAGGTATTAGTTAGGTATTTTACTAGTGTAGTACACTCACCTCGATGAATAAAAGTATGTATCAATATTATAATATTGATTTATTCTGTGGCATATGGCAGACAAGTTAAATATTAAATTAGCACTGAACAAATACTTAATAGTACAAGTTAATAGTACATATGAGTGAGAATTCATTATTTTAAATTAACTAACATGTATGGATTTTGGAATGGATTTTGCGATCAATATTTCACCCACTTCCATTGAAGCTATCGAGCTGAAATATGGCACTCACTTTTGTTTTTTTTCAATCATTTCATCATTTTTAACCGACGTCAAAAAAGGAAGAGGTTTCTCAATTCGACCGTATATAAATTTTTTATGGATGTTTTCGGATATCTTCGTTGTTTATGAACCTATTTAGATGATTCTTTTTTTATTGGAAAGGAAATATCTCAAGGGTGCTACCATAGTAATTTCATCGACATTTGAATAATCATCTCCAGAGATAAGGAGATAAACACCTCAAACTTAGTTCTGAAAATTAATGGCGCGGCATTTGAAGTTGGTTCTTTTAGTTTTTTAAACGATCTTATCCTACAATAATAGACAGTCTCCTCACCGTTTTACCGCTGCTTTTAAGGAAGAGGAACCTGTGCTTACGGTCTTATCTCAAAAAATCATCGAATATACGCGCACTTTAGAAATAATTCTAAGGTACATGACTTTTGGAAGTTTTGGAAAACACTTCCTGCTCGTGCCTGCTGAAAATTGGCCACGCGGTGCCACGCATTTACCCCATAGCTTTCCGTAATTTCAATTGGTTATTTTGATGGGGTAATCATCTGGTTGTTATACATACAACCGTGGTTGAAGCATTACGACAAAGCAAACAAAAACAAAAGCAGCGCAACCAATTTAATTGTAAGCTTGTAGGTAGGTTGTTAACATTGAGGGGACGGTAAGGTCACTAAGCAAACTCACTCAAACTAATTTGGTGCTCTCGGTAAATAGGAACACCTTTTGCAAATAGAAACAGTTCCTAACAGTACCCACGCTAACTCCCTTCCCGCCAATGTAGTGAAAATGTATTTTATCTGGTCGGAAAACAGCTGCGCCTGAATAATAAAACCTTCGTGTTGTCTCGCGACGCGAAGGACCTCATTCAGTCGTCCGACCGTCTGACGTATCTCTCAGTCGATTGTCCACTCTCGATCTGACCTGACCATACGTGTCAGAGTTTTCCAAATTATCCTCGACTTACGGTATGAAGTGGAATTATAATGACTTTACGTGTGTGTGCCGTAAATATTAATTTGTTAAAATGGAAGTAAAAGTTGAAGTGGTAAGTTGAAAATATTATTTTCTTCGAAAAAAAAAAACTCATTCTAGAAGCGTCATTTAGTCATAGTTTAGACTTGTGACGATTATTTTGTTATTTTCTGTTTTTGGGTGCATTCATACATTTTATTAAATATACGTCCTACTATACTCAACTTAAGCCAATTTTCAATGGACTTCCTAAAAGGGGGAAGTTATCAATTCTTGTCTATGTTAATAAAATAATTATGTATGTTACGCGATTACTCCGCTAACTGTGAACTGATGCAAATTGTTATTGTTTTATTGGTAGGTTACATCTCCGAACGGATTGCATTGTAATTTCATCGAGATCGAGATAAGATCGAGACGATCTTAAATTATTAAATTCAAAAAGTTACGTTTGATTTGATATTAGTGTAACGTAGGAGTAGTAGCTTTTATTGGTACTATGTATTTATATTTTATGACTAATTCGTTTGTTGGTAACTATAAACAAAATCTAAGATATACAAACATATATAATGTTTTTTGATTATAAAATGAAATTACATTATTATTACAATGGAGATTTAATATGCCAATACTTACCAATTTCTCCGTACTGAAACTTTACAAACTCCTTGTACACAAATACAATTGCGTGTTACCGGCAGCCTTCTTTATTGACTATTACATTACCTTTGTTTTTTCTTAAAATAGCCCGCACTTGAATGTAGCTAACTAACTATCACGCCAACGTACCATTAGCACAGAATAAATAATAGTACCACCATCGTCGTATCGTAGAGATGGAACCTTGGATTTTCATAACATGAGTTCAACTAGTAATGTGCAACCGACATGGCGAGTTAACTTTATAAAAAAAAAAAGTAAAAAAATTAGTAATGATTTAGACAATTAAAAAAAAAAAAAAAAAAAAAAAAATTGTATAATTTAAATTTCTTCACATGAGGCACTATATTGTGGCTAAATATTATTTTATTAAACTTTACTACTAACTACTACTAAATTAAACGGCGTATAGCGTATAATAGAACTTATATTGACTTATATTAACTTATATTGAGCGCCTTATTCAAGAATTTTGATTGAAGAGTACCTATGTATCGTAGTTATTAATTTGTATTTATTGTTAACTAGCTGCTCCGACAGGGTGCCTAGGCACCCTCTAGCTAGTTGGAAAATCTGTCGCTGAAAATAGGTCAGCAGGGCCCTTCCTCCACGAAACTGGTAATCCTACAGGAAACAATTTGCAAAACCTAGTTATTACTCGTTTTGCAGTATCCATATCAAAAGCTACTTTTTTACATGGAACTGGGTACCCTTTGACCTATCTCAGTGATGATACGGTCAATGATGGAGCGCGCTTACCCAAAAGATACTTATTCCCTTGCGATTTGAATATTGTATTTAGCCGGAAACACAGACTCAGGCAGGGCATTCCATTCCCTGGCGGTTCGGATGAACGAAGATGCAAATCGCTTTGTTCGGGTAAATGGTGTATCCACCATAAATTAGTGGCGCATTATAGTGTCTCTGGATGTCCAATAATAAAATGGGGAAGGTGGAATCAAATTATGCAGTTCCATAGCACACTCTCCAAAATGTAACCTATAGAAAACCGATAAACAAGCGACATTGCGGCGACGCGCGAGACTCTGGAGTCTCTTAAAATATAAACTACTTATATAAAACTATATCAACCTAGATGAAACAATTAGCTAAACATAGTTACTACTGGTTTTGCAGTATCCATATAAAACGGTACTGATTACCGTGATGTATGAGATGACTTGTATAATTTGTCCACACCCTCTAATTACCTGCTACCTATGTTATCAGAGGAGCACTTTGGATAATCAAAAGTAAACAACTTAATTCCATGAAGCTTCATTGAAGAGCTACTTAACTAGGGCCACCCAACCATTAGATAATATAAGTTATACCTATAATTAAGATAGAGATAATAAATCTAAAATATAATTAAGATAGTTTAAAAATTAAACTTCCATGCCACGCTAGTCAGTTTCAGTAGCAATTTTGAAAAGTTTATTGTCATATCTTTTAAGGTACTAATCAGATCCGGATAAAATTTAAATGGGATCATTTTGGTGACGAACCCTACCTATGGTGAAAAAATCATTGAAATCGGTTCACACTTGGCGGAGTAATCAGGTATCAAACATGTACAAATAAACAAAGACGAATTGAGAACCTCTTTCTTTTAGGAACTCGGTTGTAAATAAATTGCATTAGTGGTACATACTAAGAATAGGTATACTTTAAATTAAACCATAATTTCTGTACTTATTATTATAAAATTTTGGTAAAGCTATAATTACAGACTAGGTACGATATGTACCATAAAATATAGATTAAGTTAAAAAACTACTTTATATGTGATGCTAATAATATTCATTTCCTAACTGCTAGGTATGTTTGATGTATTTATCTCCATATCTCAGGAGATACTCATCAGATATATCTGAATATTTCAATGGGACCAAACTAGCTTGCTACTCATATATGGACCAAATCTCCATCCAATCTCCATCAATCTCCAAAAAAAACAGACAGACGATTTGAGAACCTCCTCCTTTTTTGTGAAGTCGGTTAAAAAGGAATCTCTCTAATATTTGAAGTCGATAAAAGGCTCATAGGGCTCAATTTGAAGCAGATGTAAGAAATCAAGAGAGATATCAATGAATACCAGTGGTGGTCCACAAGTGGTCAAAATTCGAATAAAATCATGTATGATCTGTTAAACACATTATTGTACCTACTAATATCAATTTTAGCTTTCTGCAATATCTTTTTTTAAATCATTTATGCTAACTTTTGACCAGTATCTCACCTGTTGATAAGTGTTGATGCGGTCGAGGGTGGTGTGGATGGACCTCTGGCGTCAAAGCCGACCATTATCCCACGACACCACTTGTTTTTAGGGTTCCGTACCCAAAGGGTAAAACGAGACCCTATTACTAAGACTCCGCTGTCCGTCTGTCTGTCTGTCTGTCTGTCTGTCTGTCTGTCTGTCAGTCCGTCTGTCTGTCCGTCTGTCACCAGCTCATTATCTCATTAATATAGCTCATTAACCGTGATAGTTAGACAGTTGAAATTTTCACAGATGGTGTATTTCTGTTGCCGCTAGAACAACAAATACTAAAAACAAAATAAAGTTAAAAATTAAAGGGGGTCCCCATACAAAAAACGTGTTTTTAAACGCCATCTAACTAATTAGTTTCGGCAAAATGACATAGATGGCGCTAGTAAACGAGCCCCGTCTTTCTAGATCGCGACCAAACCAAATATTCTTGATAATATCAATTTTATTAATCAAATATATGAGGTTGAAACTGTTATGTTTCGTATTGTACGGAACCCTCCCTAAGTGTGCGATAAGAGACGCGATGCTGACTCGCACTTGGCCAGTTTTATTTTTGTTTGTAGCACTGAGCCCTCAAAATTCTTCTCCTTATAAACTTGAACTTTGTTAAATCTCACACTCTTACATATCTGGGGGCATAGAAGTGTCCCCACCAAGTCGAGCAAAACAAAGACAGGGCCGTACTATCCTTTTCTTAAAGCCATTCGGACCACTTTCGACCCCTCTATAACCACAGTTTTACACTGTAAAATTGTGCTAGAACTTCGTTGTGGTATATACCTAGGTACATGTCAATACCTGAGCTTACACTCCTCTGCGGTTACAAAATTCTAGGAATCGAGTACGTGCTACACGTATCAATGATACATCTTTAATATTTTTTGGAGTTAAAATCTCAAAACTTTTCATAGAGTTACGTAGTATTATTATCTTTTCTATGATAGAGACACACGACTTCCATAATTATATTGTGTTCCCTACGAACAAATAATTAATAGTCTTATATTATTTTTATTACTTTATTCTGAAAGAAAACTCTACAAACCAATACAATGCAAATAAATTAGGTACGAAATTTCATAACCCATTTCATCTTTTGCATAAGCTCCAGGCAATTAAATTCTGGTCTTATTAGGCTTCATCAATTTGTAGAACGAGGCAGTTAGGTTTCCGAGTATGTACTAAATACCTACAAGTATACATAAACGTCTTCTGGCAGGCACTGACTGGCTTCTCCTGTAGAGGAACTGACTTTAATCTCACCTGGTGGTAAAGGTCACGGCCACACCGCGGCGTCCTGCGATCTGCGGGCGCGATATCAGTACTTTTCAATTGTTTTCTGTTCGCGTTTGGTATGAACCAGTCTCTACAAATACTACTGCGCTATCTGATCGCCGCCTAGATCGCGCACGCAGGACGCTGCGGTGTGTCCGTACCTTAAGCGAAGGTAAGGTAAGCGTGGTCGATCATGGTGAACACGCTAGGCCTAGAATGGACTGACTCACAAGAGCCGTTTGCCGCCGGAATACCGTGAGGTTATGGCGGCAGATTTTTTCCTCTATGGTGTTAAACTACTTATTGGTAGCACGTTAGGCGGGACATCGATATCGCGGCCACGTGCGCGACGTTCAAAGGGTTTCTTTAGTTAAGAAGACTAAAGTCTAGTCTAGTGCGCGAACATATAATACTTACTTATAACACCTGTGGAAGAACATCCATGAATGATCATAGAAATCCCTAGGCTAGAACTTGAGCCAGTGACTTCTCGGTTCGAAGCTTAGCTACGATGGCTTGGATAGATTACCCCGCCAAAGGGCTGTCAATATCTACTTCCACTAACCTATTATTTAAGATGGCTTAACCATTCTCGATGCCTACATAATGAGTCCGAGCAGTGACACAGCACCAATACAAGGCTAGGAGCTGCCATTAGCCTCGCGTAGCTGTGATTTGAATACCAAACCGCTGATAAGTGCTTTCGTGATCGTAAACAATAAGTTATAATAGGCATCGTCATCTACTCGACTCCACCATGAATAATGGAAGATACTAAACTCTGGACCGAGTAGGAGACTTTTTGTTAACAAATGTATAACACAGTCTCAAAGACTAAAGAAAACAAAACGGCCTAACATAACCATGTTACATAAAACATTTTATGAAATAAAGCAATTTTGTATTTGTAGATACGTTTTTTGTGATGGTTAATCCAGAAGGTAGTCGATATCTTAAGCATTGGGATGCAGAAAGACACTTTGGCACCAACTTCATATTGTTTGCGTGCATATAGTGTGATAACACCATAAACCTAGTAGGTACTGATAATGACTACCGCGGCATTTGAAGTTTTGTAAACGATATTAAATTATTCTTTAGAGTCTTAGTCAGAATTTGTAGTGTTTTTTTCTGTAGGTTTAAGTAGGACTTCTGCTAGTCCGCCTGGGGCGATACCACCACATTACCAGTTAATTCAGCCGTGATATACGAATGCGTTTCGGTTTGAATAGCAGTGTCCAGTAAAATTACAGGGCATGTGAGACTGAACATCTTTATGTCTCGAGGTAACAGGCGCGGCGCAGTGTCATGTATCATTCTGGCTATCCTACATTTTACAAATAATAGGTAATTATTGTATAAATATAATAATACACCTGCTTCGTGCTTGTCCGTGTTACCTTACACATAAAAAAATTGGCGAAAGAGCGCAAATCCTACCGCGGTGACACTAACAGAGTGAACAAGGGGTTAGTAAAATTTAAATTCATGCCTTTCTTTTCGATATCTCTGTAGACCTACGTTTCGCTTTACGTGGAGCAACCGAACTGATAGCAAATCAGACAACGTAGGTTATAGGTTATTATTATCTTCTGTATTGTAAGTACTTACAGTACAGTTAACTACTGTAGTACCTACCTACTTCCCAGATTTACCTACTACTACTGTGTTCATACTGTAGAATACTATTAGTATAAAAGACCTATAGTCACGTACTTACCGTGTAGTAGCTATAACTCTTGACATATCCAAAAGCGATTTCAGCGAATGACCAACAAGGAGTGGACATCGTTTATGAGCCTTTTATGACGACGGTATAATCAGACGTAAAATTTCGTTCCTATGGTTAAAACGTCGTTTAGAAAATAAGGGTGAATAGACAGAATCGATAAGTGGGACACGGTTTAGAAGGACACTTAGTATTATGATCGTACAAAACTAAAAAACCGACTTCACATGCCGCGATAGTGAAAATATCCACTAGCCATAATCATGTCATCGAGGTATATAATTTGTTTATATTGTTTATCCTCATATCTCCAGAGATGATTATCAGATCTCGACCAAACGGAAGGCATAATCTCTTAAACAAAAAAATTTTTCAAATCGGTTAAGATTTGACGGAGTTCTGAGGTAACAAGCAAGCAAACAAAAAAAATCAGTCAAATTGAGAACCTCCTGCTTTTTTGTGAAGTCGGTTAAAATAGAGTTAGATTCTTAATAACTTAAGTAATGATAACTAAATTAGTTAAGTTTAGTTAGTTTTTGTAACATGGATAGAAAAAAAACTTGTATTCTGCGAAAACACTGAACACAACAACAATACACGTATAAACTAATAGGTACCAAATTATTAAACAAAAAATTATAATACAAAAATACAACTAAAATAACCGGCCAAGTGCATGTCGGGCCACGCGCAGTGAAGGGTTCCGTAGTAGCCCGTTATTCAATGCAAGTTATTACTCGTTATAAACGAGCAACTAGGTACTTCGTCTTTGTCACTTTAAATGATTTATTCTAAGGATTTTGTATTTGATACAAAATTATCCAACACCCAAGTTCAACGACTATTACTGCTAAATTAATAAGTTATCTTAACCACTATAGTTTTCCTTTAAAGTTCATAAAATGCACTATTATCACGAATTTTTCCAGATTTTTCAAGCCAGCAGTTTAGCTTTTACAGGGGGGGGGGGGGGACTACTGGAACAAAAATTTGTAGTTTAAAGTTTAATATTTCGTAAATGGAGCATTCAATCGAAAAATGCTATTAGCAACCCTTAAGTCATTTTAAAAGACCTATTCAAAAATACCCCATACGATGGGGTAGACGACGAAAAACAAATTCATCCCCAATTCTCATGCAGGGGAGCTACCCTAAAAAAAATATTTTTCAAAATTTTATTTCACCAACATGTCGGCGTAATTTATATACATACCCCTACAAAATTACAGCTTTCTAGTATTAACGGCCTCTTAGCAAAACCTCGGACAGACAGACAGACAGACAGACAGACGGACGGACATAACGAAACTATAAGGTTCCCTATTCCGAACCTAACCGACCTACGGAACCCTAAAAAGTAGATTGTTGTGTATACAGTTAGTGTGGTGTTACAGTACCGCCGGAATAGGTCTGAGCTTAGTAATGCTGCAGAGGACTACAGCGCTGATTTGATTCACTCACCCGTAAATCATCATCATCATCAACCTATCTCTGTCCACTGGTGGACATAGGTCTCACTTATGGCACGCCATTGAGCTCGATTTTCAGCTCTTTGTTTCCAACCGCTGCCAGCTTGCGTATATCATCGCTCCATTTAGCTGGAGGGCGCCCTACACTACGTTTACCGTGGTATAGAAATATAAAAAAACTATGTATATAATACCTCGCTAGGAAGATTTAACTTACACCATCGAAAAATTAAAGATTATTTCTTAGACATTACCACCGATCGACTCTATAATATGGCCTGGCCTCAAAGAGAACAAAATTACAAATTACCGTTATAGTTTTGGCGTGCTCTTTTGCCCTAATAAAATACCCTGTTATTATTTAATGTTAGAGAAAAAATAAAGTGTATATTAATAATTACTTTTAGCACACAGTCTACCCAACTTCTCAAGAGACGAAGCCATCTGAAAAACCGTACGGGTCTTGGTGTACTCCAGACGGCTCTCCCATACGAAGTTCGTAAGTACATGATATTTTATCGAGTCGCTTTTGAGCCGTTATTTTTAAATATCGGCCAAATTAAGTTTTTTTAATTCGTAGTTTGTATGAATTCAAAACTTATAAGCTGTTGTAGTTAGTTATAGAGAGCATAATTCAGCATCATTTTGTTCGTTTTAGAATTTTTATTCATAAATAATTTTGCTTGAAAAATACCTACCTACGTTACGTCTCTAAAAGGTGTAAAGCTCAAAATCTCAAATCCTCAGGTCGCTTAATCAAACTAATGTATATACATAATAAATAATAAAATACACTCACTACTCTGTTAAACTTCAGTTTATGTAAAGGTAAAGTAGTTGTTGATTAAATTACGATCCATTCACTTGATGGACCTGTCTGCGATGCAAATAATGGGATCCTACATCTTGTTTGCAGATTGCTACACCGCAGGGCTGAGTCCAAGACACTATTAAGAGATGATACGGAGGATAGTAAGTTGTAAGTACTACGCCGTTAGAATTTACTTAGCTTAGACAAATATGACCTGACACTTAGTAACTTGATTGGTCCTTCGAGCCGGATTATCGATGATTGTCCCATTATTATTTTTCACTTATATCAGATTCCATCCACTACTGGCTTTAGGTCTAGCCTAGACCAGGGACCTAGGGATGTAACTTCAGCGTAGGTTTGCCTAGACCGTCTAGGCAAATCTACGTTGACGTTACATTCCTAATCTATGGTACAGGTCTTATCTATTATGTCACTCGTTCCGGGCATGTGTCTATCGGTCATCGGGCTAGTAGTTTTCCCTAATACACATATTTCCATAATTTCAGGGCATTTCAACTACAGGCTATCGAAGTATTTTCTGAAGATGCCCACCCAATCAAAAAGAAGTTTGCAAAAGTTGCTCAACTCGAAGCCGAGTTAGAAGAAATTAAAAAGACCAAGGCGTGTCTTGATGCAGCTGACAAGTAAGGAAAAACATTTTAGTTGTATAGAAATATTACCTGCGTTTCAAAGTTTTGGCAATATGTTCCTATCTCCCATTCCATCATGCTGACTATACCCGTGAAAAAATATCAACGAAATCGATTGAGCCGCTTAGCCGTGATGTAGTCACAGACAAACAAATATACGAACTGTTGACTTTGCATTTTAAATATGTATTATTGAAAGTTGCTTTCATTCATTTCTTATTAATTTCAATATATTGTAGAATTTTGCTCATTAACATACCTACCTTTTTTGAATGTCAGATAGACATGCACTTGATCACTATCTTACCTGATTGAAATGAAGATTTAGTTATAAAAAAATATTAATGTTTTTTATTTAATATTTGTCTTATTTTTTTCTCGAGATTTGTTATGCTACTTTCTTAATGAAGTCAAAAATAATATGGACAATATTCAATCAGACAAACATTGATGTAATGACTTGGATTAGTAGATAAAATTCAATTTAAATTGGGAATCGGAGAAAGAAGAGAAGAATGAAGAACGGAGAACGTAGGAGAGACCCGTTGGCGAAAAGGACAGGTGGCTTCACTTCTAAGCGAGAGGTTGCCGGTTCAAATCCTAGCTCGGGAGTTCGAATTGCTTCCAAAAGTAGCTTACCACCATCAAGGAAAAAATCTGCCGCCATAACCTTACGGTGTTCCTGCAGCACACATCCCTTAAGAGTCAGAGTATTCTAGGTCTAGCGTATTCACCATCTTCGACCACATCATCGCTTATTACCAGGCGGGTCAAACGCTAGCCTATGAGATATATATATAAAAAGGAATTGATTGTCTTTTATTTCTGCTGTATAACGGTGGGAAATTTTAATTTTTATCTAGACCTCCACCAAAAGAGGCAAAGTCATATCTATTAGTAGAGACGCCTCAGAGCCCGGTGCCATCAGCTACGTCAAGGAAATGTAACAGCAAAGGTCTCCTGTACAACATTAGCGAACTTGTACTGCCTATCGACCCTCAAGGTAAGTTAATGGAAACTATGTTTTTTTGCGGGGCGTTCAACATAATATATAATGATAATCAAGCGTCACAATTCAATATAATTACTTAAAGTAACACACAAGTCATGCTAGTCCAATAAACTAGCCGTTTCTTTTACTAAGATCAAGTTTATAGTAATGAAGCTTGATTAGTCCCTGTTGGGCGCCAATTGTACTACTCAGATCATTGCTGTACACACCAACAAACAAATCGTGTATTTGTTATGTGAACTATACTATTAATGTGTGGCGGGTACTTAGATACTACTGAGAATGCCCCCTTATTATTAGTAACTAGCAGTACCTTGCAGTTTCACCCGCGTGATTCCCGTACCCGTAAGAATACGGGGATAAAATATAGCCTGTGTTATTTGCAGATAATGTAGCTTTCCATTAGTGAAAGAATTTTTGAAATCGGTGCAGTAGTTTTTGAGTTAAATCGTTACAAACAAACAAAAAATCTAATCGTTCCTCTTTCTAATATTAGTTTAGATAATCCAGTTAACCATCCGAGTGCGTTTCATTACGTTAAACCTTACTGATTAGTCTCTGTTGGGCGCCAATTGTACCACTCAGAGCATTACGTGAACTCACTACACACACACACCTACAGAGGAATCGTTTATTTTTTTGTTGTGACCATTCCTTAACAGTTATTTAAGCAGGCTATTGTAAACATCTGTACATTTTTGAATGATCACATATATTCTGACAAATAAACTAATTCCGATTCTGATGATTATTAATTTAAGGCTTGATACGTGATTGATTAGTTAGTCGTATTATCATTATTCTATGGTTAGACGTGGGACGTGGGTCTGACAAATTAAATTTAATGAGGCGATTTAAAAATATAAACATGTTAGTTCCAGGAGACTTAACAGATGGCTTTCAAAATTAACGCAAATGTCTGACATTGTAAATCTGGCAAACCTCATGTTTTCTTTTAATTATTTTTCGATTGATTTCTATGCTGCTTTTATTCCATACATTTATAACATTTGTAATTTTCCTATTTTTGCTAAATAATATTATACAAACGTAGACATTAAAGGAGGTTTGCATAAAAAGCCATCTAGCGAATGTAGTGGAACAAGCTTTATAAAGTGGCTCATACATTTGTTTCCTATAAGGTTGATTGGGCTCTAGGTATTCAATGGAACATTTAATATGAAACACGAAACACGTCCGTCTGTTTATAATCAGGTCTTACAGAGGACTGTATACGTGCTTTACGTGCTGAGTACACATTCTGCCGCAATGTATGTATAGACCTATGTTCCTAAACTGACTAAGAGACGAAGTTAAAAGGGACATTTTTAGCACTTATTTTAATCACTGCCCAGTGATCCATATAACGTGTTAAGCAAAGCGGTATGCAAATTCCGTAAAATATTCAAATCTCCTTAATACAAACCACTAAACTTCAATTTAATTATAGGTCGTCTCTACATTTCTTGGCTTTTCCTGGTAACATTTTGCTACAGCTACAATGCCTGGTGCATTCCCCTCCGAGCTACCTTCCCTTATCAGACTTCTGAGAACTTGCCCTACTGGCTCGTAATGGATTACTTCTGTGACTTGATATATATCTTGGATCTGACCATGGTCAAGCCGAAATTGATGTACCTGAATGAAGGATTCTGGGTCGATGACCCGGTTGAGACGAAGAAGAATTATATGAGAAAAATGCAGTATAAGGTAATGATTACTTTTTAAACGACTTCAAAAAAAGGAGGATTTTTTTAATTCGACCGTATATATTTTTGTAAATTGTTCACAATCCAAAATTTCATCGTACCGACGGGACTTGAACCCGCAACCTCCTGAATAACATGTTCAGGTGCTTTGCCAATTAAGCGCGTATATATTTGTTGAAGTTATACTTCTTGTAGCGCGATAGAGAAAAATGATGAGAGTGAATTTTTACGATGCGCGCGCACACCGTCTCCTAAATTCTACACCGTGAAGTTAGTTCTAGGTGGCATGACTATGTTCAAGTTGTATATGTCATATTTAACGTCATATTTTTACGTTAATAAAACCTTTTTTATTTAAATAAAATCTTTTTGATTAATTTCAATATTTATCGTTAATCACTACTGCATTTTAGTTATTTTTTTCCATACGGCACAGAAGTATAACTTCTATCGCGTGTACTTAAGTACACACACTCTTTTTTTTCTATGTCTGTTCGCGGATAACTTCTTTGTTTATGAACTGAATTTTATGATTATTTTTTGTTGGAAAGGAAATATCCCAAGGTTTGTTACATTGTAATTTCATAGAGATCTGAATAAGTATCTTCAGAGATATGTCCGTACCTTGATCGTATCATATAAATTGATGTAATCAACGTAGCAATTACTTCAAGAAGCATTATGTTTTGAATGAATGATATTTGTTTAAAAAAAAACATTAATGTCACAAGAGAGTTTCTTGAAGAAGTGATTTTAACTGTAGCTCTTCGCTTAACAACTGCATTTATTTCAGTTCGACGTAATATCCATGTTGCCATTGGATATCTTGTACATATTCTTTGGACCCAAGATGGTAATCCTAAGGTTTCCAAGACTACTGAAGCTGCAGACATTCTGGGAATTCCATCAGGCTATGGACCGTGTATTGTCTTCCCCTTACTTGGTATGTTTTGTTTGCTTTATTTTAGTTATATTTATATACATTTAATTGGATCTCTGTACTAATTATTAATATTATTCGATGGGCAGTTGAAAATTAAGGTAAATTTTGGTACTTACAAATTTCCGCGAAAATCTAAATTTGCGCATATCTTTTTATCGTGTTGACTCAGGACCTTGATTTACCCAATAGAGACTATAGACTTCAGTATCTGGTATAAATTTCAACTTGCTAGGTCCACCTGTTCCTGAGAAAATCGGTGATGACACACGGACAGACTGACAGACGGACATACAGACAGACGGATAAGAAAGTGATCTTATAAGGGTTCATTTTTTTACCCTTTGAGGTACGGAACCCTAAAAATGTGCTAAATGTTATCATCATCATTTATAATTATTTCTAACTAGCTGGCCCGGCGAACTTCGTACCACCCAGACAATGAATGTCGTGTTACCTTTTAGATGAATGTAATTTAGGCTTTTACTAACGTAATACAATGAATACAAAAGAGATATTAAGTTTAGTAATGAATGGCACTTTGATTATCAAGAAAATAATCAGTTGTGGCAATACAGAAATAGAATAACAATACAACAATCAAGTACCTTAACCGCGTGTCAGCAAGACATGATGCAATGAAACAATGTTATTATTTAAATAGATAAGATATTAACTTGAAATTAGTTCGATTGAGTTTAATTTTAATTGTAAAATATAATCACCAGTATTTAATTTTAATTCTGAATAAGTATAGGTATTTACTTCATGAATAACCGTCTAATATTTGTTTGCCTTATGGATAAGTCGAAAAGATGTATACATACGGCATTCATAAATTGGCTATCACATTCTTGCATATCTTTGTATTTACCTACATTCAGACATAAGTTATTTTTCAAAAAAAATAAAACCGACTTCATAACCACAAAAAGGCACTCAAAAGCGAAAAATAATTTACTTAAAATTATTATAAGCGTTACCCACGTCTCTATTTGAAGTCGGTGCCAGCCAAGTCTAATAGGTAGTAGATAGATAATACCTACGAGTACATGTATCTACCTACTTACTAACCTACATGTTATCTTACTACTACTACATACATAGCATCTATCTAATATCCAATAGACTTGGCTGGCACCGACTTCAAATAGAGACGTGGGTAACGCTTATAATAATTTTAAGTAAATTATTTTTCGCTTTTGAGTGCCTTTTTGTGGTTATGAAGTCGGTTTTATTTTTTTTGAAAAATAACTTATTTTGCCCTTTTTAGTGCAAAAAAAGTTTTAGTGAAATTACATGCATCTTTTAAATTATCGTGTCTGGGCCGTTATACACTGACGGATATATACTTTTTGAAAATTTCAAGTGTGTGCATATAGACACACGGACGGACGGACGGACGGACGGACGGACGGACGGACGAACAGACAACAAAGTCTCAGAAAGTGTTCATTTGGTAGCCTTTGGGTTCGGAACCCTAAAAAAATTGACTTTAAATGCCGCGCTAAAGTGAAAATATTCACTAGTAATAATGATGTCATCAAGGTCTCATAGGACAATGTCCAAAATGGCCCTGTGCAATAAAAGCATCTGACACACGATAATTAATTGTCTATTTTATTACAATAATTCCAAATACTTTTATAACACGGACTAGTTGTATTCCAAAATGAATATAAAAAAGTATTATTTGCGATTATTAACATTAATTGCCGCCATATGGCCAACAGGGTACTGAATCACTCTACTACGTTATAAGAGGCACTTCCCTATATTGTGGATACCCGAATTATGTAAGCACTGTGTAGCCAACCTAACAACGGAAAGTATTATTTACGTAGTAAACATCTAATGTGTTCCGGCAGCTATCCTTGAGAGCCAGTTCCCATTCTAGTCCACTTCTCTATCTTCGACCGCATCATCACTTAGCAACAGGTGAGATAGTGGTCAAACGCTTGCCTATAAGATATTACAAAAAAAATTTCCCCACCTTTATTTCTATCTCGCTCACAGTTACCGTAAGAATATCTTATATGCAATAGCAACCTCCATTGTGTATAATCTTCTTTGGACTCTTCTACTAAAACTAGTACAATCTCCTATGTTTGGGGTATTTATCTCCATATCTCTGGTGATACTAATCAGATCTCGATAAAATTAAAATGGGACCACCTCGGAAACGTATCCTACCAATTAAAAAAAGAATCATTTGAATCCGTTCACAATTGATGGAAAAATCGCGAACATACACACAAAAAAAAAAAAAAAAAAACATACAGACGAATTGAGAACCTCCTCCTTTTTTGTGAAGTCGGTTAAAAATATAAAATTGATTAGGCACTTGATTGCTTGTAAGCATACATTTTTTTTTAAGTTTCATTATGGCTCCACACGATTAGTGTATTTAGCCAGTCAAGTTCAAGTATTAAAATTCTTCAAGTTTTATCAATTTTGGTCGATGGGTTAAAGTCACATTTCAGGTCAGTTTTCAAGTAAAAGTCTAGTCTAAGTCATAACTTCATTAAAGATGTGGTGTTTACTGAAGAATGTCAGTGGAATTTTGGTGTGACCGCAAATAGCATGTTTTTCAACATTGTGCTGTTTCCCTACACTCGCACACACTCACAGGCACTTAATGCTTAATAATCCACATTTATTACACATTAACACGCGGAAGAACACCAGTTTTAGGAAAAATACAATGAGATCACACACACTTTTCCACATTCCCGCCAAAAACTTGTAAGCATACATTTCTAAACGTACGCATTTTTGACAATCAATAAATATGTCATATATGTCATTGTCATTACTGACAGTATTCAAAATGTATTAACAATTTTAAAATGTACATGACTTGAAATCACAAAAACTTGAAGAATTTTTGTACTTGACACTGGCTACATACATTAATCGTGTGGAGCGATGACCCTTATTAATTTGCGGTTTACCATATCGACGGGATAAACAATTGAACATCAAATTATTGGCAGTTTTTTAACCCAAGAACATTTTGGCAAAATAATTTGACTTATATATATTTTTTAGGTCAATTATTCATTATTTTTAATACTTATTATCCTATTCCTGACAAAGACAATTCCATAAATACAAAAATCATAAAAATTGGTCCAGCTGTTCTTGAG
Organism: Cabera pusaria; assembly: GCA_954871355.1. NCBI lineage: Eukaryota > Metazoa > Arthropoda > Insecta > Lepidoptera > Geometridae > Cabera > Cabera pusaria. The sequence continues at coordinate 25,109,006 of OX940887.1, forward strand.
TTAGTAACGAACACGACTTTCTTTTATAAACATAGATGAATAAATACAAAAGCTTACTAGTAATGAATTTGGGGTGCACATTACTAGTAGTCTTGTTAACCCCTCCAACTAAGCTAAATATGCTTGTGTCTGAAGTGGGTTCACGTCAGTGCAGTGGGTGAGGATCGAACCCACGACCAGGCCGACGCCTTAGGCATTGGGCTTCTTTGGTGTCAATTACTACCGCTTTCATTTCAGTATTAATTTCTATTATATATTAAATTTTCTCGGTCTTTCTCTCAGTCCTAAATTTAAAAAATACCACTTCTATGGTATTTGAGATACAGCATTTTGGAATCTATAATTCACGATGATCAATGATATTGTTTTCACCTTCATCAGTAATGGCATACACATGTATAAAACCAATCGAAATATTAGTGAAATATGCTTTACCATCTCTACTTCATACCTACTTTAACCAACCTTCACTGTACGAATATCGTCTATAACACCATCAACCCCTTCCAGGTTCGAATAGGCAAGACCTTATTCTACATCTTCTTCATGATCCACCTCAACGCTTGTGCCTATTACGCTATGAGTGCCCACATTGGTCTCGGCACCAACGGTTGGGTGTACGACAACCAAGGCAACGCCTACGTTCGATGCTTCTACTTCGCTACTAAGACCGCCACTTCCATTGGAAAGAATCCGAAGCCAGAAAACACGATTGAGTACTTGTTCATGACTGGTGCTTGGCTGATGGGAGTTTTTGTGTTTGCGTTGTTGATTGGGCAGATCAGGGATATTATTGCTACGGCTACAAGATCTAAGGTGAGTTTTATTCATAGTTTAAAATTATTTTTTTAACCGACTTCACAAAAAGAAGGAGGTTTCTCAATTCGACCGTATATATGTTTTTTCTTTTTTTTTATGTTTGTTCGCGGATAACTTCGTCGTTTATGAACCGATTTTGATTATTCTTTTTTTGTTGGAAAGGAGACATTTCAAGTGTGGTACCATGGTAATTTTATTGAGGTTTGATAAGTATCTCCAGAGATATGGAGATAAACACCTCAAAATTGGTACTGAAAATTAATAGCGCGGCATTGAAGTCGGTTCTTTTTAGTTTTTTAAACGATCTTATTTAATGACAACTCTCCTTACTACGGATATACCTGTGTCGCGTAAGACTAAACAAACATACATACACGGACACATGGATTGGCGTCGCTCTAACGATAAGTTACTACATTACTTATTGTCTCCCCACTAGGTCTCGTCGAGATAAAAACAACCTTTAAGGGTTGACAAAACTGCTGAAACAAGAAATCGTTTTCATATTCAACAGAGTTAGAACCCCGTATACTTACAGTACTCCTTGGGTTAGAACTTTATCTTAGAGTTTTGTGAGTCACAGTTAAAATATAGGTAGGTATACCTAAAACTAGTTATTTCATCCACCTCCTTAAATAAAATCTTCCGCTTAATAGGCGTGACGAAAGATTTTAAATCCTCTTCCATAATGTGGGAACACATTTACTATTCACGAAAAAAAACCTATATTTCGGTAATCAACTTAAGTTTAACGAAGTTTAAAGCAATTTTTCTAATATTTTTTTAATAGTGCACAAAATAAGCTCACTTGTGTCATGGCGTCGGCTGTGACGTCACGCATATGTTAATGACAGACCTAACGTAATAACTATTGTTCGGTATTTCACCAAACACTGCAAGAGGAGCGTTGTGGACTGTATAATACAATAAAATATACTAATTAGGTAGGATGATGCGATGTAAAGTTACGAACGATCCAAACACACAGAAAAGAGGAAGCAAATTAATCTACCACTTACCTTCAATGCCTTCACCAACCAAATCCAAGTTAGCGCTGGTAGATCGGCGCTGCTGAGTGCTGGTGTAAAGTCCGTACAATACACACACAAATAGATAAACTGCACGGCAGATAGATGTAGGAGTTAACAAAAGCTCACGGAGCAAGTAAAATGTAAGGAACGTCCTTTGAGGCTCAAAAATCAAGTGCACCACGGGGCTGCTTGAAGCGAACTGAACGACCGTTGCACCGGTCCTTCCACCGTTTTTCTCACCAAATCGAGGGTAGGTGGTTCAAACATATCGGGCAGCGGCAAATCATTCACTACCCTCAATTTCCGTAATGTATTGATCTAACAACTATTATATAATCTGTGACAATGAATACACATGGGTTTTCCAAAATGTAATTTTCAAGAAAACGTCATAAGAGGACATGGGCGTGACATCATGCGCTGTGATTGGTGTTTCAATCAAAATGGCCGATTGCAGTATTTTAATGTTTTATTTTATTGAAAATCTTAATATTCTCAATGTTTATATAAATCTAAACTAGTGTTTTACATTGTTATTTGTATTTTCCCCTAAAATCATCAAATCTTCGATTTTTTTATACTGTCGTCAATGTCGTCATGCCTATGTTACCAGACCGAGTACCGTAAAACGGTGGACAACTGCGTGCGCTACCTGCGACGTCTGAACATGCCGTCAGATCTGCAGCGTCGAGTGGCTTGCTGGTTTAACTATACTTGGAATAAACAACGGTGCTTTGGTAATGGTCAATAGTCATTTATACGTAATAAAATTCACGTCAAAAATACATTTTAAAGATATACAACTTTGTGTAAGTACACAAAGTTTGCAAGAAGAAAATTAATGAAAATAACATTCATAATAATTAGACTTAGAAAACGAATAGTATTCATAATGAAAAATATAACATTTTAATATAAGGTGTCATTGAGTTTATTTTTAATTATGCTATCATCATCATCATCATCATCATCTCAAGTTATCAACATTAATATAAAATAGGTCGTCTTGATCTTGCTGCGTAAACCACAGAGTACTGAATCACTCTACTACGTTACTCCCGAGGAAGTGCGTAGAACATGCACGATGCCTAGGTCGAGACGGTCGACATTAAATACTGAGTATAATAGAAATCCTTTAAAAATCATGATCCAAACTCACTATAAATATAAATCTTCTGCTTATCTCTTCTTATACATACAAATGAATCCCAATTGCCCTTGGTCACGGCATCACGCGTGAACGGCTGGACCGATTTCGTTAATTCTTTTTTGTTGTGTTTTTTATCGTCGTCGATGGTTCTTATGAAAAAAAAATTAAAATAAATAAAATTTGTTTTTAACGCAGGCGAAGCCGCGGGGCACAGCTAGTCTAAAATAGAATAGAAAACACTTTATTGAACACCATAAAAAGATACAGTACATTACAATTAATGAAACAATAGTGTAACAATAGGCGGTCTTATCGCTAAGAGCGATCTCTTCTAGGAAACCTTCTGATGGAGACAAATTTAACGTTATACGGCGGTGTATGTTGCTTTATCAAATTGTATTATCATGGTGATCTATAAAATGAAATAGGACCATCCATCTTAAGACAGGCAGTCACCAAACGGACAATTTAATTTTTTTCCAAACTTCTCGACGTTTTTTTTTTACATCTAAAAGGCTAGTTAGCGGTTGACCGTTATCTCGCCTGGTGGTAAGCGATGATGTGGTCGATGATGGTGAACATGCTAGGCCTAGAATGGTCTGATTTTCAAGGACTGTGTGAAGCGCCAACACCGTAAGTAAGGTTTTGGCGGCAGATTTTCTCCTTGACGGTGGTAAGCTATAATGCTGCTGCCACCTGCCCTGTGCAGTATAAATTTACTTTTAGAAGGTAGTGTGCAAATTTACTTGTTTAGTTATACTTATTATTATATAATGATCTAGCAGAGCCCCGCGGCTTCATCTGCGTTAAAAAGTATCCTGTAGCCTAATCCATCATACTGGCTACCCCTGTGCAAAATTTTAGCTAATTCAGTACAACCGTTTGATCGTGAAGAAGTCTCAAAATAAATATACAAACTGACTTTCGCATTTATAATATTTGCGTTAATTAATATTATAAGACTAATTATCATTGATAGTTATGATCTATTTAATGTTATTTGACGTGTGTAAATGCAGATTTTTAAACTGCCCTCATATACATATATACTGAATGAATGCTTTGACTTTCACTTTGACGTGACTTTACTTATTGATAAAATTATCTTTGCTTCCAGACGAAGAAAAGATATTGGACTTCCTTCCATCAAACATGAAACGAGATGTAGCTCTGGCCGTTCATATGACTACTTTGAGCAAGGTAAACAAACATTGCAACTTTGTTGATATTTCTCTATGAGACAGACAAGAACGTGAAGAATTAAATTAATTTTGAAAATAGAAAATTTCATTCAATGAACATTAAAAAAAAATTAAAGGATTTTCTTAAGTTTTGATGAGTTGTAATCGGACTCGCACTTAGCTGGTTTATTTAGTAACTCTGACTGATTATTAGTATTATTAGTAGGTACCTTACAACATATTCAGAAATGAAATGAGTTTATTTCACACATAATAGAGTATAGTATACATTATTATTTTGTATACCTATACAAAAGTTTTTAGAAAATTACATGAAACAAAAACATGCTAAATTCCACTTTACTAAAATGTTGCGCGTCATGGAGCTACGTCTTCAAACATCAACTGCTATGAAGGTGATTGAGTCTTACACGTCCTGTATTTTTAACCGGCTTAAAAAAAGGAGGAGGTTCTATGTTCCACTTGTTGATTTGTAGGGTTCCGTACTTCAAAAGGAAAAAAGGAACCCTTATACGATCACTTTGTTGTCCGTCTGTTTTCTGTCCGTCTGTCAAGACCCCCTTTTCTAAGGAACGCGTAGAGATATCTAGTTGAAACTTAAATCAAATTCTCGGGTCTACGTCGGCATCTTTCAGCTGTGAAAATATCAAATTTAAAATATCAAACTGTAAGTTTGATATTTTCAGTCTCCGCGATCAAAAGTTATGACCGTTTATGTCGCATATTTTGCGATTTCACAAGGGACCCAAAACCTATAGGGTACTTCCCGTTGACGTAGAATCGTGAAATTTGCCAAGAAGCTAAGTCTTGGAACACTTATATAGGAAGTCATCTAAAAACCGTAAATATGTAGTCTAATAAAAAAAAACTATTACAAAGTTATTATTTGCGGTTGGTGCATAAACAGTGTCTAGGTATCGGTCTTGGGATCAAACTGCAAAGTTAAGTTAGTATTTTAACCTAGTCTGACAAGTTGGTACGCAAGCCTCGGTGCGCGAGTCTAACTCGCACTTGACGGGTTATATTTCTATACCTTTATTCCATAGGTGCAGCTATTCCGTGACTGCTCCAAGTCTCTGCTTCGAGACCTGGTGCTGCAGCTACGAGCTGTGACCTTCCTCCCGGGAGACTTAGTGGTGCGGAGAGGAGATTGCGGTCACCACATGTACATAGTGCAGTGTGGACATTGTTGCGTGAGTCATATATCTGAGGGCCCAGTGGTGTAGTGGGAGAATGGTCGGCTTTGACACCAGAGATACCGAGTTTATTCCCCGCCGTGCACCAATGGATTTTTCTATCGAAAAAACTATGTCATAGCGGCTTCCGGTGAGGAAAAACAACGTTAAGAAATCCTCAATCCCCGCATGGTGGTAGGACTGTGTGTCTGCATGGCGAAACATCTGATGTGTTCCGGCAGTTATCCTTGAGAGCCAGTTTCCATTCTAGGCCTTGCGTGTAACCATCTTTGAACGGCATCATCACTTACCAACAGGAGAGATAGTAGTCATTGACTACTAAAATTATGTTTTTAGCGCTTTAGCAAGTCCCGTATTTCAATATAGTTAAGAACGTTACCTCTTTATAATACTTAAAGGCGGCAGTAGCCCAAAGGATAGGGTGTCGGACTGGCGATCGAGAGGTCGTGAGTTCGAATCCCACCCCACCCATTGCACTACTGACGTGAACCCACTCCAGACACAAGCATATTAAGCTTAGTTGGAGGGGTTAACAAGAATACTAGTAATGTGCAACCCACATTGCGAGTAATCTTTTAATTAAAAAAATAAAAATAAAATAATAATATGAGGGTAGATAGATATTATATATATATATATATATATTTAATACTAGATAGGTAAGTGTTTGACCACTATCTCACCTGATGTTAAGTGACGATGCGATCGATGATGTAGCACGCTTACCTAGAAGATACCTGTTCACTCGCGATTTGAAGACCCCCGGGTTATAGTTACTTGGAAACACAGACACCGGCAAGGAGTTCCATTCCTTGGCAGTACGTATGACAAATGATGAGTCGAAATGTTTTGTGCGGGTAGATGGAATGTCCACCATAAATCGATGGCGCACATCGGTACGTCTGGTTGTCCGATAGAAGAATGGTGATGGTGGGACTAATTCGTGCAATTGGATGGCACACTCTCCGAAATGTATCCGATAAAAACCGATAAACTTGCGACTTTGCGGCGATGCTCTAGGCTCTGGAGCCTTTTACCAACAAGTTTGTCGTCGTTGATGAGTTTCTTGGCTTTCCTCTCAATTATTTCCAGCGCCTCCAGCTGGTATTTAGCTGTGCCATCCCAGAGGTGAGAACAGTACTCCATGCACGATCGGACTTGTGATAATATACACTATATACACTATATCACAGTATATTATATATAATATCTATCTACCCTCATATTATAAAGAGGTAACGTTCTTAACTATATTGGAATACGGGACTTATTGCGCTTAAAACATAATTTTATTTACCTCGACGTTTCGATCAAGTTGCATTGACCGTGGTCACGAGAAGACTGGAGTTGTAGGTATCAGCATTGTTATGATTGAGAGTAGTTTGAAACTACCCTCATTTGATCTTGTTCGGAGTTGCCATTGCGACACACAATACTGACGACCTCGGCAGATTTTCGTTGGTTTAAACTTCGACTGGAACACTTGCTAATCACTGGGTTCCAAGTTGTGGCCAACCTAAAACCATCCTCCCGGTTGAAATTCGGATGTTTTTTGATTTCAACCGCTTCACGTACCTACGGGAGTAATAGTAACGTTCGGTGAGAGAATAAAAAAATATATAAAAAAACATTCGTGTGCACTAGGCATGGCAGTTATAGCTACTTTTATTTCACTATCACTACGCGAAGTTATTTTTTATTATCACTGTTATATCACGCGTGAAAAATCGCCACCGTTATATTTTGTTAGTGACGATTATTGTCACAGTGGTGCATTATTTTTCCGCCTGTTACATGTCACACTCGCAGTGATATTGAATTGATATGATATTGTGCTATTGACTTGATTGACGCGATACTAATTAGCTAAGCAAGAACCAAAGCTATGTTTTAATAAACAAACAGTGAATACGTGAGACATGGCGCGGCGCGCAGCGACAAGTAAAGATTACAAGTGAGTGAAGTCGAAGTGATATCCTTCCTGTCCCACGACTTCACGAGCCACGGTGTGATTTCACTGGCATTATAAATTTCAAGTACCTATTTAATCAAAACCTTACCGTATTTAAAATAAGACTCATTTTGATTTGAAGTTTTTGTAACGCAGCGTTATTTACCGAAGTAAGTGAAAAAAAACTTCAGATAAATTTAAGGCTAAACCTGTTGAGAATAAGATCCAATTTTACTTAAACAAATTCTCTCTTCTAGCCGGTGGCACGTGTCACTCACATGTTGTTGCTAATGCTATGTCTCTTTCGCACGATGTGATTCTGCGAATTATAATGTAGCTTTACCCGCGTGATAAATAACGTTATATGTAACAGACGGTTTTGATGCACATAACTGGCGTGGCACGTGAATTTCGTTTTCACTAGTGGTTTAACTAGTGATGCGTGATATGTTCCATGCCTAGTGTGCACAAAAACAATTATGTGTGTAAATCGCGAAAGTTTAAAATTTACTATAGGTAACGTTTTGTAAGTTTATTTATTTGTAACTGTAACATTGTAGCAGGTGATCTTTGAAAGTACCCAAATAAATCCGATTTAAAAATATTTACATTTTTAATGAAAAAATGACAATACGCTTTATTTTCTTCTTTGCCATCACAAGATATGTGTATTGTGCCACTGTGCGCGCTTAATTTTTTATAATAATTTGTTTTCCCTTATATATGACCTTGCGACATTTTTTTAACTAAATCAGCGCGGCGCGCTGTCTGTTTAATAGGACAATACATTTCCCATACAATATTATTATTGAACCTCTTAACACAAAAGAACATTCATAAGCCAACAATTAAAAAACACTTTACCGCCCATGGGCGGAAAAGACCTATTTTACGCGCACTATCGAGGAACCAACCATCATTTATCGAATAGATGGGATGTAAATACTGTTTTCATCCCATCTATTCGAAAAACGATAGTCACACATTAATTCCGCTCTTAATTTAAAACATTGGCCTCGCAGAAACGTACTATATTGCACCCTTGTTATATAATACTATTTTGTTCATCAGGTAATGTCTCCTGACGAGAAGGAAGTGCTGGCCACTCTAAAGGAGGGTTCTGTGTTCGGTGAGATCAGTTTGCTCGGCATCGATGGACTGCGGCGCAGGACTGCTACTGTGAGGTAATCTAAACATTATTTGTATGTAGGTATTTAGGTTTTTTCATTATACACTAGCAGCCCGCCCCGGCTTCGCACGGGTAGAACATATATGCCTACAAAATTTGCATCAGTTTGTTGCATCGAATATAAAATATGAACATATTTAACAACCATCGTCATATTTCATCCAATTTACACAAAACCTTAACGAATTATGCACCTAAACCTTCCTCATAAACACTCTGGCTATTGGTGAAAACCGCATGATAATCCGTTCAGTAGCTATTGAGATTATTGCGAACAGACAGACAGACGCAGTGATGAACTTTGTTTTATAATACTTACGTATTGATATTGGACGGCCCTTTGGCGTAAAGGATAGTTACCCTGATTCTGACCCGACGGTCGTTGGTTCTAATCCTAGCTATATACCTACCAATGAAAGTTTTATGTGCATTCATGACTCATGAGTTTTCGTACAGTGGTAGTGGAATCATTAAATCTACCAAAAAGTAGCTTACCACCAAGGAGTACCTCTGCCGCCGTAACCTTACGGCGTTGCCCGACGCAAAATGTAGGGGTAATATACGTTTAACGTGTGTATCTGTGTGTCTGTCTGTAGCATCTTAGCACCTAACCGGATGAACCGATTTTGATTTTATTATTGATAGTTTTTTTTTGTTTGATAGATGTCTTCATCGAGAGTTTTCTTAGCTTTGATTCATGAAAATTCGTTCAATCGTTATAAAATTATGAGCTTTTTTCTAGTTAATTGCGCTATGAAATCAACTTTCATAGGTCTGATCAATTCGAAAATCTTCTTCTTCAACGTTATTGTAAGAACATGGAAGCCTCCTGGACTCTACAGAATACTCAAATCCTCACCAACTTACAGCTCAGATTTTAAATGTCGTGTTTAGAGTCATTGGAAAAAACTATTATACATAGATCAGTCGGGGTGGTTTAAAATATTATATTATATTATTATATATATAGATGAATATTATTTTATACAATAGATCATATTATTATACTATATTGACTTCAAATTGATTGTGATCGGTGGGGATCTACAGCATAGCTAAGCTTATAATAATATTTTCCTAGTAACTATGACCTAATCTGTGGTTTCACTGCAAATATTTTATTAATTTTGCGATGCGTGTTTGTGAAATTCGTGATATCTTCTAGAGTTTTCATTTGAATTATATACTGTAAAGGACAATTTTAATCTATAATATGTGGCCAAGCTAATTCACGTAATTATTTGGATAAGGATTAATACTATATACTTGAAAATAGCCGTGGAAGTTATGTAATATTTTTTAACAAACATTTTAAGATTAAAATGGTTACTGTGAGTCAACCTTAAGAGATAGATATATGCTGTCGCGGACTTTTTTGTAGGTCTTATTAAGTTGTACAACTCTTGCATAGAAAATATTCTTCTATCTATTTTCAATTAAGCAGCGTTCGTAAGAAACGTGTTTTTTCGACCGTTTATTTGCCGACTTAGGTTGCAAATTAGGTCTCCACGAATGTACCTTTGATTGAAACGGGATAATATATGGCCTATTTTCATTCCGAAAGTCCATTCTATGTATTAGTGAAAGAATTTTTTAAATCGGTTCAGTAGTTTTTGCGCTTACTCATTACAAACATACAAAAATACAAAAATACAAAAATACAAAAATACAAATGTTCTCTCTTTATAATATTAGCTATACATATATGCGGAATGAATGCAGAATTACAAAAAACAATTTCAATACATTCTGTACGTAATTAACAAATGAATAATTTTAGCAAACGTATTATTTGATCCCAATTTTTATTTATATTTTGAGGGCTCAGTGGTGTAGTGGGTGGGAGAATGGTCGGCTTTGAAGCCAGAGGTACCGAGTTCAATCCCCACTGTGCACTAATGGATTTTCTTCAAATTTATGTGCGCCCTTCACGGTAGCCCTCCGGTGAAGGAAAAACATCGTTAAGAAACTGCATAACTGAAACCCAGTATAGTGGTAGGACACTACCTAGTGTCCGCCTGGCCAGCTACCACCCTCAAGTTAGAAAATCTGTCGCCAAAACATCTAATGTGTTCCGGCAGCTATCCTTGAGAGCCAGTTTCAATTCTAGGCTTAGCGTGCTACCATCCTCGACCGCATCATCACCTACCAACAGGTGAGATAGTGATCAAACGCTAACCTATATAATATTAAAAAAATATTAGGTATCAGATACAATTTGTATGAAATGTTGTATTTAAAAAAGGTTTTGCTTCTGAAGTTAACCTATGTGGTTGTATCCAGGATAATTAATATTGTTACATCGCGTCGTCGAGTCGCGATGTTTCGCCAAGCTTCTCGAACAAAAATACCGTGGGAAAGAATAGACTAATTAGGGGCTATAAACACCCGACCCGACCGTCATAAAAGTAACCTTCCGGGAATTCCGACCCTAGTCTATGTACCTAGTTTTGTAGTTAAGATTGAACCTTATTCTTAAGTAGTTAGAGATCAAATTAGCATGTATGGTAAAGTTGTTTACATCAGATACTCAAAGGAAAGCCGCCCCTTTTGTTTGTGATTTTTATTGCTTTGTTTTGAACGTCTTTTGTCTATTGTTTCGAGTCAATACTGGAAAGTTCTGTGGAAATATTCTCGTCCTATATAAGACGTTGAAACCGCGGCTTGAGTCAGTCATTTCTTTGGAAGCGACAGTGTTACTATCTAAGCGCGGATAGCGACCAAGTGATCGTTAAGTGTTATCAGTGAACTCGTGTTGTGAACTGTGAACGGTGAAATCAGTGATTGTGAACTAACGACCTCATTGCGTGTTAACGGACTTTTGATAATTGTGCAAGACGATTTGGACAACTACTGTGGAACATTGTGCTAACCTAGTGATCAGTGGAAATAAACGTTCATCTCATCGGATTGGCATTTTAATACCACCCCGCACGTAACAATATTATAATAACGTTTGTAACTCTGTCACTCTGTCACTCTGTCTGTTTGTTACCTGATCACGCCTAAATGGACGATTTGATGTTACTGCTTAATAAGGAGATACTTTATAGCATGAGGATGAACATAGGCTACTAAATACTTGGTGTACGTGAACGAAGTCGCAGTTATCAGCTAAAAATGAAATTTAACCCAAAAAAACGAACGGCCCCCCAGATACTTTTCATTAAAAAAATCAAGCCAGTCGTCAGTGGCGCATCTTAGTAGAGGCCTACGTTCAGCAGTGGACTGTCACAGGCTGATGATGATGCCAGTTGTCAATAAATTAAGGTTAAAATTCAGGTCGCGAGGGTACTCCAACCTATTTGCGCTATCTCGCATGGATCTGGAAGCAGCGTTGAAGCATCACAAAGAAGCCGCGCGCATCCTCAGGCTCCGAGCTGATCAGATCATCAGAGAGAATGCTGCTAGGTAAGTATATTAGTTGACCTGTTCCCACTTCCTATTCCAGGTCTAGCATGCTATCATCCTCGACCGCATCATCACTTACCATCAGGTGAGGTAGTGTTCAATCGCTAGCCTATGCCATTAAAAAAAACTAATAGACTTTTAAATTTTGATTCTGTGAGTTAACTTTTAAATTTTGATCTAAAAGTTAACTCTTCCGTAAAACCAATGATACTTATTGGTTGTAACGGTCATTAACACCGATTGGGCGCGGCATGACCAATGAGACGTTATCATTTTAAAAATGGTTCCACTACACTTTTTAGCTGGTGGTAGCTTTTGTTTCGGAGATGTCTATGTTTTTTTTAATTATTTTTTAGCCAAGGTGTTTATTATTCTAAAGTGAAAGTCGTTGAAATTACAAATGCTAGAAATATAAGAAATAAGGTGGTATAAACATCAATCGAAAACGAATGAAAAGAAATCATGAGATTTGTATGTCCCACTGTTGTATGTCCCATTGTTTGACCATTAAGCCAGAATACACAATTCATGACTGTACCTTTCTCCCAAGGCAAACAAAGCAACGTCTATCAGAAAGAGAAGCTCGTAGATTAGCATCTAACTCCGCCACATCCGGCACCAGCGAGACACGTCGACGTCGCTCCTCCGTGACGTCACGTCCGCGGCGACGCGGGCGAAGCCACAGACGTCTGTCTATTGTTACTGAGGTCAGTGTTACATGACACGGGAATATTGTTACAAAAAGAAGCCAGCACCAGTGAGACACATCGATGCGCTCCACCGTGACGTTGCGCCCATGCCAAGGCGCGCAGCCACAAACGTCCAGCATCTGTCTGTTGTTAATGTGGTCAGTGTGATATGTCACGGAGTCAGTGTAACATGTCACGGAGATCATTGCTACTAAAGTCAGTGTTGCATTTCACGTAGTCATTATTACCAAGGTCAGTGTTATATGTGACGGGGTGTCATTGTTACTAAGGCAATTGTATGTCACGGGGTCACTGTTACTAAGGTCAGTGTTATATGTGACGGGGGGTCATTGTCACTGAGGTCAGTGTTATATGTCACGGAGGGTCATTGTTACTGAGGTCAAGTTAGAAACAATACATTTTTAGGTAGTATTCAAGAGTTATTAGTGGTTAAAATGGATTTTACCGTAGCTCGCATCAAACGCATCAAATATATCGTCAATCATTTCATGATGATTACACTCGACTACTTTATTACGACTACTTTTATGTTATTACGTTATATTAACGTTAGCCATTTAGGAATAGAGTACGTGAAAATTGAGCTTCGTGGACTAGCTGGCTCTAGCGTTTTGACCACTATCTCACCCGTTGGTAAGTTATGATGCGGTCTAGGATGGTAGCACGTTAAGCATATAATGAGAACTGGCTATCAAAGATAGCTGCCGGAACACATTAGATGTTTGGTGACAGATTTTCTAACTAGATAGTGTCCTACCACCATGCGGGGGTCGTGGGTTTCTTAATTATGTTTTTCTTTCACCAGAGAGTCACTGTGACAAACGCACATACATTACTCGATAGATAATGGACCTAAACTACCGCCAATTCACTACAATCTTCCACGTCGAAACCAACATGTTTATTCTTCTAAGAATCTTCGGTCTACCGCACTTTCCATCTTCACTTTCTATCCGATCTAACCGTAATTTTTTTTGGCACTATATATAAAAACATAAATACTAATTAACTAGTGACTCAATAAAATCGCCTTAGGGTCAGCTCACACCGCGACGCGACGCGACGCGGCGTGCACTTATTAAGAGAGTATAAAAGAACTTTATTTACTATACAAAAAGATACACATTTCATTGAGTGAGTTCGGCGGCTTCAGGCTGCGCCGCGAGACTCCAAATGCATTCGTCGCGTCGCGTGGCGGTGTGAACTGACCCTTAGATTATTTAATAATTTTTCTTTTAGGATTCATCAAACATGTCCCTAACACAATCAGAGGAGATGATCACAGTTATTGAAGCGAATAAGAACTGTGATTCTAGAATGGAAAATCTCTCCGAAGACATTCAAGTAGATGTTCAAGAAACGGTCCCAGAATCTATACCTACTATCGTACTTACACCCGATGAAACACAATAAACATTATTTAAGGGACATTGACAATCTATGTATGGATGTTGGACCAAGTGCTGCCCTGAATGAACATATAGTGCATTTTGTTCCGTACGTCAATACAAACCTATAAGCCGAAGCGCTTCAAATTCTGTTCTGGGAGTCCAGAGAAAAACATGTTTTCATTGTGATTTTTTATTGATGAACTTTAAAACAAATATTTATGAACTATTTTTAATCGTTACTGACATTAAATTAATTCATTATTTCATATTATTTTATTTTTTTATGGCTCCGCATGATATTTTATTTACACACAGCACTCTCTACCCATTTTGAAATACATACTTACAAGAGATACTGAAAGAGACTAAGTAAAGAATATTGACAAAAAGAGTACGTAAAACCCATTGGATTCATGGTAAAATAAAAAAAAAATCCTGAAATATATTTATTATTTCATATTTTTTTCTTAAGTAAATTGATCTAGGAAATCATTTGGAAATACTCGTATGCCTGGACAGCATTTGGTCCAAACTCCAAACCCTGTCAATGTCCTTTAATTTTAGAGTGTTTTAAAAGAAAACGTTAATTGGGTTTGTACTTATTAATGTGCAGGATATATTCAACAGATGCACAGATGAAGTGCAAAGTAAGTAAGTGCACAGTTTAAGCAAATACTTAGAGTATATAGTTTCTTAATACAAGCTCTCTCCAAAGTATTAAGCTCTTACTTTAGCCGCGGTGGCAATGCGAAAATAATGTTAATAAATTAAAAAGTTTTATATTTATTAAACACAAGCTTTTTGTAAAGACGTTATTGTCATGTGTAATTAAATTACAATGGTACCACCACGAAAATGTATTTAATGATTATTTTTTTAATCGGCAGAGTACGTTTTCGAAGTGGTCCCATTGTAAGAAAATATTAGAAGATTCATCGAGATCTGATAAGTATATCCAGAGATATGACGATAAACGTCTCAAAATTGCTACTGAAATTGACTCGCGGGTCATGGAAGTCGGTTGTTTTATTTTTAACACTATTTTAATTATTTTCATTTATACAGACCAACTTATTGTACTTATTTATAACATTTTATTTCGCACCTCTAAGTACAGAATACCTAGTAGTAAGTGTATGTACTCTATATACGATTATTTATTAAGTATATCTATGTGTAACTAAGCTCAAACTATATCTTCTTTAGCAATATTGGATGTCAAACTGCATGTCTATATAAACGTTAATTTTAGATTTCTAAGCTATGTTATCTATGTATGGGGAGCTAACGTTTTCACTGGCGGCGCCACTAAGTAAAATGTTCCTGATGACAACAGTCAATGCATACAATAATATTAAGCTAATGGGTTATTTCATATTGGATACCATAACTTTTTGCAATTATTTTAAATCTAGTGAAACGTAGTCATTTACTTAACTTACTTTTTTTTCAAAATAAACTTTATAATCTTAAGCTTTATGAGTTACTAACATATATTGTCTATAATATTCTCTTAACTTAACTACAAGCTAAAGGTACGGCCACACCGCGGCGTCCAGCATCCGCGTGCGCGTTCGCGATCTGATTTTCAATCGTTTTCTGATCGCCGTAGGTCGGGATTGGTGTGAACCAGTTGGTACAAATATTACTAAGCTATATGATCGCCGCCTAGATCGCGCACGCAGGACGCTGCGGTGTGGTCGAACATTAACTCTAATATTTTAGAAGTTTTTTTTTTTACCGACCCTTGTAACCGCCCACTGCCTATTAGAGTATACTGTCATGCGTGCTGCGTAAACTTGAATCTATTTATATTAACTGTACATGTAAAGTTGCACATAAATATGTTTATGAAATATTACGACATCCATAGAACGTAGGTATCGTAGGTTACTTTTTATCCCGAATAAGCACGAGTGGGATCATTGCCACTCGTGGTTATTCGGAATAAAAGTAACCTACGTGTGTGTAAAAATTCAGGGTATGACCTAGCTACATTCCAAATTAGAAAAGAAGGTAGAAGAAATAATGATCAAACTTATTATATACACTTTCGAATTTATAATATTACATGCGGATTTCACCAAACTTGGATAAGAGTTACTCTAGAGTCTAGACTGCAGTATAAATTAACTACAGTAAATCTTCATTAGTTCAAAAAATAACATAAATTATTTTGACGTTTCCAATGATTTACTCTTTTCTTATCCGAGTTCAGTAAAAGCACTTGAGTAGCACTTAAGTGGTGCTAAAATCAGTAAAAAGGAGAGGTACAGATTCTTCTTTCAAAAGAGCAGGTAACGCACCTTTACTGCCTCAGGTATTGCAGGTGTTAATAGGCAGCGATAACCTCTTAACATCAGGTGGACATGCTTGTTCACTGCTTTATAATATACCTTTATAAAAACAAACTGCTTTCAGATAAGTTTTTAAGGAAATAAACTCTTAATATTATCCGTAGCAACGCCGTAGCGCTCGTAGACATCGTAGCATTCGTACCTATTCGGATATAACTGAATAAAATCCTAACACCTCGGGGGTGATTTTATTGTATCATTTATTATTGAATGTTTATAAACAAATGGGTTGCGTAGCACGCACTGTAGTAGTTCATACTTTCTATACCTAGTACTTAAACAATATACAGAATGTCTGATGGAACAGTTTTGGGTACATTCGCTATTTGTGGCTTGTGGTTAATGGACGGAACTATACCAAAAAATATTAATGAAAACTTTATATTTTAGCAATATTTAGATAAATCTGTTACTTCGTTACATTCGTTTCGTGTAGTAATAAATGATCGTTTCCTATACAATAATAGTCAGAATAATATTTTGAAGTAAAAACTTCTTTAGCGGCGTTGTAAACTTATTGGGATGGGTAAAAAATGTTAAACTCGCGTCAGGACACGTGACCTGATCGACAATTCGTATGACGGACGGAGAGTCGACCAAATGCACGACGTTAATGTTCAAGTTTTCACTTATGCCTTCTTCTGCTGACACTGCCGGAGTGCAACCCGTTGTTTTTTTTTTCATTCGTTTTACGTGAAACAAATACGTTGGTTCTTAGACATATTTTGAGCATTTAAAGTTTTGAACAATGACTAATTTCACTTATAAAGGATTTGACGAGTGACTGTGCATTCATTTGTCTACGTCTGAATAACAGCGTAGTATCATATTAGTACGAGGTCCTCCAATATCAAATTATTTTGGTATTATGTTATACAACGTACCACCAGACACCCTGTATAATAAACACTAAAACGTACCTGTTTTAGTTAGATTGAGTATATTCTAGTCTATACATTACATACATAATGTTTATAAATGTGATATTTATCTATGTATACCAGATATAGTTTTATATTGATGTTTAGAAATAAAAGACTTGCAACTGACTGTTTGATTATTATTACATATACATTATGCCCTGAAATAAATCCAGACGATTTCCTATAACTTTCTAGTAGGTAATAATATAACTTAAGAGTTCATACTTAAGTTATATGCTATCGTTTGAGCACTATATATATATATATATATATATATATAACAATATCAAATGGGATCACCAAAAAGTTTAATGTGTCAACAGGCCATTTTCTTAGTGAAATTTTTTTCAGTTTCTGTGTATGCAGCTCAATATGAAGTCAATTATTAAGATTATATTTAAAAACTAAAACAACTGACTTCCATGCCGCGCAAGTCAGTTTCAGGAGCAAGTTTAAGACGTTTATCGTCATATCTCTGGAGATACTCATCAGATCTCGATGAAATTACAATAGGACCACTTCGAAAACAAACTCTACCGATTAAAAAAAGAATCATTCAAATCAGTTCACAATTGACGGAGTAATCGCGTAACATACACAAAAAAAAACTTACAGACGAATTGAGAACCTCCTTCTTTTTGGAAAGTCGGTTGAAAATAATAAACAATCTCTTCAGAACGTTTTTCTGTAGCTAAAGCAGCGTTTCATCTCATAAGTCCATCCTGTATTAGGTTTTTAACCAACTTTACAAAAAAGGAGGAGGTTCTCAATTCGCATGTATGTTTTTTTTTTTTTTTATGTTACACGATTACTCCGTCAATTCTGAACCGATTCGAATGATTCTTTTTGTAATCGATAGGGTACATTTTCGAAGTGGTCCCAATGTAATTTTATCGAGATCTGATAAGTATCTCCAGAGATATGACAATAAACGTCTCAAACTTGCTACTGAAATAGACTCGCGGGGCAAGTCGGTTGTTTTAGTTTTTAAACTATCTTAATTTTAATTATTTAGATTTATAGTTATCCTGAGTTTGGAACATGATTATAAAATACCGACTATTAGATCGTTGCGATCTCGCTGCGTAACCTCCCTGGGAAGTGCATCGGACATTCACGAAACTTAGGTCGAGACAGTCGACATCAAATAGTAGTGAGTATAATAGTCTGTATTTTATAATCCTGTATTAGGTAACACAACCAGCTAAGTATTGCATATTTCTGTGTCCATAAGGATTATATTTTTGTGTCAAAAACCCAATGTTAGCAAAGAAACCCGCGACATTTCTATCTGTTTGATTGACCTAAATAAGCTTTATTAGCATACAAATTCGTTGAACTATAATACAATTACCATTAAAGGGAGTCCTCCCCTCTAATGCAATAATTATACGACGACATTGCGTGCATTCGCTCGCGAGACATTATTTGTAGGGTTCCGTTATCTCTTAGACAAAGAAACCCTGTTTATTAATAACATAACAAAAGTAGCTACCTAGCTCTTTATCGGAATGACGCATCATTTAACTATTTTACTATCGTTTGCCAACGATTGCTGAGATGTATTAAAAGTCAAAAGTCAAAGAATTTATTCAGTATATGGGCAAATTAAAAATCTGCACTCATTAAATAACATTCAGAGCGCGCTTTCATTTGACAGAAGGTCAAAATCTACACGACCTCTAGAACTACGTAACATGGACGGCACATAACATCATCAATATTATCTCTGTGTGCCTGAATTTCAAACCAATAACAAACATTTTTGATACTTAAATTTTAATTAGAATAATTTTATTTATTCTAATTATAAGTGGTTATAAGCTAATGCAACGTACGCCGATACGTTAGCGGCATCCCACCTTAACAGTAGCTCACGGGTTGCAGGAGCAGCCGCAGACGTGGCAGAGGCCCTCAAACGGAGGAAATATGCAGACATTGGAGACAATTACGCATTTCTTCCGTTTGGAGTCGAGACCATGGGCCCGTGGGGTCAACAAGCACGCGGTTTTGTAAAGGAGTTGTCCAGACGTCTGATAGATGTCTCCCAAGACCAAAGAGCTAGCGCTTATCTCGGGCAACGAATTAGTTAATTAGAATTGGTAGGGTCCCCAAAAAGCTGGCGACATTCAAAGAGGTAATGTCGCCAGCTTTTTGGGGATCCTACCAGCGGACAGCGACCTTAATTCAGTTTTTTACTTGTAGATTTTATAAAGTCTCTATTATAGTTTTAGGAGTAGTTGATAAAGATAAAGATAAAGATAATTTATTTGTCCAAAAACATGAGTATGCATACAAAAGTATTATGTATGCAATTTGGTAAAATATAATAATGTACATTCATGTTTTGCCTATGAAGGCGTACAAATAATATTGAATTACAGAACACATTACAATTACAATTACAATTACATTAATAAAATAATTATTATAATTCGCACTTTTTGAGATATATAATAATACAACTACCCTTTTTTTTTTAACAATACATTTGAAAACAGAATCCATTATTGATTATTACAAAACTACAAATAAAAAATAAAAAAAACAAATAAAAAAAATATACAGGCAAAATATTATATTAAAAATGTCACAGTAAATTCAATTAAGTCATCAAGCTTGTCATAGTTTGTCATTTAAAAAATCACCTATTTTATAATAGCATTTTTCATGAAGTAGATTGCTCAGTTTCTTTTTAAATAAATGTAATGTCAATAGTTTTATGTCATTTGGTATTTTGTTATAGATAGCCGGCGCCATGTATAGAACACTTTTACTTAGAAGGCTAGTTTTGGCGCTGGGTAAGCATAATTTTCTATTGTCACGTCTGCGGCGATTACTCATGTCTGAAATTGTAGGAAACAAATTAGGGTTGGCTTTCACAAATTTTGCAGTTTCAAGAATGTACAATGATGGAAATGTCAGAATATGATGCTTTTTGAAGAGTGGTATGCAACTGTCAGTGGGTTTCAAATTAAACATAGATCTTATACACCTTTTTTGGGCTTTAAAAATGATGTCGTTGTTCTACTAACAACGACATCATTTTGCATCAATTGCCCCAAAAAATTACACCATACCGTAATATTGACGCTACTAGCCCATGATACGCTGTTAAAAGTGTTTGTGTGTTTACTTCACTTGCTAATTTGTACAAAGCGTATGAGGTAGTACTTAGTCGTTTACTTAGATTCTCTATATGGTACTTCCAATTTAATTTTTTATCAATGTTAAGTCCTAGAAATTTTGTGGCGTCAACTTCATGTACAATTTTGTCATCGTAGTAAACGATTATGTCAGATGTATTCTGTTCGCGCTGTTTAAAATGCATAACACTCGTTTTATCCAAATTTATTTTTAAATTGTTCCTCTCTAACCATAATATTATTGATGTCAATGATTGAGAAATGTCATGTCTATATGTGTCCTTATTTTTACATTTTATTGTCACGGTGCTGTCATCTGCAAACAGCGTCATAGGTTGGTCGATACTTAGTGGTAGATCGTTTATATACAATATAAACAATAGAGGCCCTAACACACTTCCTTGTGGAACACCATATTTAACAAAACGACCCGATGATACATGAGATTGCTCATTTTTAGATTTGATATTAATATCTGTGATTTCGGTGTATTGAATTCTGTTACTCAAATAGGATTTTATTAGATTCAAGATATTACCTCTAATGCCGTATGTCTGAAGTTTACTTATTAGTATATTGTGATCAACGTAATCGAACGCTTGTGTCATATCACAAAATATAGCACAAACTGGGTTTCTTTTGTCCATATTTGTATATACTGTGTATAAAAAGTCATAAATAGCCATATTGATAGTTCTGTTTTCTCGAAATCCTTTTTGCTCTTCACATAAAATATGTTTATTTTCTATAAAAGAATTAAGCTCCTTATAAATATATTTCTCAAAGATTTTCGAGATTATGGGTATGAGCGAGATTGGCCTATAATTTGATAAATTCTCCTTGCTACCTTTTTTGAATAGAGGCTTGATAATTGATACTTTTAAGGCTTTGGGATAAATACCTGCACTAATGCTCAGATTAATAATGTGGCTTAAATGACTGCATATTTGCTCAGCTACTGATTTGATGACTTTCGTAGAAATTCCATCATAACCAACACTATTAGTAGATTTTAAGTCTGCAATAATTTTAAAAATGTCTAAAGGAACAGAGGGCTGTACAAATATAGAATCTTTTTGGGATTTTCGTATTTGTTTTATATTGTTACTAGAACCCTGAAGAGGTTTAATTTTGTCTACAAAGAAGTTATTGAACGTGTTCGCTAAATCTTGTGGGTCAGTTATTGTTTTATCGGATATTTGTATACTACGAATCGGCTCTTTAGGATAGTTGGGGCTTGAACTGTTGATTAAATTCCATGTAGCTTTTGATTTGTTAGTAGATGAATAAATAGCGTGATTATTATGCGCTCGTTTTGTTAGTTTTATAATATTTTTAAAAGTTCTGGCATATTTCTTAAAATTGGATTTGTTAGAGCTGTTTCTATTCAGTCTGTATTGCCAAAGTAATTGACGCTTCTTTCTACTGCATATTTTTATGCCTTTTGAAAGCCATTTAGGTTTTTTAATTACATTTAAGATAATAGTCTTAAAAGGAAAACACAAATCATAAAAGAGTTTAAATGTGTCTATGAAATTATCATAAGCTATATTCGGGTCGTTTGTGTTATAAATTTCAGTAAAACTTAGTTTATTTAAACAGTCTTTAAATTTTAAAATGTTTGTGTTGCAATAGTCGCGTCTTTTTATGCGCCAAAATTTTAGCCGACATACTCTTTTGACGGGACATGTCAGTAGTTGTGCCGTATGGTCAGATAAAGCCAATTCAATAACTTCCGCTTTGACTCGGTTTTTCAGATTGTGGGCAAAATTATCAATGCACGTATTACTCCTAATTCTTGTTGGTTGTTTTAATGCTAATTTTAGGCTAAAATTCATTAATAAACATTCAAATGGGGGACTATTACTGCTCACGTCCGTAGGATTTAGCCCTCGATGTCCTACACGTGTCCCCTGGGTGGCGCCAAAAGAGCAGTACTTTTCAGGTGGTAGGCTTAGGCCGCGGCGTGTTACCACCCACCAGACAAAGCCATGCCGCCAAGCGGTCGCTTTACGGCATGAATGTTTGGTGAAGCCATTATGGGGAACGGGTCGGAAACAGTTGCGTTGCTTACTATAGCTAGTCGTGATACATTGAAGGTCAATTTACCTGGCAGCCAATCTTGGAGAGCAGCGGGATCCGAGGCACGGTTCTCCGCTGGCCGACCGCAGATAGTTGGGGGCCCAAGTAGTGAGCCAGCCACTCATGAAAGGCTGCCCCGCCATCTCGCGAAAAATCCCGGAGGTGCGCCATCGTGCCGGTTGGCGACCGGACGAGAGGACCCGATGGACACCTCTGGGGGGGCTCGGGCGTCCCCGCGGTCTCCAGGATTGGTTCCCAATAGGTGAAAAGACCTAATATGTATCACGGGTTGGTAATTAGCGCCTCGTTTCCACTTCCGTTTCCCTTACCTAACTTCACTCCCCACAAAATGAAAGGCAGAAACAGAATAAAGGTTATACAGCGGAAGCACGTCCTCTCCCTTCAAGTGCACCTCTCAAACATTCGAGGCTTGCACTCCAATATCCTCTCGGTCCACCACCACCTTGAGACCGAAAAACCGCATATTCTGTTCCTCACGGAGACGCAGATCAAATGTCCAGCTGACGCGGCGTACCTTGCCTACCCAGGCTATGTTCTAGAGCATAACTTTAGGGCGAGGGCGGGAGTTTGTATGTATGCCCGCGATGACATTTGCTATCGGCGTCTCCGCAACCTTGAAGACCCTCAACTTTCCGTCATGTGGATTTTGGTGGACACTGGCATAGAGAAAATTCTTTATGCTAGTGTCTACCGTTCGCACAGCGGAGACGAGGAGACAAACAGGCTCACAAACCACCTCAGTGAGGCGGCTGATGTGGCCCAACAGAGGTATCCTTCTGCTCAATTAGTGCTTCTGGGGGATTTCAACGCCCATCATCAAGACTGGCTATACCCATACCAGAGCACTGACCACGCTGGTCGAGAGATGCGAAAGCTTGCTTTAACGCTAGACCTCACTCAGTTGGTCCAGGGAGCAACAAGGATACCGGACGTTGATGGCCATACAGCCAATTGCTTGGACCTTCTGCTGACAACAGAACCAGACCGCTACTCGGTGTCGGTTTCATCACCCTTAGGTAGCTCCGACCACTGTCTGGTGAAGTCTGTATCCGTCTACTCCCCGCCCGATCCCAGCCAAAAAGGCACCCGGCGGGTGTGGCGATACAGGTCAGCAGATTGGGATGAGATGCGTTGTTTTTTCGCGTCTTATCCTTGGCGGCAGGTATGTTTTTCTTCGAGCGATCCCTCAGCTTGCGCGGATGCTGTGACAGAAGTGTTACGTCAGGGTATGGAGTATTTCATACCATTTTCTGACGTTCCGGTGTCAAGCAAAGCTCGTCCATGGTTTAATGCCAAATGTAGAGATGCAGAAGCATCAAAACATGAAGCTTACTTAGCCTGGGCTGATGCTCGAACCCGCAAGACTAGAGATGTACGCGAAAAGAAGAAAGCCTTTAACTTAGCCGCCAAGTCCTGCAAAAAGGCTCTCAAGAAGGCTCGCTTCGATCACATACGCCGAACAGGGAACAAACTTGCTTCTTACCCCTCGGGTAGCAAAGCGTTCTGGTCCCTGGCGAAGTCGATCGAAGAGAACTTCTGCCGTCCCTCACTGCCTCCACTACTGAAACCCGATGGATCACTAGCACACTCGGCTGAAGAGAAAGCGAATTTATTTGTTACTCTGTTTGCGGAGTCTTCACGTTTAGATGCTGGCAATGCTGTACCTTCTAGTCTGCCGACTTGCGGGACGTTTATGTCGGAAATCCGCATTCGTCAGACTGAAGTACGCAAAGCGTTGCGCAATCTAGACGTGAACAAAGCTAGTGGTCCAGACGGTATACCAGCTGTAGTCTTGAGGACGTGTGCGCCTGAGTTGGCTCCTATTTTGACACGCCTCTTTCGCTTGTCTATGACGACTGGTCAAGTGCCTAAGTCCTGGAAGCAAGCAAACGTGCAACCCGTGCCGAAAAAGGGTAGTCGTGCAGACCCTGTCAATTACAGGCCTATCTCAGTCACTTCCATACTCTGTAAGACTATGGAACGTGTACTGAACCACAGGCTCCTGGCATACCTAGAAGTGAACGATCTCCTCAGTGACCGACAATACGGGTTTCGCCGAAACCGGTCTACTGGGGATCTTCTAGCGTATGCCACGCACATCTGGAGCGAAGCCATCGAGAACCACGGCGAGGCGCTGGCCGTCTCTCTTGACATCTCGAAGGCTTTCGACAGGGTTTGGCACGATAGCCTTATTAGCAAGCTTCCTTCATACGGCCTGCCCACTGGTTTATGTGTTTGGATAGCAGATTTCTTAAGGGATCGGTCGATTCGAGTGGTCATCGATGGCTGTTCTTCCGACCAATTGGCCATAAATGCCGGAGTCCCTCAAGGATCAGTACTCTCTGCAACACTTTTTCTGCTGCATATTAATGACCTGCTTAAACCCGGTATCTTTGGGTACGCAGATGACAGCACTGTTGTAGAGAGTTATACATCCAACGCACGAACCAGTGCATTACAAATCCAGTCTCATAGAGAAGCGATGGTCGAACGCTTGAACTTTTCTTTGAAGGCAGTCTCTGATTGGGGCGATGCCAATCTGGTCAAGTTCAATACTGCGAAAACCCAGGCGTGTCTTTTCTCCGCTAAACGGAGCCCATTTCTACTGGCTCCTACTTTCCGGGATGTGTCCGTTCCGATAAGTAACAATCTCGAGCTTCTTGGCATCTCTTTGACACCAACTCTCAATTTCGGCTCTTATATTGAGTCTAGAGCCCAGCTAGCCTCAAAAAAGCTTGGCATTTTGGCTAAGGTGAGACGGTACTTCACACCGGGACAGTTGCTTAATCTTTACCAAGCACAAGTCCGGTCGTGTATGGAGTACTGTTTTCACCTTTGGGATGGTTCTGCTAAATACCAGCTGGAGACACTGGAAGCTATTGAGAGGAGAGCCAAAAAACTCATCAGCGATGACCTATTAGTAAGCAAGAGACTCCAGAGTCTCGCGCATCGCCGCAAAGTCGCTTGTTTATCGGTTTTCTATCGGATACATTTCGGAGAGTGTGCAATGGAACTGCATGATTTGATTCCACCATCCCCATTTTATAATCGGACATCCAGAGACACTAAAAGGCGCCACCGATTTATGGTGGATATACCATCTACCCGAACGAAGCGATTTGCTTCTTCGTTCATCATACGAACCGCTAAGGAATGGAATACCCTGCCTGAGTCCGTGTTTCCGATTAAGTACAATATGGGGGTCTTCAAATCGCGAGTGAATAGGTATCTTCTGGGTAAGCACGCTACATCATCGATCGCATCATCACTTAACATCAGGTGAGATAGTGATCAAGTGCTACCCAGTTCGGTATAAAAAAAAAAAAAAAAAAAAAAAAATCCAATGATATTTTGTTTGCTTTTAATACATCGATGTTAAAATCGCCTCCTATAATGATTTGCTTCCGTTTTACGCCACATACATACCGTAATATATTTTCTAAGATTTCGTAACACGTGTTTAAGTTAGCCTGTTTTGGTATTCTATATGCACAAATTATAATAAGATTATAGTCAACAAGTTCTATGCCACAGCACTCAAATACCCCTGGTTCGGATCGAGCTGATATCATAGGCAAGTCACGCCATTGCAGGCCGTATTTGACTAAAATGCAAGCTCCACCTCGTTTACACTCTTTTCTGCAAAAGTATGAAGCTAATTTAAAGTTAGGTAATACTAATAAATGCTCATTATAAAATGTTCAGTAATACAGATAACATCTACATTAATATTTTTCTCTGACAAGTCATCAATGCAAACAGCAAGTGCATCAGCTTTATTTATTAGCCCCGCAATATTTTGGTGCATAACATTAATATGCTTCTCCATGAAAAAGCTGATTTTCATTTATTTTCTCCAAGTTCAACATTTCGTGATCGGTCAATATTTTTAAATTGGGATTGACTTTACTATTGTTAAAGTATTTGATGGCTGCAATAAATTGTGACAATGAATTGAATACAGTGCGCATCCCAAAATTATTCAAGGTTCCAGATTTACTGTAAAACATATTAAAATCATAATTTACAAAAGCATTTGTGTCAAAAAGAAAAGCGTATTTATGAACCTTAATGTCTTGTTGCAAGAGCCTATTAAATTTCTGAACTCTAAGATTATATGTATGAGCATGGACAGTAAGTTTATAAGCCGGAGCGCATATAATAATGTTTGTATGTTTTATACTTTTAAGGGTATTTTTTATATCAGATATCAGTCTATAATAGTTTTTATTGTCCTTGAAATCTTCTTCACCGATGAAAATTACGCAATAATCATTTTTATTGAAGTCTGTAAGCTTCTTTTCGATTCCCTCTAAAACTGTCGAAGTGTCTCCATCTGTTGTCAAAAAGTGGCATTTTTGATGATCTTCAAAAGTATCTTCCGCCATCGATAGTATCTTATTTCGTTTGTTGGTACTTAAGATGCAAATTTTATTTTGTGAGGTCTTGGTAATTTTGTCTGTCTTGAATTTGATGTCGGTTTTCTGTGTTTGTTTTAAGTTTAGACGCTGAGCATCTTTCTCTGTTTGATCTTCTTCGGATTGAATTTCTGTTTCAGTGTTCGCTAGATTTTTTTTCAATACGTTTATCTCCAGCCCTGTCTGTGTTTCCTTGTTGAAGCTATAATGATCTGGTCCTTGCTCCGTAAATACGTGCTCGGTTATGTTATCCCTACTCTGACATTCCTGTTCTGCCTCTTCGTGATTAAAGTTTATTAACTTCTGTCTCTTCCGTTTCCGTGTAGACTTTAATGAAAGCGGGCTTTCGAAATAGCCCACCTTTTTAAATCTCTCAATAGTTTTATTATTATTTTCGAGCTCCATTTTGAGTTTCTTATTCTCACTATTCAAATTTTCTATTTCTTGGTGTGCGGATAAAAGCTCGTTTGTCAATGTACAAATTTTTGTGCTTAATTCTTCCTCATGGCTGTCATGAGCCGAGTTATTGGGAAGGCTCATCATCGTGCACTCAAATAATGATGAGTTAGATAAGTTATTAAGTGAGTTTGATCGCCTATAATTACGAAATGTGATATGGTCGGAGTCCATCTTCAACAGGTATACACAAATTTATGTTAAAAATCTTAAATAGTATTTAGTCCAGAAATGGTATATGGAATATATATATATGATAATGTATATATAGTTTTAAATTAATTTGAATTGTATACACGAAATGTAAAATATTTATAGAATAAATATCATAACAGTATCTATATATCTATACTAGCAGCCCGCCCCGGCTTCGCACAGGTAGAACATGCCTACAAAACTTGCATCAAATATAAAATATTCACATATTTAACAATCATCGTCATATTTCAACCAATTTACACAAAACCTTAACGAATTATACACCTAAACCTTCCTCATAAACTCTCTGGCTATTGGTGAAAACTGCATGATAACCCGTTCAGTAGCTATTGAGATTATTGCGAACAGACAGACAGACGCAGTTATGGACTTTGTTTTATAATACTAACGTAGTGATATTGGACGGCCCTTTGGCGTATAGGATAGTTACCCTGATTCTGACCCGACGGTCGTTGGTTCTAATCCTAGCTATATACTTACCAATGAAAGTTTTATGTGCATTCATGAATCATGGGTTTGGGTTTTCGTACAGAAGTAGTGAGATCATTCAATCAAAATCAATCAAATCATGGGATCAAAGAAGGGGTATTATACGTTTAACGTGTGTATCTGTGTCTGTCTGTAGCATCTTAGCACCCAACCGGATGAACTGATTTTGATTTTATTATTGATAGTTTTTTTTTGTTTGATAGATGTCTTCATCGAGAGTGTGCTTAGCTTTGATTCATGAAAATTCGTTCAATCGTTATAAAACTATGAGCTTTTTTCTAGTTCATTGCGCTATGAAATCAACTTTCAGATGTCTGATCATTTCGAAAATCTTCTTCTTCAACGATATTGTAAGAACATGGAAGCATTGACCTGATGCTGGGACATCTGTACTCTACAGAATACTCAAATCCACACCAACTTACAGCTCAGATTTTAAATGTCGTGTTTAGAGTCATTGGAATGCTTTTATTGAAAAGATCACAGATCAGTCGGGGTGGTTTATATATAGATCATAACTATATAATACAATAGAATTTTATACAGTAAAAATATATTATTATACTATATTGACTTCAAATTGATTGTGATCGGTGGGGATCTACTGCATCGCTAAGCGTATAATATTTTCGCAGTAACTATGACCTAATCTGTGGTTTCACTGCAGATATTTTATTAATTTTGCGATGCGTGTATGTGAAATCCGTGATATCTTCTAGAGTTTTCATTTGAATTATATACTGTAAAGGACAAATTTAATTAACGTAATTATTTGGATAAGGATTAATACTATATACTTGAAAATAGCCTTGGAAGTTATGTAATATTTTTAACAACAAATTAAAGATTAAAATGTTTACTGTGAGTCAACCTTAAGAGATAGATATATGCTGTCGCGGACTTTTTTGTAGGTCTTATTAAGTTGTACAACTTTTCCATAGAAAATATTCTTCCATCTATTTTTAATTGAGCAGCGTTCGTAAGAAACGTGTTTTTTCGACTGTTTTTTAGTCGACTTAGGTTGCAAATTAGGTCTCCACGAATGTACCTTTGATTTAAACGGGATAATATATAGCCTATTTTTATTCCGAAAGTCCATTCTATATATTAGAGAAATAATTTTTTAAATCGGTCCGGTAGTTTTTGAGCCAAATCATTATATACCAACATATAAAAATACAAAAATACAAATGTTCTCTCTTTATAATATTAGTATAGATATATAAAAGCGAAAGGTCACCCATCACGAAATCTCGAAAACCGCTTGACGTACAAAGATGAAATTTAGCAGGGAGGTAGTTTATAGTTAATAGACGTCCGTTAAGAAAGGAATTTGCGACAGGGCCGGATTAAGGAGGTCTAAGGGTACTCACGAGTTTCGAGTTGGAGACATTCATTAAGAAATAATTTTGTGACAGGGCTGAACTAAGAGGGCTTTAACAAGTTTATATTAAGTCCTAGGCTTTTTGTACCTGGAAATTGGAAGAGAAAATATTGTTAAGACATGTCAGGTAAGGACAGGTTTTTATATGCATTTTCTGTTGACTTAAATATGAAACGTCATTAAACTTTAATATCTTCATTACCACGTGGACGAAGTCTCGGGCAACAGCTAGTGTTTAAATAAATATTATTATTGCAACTTCAAGGTCTAAGTCAAAGTCAGGGTCAAGGTCAAGGTCAAGGTCACGGTTGTTAATGTCAAGGTCAATAGTATCTACCTATTACGGTTAAAGAAATACAGCCTTGTAAAAGGCGGAAAGACGCACAGCAAAGCCTCAGTAATAGGGTCCCTTAGGTACCTTTGGGTACTGAACTAAAAAAAACAACAGACAAATTGAGCACCTCCTCCTTTTCTGAAAGTTGGATGATAATCGTGTATTATATTCGTTCCTTTAGAATCTATCATTGTCTGATTTTGTAGTGATAGGACTTCTGCCATACTAAACATAAGATCGTTTAAAAACTAAAAGAACCGACTTCAAATGCCGCGTTATTAATTTTCAGTACCAAGTTTGAGGTGCTTATCTCCATATCTCTGGAGATACTTATCAGATCTCGATTAAATTACTACGGTGTCACCCTTGGGATATTTCCTTTCTAACAAAAAAAGAACCATCAAAATCGGTTCATAAACGACGAAGTTTTCATATATATATATATATATATATTATATATATATTTATAAATACGGTCGAATTGAAAAACCTCCTCCTTTTTTTGAAGTCGGTTAAAAATATCAAAATGGATAACTATAAATTAAAAACTCTTTTCACAACAAGTGATATTTTACATGATAGTATTGGAGTTCCTACGGCCATTTTCCGGCTTCATCATCTGACGAGCTTTATGGGACGACCATGATATTGCATTGTCATCCGATTTACATATGTTTGCAAAATTTCAGCTCAATTTCTTTACTGAGTTCCTATGACCACCTTCCAGCTCCATCATCAGATTAGCAAGATGTCATCATAATATTGCATTGTCACGAGAGATCAAATTGCAATGCAAGATTTGACAGCGGGAGAGCTTCCATCTCCATCATTAGATCAGCACCATGTCATCATAATATTGCATTGTCACGCGATTGACACATGTATGCAGAATTTCAGCTCAATCAGTAACCGGGAAATGGATCAAATTTAATTTGCAAGATTTGATGACAAACATCGGAACAGGTGAAACTAAACAAAAGCTTGGAATAAACTTAAGTATCATACGCATTCAAGTGCGCTATGCGCAATTGCGCTGCGCAATGGCGGGAAGGAGATGCGTGGTCCAGTCTTTGTCACGGCCTAAGCGGTACTAAATTTTCTAGGTATAGTTTTATAGTAATTTTTAAACAAATCATTAAAAATAATAAAGCCGATAAATAAGACCTGATAAATTCTATAAAGTGTAGCATGAACCATATTTTAATAAAAAAGGTATAAATATTCATAATGATGTTCAAAATATGTAGAAATAAGCCAATAAAACCAATTTACGATTTATATAGATTTATTTTTTTATATCTATACGTAATATTTTTGCATATCAGGCTGCATGTTGCTCTTTAAAGGGATGTTTGCTTTTAGAAAAACTCATAAAATAACGTATTTGAGCCCATTTTAGTGGTTGTAATTGAGGTGAAACATACCTCTGACGCGTATTTTCACAAAACGGTATGTAATGATTGTCTTCCTTCTCAAAACCTATGATTAAATAAAATATTTCAGCTTCTTGGTGCTCCAGATAAAGAGTTGATCTTTCTGAAACCGTCCTTTTTTCGAATTATCTGGTCGCACCGCTACGATATTACCTTTCAAAAAACCCGAAAATCGATGCGAATCGTATAAGCGCTCTTAAATAGATCATATAAATAATAATTATTATTTAATTTTAAGATTTTTCGGTGCCTTCAGTATCCTAGTTATTGAGTATAGAATAAGAATAAGCCAAGGCGCATTAAGGGAATACTGCAGTACAAACTATACGTAAATTATGCGTTTTTTTTAGGTTGTGTATCACTTTTTTACATTTTTTGAGAAATATTGTCTAAAGCACTGAACCATTATAGAGGTACGTGTATTTATATAGCTGGAAACCCTTCTTCAATATGTTTAACCGACTTCAAAAAAGAAGGAGGTTATATGTTTGACGTGTATGTACTTTTTTTTATGTATGTTCACCAATTACTCCGCCATTTGTGGACCGATTCTCAAAATTCTTTTTTATTTGAAAGAGTTGGTCCCATTGGACCACCAAGTCAGGATCTGATGATAGAATCCCAGGGAAATCGAGGGCAACCCTCAAATGTTACAGGTATCAACAATGTTTTTATATATTTTCTAAATCTATTGAGCCATTTGCGTATGGTCATCATCATCTCATGACGCTGAGCCGATGAACGAAGGTACAACTCTTTAACGGTTAGGAGTTCGGTGATGAAATTTTGTAAATTAATTTAACCATAATATAGCCTGTTAAACTCCATCATGACGTGGCTGCTGCACCCAGGGCTAACATCCGGCGAGGGAACTCCTCAACGGTTAATTATACAGACACAAAATTTTGTAAATTGATTTAACTGTAACAGCATGTTCTAAACTTCTCAATGCTGAACAGCCCAGACACGAAATTTTATATGTTTATGTAACTTAAGCAATTAAAACTTGTTTTGCACTAAAAATGTTAAATTAAATTATGTTTAATTAAACATTTAAAATTCTAAATAGGCTTTTGAATTATTCCTGGTATTATTTCTGGTATTATATTATTTCTGGTTTTGAAGTCGGTTTAATTTTTTATTAAACATTATTTATTTAGTAGTCTGACGTCGACGATTGGATGACAGCTTGATGATGACTTGAACTTGAAACGTCATCAGCCCATCCTTAAATAAAACTGGCCAAGTGTGAGTCAGACTTTTGTCCCGCACACGGAGGGTTCCGAACGCCATCTAACGAATTTCTAACGAACTTCTAACACCAACTAAGTAAACGTTAACACAAAGGTAGAATAGTATTATATAGTAGTAATAGTAATAGTAGTAATAGTAATTGTAGTAATTAATATTATTAAATATCTGGTTGACCGAGCTTTGCTCGGTATTTTTTGCCACTTAAACAGACAAATATGATTCTTCCCGACATCTATTGACGAATAATAATACTATTTTTTTAAATTGAGAGCAACTAACTGCTTTACCGACACAGTAACACTAAAGCTACTTCTACTCGCCAATAGATGTTGGGAAGAGTCATATTATAAGTTGGTTATCAATAAAGTTGATTATTGAAAACACGAATAAAACAACATTTTCTGAAAATGACTCCTAGCTAGATCGATTTATCGCCCCCGAAATCCCCTGTATACTAAATTTTATTTAATCGTTGGAGCCGCTTCCGAGATTCAGATTAAGGTAAAGATCTCTACTAAATAATCTTTGATGCTAGCTAGATGGCGCGGCGCTATCGTAAAAAAACTTTTTTTAAACTTTTCTTTAATTTTTAACTTTGTTCTGTTCTTAGTATTTGTTGTTATAGCGGCAACAGAAATAAATCATCTGTGAAAATTTCAACCGTTTAACTATCACGGTTCATGAGATACAGCCTGGTGACAGACGGACAGACAGACAGACAGACGGACAGCGGAGTCTCAGTAATAGGGTTCCGTTGGTACCCTTTGGGTTCGGAACCCTAAAAAAACCTACAGAATCCTTTTACCTCGATACATTTTTTCTTGGCATAATTACATAAAATCCTACAAAGTTCTAAATTATAAAATTCAGGTGAAAGTAAACTCTATTGCCTTCAATCAAGACATTCTGAAAACATAGCATAAGTTTGTCTTGATTCTAGTCAAAAATAATAATTACAGTTTTTAGAACAGTAACTTTGTAGACATTTCCGCTTTATTTGATTACCAAGCCCGCTTTTGTAATACCGAAAGAAAATTAAAAGGAAAACATGACTAAGCTACCGTGCTATATTTACAAATATAGCCTTATATACCTTATTAGATCTCATACGCCTCGAACATAATTTAACTCGAATCCTGTACTCTTTGCTTTTCTTCTTTCTTATTTTTCTTCACTTCTTTTTTTACGATCGATTATCTGGCAAACCTATCACCTCAGGTGGATTTATTACCTGTCATTAACTGTAAAAATAATAGGTAAAAATATAAAGGTATACAAATAAAAGTCTACTACTAAAGTTATCGACATACAGTGCCACAAGTAGAACTTGGCGGTGGTGGTTTTTCGAACTAATTATTTTAATTGAAACTGTGAGTTTGACGTTTGAGAGATTACCGCGACATTATTGTTGATAAATCTGCTACATTAAAATAGTTCAATAATGCCAAAAGTAATTAAAAGTGGTTTAAGAGAAACTGTTATCAAAGTACAAAGTAAAAACACAGTGGCGCACAGGCACGCCAAGTTATACTTGCCGTACTGTAGCTCAACAGATTAGCAAACTGAAGTGACAGTGATCATATCTGCCACAGGAATGATAACCGTAGGGGTTGACTTGTCCTAGAGTGAAGACCGCGAATCGGCAAACGTAGCGTAGAACGTCCAGTGACCAGGTGGACCGACGACATACGCAAAGCGGTGGGCAGTGACTGGAAAAGAAGAGCCGAAGATCGGGCTCAGTGCCGCATCTTGGGAGAGGCCTACGTCCAGCAGTGGACTAACACCGGCTGATAAAGATGATGATACTAAGTGGAAAAAAAGAACATAACGCACAAAAAAAGAATACTCACTTGCCTATAAAATAACAGAATGGTGTTCTATGGAAATTACACATCTTTACATTCTCAGTCCAAATTGGATAAAACTTGAATAACTTTACAGCTTAGATACAAAATTAAAATATACCTAAGCTATAGGGACTAAGGTTCATAATGCTTTTACATCAACTCAGGTCTAATAAACCCGCAAGTTAATTTACCATCAAATAACAAATGAAGGCTAAGTTCGGTTCGTATTACCCGATTACTGGATCAGTGATGTTGCGTGATGTAAGGTATTCATTCCTTTATTGAAACAGACAAAGGCCGCCAATGTAAAGAAAAAGCCAAATAAAAAGTTCATTTGAAAAGTTTTCATGGATTTCTTTATTTAATTTTCACGCGCGAAATGTGAATTCGAAACGAATAGAATTTTTTACCGACTTTGGGAATGAAGAATGTACAATAGAAGAATGTAATGTTGGTTTAATTAGAGATTAAACTTATCTCCACGCAATTAGTGTCAAAGTATTAGAATTTAAGGTTTTCGTATATATTTAACCGGGTCAAAGTCACATTTAAATCAAATTCAAGTCATAGTCATGGTTTTTTTGTTGTGTTTTTTGCCTCGTTTTTTGCCTCCACTTATTGTAAACCGATTTGATTGATTTTTTATTAAGTGGTAGCCGTGGTAGGGTATATTTCTGCGGCGTCTTAATATATAATTCATCTAATGCGTATCAAACTTAAACTAACTTTTTTTTTATTCGTACCGCGAATATAAATAAACAGTCCATTCGGCAGTACAGTCGGCAAGGCACGCAGGGTTCCGATTGAACAATATTTGCCGGAAAAATACGTTTCTCGTATGGGGACCCCTTTAATTTTTAAATTAATTTAGTTTTTATTATTTGATCTTATAGCAGCCATTGCAATACACATCATAAGCAAATTTCAAGTTCTCTATTAAGGTTTGTAATATCGCATAAAAAGCCTCAAAAGGACGTTTTTCTTGTATGGGGACCCCCTTTATTATTTATTTTGTTTGTATCGGTATTCATACTTTTTCGTTTTTTTTATTTTATTTTTTTTATATTTTTTATATTTTTTATTTTATTTATTTCGTTATTATACAAATAACGAATACCCATGTATGGAAGCACCATAATGACTACCATCAAAATATGTCAATACAATGACAAAAATGTCTGAACGTACCAACAATGACAACCTGGGACAACCATCAATATTCAAAATATTAAAATGTTAATACCTACGCGATAATAAAAAATAAATAAATTGAATTGAATTGATAACCAGAGTAATGTGGATATATTATGTTGTCGATTCAAAACCCTTAATTTAATACGTGCATCAAATTTCCCACCGTACCGACGAACGTCAAATATTTGACAGGAAAGTAGGTAGAACAGTTTATATGGGAAAATAAATTTGTTAATATCTTCCTCGCAGTTTATCCATATTTTCTCACCGTTTAAACCTTCCCTGGACTACGACAAAAATTTCAAAACCAAAATCAGCTAAATCGGCCCAGCCGTTCTCAAGTTTAAGCGAGACTAACGAACAGCAATTGATTTTTTTATATAAGAAGAAGATTAAACTTAAAGAACATCAACATGATTAAAATTAATTTTAAACTATAACTACAAGATAAACTACTCCTAAAACTATAATACATACTATTTATAATGAACTGGTTTTAATTATTCTTCAAGTTATTTACATATACTACGCTAACTATTTGAGGTATTTTAGCAAACTGTATCACGGTCTGACGGGTATCTCCAGAGATATGAAAAGAATCACCTCATACTTGCTACTGAACATTTTATTTGCCCGGCCGCGGCATGTCCAATCGTTTTTCTACTTTTATACGATTTTTATTATTTTACTCGGTATTTAATATCCTCATCATATGTATATTTAATTATACACGTTTTGAATCTATTTTATAAATGTAATAAAGAGTGCATGTATTGGACCCTCATTCTAAGTTATAAAAGCAACTACAAAACAATATAAACCTACTTGTGATAAGCTTGCAGTTTTTATTCAATTTCCACTATTGTATCTTTTTAACCGACTTCAAAAAAAGGAGGAGGTTTCTCAATTCGACCGTATATATTTTCTAACCTTGAACTAACCCTAATTCTGCTAAACCAAAGTCAAACGATGTATCACGCATACCTATCTCAAGACATATCTCCGAAGGTTTCGTGCATCGATAGTAAACCCTCCTTCATTAGGGGTAACTCGAAACTTTAACGAGTGGCTGAGCTCAGTCAGTAACCCACCCTGCTCGCGAAATCACTCCGTGACTTTACAAATTGAAATATAGATTAGTAGACGAGAATAGTTATTTGTGTTATATTTTCTTTGTATAATTTAAACATTACATTATTGCAGCCATCTAAAATATTAGTGAACAATGTATAGAGGAATAAAGTTATAAAATAAAAAGAACATTTAAAAAGAAATGGCTACTGAATTTTAAATAGTAGACACATTAATTTGTTGTTTCTTAGTAATAATTTATGTAAACATGTGACAGTGATGGATTTCTAACCCTGAAATATATCAATTAGGTAAGACATAGTTACTTACGATAATTTCACCTGTAAAATTGTTATATCAATTAAGTGCCTTTTATATACATAAATAAATATAACGTTTAATTTACCCACA
This sequence comes from Cabera pusaria, assembly GCA_954871355.1. NCBI lineage: Eukaryota > Metazoa > Arthropoda > Insecta > Lepidoptera > Geometridae > Cabera > Cabera pusaria. The sequence goes on from OX940887.1 coordinate 25,146,095, forward strand.
GACAATTATAACTTAACCTAATGGAAATAAAACCTAAACAAAAACAATAAAACCAAAATGTAGTTTACGAAACCACTAGTAGGTAAAGTTCTCAAAATGCTGGCTGCATAATAATTTGACAGATTTACTTAATGTTTACTTATGTCGAAATATAATCGAATCGTAAAATCATTATCATATCTTGCATGTGTGAAACGTATCTCTACAACACACTGTTATTGTAGCATTGTGTGATTGGTATGATGATATAATTGAGAAAACTTCGAGTTTTAATAATTATTTATCTGTAGCGTATCACTAAAGATAAATACACACATAATACACACATTAAATTTATATATGGCGTTGCGTCGTTTCGTAGCATTTGTCTGCAGCGTAGCATCTTATATATTGTGTGTTGTGTACTGTGTGTGATTTTATTCAAGGCGCAGCATGTCGTATCGTAGCTTGTCTACAATCTCTGTGTGTATTTATTTGAGGTGTAGCATCATATCGTGCTCTTCCCTTGCTATGTGTGTATTTGTCTACAACAGGACTTCGTATTTTAGCGTTATTACTGTATGTGAATTTATTTGTGGCGTAGCATCTTATTGAATATCTTCTTCTCATACTTATGTGTGTATTTGTCTGCTACGAAACAGCGCATGAAAGCATTGGCGTAATCTGTGTGTGTATTTTGTAGCGTATCGCATCAAAGCGTACCGTATAGCTCGCTCTAACATTTATCTCTAACGTGAGTTTTTTTTACATATTTACATATATTTCTTTTAGGCTAGCGTTTGACCACTATCTCGCCTGGTGGAAAGCGATGATGTAGTCGAAGATAGTGAAAACGTTAGGCCTAGAATACTCTGACTCTCAAAGGCTGTGTGCTGCCGGAATACTGTAAGGATATGGCGGAAAATTTTCTTTTTAATGGTGGTAATCTACTTTTTGGTAGAAAGTCAAACGGAACGTCGATATAATATGCTCCTGCTGGCCGTGGATGAACACCCGTGTTAGGATATGAACCGGTGACCTCACGCTTAGAAATCAAACCATCTATCCATTATACCAACTGGGCTTATCAGTGCCAAACTGATAAATCGATTTTAATGCGATTATTGTAACTTGAAAGAGTGATAATTTTTAGTTATAGATATGAACTTTATTATTGACATTTTTTTTAATAATAAATTTAGTTTTTTTTTAATTTAACGATTTTATTACCCGTACTTGTTTCTGTATAGCGTTTAATCAAGTTAAATTAAAGTCAGTCGAGTCTTAAAGCGAATGCTATAAACAATTTTACAGGCGAAATTATCGTTAACATTATGATTTTCTTTCCCATAAAACGGCGGTATTGTGGCATAGCGTGATTCATGGTCTGATATTAGATTAGACCTATCATTTGTAATAGCTGAAAAATGATTCGTGCAGTACAAATTTCAAATTCAAATTTATTTATTTCATAAAAAGTACATTCTTAAATATATACAGCCATTTCCGCCAAACTGTGTTGGTGACACCTGTATTTTGGTAGAAAGTTCCTTCTCATTGTGAACTACATTTAATGTACATTTTTTGAGTCTTAGTGTCCAAATTAAAAAATCTAGCATTAGTTTAAAATAGTTTTACATTCTTAAAGAATCAAAGTAAAAAATCAAAAATTCAAGTAATAAATCATTGAATTCGCTTAAAAATTTCAATAACAATTACAAATTCCATAAAATAAAATAAAATTGTATGAATCATAACAATTATAACATGATGTTAATTATTTTATTACATTTTATTACTAATTACTTTTTATTACAGACACCTACCTGTGGTTTACATTAGGAATTATGAAAAAGGAAATTTGTGTAGTAATAGGATGAACGCTCTTCACAACCAAAATATCGATCCCACTTATATTCATCTACTTCGCAATATCTACAAACAAAGTACAGCATCTATTAAACTACAGTCAACTAGCTCACCGTTTCTAATAGAGAAAGGCGTCAAGACAAGCAAAGCGATCCTCTGTCTCCGAAACTCTTCACCAGTACCCTTGAGGAAGTGTTCCGAACATTGGCGGCCGAATGTGAAGGTAAAGGTATCGAGGTCGGTGCAACAAGGTTAACTAACCTTCGTTTTGCCGACGATATCGTACTATTCTCATATTCAGCAACTGAACTACAAAAATTGCTCCAAGACCTGAGCGACGTAAGCCTTGAAATTGGACTAAAGATGAACATGTCGAAGACCAAAATAATGACCAATTCCACCGAACAAAAGGTGAAAGTCAGCGGCGAAGAAATGCAGTATGTCCATGAGTATATCTACCTTGGCCAATTAGTCTCCTTCCAGAGCAGACAAGATAAAGAAGTTGCTAGACGCACCGAGAATGCCTGGAAGAGCTATTGGTCAATGAAGGAACTTATGAAGGGCAAACTTCCTTTGAAACTCAAAAGAAAACTCATGGACATGTGCATTCTTCCTGTGCTGACCTACGGCGCACAGACTTGGTCTTTGACTAACATCCAAAAGTCCAAACTCAAGGTTTGCCAACGGGCAATGGAGCGTAGCATTCTAGGTGTTAAATTAACAGACCATGTTCGAAACACCGAGCTACGCACCAAAACCCAAATTGTTGACGTTGCTGAGAAAGCCGCCAAGCTAAAGTGGAACTGGGCTGGCCATATCTGCCGCATGTCGGACCAGCTGTGGGCCAAAATCACAACTAAGTGGTGCCCTGATACAGGTAATCGGCGGCGCGGCAGACCACGTAGAAGATGGCGAGATGAGCTCGACGCCTTTAGCGAATACTGGTCTACAATAGCACAGGATAGAGATGCGTGGAAGTCATGGGGGGAGTCCTTTGCTCAACAATGGGACACTTAGGGCTATTAATAATAATAATAATAGGATGAAGCATAAAAATGTACTAGGTGTCAAGTTACCATGATTTACGTATTGCTTTGTTTAGGTGAAAATAATCTTCGGATACACTAGGAATAGTAAATGGTTCGTCATTTCAGATATATTTTCTTTTACCTTGCGGTTATCTGTATAATGTATAACGATTTCAATATATGTAATCACATATCGAAAAAATGTAGTACCTATATGGTACCTTATTGAAACTGTGTGTTCATTTCATATATAAACGATGATGATATGTATGTATTGATTGCTTCATTTCATCATCAGCAGCCTATCTCTGTCCACTGCTGGATATAGTCCTCTCCCATGGCACGCGACTGAGTTCGATCTCCAGCTCTTTGTTTCCAACCGCTGCCAGCCAGCTTGCGTATATCACCGCTCCACGTAGCTGGAGGGCTCCCTACACTGCGTTTACCGAGCCGTGGTCTCTACTCTATTACACATCTATCCCCAACGGTTATTGGATAAATTTTCAATTGTTAACTTTTATTTGCCAATATGTCATTTTCACTCAATACAGTTGAAGTAAACGAACGAGTAAACCTAGCTCCAAACTAAAATAAAAATACGAGCCATTTATAACCGCACATAAGTCATAACTTTAGCATCGGCCGTGGCCGTGCTCATTACCAAAGGAATTATTCATGGTACGATCGTGACAGACTGGTGCTGCAACTGCATTTGGATCGCGTGATTATTTATAATTACCTTAGTTATACCTTTTTTTAGTAAATCGGTTAGAGAAGCATTTTTTTCAGCAGAGAAAATTGGACTGCGTGCAGCTGTAGAGAAATTTTGTTGTTATAATTTTGATCTACATTTGCATATTTTAAAGATCTAAATTTAGCGCTGTAAAGGTACGACCACACCGCGGCGTTCTGCGTGCGTGATCTAGGCGGCGATCAGATTGCACAGTAGTATTTGTACCGACTGGTTTACACCAAACGCTTTAAGTTTGAATATAGTTTGTTTAAATAATTTATTAGGGTATATTATCACACATCTCAGTTTTTTTCTACTTAGACAATTAAACTTATAATAAAAACATGTGTAAAAGTTCAAATAAAGAAATTGCCTTAGTCGTTTGGTAAATTACTTATTTAAAACTTCTTATGAAAAGTAAAGAATGGAAACGTTTGGCTTTTGTTATCGTAAAACTAAAGAGCTAATCAATAGTAGATTAGTAGCCAAGGGCTGTAAGGCATCAATTGCAGCCCGAGATATTTAGGCGCACGAGCGCAGCGAGGGCGCCTATAGTTCGAGGGTGCAATTGATGCTTACACCCGAGCTAACTACTCTGCTTTACATCTCGATTGTAAGGTAAGTAGAAAAAAACCGGCATTACAAGAATAAAACATTGTATTAGTTTAAATTTATAGTGAAATAGTTGCTTTTAACATTGAATAAATGCACCACAAACTGCAAAGGCTGCAGCTTTTTTGATAGCTCACTAAAGTATGTTAAGAATACAGTCTCAGATAAAGACTTTACTCGTTTTTCTTTTCGCCACTTTATGAACTCGTCGTAAGTTTTCAAATATCTCTCTTTAGAACTTTCAGGCAAAATATTGTTAATTGCTGCTTCAGCTTCCATTTTCATTGAATCGAGAGTGCAGCTTATTTTATCATCACTTACAGAACTCATGTTTTTTTCCTAATTAGCACGTACGAGTAATTATAAAAAAAACCCAAAAACAAACAATATTTTAAGTAAACGTTTTCTATTTCCGCCTTTTTCATCTTTTTTTTTTCAAGAACGAAATTGAGCTTCGCCGTTCGATATTTAAAATTGATGACTATTATACTCATACGAAGACAAAGCTGAATAGCGAAGCGACCCCTTTTGTCATTGGGCTGAATGCCTGATGTCTATTGCCAGTATGATGCTTAGATGTACGCGAACTTTTTGAAAGAGTGAATAGTTTTTATTTTAATTACTTACCGCCCTAGGGCTTTTCTAGCTACATTATTACCCTAGAGCGCTAATTGGTTACCTACAAGCCCCATTTGGGGGTAATAAGGACCTACTTACCGAATATGAGAGATGTAAAGAATATTTACTATTACCACAATCAAATCACTCAAAAGCACAAAAATGAGTATTTACTTAAATTGCATTAATAGCGTTACAAAAATCCAACATTAAGTATATCTTACCCTGAACGAAGGTCTTATATAAGATTTACCTAGTTAGATAGCAAAGCAATTGTTCTTGCCTTGTTAGTGATTACAAAGAGGGCCATGTTTTCAATCGATTATCTCTCTCAAACCACGCAAGCTCGTTACTGAAGCTTGTTATAAGAGTACCACGTAATATGTACTGATCGACGTACCTACAGCTTTCACGCAATATATCTAAAAGTATAGCTTATAACTTTATAAGCTAAGGCTTCGACCACATCTATACCACTTTACCACCAGGCGAGATAGTGGTCAAACGCTAGCCTATACGATATAACAAAAAAATATAATGAGAAGGATGCAGCTAGAGATGGGCAGCATTCGGAAAGCTTTGGATATAATTTAACAGAATACTACTCTTCTATACCTTAAACTGATATACTGATATAACTGAAAATAAACTGATAAAAAAATACAAATCCATAAGTACCTAGTTTCGACAAAGGTACACAGCTTGTATTGTACGAGCCCGCAAATTTATGCACCCCGACGAAACTCGACCCATACGTCGATGATGACATTGGAGCGGATCCCGCGATAACCCAACGAGAAATGGACTCCGATCACGGCACCTCAGATTAGGTAATGGCTAGGCATACCAATGGTGCCTGCCTTTAGAGATAGTGATCATTTTTCATTTCATTTCCTAAACCGTGTATCTAAATACATACTGTACTTAAAATGATGTTTGCTGATGCAGTGGTATTAATTATTTTTTTTAATATTCTTCATAAGCGGATGTCTGGATTCTGGAATAAGAAGGATTTAGTCCAAGCAATTGGAATCCACATTTTCGCTTACTAATACTAATTAAACGCTTTTACAAAAATTATTTAAAACCCAGCCACAGTAAAAGCAAGAAAACAGGAGCCGCGTTGGCTGGGCATCCTTGTCGAGCGAACGCGGGGTGCACTTTTCCATACAAATGAATTCCCCCGTTTCCTCCCTGGAAAATGCTTCTAGAGCAAAATTTGTTTCTATAAAAAATCAAGGTCGCCTGTAGCTACGCCCCTATCTTTTTAGGGTTCCGTACCTCAAAAGGTAAAAAAAAGGAACCCTTATAAGATCACTTTCTTGTCCGTCTGTCTGTCTGTCTGTCCGTCTATCCGTGTGTCACCACTGATTTTCTCAGGAACGGGTGGACCTAGCAAGTTGAAATTTATACCTGATACTGAGGTCTATAGTCCCTATTGGGCGTATAAAAATCAAGGTCTTGAGTCAACACAATAAAGAGATATGGGCAAATTTAGATTTACGCGAAAAATTGTTACTACCTAAATGTACCTTAATTTTCAACTTTTTTTATTTTTCGGAGTTTTTCCTTTACTTGTGCTCGAAGACTTTGCTTATAACCAAAATTGACAATTCTAGGTAAACCGGTTCTAGGTAAAAATATCGAATACTATATCGAAATACTACCCGTTGACCTATAATCATCAAATTAACGGAAAATTCATAAAAATAAAAAAAATTGAAAATTAAGGGTACATACATACATACAAGTTAGCGCCAATTAAGGTAGACCTCTGGGTTATATGAGCGCTGATACAATTTAGAGGTCTAGCTTAATTGGTTATTACGGAAGCCTCGGTGGGCGAGTTCAACTCTACTTAGCCGGTTTTTTTTTTGACCAACCAATTTTAAATAAAAATATGACTTCAAAAATCTTAAGAGGAGATTTTAAGTTTTATATTTCTTTTTGCAATTGGTTGATCAAAAAAAGCAAATGATAGGGGCTACAACAGACCTTGATTTTTGTAGAAACAAATTTTGCTTTACAAGCATTTTCCAGGGAGGAAATCGGGGAATACATTTATATGGAAAAGTGCACCCCGCGTTCGCTCTTAATAATGAAAATCTAAAATGATATGTACTGTCCCTTGGTTAAGGCGTATAGTATTTTGTTTTACCGACACAACATTCATATTTAACTAGATATACTCCGCGGCTTCACCTGTGTTAAATACTACATTAATTTATTTCTTTTATAAAAAAAATATTTCTTTCATAAAAACAAAAAGAATTAGCCATATCGGAAATGGGGATCAATTTTTATATAACCCCAAAATTCACATTGATTTTCAAATTTTTGTTGTTCATCTAATTTTTTTACCTACTTTGTTACCTACCTCATTTTACGCATTTAGGGGTGGAATTATGAAAAATTCTGAAACACGTATTTAGATACTTATTTATTAACAGAAGTACTTGTGTAAAGTTTCGAATAAAAAAGACCATAATCTTTTTCTCCGTACAAATTGTGGATTCCGTTTCATCGCCTTAGGGGGTGAATTTAGGAAAATCCTTTCTTAGCGGATACCTACGGCATAATAATTATCTGCATGCCAAATTTCAGTGCAATCCGTTCAGTGGTTTGAGCTGTGATCAGTCAGTCAGTAACTATTGTCTATCTATACAGATAATAATCACATTGGATAATAATATATATACAGATATTAACATTGGGCGAATATACTATAATACAACTAATGGCACAAAAGCTATACATCATACAGACAAACATAAGCCTCAGAGCCTCTTCTTTACAACAGAGGTTCCGAAATCCTTTACTAAAGCAACGCAACCCATTCGATCTATCAGATGATGACAACCGGCAGACAATTTACGATCATCCAGACAGGATGTACACGGCTGCGGCTGTCTAACCATTCATCATGTAAGGTTACCCTTCGTAAATAACCGTATGTTTACCCAATACATTACGGTAACAACCGATAGGCTGGGTTTTTGGGCCACTTTCAGCTATTAATCTTTTATGGGCTAGATACGATTTATGGATAGTAAAATGCTTATACTTTATTTCTGCTTTGATTGAATGCCATCACAGTGTGTTTATATCGCTGAATGGTAGTGGGAAAAGGACTTTGTATTTTGCTTCAGGATAATCTGTTTTAGATCGAGAATTTAACCGCAATGGCACGAAATCCTTGTGATTATGTAGTAGTATTAAGTATTCCACAGGTGGTAGGAGCATATTATATCGATGCTCTGCCTGACTTGCTACCAACGAGTAGCTTGCCACCATCAAAGAGTAAATTTGACACCATAATCTTACGGTGTTCCGGCAGCACAAAGCCTTTGAGAGTCAGTGTATTCTAGGACTAGACCTATTCGTGTTCACCATCTTCGATCATATTATAGATTACCACCAGGTGGTGCGGGATAGTGGTCAATTGCTAGCCCATAAGATATAAAAAAATGTGCAGATTACGATATAGACGTAGTAAAATTTTAAATTACGGGTACCTATGAGTAGCTATCTTTCTATCCAAACTGAAACATCGTTGGAGGTTTAGCACACATCCTAATTTATAGTATAGGTACTTATTATTATCAAATGAGTTGATAAAATTTTCCAGTGAGACGCACGTTAAAAGTAAGTCATGGGTCGCGGGAAAGAGCCCGAGCTGCCAACCAGCAATCCTGTGGAAGCGAAGAAACACAGAGACGAAGCATCAGGTCACTTGAAGAATGGCAACTATGATCGTGCACATAACTCCTTGAACAAGGTAAAGTAAATTAAATTATGTAATATAGTTTCAAAGTTGTATTATATTAAAGGCCAGGATCACCGGTTATCGATAGCCTTATTAGGAACTTATCTAAGCAATTTTGACAACTTTTATAGGGCATCATCTGTCAGATAACTACTTGGTTTCACGTTATCGTGAACCGGTGAAAATGGCCCTAACAGTTAATGTACGGCCACACCGCGGCGTCCTGCGATCTGCGGGCGCAATCTCAATACTTTTCAATTGTTTTCTGATCGCGTTTGCTGTAAACCAGTCGGTACAAATACTACTGCGCTATCTGATCGCCGCTTAGATTGCGCACGCAGGACGCTGCGGTGTGTCCGTACCTTTAAGGGGATATTAGCTTAGCACGCGCCTTACAAACTAGTGATACGAAAATACAACCTAGTATTCTACATATGTAAGTACTTAGGTATCAATGAACCTATGAAATCATTTAAACATAATTGATTATATAGGCTTTGGAATGAATTAGACGATTATTAGTTTGGCAATTGCCATATTATTTACGCTAAATTGAAGTGTTAGAATAGCTATTCTAAATGCTTGTCATTTTTATTACGTTTTTATTATATCGGTTATATCCATACTTTTAATTTGTAGCATTTGACACTATGACTATAAGTGCATAAATCATACAGAATCTGCAGAAATTTCGCCAGAACCCGCAATCATAAAATTTCGCGTATCGTGTGCCCTGAAACAACCCTGCCGAACGTCGCACACGTGCTCCCCAAAGCTCGTTCCAAGCACCACTAGTGTGAACTTAAAGTGGGTGCGAAAACACATTCAGTCGCCATGACGACTACAGCTCAAGCGTCGATATTCACGCCTCTTACACACGTTACATCACACCTGCAGAACATACGCTGACCATGTTACAAGGCGGGGGCGACGCGAAAGCTCATGCTCGATCCATCCTCGGACCTACAAAAGACGCCGAGTTCTTAGCCAGTTTCGTCCGCGTAGGCATCGGAGATGAGGAAGAGGAAGAACCCGTCCAAAAAGCTTCCATCAGCAAGAGGGCACCGCCGTCTAAAGAAGACAAAGATGCACCTCAAGCGGCCGAAGATAAACATTCCGCTAAAGAGAGAAAGGAATCCATCAAACCGAAGAAGAAGCGAGAGCGGAAGCCGAAACGGGAGCGGAGGAGGCGTGAGGAAGAACTTTATACTGACAAAGACCGAGCTGCGGCTGTCGTGATGGGAACAAGAGATATCAAGCAATCGTTGTCTATGAAAGATAAGGCGGAGAGAAGCAGCGCTTTGCAATTACCAGTGGAGGCCGATGCTGGAACGCTTCTAGCGTTAGCGAGGGCAGAGATGATGAGGGAGCGTTATCGAACTGCGGTTTTGTTTGTTAGCAAGGTAGGTAGGTAGGAAAAACACGATGATAAAGGAATGATCTACTTACAAATCATAAACAGCATATGCAATAGTTCAAGAACGTAGCAGTGGTACTGCCTGTAATCATAACTATCAGGTTCTTCATGCGACGTACAACTGCGACTGTTCAATCATAATTTCGTTTATTTCAGGCCATCGAGCTAGCTCCAGAAGAGAAGGCGGCGTACGTGGCTCGCAGCAAATGTTTCCTACTTCTGGGCGAGCCTCGGTCAGCGCTGAACGATGCTGAAGCGGCTCTCAAGCTGGACCCCAAAGATGCCAAGGCATTGCTTCGGAAGGCAGAGGCACTGTACTACTGCGGAGAATTTGAAATGAGCCTCGTACATTACCACCGTGGACTGCGTCAGAGGCCAGACTTGAACGATTTCAGGCTTGGAGTCCAGAAAGCACAGGTAAGAAACATTATAATATATTAAAAATTCCATCCTCGTTAGCAAAAAATAATCTAATACTATAAGAATCTTTGTCCTGACATACTGACTGACTGACTGAATGACTGACAGACAACGCACAGCCTAAACCGCTGTTCGTAGTGACTTGAAATTTGGAGGGTATATTTGTCTTGGTACGTAAGTTCTAAGAAAGTATTTTCCAAAATTTACCCCAAGGGGATGAAATGGGGGTTCAAAGTTTGTATGGAGAAACAAGATTAGATAGTCTTTTCTATTCGAAACTTCACACAAGTGCTTGAGTAAATAAAAAGGTAAAATACGTGTTTCAAGCTTTTTCGAAATTCCACCCTTAAGAGGGTGAAATGGGGTAACAAAGTCTAAAAATCAATGTTGTTTCGGATGGTGATGAAATTTGGCATGCAGGTGGTTATTATGACGTTAGTATCAGCTAAGAAAGGATTTTCTAAAATTCACCCCTTAAAGGGATGAAATGGGGGTTCAAAGTTTGTATGGAGAAATAAGATTCGTTAGTTTTTTCTATTCGAAACTTCGCACAAGTACTTCAATAAATAAATAAGTGAATACGTGTTTGAGGCTTTTTCGAAATGCCACCCCTAAAAGGGTGAAGTAGGGTAACAAAATCTGAAATAAATATTGTTTCGGATTGCGCTGAAACTTGGCATGCAGTTAGTTATTTTGACGTAGGTATCCGCTAAAAAAGGATTTTTCAAAATACACTCTTTAAGGAGATGAAGCTGGGGTTCAATGCTTGGATAGTCATTTTATTTGACATTTCACACAAGTACTTCTGTAAATAAATAAGTAAATACGAGTTTCAGGCTTTTTCAAAATGCCGTGCTAAGAGGGTGAGGTGGGGTTTGTTATTCAGGGGGTTGCGGGTTCAAGTCCCGTCGGTACGATGAAATTATGGATTGTGTTTAAGAATTTACAAAAATATAAAGTGTGTAACACTTCAAAAAAACAGTATATGGGGTAACAATGTCTGAAAATCAATATTATTTCGGATAGCGCTGAAAATTAGAATGCACATAGTTGTTATGACGTAGGTATCCGCTTAGAAAGGATTTTCTAAAAATTCCCCGCGGATATCACTTATTATTTTTAATTATATATTTATATATATAAACTTATTGATTTACTTAAGTACTTCTGTAAATAAATAAGTAAATACGTGTTGCAGGATTTTTGCAAGGGGTTGGTAAAAAAGCCTGAAAATCAATATGGTTTTTCGGGTTTTATAATATGTGATATATGAATCCCTATTTCCCTTACTCACGCAATAACTTTAAAACGGGTGAACCGATTTGGCTTTTTCTTCTTTGATGTATTTTATCATAGAAAAAATAAAAGTTTTAAGTAAATAAAAGAAGTCTTTAACGCAAGCTAAGCCGCGGGGCACTTCTAGTTTATAATATACCGAGAACTCGTGCGGTTTAAGTTTGGAAAGATGTGGCGTCATCTATCGGTTGTTAAAACCGCTGAAACGTGGAATTGCGATGTAATTGTTGATTTCTACAGGATACAGTAGTTACTCAAATTGATCCTTATTCTTTTATACTTACTTCCGTTTTATGGTATGGCGCCATCTACTTTTACATAATAATCGAGTAAAACCTTACTTTCCAGGAAGCTATCGAAAATACGATTGGCTCGGTAAAACCCTCGGCTATCGCAGCAGTGAAGAAAAAACCCAAAAGATCTTCCTCGAAATCTTCCCGGCCTGCCCTTGGACAACTTATGTCTGATAAGATCTACTTAGAAAACCTGCTCAAGAATCCAGACTTGGCGATAGCAGATAAGAAAAACGATATAGTAATGAGACAAGCAGAAGAAGCTATCAGGTTCCTAGAAAATAGGGAAGAATTTTGGCGCCAGCAACAAACACAATAAAAAATTAAAAAAAGAAATTAACTAAAACTCTTTGTAGTAAAAAAGCAAAGTAACTAACAAATAGTTACTTTGCGCAATAACATTAAGTTTTTCGCGTGTCAGTTATTATTATTTATTAGAAATTAAGAAATTGTTTAAGTTTATATACTTATATCTTCATTTCTTATGTATATATACATATGCCGCTTATCGCAACGTGTATCACGATTTTAATAAAATCTTGAGAACCCTTTAATTTGTATACTTAAATTTTATTTATTTACGATTGTACATAAACATTTTTGTTATTAGTACGTTGATATTTTACCAGAATTTTAATTCTTCATTAAACCTGCTTATAATCAGTTTATTCAGTGAATTCATTTAAATAAGTTGTAAAAATGGATTTAAAAATTAAGGCATTATTTATGGCGATATTCGTGAATGACTTTGTGGTAAAGCGATCAAAACAACAATATTTTCGCTTGAATGAAGTTTGTAATGATATTTTAATAGATACTAGCGACGCGCTCCGGCTTTGCACGGGTAGAGCATATATGCCTACATATGTTGCATCAGTTTGTTGCCTCGAGTAACATCTGCAACAATCATCCTCATATTTCAACCAATTTACACAAAATATTAACAAATTTTACACCTAAGTAAACCTTCCTCGTGCACACTATTGATAGAAACCGTCTAAAAATCTGTGTAGTATTTTGTTTATTTATCTTAAACAGACAGACAGGACAGATGTGACGGGGGACTTAGTATTAATAATATCTACCATTTTTTCTAGTCCTAAATAAGAAACGTATTAAAATTGTACCTATCAAATTTTAGGTACTAAGTAACGGCAATCGAAAATCTATTAGCAGAAAAGTTATAAAGGCTTGTGAAGCAATTTATGAAAATTCGGTAAGAAAAGGTATTATTAATTAAGTTTGTCTGCTTTTTTAGTAAGCATTGTGGCTTTTATCTTACTGACTACTGAATCATAATCAGCCAATTTGCGTTCACTGCTAGACATAGGCCTATCCTATGGCACACCACTGAGCTCGATCTTAAGCTATTCGTTTCCAACCGCTGCCAGCCAGCTTGCGTATATCATCGCTCTATCTAGCTGAAGGGCGTCCTACACTACGTTTGCCGAGCCGTGGTCTCCACTCTAGAACTCGTCTACCCTAACGGTTATCGGTTCTACGACAGATGTGACCAGCCTACTTCCATTTCCGCTTGCTAAGAGGGAACGCGGAGTGAACTTTTCCATACAAATGTATTCCCCCGTTTTCTGCCTGGAAAATTCTTCTAGAGCAAAAATTGTGTCTACAAAAAATCAATGTCTGCTGTTTTGCAAAAAGAAATATAAGCCTATTATTCTCTATTTGCAATTGGTTGGTCAAAAAAAGCAAATGATAGGGAGCTACAGCAGACCTTGATATTTTGTAGAAACAAATTTTGCTCTAGAAGCATTTTCCAGGGAAGAAACGGGGGAATACATTTGTATGGAAAAGTGCACCCCGCGTTTGCTTCTAATCCTTTGAGCTATGTCGATAACTTTGGTTCTCTGACGTTCGTCTGCTGTTTTGCAAAAAGAAATATAAGCCTATTATTCTCTATTTGCAATTGGTTGGTCAAAAAAAGCAAATGATAGGGAGCTACAGCAGACCTTGATATTTTGTAGAAACAAATTTTGCTCTAGAAGCATTTTCCAGGGAGGAAACGGGGGAATACATTTGTATGGAAAAGTGCACCCCGCGTTTGCTTCTAATCCTTTGAGCTATGTCGATAACTTTGGTTCTCTGACGTTCGTCTGCTGTTTTGCAAAAAGAAATATAAGCCTATTATTCTCTATTTGCAATTGGTTGGTCAAAAAAAGCAAATGATAGGGAGCTACAGCAGACCTTGATATTTTGTAGAAACAAATTTTGCTCTAGAAGCATTTTCCAGGGAGGAAACGGGGGAATACATTTGTATGGAAAAGTGCACCCCGCGTTTGCTTCTAATCCTTTGAGCTATGTCGATAACTTTGGTTCTCTGACGGATGACTTCATTTTGAATTAGACTATCGTTGTGCAAAATTTCAGCCAAAAAGCTAAAAGACAAGTAGAGCTACTTTCGAATTTATAATTGTAAGAATGAATGTAAGAATGTAAGTTACTTGACGGCCCGGTGGCGTAATCGGGAGAACGGTCGGCTTTGATGCCGTGGTACCGAGTTCAAACCGCCGTGCACCAATGAATTTTTCTATCGAAAAATGTATGTGCGCTTCTCACAGTGGCCCTCCGGTGAAGGAAAACATCGTTAAGAAACCAACAACCCCCCCGCATGGTGGTATATTTAGTGTCCGCCTGGCCAGCTACCACCCTCAAGTTAGAAAATCTGTCTCTAAACATCTAATGTGTTCCGGCAGCTATCCTTGAGAGCCAGTTCCCATTCTAGCGTGGTTACCATCTTCGACCGCATCATCACTTACCAACAGGTGAGATAGTGGTCAAACGCTAGCCTATAAAATATTTAAAAAAAACCTATACATTAATTAAACGTTTAATTTTATTTATGTCGATACCATATATCAATGTCGATACCATACTGTCAGCTGAGGTAATAGGTACATAATGCAATGTATTTTAAAGAAATATAGGTTAGGTTACAGTTGGTTCTTGTTTTTATTATTAAATAATTATTTTTTTTAATTTAAAGGTTTTGACTACATCCTGCTGCCAGCAAAACGACAAATTTTCTGATAGAATTAAAACGTGTATCGCAAAGGAGCACGCCAAAACTATAACGGTAAGTTGCAATTTTGATATCTTTGAGGCCAGGCCATACTATAGAGTTGATCGGTGGTAGATGTCTTATACCGAGTTCAGACCAGGCGATTCTAGTCGTTCAATTTCCTAGGGATGTACGACACGAGTTACAAAAAATACCCAATCGATATTTTTTATCGATTAAATCGCGCTTGATTAGCAAATCAAATAGTTTCATTCGAAACCCTATTATCGCTGTATAATGCCAGCCTTAATGTTCTTCCAAAACGAATAATTGATTAAGGAAACGAGCACTTATAACCGGTACTTACTAAGTATCGATTCTATAGTATCGATACTAAAAGTACTTGGAATCGAAAGACAAGTACATCCCTAGCCAGTTGAACGACTAGAATCGCCTGGTGTGAACTGGGTATTATAAACAAGCTTTAATTTTTCGATAGTATAAGTTAAATACACAGCTAGGTATTAGAAAGGAGTTTTTTTATATTTCTATATATCACGTAATAAAGTGGCTTAGGGCGTCCTCCAGCTAGATGGAGCGATGATATACGCAAGCTGGCTGGCAGCGGCTGGAAACAAAGAGCTGAAGATCGAGCTCAGTGGCGTTCCATTTATAAGTGAGGCTTGTGTCCAGCTGTGAACAGAGATAGGCTGATGATGTATAGGTTAGCGTGTGACTTCTATCTTGCCTGGTCGTAATCGATGATATGTCCGAGGAGGGTTAATACGCTAGGCCTCCTAAGGGTTGAGGGCTCTCAAAGACTGTGAGCTGCCGGAACACTAGGTTATAGCAGCAGATGTTGACCTAGATGGTAGTATGCTACTTTTTTGGTATTAAGTCGAGCAGAACATTGCTATACCTAATGCTCTCACCACCCTTGGATGAAAACCCATATATGCACATTAAAGAATCCGTTGGTGCACGGTTAGCAAAGACATTTAACGTCTTTGACGGTTAGGATTTGAACCAGCAATCTCCAGGTTCAAAGTCAAGATTATAAGCTAACACGCCTTTCTACTGGGATTTGACAGCGAGAGAATTCTATTGAAATTATACCTAGAGTGGTTGACTGAGTCAGAGCACAGAATAAATAATAGTACAGGTAAGAGTAACAGACATTTCTTATCTCCTCTGCTTCGAGCATTTACCAATGGAGATGTTAACGCAAGGCGTACCCCTCTGCTGGCCATATAGCCATTTTTGGCCATATGAGCCTAACTACGCTGTATTTTTAATACTGTGTGCGTGTTTCAAGCTAGTGTGCGGGATCGTTAAAGTGAGTGATTTGTGTGTGTGCAATGCGTGTTTACCTCGTCCCCTGTAAGTATCGGCAGAAAAAAATGTTTGCGGATTACAACGTTAACATCTCCATTAGTAAATGCTCGAAGCTCCTCTGCGATTATTTATTTATTTACTATACTTTAAATATAACATAACAGATACTTAAACCTAAAGCGTTATATCTAAAACTTACAATAAAAAACAATACACTTACATATCTATTTACATAAATTATATCTACGAAAAATAGTAAAAAATTATAAATCAAAACATTAACGAAAAATAAAATTATCACACATATAAAACAATAAGAGAATAATATACATAATTACCACATGAGTAAAGAAGTAATTACAGAGTAACTCTTTCGCTGTATTGGCGACAAATTCTTTGCACCGCTATCCATCTGTCCGTCAAGACGTCAGTCTGAGGAAATACGGTGACAAGCTCATTATATTGATACAGACACTTTTCCATCATATTTTTTCAGTGCAGCAGCGCTTTATGTACAACGAATACCTACAACATAACTACAAATGATCATATCGATCCAAAAAAGGTAAAAAAGACATTAAAAATCCTTGACAAGATAGACGGCGCGACCAAAGCCATGAATGCTCTAATAACAAGGTATTGTTTGGATATAGACTACAGAAAGTTTCGCTCAAAGATCTCTGGCTGCGGTGTGCTGCAATTTTTGTACTGTTCTTATTTTGCGTACGGCGTTGTAAGTTTACATGCAATTATTATGGTTCTTGCTTAGACCTTAGAATGTTTTAGTACATAACTGGATTATCAACCGAGATAGATCAGTAGGTATGAGGAAGTCTGTAGCTAGGTACCCACTTACTTTTTTAGGGTTTCGAACCCAAAGGGTACCAACGGAACCCTATTATTGAGACTCCGCTGTCCGTCTGTCTGTCTGTCTGTCTGTCTGTCCGTCTGTCACCAGGCTGTACCTCATGAACCGTGATAGTTAAACGGTTGACATTTTCACAGATGATGTACCTATTTCTGTTGCCGCTATAACAACAAATACTAGAACAGAACAAAGTTAAAAATTAAAGGGTTTAAAACAAAAAAACAGTTTTTTACGATAGCGCCATCTAGCTAGATCATAGATATATCTAAATCTCGGAAACAGCTCGAACAATTAAATAAAATTTGGGGCGATAAATCGATCCAGCTAGGATTCATTTTCAGAAAATGTTGTTTTATTCGTGTTTTCAATAATCAACTTTATCGATAATCAACTTAAAATATGACTCTTCCCGACATCTATTGGAGAGTAGAAGTAGCTTTAGTGTTATTGTTTTAAGCAGTAAGTTGCTCAATTTAAAAAATAGTATTTTTATTCGTCAATAGATGTCGGGAAGAGTCATATTTTTCTGTTTAAGTGGCAAAAAATACCGAGCAAAGCTCGGTCAACCAGATATTTAATAATATTAATTACTAACACCTTTATGTTAACGCTTACTTACTTGGTGTTAGAAGTTCGTTAGGTGGCGTTTGGAACTCTCCGTGTGCGGGACAAAAGTATGACTCGCACTTGGCCAGTTTTATTTTAAATATATGATTTGACGAATCCCTGGTACCTGAACTAGGCTCAAAGGCCCGTGGTTATAGGATACCAGTTATCTTCCGTCTAGAGGTCTCAGTTTGATGTCTAAGTTACTATCTGTATTTAATACTATTAAGTTAAATAGAGAGACGCTGAGTGCCAGTTCCGCCAACCAGCTTCCGACATAATACCATAAATATAAACCTGTCAAAAATCTCTCAGATAAGTTATTAATAGGCTAATAGGCTTATCAGGAACCTGTGAGAAAATGAAGTAAATTAGCTACTACTCTTTTTGTTTCACACAAGCTTGCTCATTTGCTTGCATGTAAATACGGATGAAACTTTGCTGCAGACGCTGTTTCTAGAAAGCTACATACCCGCATTTGAACTGTAAATGTCACCTGGTAATACAGTTACTTCTAGCCTCCATGTAAAGATAGTTAAAAGGTTTTTTTTATTTTAATCCATAATGTTTTTTTATCTTCCTCAGGGATGTGAGAAGCTCATTTCCACTGGCAGCTGTAAGAGTATCAAAAAGAACATCGATACATGCAGGCCTTTTGCCGACCAGTACGTGGCGCAGTTGAAAGGATAACAGCTCCATAACACAGATGGCGCATATAGTCGAAAAACCCTACTTCCCAAAATAATCTAAAAATTTACTATTATAAAAACGTTTGCAACTCTTGTCTGTTTGTAACCTAATCACGCCTAAACGATCCGATCTGACTGAAATTTAACAAGGAGAACCTATGTTCATCCTCATCCATATAGCATGAGGATGAACATAGGCTACTAAATTCTTGGTTAACGTGAACGCAGTTGCTTGTCTATAAAACTACACTTCCGTAACTATAGATCGGCGCACATAATGACAAAGCGCAGCACAGAGCAAGTTTCACTGTCAATCTCTTATCGACATTATAAACGTTGAAATAAAATCTAAAATTAATCAACACAATAAGATAAAATTCCTAGAACGCTAGAGCGTCGAAGCGACTAAGGAAAAAAATCATTTTCGATTTTAGTTCGACGTAAGCATTGTCGATTATGGTTTATTTAAATTGACATGGAAGAAAGCTTTTATTTGCACTGCGACTCTCCAAATGTATTCCGGGCTTGAAACCGATCGACTTCAGAATCAATAATTAAAACAAAGTCTTTATAAAAGAAATAGTTCTTTATTTGCTTCATCGGCATACTATGCCAAGGATACATTCATTTGATACTATCGTATGAAAATCTCACGCTCATCCTACTAGTAAAAATTAAAATATCCACTTTAAAATAAAACTAGTAATATTTACAATATATTTACAAATCACATAATCTTAATTAGATTAACATCTCATGATATCAACTCAAATTTCATAATTAATGAAAGTAAGATAGGTTTTGTTCTAATGTACTTATGGGACTATAACATGTACTAGACAAAAAGGTACATAACTTTACAGGTATGTGTGGGGTCTCGGCGTGTGCGGTATGTTGTAGTGATACAACATACCATTTCATGACCATGCCACAGAATAATGAATAGTACAACCAAGTAACCACGCCATGGTCATATTTGTGAACTGTGATATACGTCATGCTCGAGACGAATAGTCGACGATCCAGGTAACGCTTGCAAGCAAATTTAACACGTTTTAAAATTACGATTGATATAGTTGTGGACCAGAAATAAAATATAAATCTTAGGAGACGAAATTAAAACAGTATTTAGGTTGAAGCCACCGACATGCGCTTTGAGCGAAAATAAAAAGGTAAAATAATTTCATGCAGAATTTGTTGTTGATAGGGCATTGAAAATAGACCGATATTACGTCACGGCTACAGTCGTGGCATTCATTTAATAATGGTCGTGGTAAGGTATGTTATATCACAGTAATTATAGATAACATTACCGTGGTTATAGTGAAGTCAGCATATAAATACAGTACATGGTATGAATTTACGTCTAAATATAGCTACAAAAATGCAATGAAGGAGCAATGAATGCAATCCTACGTATATAACAGTTGAAGCTACTGTAACGTTATATATACTCGCACATTTACTACATAACAACCTTTCGCGTGACTTTGTTTAATTATAATTATCACTAATGTAATTTTTATATTGTTTGAAATCATCATGAATCTTTATGTGAACACGTTTTGTAGCATAGTTGACACAGACTACAGACCACTGATGTTTCCAAGATTTTTTTATAATATAGAGTAACAGGACAAGCACGACGTTCGCCTGATGGTAAGCGATGACGTCTAAATATTACTTATACAGCTTTAAGCAAAATTCTATACAGACATATTTTGTGTCACTGCACTGCGGCTGTTACCTCGAATCGTACTACGTCCCTCGGCATCAGCGGCCGCGGAAATGCGATGCAGGGAGGGCCAAATGCACTCCCTAAAATTAATTGGGGGGCTGAGCCCATCCCCCCCCCCATCTCCCGTTTCCAATTCAGTTGTAAATAGAGGAAGCCGGTGGAGATTGAAGGAAGAGAGTGACCAAAGATGTTTGCCCCCCGTCATGGAGTACTCCCGCGGTCCCTGCTCGGCATCGCCCGCATTGTTAAGTAATTAGTACCAGTATCCTGTTGGCTAGATTTATGAAGAATTTCAGCCAAATCAGTCAAGCCATTTGACCGTGAAGAACAACATATAAACCAACTTTCATATTTATAATATTGTAGAAGAAGAATCCCGTACAAGAATTATATTCGAATATATCTATACTGCATGCATAATGATTCCAAAAAATTAAACTTCACTGAGAACATCTTTATGCAAAAGATCTCAATGTCACAAAAACTATTATTTCACCACAATTTACTTAGAGTAAGCTTCAATATAACGTCAGTCGACTTAAACAGTACTAATAGAAACTATATATAATACTGTGTACTAAAAACTGCGCAGTACATAAGAAATTATTCGTCTCGATGAAAATACTTCATAATTATTCGAGCTTACACGAAAACAGTTCTCGATAAAATCCCATGTAACTTGAGAGATCATTGTGTCATAAAATAAATAAAATACTACAAAAAGAAAATTTAAATTATATGAATTCATCCGAAGTAGATAGGCGCATATAAAAACTAATTATTTTATTTTATTATGAGTGCAGTTAGTTACATAGATCAGGTCATTCCATAATATTGCTGATTGTAACACTGCGCCAACAACTAAATTTGACATATGATAAACTCTTGCTGTCTCTATTTATCTTAACATATAAGACAAGGATACCATCATTCTTAAAGCTGCTAAATTTAGTTCTAGGAGCGCAATAAAAGAATAGGCATCAAATGTCTCGTTTTAGTTTTAAAGCATGCATGCAGCATTAAAAGCGCAGGCCTTTTAATGTTACTGAAACGCGTAATTTTGTAAAATAGTAGCAGTTAAAATACAAGTTTGTTGAATCTAAGGCTCAATTCAAAAACAAAATTTCACAGGTTCCATTCAAAACACTAAAAAAAATTGTTTAAGATTTAAAAGCTTTACATATATCTTTTGAATCGTTCAAATTAATTGAGCACAAATTGTTATTATTGTGTATCATTATGTCTATGTGTCGATCGCGCTAGTTGCGCTTACATGCGTTAAAACAATATTTTCACATTACACATAAAATCTATTTTGCATATCTGGCTGGAGAGGAAACAAGCTATATTGACTTCTGAATCCGTCTTCTATCTGTACAATGACGAACTTTATCAATACTCAAGAAAAACTTACATTTAAAATAGTAAACGTAAAGTGCATATTTCAAAAATATAACACACAATCTAAATCACATCAATATCTTAATAGTCTTTGTCTTATTCTTTTAAATACGTAATATTAAGTCATGAAGCATCGATTTTTATATCCTATTTTTTGCAAAACAATGCAAGGATTTACCCCTCAACTACAGTACTGCTTATTTTTCTAAAATCTTAGTTGGGGAGCGTTGCGTTGTAATAATGTCACGCTATATTGCGATCTAGTATTGTATAATACTTGGATTGAATCGATGGTTTGACGCTTTGTTGTGATGTGATGTTTTTTAGCAGACATAAAAAGAGCAGATTATCAATTTGTCGGAATCTTTTTTTATATATGTTCCCCGATTACTCAAAGATGCCTGGACCGATTTGAAAAATTCTCCTTTTATTTGAAAGAGTACATATTCCAGGTGAACCCATTTAAACATAATCGAGATATGTTCAGTATCTTCAGAGATGTGGAGATAAATACCTCAGTACTGAAAATGAGTAGTGCGGCATTTGAAGTCGATTCTCTAAGTTTTTTAAACGATCTTAAACTATTATGACAATAGATAGCTGAATGACGCTTGCCTGAATTGCCTACGGCATGTGTGTGTACCTATTGTATGACTTAATGACTTAATGATGACTTAACTTAAAGAGGTCTATGATAGAAGTTCACCTGTTATACTGAGACCTAAAATAGTGTTTGGAGCTAGTAGCTATTCGATATTCACCGAAAACACTCTCAAACCACAGCTGATATTCTCAAATATTCATTACAGACTTACACTTTATAATGAATGATGAAAAGGTAAGCTTTTATCGTAGCGGAAACACAAATTAAGTTTATAGATTTGAGACGGGAATTTAACGTGACTTACGCGATGTCGATCGCTTTATCGACATCGCGTAAGTCACGTTAAATTCCCGTCTCAAATCTATAAGTTTAAAATGAATGATACAAATTAAGTTGTTAATAATATATATCTGCCCTAGTGAGATATTGACCGAATGACACTAATAGAATTATCCAGTCCAGTGTCTACTAAGTAACTATATTCGTTCTTACAATAAGGCTTATTAAAAGCCAGTTGAACACCATGATCAAACTTATCTATGGAAATTTTTTGAACTTCTAAATCTCCTTATCAAAATTCGTAACTATGTATCTCTCCAAACTTAACACTGGCCTCCAAATAGTCCAAATTTCTTTCAAAAAAATGTACCTACACTGGGACACTTTCTTTGTTCAAGGTAACTTTGCCACGGATTTTATACATACAGGCAGGTCGTCTTATGACGATGTATGTACCTCATATATATATAAACCTCCTAATGCATAAAAAAAATTCACTGTAACACCCGTAGCATATTACAGTAGTTAGTATTTACGGCAGTTTTCAATAATTTACTTACTTTTAACTACTACTGTACTTACCTATAGCATGCATTTTTAATAAACAAAAAATGACAGGAAAGCTGTCAGCAATGATTAGCTATCTGTAGATATAAAACATTTGAAGATTTCATGGACGATAGAAGTTAATTTTATTACTGCCAGTTTCACAGGTTCCTGATAATGCGTTAGACAGTTATCTGACACATGGCGCCATATAAAAGCTGTCAAAAATCTGTCAGATTTCTTCATACTAGCGCTATCAGGAACCCGTGAAACTGGCCCTTAATATTTTATTTTTGAATTGGCAGTAACTGTCAGTGATATTTTTACTGGAAGGTAGAGAACCAACTGCCAGTTAAAAGTAAGTTAATTCATGAAAATGGTCGTTAGACAAACAACAATCTTCACAGCGCCACATCAATACTGAACCAAAACTGCCACAAATCCCTTCACAGATCTTCAACATCACTTCACAGATCTTCAACATCACTTCACTGATCTTACAATCACTGTTCACTTTTCTCTTCTACACATTGAAGCAGCCACAAGTCAATGTCTCAGGCGGTGTTAGCCGCTGAGGCTCTCCGTTAGTCGGCCTCCTCGGGTGGTCGGTTGTACACGGGGCCAAACTTAGCCATGTACTTTCGGACGAACGTTTTCGCCTTGGATCGGACGGAGTCGGTCACAACCAGCTCGTCTACTGAACTGCAGTGCTTCAACTCTTTTAGCATCACGAAGTGGGTTAACTGTGAATGAGATGGGCTTGGTTACTTTTTTATAATTGACTAGCGATCCGCCCCAGTTTCGCACGTGTACAATGTAGATTTTTTTTAACAAGCTTTTATTTAACTTGCAATGTATGTAAGTATGGTTGTTCGGGTGGAATCTTGGAAGCTAAATGAGACCCACATCCCGATATCCGATTGGACTCAAATTGGGTGTACTTATTGCAATATAGATTTCAATATTAAACTATACATATAAACCTTCCTCTTGAATATATCTTTACATGTATATTGATGAAAACTGCATTCAAATACGTTATTAAAAGATCTAAGAGTACAGCAGAGGGACAGATGGCAGAGCGGGATTTTTGATGATTTTGGATGATTTCATTCAGATTTAACTGACTAGTTAGGAAAAAATAACGAGTTGTCTTTCATATCATATAAGAGTTCTAGAGTAGAGACCACAGCTCGGCAATCGTAGTGTGGGACGCCCTCCAGTTAGGTGGAGCGATGATATACGCAAGCTGGCTGACAGCGGTTGGAAACGAATAGCTGAAGACCGAGCTCAGTGGCGTGCCGAAAGAGAGGCCTATGTCCAGCACTGGACGGAAATTGGCTAAAAATGATTACGATGATGTCTTATCATGCCTAGACAATTCACTACAACACAAATGCGGGTAAACATATTTTAGACTGTAAAACTGTGTTTCATGAAACATTTATTAATACGAATACTAACCTTTCTCGCTAAATGTTTAAAGTCAGCCGTGCACGTGATCCTGCCGGCGGGGGCGTCCGAGTGCCGGTAAGGATTCAGATGCTGCAAAATAAACTGACGGTGAGCGATGATGCGGTCAAGATGGTGAACACGCTAGGCCTAGAATGGTCTGACTCTCAAAGGCTGTGTTGCCAGAACACCGTTAGGTTATGGCGGTAGATTTTCTTCTTGATGGTGGTATGCAGTACAGCAACCTTTTGGTAGTTTGACTCCTACCTGTGGATGAGCACCCAAGAATGCACATAGAAAAATCCATTGGTGCACGGCTAGGTTTTGATCTGGCGACCTTCGGGTTCGAAGTCGATATCTATCCTTTCGGCGTAAGCGCATTGGTAAATGTTAAGCCAATGCGCTGTCAAACGAAAAAATTGGGTATTGGACTTAAAAAAGTGTAATTGTAGTGGCGACGACGTGGTCGATTACGAAAGAGGTGGCGTGACGATATAGTGGTCCACCAGCCTGACTGGGCAGACATTGTACTGGAGAGAGATTCGTGAAAGACTATGGGGAGACCTTTGCCCAGCAGTGGGACATTACAGATTAAGAACAAAACAATGTAGTGGGAGAAGTAAATAACGGTAATGATAATATCCTCACCTGCACCATAACCCTGGCCATAGTGCTCCGGAACTGCTCCTTGATCTTCCGCACCAGCTCCGCAGAGTCGTGCGCGGGGGCCGCGGGGGCGGGCGAGGGGGGTGGGCTCTCCTCACGCTCGGGGGGCGCGGGGGGAACGGCGGGTGCAGGGGAAGGGGTGGGGGAGGGGGGCTTCTCTATCAAGTCCGAGTCCGAGTCTTCCGTATCGCTATCCGTGTCTATTAGCTCTACCAGCTGGAAAGAAATTATATGTATTTATATATTATAATAATATGTTTGTAATATGATATACGCAAGCTGGCTGCAAGCGGTTGGAAACAACGAGCTGAAGATCGAGCTCAGTGACGTGCCGTAGGAGAGGCCTATGTCCAGCAGTGGACGAATACCGGCTGTTAATGATGATGATGTAATATGTATTAATCCTTACTAATATTATAAATGCAAAAGTAACTCTGTCTGTCTGTCTGGCTTTCACGCCAAAACTACTGAACCGATCTGAACTGGACTGAAACTGGAACTACTGAATCTGGTGTCAATAGATTCGTCTTAGGCGTGAAAATGACACTGGGTACGTCAAAATAAAAAAAAATAAAAAAAAAAAGATTTTTGGCGTCAAAAAAAAATTTATGTCTACAAAATACAGCGAGTGTGGTATCAAAATAAACTGGTGATTACGAATATATATATCTATACTAATATTATAAAGAGTATACATGATTTGGCTCAAAAACTACTGGACAGATTTAAAAAATTCTTTCACTTATATATAGAATGGACTTTCGGAATGAAAATAGGCTATATATTATCCTGTTTAAATCAAAGGTACATTGGTGGAGACCTAATTTGCAGCCTAAGTCGACTAAAAAACGGTCGAAAAAACACGTTTCTTACGAACGCTGCTCAATTGAAAATAGATGGAAGAATATTTTCTATGGAAGAGTTGTACAACTTAATAAGACCTACAAAAAAGTCCGCGACAGCATATGTCTATCTCTAAAGGTTGACTCACAGTAACCATTTTAATCTTTAATTTTTTATTAAAAAATATTACATAACTTACAAGGCTATTTTCAAGTATATAGTATTGATCCTTATCCAAATAATTACGTTAATTAGCTTGGCCACATATTATAGATTAAAATTGTCCTTTACAGTATATAATTCAAATGAAAACTCTAGAAGATATCACGAATTTCACATACACGCATCGCAAAATTAATAAAATATCTGCAGTGAAACCACAGATTAGGTCATAGTTACTAAGAAAATATTATTATAAGCTTAGCGATGCTGTAGATCCCCACCGATCACAATCAATTTGAAGTCAATATAGTATAATAATATATTTTTACTGTAAAATTTAAAATTCTATTGAATAATATAGTTATGATCTATATATAAACCACCCCGACTGATCGTACGTATAATCTTTTCAATAAAAGCATTCCAATGACTCTAAACACGACATTTAAAATCTGAGCTGTAAGTTGGTGTGGATTTAAGTATTCTGTAGAGTGCAGGAGATGTCCCAGCATCAGGTAAATGCTTCCATGTTCTTACAATATCGTTGAAGAAGAAGATTTTCGAATTGATCAGACCTATGAAAGTTGATTTCATAGCGCAATTAACTAGAAAAAAGCTCATAGTTTTATAACGATTGAACGAATTTTCATGAGTCAAAGCTAAGAACACTCTCGATGAAGACATTTATCAAACAAAAAAAATATCAATAATAAAATCAAAATCGGTTCATCCGGTTGGGTGCTAAGATGCTACAGACACACACGTTAAACGTATAATACCCCTTCTTTGATCCCATGATTTGATTGATTTTGATTCCATGATCCCACTACCTCTGTACGTCCATCACTGCGTCTGTCTGTCTGTTCGCAATAATCTCAATAGCTACTGAACGGATTATCATGGGGTTTTCACCAATAGCCAGAGTGTGCATATTTAGTGTATATATATAATGAATAAGATAGTACATAATTCGTTAAGGTTTTGTGTAAATTGGTTGAAATATGACGATGATTGTTAAATATGTTGATATTTTATATTTGATGCAACAAACTGATGCAAATTTTGTAGGCATATATGTTCTACCCGTGCGAAGCCGGGGCGGGCTGCTAGTATATATATATATATATATATATTATATGTTTTAATTTTATTAAAAATTTTAAAATTTTAATAAAAAATTATAAATTAATAAAACGGTGATTACGAATATATATATATATATATATATATATATATATATATATATATATATGTATATGTATATAATATGTTTTAATGGAGTTTCGAATAGGAAATTGTTTTGTACCTTTCAATAATTCACTTGTTATAATATCAGTATGGATTATATATAATAAATTATATATATAATATATATGGATTATATTATATATAATCCATACTGTATTTTATTATATATATTATATTATATATAACATTGGTATATTATGTAAGCGGTGGTATAATTACCTTAGCCTCCTGCTCGACAGATTTCACCTTCTTCTTGTTGGCAGTCAGGAGGCGCACCTTCTGAAGTAGCTTCTCTTTCCTGCGCCGCAGCTTCTCCTTGGTTTGCCTGTAGCGCTTCACTTCTAGCCGCCCGGCCAGCTTGTCTTCCTCTGTTCTTGGCTGTATGATTCATATTTATGTATGTAATTTATGATCGTACAAAACAAAATAACCGACTTCACATGCCGCGTAGTTAAAATAGCCACTAGCCATGATTATGGCATCAAGGTATAGAAATTTGTTTTTTATTGTTTATCTCCAAATCTCCGGAGATGATTATCAGATCTCTATAAAATTTGAATGGGATCAAACGGGAGGCACAATCTCTCAAACAAAAGAAGAATTTTTCAAATAGGTTACGATTTGACGGAGTTCTGAGGTATCAAATATTTAAAAAAAAAACCGTCGAAATGAGAACCTCATCCTTTTTTGTGAAGTCGGTTAAAAATATATATAACAAAATATTATTATAAGAGACATCCACCACATAATTTCTTACCGCGAGCGCAAGTGCGAGATAGTGGTCAAACGTATAAGATAAAATGTCAGAAACAATATAAAATGTCCACAAAAGTAACTCATCTGAAACAGTTTACAGGCTGATCTTGAATCTAGCTCGCACAGAACATTGAATACGGTCTGCGAATAATAGATTCATTCTAAATTAAACCTAAAACTATATAAACTGGCCAAGTGCAAGTCGGACTCACACTCGTAGCGTTCCGTAACACAGTAGAGTAAATTGTTAAACACAATCCAAAATTTCATCGTACCGACGGGACATGAACCCGCAACCTCCGGAATAACATGTTCCGGTGCTTTGCCAATTAAGCCACGGTGCGAAGTATCGTTACGACGAAATTAGTGGATTGCATTTGTTAACCCAATTATGCATTGGTGGCGCCATCTATGACTACTTATTACGTAAGTTAATCATTCGGAAGAAAACATTACAGTTTTCAAATCCAACGAGAGATGTTGCACTGCGTAAATCAAATATTATGGTTCTATGAAGTGTTTCACACTATATTTTTGTAAATTGTACCGACGGTACGATGAAATTTTGGATTGTGTTTAACAATTTACAAAAAAATAAAGTGTGAAACACTTCAAAGAACCATAACACAGTAGAGTATTTTATAACTATAATATTTCGCCACCAAAAAATTAACTTTATTTGTCATAGTTTGTATGAAAAACTAACTGTATCTCGTTCAAACCAATTTTTGTTGTAAGTTTTAATTGAGATTTATAGCATATATTTTTTTCTAGATTTTTCACTCCTTTACTTTAAAAGTTTAAAGGGGGGGACACACATTTTACCACTTTAGACGTGCCAATCTTTCAAATGATTGACTTCGAGAAAAAATGGTTTTAAGAACCTCAATATCATTTTCAAAGACCTATCCATAGACACCACGCACGTATAGGTTTGATGAAAAAAAAAATAGTTTTAGTTTATAAATGCCCGGTTCCTTTCATAAGAAAGCATCGTTTTGCTTCCGTTCGCTTAAATTTGACACAAGAATGTTTACGTCTCGTGTCAAACTTAACCGATCGTAAACAAAACGATCCGTTTGTATGTTATAGGAACCGGACATAAGACGAAATAGAGCTTGACTAGACGGCAGTGAGATAAGGCGCTCGACAACTGACTTTAGTAATAATAAGACTCCACACCCTTTTTTTTAACACCAAACTGGGTAGCCCTTGATCACTATCTCACCTGAAGTTAAGTGATGATACGATCGATGATGGACATATATGACTTACACTAATAGGTCGCTCTGCTACAAGCCCCGGCCGACGTTTCCTGGGCTTGATGTTAACCAACGCGTGCTCCGGGATGAGGCCGTTGTGTGACTCCTCCTTTATAACTGTAATACAACACTCACTTTATACAATATATCAGATACATAACCAAACAAAATAATAGAACACGCATCTTCAAGTGAAGCGTGCTTCATGTACTATCACGTGCAGTTGTGCGTATCCAGTTTCAAAACATTTTCGGTTGCAGTCGATTATTTTTCTAACTAATCAGCTGGGCTAGCATGGCCTTATCCCCGGGGAAAGACAAAATTATTTCCCTGTTTTTCGCCATTGACAGGTGATCAACACAACAATTTAAACGCTTGGTGAAGTTTAACCCCGAGTTTTGCTTCAGTTTCGTATTTGAAAAGTATAAAAAAAGAATTGATTAAAAGTCAGCGGGCGTTTATAACTATCGAAAAACTTTACTTATAATTTGCCTTCTCCACCAAACAAAACACGGATAGGTGGAAAGACAAAATAGCCCCCTTGCCGTGCTATGCTAGCCCTGCAGAAAAGCCAAAACAAAAAAAAAACATAATTTTTGGCTTTGTCCCTTCTTGTCATTGGTCCACATTGCCCAACATAGACAGAGGCGAGATGCCAATGCAATAAGAGTGCACAGGAAATTATTCCTTAAGGTGGATATGCACAAATGAAGGCACAATGTACATCGTTATACACAATGCAAAATTTCAACGTATCGACGGGATTTGAACTCGTGTCTCCTGGGAAGGAAACATGCCCGTACATAGGGCACAATTAAGCCACAGTACGATCCTATCAGTATGACTAAAGGAAAAAACTAAAACAAAAAAAAAAGTAATGGTTTACATTTTAACCAATTATGCATTTTTTTAAAAGATTTATTACTTGCAATGTGGGTTGCACATTACTAGTTTTCTTGTTAACTCCTCCAACTAAGCTAAATATGCTTGTGTCTGGAGTGGGTTTATGTCAATAGTGCAATGGGTGGGGGAGGGAATCGAACTCACGACCTCTCGATCGCCAGTCCGACACCCTATCTATTGGGCCATTGCCGCCTTGCATTGGAGGCGCCATCTATGTCAACTATTTAGAAGTTAATCATTCGGATGAAATGTTGGATTGTGTATCACAATGTACAAAAATATAATTTAAGATCGTTTAAAAAACTAAAAGAACCGACATCAAACGTCGCGCTAGTCAAAGTAGCCAGTAGACGTGGTAGTTATTACATAATCTGTGCCAGTAGTTAGTAGTAAGTCGTCGAGATAAGTAAATGCGTCGTAATACAAATGTTGATATATTAGAAACGGCTCGGCCGATTTCGTTAAAATTTAAATGGGACCACCTGGGAAGGGTACCCTTTGAAACAAAAAAATATTTTTTCAAATCTGTTCAGGCATCTTCGAGTAATCGGTGAACATACATAAAAAAAAAGTTTCAGACTAATTGAAAACCTCCTCCTTTTTTGTGAAGTCGGTTAATAAACTGTGCATGCAACACTTAAAGAAACATAATATGAGAAATGTATAAAGTTTACCTTCATATATTCCGTTGACACCTTCGACCATCTTACCCATGGTGGTGTGACGTCTCACCACCGGGCTGTCCAGTGTACTCACTGGCTCCTCTTCCTCCTCTGATGAACTCTCGTCTGGAAATTACATTTACTTTTAAATACAGCATTATCCCGCGGATTCGTCTGCCTTCATATGTATCCTACATCTAAACTAATATTATAAATAGGAACGATTAGATTTTGTTGTCTCTCAGACTCGCTTGGCTGCGATTGAAGGTTTGTGCTGGAATGTCTGTCTCTGTCCCCCTCTCTCAACGTAGCTCCGTCTCGCTCACCGCACCGCATACCAATTAACACTTAGCTAAACGGTAGCGGTAAAGAAATATATGAGGGCCCGGTGGTGTCGTGAGGAATGATCGGCTTTGACGCCAGAGGTACCGAGTCATCATAAATCCCCACCGAGCACCAATGGATTTTTCTATCAAAAAATGTATGTGCGGTTTTCATAGTGAAGGAAAACCATCGTTAAGAAACACCCAAGCCCCGCACGATGGTAGAACACTATCTAGTGTCCGCCTAGCCGACTACCACTCTCAAGTTAGAAAATCTGTCGCCAAACATCTAATTACAGAATGTTTTATATTGGTGTACAATAAAGAATCATTCTATTCTATTTTAATGTGTTCCGGCAGCTATCCTTAAGAGCCAGTTCCCATTCTAGGCCTAGCGTACTAGGATGATGCTAGGGATGATGATCATCATCCCTTACCAACAGGTGAGAATGTGATTAAACGCTAGCCTATAAGATATTTTTTTTAAAAATGGAGAGCGATAGGTATCGTTTTCTATGTACGCAAACATGTGTCGTTGTTGGTTTTGTCCATAGCCGTAATATAAAAGGATGGCGCTTTGCAGATGTTTTGACAAATTTAATTTAATCCGTATACTTTATCAATAAGGTTGTAATTGCTTTGTAGAACAAAACGGCCCAATTGAGAGACACCAGGGTGGGAGTGTGTCCTTGTCTAACAACCTGATAGTCCTATATATGTTTTATATACTATATGTATGTATGTATATATATATATATATATAAGTTGTCCATATAAAAGAAAGGGACAAACTCCGTTCAAGGTCGGTCTCATGGGGGCCGATGTATGTAGCCAAGCCTTGAAACCGGTTTCTGCTTAACCGTTTCTTAAAGGTTTAATAAACCGGTTTTCACCAATTATTTCGTTCGAAGCAGGGCTAGAAACCGGTTTATGTATAACCGGTTTAAATACGGTATAAACCGGTTTTTTAATTATTTCGTTCAAAAACCTCTATAAACCGGTTTATTCCGCAGAGGCTCACGCCTACTTACTTGCATTTGGCACGGGCGATAAAAAAACATGCTCTCGCACTTTTCACAAGTTTGCTTGCCATATATGTATAATTTTTATGAGCGACCGCTGTTTTCAATATGTGATTTACAATTACTAAATCGTTGTTTGCTTGCTTCGAGTGCACACGCGGCTGTAAATTGAAAAGTGGTCGCTGACCATAGCTAACACCGTTCTAAACCGGTTTATTCAACGAAACCTTAATCAAAAAGTTCTTTGCACAATATTGTTCAATAGCGGTTTATAGAACGAACAAAAACCAAAATAAAAAGTTCATTTGTGCTTATGCCCAAACCGGTTTGAATTTTTAACCCGGTTTCCAAGCCTTGTATGTAGCAGGTCTGTGGTTTTATCCAATCTGCCTTAGAAGCATAGCATAGCTAGATAGGTGACCTGGGTCCGGCGGTGGCGGCGGCATCCACTGCGGGCGTCGCAGCTTCACGTGGTAGTAGTAGGTGCGTCCCCGCGGGTCCTGCGCGCTGCGCCACAGGCTCGGGAGCACCGCCTCCTTAGCTTCCACTGGTGGACCCTGCGGGACCTGGAAGTATAAGCCAAGAATGATTTAAGCCGCATTTTCACTAGGGGACTTTTGTTCTGCGACTCTGTCGCTCGACACGAAATTCACGTGTCCCGCGCAAAGTCGCCCGAAGTCGCTTGGGACATTTACGTGTCGCGCAGCTCGTCGCTAGTCGATGCTCTGCGAGCGTCGACACGCGCGACCTTCCGTGTCCCTCGACAGTCACCGTAGTATTTATATTCTCTTTGAGTCACCGGACAGGCTTTGACTAGTGAGAACGTGTGTCGCTTTGTGTTCCTACTGCACTGAATAACACTACCTCCTCGGGCGATATACTGATGGCTAGTGTGAACAAGTCATATGTCGCGGGACATTGTCCCGCAACTTTTGCAGAGACAACGACGAGAATGTCGGGCGATTTGTTCCCGCGATATGTCCCCTAATGAAAATGCGGCTTT
The DNA here is from genome assembly GCA_954871355.1 of Cabera pusaria. Classification (NCBI taxonomy): domain Eukaryota; kingdom Metazoa; phylum Arthropoda; class Insecta; order Lepidoptera; family Geometridae; genus Cabera; species Cabera pusaria. Next base: position 25,179,510 of record OX940887.1, read on the forward strand.
AAAATAAAATATGAATAAAATAAAAATTGATTTATTTTCCGAACAAACAAAAAACATCATACATATATCAATTCCAATCACAAAATATAGTTTTGACAATCGGAGTACACTCAGCACTGTTCTGCGGAAACACGAATCTCCGCAGGGCTGGTTTTCAGTGCACTTCGTTGCTCGAACTCAGATGTTTGTCGAGCGTAGGATTATGTAGTAGCGGGTTAATAATACATGAAATATACATAGAGAAAAAAATCCTCAGGCTCTATATATAACATCGTTTAAAAAACTAAACAAAAACGACTTCAAATGCCGCGCTATTAATTTTCAGTACCAAGTTTGAGGTGTTTATCTCCATATGTCTGGGGGTAGTTATCAGATCTCGATGAAATTACTATAAGTACCACCCTTGGGATATCTCCTTTCCAACAAAAAAAAATCATCAAAATCGGTTCATAAACGACGAAGTTATACGCGAACACCCATAAAATACATATATATATATATATACGGTCGAATTGAGAAACATCCTTTTTTGAAGTCGGTTAAAAATAAAATTAAAACAAATAATATGTAAGAAATTATTAATCAGTAACAAAACCCTATGTTCGTTATTACTAATATTGTTGTGGTTGAATTGAAATTTAAAAACATCGTTAAGAAACCCCCACCCCCGCATGGTGGTAGGACACTATCTAGTGTCCGCCTGGCTAGCTACCACCCTCAAATTAAAAAATCTGTCACCAATCATCTAATGTGTTCCAGCAGCTAACCTTGAGAGCCAGTTCCCATTCTAGGCCTAGCGCGTTCACCATCTTCAACCGCATCATCACTTACCAACAGGTGAGATAGTGGTCAAAAGCTAGCCTATATGATATTAAAAAAAACAACGGATTGAAAAAAACTCCGGGAGTGCCGGCAAAAGTAAAAACTTGAACATAAACGTTGTGCATTTGGTCTACTCTCCCTCAGTCTTACGAATTTCCGATCAGGTCACGTGTCCTGGCGCGAGGTCCTGACGCATGTTTAACATTTTTCACCCATCCCAAAAAATGTGTGTGGTATTACTTACAGGTTGAACGTTGTCATGTTGTGGTTGCATCGGTGGCGGGAACGCAGGCATCTGTTGTCCAAACATGAACCCTCCCATTGGGAAACCACCCATGCCCATCATACTGAAATCAACACACTACTTTCAGATATATATATAGAAGTCGAACGGTTTCACTACAAAAAGCATTTAGGCCTTTAGGCAACCTAAATGATCGATACAAGAAGTGGCTATTATACCTTGTGTCGGTACGTACAAGTTGATCTTATCAGCATACTTCATATTTTAAAAAGAAATTACATAGTTAAACTGTTTGGCTGAATTAACAGCAAGCTACGAATAAATTATAAGTCAATACAAATTCCACACAAAAAGTGGCCCCCTTCTAACCAAAACGACGTAGATACAAAATAAGAATCACTTTCGAAGTTACAAATGATTGGCTTGAAGATTGATTTAAATTCGGAACGAAAGCAGGGATTGGTTCGCGCATGTCCTGCAATGTCTGTTATGACAGTTGAGTCAAACAAGACACACAAACGACTAATGACGCGCTGGACACGACTTTTAACCCCGCCTGCCTGGACGACTTTTGTTGGGTCATTTTTATAACGCAGTTACTTTTCCTGAATTATGATTTATTCGTAGACAGCAAGTTAGTAAATAGCATTTTTGTAAGGGTAGTGCCATTGACTCAGCCATGACATACGAATATGAAGTCATCGACATCGCTCAACGGATTGTGTTGTGGTAGACTTGACCTAGAGTGGAGACCGCGAATCGGCAAATGTAGCGTAGGACGTCCTGTGACCAGGTGGAACAACGATAGACGCAAAGCGGTGGGCAGTGACTGAAAAAGAAGTGCCGACGATCGGGCTCAGTGGAAGAGGCCTATGTCCAGCAGTGGACTGATACCGGCTGATTATGATGATGATGAAATAAATACGAATGTCTTTAGGTTTGAATGGCAATCTATTAGTGACATAACATAACAGGGCATGTGAGATTTAACATCTTTGTGTCTCGATGTAACTGCAGGCTCAATCCGACCATTGCAGTGACATGCAAAATTCCGCTGTATCTGTAATACCAGATAGCTTTTTCACCATCTTCTTACCACCGGGCGAGATAGTGCTCAAACTTTAGCCTATCAGATATTTAAATAAAATAAGACAGAGCATACTTAAAAAGCCGCAGAACACAGCTAGATATCTCAATAAATTCAATAAAGTCGGTTTACAGACGATTATTTTACGTGATAACGTCGTACGATCGTGCCTAGAGAGGTAGAAGAGAGTAGAGTGATAGAGATCGCTTGTTCCGCGCTCTCGTTTGCAACCGGAACGTGACACTTTTTCGTGCGTGCAGCCGGCGTTCATCGATTGATAAGCCGTTATCACGTCAAAAATCACAAACAGTTAACTTACTTCGGTTGCGGCATACAGAACTGCTGCGGCGGCTGGAAAGGCGGACAAAACTGCGGCGGACCTCCTGGAAACTCTGCCATCCACTCCGGCGGCATATCTGCCGGGTTCATGCCGGGGGGTAGCATGCCGGGCAACATCGGATTACCCAGGTTGGGCATATTCGGCATATTTGGCATGTTGGATAGGTTCGGCATGTTAGGTAGGTTCGGCATGTTGGGTAGATTCGGCATGTTGGGTAGATTCGGCATGTTGGATAGGTTCGGCATGTTGGGTAGGTTCGGCATGTTTGGTATCCCGCCCGGCATTCCTCCGGGCATGCCCGGCATTCCTCCAGGCATGCCTGGCATTCCTCCGGGCATGCCTGGCATCATCATTGGGATGTTGTTGGGCCCTATCATTCCCGGTGGGAACATCTGAAAATTTATTTAAACATTGAGTATGGTAAAAATTCAATTTTAATAACAGCTGTTTTAGTCAGGATTGGCTAAATTTAAACTTGCAGGGTTGCAGCGTATAGGATACGATGATGATATTCTTCTGACTATGTCGGTTACGGCGATAATTTAACAGACTGAAACATTAGTTTATTGAGGGATTGGTTAATCTGCTCTTTGATGCGATCTTGCCTAGCTGACGTACACAATTTTTAACCGACATCACACAAAAGGAGGAGGTTCTCAATTCAACTGTATTTTTATTTTAATTTATTTTTAATGTTTGTTACCCTCAGAACCTCCGTCAAATCTTAACCGATTTGAAAAATTATTATTTTGTTTGAGAGATTATGCCTCAAGTTTGGTCCCATTTTATCGAGATCTGATAACAATCTCCGGAAATATGAGGATAAACAATACAAACAAATTTGATACCTCCATGACAATTATGGCTCGTGGATATTTTCACTATCGCGGCATGCGAAGTCGGTTTTTTCGTTTTGTACGACCATAAATAATTTAGGGGAAGGTTCGAGTACATTTTGTCTGTATCTATACTTCATTGACGGTATTTTAAAACACCGTAGGTATTTGGCGTGCTTCTGTTAAAGTCCGAAGAACATCATGGCTCGAAAAATTGTAAGCTAACCAACGATTATTTTTAACTAATAATGCTGTTATAAAGTATACATAGCGAATGATGTTTGAACATTAATTTTTACGATACATATATGCATCTACAGCTAAATTAAAGTAGGTACATTCGGAGTACAGCAAGATGGGATTACCTTTGTCATGCCTTTAAGTTTAGCTAGCTGTTGAAGAAACAATAATATTTACGTTTTCACATCATTTTTTTAAAATTTAGTAGTAAACATTCTGCTGATGTCAGAAAGGTAGCAATTACTGTCACTATATAAACGAAATTGAATGTATATGACAAGGCCGCTGATTTATTAAACATAGGCATAAATATTAGCCAGTGCTGTTCTGCTCTGACTTACGCCCGGCTTCATAAACATCAGCCAGCTTTGTACTGCACTGACTTACACCCGGTTTCATAAACATCAGCCAGCGCAGTTCTGCACTGACTTACACCCGATTTCATAAACATCAGCCAGCGCAGTTCTGCACTGATTTACGCCCGGTTTCATAAACATCAGCCTGCGCAGTTCTGCACTGACTTACGCCCGGTTTCACAAACATCAGCCAGCGCAGTTCTGCACTGACTTACGCCCGGTTTCATAAACATCAGACAGCGCAGTTCTGCACTGACTTACGCCCGGTTTCACAAACATCAGCCAGCGCAGTTCTGCACTGACTTACGCCCGGTTTCATAAACATCAGACAGCGCAGTTCTGCACTGACTTACGCCGGGCTTCATAAACATCAGCCAGCGCAATTCTGCACTGACTTACGCCCGGTTTCATAAACATCAACCAGCGCAGTTCTGCACTGACTTACGCCCGGTTTCATAAACATCAGACAGCGCAGTTCTGCACTGACTTACGCCGGGCTTCATAAACATCTGCCAGCGCAATTCTGCACTGACTTACGCTCGGTTTCATAAACATCAGCAAGCGCAGTTCTGCACTGACTTACGCCCGGTTTCATAAAATTTAGCCAGCGCAGTTCTTTACTGGTTTTGCCAGACAGGAGAAAGGAAATGTGTCAGCAATCAATAATATTTAGACGAATTACATGATTTAAAACAGACCAAACCCATTGTGATAGTTTGTTGACACGTTATTTTACCCTTTATTGCTAAATAGGCTAAATAAACTATCAATTATATTCAAATAGGCTCGAGTTATAAATGATACCTGTGAGAGTTGATCTGGCGGCCAATAATGCCAAGGCGGTTGTTCGCGTTGTCTTCGCGTCTCATCGGCCGCCGCGGCTGCCTCGGCGAAAGCACGTCGACGTTCCTCTTTTGTCATCGGTGGGACTGCTGCTAATACGCGCTCGCTTAGTCTGTGGTAAAACAAATCTTTAGCACATTCCCCTTTTAACTATTTTTCTGTTTAAACATCGGATACGTTTTAAGTGCTTTTGGTGTGGAACAGCACTGAGAAAGTTGTTATAGACTAGCTAAAAATTAATTTTGAAACCTTGCATCTTGATAATATAAAATAGACCATAGTTACTACGTAAACATTATTAGCTTAGCTATTTCTGTAGATCCCAACCTATATAAATCAATTTGATGTCAATATAGTTTGATCTATCGTATAAAACTAGCTGAGTCCCGCGGCTTCGCCCGCGTTTAAAAGTATCATATGGTCTTATCCCTTAATAAGTCTATGCCTGTCCAAAATTTCTGCTAAATCCAGCCTCTGTCCAGCCGTTTGACCGTGAAGAAGTTCCAAACAACAAATATACAAACTGACTTTCGCATTTATATGACTTTGGTATTGATAATGATGGTCAAGGATAGCGAACACGCTAGGCCTAGAATGGAAAGACTCCTGAGCGCTGTGCTGCCGGAACACCGTAAGGTTTTGGCGGCAGATTTTTTCACTAATGGTGGTAAGGTACTTTTTGGTAGCAAGTGAGGCAAAACATCGATTTAATGTTCCCGCTACCTGTGTTAGAACACCCATTAGTCATGAATGCACATAGAAGCTTGAAAAAATCAATTGGTATATAGCTTGGATAATAACCGGCGACCGTCGGGTCAGAAGTCAAGGTAAGCAACTATCCTTTTCGCCTACGGGCCGTCCAATATTATGTATCAATTTGACCCGTGCGAAGCCGGGGCGGGCTGCTAGTACACAATAAAGCTACGTCTAGTTTATGTACCAATACTTCCAGTCCAGTCTGTTACTTTCCTAGTTAATAACTAAATTAACCGTTAATATATGAAAAACATTTCAAAAACTAAATAGGAGAATTGCTAGTTTGTTTATCTCCTCAAGTTTACATTCTCGAATACGGTTTCTTTAAAAAAATATAAAGAGCTCACTTACCGAATACTCCTCCGCCCGTCAGGACTCCTTCTCTTCCTTCTATCCCTCTCATCTCTCTCCCTTTCTCTTTCTCGTTCCCTTTCTCTATCCCGTTCTCTATATCTATCTCTATCCCTCTCCCTTTCACGATCACGGTCTCTTTCCCTTTCCCTTTCACGGTCACGTTCTCTTTCTCTGTCTCTTTCCCTCTCGCGGTCTTTATCCCTATCTCTATCTCTGTCTTCCCGACGATCGCGGTCTCGTGAACCACTAGAGTCTGCGGCGCGTCTCTCGACGTTAGCTTGTCTTTCGTGCTCCTTCATTTGTTGTATTCTTTCCTTCTTTGGGATTTTGAATACTTCCTGCAATCATTTGGGAATAAATAAAAATAGGAATAGGATGAACATAGTACAATAAACTAGGTATGTGTAAACCGTAGCGCACTTCAAATTATATCCTATAAAATTATTGAAATCATTAAAATATATGATATAATTTAAAAAGTTTACATGAGCTTTAAAAACATGTCCCCTAAAGAAACAATCCAATTTCTGTTAGCATCACACTAAACCAACTTCAAGACGTAGAGGAATGACATTTCTTATTCCACAACATAGGTCATTGTCAATACCAAGCGGCAATAGCCCAATGGCTAAGGCCTCGGCCTGGCGATCAAGAGGTCGTGAGTTCGATCCCCACCCATTGCACTATTGACGTGAACCTACTCCAGACACAAGCATATTTAGCTTATATAAGATATTCAGCCGTAGCATTTATTACAACATTTAATAAACTGGCTTAGGCAACACACTAGAGAACAGTGACCACCGCGTGCCCAGAACTGGCGTTTAAATGAAGGTACAAAAGACCTTCAAATGGCTGAATATCATTCAGGCCACTAGTTGAACGGCGCTGTTTTTTAGTAAAAAGTTAGGCATTTAATTGAACGGCTAATTAGGTAACCTAATTGGCTGCGACACATATACAATATGTTAGTAAAATTAATTGGTACAAAATGCATAGGAGAATCGTGAACATGGCGCTTGTAACAGCAGTCAGCACCAAATTAAAGGAAACTCATATTAAATAAAAAACATGGTAAATATCCTGTAAGCAATGCTAACAACAGTATCGGAGAATAATAAAATCTGTACCTTCAAGCTGGCCCATCTTTCCAGTAGCTGATTAGAGAGATCTTTGACTTTCTCCACAATGGCGGCGTTTTCCTTTATCTTCTCTGGACTAGCAGGGTTATCTCGACTGAGCAGTTCTACTGGAAGCCCTGTAATATTCAACCAATATTTGTTAATGAATGATCTATTTCTAGAATAATTACTGTTGCCAAATAAATTGTTCTTTAGAAGACTTGGAGGTAAAAAGTGAGATGGTAATTCTTTTTAGAGTTTTAGACACAAGTAACTTTAATATTTGATTAGTATATATATATTAGCTCAATCACTCCCAATCTTCAAAAATATGGTGAAAAATCACTATTTATCACTTAATAGTATGTATCAAAGAATCAAAAAATCAAAGCATTTATTCAGTATGAAGGCAGTATAAATATACGCACATATACACGTCAAAATCATAACATATTTACTCTGTACTTTAAGTATATATTTTTTATCTATAGGTATATGTATATATTTTGTTTGTATAGAATATTTATACATGTATATTATTGATTATTTATATATATATAATATATTTGTTTATATAAGTATTCTGATATGTACGTGTATGTATATTTTGTTTTGTAGTGGTAAGCAAATACATGTATATGATGCTTATGCATTACTGATTGTTTGTTTTTTATTTTGATTATATTTTCGCACTTTAGTACCATGTTACGCATTGTACCACCGTCAACTTCTTTTAACAATTCTGTCCATCCAAAGGTTGTCTGGCAGAGATCGCTTCAAGCGATAAGACCGCCCATTGTATTGCCTCTAGTAACTTCAGTATCTTAATTTCGGTTTGTTTCATTTTAAGTTGGTGTACAATAAAGAATTTTTCTATTCTATTCTATTCTATTACGAATAGAAAGCGGCAATAGCCCAATGGGTAAGGCGTCGGCCTGGTGATCCAGAGTTCGTGAGTTCGATCCCCGCCCATTGCACTATTGACGTGAACCCACTCCAGACACACGCATATTTAGCTATGTTAGAGGGGTTTACAAGACTACTAGTAATGTGCAACACACATTGCTAGTAAGCTTTAAAAAATAAAACCGGCCACGTTGAGTTGGACTCGCCCACCGAGGCTTGCGTACCAACTTCGCAGACTAGTTTAAAAAACAAACTTAACTTTGTAGTTCGATCCATAGAAAATGTATTGCACCAACTACAAATAATAAGTTCGTAACAGTAAATTCACTTAGGGTGAGTTGCACCATCTGACTTTAACCGTAACTATAACTATTAACCGGTGTTTTTATATGGATTTTGACAGATTTTTGACGTTTGTAATAGTTGAAGTAAGATGGTGCAATTCAGCCTTAGTTTTTAGGGTTCCGTACCTCAAAAGGTAAAAAAGGAACCCTTATAATATCACTTTCTTGTCCCGTCTGTCTGTCTGTCCGTGTGTCACCACCGATTTTCTCAGGAACGGGTGGACCTAGTAAGTTGAAGTTTATACCAGATACTGAGGTCTATAGTCCCTATTAGGTGTATAAAAATCAAGGTCCTGAGTCAACACGATAAAAAGATATGGGCAAATTTAGATTTTCGCGAAAACTTGTAAGTACCAAAATGTACCTTAATTTTTAACTTTTTTTTATTTTTCGGTATTTTTCCTTTATTTGTGCTGTAAGACCTTGCTTTTGACCAAAATTGACAATTCTATGTCAACCGGAAGTACCCTATATGTTTTGGGTCGAAAACCTATAGGGTACTTCCCGTTGTTCTAGAATCATGAAATTTGGCAAAAAGCAAGGTCATACAGCACAAGTACAGGAAAAAATTGAAAAAAAAAAAAGTTGAAAATTAAAGGGTGTCCCCATACAGTTTCGCCAATTAAGATAGGCCTCTGAGTTATATGAGCGCTCATACAATTTAGAGTTCTAGCTTAATTGGTACCAACCAACGTTGGTACGGAAGCCTCGGTGGGCGAGTCCAACTCGACTTAGCCGGTTTTTTGTTATTAAACTACATATTTACGGTTTTCAGATTTATTCCTACATAAGTGCTTCAAGACCTTACTTCTTGCCAAATTTCATAATTCTAGGTGAACGAGAAGTACCCTATAGGTTTTGATTCCCGTGTGAAATCGCAAAATGTGCGACATCGATCATATCTTTTGATTGCGTTTACTTACAAGTTTGATTTTTATACAGCCAAAAGTTACCGTACACCCAAGTATTTAGTATAATTTAAGATCGTTTAAAAAACTAAAAGACCGACTTCAAACGTCGCGCTAGTCAAAGTAGCCAGTAGACGCAGTAACTATTATATAATCTGTGCCAGTAATTAGTATGTCGTCCAGGTATGTAAATGTATCGTAATACAAATGTTGATATATTAAAAACGGCTCGACCGATTTCGTTAAAATTTAAATGGGACCACCTAGGAAGGGTACCCTTTGAAACAAAAAAAGAATTACCTAATCGGTTCAGACATCTTCGAATAATTGGTGAACATAAATAAAATTTTAAAAAAGGTTCCGACGAATTGAGGACCTCCTCCTTTTTTGTGAAGTCGGTTAATAAGTTTCAACTTGATTCCTCTGCGCGTTCCGGAGATAAAGGGTCTTGACAGACGGACAACAAAGTGATCCTATAAGGGTTCCTTTTTTTCCTTTTAAGGTACGGAACCCTAAAAAACGAGCGAATTGAGATCATCCCTTTTTGAAGTCGGTTAAAAACATAAGTGTCACTTTGTCAGATGTTTCGACAACATTTGCAATAATAATTATATGCTCTCTCTCTATGTATATAAAGTGTCAATTTATTTGGCGTATACAGAAACAAGTGATATATGCAAGTGACGTTAATGATACATACGGTCTTCATCTACTTCGTCAGATGCTGGTGATTGATGCACAGAACAAAAAATATAGTTAATTAGTTCTAGTACGTACTTAAACTTAAATAGATTTTGTCACATCATCGCTTAGCACCGAGTGAGATAGTGGCCAAACGCTAGACTTTAAGATATTTAAAAAAACATACTTTGGCATTTTTACAACAAGTTAACTGAAGCTTACTATATCACATTCACATCTGGTACTGTGATAAGATGAAAGTTCATTTTAGTATTTGCTATGTAGTTCACTAAAGTAACCTAGAAAGTATAAAAATTTGCTCGAATCTTGGTGTCTTTTTTTAGCCGCCATAACTTTACGGTGTTCCGGCAGCACACAGACCCTTGAGAGTCAGATTATTCTAGGCCTAGCGTGTTCACCGTCTCCGACCACATCATCGTTTACCACCAGGCGCTAGTGGTCTAACGGTAGCCTATCAGATATCAAATTGAGAAACATAACCTACTGTACCCTTAGTTTTCATACCAAACTCGATATCGTATATCGAGCAAATTTTGTATGAAAAACAGTACAGCGCCTCTAGTGGTTACTACACTTAACTAAATTTAGACCAATCAGGGAGCCAGAATAAGTCGAAAACTATGTGAGATCTGTCAAAAGCGTTGAAAACGATGCAAACTCGTACTAAGGGTACTGATATGTAATGTTTTCTCTAAAATAAAATGTTTTTTAATATTATATGTTATATAGGTATTGTTTTTTATTTCTCGATTAAGTTTGACGGTCAAACAAATGAGAAAAAATCTCAGTAGTTTGACAGTTAAACAAATGAGAAAAAAAAACAACGGGTTGCACTCCGGGAGTGCTGGCAAAAGTGTAAACTTGAACATTAACGTCGTGCATTAATTTCATTAAGGTCTACTCTCCCTCCTTCTTACGACTTTTCGATCAGGTCACGTATCCTAACGCGAGTTTAACATTTTTACCCAAAAAGTTCACAACGCCGCTAAGAAGTTTTCACTTCAAAAAAATCTCAGTAGTTTGACGATTGTAGTAATGTGAAAAAAAAACTCGCAATAGTTCGACGATCGACTAAAGACAAAATTCGATAATTTGAACGTCAAAAATTAAAATATATAAAATACTACAAAAATTAAAATATTAAAATAAATGAATAAATATCGATATTAGGACATTTGATGTTACTTTTATAGTTATGTAATTAGATGTTTCTATGTAAATAATTACCAGTAGATTCGTCGATAAAGACAGGTTCAACGGTAGTTTCGGATGCACTCAGCCAACGTTCCACTATTGTGAAGAATCGGCTCTCTTGTACCATGGTCTTGTTGGGGATAGGCAGCCGGTCCACTGTTTGAAGCATTTCCCATCTGGAAACAAAGTATTACTTGTCAGGACTTAAACTTAAATGTTCACGGAGATGAACCTTACACATGAGAAAAAGAACCATTCAAGTTGGTTTACAATTAGCAGAGTAATCGCGTAACAAACATACGAAAATAATGGACGGTCTGTAAAGTCGGTATACGGACGAAAATTTTACGTGCTAACGTCATACGAACTTATCGCTTGTTCCGAGCTCTCGCTTGCACGCGGAACGTGACACTTTTTCGTGCGTGCAGCCGGCGTTCATCGATTTATAAGACGTTATTACGTCAAAAATAAATTAATATCATTTAAAAAACTAAAAGAACCGACTTAAAATGCCGCGCCGCCAGTCATCATCAGTACCAATTTTAAGGTGTTTATCTCCATATCTCTAGAGATATAGAACATATTTCGATGAAATTTAAATGGAACCACCAGGGAAGTAAATGAAGTAAGTAATCCTCTCAAACAAAAAATAATGTCGGTTTGTGAGAAATCGGTGAACATTTATCATTTTTTTTTTAATCCGACTTATTGAGAAACTCCTCCTGTTTGCAAGTCGGTTGATAAAACTTAATGGTTATATATTAGACTTCGCAAAAGCCATTTTTCTCAACTCAACTCATCTTTTTTAACAGAAAATCATACCGCATCTTTGAATTATAACTTCAATGAAAACTTACTTGAATTCAAGCGAGGCATCGTTACACCAGGGAGCGAGCAGTCTCAGCCCGCGATAATCCAAGAACAGTCTCCGACAAGGTAGGTCCGCGTCACGTAGCAGTCGCAACAGCGCGGTCTGAGCGCGGCGCGTCTTCGCTCGGACCACGGTACGCGACAGACGTAACGTGTGCGATTGATTCTTCACCCCCGTGCGGTTGAGCGCTTCTAGATCTTCTTCGATCTGTGGAGAGAGGTAGGAAAGTTGGATTTATTGAAGTCAAGGATAGGCTAGCGAGTTGGAAAATAATTATTAAGTTAGTTAAAAAACTAAAAACCACAGGGTCCATAATTATTTCATCATCATCATTAACAGCTAGTATTCGTCGAAGACCGGGCTCAGTGGCGTGTCTTGGGGGAGGCCTACGTCCAGCAGTGGACTGATACCGGCTGATAATGATGACGATGATTCGTTCGCTGCTGGACACAGGCCTCTACTGTGGCACGCTACTGTTCTCGATATAAGCTACCGAATTTTGAGAGCCTAATATACAAGATATTATGGAAGCAAAAATATATGGAAGCAATTAAGTATTGAGTACAGTAGGGACTCTTTAATCCAAACCAAAGCTAATTCGAATGCCTCTATAATCCGAACGACCCCTGCTCCCGCGCGTCTGTCGTTTCTAAGTAACTCGCTATGCGACATTCGTATTTTAGTGCAGAATTAAACTTTTTAGACGCTACACGTATCGTACTTGAACGCTCCGCGCGCTGTTCTGCCATTTGTAACATTTTCTAATGATTAAAACATAGTTTCCATGATGAATTGTTTGTTGTATTTCCTAAAATGTCTGCATACTATAATCCGAACGCTGCGTATGTCCGAACAGGGTATACATTTTGGGCGTTCGGATTATCGAGGCCCAACTGTATTAGGATTCGGAGTTCGAAGTCGCAAAGATAAAGTAATTACTTACATCGGCATCCTGTACCAGATCTGGTGCTTTAGGCTTGTATTTGCGTTCTTTCCGCGGCGGACGCGGCGTGTCCGCCTCCGCGGCAGATGGGTCTTCGGAAGATTCTGTTGGAGCCTTCGATGTAGTTACGTCTTCTTCCTCCTGGGGATATAAAAGTTTTTTTAGTTTATTTAGATACTAACTGTGCCCTGCGGTTTTACCCGCGTAGACATTGTTCCCGTGGGTATTATATCGGGATAAAAAGTACCCTATGTGTTATTCCAGGGTCTAGGCTATCTACATACCAAATTTCAGCTTAATGGGTCGATTGTTTTTAACGTGAAGAAGTAACAATTACTTACACACTCACAATCTTTCTTCTTTATAATTTTAGTAAGATTTAGATCGAGAATATTATTATATTTCCAAATACGGAATATATCAGTGTTAACAGTATATACAACAACAGTAACAGGTGTCTAGTGAAATATCAGGGCATGTCAGACTCAACATCTTTATGTCTCAAGGTCTCAAGGCGCAGTGCAGTAACATGCAAAATTCTGGCAGTTCAGAATTTTGCATGCCGCTGTATCTGTTATAGGTAAACGTCATCGCTTACCATCAGGCGAGCGTCGTGCTTGTCCTGTTACATTTTACAATAAAAAAAAACCAACATTATGGAGTTAAAAAAATTACAAATGGATTAAGAATGTTCTCCTTTTTGAAGACTGTTCACCTGGACCCTAACTTGGTTCAAAATTCTTATCATATTAGGTTTTAAACTTAATTTCTGACCACAATAGCATCTGAAGGAAATTGAGCGAAGATGGAATCTTGCTTCTTTGGAAACATCAATACAAATAAAACAAAGATTAAAACCTCTTTCTGTTTGAAGACAGCAGAGTTCATACAACATAACCCTACTCGACAAAAGAATAAAGCTGTTTTTCTCATCGACATTGCAATCCCAAACACTCACAATCTAATAACAACACATACTGAAAAACTAGCCAAGTATACAGATTTAGCCATAGAATTAAAAACCCAATGGAGAGTACAAACAGTAAAAACAATACCTATTATAATTTCATCAACCGGCGTCATTCCCAACTCACTGTTTACCAGCCTTAAAACCTTAAATATCCATAAGCTCACTTTCATTCTCTACAATAATATCGTTTAAAAACTAAAAAAGAACCGACTTCAATGCCACGCTATTCATTTTCAGTACCAATTTTGAGATGTTTATCTCAATATCTCTGGAGATACTTATCAGACCTCGATAAAATTACCATGGTACCACACTTGGGATATCTCCTATCGAACAAAAAAATAATAATCAAAATCGGTTCATAAACGACTAAGTTATCCGCGAACAAACGTAAAAAAAAATATTTATACATATATATATATATATATATACGGTCGAATTGAGAAACCTCCTCCTTTTTTTGAAGTCGGTTAAAAATATCAATAATTACTGATCCCAGCAGCCACTTTCTTTGTAACGAACCGATTTGATCCTACAGCTTGGCAAAGGTCTTCTCCATTTTTTCCACCTATCCCTATCCAATACCGTTAGTGGCCAGTATAAACATCTATATGTTATAGCTATAATCCTCCAATGAGGATTTCCCCCTCACGCTATAAAAAACTGCAGTGCAGTGACATGCAAAATTCTGGCTTTCCAGAATGTTGTAAGCCGCTGTATCTGTAATAGGTAGACGCCATAGCTTACCATCAGGCGAGCGCCGTGCTTGTCATGTTACCTTACCTTATATCATAATAAAAATTGCGTTCTTGCACTATGCACTTCTAACGCGTAGCTTTCTATATACATAATATTACACATAAAAGGGCCCGGTGGCGTAATCGGGAGAACGGTCGGCTTTGATGCCAGAGGTACCGAGTTCAAACCGCCGTGCACCAATGGATTTTTCTATCGAAAAATGTACTCGTATGTGCGCTTTTCACAGTGGACCTTCAGTGAAGGAAAAACATCGTTAAGAAACCAACAACCCTCGCATGGTGGTAGGACACTATCTAGTGTTCGCCTGGCCAGCTACCACCCTCAAGTTAGAAAATCTGTCGCCAAACATCTAATGTATTCCGGCAGCTATCCTTGAGAGCCAGTTCCTATTCCTAGGCCTAGCGTGATTACCATCTTCGACCGCATCATTACTTACCAACAGGTGAGATAGTGGTCAAACGCTAGCCTATAAGATATGAAAAAAAAAATGACAATTTAGATTTACGCGTACGTAACTTCCGTTAAATTTTACCACAATGCGCCTAAAGAAGTTTCACTTTAAAAAGTCTTTTACTTTAAAAAGTTAAAAGTTTGTGAAAAACAAATCATCTCGCCACCGCTTTTTGGGCGTTCAATATTTTCATTACAAAAAAAATTACAGACCTCATATTCATCATCAGAGTCTGGCTCGGCACCGATCCACCCGCGACAGTTGTCCGCACCGCAGTAGCATCGCTGGGCCACTTTTCTGCACGCAAACAACACCGCAATGTTATGGTTATTCATTACATTTCTCGGGTCGTACACGCCCGGTCTTTTGGAGGGCATTGATGGAACCGAAGCCAACATCAAGAGGCCCTTTACAATGTTAACTTAGATACTATTATCTGTGGATGGAGAGATATGGGCAACTATATTATAAAAAAGAAAAATATGGGTCAAAAACATTATATCATGACTATTGGATGAGTTGATTGATATTGGATTGCTGGTCTATGGGATGAGGTACGACACCCGCCAATGATGCCTCATTACAAAATATTTAAGTGTAACTAGCAATCTACTGAATGCCCCCCCCCCCCCATAAAGTTGGACCGTTATGTTGGCGCCGAGGGGCAACATTGGCGTGGATAGCTAAGGGTGTCGAGAAGTGTGCTGCACTTTCACTAAACGTTACTAGCGGCTTTATGCCTTTAACACTTCCACCCTTGAGCTTAGATAGATAGATAGATAAACTCTTTATTGACCACTTATAAAAAACAGAAACACATTAAAACTAAACAATTTAAATCTAATAGCGTCAATGGGCGGTCTTATCGCTTTAAGCGATCTCTTCCAGACAACCATGCAAGGAAAGGATTACAATCACGAAGGCGGTGGTTTATAAAACGTGTGAATAAAATAACAAACCTATCACTACCAAGTATAATAATAATAAATTATAACAAATTGTAAACAAACTACAGTATAATAAATACCCTAAAATAAATGCATAATATATACACATATAATACATACATACATACATACATATATATATATATATATATATATATATATACATATAAATTAATAAATACTTAAATATTACAAAATTTAAAACAATAATACCAAAGGAAACAGATAGTTTTAAAAGTAGTTATGACGAAGAAAGGTAGTAGGCCTTGACACGGCTTTTAAAAGTATCTATTGTCTGAGAGCGTCTAATTTCTACAGGTAAGGAATTCCATAGCACAACGGCTTTAAAATGAAAGGAGTTTCCATAGAAAGTAGTATTATGTGAAGGAATTTAAGCTTAGGTCTTAACTTTTGCGATTCCCACACATTATGTTTCTTATTATTTAGCTTCTATTTCCCATGCAATTTTAAATTTTGTTAATGTCTCGGTAATTTGGTTTATAATTTTTGCATGGTCCCTTTCGGGTAAAAGCCTCCACCATTCTTTGCCATTATTTGTCTCGTACTGGGGCAACTTTAACTTGGTCCTTCCCTGCTATTTCTATTGTATCTTCAATCGCAATGTTATGTTACCGCTACTCAATGTCACTGCAACTGATTCCAATTTTGGTACGAATATAAAAATGGCATGTTTTTCTACTGCTCTGTTTTCCTACACACGTAGCGAAACAGCACAATATACTGGAAATGACTACCGTGACAGTTGTATTCAGTTTTTTCGTTTTTAAACGATCTGTGGTTATTGCATACAACATTTAAAAGCTGAAAAGTCAATCGAAATCACGACAATACACGACCGTAATGATAAGGTGTAACAATAACGCTGAAATAATCGATATTGCGATGCATCATGTCATTTATACATTGATAATGCATCGGATTTACAACTTTTACAGCCCTAAGTGGTTAAGAGTTGGCAGGACGATGTACTAAGGGGAAGGGGACTTTCAATCACATCCTAATTATAGCCCTGGGAAATGAGACCAACACATAAAATCCGTGTTGTTATTAGAGTGAGACGTGTTCGATTCTGTTATATTTATATCGTATATTCTAGACATAGGAAAGAATGTAAAACCAAGTGAGTGTAATTTTAATAGACAGGGAGGAGGTATTAAATTCGTGTGTATTGTATTGTACTTGTATGTCTAAAGGCGTTTGACACACACTCAGATAGGTCAAACATTATGTATGTCTATGTACAAACTTAATAATTTACTAAAAATAAGATTGAATTGAATTCGTTGGGGTAGACGTGTTCTAGAGTGGAGACCACGACTCGGGAAACGAAGCGTAGGACGCCCTCCAGCTAGTTGGAGCGATGATATACGCAAGCTGGCTGGCAGCGGTTGGAAACAAATAGCTGAAGATCGAGCTCAGTGGCGTGCCATAGGAGAGGCCTATGTCCAGCAGTGGACGAGTACAGGCAGTTAATGATGATGATGATGATGAAGATACAATGTATTATTATACATTTCCATGTATGCTGTTTTTTTCAATTATTTTTATTGTTTTGTTTTAATGTATTTTAAGAGAAATACTTGAGAATACTAACTGCTCTGATCAATTTAGTTAATTAATAGAGAGTATGTTACTGTTGATTCACCATGCGATTGTTTATTCAACAAATAATGTAACACAATTAGTTCACAATTATTTTGAACTCTATTACTAGTTACTACAGTAGGGTCTCGATAATCCGAACCCAAGCTAATCCGAATGCCTCTATAATCCGAACGACCCCCTGCTCCCGCGTGCCGTCTGCCGTTTCTAAGTAACTCGCTATGCGACATTCGTATATTAGTGCCGAATTTAAATTTTTTAGACGCTACACGTATCGTACTTGAACGCTCCGCACGCCATTCCGCCATTTGTAACATTTTCTAATTATTAAAACATAGTTTCCATAATGAATTATTTCTTGCTTTTCCTAAAATGTCTTTTAAAACGTCTGCATATTATAATCCGAACGATGCGTACATCCGAACAGGGTATACATCTTGGGCGTTCGGATTATCGAGGCTCTGAATTAATTAATATTGAATTAATTAATGATAACTCTTTATTGTACACAATACATAGATTAGAATATTTAAAGAAAAGTTAGATATTACTTGACCAAAAACAAGTATGTTATTGACTTCACACAGCCGTTTGTGTCGCGACTTTTTAAACCATCTATTATTCAACCAGCAATTATTATTATTTCAACCAGCTGTTATTGGTCAGAGCCATTCTGATCTGTGATTGGTTAAGTTTTACTTAAGCTTGAAGATAAGTTGCTTAACAATTTAGACCTAAGTTAGTGTACTAATAAAGTTCTATTTCTCCACACAGAGTTATGAAATACAAAACTTACCCAAATCGTTGAAACTGGTAGTCAAATGTCAGCTCTTCCCCAGCGATAATGTCTCTTTTGCTGAAGAATCCTATTCTGAGTTCTCCATTGACAGTCCACTTCTGAGTCTCGGCGTTGGGGTCGCAAGAGTGGTTTATGAACCGGGATATGTTACCTTTTTAAAGAAAGAATGTACATAATGGTAAGATATTTTTAATCGAATTTTCAGTTTTTATCTAGGTTTCTTAGCTCTTAACATTATTTCTATTTAAGTCAGATAGTATTAACTTTATTATGCAAGCATACCTATTGAAAATGGAAAGTTAAGACTATGTGAGGGTTTTGCTAAATAAAGTGTATTTCCTTTCATTCATTTTTCTTTTCAACGGACTTCCAAAAAGGAGGTTTTCAACTCGTCTGTATGTTTTTTTTTTGTATGTATGTTACGCGATTACTCTGTCAATTGTGAACCGATTCGAATGATTATCTTTTTAATCGGTAGGGTACATTTCCGGGGTGGTCCCATTGTAATGTACTCGAGATCTTATAAGTATCTCCAGAGATATGACGATAAACGTCCCAAACTTGCTACTGAAATTGACTCACGGGGCATGTCAGTCGGTTGTTTTAGTTATTAAACTATCTCAATTATATAGAGTCAATTTAGGTCCTATTTGTGTTTCTGTAGGTGACAATAACCCTAATTTAGTACTAACCTTTGACGGTAGCATCAATGACTGTGTCTCCCTTCAAGGACATGAAGTAGTGATGTAAGTTATTCTCGTCAGAATAGGCCTGCGCCCTTTTGTAGAACTGTTCATAGTCTAACACTTCTCCCACATACTCCATTAGAAACTCGCCTCTGAAAACATATACAGATTAGAGTTATGTGATGATGAATGATGAAACTTTTATTTTTATATGCATAAAATATTATCATAACCATCACCATATGCAATACACAGCGTGAGACTTAAGCCTTGAGAGATTAGGAAAAAATAAGAGAAAACATATAGAGTTTAAAAAGTTACCACAGGAGCATTATATCAATGTTCCACCAGGCTACCGCAAAATAGGCTACTACCATCAATGAGAAAATCGCATAAAACCTTACGGTGCTATGCAGTATAGCCCTTGAGAGTTAGACCACTTTAGGCCTAGAATGTTTACCACCCTGGACCACATCATCTTTGTAACCATTACCATAATATGCAATACACAGCAAAAGCTTGAGATACTTGAAAAAAAATACATATTGTTACGTCGTCGAGTCGCGATGTTTCGCCAAGCTTCTCGAACAAAAATAGCAAACGAGCTTGCCGATATGGGAGAGAAGATCAAAAAGGTGGAAACCAGCGTCAAAGAGGTGGAAGAGCGACTCGACGTACACGAGCAGACCGTGAATGACCTGGCTAATAAGGTCCAGAAACTGGAATTACGAGGAGTTGGACAGAGCAGCCAGGTTCCCGCTACGACCTCGCCCTTCAAACTGGATTTGCCACACTTCGATGGAACATCTTCGTGGGCAGCCTACAAATTCCAATTTACGACGCTGTCGAAAAGCTGTGGCTGGACAGACGAGCACGCAAATACAGCGCTCACATTAGCGCTGAAAGGAGACGCTCAGCTTTAACTGGAACGCATACCTGAAGAGGAAAGGACTTTGAATACCCTGCTGGAAGCCCTCGAAACACGCTATGGAGACAAACACATGGAGCATGCGTACAGGGCACAACTACGTGAGCGCACCCAGAAGCCCACAGAGACATTGCAACAGTGGACAGACGAAATCGAGAGGTTGGTCCGACGAGCCTACGTGTCGACGCCATTAACCATTGAAGTGACATCGGCGGTTCGTCAAGAACTTTTCTGGAATTGCCAAACCCTTACATCGGCTGACAGAAGAAAAGCGCACATTTGTATGGGACTTGGAGTGTGAATCCGCCTTCAACAATCTTAAGCAGCGACTGTGTGAAACGCCGATCTTGGGGTACCCTACCAGAGATGGAAGATTTATTGTGTACACTGATGCCAGCAACACGGGAATTGGAGGAGTTCTCTCGCAAATCCAAGGAGACCAAGAAGTGGTCATAGCATACTTCAGTAAATCATTATCCAAACCAGAACGGAACTACTGTGTCACCCGCCGCGAGTTGCTAGCTGTGGTAAAGACTCTTCAGCACTTCAACAAGTACCTCATCGGAAGGGAGTTTACGCTCAGAACTGACCACGCTGCTCTAAAATGGCTTCTTCAGTTTAAGAGCCCGGAAGGTCAAGTGGCACGATGGATCGAGCAACTTCAAGAGTTCAATTTCGTGACAGAACATCGCAGTGAAAAGGGCCATAGCAACGCCGATGCCCTGTCAAGAAGACCTTGTGCACATGACTGTAAACACTGCGAGAAGCACGAGTCTGTTGAAGAATTCAGAGTCATCAGGATGGACAGAACAGATGACGAATGGAACGGCGAAAATATGAGACAAGCACAATCGGAGGACAGTGATTTACGACCTGTACTGGATTGGATAAAGTCTGGAAATAAGCCCCAGTGGAGCGACGTGTCAGCTTGCAGCCCAATCACAAAAAGTTACTGGGCTCAGTGGGACAGCCTGACTCTGGAACAAGGAATCTTGTACAGAAAATGGGAAAACAGCAATGGAAAAGAAACTACGATGCAGGTCGTTGTTCCCCGGAGCAAAGTGGCATCTCTACTACGACACATTCATGATGGAGTTTCTGGTGGACATCTAGGAGTCAAGAAAACTCTTGTGAAGGTTCGTCAACGATTTTACTGGGTACACAGCCGCGAGGATGTGGAAGATTGGTGCAGGAAGTGCACCGCTTGCGCATCAGTAAAAGGACCGAAGACAAGAAGTAAAGGACAACTAAAATTGTACAACGTTGGAGCACCGTGGGAGCGCATTGCCGTGGATGTTGCCGGGCCATTTCCCGAGACTGAAGAAGGCAACAAGTACATCATCGTAGTGCAAGATTACTTCAGCAAATGGCCCGAGGTTTTCGCGACACCAAACCAGGAAGCAAAAACAGTTGCAAAGAAGTTGGTGCAAGAAGTGATCTGTCGATTTGGTGTACCGATGGAACTGCATTCCGATCAAGGAAGGAACTTCGAGTCTGCCCTATTCCAAGAAATGTGCACCCTCCTCGGTATCCAAAAGACGCGGACAACGGCAGCTCATCCACAGTCAGACGGAATGGTTGAGAGGTTTAACCAGACGTTGGAGAATCACCTGGCTAAAGTCGTGGACGCACATCAACGAGACTGGGACCAGTACATCCCGCTGTTCTTGTTGTCGTACCGTTCCGCTACCCATGACAGCACTGGTATGACTCCTGCAAATGTGAATTTTGGACACGAACTAAGACTTCCTATCGACGCCATAACTGGTTCCCCGCCAGATGCTCCGAAGCCTGTAACCGACTATGTCAGTGATCTTCGTAGTCAGCTGGACGAAGTGCACAGGATAGTTCGAGAGAATAGTTTAAAAACTGGTGAAAAAATGAAGACCCGGTACGATCGTAGAGCGAATACGAAGAAGGAACTCTCGTCTGGTTGCACAACCCACTACGGAGGAAAGGAAAAAGTCCGAAGCTGCAGGCTCATTGGGAAGGACCATACTAGATTATCACGAAGATAAACGACGTTACCTACCGCATTAAACGAGGCCAGAGAGGAAAGCCGAGGGTAGTACATATCGATCGACTTACACGATACAATGGAACAAATGATGATCGGGACGATCATAACTAAGAAGGGGATAATGTTACGTCGTCGAGTCGCGATATTTCGCCAAGCTTCTCGAACAAAAATAGCGTGGGAAACAATAGAGTAATTAGGGGCTATAAACACCCGACCCGACCGTCATAAAAGTAACCTTCCTGGAATCCCGACCCTAGTCAATGTACCTCGGTTTGTAGTTAAGATTGAACCTTATAAAATAATGACTAATCGTTAGAGATAAAATTCGCATGTATGGTAAAGTTGTTTACATCAGATGTTCAAAGGAAAGCCGCGTATTGTTTTGAGATTTTTATTGCTTTGTTTTGAACGTCTTTTGTCTATTGTTTCGAATCAATACTGGAAAGTTCTGTAGAAATATTCTCATCCTATATAAGACGTTGAAACCACGGCTTGAGGCAGTCTTTCTATGGAAGCGACAGTGTAAAGATCTCAGCGCGGATAGCGACCAAGTGATTGTTAAGTGTTATCAGTGAATTAATGTTGTGAACAGTGAAGTGCGAATTGTGAATTACCGACGACCTCAGTGTGTGTAACGGACATTTGATCATTGTGCAAGACGATTTGGACAACTACTGTGAAATATTGTGTAACCTAGTGTTCAAGTGGAAATAAACGTTCATCTCATCGGATTGGCATTTTAATACCACCCCGCACGTAACAATATTCAATCTAAAAATAAAATATAGGGAACTACATAGCTTGATAGTTTCTATAGTTTTCTTTTTGTACACTTTTTTATTACATAGGAATCCATCTTTACATCTGTTTGGTATGTTTTCATGACTAAACAACTGCATGAATTTAGCTGAAATTTTTTGACAGAAATAGTCAGTATGGTGGATGATTGGGTACTTTTAAAATGAAGCCATGGGTGGGGTACAATTATTACCATTCTTAAACACATATCTTGCATTACCTACCGTTAGCTGACCTATATAACGCACAGAATCTGGCTCTGGACGTTAAAATTGCTAGCTTTGTGTCTCCACAAAGTCGCTTGTTTACAGGTTTTTTATCATATACATTTCGGAGAGTGTGCAGTGGAACTGCAAAATTTGATTCCACCATTCCCATTTTATAATCAGACATCCAGAGATGCTAAATGGCGCCACCGATTTATGGTGGATATACCATCTACCCGAACGAAACGATTTACGATTCATCATATGAACCGGAATGGAATACTCTGCCTGAGTCTGTGTTTCCGGTTTAGTAAAATATGGGGTCTTCAAATTGCGAGTGAATAAGTGTGTTCTGGGTAAGCACGCTCCAACATCGATCGCATCATCACTAACATCGGGCGAAATATTGGTCCAGTGCTACCCAATTCGGTGAAAAAAATCTAATCAATTTGATTAGTTCAAAGGGAGTTAACAAAACTATGTAATAAATGTACACCAAATTCAATCTGCAATGCATTAAATCGCTGTGCAATGTAATTATATTTACTGTGTAAATTCATAGTAATAATATAAATTCGAATATCTTCTTTCTTTGACCCCTTGGTACATTTTCACAACAACTGGGGCAAGTAGTAGTATAGCTAGTATCGAATAAGTTATAACATATTGTACAGTGGTATGGAACCCTTTGTGTGTGAGTCCAACTTGCACTTGGCAGATAAGTTTTATAAAGCTGTCTTCATAACCAACACCATCTAAAAGTGTATGGCAAGATGCTAAACATCTATAAACATATAAATTACCCAAATGATAAAAGCAAGCAATAACACATTCGCCATGTTGAGAAACATTTTCACAAGTAAATACCACAAAACTAAGTTCTCTCTGCAAGTAACAAAAGTACTGAAGAACTTTAATTCAGATATTTATCACTTACTTAAGAATAGTGGGTATATTTTATTAAGCAACCATGTAAAAAGCATATATTTTATTTTAATCAGCAAACAGCCATGAGTGTCAGACCATTCTAGAATGAACTAACTCTTAAGGCCTGTTTGCTAATTTGTAGCTAGACCTCATGTGTTCACCATCTTCAACCACATCATCGCATCGCTTACCACGAAGCAATATAGTGGTCAAACATTCGCCTATCAGATATGCCTGTCAAATGAATAAATATTGATACATTTTGCGTCGTAATAGTTTAAATCTCAGATACCTACGCTAAGCTAAGAAAATAATTGAAAATATTCTACTGATTGGCCTTACTTTCATTAAGTATTAATGTCAAAATTATGTTTTGTGGCTGCTGTTCAAAATCACTATCAAAAATACTTTTAGTACTGCAACACGAAGTTACGTGTATGGTTAGCAACCATACTTTAATCATTTTTAAATAGTCTGACGTCAACAATTGGATGATAGCTGAATGGTTCATTACTTTGTTTTTTTTTTAATTCGTAGCATTAAATTCTGCCTTTGCTATGTTTACTTGATAATTGTTTATGATTTATGATTTTGATGTGTATATGTGCATATATTAATACTGCCTACATACTGAATAAATGCTTTGATTCTTCTTTAAGTGTTGTAGTAATATAAGCTGAAAACAGTAAATCTTCTAAGAAAACAATATTTTTGGTGACAAACATATACACTTATAGACCTACCTGATAGTATTTAATATAATAGATGTAAACTTACACAGGAATGTCTACAGCTGACTCTACTCCGCACCCTTTCTTATCAGCGTAAAATACTTTTAAAGCTGCATTCTCTCTCTTTTGAAATCTTCTGTTGGTACAGCGATCTCCCACAGGACATCGTGAATTACTGAAAAATAGAATGTACTAAATGTTTGAAAAGCATATTAAGTGTCAATGAACCCTTTATTGATTTTAATTACCTAATAATCCTAATATGCTTTATGCCTAATGTTAAAAAAATATATATTATGCTACTGCATACCTGCCTAGGTAATATAAACATAGGCAAGAAAACTCTGCTGATAGATGCCCTTCAGTATTGGTCTGAATTAAAAATGCAGGACATGTGACCAGATATGTTGACAAGAAGTGAACAAACACAACTAAATGACCGGGAGACTGGTAGGCAAGAGGAGCATTGGCAGGCAAAGGAAAAGATGGGCTGATGATATTATAGAAATATCAGGAAAAAACCAGATGGAAGTCACCACAGACAGAGAAAACATTACAATAAATGGAGAAGGCTTTACATGCAACAATTAAAACTAAAATATTGAAACAGAATACAACAATCAGTATTGCATGGAAAACAGAAGCATAAAATAATAGTGGCTAAAATATTAAGAATTAAAGTAGATTACCATTCAATCATGAGAAGCCTGTTTAAGCAGTCTTCCCCGCAGGCCATTTCTCCTCGCTCCAACTCCTCTTTGGTTAAAAAGCAGTCACAGATCATCTTCTTAGTATCTTTACTGATCATTCTATCACAGAGATATTCATTTTCATCTAAATGCTGATACTGGTTCATTCTATCTTCTATTATTTTATCATAGGCTTCTTTTGTAAGAGGAACAACAGAGTTGTCTTCTTTAATGTCATTCTCTTCAGCTACCGGTGGCATTTTAGGTAAGTTTGGACTAGCTAGTGGGGAACTAGCAGGTGAATTGACTCCCATAACTTGCTCTAACTCACTAGACCTCCTCCATCTAGACTTCACCTTCACGGGCATCTCAGAAGGAATGGGGAAAGATGGAGAATTAGGAGCATTCGATAACAACAAATCTGAGGACTTCTCCTGACTGTCAGATCCAATCTCCTCCAGCTTCAACTTAGTTTGAGTAATCAGCGCTTTCTTCAATGGTGTTTTGACTAGACCGTAACCCTTTGTCTTCTGCTTCATGTTGCTTATAGTTTTGATGCGGCTGGATCTTCTCACACCTGTGGGTGAAGATTCAGCAGAGTCGTTGGAACAGGCATGACCGTGCTCAATAGCACGAGAAGAGTTGCTGTCATCGGACAGTGTGGAACTTGGGGTGATGCTCGGATCTGGTCTTGCAAGACTATCATCCTTGGAGTACTGTAGATCGGGAGTGACACAGGGTGGAGTCGTAATATCGATCACTTCAGAACAATCCATTCTAGAGTAGCATGGTTTCGGAGCCAGATTTAAACTCTCGAAATGCTTTTGAATGTCACTCTCATTAGAACCAATGGAAACAGTTTCTATCATGTTTTGTCGAGAGCTCTGTGATGTGGAGTTTTGTTCATCTCTAGGACTGTCCATTTTAATGTCATAATACAGTTCATGGTGGTCATCTTCAACTATTTGCACTACAGTGATAATTTCTTCATCATCTCCAGAGTACATTTGTTCCTCATCTGGCATGTCATGGTTAACCTCTGGTACGGATTCTTGGTGTGACTCTCCAGGCAGATTAATTTTAGCTATGTCTTCAACGGGTATAGGTTCTGACACAGAGAGCTCTACTTTCCCATTAGAACGTTCTTGTCCATTGGAATCCTGTATCACTGAAGCAGGTTCATAAGGTTCATCTTTGTCACAAAAAAATGGTATTTCTAGAACAGGAGACATGTCCCCTTGTTCAACAACTGGGGAGGGCTCTCTCTGTACTGTCAGAGGTGAAATATCTCTTGAACTGCTCTGCACAGTTCTCAATACACTGTTGACTGGGCTGTCATATGCCCCACTGTTAGTATCGGAGACAGTGTCCACACCAGCATTAGAATCAGACTCAGAACCAGCAGAGGGGTCCATTACTTTAATCTCTACACTACTGCTTGTTTCACTGTCACTACCCATCTCATATTTTTTTGTGAAGCCTTCTTCACTATTCAACAGGCAGCGGTATTTGCCAAATTTCTTGTGTAATGCAACCACAGGCATATGACAGGATTTCGTGGCAGAAAGATCGGAATTTTGAGGATCAAGCGCGTCGGAAGCGGGCGGCTCATCGGCGGGCGGGGCAGGGGCTTCAGGCGGCTGCTCTTGCTTGGCGGGCTCTGCGGTCGAAGACTCACCGTCGGCCGCGGCCTGCTTGCCGCGCCGCGCCGTTCGCCGAACGCCCGGAGGCTTCGCTCCTCCCTTTTTTCTCTTCGCCATCGTAGTCTCTCACCGCGGCGAAAAATTATCTAAATGTTACACAAATTAGCGACATGTCCGCACCATTCGATGACCTCTTTCGATATAGTAGATTCTCAATCTCGTTACTGTCAATGCCACATGCTTGCTAATCACTTTTGGATTAGGCAAACATTTTCATTACAATATTTTGCCTATATATATTATTATATTATTATGCCTTATAAATAATAGCAGGCGTACTAGATTATATTAATTACATTCAGATTTGTATAGGCATCGCTGGGTACCACTACCACCGGTTAAGACCTTACGACTTAAGCTTGAGCGTGATACCTAACGTATTCAAATACCACACACCATTACTTTTAAATTTCACAGTATTCGAAACATTTTCTGTATCACTGAGATATCAGAAAATTAATGTAAGTCAAATACATTTAACAAACACCACTCAACACATTGACATTTTTCTATTTCTTGAGTTCATTGCATTTCTTCTTTCGGAACCATTGCGGACAGTGTTGCCAACACAATTTTTTAAAGACAGCTAGATTACCTTCTAAATTTTTGGAAAAAAAAATAACAAAAGGATTACAAATCAAAAATACTAATATTATTATTTGAAATTATTAGTCAGAAATATTGAAATTATGTGTCCAATTCACTAAACTTGCTTTTGAGTTTTCTACACCATAAGTTGCCATGGTATATTATGTTTAGGACTTGATTTGGAGTTTTTTTGGACCTGTTTAGTTAAAAATAGAGCTAAATTTAGCCCAAATAGAACTCAATTGGCAACAATTCATAAACACAGACTCTCCCCGTGAGTAATAGTGTTCTGTGCACAGACTACGAAGGCGATACTACATCATCGCGGATGGAGTATATGTACATCATGAATTGAAATAATGAGTGAAGTGTATCTAATACTATAAGAATCTTTGTCCTGACATACTGACTGACTCACTGACTCACTGACAGACAACGCACAGCCTAAACCGCTGGTCGTAGAGACTTGAAATTTGGAGGGTATATTTGTCTTAGTACGTAAGGGTTGTACTAAGAAACGATTTTCCAAAATTCACCCCTTAAGGGGATGAAATGGGGGTTCAAAGTTTGTATGGAGAAACAAGATTAGATCGTCTTTTCTATCCGAAACATCACATAAGTGCTTCAATAAAAAAATAAGTAAAGACGTGTTTCAGGTTTTTTTGGAATTCAACCCCTAAAAGGGTGAAATGGGGTAATAAAGTGTAAAATCAATATTGTTTCGGATTGCGCTGAAATTTGGCATGCAAATAGTTATTACGACGTTAGTTCCCACTGAGAAAGGATTTTCCAAAATTAACCCTCGAAGGGGATGAAACGGGGGTTCAAAGTTTGTATGGAGAAACAAGATTAGATAGTCTTTTCTATCCGAAACTCCACACAAGTGCTTCAGTAAAAAAATAAGTAAACACGTGTATCAGGTTTTTTTGAAATTCCACCCTTAAGAGGGTGAAATGGGGTAATAAAGTGTAAAATCAATATTGTTTCGGATTACGCTGAAATTTGGCATGCAGATAGTTATTACGACGTTAATTCCCTCTAAGAAAGGATTTTCCAAAATTAACCCTCTAAGGGGATGAAACGGGGGTACAAAGTTTATATGGAGAAACAAGATTAGATAGTCTTTTCTATCTGAAACTCCACACAAGTGCTTCAGTAAAAAAATAAGTAAACACGTGTTTCAGGTTTTTTTAAATTCCACCCCTAAGAGGGTGAAATTGGGTAATAAAGTGTGAAAATCAATATTGTTTCGGATTGCGCTGAAATTTGGCATGCAGATAGTTATTACGACGTAAGTTCCCTCTGAGAAAGGATTTCCCAAAATTAACCCTCGAAGGGGATGAAACGGGGGTTGAAATTTTGTATGGAGAAACAAGATTAGATCGTCTTTTCTATCCGAAACTTCACATAAGTGCTTCAGTAAAAAAATAAGTAAAGACGTGTTTCAGGTTTTTTTGTAATTCCACCCCTAAGAGGGTGAAATGGGGTAATAAAGTGTAAAAATCAATATTGTTTCGGATTGCGCTGAAATTTGGCATGCAGATAGTTATTAATTACGACGTTAGTTCTCTCTAAGAAAGGTTTTCCAAAATTCATCCCTGAAGAGGATTAAGCGAGGGTTCAAAGTTTGTATGGAGAAACAAGAATTGATTGTCTCTTATATTCGAAACTTCACACAAGTAGTTTAGTAAATAAATGAGTAAATACGTGTTTCAGGCTTTTTGAAATTCTATTCCTTAAAGGGTGAAGTGGAGTAACAATGTCTGAAATCAATATTGTTTCCGATTGCGCTGATATTTTGCATCCAGATAGAAATTTTGACGTAGGTATCCGCTGAGAAAGGATTTTTCAAAATTCACTCTTCAAGGGATGAAGCGGGGGCTCAAATTTTGGATAGTCATTTTATTCGACATTTCTCACAAGTACTTCTGAAAATAAATAAGTAAATACGAGTTTCAGACTTTTTCAAAATGCCACCCTAAAAGAGTGAACTGGGGTAAAAAAGTCTGAAAATCAATATAGTTTCGGATTGCGCTTTATTGGGTTTTCGGATTTTAAAAATATGAATCCTGATTTGTCTTAGTCACGCGATAACATGAAAACAGGTGAACCAATTTGGCTAATTTTTATTTGATGTCTTTAATGATAGAATCGTTTTTACAAAAGAAAAGTTTTAAGTAAATAAAAGGAGTTTTTAACGCGGGCGTAGCCGCGGGGGACTTCTAGTTGACGTATATATAAGGACACGAAATACCTACAAAAAAGGGTGGAAACCTAAACGTCATTATGAAACTTAAAATGGCTGACATTGATTGTCCATTGGTCCATTGCTAGGATTGTGTCGTTCTAAGTCATCAATGGATCATTAGACAGTCAATGGCAGCCATTAGTATGTTCCGTTATGACTTTCAGGTATGCACCTCTTTTTGAAGTTATTTCTATACAGGCAAATGTATCGCGGCGCCTCCTTATTTATTATATGTATTTCCTACCTCCATGGTGAAGTAAGAGAGAAAAAAGAAGTCAGTTTTTTTTATTATATAAAATATTTAGCCAGTGTCAAGTACTATAAATTTTTTAAGGTTTGTGGATGTGTGGTGAAGTCACCAACATGGGTCAAAGTAATATTTCAGATCAAGTTAAAATCATAGTCTAGTCCAAATCATACCCTCAGTAAAGATGTGGACTTTACTGAAGATTTTAGGTGGTATTTTGGTGAGAACGTAAATAGCATGATTTACAACATTGTACAAAGTCCCTACATTCACACACATTCACCGGCACTTGATGGTTAATAACTTACATTTATTACACATTGACTCGTGGAAGAACACATGTTTTAGGAAAAATTACAATAAGAGCAGACACACACACACTTATTCACGTTCCCGCCAAAACTCAAGATTCAGAGTTCAGTGTTCTCTTGTAGAGTCTGTGCAAAAAGAGAACCGTCGTGGCGTTACGATGAACTAACATTCAAAGGTAAGGAAGGAAGGTACTACATACCTACCTAGTAGCACACGATAATAATATGAGTACGTACCTACCGAGTATCAAACATTTTTAGTCGTACACAGCAGTGTTGTCAATGGAACAAAAATTAATGCGACCGACGACGCGACCTCAATTTGTACAACGGTTCTCTTTTTGCACAGACTCCACATACAGAAAAAAATTGTACCACAGTCGGCACTCAGCCATATCATTATCTTTTCTATGACTCGGCCATAGAGAAAGTATATATATGTAGAGAGAACATTAGCGTATGCGAATGAAATAGCTATAGAGATATAACCCGACTAAAACGACGAACACGTGATACATATGCCAGCTATAAGATAAAATGAACAACGTAATTTGGTCGGGTTATACATGACAGCAGGTGAGAGCCAATGGGTGCACTACTAGAACTTGTATCCAAACATTGCTGGATACAGTTTAATCGCATACGCAGGTAAAGGATAAATTGTTGTTCATCTCGCTCTCTCATACTAGTGATTGTATAGTTTTATCCTTCTCATATTATTATTATTATATAAATGCCATATCCGCTTATTTAATCCATGGACTCGGCAGTGTTTGCTCCAAGTTGATGCCACAGAATAATGAATAGTACTGATGCGTAGAATCTCTACATCGTCTGTGGTCGCACATTTCTACTTAACTACTTAGTCTGTGGTCTGACAGAAGTGATGAAACTGTCAGCATACATAATGCATATATTGGAATGGAAACTGTCTGTCAGTGTCAGAGTAATCTCATCAGTCAACCAAAATTGCCTAAAAATTGTTGATCAAGATCGCCGATAACTAAGTTTCAGATAGATTTTGTGGTAATCTCTTGTAGTAATCGAATATTTTTTGTTAATTTAACATTCATATACGATGACTGAAAACCAAGAGGTATAAGTTATTTATTAGATATAAAATTATTTCTATCCGTCGTGGTCGATTCATGAGACACGTCACTTAGCGCGTCTTTCAATACTTGAATTGAATAATTTATTTTGCTTTCAGGCTGTTAAAATAAACAAATGGGACGGAGCTGCTGCAAAAAATGCTATTGATGATGCTATCAGAGAGGTTTGACCCCAAAATATTTTGTTTTTTTTTAGTAGGTACTACATTGGTTAGTTTACGGATCGGCAACCTGCGGCTCTTTGGATGTGAAGCTGCGGCTCTTTAGTTCCATACGCAAATAGTATTTATTTTATTACAAAAAAAATATCTAAAATCGTTTTGAATCGATTAGCGCGGATCAGGCACCATTTCCATCTTCTGAATAAGTAGATATTTTTCTTTTGAATAAATAGAATAGTTTTTTTTTATCATAAAAACTTTATCTGTGCCTGTACTTTTTATTGTTGGCAAGAAAACATTTTGTGGCTCTTTAACCCGTCGGATGTTTTACCCCTACGTGCACCGACTGGTCGCGACATGCCACGAATTATTGACACGAAAAAATGTTGTCAAACGACGTTTTGAAAATCGATTGTTTTGGTATTATATGCAATCTTATGTTAAGATTTATATACCATGATTACGGTCTTGAAACGGACTAGCTGATGAAATAATTAGTGATACAGAATCACATTATTACATACCAATAAATCTGCGGAGAATGCAATGTTTTGATTTTTCTTACTCCTTGTTTCACATTTCAACTAACTTTTTACATGAAAAAATTTCCGCACACACCGTGATTTCACGTTTGTAATAAACTAGCACCATCACTTCACAGATATTAACCATTAGTTTACACTTAAAGCCCTTTTGTAGCTCGCAATGACAATATTTATCCGCGGGGGCGTTCTTGCTTGCGACGCCATTTTGTTCCCACGTAAAACTGATTGCTGTGAGTACAGTCCGCAAAGTTTTTATTTCTCCGATAATGACCATTCTACATGATGCAATTCGTTCTAAAATTGTTGTGAGTGAACTAATCTACCACACTGTGTCAAAATTTTATCTGTAACATTATAAACCAATGTAGGAAAAAATCACCAATGAGCGCAATGACTTACGAGCTACGTGTGCTCGTAAGTCGCTACAGTGGCGGCGATTCTTACGAGCATACGTGGCTCGTAAATCGTCCGAGGGGTTAAAAACTGAAATTTTGTAAATTGTATTTTTTTACTCTTCTGACTCAAAAGGTTGCCGACCTCTGGGTCAGTCTAATTAAAATGATGCCACTTCTTTCCAGGTTCTTACCGGAGATTTGAAATGTAAAGAAAGTTTTGCACTGATGGACGGAAGGTTATTTTTGTGTGCATTAGCAGTGGGGGTTGCTCTTTATGCCCTGTTGTGGGATTATCTCTACCCCTTCCCACAGTCTAAGTAAGTTTTAACTGAATTAGCCATGGTATAAAACTCCTGCTTTACCATTCAACTTATGATTGTTTGAAGGCACAGACCTGCTACATATTAAACTAGATTGCGTACACCGACCCCATGAGATCAACCTTGAACGGAGTTTGTCCCTTCTTTTGTATGGACAACTTATATATATACTATACATATAGTAGAGAACATATATAGCATTAGCAGGCAGTAGCAGGTTGTTAGACAAGGACACACTCCCACCATGGTGTCTCTCAATTGGGCTGTTTTGTTCTACAAAGCAATTACAACCTTATTGCTAAAGTATATGTATTAAATTGAATTTGTCAAAACATCTGCAGTGCACCATCCTTTTATATTAAGTCTATGTTTGAAGTGATTTAGCCATGGTATAAAACTCCTGCTTTACCATTCAACTTATGATTGTTTAAAGTACTTTAACAAAACCAATTAAGAAGTATTACAGTTTTATACATAATTGGCTTTTTTAGAATCTGGTCCTATTTGATCGCATGTAGGTGTCAGTTGTATTAGCTGCTTATTTATTTTTATTCATATCTTATAGGCTAGTGTTTGCACACTATCTCACCTGTTTGTACGTAAGGATGTGGTGGAAGATGTTAAGCACACTAGGCATAGAATGGGAACTGGTTCTCAAGGATAGCTGCCGTAACACATTACATGTTTGGTGATAGATTTTCTAACTTGAGGGTGGTAGTTGGCCAGGCAGACACTAGACAGTGTCCTACCACCATACAGGGATTGTTGGTTTCTTAATGATGTATATAAACCATCATATCCACATCCACAACCACATATCCCTCTTGAAAAGCACATATACATTTTTTGATAGAAAAATCCATTGGTGCACAGCGGGGGCACATTGGTGAACTCGGTACCTATGGCATCTACGGTGACCATTCTTCCATTTGTGTTGTAGAAGTTTTATTTCTGTTATGGAAGTAGTCAAGAAATCTAGACTAGGCATAAACTGCTGGAACATGGTAGCTTTTTTTCCAATTTTAAAGTACATGAATTTTATTTTAATTTATTTTTATTTTTAAGTTCAACATGATCATCATTATCAGCCAATTTCTGTCCACTGAAGGACAAAGGTCTCTCCTATGGCACACCACAAGTTAGGCTACCTTAATGTTTTTTCAAAATTGATTTAGCTATTTATTAGACTAAAATAAGCAGGCATGATATTGAGAGGCCCAGTGGCGCATTGGGAAATTGACTGGGATAAATTCTCAATGAGCATTTTACATTGTTCCTTCAGTGGAGGAAGACATAGTTAAGAAACCCCCCGGCTAAGTAATCTGGCAGGATGCAGGTATTGGGCAAGCTTGTATCAATCTTGAACTGGTCCCTGCATGGTGGTAGGACATTGAAGTGTTCCTCAAATTGGAAAATTGTTGTCAAACATCTAATGTGTTCCAGCAGCTGTCCTTAAGAGCCAGTTCTCATTCTAGGCTATAATTCCATCAATCCATATCATCCTCGACCATATTGTCACTTACCAACAAAGTTTTGAAAAATTGTAAGATAGTCTCTATCTGATAGTGGTCAAAAGCTAACCTATGTGATGTAGGAAAAAATAAGCTTCTATCTCACCAGTCACCTTGCAGTACCATTGATCAACAATGTAGAACAGATATTATTAGACAGCATTGAATTACTTTTTTTAAAGCTTACTAGCAATGTAGGTTGCACATTACTAGTAGTCTTGTTAACCCCTCCAACTTAGTTAATTATACTTATGTCATTTCAATAGTGCAATATGTGGGATTGAAACCCCCGATCGCCAGGCCAATACCTTACCCATCGGGCTATTGCCTTTTTTTTTACTTTGATTGTTCACATAAAATTTGAAATCCTCTAAATTGTCTTACATATTAATAATTCCTCTGCTCACAATATTATGCGTAAATTTTACAGGGTGGTGCTAATTGTATGCGTGACATCCTATTTTGTTCTGATGGGGATCCTGACCCTCTACACCACATTCAAAGAGAAGGGTATCTTTGTTATCACGAAGGAGAAAGTTGGAAATGGCACCAGAGTATGGGAAGCTAGCTCGTATGTTAAGAAGTAAGTATTGCTCTCAGTCTTTTCAACATGTTATAAACTAGCAACCTGTTAACGTAGCATAGGACGTCCTGTGACCAGGTGGAGCGACAACACGCAAAGCGGTGGGCAGTGACTGGAAGAGAAGAGCCGAAGATTGGGCTAGTGGCGCATCTTGGGAGAGGCCTACCTCCATCAGTGGACTGCACAGGCTAATGATGATGATGAACCTGTCTTGGCTATGCATGGGTAGACATTTGTTGTGTCGAGTAAAATCTTCAACAATCATCATCATAATTATTTCAACCTATTTTTATAAAACTTTAACTAATTATACACCTAAAACTTCCATGTGTATCGTCACTTGGTTTATTGGTGAAAACCGCATGAAAATCCGTCGTTGTTTTTGAGTTTGTCAGGTACAGACAGACAGATGGATGCGGCAGGGGACTATAAATGTAGTGATAACTGTTAAATAAGTTGTGAATAATGTTAGTAAAACTGTTATAAAAAAAAGATTTTTGTTAGTTTTGTAAGAAGAGTGATGCGAGATATGATGTAATGAGTAATGTTCACTGGCAGCATAAAATCCCCATATTCATTGTAAACATTTGCTTCTATAAGGTTGCATTAACATGATTCTGAGTTGCTGTCAACATGTTGCGTTCGACATTTGTGTTGCGGAATTGATCACTTCATGTTGTCGAGTTGTCGCGAAAACATTTTTGATTGTGAGAAACTTTACTGTTGAGCAACAGTTGCGCAACTAATGTATACAATGAATACGGGGCTTTATTGTTGAACATCAACCATCATATTTTTCAACAAAAATTGAGAGATTCGGCTTTACATTCTTTATAGCTTTACCTCCCTTTATTTAATTCATTAAATTTAATTAATTATGAGTTTAGCAATAAGACTACTACTGTGCAAATCGTGCTTTAAGTAAAGTTTAGAGATTTTATGATAAAAACTCACCATCATTTTAAACATTTTGGATTCATTATTTGAGATTGTTTACAATACGAAAAAAAACTGACTTCAAATGCCGCACTTATCATTTTTAGTAGTAGAAATATAAGGTGCTTATCTCCATATCTCTGGAGGTAACCTTACAGTGTTCTGGTAGCAGCAGTCCTTAACAGTCAGCACATTCTAGGCTTAGTGTGTTTTTAAAATCAGTTTCATTAGCATTGCAAACTATTGATAATTGTAATTTATTTAAAAACACTAAATAGACGACACTCAATATTTAAAGAAATCATGAATTATTTGCCTTATGTATTAACAGTACTTTTTATATTTTCAGACATGACGACAAGTATAACTTGGTAATCGCAATGCGGGACACCACGGGAAAGATAAGAGAAGCCTCGGTCGTAAAATCCTTTGCTAACTTCATTGACACAAACGGCACAGTAGTCCAATCCCTGGTCGTCAATGAAGTCACCAAACTGTACAATTCCCTGTCTTCCGAGAAGAAAGAAAAGTAAATTCACCACAATTTTTTCTCAGTTGGCATTACAATCTACACATTTTTACTTAAACTTATTTTATGGAGCAGAATGTCAAGAACTAAGGATTGTGTGAATGTATAGAGTATGTTTAATAAAATATATCTCACATAGATGAATTTTAATGAAATGAAAGTGAAAGAATGTACAAGAAAATGCATGAGGAGAGATATGTTCTAATTATTCAAAGCGCCATCTGGTTATATAGTAGGTACTAACTACCAAGTAATTACGAATGTTACGTTAGTTCTGCTATTACTCATTGAGATGTCACTGTTCTAAAGCTGAAAATAATATATCTACTCCTCCAACAGATGGCACTAAAATGAAGTTATTCAAATTACTGGAATTAAGTTATCACATAATTTATTCTGTATCATCTTGTAAGGATTAATCATCTAATTATATATTCGTTTACTATCTTATAAATAAGCCCTGTTTAGTACGCAAGATAGAACTAGCATTATATGATTTTGTAATACGTCCTACCGCCGCCAGATGTCTCTTTAGCAAACGGCAGCAAAATTAAGCAGCACTTTTCCATACAAAGCTTAAATGAATGAAAATTCTTCTGTCTTCTACCTAAAGTCCAATATTGTAGGGAACAGAAAGCTTTGCCGTCATCTGAAAAGCATACCAATTTAGTAGGGTTAGGACTGGGGTGAAAATGGTGGATCTGTCAAACGAACAATGAGTCATAGGATCGAAGGAGTGAAGCCGAACCCGAAGCGATACTACTATTACTAAGGTCAGTCAGTAGGTCGCCCGGTTGTACGGAGCGACGCGTGCCGATCCGCGCCGCGTTACACAATATGTTCCCACAGTAGTTAAGTAACACGATCAGTGAACATTATCTATAGATATCAACCTAGAATTAATTAAATAGTGTAGTGCTAGCATTACTCTCAGTGATATTAAAATTTAAACTAACACCAATTTCGCAAAACGTCGCGGTGCCCTTGCGATACTAAAATTAGTTTATTGTAAAATACATTACATGCATTCTTGTTAAATTTTACTTGGATATTGTATAAAAGGTGAGTTTCTTTTAAGTATGTTTAAGTTTTAAGTGATAACAGCTTTTTACGTGATAAAGTTAACTCAAGGTTAATTAATGCAAACCCTAGCTAGATATTTAAACCAAAGACGTAATGCCATACAAAAAATATAATTGGTAAATGATTCGAACATGAACTAGGTAAATATTATAAAAGAGATAAATATAACCATAGATATAATAGGTATAACAGCAGGTTTTCAATAAAAATATTTTTCCTCCTTTTAATAAATCATTTTTAGACTTGTAGGTACAGCATCAACTACTATAATTATACTTCCAATAATTTCCCGCTCAAATAAATAGTAGTATTAGGTATATGTAAACAAAACCATGCGTGAAGAAATGTATTATTTATCTTATCTACAAATCAGCTGTTGAAAGAGTGAAAATTAACGTTACTCTCAAGGTAAATCATTTTACTGTTTTCTATAGAATTATTGTTAACGATGGTCTAATTTTAATTATATTCAGAACAATGCCTACGACTTCATAAAATATAATTTTTATAAACAGATAGATTCTTAGATAGCAATAGATGTAAGAAAAATCTCTTTATACAAAATATACATAGGTACCTATTTAACTTATCTTTAGGTTTATAATTTTTGGATTATTTTATGCCGCGATTTTATTTAGAAGCTATATAATAGATAGGTACGGATACCCAATACACGAATCAGCATTATACAGCGCGATTCAAATAGATAAAATATATGTTAGTACAAACTTGGACGATTGTAAAACAGCCGACTGCCCATGACATCATCCAAGCAACCTGATTCAAGGATTTAACGTGTATGGATAACGATTACTACATAATTATTCTTTATTCAGTTTGTAGTTACTTTTGTCTCATTCTCATATTTGTTCTTATTTTATCAGTAATATGCATCGAATTATATTTATCTTCAATTATTCGGTAACATAGGAGCCATTGGTATGCCTCGTATATATATATATATATATTGCCATAATCCTAGTTATTATGCACATAATTACCTAGTTATTTTTGAAAAAAGGTGTTATTAAATTGAAACTCTTAATAACCTATTATTATTATATAGAAATCTGAGAATAAGATAAAAATTGTTCAATCAGCACTGCACTATTATTATTTTTATTTTTTTATTATTATTAACAACATTTTTTTTTTAATTATTTTTTATCCAAAGAGTAAATTCAGTCAGGTGACTTCGCCAGTGTATAACAAAACGTCTCGCGACAAGCGCGCGTTTGAAGCTCGGTCTATTTTAGTTCTGGCTACAGGCTCATGTATTCTGTTCTGTATTATACAATACAGCGTGGATATTGCGTGATCTTCTGATATGGGACAAGCTAATCGCTTCGATTTTGTAACTTAAATAATTGTAGATATGGCGTTCTTGCTACATCCAGCATGATTAAAATTGGTGATGATTATTCTGAGGATTATAATTTCTGAGATTGAGATTCTAAGATTCTGAGGAACCCTGTTATTAATTACTGCGACTCCCCTATCCGTCCGTCTGCCTGTTAGAGGGCTATATTTTCTTAACCAATAATAATAGGTAGACACCTGAAGTCTTGTTCCATCTCGCTGGAAGGCGTCCTCGTCGTACACTACGTTTGCCGAGCCTCGGTCTCCACTTCAGCCCTGACTCTCAACCATTCAAAAGCTAATTCGGATTCGGAAACTGCCTCTCCTTCAACTCAGATCTTTTATTTATGCAAAAATGGAGAGCACTTGACCACTATCTCACGTGATGTTAAGCGATGACGCGGTCGATGATGTAGCGCGCTTACCCAAAATATACCTATTCACTCGCGACTTGAAGACCCCTCAGTTGTAGGTAGCTAATCGGAAACAGATTTAGGCAGGGAATTCCATTCCTTGGCAGTACGTATGATTAAACAAAAAAAAGGAAATCGCTTTGAATGGAAAATGGTACCTATATCTACCATAAAGGCTAAAGCGGTGGCGCCTCTAAGTATCCCCGGTTGTACGATTAGAGAATGGGGATGACGGAATTAAATTGCAGTTCCGATGCACACTCTCCGAAATGAATCCGTTAAAAAACCGATAGATAGGCGACTTTGCGGCGATGCTCGAGAGTCTTTTGATTTTTAAGGTTCCGTAGCTAGATAGCAAAAAACGGAACCCTTATAAATTCGTCATGTCTGTCTGTCTGTCCGTCCGTATGTCACCGCCATTTTATTCCGAAACTATTAAGACTACAGAATTGAAACTTGGTAGGTAGATGTATTCTGTGAACCGCTTACTGATTTTTAAACAAAAATAAAAAATATAAAAGTTTAAGTGGGGGCGGGCATCCCATACATGGAACTGAAACCAAAAAGAAATCTTCAAACCTATACGTGTGGGGTGTCTATGGATAGGTCTTTAAACATGACATTGAGGTTTCTAACACAATTTTTTCTCAAAGTCCATTATTTGATAGATAGGCGCGTCTAAAGTGGTAAAATGTGTCCCCCCCCCCCTCTAACTTTTAAAGTATGGGAGTGAAAAATGTAAAATAAATATATGCTGTAGATCTCAATAAAAACTAACAACGAAAATTGGTTTGAACGAGATATTATCAGCAGTTTTATGAGATATAGCGATCGCAAAGATAACTTTGTTTTTCATACAAACTCTATGAAAAACAAAGTTAATTTTTTGGTGGCGAAAAATTAAAGTAAAATACTCTACTGTTACAGCATAGAAAAGATAATAATTGGTTACGGAACCCTACGAGTGCGAGTTCGACTTGCACTTTGCCAGTTTTTGATCTTTGCAATTCCCAATACTCAAATCCGCAACTTTTGATATTTCAACTCGAAAAAATAACCGGCCGAGTTAGATTCGCCCGCCGAGGCCTGCCTCTGCCACTTGCTAATCCTTTGAGCTATCGATAACTTTGATTCTCTGACGAATTACTTCACTTGAATTTGATCCTTCAGAGAAACTCCAAGCATAGCCCTTTCGATAGCTCGCTCAGCGACTTTGAATTGGTGGATCAGTCGCACCGTCAGTGTCCACTCGTCTCGGCTCCGTATGTCATTACGGGCAGGATGCACTCGCTAAAGACGTTCGTCTTAAGGCTTTGCGGTATACGTGGTACATACTTATATAAAATAGGCCAAAGAATACTTTATACGCGAAGAAGCCTAGAAGCGCAACTAGAACATTGTATTTGACACCAGCCAACAAAGCTAACCCGTTACAGCTGTTAGAGACAAGAACTAAAGAAACCTAAACAAAACCTCTCATCAAAGTGTGAGTGTTCCGCTGTCAGGGTATTGACTTGTATAAAATTGGAACTGAAATCTGTTAACGTAGTGCAGCTGCCAAGTATTCGTACCTGTCACATCTAACTCTACAATGTAAGGAATTATGTAGTATGACTAACTGTGTCACGCAGTTTCGCCTGCGTTAATTTACCAGGTAGGTAGTCTGGAAGGTAACTTCAAGACAGGCGTGCTACATCGTAGATTATTTTCACATAATTTAAGGTACTTGTGCTATTATTAATTCTGTGCTTAAGGTATATATGGCATAACATATAAAGGTGGACACTATAGACAGTGCTCTGCATAGGAAGGTAGGTACTTATATATGTCGATGGTGTTCTACCATACCACGGTAATATTATTCCACCTGATCATACCACCATGTAGGGTGATAATAGATTAATCCAAATCTGTTCAGTCATTTCCATATACCTATAAACTTCAACATACAAACATTCACGTTTATAACATTACAATACAATACAAATACTCTTTATTGACACCAATTACAAAAAGATCTTAAGATAGGGCTTAACTAACTAAAATAAGGTACAATGGGCGGTCTTATCGCCAAAAGCGATTTCTTCCAGACAACCTTTGGATGGACATAACATTATAAAATGAACATTGGACGGTGGTGTTATTTATATAAACATCTAATGTGTTCCGGCAGCTATCCTTGAGAGCCAGTTCCCATTCTAGGCCTAGCGTGCTTACCATCTTCGACCGCATCATCACTTACCAACAGGTGAGATAGTGGTCAAACGCTAGCCTATAACGTATAAAAAAAAAAATATAAGGAAATCTAAAAACTCTTAATCAATATTGCTTATAGACTACATAGACGGTTACATATTATTATAATATAATAAGCATACATATGCCACAATATAAACTTAAATATACATATTAATAGATATAAATATTGCGAAATATTTAATATTAATACATTATTATAGCATTAGTAGGGTGTAGGTATTACGTATACCTACATTTTTTTTGTAAAGA
This sequence comes from Cabera pusaria, assembly GCA_954871355.1. Lineage (NCBI taxonomy): Eukaryota > Metazoa > Arthropoda > Insecta > Lepidoptera > Geometridae > Cabera > Cabera pusaria. Next base: position 25,221,463 of record OX940887.1, read on the forward strand.
CTCCGCAGTAGGATTAAACCCTGTGTCGCGGGGGACTTTTAAAAACATACAAATCACGGACACAATTACACTATACATTACACCACACATTTACGTTATACATAATTAATTGCACGTTTAGTGACGAGAGTCAATGTTAGCATTGTTTCTACGTTTCAATTCCAGTCATTTGTTCTTTGTAATGTCAGTGCCAAGGCATAGATTATTTTAATAGTACTTATCAATGGTCTAGGCTTGTACTAATATTTATTCTGTGGTTTAGGTGTGTTAAATTATTCCAATGTATGTACGCTCAGCGTGCCATGAAAAAAGCTATGATAGGAGTTTGGTTTACTCCCACCGACCTTACTAAAACGGGCACCAGTGGTGGATGTTAGGACAGACGGGTGTGTTCAATTATTCGAATGTATGTGTACCTACCGCAGATGTACGCTCAGCCTTGTACTATTCATTATTCTGTGGCTCAGCGTGCTATCGAAAGAGTATACTCGGAGTTTCACTAAAGGGTCGAATTTGTAACAAGGTGATCCGATAGACAACCAAAGCCACCAACATAGCCCACTGGATTAATAAGTTAAAGTGGCCATCAGGCTATCAGCCGACCACACCTAACCTAACCTAACAACTAGATATTTGTGTGAAGAACCGATGACGGCTGGGGTAAACGATTTCTTGAACTGGAGACCGCGAATTGGTAAACAAACGTAGCTAAGTAGTACTAATGTGTATTCAATGACGCGTAGGACTTACGTAGTACCTATCTTAGTAATCTTTGCTAGGACGTCTCCAAAATTCGACTGTCTTACCGTTGGCCGTCAGGAACTTTCAATCACTACATCAGACCAGCTTGATGGTGCCACATCTTGGCATTGAACATTTGCCAAATTTCAACTTATCCACGCCCAACCGGATATCAGCCAGTGGTTGAAAGGTAAGTGGTTTTCAAATATTGAAACGGGCAAGTTGCTTATAGGTAACATAAGAAGTTGCTAGTTTATTTAAGCTGTAATAAAGTCACATTGAAACATCAATGTAATACGCATAATGATAACTTAGCGTGTCAAAAATTCATTAAACTTTACAATGAATTACTGCCAATCTACGATTTTTCTGCCAATCATTACAACTCGCTTATGAAGATCGATGAGATATCCAACACGTGCTTACACACAAGGCATAATCTACAAGACCTTGTAGTACGGACTCTCTAGACACTCGGAAGCGATAAGCTATAACAGCGATAATTATAACGCTATCAAACGTCTCAGCTGATAACACGCGTCATCGACTATAATATATTGTGAAACGATGTATCCGTAGTCCGTACGCAGTACCTATTACTATTTATTCTATGGTATAAAGTCATCGATATAGAAGTTAGTAAAACTAGTTGCGCTCCGTGGTGCTTTCCGCTGTTTGCCGGGATATTATTAAGATAACAAGTTCCCATTCTAGGCCTAGCGTGCTACCATCCTCGACCGCATCATCACTTACCAACAGCTGAGATAGTGGTCAAACGCTAGCCTATATGATATTAAAAAATATATAGTTTAAAAACTAAACAACCGACTTCCATGCCCCGCGAGTCAATTTCAGTAGCAGTAGCAAGTTTGAGACGTTTATCGTCACGTCTCTGGAGATAGTTATCACATCTCGATGAAATTACACTCGGAAATGAACCTAACTAATTAAAGTAATCATTCGAATCGGTTCACAATTGACGGAGTAATCGAATCGCACAGACGAATTGAGAACCTTCTTCTTTTTGGAAGTCGGTTTATCAGGTAGCCTACTTCTATAAGCTACCTACAATAATACTACACTACCTGCAATAAACACTACAAAAATCCTTCCATCTGTTATAGGCGACGGCGACCACTTCCCATCACATCCAGGTGGGTCGTTTGCTTGTTGGCTACATATATCAAAGATTATATAATAGTTACTACGTAACCTATATCATAAAAAATAACTGTTTTAGCGTGAAGCAGTACTCACTCCCTCATTTACAAACAAACCTTCGTATATATATTGTATTGACCAGTTGCGCCACGCCGCTTCGCCTGTCTTAAATATCTCTACTATACTGGCTACGGTTCTGCAAATTTCAGCTAAATCGGTCGATTCGACCATGTGAAAGACATAAACAAGTAGGGTCAGTTCGCTAGTTTGCGGCCTTTTAGTGGAGTTCCCTACTTCGTCATAAATTTTCATATAGATATAAAACTCTCAGCGCCCTGAAATTTTGCTCGGTTGTAGTATACATAATCTAGTTTGAATTAGATATAATAGAATCTTGAGTTTATTATAAGAAATAATGTATAATTAATTAAACATTGAAAAATGGGCAAAACGTCAGTTTGCGGCCACTTTTTTCAGTATACGACCATCAATATGCTAGATTGCGGCCGTAAATAACTTTAGCGCTATTTCAAGAATATAAATGAAAATGCACTAGTTTTCATTAGAATCAGCTATAGTATAACTAAAGGAACATATTTTAATTATAATGAGGTAATGTTATGTTTATAAAACAATCAGTAACATCATTTTCAGTGACGTTTGGCCTGCATGAGCTAGGCAGCTAGGCTAGGGGTATTGCAGGACCTCGATAGTGAAGCGCTGGTGGAGGCTACAATTGTCCAGGCGTGGTCTAACCCTCCCCAGGGTCCCGTAGAGGTCGAGGAGGAGGCGGAGTGACGGGATGCTGGCAAATCCCAGGCCAAGGCACGTTCACCTAAGCAGGTCTAATGGTGGGGCAGTGTGAAACGAGTGAGGATGTGCCGGAAGTGTCGGTGAACGAGCTGGGCGTTGCCATCTTAAAGCTCTGGGCCTGATGGCATTTTTGACCACGTCTGGGTTTGCTTTAGGCGCTGGGTGAACGTTTCCGCAGGCTTCTAAGCGCCTGTTTGGAGACGGTAGACGGTTCCCAATAATTTGCAAGACGGGCAGACTAGTCCTTCTGGGGAAGGAGGGGCGCCCCGCGGAATCTTCTTCCGCCTACCGCCCCATAGGGATGCTTGATGAGGCTGACAAGGTCAAGGAACTCCGAGATGTGGGTCCCAACCTGTCGGATGACCAGTACGGTTTTCGGTTTGGCAGGTCGTATATTGACGCGATTAAACGCGTCAAGGCTAGCATGGACGAGGCCATAGCGGGGTCTGGGGTGCTGTTGGCGGTGTCCTTAGACATCGCTAATGCATTCAATTCCCTGCCGTGGTCTGGAGTCTAGTCATGCATGGAGAGGCACTGAAGTTTAATGACGTGCCTCCCTACTTGAGCCGTATAGTCGGGGCTTACCTGTGCCAGAGGTACATCTCGTACTCAGGGCGGGAAGGCCGAATCCTTCAGAGGGAGATGTCATATAGTGTTCCGCATACTCGGTCCTAGGGCCACTGCTGTGGAATATTGGTAAGGTACGACTGGGTGTTGTGGGGAGATCTCCACACTACCGATAACTAACTACTTTGAGCTTCTTGGCATCTCTTTAATACCCACACTTAACTTTGGATCCTACATTGAGTCCAAGGCCCAGTTGGCTTCAAAAAAGCTCGGTATTCTAGCCAAGGTGAGACAGTACTTCGCACCGGGACAGCTGCTCAATTTGTATTAAACACAGGTCCGATCGTGCATGGAGTACTGTTCTTACCTGTGGGATGGTTCAGCCAAATATCAGCTGGAGGCGCTCATGGAGGCATCAATGACGACAAACTTGTAAGTAAAAGGCTCCGGAGCCTAGAGCATCGCCGCAAAGTCGCAGTTTATCGGTTTATCGGAGGTTAGGTTATTCGGAGAGTGTGCCATCCAATTTCACGAATTAATCCCACCATCCCCTTTATTCTATCGGACAACAAGACGTACGTGCGCCATCGATTTATGATGGATATTCCATCTACCCGCTCAAAATGCTTTGCTTTAACCTTTATGACACGCTGGTCATGGCCCGGGGGAGCACGTATGAAGGGCTGCCCGTCTTACAACATTGGCTGTGACACGATTCGTCGACCGAATTGGCTTCCCGTGGCACTGGGTGAGTCGCGGAGGCTATATGCGATTTCATGATCCGAGAGGAGCCCTGCCGCGTAATAATAAATAAAATAAAAATAAAAATGTGTTTATTGCCATTAAAAACATCAACATATATTTCATTTAGATTACCTATTAATTATTAACTTATTAAGCAGATAAAAATTTAAATAAGAAAATAACAGTATTACCAAGTTTTAATGACAAAAGGAGCAAATTCAGCGTATGCCGCGTGCACAATTTCTTGTTCACGCAGCGCTGGTTTTAAATTTGCCCAGTGCTCGGTCTAGGTTATTCGCCGAGATATAAGTTTGTATAACGGGTAAAATAATGACATACGAGTATTATCACGTTTTTTACAAAGCAAACATCAACACTTTAAATGTATAAAATAACATTTCCAATTATAATACCTATAATAATAAATACACTCTGACCACAGAAATATTAATAATTAGGAAGACTCTGACTCTAATTTTGTTTGTGAATATGTGTGTGTGTGTGTGTGTGATGATGATGTGAGTTTGTGAGTGGTATTTGTGTACAGATAACGTGGTTGTATGGGTGTATGATCGTTTTTATATGTGGGTGCATATGTTTGTGTGTCTCTGACTTTTAGATTTTAAAGGCTGTTTCATACACGTGTTTTTGTTTTAACATCAGCAATCCTTTAAATCGCCATTTAAAAGTATGACTACTAACTTTTTTCCTTAAATGAGGTGGAATGTCGTTCCAAATCTTGGAAGCCCTGTATTTGAAGCAACCTTTAAAGCCTGCAGTTCTGTGTGGAGGTATGAAGAGACGATTGGTGGCTACTGAACGCGTATTGAATGTGTATCCTTAAACCAAGTAAATTTCTCAAAAAGATATTGTGGTCGTTTATTCCAGAGGATCTTTTGGGTAGTGCACGCTATGTGTAACTTTCTTCTTAATTTCATGTTCAATATACCCTTCTCTACCAGGTAAGGACTTACATGCTCCCTTCTAGGTATGGTGAAACAGAACCGGGCACACGCATTCTGCACACGACGAATGGCGTTTTCTGTTTTAACCCATAATCTAGGCCCAAACACCGCACTACAATGTACAACGTAATACTCATCTCACCATCAGCGACGCCTGAATCGGGGTTGGGTCCTCGATAAAATATTTCGGACTCGTCCTCGACAGCCGGTGGAACTTCCACGAGCACTTCAAGAGCCTCTCCCTCCGACTGATTGGTGCGGCAGACGCCTTAAAGCGGTTGTTGCCCAACTTCGGGGGCCTAAAGCGAGTGCTCGCCGCCTCTATGTGGGAGTGGTATTGTCCATGGCCCTCAATGGGCCCCCAATTTGGGAGGAGGCCCTGATGGAGAAAACCATTGCCCTGCTGAGGATCTCTGAGGGTGATGGCTGTCGGGGTCATCCATGGATAACGGACTGTCTCCTTTACTGTCACTTACTCAGGATAGAATTATGTACTAATTACATAAGATGAACCTAACCTATCGATTCTATAATAAGTGAATATCTCACCATTTAAATTAATTTAAAAAATACATTTCAAATATCCCGTTACGTGTTGGGTGGACGCAAAATGACATATTGGCTGGCTGTGTTTGGTTGGCGGCCACCATATTTCCATACATTTTTACACGGCCGTAATCTGACACGGAGGGTTTAGAATGCGGCCCCCTATATAGTTTTTTGACGAATTTGGGAGATATTGGCGGCCGTAAACTAAAAAATAATAACATCAGATTCACACATACATGAAACTAAAGTCAATGATATAATTATATGTACGTAGAAAAAGAACGTAGGAAATCAAATTACTCGCGACGCGTCAGTAACCCGGCCGGCCGGCCGTAAACCAACATCATTATTTTTTGCCTAATTCACTAGGCGACCACCCAATATTTTGCACAGTTGTTGAATTAATACACAATATACATAAAAAATTCAATATAGAGTTCATAAGCTCGTAGTTAAATCCACTTATTACCACAACAAATGATTGTATTACGATATTACATACCTTTGAACAAGTACGTGTCCGCTATTTTTTCCGTAGTTTCGGTAGCGTGCGGGCACGTGTATCGAGACCGGTGAATTGAACGAGCTTTTGTTGCTCCCTCTTTATTATTATTCTAGCAATTTCAAAAGATTGGGTACCTAGTATTGTCCAACTTCATAATAAAGTTAAGTTATATTGAAAAAATGATATAGCATTCCTATTCTCAACCATTATCTAAACAGGCCGCCTTCAAAGGCCGCAAACTAACGAAGGGCCGCGAACCAGCGAACTGACCCTATACAAATTGAGTTTTGCATTTATAATATTGGTGCTTTGATTACCTATATACTTGGTGTTAATTTACTTGTTACGCCCCACAGCTTAACCTGCGTTTACAACAATATCCTGTAGGCAGGAGCCTAGGGGGTATAAATGCTCTCTACCTGGTCTGGTAGGACTATTATCTTTTCTGTTTCTCTGCTCTCTTGCCTGTGCCAAATTTCATATACAATATCCATAGAAGTAGCCATTTTTGCGAGATTTAATTCCTGTTCAAACATTATCACAACCTACCACGTACCTACTAACGTGATGTGTAGGTACATAAAGATTAGCGGAAATTTTCATTAGGGCCGACGCGCGGTGGAGATAACGAAACGAATTATCCTCGCTCTTTCAGAGTTTGATAGCCGGAGCTGGTGCGTGCTAGACTAGTCAGACGTTATCAGTCCATATTGGTCCCAGGGCTATCGTCAATGCGTCATACTACGGAGTACTATTATTTATTCTGCTGTCAAACAAAAATCAAAAGTCAAAGCAATTATTCAGTATTATATATAAAAAAAATTTTAGTTTGAAAGTTTTCGCGAAAATTATTCATTTTAATGTGAACGTACCGGCTTTTGTTCGCGTGTATTTACTTCGGATATGCTCCGACCAGGTTTCCACCTAATACGTAGGTCTTCGTCTGGGAGCGGCTAGGATGGCGGCATCGCACGTCGTATTGCAGACTGACTGCAGTTACGCCGGGAAGCGCGGGCAATACGACGTGCGATGCCGCCATCCTAGAACAAAAGCCGGTACGTTCACATTAATATAAAAAAAAGTTTATGTGTCCACAAGTCCAATAACATGAAATAAATCATATCATAATTAATTATTCTAATTATAACAAAAACATAACTTATTGCTTTGAATTTTAAAATTGCCATTCATCTTTCATCTGAAGAACGTCGAACGATTCCCCCGATTAATGTAGGGTTGCTTGATGGATGTTTCAGTACTTTAGACAAGTTTCAACTAACAAACAAACATTACACGTCAGTTACTAGGCGATTAAGTTTGACCGTTTACAAACAGAATTTGTAGAAATGTATTAGGTTAGGTGGTAGAGTCTAGTCGTAGAGAACCAGTAAAGCACGGAATAGCAAATAAAGTATTTGCTGTTCCGTGCAGCTAAATAGTTGGCGTGATTTACTAGAAACTAAAACAGATTAAAGCAAGCATTATATGACCACATAATATCCACTGTTTCTATTAAATAGGATCCGTCATAATATCTTAGTATTTACATCCGACTTCCCAAATGGAGGTTCTCAATTCGTGTCTTTTTAGGGTTCCGTACCCAAAGGGTAAAACGGGACCCTATTACTAAGACTCCGCTGTCCGTCTGTCTGTCTGTCTGTCTGTCTGTCTGTCCGTCTCTCACCAGGCTGTATCTCATGAACCGTGATAGTTAGACAGTTGAAATTTTCACATTATATTATATTTCTGTTGCCGCTATAATAACAAATACTAAAAACAGAATAAAGTTAAAAATAATAGAGGGTCCCCATACAAGAAACGTGTTTTCTTCGGCATTTCACGCCATCTATGAACGCTTAGTTAGGTAAACGTCCCATAGATGGCGTTATATTGATATGTCGATCCCTAACTCCTTTGTTAGACGTTAGATGGCGTTATAAGAAATAAAATGTATATTAATTATTATTTTTTGCTGGCGAAAAATGATAGAGGTATTTTTTGCTCGATCTTATAAAATACTATAGTGTGGTACGGAACCCTACTAGAGCGAGTCCGACTTGCACTTGGCCAGTTTATTTTTTGTAGGTATGTTACGCGATTACTCTGTCAAATATGAACCAATTCGAATGTTTTTTTTTTTAATTGGTAGGGTACATTTACAAGGTGGTCTCATTGTAATTTTATCGAATTCATACGAATAAGCAGGCAAAGTCAAAAATTAAAGGAAAATATATACAAAGAAACGTAATTTTTAGTCGTATTTTTGTCCGATGATAGAGGCTTGAAATTTGCCTACATCATACCTACTGTGGTCGCTATAACAACAAATAATAATAAGAATTAAATAAAAAATAAGGGGATTCCCATACAAAGACGAAAAATCGAAAAAAAATCTTATTTATTGTAATATGGTACTCTACCTGTGCGAGTCCGACTCGCGTTTGGCCAGTTTACTTTTGTATGTTAGCTACTCTGTTTCTTCAGTATTTGTCAACCAATTTTAATCATTCGTTTTTTAATGGGTAGGTTAGGGGGTATTTCAGGGCTGGTCCTATAGTTTTGTGATATATGTACTTATTATTTATTTCGTATAAATGTCTATGGGTTTCGGCGGTGAGACGACTCGAGTCTCGACTGAGCTTACGAAACGCTCTGCCCACCCAAGTGGAATGCTTCGGTTGGTTTCTGTTAGTAAGTTGAAGCGTATGCCCACATACTCAGTTACTCATTGAACATTTAGAGAGTCACTCCATTCATATCTTTAGATATTATCTAAATAGCTATAAGGTTTTATTTCTATTCCGATTGCCTATATTGATAATGTTTAAATCCCTACAAGATAATATGTGCATGCGAAAAGCGGGTGCAATACACGACAGCATATATTGGAAATCACGCAGGCCCTTGATGCCACCATAAAGGAGCTTTTCCACCAGACATGTGCTATGCTGCGCGATGATGCGAAAGCTAAGCTACGGAACTATGTGACCGTTTCCACTGATGCTAAAGCTATGCGGCGGAGCGAGTAAGATGTGCTATGAAATGAATCCATAGCACGCATCAATAGCTCGCACCAGTCGCATCCTTCCATATAAAAATCATAGCTTAGTTAAACCATTATTTTATCCTTGAGAGCCAGTTCCCATTCTAGGCCTAGCGTGCTTACCATCTTAGACCGCATCATCACTTAACTACAGAGGAGATAGTGGTCAAACGCTAGCCTATAAGATATTTTTTTTAAAATTACACTATTACACAGAATAATGAATAGTATAAGTAGCCATCTATGTGGACCAATGAATATCATTATCATAATTTTCAACACATTTCTGTCCACCGCTGGACATAGACCTCTCCTATGGCACGCCACTGAGCTCTATCTTCACCTATGATCGCTGCCAGCCATCGAATGATTATGAATATTATGATTTGTGGATATCAAACGCATCCAATCCTTAGCAACGTAGCATAGCACATCTCTGCAAGAAAAGCACCCTAACGATTGATAAGCCGTTGCTTTTTAACCGACTTGACAAAAAAGGAGTTGCTTCTCAATCCGACTGTATTTTTTTTTATGTTTGTTAGGTACCTCAGAACTCCGTCAAATCTTAACCGATTGCAAACAATCTTTTCTTTTACAGTTTATGCCTCCCGTTTGGTCCCATTAAAATTTTATCGAGATCTGATAATAATCTTCGGAGATATGAGGATAAACAAATTTGATACCTCGATGACATGATTAGGTATGGCTAGTGGATATTTGCACTATCGCGGCATGTGAAGTCGGTTATTTCGTTTTGTACGATCATAAATTATTGATTATATCATCATACTTGGAACACATAGAGCCAGTTTCACAGGTTACTGATAGCCCTATCGGGAACTAATCTGACATTTTTTGACAGCTTTTGTATGAAGTCATCTGTCAGATAACTATCTGTCACTTTATCATGAACCAGTGAAACTGGCCCATAATCTAGTATCTTTTCTGTGACATATCTAATTTTATAAATTACACATCGCATGACGCCCTCCGAAACTCATCAAAGAAATTATGCAAGGTTGCAGGTAGGTTGCTAACGCTATGCTATAGTTATGATATTTAAATGTAGATCTAACCTATGCACGTCTAATAGCAATAACACTCTATGTAGGTAGACAGATATCAGATCATATTATTATTAATAACCGGCCAAGTGCGTGTCGGGCCACGCGCAGTGTAGGGTTCCGTAGTAGCCTGTTATTCAATGCAAGTCTTTACCCTTTATAAACAAGCAACTAGGTACTCCGTCTTTGTTCCTTTTAAATGATTTATTCTAAGGATTTTGTATTTGATACAAAATTATCCAACACCCAAGTTCAACGACTATTACTGCTAAACTAATAAAGTTATCTTAACCGCTATAGTTTTCCTTTAAAGTTCATGAAATGCGCTATTATCACGATTTTTTCCAGATTTTATATAAGCCCCTACTGGAATAAAAATTTGCACTTTAGATTTAATATTTCGTAAATGGAGCATTCAATCGAAAAATGGTATTAGCAACCCTTAAGTCATTTTAAAAGACCTATTCAACGATACCCCACACGATGGGGTAGACGATGGAAAAAATATTCATCCCTACTTCTCATATAGGGGAGCTACCCTAAACATAAATATGTTTCAAAATTTTATTTCCGCACTTTGTCGGCGTAATTCATATACCTACATACCCCCACAAAATTACAGCTTTCTAGTATTAACGGTCTCTTAGCAAAACCTCGGACAGACAGACAGACAGACGGACATGACGAAACTATAAGGGTTCCTTGTCAGGACTACGGAACCCTAAAAAGCGGTCCTACCAACACGACGGTAGAGACTATAATAGGTGTTAGGTACCTAGGTATATAATGTAGTAACATAAAGAACATTCGCAATTTTACCACAGATGCGGCCGTATTCAAAATTTCTTAATTACAGTCTTGGGGAATAATTTTACAAAATTAAGCATTTTGTTGTCGCATAAGCCATTCTTGGCCACCTTACAGAATCGATTTATCCAAGCATGGCTGGGCAAATAGCTTTGAACGATATGGCTATTAGACAGCAAATTGAGAAATGCTGGCATATCCTGATATGCATACGCAGATCTCTCTCAGCCAAGCCTTTGACATAATATATACCACCGTAATGTTATCTCTCATATACCTACTCTACCTTTTTCAAGGCCAATTTTTCTAGCATGTGTTTAGCTGATCACACGGTGAAATCAATCAATTTGATTCCATTTTCCTTTATTTTTCGCGTCAAGCATAGGTATAGAAAGAACTGTAGGTACATGTAGGTACAATTATCGTAAACCAGTTGTATAAGTAAGTACCCCAAATTAAACTACTCAAGTATGTATCTTGAATAAATAAATTGATACATGTAAAAATTGCACAATACCTTATACAAATAAGTAATGTGGTATTCTTATCAAGTGCTAATCGGTCACGGCAAATATGCCACAATACCTCGACTCTCGAGCCATGACCACGCCACGTGACATTCTTGGCTTGCGTGAAAAAAACTGCATCGATCTATTTACAAGACGGCGACAAGCTTAAAAATAAACTGGGGAGATTTTATGTTCCGCTATTCCTGATTGGTGTCATTTGCCTTGAGTGCGGCTTGACGGAATCTACCTCGTTTCACTCGCTTTCTAGTAGGTATCGTTAGGTAGTTAGGTATCAAGTCTACTCTACTTGACTATCTATCTGCTGTCTTAGTTATAGACCTAGACTTTATCTTTATCATACTCAAAGGTCTGTGCTGAAGGTTTGAACACTACAGAGTACATGTGTGGTGTCTAGGTGTTGCTACGTGATTTACAATTACTCATACCGCAGTCCGCAGAATAAATATAAGTACAAGTACTCATACATTAGTGATATGTATGTTGTATGTATGGGTTTTACATACATATTATTAGCAGGTAGTCTGTTTATGTATACCTAGTGGTTCTGTAAGAACAGTAGACCTCGCGTGCCCTTATAACCGCATGCAATAACCGACACTTTCCCCTTTCTCCTGGCTTAGCAAAGCCATTTCTGAGTTTTGGTAAAACAAGGGTAAAAGTTTTAACGATTACTCGCGCGAGTTCCCTTGGTCCTAGGAGTTTGAATCTAGTGTCTAGTATAGTACTCGAGTACGTAGTATGTTCTGTGCTACGGGTTTATCTTGTAAAGGCAAAGAGGTCTGCGTAGTAGTCAAATTGGTATAAGTAGGTAAAATTTTTCGCAAATAAAATCAAAACTTGAAATCCGTCGATAAATAACGCTACAGCAAAATTCCCCCTTTTCCTCCCTCCACTCTCCCTTTTTTAAAATATATCGCAACATCTTGTGTAGAATCACAGAATAAATAATAGTACAAGGTAGAATAAAGTGCTCAATGGGCTATTCAAATTTGATTGAAATCCGTCGATAAAAGCCACTACAGCAAACTTCTCCCCTTTTCCCCTCAATAAAAAACCGCTATCGACAATTTTTCGAGTTTGTGTGCCAATTTTCGTTAAAATCGGATGAAAAAGCGACCTGTAGGCGAGAACAGACAGACAGACGGACAAAAGCAATTTTTGCCCAATGTTGCAACTGAGACGCTTCGCTAGCTCGCTCAATTACTTATATATCATAGTTAATTATGTGCTTGGATTACGGATAACAGACGCAGACATTTTCATAAGAAGACTGAATATGCTTAGTGCTACGCTACATGGTTTGCATTTCTATGAATATTTTATAAGTTTTATAGCGAAGAAAATACATCGTAATACTGTACGATGTATTTTCGTATATTGTATTTTTAGTTACTACTCGTACTAGCAGCACAGAAAGTGTCAGAAAGTAGAGACCGTAAATAGCACTGCTTTGCTTTGCCGCGACTTACATATGAAATTACATAGATTGGTCCTATATTGTTATCATTTACAGCAGCGTGTAATTGTGATTAGGTGAGTAGGTTAGGTAGGTAGTTAAATATGAAATTCGTAGATAGGTAAGTAACTAGATACCTGCGTACCTAATCTGTGTTTCCCGATCGATAAGTACAACCCAAGAGTCTTCAAGGCGTGAGTGATGGACGTGATATGCAGGTAGGTTCTTCTAGGCAAGCGTGCTACGTACTTACATCGTAGATCGCATCGTCACTTAACCGTAAAAAAGATCAGTTGACATGGCGGTCAAACGCCTGACGTTATGACTCAAATAAAAAACCTACTTATATATAAATAAGCTTTGAAAAATAATCTAGAAGTATGCGTACATATGAAAAAGCTTTATTACTTACTAGCAGCGCCTCGCGGTTTCATGCGCGTAGTTCCCGTTCCCGTGAGAGTATGGGGATAAAATATAGTCTATGTTACTCGCTGATAATGGAGCTTTCCATTAGTGAAAGAATTTTTGAAATTAGTTCAGTAGGTTTTGAATTCCATCGTTACAAATAATAATAATAAGAATCGCAAGAGCTAAGACCTAAGCTCCAGGGTGGAAGTTTTAAAAGCATAAAGCCGCTAGTAGCGTTTAGTGAAAGTGCAGCACACCTCTCAAAACCCTTAGCTATTCACGCCAATGTTGCCCTTTCGGCGCCGACATAAGAGCCCGCTTGAGATTTTTTTTCCCACGCTTGCTCCGCCTACACACGCCGCGGCACCCCCGGTAACGATACAGGCGCGGGGGAACGCGCTGTAATTTCGCGCATGCGCGCTCCGCACTCGACTTGCGACCTCGTTTGCTAGCGGACACGCCGAGCCGAGCGGGACGGTAATGACCGCGCGGCCCGTGGCGCAGCAGCCGAAGTTACTTACTACCTACAGAGCTATACTATACATAAATACGTACTTTTAAGGTTTAAAATTACGTATTACGGCTTAAAAAGGATTTTCAAAATCGAACATACATAGAAAAGATATATATTTATATTCTGACTAATTGAGAACCTCCTCCATTTTTGTGAAGTCGGTTAAAAATAGTATAAAGTCTTATTTTTCGTACAACATTCCTTGCGTTGTTTTTGTAAACTTTTATTTATTTGAGAACCCAACTTCACAAAAAAGGAGGAGGTTCTCAATTCGTCGGATTTTTTGTTTGTTTTATGTATGTTGACCGATTACTCGAAGACGCTTGAACCGATTTGGAAAATCGTTTTTTATTTGAATGGGTATAACGGATGATCCCATTTAAATTTCATCGAGATATGTTTAGTTCTGCAGAGATATGAAGATAAACACTATAAACCTAGTACTGAAAATGAATAGCGCGGCATTTGAAGTCTGTATTATTCCTTTTGTGAATGAATTTATTTGCAACCGACTTCAAAAAAAAGGAGGTTCTCAAATCGTCTTTTTTAGGGTTCCGTAGCCGAATGGCAAAAAACGGAACCCTTATAGATTCGCCATGTCTGTCTGTCTGTCCGTCCGTATGTCACAGCCATTTTATTCCGAAACTATTACGACAACAGACTTGAAACTTGGTAGGTAAATGTATTCTGTGAACCGCTTTCCGATTTTTATACAATAATAAAAAATATAAAAGTTTAAGGGGGGGTATCCGATACATGGAACTGGAACAAAAAAACATATACGTGTGGGGTGTCTATGGATAGGTCTTTAAAAATGACATTGAGGTTCCAAAAATCATTTTTTAGGGTTCCGTTGCCAAATAGCAAAAAACAGAACCCTTATAGATTCGCCATGTCTGTCTGTCTGTCTGTCCGTCCGTATGTCACAGCCATTTTATTCCGAAACTATTAGGACTATGTCACAGCCATTTTATTCCAAAACTATTAGGACTACAGAATTGAAACTTGGTAGGTAGATGTATTCTATAAACCGCTTTCCGATTTTTGTACAAAAATAAAAAATATAAAAGCTTAAGGGGGGCATCCCATACAAGGAACTGGAACAAAAAAAATTTTTTTTTCTTCAAACCTATTCGTGTGTGTCTATGGAAAGGTCTTTAAAAATGACATTGAGGTTTCTAAAACCATTTTTTCTCAAAGTCAATCATTTAAAAGACAGACGCGTCTAAAGTGGTAAAATGTGTGTCCTCTAACTTCTAAAGTGGAGTGGAGTGAAAAATCTAGAAAAAATATATTCTGTATATCTCAATAAAATCTTTCAACGAAAATTGGTTTGAGACGAGAGACAGTCATCAGTTGTTGAGATATAGCGACCGCAGGTATAACTTTATTTTTCATACAAACACTATGAAAAATAAACTGGCCAAGTGCAAGTCGGCCTCGCACTCGTAGGGTTCCGTGACACAGTAGAGTATGCTATAACTATGATATTTCGCAACTACAAAAATAACTTTGTTTTTCATAGTGTTTTTATGAAAAACAAAGTTATATTTGCGGTCGCTATATCTCAACAACTGCTGACTGTATTTAGTTCAAACCAATTTTCGTTAAAAGTTTTTATTGAGATCTACAGAATATATTTTTTTCTAGATTTTTCGCTCCCTTACTTTAGAAATCAGAGGGGGGGGGGGGGGACACATTTTACTACTTTAGACGCACTTGACTTTGAGAAAAATGATTTGAGGAAACTCAATGTCATTTTTAAAGACCTATCCATAGACACCCTACACGTATAGGTTTGATGAAAAAAAAATTTTTTTGTTCCATATTCATGTATGGGTATCCTTAAACTTTTATATTTTTTATTTTCGTAGAAAAATCGGAAAGCGGTTTACAGAATACATCTACCTACCAAGTTTCAATTCTGTAGTCCTAATAGTTTTGGAATAAAATGTCTGTGACATACGGACGGACAGACAGACAGACAGACAGACATGGCGAATCTATAATGGTTCCGTTTTATGCCATTTGGCTACGGAACCCTAACAAAGTTATTTATGTAGTTGCGAAAAATAAAAGTTATAGAATACTCTACTACTCTACGGAACCCTACGTGTGAGAGTCCGACCTTCACTTGGCCAGTTTATCTCAAAGTCAATCATTTAAAAGATAGGCGCGTCTAAAGTGGAAAAATGTGTGTCCCCCCCCCCCCCCCTCTAACTTCTAAAGTAAGGGAGTGAAAAATCTAGAAAAAATATATTATATGTATCTGTAGATCTCAACAAAAACTTTCAACGAAAATTGGTTAGCCAAGATACAGTCAGTAGTTGTTGAGATATAGCGACCGCAAGTATAACTTTGTCTTTCATACAAACACTATGAAAAACAAAGTTATTTTTGTAGTTGCAAAAAATCATAGTTATAGAATACTCTACTGTGTTACGGAACCCTACGAGTGCTAGTCCGACTTGCACTTGGCCAGTTTTTTTTTTGTGTGTATGTTACGCGATTACTTTACTTTTATTTTACTATAGTTACTGCGTCAGTTTTGAACCGATTTGAATGATTCTTTTTTTAATCGGAAGGGTACCTTCTGAGGTGGTCCCATTGTATTTTTATCAAGATCTGATAAGTATCTCCAGATATATGACGATAAATATCTCAAACTTGCTACTGATATTGACTCGCGGGGCATGGAATTCGGTTGTTTTAGTTTTTAAACTATCTTAATTATATTACACTCATATTATATTAGCGTATACCTACGTCAAAATAACTATCTGCCTGTCAAATTTCAGCGCAATCCGAAACAATATTGATTTCAGACTTTGTGACCCGACTTCACCCTTTTAGGGGTGGCATTTCGAAAAAGTGCGAAACACGTGTTTACCTTTTTTATTTACTGAATCATTTGTGCGAAGTTTCGAATAGAAAAGACTATCTTATCTTGTTTCTCCATACAAATGTTGAACCCCCGTTTCATCCCCTTAAAAAATAAAATTTGAAAAATCATTTTTTAACGGATACCTACGCCATAATAACTAACTACATGCCAAATTTCAGCGCAATCCGAAACAATATTGATTTTCACATTTTGTTTCCCCATTTCACCCTCTCAGGGGTCGAATTTCGAAAAAGCCTGAAACAAATATTTACTTATTTATTTACTGGAGCACTTGTGTGAAGTTTCGAAAAGAAAAGACTATCTATTCTTGTTTCTTCATACAAACTTTGAACCCCCATTTCATCCCCTAAAGGGGTGAATTTTGGAAAATCCTTTCTTAGTACACCCTTACGGGGTATCCGATACATGAAACTGGAACAAAAAATTTTTTTACTTTAAACCTATACGTGTGTCTATGGATAGGTCTTTAAAAATGACATTGAGGTTCCAAAAATCATTTTTAGGGTTCCGTAGCCAAATAGCAAAAAACGGAACCCTTATAGATTCGCCATGTCTATCAAAACAAAACTTTCAACGAAAATTGGTTTGAACCAGATACAGTCAGTAGTTGTTGAGATATAGCGACCGCAAGTATAACTTTGTTTTTCATACAAACACTATGAAAAACAAAGTTATTTTTGTAGTTGCAAAAAATCATAGTTATAGAATACTCTACTGTGTTACGGAACCCTGCGAGTGCTAGTCCGACTTGCACTTGGCCAGTTTTTTTTTTGTGTGTATCACATTCCATCCCATTTCACCCTCTTAGGGGTAAAATTTCAAAAAAACCTGAAACACGTATTTACTTATTTTTTTACTGAAGCACTTGTGTGAAGTTTCGGATAGAAAAGACGATCTAATCTTGTTTCCACATACAAACTTTGAGCTCCGTTTCATCCCCTCCGAGGGTTAATTTTGGAAAATCCTTTCTCAGAGGGAACTAACGTCGTAATAACTACTTGCATGCCAAATTTCAGCGCGATCCGAAACTATATTGATTTTCACACTTTATTACCCCATTTCACCCTCTTAGGGGTGAAATTTCAAAAAAACCTGAAACACGTATTTACTTATTTTTTTACTGAAACACTTGTGTGAAGTTTCGGATAGAAAAGACTATCTAATCTTGTTTCTCCATACAATTTTTGAACCCCCATTTCATCCCTTTATGGGGTGAATTTTTGAAAATCCTTTCTTAGTACAAACTTACATACTAAGACAAATATACGCTCCAAATTTTAAGTCTCTACGACCAGTGGTTTAGGCTGTGCGTTGTCTGTCAGTGAGTCAGTCAGTCAGTATGTCAGGACAAAGATTCTTATAGTATTAGATAGATAGGCCAAGTGCAAGTCGGACTCACATACGTAGGGTTCCCTAACAGTAGAATATTTTATAACACTAATTTTTCGCCACCAAAAAATTTACTTTGTTTCTTATAGCGTTTGTATGAAAAACAAAGTTATCTTTGCGGTCGCTATATCTCAAAACTGCTCACTGTATCTTGTTCAAACCAATTTCAATTTTGGTTGTTAGTTTTTATTGAGATCTACAGCATATGTATTTTTTAAATTTTTCACTCCCATACTTTAAAAGTAAGAGGAGGGGAGGGGGGGGGAGGACATTCATTTTACCATTTTAGACGTGCCTATCTTTCAAATGATTGACTTTGAGAAAAAATGGTTTTAGAAACCTTCATGTTATTTTTAAAGATGAAAAAAGTGACATACGGACAGACAGGCATGACCAATCCGTTCCGTTTCTTGCCATTCGGCTACGGAACCATAAAAATGAGGAGGAAAAAAATGGAGGAGGTTCTCAAATCGCCGGTACATCACATACGACACAGTAATGGTTCCGTAACACAGTAATGTATTCTATAACCATGATTTTTCGAAACTAAATAAACTGACGAAGTGCAAGTCGGACTCGTACTCGTAGGGTTCCGTAACACAGTAGTTCTATAGTTCTATAACTATGATTTTTCGCAACTACAAAAATAACTTTGTTTTTCATAGTGTTTGTATGAAAAACAAAGTTATACTTGCGGTCGCTATATCTCAACAACTGCTGACTGTATCTCGTTCAAACCAATTTTCTTTGAAAGTTTTTATTAATATCTACAGAATATATTTTTTCTAGATTTTTCACTCCCTTACTTTATACGAATTTAAAGGGGGGGGGGGGGGGCACACATTTTACCACTTTAGACGGGCCTATCTTTTAAATGATTGACTTTGAGAAAAAATGATGTTAGGAACCTCAATGTCATTTTTAAAGACCTATCCACACGTATAGGTTTGAAGAAAAAAATTTTTTTTTGTTCCATTTCCAGGTATGGGATGCCCCCCCTTAAACTTTTATATTTTTTATTTTTGTACAATATTCGGAAAGCGGTTTATAGAATACATCTACCTAGCAAGTATCAATTCTGTAGTCTTAATAGTTTTGGAATAAAATGGCTGTGACATACGGAAGGACAGACAGACAGACATGGCGAATTTATAAGAATTCCGTTTTTTGCCATTTGGCTACGGAACCCTAAAAATAAACTTTGTTTTTCATAGTATTTGTATGAAAAACAAAGTTATCTTTGCGGTCGCCATATCCCAAAACCTGCTGATTGTAGGTATCTCGTTCAAACTAATTTTCGTTGTTAGTTTTTATCTTACTTATGATAATACTACAATAACGAAATACTAATAAAATTAAAAACGTCTAAATACCTATAGCGTTTGTGAGAGAACAATTATAATCCAGTTGTAATTATAAAACAATCTTTATGTTGTATTAAATTCAAATAAGAAACTGCCTTACGGTTTCGCATTATATGTATTATATTATATTTCTCAGGATAAAACTCAGTAGTTCAGTAGTTCAATACCTCATTCATTGAAATCGGTCCAGCCGTTTGGTTCCTACAACCAAAACAATACCCACATATAATCGCGCGAAAAATCAACACGATCGGTCATGTAATTATGTTCTAATCTGTGACCTCAGAGGTCGATGCCTTGCTTACTATGGGTAAACATATTTAGGTAAATGACAGGTGCTTGTTTGGCTCCAAAAAAAATTAGTAGGTACATTTTCGAATCTTGAAGGTCTGTCTTGAATCTTATCCTTGTAAGGCCTTATTTACTATTATTAAAAAATCTCGAAAGATCGCAGATACACGCGAAGTCGGCGCGCGCGTCCTCACCTCGGAGAGGCTCGCGGCCGACTGGCTCTAGATTCAATATGTTTCGAGTGCTGCTCACTTGCAAGTATATTTTTATACGTAATGCGCCGGGAATATGGTACAATATCGCAATCAACCTATTGACCGTATTCTTGCACAGAAGTAAAGGACGTAAGTCGCAAAACTAATTTAATTAATTATGAGAATATGAATTGGTTTTGAAGAAAATTGTACGGGGAGATTCTTATAAACCATGTTTTACATTTGATAGTATTTATTTTGTATATGTAACTAAATCTGTTTGAGAGACAAGCAAGAAAAATGAAAAAAAAGGCATAACTTTCAAAAAAATAAACTATCGAGCAAATTATTTTCAATTATGTTTCTGTTCTGTGAAACGAAAGAAAAAACATAGAAAAATCTAATATTTAAGTTTGACTTCATTAATATTATTGGTTGATTTACTGTAATTAGGCAAAGTATAGCATTCTGCAGGGAGCGTCCTCCCTTTATGGGGGGCCCTCAGTGTATAGCGAGTCACCACGCGCCTTAATATTTTGAAATGAGGCATAATTGGCGGGTGCCGTACCTCATCCCATAGACCAGAAAACAGACATCAAGCAGCACACATTCATAGCCATAATAAATTAATGTACCATCTTTTTATCGTTTTTCAACTCTCCATCCACAAATCATATTTAATTTAATTTAATAATGTAAAGGGCCTCTTGACTTTGGCTTCGGCTCCGTCAATGCCTTCCAAAGGACCGGGCGATTTGCAGCCCGTGATGTGAATTGAATAAAGAGTATAATAATAAAAGCTTTATTTATTCCTTAAACATAGTTAATTATAAACATTATTTGTAGTGTTGGTATTATACTTATTCTAGTTTGTTAGAATATGTTATTAAACTTCGTTAACGCGTTTTGTTGCAAGGACCGCTCTGGCGGTGAAAGCCTCATCCATTTTCGCTCTGTCTAATGCCAGTCTGCTCCAGGTATTTCCCACCGTGGCAACTATATTATGTCATCACTCCATCTTTCGAATAGCCTTCCTTTCCGTCTTTTCTTGTGAATATGGTACTAATTAGGTTTTGAATTACATCGTAACAAATACACAAACAAAAAATCAAATCTTTCCCCTTTATAATATTAGTTTAAATAATGTATAAAGCATCTTACCAATCAAACTGCTATGCAGATATTTCTACTCCATCTATCTAGATACTTATTGAAAAGCTGACAAAACCCTGTCCCCGTAAAACGTCTTTGGCTCATGAAAATATCGGTTCCTATCAGAATACTTGGCAGAGATTGTCGATACTTATACAAATACAGCGTGTTCTACTGTACACGCTTGTTGCTTTGCCGTTTTAGTAAAGTTCACGGTCGCTTCACGTACTTTCTCAAGCCTACTTTGTTTATTGTAGGGCGAAGAAAATTAAAAAAGCAATACAAAATAGAATAAAATAGTGGTATAAAAATATAAGTAAGTAATATTGTATACTTAATACCTACGTATAATTTAGTTTTATAGTTATGTTACCCTATGCAATTATTGTATGTTCGAAAAGAACAAACTGTTACTACATAATTTTAACATCTTTTTGTAAACACAGTTTTGAACAATAAATATTATTCTTATTCATAACTAACAACAAGTGAGCGCCCATTGGTGTAGTGGTGTACCATTCTGGTCGGCTTTGACGCCAGAGGTACCAAGTTCAATCCCCACGTGCACCAATAGATTTTTGTATCGAAAAATGTATGTGCGCATTTCACAGTGGCCCTCCGGTTTACGAAGTAACTATTATGTAATCTGTGCTTCGGTGAAATGAAAACATCGTTAAGAAACATCCAACCCTCGCATGGTGGTAGGTGGTAGGAGGATGTTTTATTAAATGTTTGTTAGGTACTTACTTCAAAACTCCGTCATTTATTTTAAAATTCCATTTTCTAACCGACTTCAAAAAAGCAGGAGGTTCTCAATTCGTTGGAATATTTTATTTTGTATGTTTTCTGATTATTCAAAGACGACCGAATATATTTAGTAATATCTTCTTCTGTTTGAAAGGATATTCTTCCCAAGTGGTCGCAATTAAATTTCAGTTTGATCTGATTAGTATCTCCGGAGATATGGATATAAACACTTTAAACTTGGTACACAAAATACGTCCAAAAAACTAGCGTGGCATGTGAAGTCGGTTTTTTTTAAAATTATAAAACGATCTTATTTATTTCAGAATATGTCCCGTCGAAGGTTACTAATCGGCGGTGCGGGTGTCGCAGGCGCCGCCATCACAGCGTGGGCCCTCGGCGCGGATGACTCCGTCGTGGTGAGTACCTGGGTATACTTATTTACATAGATACCTGCGCGTTCTGGGGTAATAGGCCCAAATATTGGCATAGGTCCAGCTCAGACCAAATAAGAAGTCGACGGAGCCCCGCCGAACAAAGCACTGAAGCCGGTAAAAGTACGCCTCGCCGTGTACATACCTACACAGTTACACGCACACACATATAACTGGCGTAGTTTCGTACTTTGTCAGTGGCGCAGAGTATCGACGCTATATATTAATTCGCAATTTTTAAAGTAAAACTTTCTTCTAGAAATAAAAAGCGGAATGGAATAACATTTCATAAATAAGTAAACAACATGGGCAACAATCACTAAGTGCACTCATGTATACGAAACTGACCTAAAGTCACAGCACTCCGACTTGTCTTCTTATTTGGTCTGAGAGGTCTAGTTAAAAGCACCTGAGTAAATAAACAAGTAAAATATTAAAAAAAAAAACGTTTTAAATCCCAGCTTTTACATAACCTAGGAACAGAGTTAGACAAATCCAACGAGCCTAAACACGACGGGAGGAGTTCCTTTGGCCACCTTCCAGCTCCATCATCAGATCAGCACCATGTCATCATAATATTGCATTGTCACGCGATTTACACATGTATGCAAAATTTAAGCTCAATCATTAACCGGAAAGTGGATCAAAATTAATTTGAAAGATTTGATGACAAACATCGGGACAGATAAAACTAAATAAAAGCTTGTAATTAAAAGTTCGATTATCTTTTCGTAATAACAGCCATGGATATAGATATTATAAAACTTACTAACTGTGCTCTGCGGCTTCGCCCGCGTTAAAAGTATCCTATAGCCATAATACTATCCCTGTGTAAAATGACTTTCGCATTTATAATATTGGTGTTGACTTTCAGGACTGGTACAAGCCCGCGACAGTGTCAGCGAAGACTGAGCGAAAGAAGCGCCCTCTACCGTCGCGAACGGAACAGGTGAAGAATCTACAGGCGGGTCATGAGTATGATATCTTGATCATCGGAGGTGGCGCCACCGGCGCGGGGTGTGCGCTTGATGCCACTACTAGAGGTAAGAAGACGATTTTATCACAGTAATGTTATCTACGTCCAGCAGTGGACGGAAATAGACTTATTTATAATGATGATGATGAATGTTACCTAACTTTGTAAAATATATATATTTATTAAAGCTTGCTAGCAATGTGGGTTGCACATTACTAGTAGTCTTTTGTTGTTTACCCTTCCAACTAAGCTAAATATGCTTGTGTCTGGAGTGGGTTCATTAACATCATTCCGCAACTTGACGAACCGAGTGGCGACATTTATTTATTCGACGGATGGTTTGAGTCGCGCCTGCAGTGCCAATGGCCATCAGTGTTGATCGACCCAATTGACCCATGAGCACCCAGGGATACTTTATATTACGAGTACACCAGGCGAAATAGCAATCTTAAGTGCTCATCATCATTAACAGCCAGTATTCGTCCACTCCTTGTTTCCAACCGCTGCCGTATACCTAAGTGCACACCTGTGTCTAATAAAAAAAAAATTCCAGTAGATATGCTGTTTAGAATAAAAAAAACTCTTACTGAATAAAAATCTATTCTCACACATTCCTATTAATAGAACTACTTTGGCTTTTTGCAGTGGTAGGACTTCTGCTAGTCCGCCTGGGGCGGTACCACCACTTTGCTAATTAATTTTCAGCCGTCAAATAGGAATGTTTTTCGGTTGAAATGGCAAGGTGTCCAGTGAAATTACAGGGCATGTGAGACTCAACATCTTTATGTCTCAAGTTAACAGGCGCAGTGCAGTGACATGCAAAATTCTGGACTACCAGAATTTTGCATACCGCTGGTATCTGTAATAGGTAGACGTAATCGCTTACAATCAGGTGACCGTCGTGCTTGACCTTATATCCTCTGAAATATATAAATAAATATTTTCTGAAATAAACAATAAATAAATATCATTTAAAAATACTAACGGGATATTTACCATGTTTTATTATTATTTATGAGTTTCCAATACTTCAGCTCTGTTGCAAGCGCCATAATAAATATCCCAATAATAATAGTGTCAGTGACCATGAAACCCTAAAAACGTGACATGACAGTGACCATGAAACCCTAAAAATCACACATTCCTTCCTTCTACTCCAGGTCTTAGAACAGCAATGGTGGAAGCCGACGACTTCGCGAGCGGCACCTCAAGTCGCAGCACTAAGCTGATCCACGGTGGAGTCAGGTACCTCCAGAAGGCCATCCTGCAGCTTGACTACGATCAGTACAAGATGGTTAAAGAAGCCCTGCACGAGAGAGCCAATATGCTGGAAGTCGCGCCCCACTTGACCCGCCCGTTGCCTATATTGCTACCTGTTTATCAGTAAGAAGAGTTTTATTGTGTTATATTTGTTTTTCTCAACTCATTAGCCTAGTTGTTATAAGGCTAGATTGTTGTAGTAGTGATATGTCTACTATACGTCATGTAGATACTCATTATAAAAATAAACTGGCCAAGTGCAAGTCGGACTCGCACTAGTAGGGTTCCGTACCACACTACAGTATTTTATAACATCGAGTAAAAAATACCACTATCATTTTTCGCCAGCAAAAAATAATAATTAATAAACATTTTATTTCTTGTAACGCCATCTAACGTCTAACAAAGGTTTTAGGGATCGACATTTCAATGTAACGCCATCTATGGGACGTTTACCTAACTAAGCGTTCATAGATGGCGTGAAATGCGGATAAAAACACGTTTCTTGTATGGGGACCCTCCATTATTTTTAACTTTATTCTGTTTTTAGTATTTGTTGTTATAGCGGCAACAGAAATACATCATCTGTGAAAATTTCAACTGTCCGACTATCACGGTTCATGAGATAGAGCCTGGTGACAGACGGACAGACAGACACAGACAGACAGACAGACAGACAGACAGACGGACAGCGGAGTCTTAGTAATAGGGTCCCGTTTTACCCTTTGGGTTCGGAACCCTAAAAATGTTTTGTTCGTTTCCGAAGTGCCGCAGAGTGGGCTCAGTGGTGTGTCTTGGAAGAGGACTATGTCCAGCTGTAGATTGGATCCGGCTGATTATGATGATGATCTGTTTTTGTTGTGTAGTTTGGGAGGCGGTTTAGTATAGGTGCGTTATCTGAATTCGACTTTTTGAAGCGAAAACTTCTTTAGCGGCGTTGTGAACTTTTTGGGATGGGTAAAGAATGTTAAACTCGCGTCAGGACCTCGCGTCAGGACACGTGACCTGATCGAAAATTCATAAGACGGAGGGAGAGCAGACCAAATGCAAAACGTTAATGTTCAAGTTTTAACTTCTGCCGGCACCCCCGGAGGGCAACCCGTCGTTTTTAGGGTTCCGTAGCCGAATGGCAAAAAACGTCTGTCTGTCTGTCCGTCCGTATGTCACAGCCATTTTATTCCGAAACTATTAGGACTACAGAATTGAAACTTGGTAAGTAGATGTATTCTGTAAACCGCTTTCCAATTTTTATACAAAAATAAAAATATAAAATTTTTAGGGGGGGCATCCCATACATGGAACTGGAACAAAAAAAAAATGTTTTCTTCAAACCTATGCGTGTGGCATGTCTATGGATAGGTCTTTATAAATGACATTGAGGTTTCTAAAATCATTTTTTCTCAAAGTCAATCATTTAAAAGATAGGCGCGTCTAAAGTGGTAAAATGTGTGTCCCCTTCTAACTTCTAAAGTAAGGGAGTGAAAAATCTAGAAAAAATGTATTCTGTAGATCTCAATAAAAACTTTCAACGAAAATTGGTTTGAACGAGATACAGTCAGCAGTTGTTGAGATAAAGCGACTGCTAGTATAACTTTGTTTTTCATACAAACACTATGAAAAACAAAGTTATTTTTTTAGTTGCGAAAAATCAAAGTCATAGAATACTCTACTGTGTTACGGAACCCTACGAGTGCAAGTCCGACTTGCACTTGGCCAGTTTATTTTTATATCAGATAGACTAGCTTTTGACCACTATCTGGCCTGGTGGTAAGCGATGAAGTGATTACATTCAATTTTGGTAAAATAAATACAAGGCGGTTTATCGCACATTTTCATATTCTAGCGATGAGATTAAGAATCTTGCAGTTATTAATCCAGTAAATATTATTGATAATTCAAATTTGGATTATTTGATTTTCACATTTTAGTCAAGAAGTCAAAACTAGTGGCGGATATCATCATCATCATCATCATTATCAGCCGGTATCAGTCCACTGCTGGACGTAGGCCTCCCCCAAGACACGCCACTGAGCCTGATCCCGATCCTGATGTGGCGGACATAAAAATCCATAATTATGATTTCAGATGGTGGCAAGTCCCGTACTACTGGTTCGGTATAAAGATGTACGATTTGGTAGCGGGAGACAGGAACGTGAAGAGCTCCTACTACTTGTCCAAGAAGAATACACTCGAATTGTTTCCCATGTTGAAATCTGACAACCTTTGCGGTGGCATCGTGTATTATGACGGTAAGTGTCGTTAAAAGATTTTATTCTATTCGAAATTGGACGTTATTAACCGACTTCAAAAAAAAAAGGAGGTGGTTTCTCAATTCGACCGTATATATATATTTTTTTATTTTTATGTTTGTTCGGGGATAACTTCGTCGTTTATGCACCGATTTTGATTATTCTTTTTTTGTTAGAAAGGAGATATCCCAAATGTGGTACCATGGTAATTTTATCGAGGTCTGATAAGTAACTCCAGAGATATTGAGATATCGTAGATATCGTAGATAGAGATAAACATCTCAAAATTGCTACTGAAAATGAACATTGAAGTCGGTTCTTTTTTAGTTTTTAAACGATATTATTTTAATAATATTATGGTATTGTACTAAATACATGTATTTCACTGATATCTAAACAAATGATGGTAGGTGGTGCCAATGTTAACGTTGCATTACTAACTAAACTTAAGAGGTAACGCGGGGTGCACTTGGAAATGTAAAATGTATTCCCCCGTTTCCTTTCTGGAAAATGCTTCTAGAGCAAAATTGTTTCTACAAAAAATCAAGGTCTGCTGTAGCTACCTATAATTTCCTTTTTTCGACTAATCAATTGCAAATAGAAATATGACCCTTCAAAAATCCTAATGAGGACATTAGAATGCTTATATTTCTTTTTGCAATTGGTTGGTCAAAAAAAGCAAATTATAGGGGCGTAGCTACAGCAGACCTTGATTATTTTGTAGAAACAACTTTTGCTCTAGAAGCATTTTTCAGGGAACAACGTGGGAATACATTTGTATGGAAAAGTGCATCCCGCGTTCCCACTTAATTTGACAGCACTAAAAACGTTGCTTTTTAAATCATTAGCTGTTAATGGTCGGTAACAAATATAACTAAGCTGAGTCAAAACTTAGGCTGGTAGGTTAGGTTGCCTTTATCGATCAGATACTTTGTTGTATCGTACCTACGATACTTACTCTCATATTTATACACGTGTATCTATTTATTTGCAGGCCAACAAGACGACGCTCGCATGAATCTCGCCATAGCCTTAACGGCGGCGCGTCATGGCGCCACCATCGCCAACCACGTGAAAGTGCTCAAACTACACAAAACTGCTGGAAAACTCAGCGGAGCTACCTTACGGGTTAGTAGTAGTTTTAAATCAGATTTATTTCGTATAAAATCTGAAATATGGAAGCATAAAGGAATTTCGGAAAGTCTTTTCGTTCCGTTCCATGCCATAACGAGGCCGTAGAGTCTAAGGATACCCTAGATGTAAGTAGTCCAGCGCCTCGTGTAAAATAAATCATAGAAAATCGAGAGGATAGTCTCCTTTTTACCCGACGACGGCGAAGCAAAGGGAGGGTTATATCATTGACCGGTATGTGTGTATGTATGTATGTTCATCTGTTCCCTCTTACCTTCTAACCTACTTATCATAATTTGACAAGTTAGGTGTCGTTGGAAGCGTCTTGTTTTGTACCTTGCATCCATACTTACTGGAGCCACTGGAGGTCTGTGCAGTTTACACGTACTATACCTATGCATATTTCATCTAAGACCTCATTGTATTACATATCGAATTAAAACGTGGTTGACCAAGCTTGAGCTTCATCTGTCTTTCTCAACAAAGTAAAGTATCGAAAGGGAGGTAGAAAGTTATAAAAACATTTTCGAACCCTCCCTTTTTCTTGCGTGTCATAGGAGTCAAGAGGAAAAATAAACCATTTATTATATTTATATGTAATTACCCAAAATGTATTTATTTTCACTACAGTATTTCAGTACTTACTATATCTAACCTAACTAGTAAGCTTATGTCCAGTAGGAAAACTGCGATCGCGCGATATTATTAATTTTTTTTAATACTGCGATTTTAGCGAATGATTGCAAATGATGATGGTAAATTCTTCTCACCATGACGAACTATACAGGAAGCATATTAATATGTCCAGTAGTGGACTGATTATGGCGATGATAAGAATGATGGTCTTTCCTTTTCCCCAGGACGAATTAACTGGCAAAGAATGGGACATCAAAGCGAAGTGCATCATCAACGCGACTGGACCATTCACCGACAGCATCCGTAAGATGGATGATCAGAAGGTTAAAGAGATCTGCTGTCCCTCATCAGGAGTGCATATCGTGCTGCCTGGATATTACAGGTAAATATAACTGCTGTACATGCACTTGTATGTATATACATATATTTACATTTTATAGGCTAGCGTTTGGTCACTATCTCGCTTGGTAGTACATAAGCGATGATGTGGTCGAAGATAGTTGTCACACGCTGCGTCTAGAATATTCTGACGCTCAAGGCAAGGGCTGCCGGAACACCGTAAGGTTATGGCGGCAGATTTTCTCCTTGGTGATTGTAAGCAACTTTTTGGTAGTAAGACAGGCGAAATACTTCGAGCATTTACCAATGGAGATGTTAACGTTGTAATCTGCAAACATTTTTTTCTGCCGATACTTACGGGGGACGAGGTAAACACGCATTGCACACACACAAATCACTCACTTTAACGATCCCGCACACTAGCTTGAAACACGCACACAGTATTAAAAATAAAGCATAGTTACGCACGCTCATATGGCCAAAAATGGCTTTATGGCCAGCAGAGGGGTACGCTTTGCCTTAACATCTCCTTTGGTAAATGCTCGAAGGCGGAACATCGAAACCTCCTAGCAACCGAAGATAAAAATCTGACTGCCTTCATTCCTAACAACAACAAAAAATTGACTGTAAGCGCTGTTTTGCTCTCCAGCTCAGATGCAAAATACTGGTATATTTTCCTTGGCTAGACTTGGCTGAAATTTGTCACGAAATCATATTTCCCTTTGAATAATCATGATTTACCTTGACCTCTGCAAGTAAATTACATCGGTATGAGATGTATTTGGCGCCGGAGCCAAATAGGCCGCTATGGTAGCAATGTTTAACGTGTTGATAGATATACTTCGAGAGATGTAAACAAGATTGCGATGTCTTGCCAATTAGATAGGTACTGAACAATCTGTAGCTAATTATCTTTCTTCAAGAGCATTATGCATATAGATAGCATATAGATCCATATAGCATATAGATATAGATAGATTTTGAATTTAAGCGAATTTGCAGTTCTTCCGCGACTTCGTCCGCGTGGAATAGTGTCTTTGGGTAGCATTTTTAGGGTTCCGTAGCCGAATGGCAAAAAACGGAACCCTTATAGATTCGTCATGTCTATCTGTCTGTCTGTCTGTCCGTCCGTATGTCACAGCCATTTTATTCCGAAACTGTTAGGATTACAGAATTGAAACTTGGTAGGTAGATGTATTCTGTTAACTGCTTTCCGATTTTTATAAAAAAGTAAAAAAAATAAAAGTTTAAGGGGGGGCATCCCATACATGGAACTGAAACAAAAAAAATATTCTTTAAACCTATACGTGTACGGGGTATACCTATACGGGGTGTCTATGGATAGGTATTCAAAAATGACATTGAGGTTCCTAAAATCATTTTTTCTCAAAGTCAATCATTTGAAAGATAGGCGCGTCTAAAGTGGTAAAATGTGTGTCCCCCCCCTCTAACTTTTAAAGTATGCGAGTGAAAAATCTAAAAAAAATATCTGCTGTAGATCTCAATAAAAACTAACAACGAAAATTGGTTTGAACGAGATACAGTCAGCAGTTTTTGAGATATGGCGACCGCAAAGATAACTTTGTTTTTCATACAAACACTATGAAAAACAAAGTTAATTTTGTAGTTGCGAAAAATCATAATTATGGAATACTTAACTGTGTTACGGAACCCTACGAGTGCGAGTCCGACTTGCACTTGGTCAGTTTTTAACTATTTAGGCTCATTGTTTTACAGACACATGCGTATCCCCTACACCGCACCGTACCACGCCGCGTTAATCCCCCCCCCCCCCCCCCTCTCCCTAAACTGGCTGCTTTAAATCGGTGGCTGCGTAGAACTTTGTGCATGTGTTTTTTTATGTCTGTGCGAATAACCAATACGACCATATCTATTGCGCAGCCAACATTCAAACGAATCCCTATTATTTAGTTACCTTAAAATTTCTTTGCTCGGAACAACGAGTACTTAATTACCTACGAAAGGGTGAAAGTATATAAGACGTAAATATACCACCGGTGGACTACCGTACTCAGTATTAAAACATTTATGCACAAGTGACATGACATGACATGACCCGTCTGCCAGCTATCAATCCAATTCCAACCCAATTCAATATTTCAAATTTCATCATCAGCCTATACTAGTCCAATGCTGAACATAGGCCTCTCCAACTGCACGCCACTGAGCACAATCCTCGGCCACTCATCCAGCTCTTGCCAGCCACCTTGTGAATATAATAATCGAATTTAATTGTATTATTCATTCCATTTAACCTACGAAGGCTCTCTTGAAACCTTCCGCTCCTCCTTCCTTCGCTTGAGACAGCCTCGTAGTCGTACTCGTACCATTGATAAAGGCAATTTATAAAAAACTTGCCGAACATTTGTAGCCTGAGCCTACTATTATCTGATCTACCTAAAAAAACTGGTTAAGTGCGAGTTGACCCGCGCACCGAGGCTTCCGTATCAACTTGTCAAAACAAACTTAACTTTGCAGTGCGATACCTAGACCTATGCCGAGACACTGTTAGGCTGAGGTGCACCATCTTGCTTAAACCGTAACTAGAACTATTAACCGGTGTTTTTATATGGAGTTTGACAGATTTTTGACGTTTGTTATAGTTAAAGTAAGATGGCGCAACTCATCCTTAATGAATCAACCGCAAATAATAAGTTTGTAATAGTATATTCGCGTTTTTTTATTATTTAACTACTTATTTACGGTTTTCAAATTTGTTCCTTTATAAGAGTTTCAAAAGCTTGCTTCGTGCCAAATTCCATGATTCTAGGTCAACGGGAAGTACCCTATAAGTTTTGATTTCCTTGTAAAATCGCTATATACGCGGAAATATGCGACATAAACGGTCAACCTTTTGATCGTGTTGACTTAATAGTTTGATTTCTTTGAAGCCGAAAGATACCGTACCGTACGCGTTCCTGAGAAAAAGGACAACAAGGACAGACAGACAGATTGACAACAAAGTGATCCTATAATGGTTCCTTTGTTCCTTTTGAGGTACGGAACCCTAATAAGAAGTTTTCATTTATTCCAGCCCGGAGCACATGGGTCTCCTCGACCCGGCGACGTCAGATGGTCGCGTGATCTTCTTCCTACCGTGGCTGAAAGGAACCATCGCGGGCACCACTGACCTCCCGTGCCAAGTGACCCACAACCCTAAGCCTACTGAGGACGAGATTCTCTTCATCCTCACTGAGGTCAAGAACTATCTCAACCCGGATGTTGAAGGTATGGATATTTATACTCTTCGATAAATAAGTTCTATAGATACCCACTTGAAGAAATTATTTTGGTAAGTTTAAGGGTGTGTTATCAAAGAAAATAAATCATTTATATCTAGTTGTAGGACTTGGGCCTGGACGGTATGAATCACCTGAAGTGTCCAATGAAACATCCTGTTAATGTTGCCTTTTCGAGATGAGTTGAGGATGTCATATTCATCATCTATACCTCTCGAGATAACAGGCGTAGTGCAGTGCTATAAATAGTTTCTATTCTATAATTCAAATCCGACTAAAATACATCTTCCTATCATCAAAACAATTTTCCATTTCCACAGTACGTCGTGGAGACGTCCTCTCCGCGTGGTCCGGCATCCGGCCACTAGTGTCGGACCCCAACAAGCCAGACACCCAGTCTCTAGCTCGCAACCACATCGTGCACGTGTCACCTTCCGGCCTCGTCACTATCGCGGGCGGCAAGTGGACTACCTACCGTTCTATGGCCTCGGAGACTATCGACGCAGCTATTGAGAGTGAGTATCACTAGTGTATCCAACAAACTATACAGTCTCTATAGCCTGTAACCACATCGTGCAAGTGTCACCTTCCGGCCTCGTCACTATCGCGGGCGGCAAGTGGACTACCTACCGTTCTATGGCCTCGGAGACTATCGACGCAGCTTTTGAGAGTGAGTATCACTAGTGTATCCAACGAGCTAGACAGTCTCTATCCTATAACCACATCGTGCACGTGTCTCCTTCCGGCGTCGTCACTATCGCGGGCGGCAAGTGGACTACCTACCGTTCTATGCCCTCGGAGACTATCGACGCAGCTATTGACAGTGAGTATCACTAGTGTATCCAACAAAATATACAGTCTCTATAGCCTGTAACCACATCGTGCACTGTCACCTTCCGGCCTCGTTATTATCGCTGGCGGCAAGCTTACTACCTAACTTTCTATGGTCTCGGAGAATATCGACGCAGCCATTGAGAGTTAGTATCACTAGTGTATCCAACAAAATATACAGTCTCTATAGCCTGTAACCACATCGTGCAGTGTCACTTACCGGCCTTGTCACTATCGCTGGCGGCAAGCTTACTACGTAACTTTCTATGGTCTCGGAGACTATCGACGCAGCTATTGAGAATGAGTATCACTAGTGTATCAAACAAGCCAGACAGTATCTAGCCTGCAACCACATCCTACACGAGTTCCTTCCGGCCTCGTTACTATCGCGGGTGGCAAGTGGATTACCTACCGTTCTATGGCCTCGGAGACTATCGACGCAGCTATGGAGAGTGAGTATCATATACCAGACCAGACAATGTCGCACTATGTACAAATTCACATAGTTGTCGTACAGGTGGCAGATTAGTCCTGTCATCAGTATTTTTGCCCAGATATTTTAATAAGTTTTTTTAATTTCAGGCGCGGGTCTGAAACCAATCTTCCAAGAATGTCAGACCGACGGGTTCTTAATAGAGGGCGCGCACGGATGGACTCCCACCATGTACATCAGACTGGTGCAAGATTTCGGTCTGGAGATGGAGGTAAGAACCTAGAAGAAATAAACGTGCTTTGAGAGCAGCTCTACCTACCTACTTTCTCCATTGGAGAAAGTCTTCTCCATTATTATTTTAAGCTAATTGTTTTCGCCAAAACCTAACGGGGTTTCGGCAGTAGGTACATTGCTTGAGAGAGGCCTAGAATGTTCATCATCCTCAACCACATCATCGTTTACCACCAGGCGATATGGTGTTCAAATGCTAGCCTATCAGACATAAAAAAATCAAAAATATTTATGTATAAGCACTATCAGCGTTTTCATGTTGAATCCGTCCACGCTGGTGGCGCCTCTGACGGTCGAAAAAGGAACCTAAATCACAGAACAGATAATAATACTTACTACGTACCTAATGGTAAATATCGACTACATCGGCGACTGTGCAATCAAGAGCACATCATGAGCTACATAATGAAATATTTCTTTCTTACCTAGTTTTTCTGGTAATTTCAGGTAGCCCAGCACTTGGCTAAATCGTACGGTGACCGCGCGTTCGCCGTTGCCAAGATGGCGGCCATGACCGGCAAGAGATGGCCCATCATTGGTGTGAAGGTGCACCCCGAGTTCCCTTACATTGACGCTGAAATCAGGTAAATACAGTAGTCACTTATTTATAATGAATGTAAATCGCTGAAATCAAGGCCACAATTTCTATAGAAAATGTAAATAAGTAAACATTTTTTTACCTACCCTCAAAGTTAGTATTTTTAACGATTTTGTTTTACAACATATATACAATATATAAATAATTGATTAAAAAAAAATAAAAACTAATTCTTTATTTTAATATGAAACTACTCCAAAATGACGCTCAGCATGTACGCGTCTATCGTTATCCTTTTTGTTTTGAAAAGCAGAAAGCATGCGCAGAGCTCTTTAAAAGGCCGGGCTACAAACAGCTGTTATGTTGTTTCCTTTTCTAGCGCATGGGATGGTTAGTAGGGACCTCTCAGCCGCACACATTCACTGGCAACCCAAGGGTTGTGGCAGGAAAAAAATAGGCAACCTAACTTTTTCATATACTATGGGCTGCATACTTTCGATTGGTATAGAATTTATCTATTGCCCAAACCGGTGAAATATTTAAAAAATACTTCTTTTTTTTCAAATTAATTAAAAATATCCTGGACTGAAATTTGCTAGGCAACCCATATGCAATATATTTTTTGATATATTAAATTATATAAAAAATGTGTTTGATCCATTAACCAGCTCGGTGAAGGTCGTTGTATAAGGGATCTTAGAACAAAATGATTTTCTAAAATTCACCCCTTAAGGGGGATGAAACGGGGGTTCAAAGTTGGTATGGAGAAACGAGATTAGATAGTCTTTTCTATTCTAAACTTCACACAAATGCTTCAGTAAATAAATAAGTAAATACGTGTTTAAGGCTTTTTCGAAATTCAACCCCTAAAAGGGTGAAGTGGGGTCTGACAAGGGACAAAGTCTGAAATCAATATTGTTTCGGATTGCGCTGAAATTTTGCATGCAGATAGTTATTTTGACGTAGGTATCCGCTAAGAAAGGATTTTTCAAAATTCACTCTTAAAGGGGATGAAGTGGGGTTCAAAGTTTGAATAGTCATTTTGTTCGAAATTTCACACCAATACTTCTGTAAATAAATATGTAAATACTAAATTTAGGCTTTTTCAAAATGCCGCCCTAAGAGGGTGATGGGGTAACGAAGTCTGAAAATCAATATTGATTCGGATTGCGAGGTAATTTAGAATGCAGATAGTTATTATGACGAAGGTATCCGTTAAGAAAGGATTTTCTTTAAATTACCCCCCAGATACGGAACGGGGTTTCAAAGTTTGTATGGCGAAACAAGATGAGATAGTCTGTTTTATTCAAAACTTTGCATAGGTACTGTACTTCTGTTAATAAATAAGTAAGTACGTGTTGCAGGATCTTTCGAAATGGGGTAGTTTGGTAACAAAGTCTGAAAATTTGGGTTTTTTTGGGTTTTATAAATATGAATCCCGGTTTTCCTTAGTCACGCAATAACATGAAAACGGGTGAACCGATTTGGCTAATTCTTATTTGATGTCTTTTATGATAGAAAGGATTTTACAAAAGAAAAGTTTTAAGTAAATAAAAGGAGTTTTTAACGCGGGCGAAGCCGCGATGTACTTCTAGTCTTACTATAAATCCGAAATGTTTCTATTTATTGTTCAAATTTTAAGACATGTATCAAATGATGAAGGTAGTTCATAATGTTAGTAAGTGAGTAAAGCAGTAAGGGTCCCTAACTAGCGAGCAAGAGAAGACCCGGGCCGTGCTTGCGACTGAGCAGCGTAATAACACTTGGGGAGTTAGGGCGCCTCCGTGAGGGCGCTCCCAGAGGGCGCCTAAATAATGGTCACGGCACCCTTAATTAGGGACCCTGATTTAGTGCGGTGTAGTATCCCTTTTACTCTGTGTACATAAATAAACACTTGAGATATTTCAAACTACCCTATTTATAAAATATTTACAGATACGGTGTCCGCGAGTACGCGTGCACAGCAGTGGACATGATAGCGCGTCGGCTGAGACTGGCTTTCCTCAACGTGCAGGCGGCTGCTGAAGCTCTGCCTACCATCGTCGACATCATGGCTGAGGAGCTCAAGTGGTCTGATGCTGAGAAACAGGTACATATTATAATATAAGATCGTACAAAACGAAAAAACCAACTTCACATGTAATATGTCGTTAAATCGCCGCATTGTATGGAGATTCAGTCGAGCGTCCGGGGTGTGATTCTACTCTGTTTCTTGACAAGATTTGCATTAAAAGCTCTCGCTCAGCTGTTTTCTGTGTCATCCACATATACCAATGAAAATTATTACTCTGATTTTGATTGGATAAAATTTCATTGCTAAGCTAAAGTCTTTTCCCCAATCAAATTTACAATTGCATTCCTACCTTCCTTTCAGAAACAAATGAAAATGGCGTCAGAATTCCTAGCAGCCGAGATGGGCCAGATGGTGAACCGAGCCAGTCGGGACAAGATCCCCATAAATTTGAGCAAGGATGAGATCCAGACCTACATCAAACGGTTCCAGATCATCGACAAGGACCGTAAAGGATACGTCTCCATCAACGATATTAGGAGGAGTCTTAAGGTAAACGATATTGTACTAATCAAAGGCTAAAAAGAAAATAAATTAATTTGGCTGACATTGAGATGATGAATTTTCATGGATGAAATGCACGAAAGAATTAAGACAAGAAAGAATGTGTAAAAATATAATTGAATGAAAAAGGAGTGTCATGCCGAGTAGTCTGCGATAAAGACCAGATAAGAAGGATTATGATTAGGCAAATTACTTTAAATTTTTGTCTTCTGTGTGCTGTATTTTATTTCATATTTATCATTCATATCGTTACCTAGATTTTGTATCGCAAAGAAAGTTTTTATGTCCATGGTGATGTGATGAAGGTTGTGTCGGTGGTGACTGATGATGAAAACGATGCACTGAACAAAGCTGATAATTTTTTTGTGTGTCTTGATTTATTTTCTTTATAATTCAAGTTATAATTAAATTCATTATTCATTCAATAATATAATTATTATTGAACAAATAGTCATATAATTATAATAATAACACCGTTTTTCTTTTTACAGCCTAGGAATTTTTATATTGTTTAATAATAAAGTACCTACCTGCCTTCCCACACAAAAGATTAATTTTAGTCCACAGCTCTCAAATATGATATCTTTGTTTTGGTTTCACATATTTTGCCAATTATAGAGCATGGGAGTGAAGCCTACAGAAGATGAAATAAGATCTATATTGTCAGAAATCGACGCACAATACCACGGACAGCTAGAAATGCCG
The DNA here is from genome assembly GCA_954871355.1 of Cabera pusaria. Classification (NCBI taxonomy): domain Eukaryota; kingdom Metazoa; phylum Arthropoda; class Insecta; order Lepidoptera; family Geometridae; genus Cabera; species Cabera pusaria. The sequence continues at coordinate 25,259,027 of OX940887.1, forward strand.
GATTATCTTCAGGTAGCAAATTAGAAATAGTCTGGATTCAGAATACTGGGTCAATGTATATGGCACTTCGCTTCACTATGTCCGTCTTAATGTGTTTAGGGAAATGTTGGTACTTTGTCTATCTGAGGATTAACAGGTATCTTGGGATGTAACTGTAAGCTAAAACTAGTGACAAGTGTGAGATTTTTGATGTAACTTTCTTCGCCTGATAGTTCACATTTATTTATATAGTAATATTTAATTATTTGCTTCACAGTGATGTAGGTATATTTTTAGCCATTTTATGAAACCGGCATGCGATAGCAGTTGAGTTATTATGCCACTTTATTAACTTGAAAGGTATTATGTATCGTTTTAGAGCACCTACAGTCATTAAATTTACTTTCGGGTAAGAAAGTTAACGTAGACTCATTTTCTATAGTATTGCATAAGTGAAAAAGCCGACAATATTGAACTCCATGTATATACAGAACAAAATATAACGTATCCGTCATTCCGTTTAATCTAAATCACCATAGTATAATGTATTAAATAGTGGAGGCAACACAGATTACAATGTAAATTAAGATATTAAATGCGGGTAGAAGAAAATGTATATCAAAAATGTCCCACTACCCTCATCTAACCTCCATACACTTGACGTAACGTGTCGCCCGCCGCCATTGTCCGCAGAACTACGGCGAAGACGTCACCGGTGAACAACTGCACGAAATTCTGCGCGAGATCGACACCAACATGAATGGACAAGTCGAGCTGGATGAATATCTCCAGGTCGAGGCTTTTGACATGCTTTGTTCTTTAGGCTGTGGTCAATGAGATTTTGGTTTCAAATAATTGATAGTTAACCTTTTCGATAACTGACGTTTTCAATCGGCAAACGTAGTGTAAGACGCCCTGTCACCGGGTGGAGCGACTACATTCGCAAAGCGGTAGGCAGTAGTGACTGGCAAAGAAGAGCCAAAGAGGCTTAGCGGCGTGTCTTGGGGGACGCCTTTGTCCACCTGTGGACTGATACCTGCTAATCATGATGGCGTTTTCAATATCTTTGGAAAAATATCTATATATTTATAAAAATATATAAATATATTTATAAAAATATCTTTGGAAATTTTGTTGCTGATAATTTCATTTAATTTAACCGCCATCAATGGATGATTTGAGGTTTTCCTTGGGGTTTTTAGGGTTCCGTACCTCAAAAGGTAAAAAAGGAACCCTTATAAGATCACTTTCTTGTCCGTCTGTCTGTCTGTCCGTCTGTCCGTGTCACCACTGATTTTCTCAGGAACAGGTGGACCTAGCAAGTTGAAATGTGTATACTGATCCTGAAGTCTATAGTCCCTATTGGGTGTATAAAATTCAAGGTTTTGAGTCAACACAATAAAAATATATGGGCAAATTTAGATTTTCGCGAAAACTTCTTAGTACCAAAATGTATCTTAATTTACAACTTTTTTATTTTTCGGAATTTTTCCTTTACTTGTGCTGTAAGACCTTGCTTGTAACCAAAATTGACAATTCTAGGTCAACCGGAAGTATCCTATAGGTTTTGGGTCGAAAACCTATAGGGTACTTCCCGTTGACCTAGAATCATGAAATTGGGCAAGAAGCAAGGTCTTACAGCACAAATTAAGGAAAAAAATCCAAAAAATAAAAAAAGTTAAAAATTAAAGGTGTCCCCATACATACATAGTTTACGCCAATTAAGGTAGACCTCTGAGTTATATGAGCGCTGATACAATTTAGAGGTCTAGCTTAATTGGTACATACCAACGTTGGTACGGAAGCCTCGGTGGGCGAGTTCAACTCGACTTGGCCGGTTTTTTTTTAAATACAGTCTATAGATTAAAACTTTCTTGACGCGATATTCCCGAGAAGATATGTAGTGGTGATATTCTGGTATTTCACGGTACATTAGATAATGTTTACCTGTCGAATTTTCGAATTCTACTGAATAGATATATATTGGACTATAGCTAGCAACCGTAATTTATAACGTTTAGAGTCTGTACAATGTGATTGTCATCAAGAGAGACTTATTGTTACGGTCCAAAAGCTGATTTTGCATGTAAAATTATCTAAGTTAATCTACTATTTCAATCGCGCTACGTAAGTAGGTCCATTGACTACAGCCAAGTTCCTAGCTTTTAATGTGCTGGTCTGAATTTTATTGCATGCTTTTGTTTTTTATGTGCTTTTTGGGCTTTTCTAACAACCAATAAACGGATATTGATTTTCCATTCATACTAAAAAAATATTTTTTTGTCTTTAATTTAAGTAGGTATCATTAACTACAACAAGAACCTAACTGTTCAAAGGATACCCTTTTAGTTTGCCCTTTACTTTACTACCTGCTTCCTCCTTGATCTTCTTTAGAACGACCATCCCCTGTACAGCTGTTAATTCAAGCTATTGAGTAAATTAAACCGTTTGCTTAACGAAATAGCGTTCATATTAGAAAAAAATCAAACGCATGCCCCTTTTTGTGCCACTAATAATAACATCGATTTAGTCGATTTACTAGGGGAAGGAATGGCAAAGGTACAGCTTTATTTTATCTTTTCTAGTAGTTTTTTTTTTGTTAAATGAAACTAAGTTAATATCAGCAAGTCTTGGCTTTACAAAACAAAAGGAATTTCTTTCAAAAATTATATCTGCTTGATTTTTCTAAATCCACGAGTACCTACTACTTCCGTGTACTGACAATTAGTATAAAAAAAAACTTTAAAATATACCATAGACAATGTATTAAAATAAAACCAACCCCCATTATTCAAATTCCATTGTTGCCAAATTACTTTGTCTAGTGCTTCTAATAACCAACGAACTTTTCTTAAAAAATTGGGGCGGTGTTTAGCAAGCAAAAACAGTCTCTATGTACATCTTTTAAAAGTATATATTCGTATGCAGATGATGTCAGCGGTGAAGTCTGGCCACGTGGCGTATTCCCGCTTTGCTCGTATGGCGGAGATGGAGGAAGAACATCATGAGAAGGAAGTCCTGAAGAAACAGATCACGGTTGAGAGGAGCGGTGGTGGATTGTAAGCTTAGATTGAATAGGTAAGATTTTAAAACCTCAACAAATAAATACATTATTTATTAGCCTGCCTATATTGCAAGTTACATAAAGAACCGATACCTGTTGGGTTAGAGTGAAGTGGTAAACAAAACGTAGGACGCCCTCCAGCTAGCAATAGGTGTACCCAAACTGGTTTGAAGCGGCTTGAAACAGAGCTGAAGATCGAGCTCAGTGGCGTGCCATAAATGGCGTGTCGACAAATGATAATAATGATATGAAGAATACTGGTAACCTGGCACCTAAACTAGGCTCGGGAATAGTCGGGACCCGTGTTTTGGGTCCAGTTACATAATATATATCCAGGGGTGGAACTTGTAAGTTTTGACATTGATATAATATCGATGCGTATTGCGTTCAGTCATCGCAAACGTCTTATAGAAGGAGATGCAGCTAGAGCTAGACAGTTGTATATTTGCATCTCTTTTTTAACGACGATCATCGGTCGAAATTCATTGCTATTCATGTACAAAATCCAATTCCTATATGAGAATGACATTTATTATTCCGCAACAAAGTCGTCATTCCTATACATTTTGAACTTAGCGTTAGCGTGAATGGAAACTGAATGGATTTTGTCTAGGCGGGCAGGGGTGGAAGTCTCTAAATGAAAAGCGATGAATTTCATGCGATGACCGCCGTGAAGAAAAGAGATGCAGAATGCAGACACAACTCCACTTTTTTAAATTGAAACTTAAAAGATTAACACATAAAATCCAAAATGTATACATATATTTTTTTATTTTGTTGCAGATCACTGCAAGTTGAAGCGCTGAACACTCAAGTATTATCTCAAAAGTAGAGTACAATGATTATACATCTAACTTTAGTTAGGTATTTATTACAAATGATACGAAACATATTTTAACGTCCATATTTATTATTCTCGACAACATTATCTGGTTAATTTTTTTTGTAAAGTTTATATAATAAAACTTTTTATCGAAAATTGTAAAGAAGTAACAATTTTTCTGTAAGACGAATTGATTTGATTGTGATTATTTTTGAATGAAACTATTTATTTGAATTGTTAAGATGATTATTGACATATTTTTTCGAAATAATTTCATGAATTTTCGAAATAATGCTAAACCAATTTTATTGAGCTTTGAGCATAGCTAAAGCATTTTATTTTTACATACTTACCTACATCATATTTTTTATATAGTTTTAGTAAATATTAAAAAAAACATTATTTTAGATTAGTAAGTATAAAATACGGAAAGTTCTATTGCACCAGATCATCATAATATTCATAATTTTTACGACACAATCATCTTTAGAACCTCACCTACCCACATAGTTTGAATGATTTTTTGAAAGCATTATTTATTTGTTTAATAAATGACTTCAGCTTTCACAGTCATGTGATTAAAGTAAAATAGTTAATAAGTCCTTTATCAACGAGCAAAATATTCTTACAAGGGTTTCTATAAAAGCAGAAAATGTTATTATTATTTAATAATAAAAACTAATCTATTATTTTTCTTAAATACCCTAAATAGGCTTAGCCTCTTTCTGTAAAAGACACACCATTATTTATTTAAATACCTAAGCACAGACACACAGACGTCACGTACAATTTTAATGTATTTTGAAGTTATTTATGTGTTTACTGTGCATTAAATTTATTTTAAATCAATATTTCTTTTATTCCAACCTTACTCTTCGAAAAAATAGGTACTATTATTAAGTTATTTTTAGTTACTTTTGCGGACCAGTCTTTACGAGGTCAGTGCATCACGAACATTTAAATTTTGTATTGCAATATAAATAAACCTAGTTTGTATTTTGTTATGAATGTTTTAGCTAATTTTTGGCATGTTATGATTTTTAACTGACGGCTTTATTCAACCGCTTGTTACATTGTGCCGTAGATGAGAGTATAGCTTCGAGCATTTACCAATGGAGATGTTAACACAAGGCGTACCCTTCTGCTGGCCATATAGCCATTTTTGCCCATAACAGCGTGCGTAACTACGCTGTATTTTTAATACTGTGTGCGAGTTTCAAGCTAGTGTGCGGGATCGCTAAAGTGAGTGATTTGTGTGTGTGCAATGCGTGTTTACCTCGTCCCTCGTAGGTATCGGCAGAAAAAAATGTTTGCGGATTACAACATTAACATCTCCATTGGTAAATGCTCGAAGGAGTATAGTTGTGCTTAGTGACACTCAACCTACCTTATTTCTGTGGTAACACCACAGATCTCTTCATGGGTATATTGTTCAAGGGTGTTTGAAAATTGTATACAAGTACCTATGGCAGATGAATCGGCACTTTTTAACGTATATAATTTTTTTGTATGTCTGATAAGCTAGCGTAGTTATTATCTGTTCTGTGGTTTAACTACTGTCTCGCCTGGAGGTAAACGAAGCGATGATGTGCTCGAGGATAGTGAACACGCTAGTCCTAGAATGGTATAGCTGCTGGAACACCGTAAGGTTTTGGCGATTTTTAGATTGTCTTCTTGGTGGTGGTAACTGGTAAGCTACTAATTTTGGTGGCATGTCAGGCGAAACATTTATAAAATGCTCCTACCGTCTGTGGATGAACACCCAAGTATTGGTTGGTGATCAGCTAGGATTTGAACCGGTTACCTCCGGGTTGAAGAAGTATGTATCCATCATTTTCGCCAACGCCTTGTCGATGTCTCATACTCTAACCTAACCTTTGCGTATGAGAAATGATTGATTTATTAAATTATGAAAATTAAAAAATGTACCGCTTTTAAGTCTATATATCCTGTAATAATAATATTTATTCCTTTTTGACCGTCTTCACAAAAGAAGGAGCTAACTAAGCTAACATTAGGTAACTATTGACCTACTAACCTATAGTATTTTTTCTTTTTTTTTAAGTTAGTTTTTCGGGCCACATGGTAAGTTACTACCAATTAAATGGTGTATTATACGTACATGTTCAAAAAGACAGGCGAGTAGTAATAAAGACATCAAATTGAATCTAATTTATTCTTGCCGTGTATGCTCTCTCCTCCTTCTCTCCTTTCACTAGTCGGTAAAAGTACCTACTTACTACTAGTCTGGTTAAGCGTGCACTACGATTTTATTCGTTGCAAAATAAAATCTATTAGGTACAAAAATACGAATGACTTTTTGTTTTTTCCCGTTGTTTGCGGACTAGCATTGCCAGACGTCCCGTTTTTCAGGCATAATTTAATACGTCCCGCCGGAATAAAGTCTGTCCCGTATTTCAACAATATTCAATTTAAAATCCGCGCGCATAATTCCGACGAAGACGGCATCCTGCGCTGCGCGCGCACTAGAACATGTGAATCATCATCAATGACATCCCGCGCGGAAGTATTGATCCCGTGGATCAGGATAAAAAGTATCCTATGTCGGTCTCCTGGTTCTAAGCTACCTCCCCACAAATTTTCAGCCAAATCGGTTTAGCCTTTCTTGAGTTATAAATAGTGTAACTGACACGACTTTCTTTTATATATACATACAAATTTAGATTAAGTAGTAATAAAAACAAAGTAAATAAATAATAGTTTAAAAAAACTAAAAAAATACGCTTTTATAGAAAATCCAACTAAAAAATAGAAAATAAATTTTAATAAATTTGAATTAAAAATAGTGTAAGAAAAAATGATTTTATTGTAAAAAAAAAGCGTGGGGTGCATGGTATCAATAGTTCCAAATATTTTATGAACAGATATGACTAGAAGGGTTATTTTGATAATATCCTGAAAAGCACCCCACGCTTTTTTTACAATAAAATCATTTTTTCTTACACTATTTTTAATTCAAATTTATTAAAATTTATTTTCTATTTTTTAGTTGGATTTTCTACAAAAGCGTATTTTTTTAGTTTTTTTTTAAACTATTATTTATTTTTCATTTTTTAGTTGAATTTTTTATTTATTTATTTATTGTCATCGGTCCTTAATAAGTATGCCAAATTTCGAGTTAATCCGACGTTTTAAAGGGGGTTAAAATCATGTTCAAAAATTCCGTTACATACTAACATACAAACATACATACGTCTGAAGCTAATAAAAGCGTATTAAAAATACATGTTTTTCATTTGCTCCGGGGGAAAATATAAAATCCCGTATTTTTTTGCAAAATGAGCAGTTTGTCCCTTACAGGCTCAAATAAAATCTGGCAACCCTAGCGCGGACTCTAGTCCGTAAGTGCGATCGAGCACTGCGGTTGTGGTGCGTTTCTAAAGTAGAAAAAATTCAATGCAATGCGCGCACTTCTATGACATACCACTTACTTGCTTCACAGAATATTATGCTTGCGATAAAATATTATGTGATATACATTGAGTAGTAAGAGTGTATAATCGTTACGTAGAGGGAAAATTAAATAGAGAAGACATTAGCGTATGCGAATGAAATAGCTATAGAGATATTACATTTACTAAAATACCTCAATCAATGGTGATATCGTATCGGGCTTCCGCGGGTAAATCTCAGTGTTCCGTAGATGGGAGTATGGGAGTATTAGTGCATTGTTCCGTGTCCAAGGTCTTTGAAAAGTATGTAGTAAAAGCGCCATCTATGAAATTGTTTGGCTTCAGAAATTACAACAGAACGCCCACCAGAGATGGCGACTGTGCTGCTAAACTGGAGTTCTAAATCAAAGTTTTTGGCGCGAAATACTCACCCTAACGTGCCTCAGCCACAGAATAAATAATGTCCAGCCAAACCTTAGACCTCTGTGCCTTAGACCTTAATGAAAGATCTAATCTACGAGCCGAACCTGTATGCGGTATTCGGTCTGCGGGACTTCTTTCTCAGTAGATACGTACGTAGTATCTCTATGGAGTGTGGTAGTTGATTGGTAATAACTGTAGTCTGGGCTTCACCAAAACAAGAACACTGCCACAGCCGCCTGAAATAAGCGTCGACGATTTCTAGCGCGACCTTTTAAAAGTTTTAAATTGCTTTCATACACACACACACAATATCCTAGTACCTACCTATGTATTGATGCTAAATTTGTAAGATACCGCTGTTATTGTATTTGTGATACTTACTATAACTACGCCTAAAGTGATTATATTCACGCGGCGGGACACTGGGTTCTAACGTAGGTAAGGACGTAGGTAAGGAAGGATTTTTTTACCGCAACGCGTAAAAAGTCAGCTACAAACTGCGAAAGGAACTCTAAAAAGTGGGCTATTTTATAGTTCTGGATTCTGGCTGGACCCAAAAGGTACCAACAAGAGCTTATTACTTAGTAAGATCCCGCTGTCCGACGTCCGTCCGTCTGCTGTATCTTCTGAACCATCGGTAGGTACTAAACAATGTGTATTGCCAGGGAATTAACAAAATTAATTATACCTACCAACTTTAAGTCCGCTCATCAAAATCATAGAACTAAATAAATGTATATAGGTAACATACTTACCTAAGTACATTAGACCTCTCACAAGAAATATTGTTTTTTCGTCATTTTGATCGCTCTGACGCGAGTCTAGTGCGACTAGCTATTGGCCGATTTATTTTTGTTTTATAGTTTTTCCACACGATAGGTGTTTTGTTAATATTGAACCAGTGTCAAGGAGGTACCTCCTTGAAATTTACGAGTTTTAGTCTAGTCGAGAAAGTAGTCTAGTCTAGTAGGTAAAAGTCCTAGTTGTGTCTGCTGAAAAGGTGTGGATACTTTACTTTAATAGAATACAATACTACGTAAGACTTTACTGAAGGCTTTGAGTGGAGTTTTGGAGAGAACAAAATAACATATTGCATCGACACTTAATGATTAATAACCTAAATTAATTTTATACACATTTTAATTACACGCGGATGTAACAAAATCCTAGGCGAAATATTTTGTTTTTTGCGGTTTTTTTTCGCACATTTTTACATTCCCACCAGATTTTTTTTTTTTAGTTTCTATATGGCTCCACACGATTAGTGTATTTAGCCAGTGTCAAGTATTGTAATTTTTCAAGTTTTTATGAATTTTAGTCGTAGAGATGGGTCAAAGTCACATTTCAGGTCAGTTGTCAAGTAAAAGTCTAGTGTAGTCATACCTTTAGTAAAGATGTGGTGTTTACTGAAGGTTTTCAGTGGAATTTTGGTGAGAACGCAAATAGCATGTTTTTCAACATTGTGCTGTTTCCCTACACTCGCACACATTCACCGGCACTTAATGGTTAATTATTCACATTTATTACACATTAACTCGCGGAAGAACACACGTTTTAGGAAAAAATACAATGAGATCACACACACTTTTCCACGTTCCCGCCAAAACTCCCCCACCAGAGTTGAAAACGCCCGGGAATATTTAGAAAATGAAAATCATAGATTAAAAAGAATGAACGAAATAAATAACACAGGTACTTATCACAGGTGGAACCTCTTAGCTGTCAGTTGAGAAACTATTAAATAGTCATTTGGGTATTATTAATTTATCATTTATTACATTTCTTTTTCGTTTAGACACAGTAAAGTTTATATTTAAACAACTTAGACATTACGAAAAATTAGATGTATAAAAAATAAATTTGAAATTGCGAAAAACAATCTTTTTTTTTTTTTGGGTAGATAAGCATGTGTTTGATCACAATTTTACATTGTTATAACATAAAGATTACCTACAGAATAATCGTCTTTCAACTCACTATACTCTATTTTGTCAACTATCGTGACAAAGGCATAAGATATTATGTGGTTTAATAACATACAAATGTTTCGGGTTAGTTGGCGCGAAAAAGTTGTGATGTTACATGGCCTCGGGCGCAGCGCGTGTAGGGCGGCGGTTACGCCCCCGCGGGCCATGTCACGGGCGGGCGGTGGGTGGGCTCGGTTCTTCCGCATTCTTATGAATTTTTAAAAGGGGATATCAAACCTAGATTTCGAGTCATGCTAATTTGATGTAGAGGTGCTAATTTCTTCAGCAAGTTATAATTATAGAGTATAATTAATAATCAATGATGTGATCAATTACTATTCGTGCTTTCGTATATTTGGTGATTTTGGTGTTTGTGCCCCGCAGCATCGCTTGCATTAAAATATTTTAAAAAAGTCTCCAAAAAGTGTAAATCCAGGCTATAAAGTATCTGTGTGCCAAATGTCATGCAATTCTGTTCAGCATTAAGATTGAATGATATTGAAGAATAACCTGTGAATTTATTCAAAAGAGTTAAGCTACCAGTGACATACTTTGATCTACAACCATCCATGAAACAAAGATGGATTGATACATAAGCTTCCCTCATGGCGTGGCATTCAGTTCAGTTCAATGTCAGATCAGATTACCAGCGTTTTTTTTATCAACATTTTAATAACGATCAGCTAGGCTATTCTGTAAGCTATCTCGACAGCGGAATCCGCGGTGAGATTCGAATTTCGTACTATGAAATTCGATCGTATCACGTTCGTAATACGGTTAAATTTCGTAATACAAAATTTAAATCTCACCGCGGATTCCGCTGTCGAGATAGCTTACAGAATAGCCTAGCAGATGGCTTGCCAGTATGTGATCACCACCAAATATAGAAACTTGGAAAATTCGGACTGTCACTAATGCGTTGCCGACCAGTCATCAATACTTTTTATGCCCAATCTGAAGGATTCCATTTTATTAGCTCTGTGATATATCAGTAGACCGAACCTCATTCCAAATTTTACACTTGTGAGGGAGAACGATCACTTGAATTGATATGTGTATAAATTATTTGATATCTTTATTCAGGTAACATTACAGAAATACCTAATTTCATTATTAGTTATACACTGCCGAACCTGCCTGCATACATTTTTCATTATTATAATGATGGTTAGATTAGAATAGAATGCTTGATTCGTACACCATTTTACGAAGTACTACCTAATAGTCACACAGAAAACGAACACCAAAGTAATGCGTAGGGTGGTCTTATCTCTTACTTTTAGTAAACCAAAAATTATATCTAAATTTTAAATGTCATAAAATTTCAACCTGAAGGGTATTGCTTTTCAGTTAAATTTTTTCACGGGTAGCTCGAATCAAATTTTTTGGTTGGTATAATTTTAAATTACGAGATTTTCAGAGATTTAGAAAATTGCTCTTTTACTGTAAGTAGTTAGTTAGAGAGAAAAATATTTAAATTGAGCAGTAATTAGGATACGGTTTATTTATTTATTTATGGTTCATTAACAGCTATTACATTTTTGCGAGCTTATAAAAGTGTAATTATCTTAACAACAGATCGTTTTGAATATATGGCCTTAACGCCCGCTATTCATCATTACCCAGGATAAATGCTGTGGATGGATGTGGGTGGATGCAGGTGGTGGATTGTCTGATTCTGTGTTTTATTAAAAAGTCCTAATTGAAGGTCTCTATCTCCTTTCAATGGGTTTCTTCTAAGGTAAGTGTAGTACATCATTGGTACGATCGTCACAAGACCTCTAAAGTACATGGCTACTTTTTTAACAAAACAAGTCGTATAAGCTTTATTCGATTTTTATTATGGTTCATGAGATGTATCTTTTGCATTTTATCATGTATGTAACAGTCACATAGCATTAAATACTCTATGAAGGCAGCAACAGTTATAATCATAAGCAGTCTTAGGCATCTGAAACAATAAGTAAAGAGTATACCTATTAATGTAGTTAAATGTTTTGATTTACAAAGACCAATAAACTTTTCTTATAAAAGATGTTTATGTGATAGTTGAATCAAAAGCAAAATAAGCAGCATAATGCAAGTCTATCATAAAGTAGGTAGGTATAACTTGACCTTGAGCATGTTGTTTAGTTTAGGAAAGCGTCAAGGGGTAAAATTGAGTTGTTAGTTGATTTGCGTTGTCTATGTTATAGATTGTGATTGATGGGTTAATTAGCTTGAGATGCAACTTGACTTGTGAGAGCTAGGGCGTGTCTGGACTCGGGGGCGGATGGCCCGGGCGGTTCGGACCGCCCACCGTTACTTCCGCTTCCATCAGCTCTCAAATTCTTCATTTATTTTTTTAACTATCATCTTGAGTATCAATTGCCATCAACAGAAATAAATGTTGCATAGTCAAAGTGTCCTCTTAGCGGCATAGTTAACGAAAAATCATTACAAAATTGTAGAGTTATGGTATACCCAAATTTTCAAAGGGGAAATGGCAAAAAATGTCTGCTTTTCACAATTTCACAATAAGTAAAGTTCGGATTAAAATACCAACTTATCTACAATTTAATCAATCGACATAACTGACATTTTGACTAAATCCAAGGAGGTTTGGAATGAACCCAATTCGTGTGAATATAGTTTTTTCGTATTGTATATTATTTTATATAATTAAGGTGGAGAATGGAGCTCAGTGGCGTGCCATAGAAGAGGTCTATGTCAAACAGTGGACGAATACTGGCTGGTAGTGATGATGATAAAGGGGGATAATCATCATAAAAACTGACACCGGCTGATTATGATAATTAGCCGGTGTCAGTGCACTGATGGACGTAGACCACTCCCAAGATACGCTAATGACCTCGATCTTTGGCTCTCTTCCAGTCACTGTCCACCGCTTTGCATTTATCGTCGCTCCTCCTGGTCACAGGACGCCCTACGCTACGTTTGTCGATCTGCGGTCTCCACTCTAGGACAAGCCTACCCCAATGGATATGAGTCCTATGGCAGATACGACCAGTCCACTGAAACTTCAGTTTTCTAATCCTTTAGACCTTTGTTGATCACTTTAGTTCTTTGGTGAATGACTTTGTTCCAGATTTGATACCGCAGAGAAACACCAATCATAGCTAACTAAGCGACTTTAAATTGTTGGACTAGTCCAACTGTGAGAGTCCACGTCTCAGCTCCATATTTAATTACAGGCAGGACGCACTGATTAAAAACTTTTGTCTTTAGACACCGCGGTATAGGTGACGAAAAGACTTGACGGAGTTTCTCGAATGCTGCACAGCCCAGCTGAATTATTTTATGGATTTCCTTTTCGAAATTGTGTTCGCCTAGTAGGAGCGTCTGCGCTAGTAAAACATACTGAATAACAACTTCGAGTGGGATTCCATCTATGGGTTATAAACAACGTGGTCTTTATAGCTGACTATGGTTTTATCCAAATGCATGTGGAGACCAATGCAACGGGAGGAATCAGATAAGCAACTTAACATTCTTTGTAGATCCTTCAGTGTCTCTGCCGTAATGATGATGTCATCTGCGAATCGTAAGTGAGAGATGTGCTTGCCATTGATGTTGATCCCACAATCTTTCCAGTCCAGCGTCTTAAACATATCCTCCTAGGTGTTAGTGAATAGTTTTGGAAAAATGACGTCCCCCTGTCTCACTCCTCAACGCATGTTTAGTACCTGTCTGTTTTTTTTACGGTCATCGTTGCGGCATTATACCATCTCATCACTTTGATATATCGCCAGTCAACATGGCAACGCTTTAAAGACATGTGCTCCTTTAGAAGAAGTAGAATAGTTGGGCGTATTGTCACTCACAGGAGGATCATGGTTATGTTCCTATCCTACCAATCGGTGGTGCTAGAAGGGTAACCATTGGTGGCAGGCTTCTGTCATGGTTCGATCTACCCACCGAACAATGACATGTTGCCAATCGGTTCGCTGAGTTCAAACCTGAAAGAAAGATGTGTCGGATTTGTTGGGCTCTGTGGATGTGACTTAAGTCAGAGGTACAGCGTCTTGTTTATCTTGTTTATTGGACATATTGTTTATGTACTGTCTTCCAATTTCAGACAAGCATGATTCCTTCTTAGACTGCATCACTTAACATCAGGTGAAGTGAAATGCTATACAACATAAAAAAAAAACTGAAAAATTCACACAGGTGTGGTGAATATATATTTTAGACGATGTCTTAGGAGATGTCTTTTCATGTTTCTTTAACCAATTGCTAAAAGAGGAGGACTAGGATAAGTTACTTTATTTTCGTGTGTGCAGATTTAACTGTCTGTAACTTACCAACTTTATGTATTTTGAGTTATATAAGAGATATCAATAGATACGTTATGCATGTTTATCTTGGAGTTATCTTAGACCTAGGAACTAGAATCTTTCGAATCTTGAACATTATTTTGATGACATACATTTTATTAAAATCTTGATTAATATTTGATAACGTTGGTTAATTTAGTTACATATTTGTGTGTATTATCATATTGATGTAGTAAGTTTTGGTATTCACTTTTGATTCTAAATTGTATTTTGATAAAAGGTTAAAACAGCCAAGATTTTTTTGTTTTTGGCAAGGAAAAAGCTAATTTGTTTGCACGTTGCTTTATACCTTAAACAGTTTCAACCATCATCAAAATCCAGCTGTATCGTGCATTAGTTATGCATTAATCGCCTTCAAACTCATTGATCTACTCTAGACTACCATTCGGTATGTGCTTTTCTCCACTTTTTATCATTAGTCCAGCTATTTATACCTACTTACATATTCCATTCTTTATTCCGTCATACTTATGCAATGATAAGTCCTACTCACTCGCTGGCTCGCTAGCTCTACACTGTATTGATTTGAATGATTATATTGGCCTACTAGCACAGCTGCTACTGCTATACTATTACAAATGATCTGATGAACATCTTAGTTAGAGTTATGGCAAGAATCACTTACATGGATTATTATAGTATCGGGGCCACGATTAAGAGGAAACAATTAGTCATGATTACGATCGAGGATAAGGTTATGCGCGATTGAAACTGGTTTTGAGAACAAACTAAGGACCTTGAAAACTATTGATGTCGTGTTATGATATTTTAGCTTACACAAATTCTGTACAATGTCAGTAAAAATAAATTCGTTATTAGAAATTTTGCTTAGATAAAAATATTTATCTAAGTAGATTTCAATACTATACCTATATAGGTAGCGATTGCAATCTCGATGTTGTGAATGATGATTTCATCAGTTCCCGTTCCTCATTCAAACCTCATCGGCTAATTAATCACTATACGCAAGCATGACGATGTCACTCGGCTATTGCGTGCCGCGCCATCCGCACCACAGAGGTACACCCATAATAGATCTATGACAAAATAATAAAAACGTAACTTTATGGATTTGATAAAGCCTTAATGTACTCTAACTCCTTGGCATAAGGTTTAAATTTAAATGTACTTTAGTATCTGTTGTGCGTACGAAGGAATGCACACTTAATATAATACTGTATACAAAACTAAGCTCTAAATATTGATAATTTGAGTCAAAAATGTCATGATTCAGACTGGAAACAATTAAGCAGGGACACACGCTCTCTCGGGGAGGCTGCTTATTCGTGCATAATGGACTCGGGGCAACGCGACGCGCCTGACGACGCTTGACAAAAACGTGGGTTTACTTTCACTCTCGCTTCGAACCAGTCTAAGCCTATAAATAATGAGGTCGCTGTATCTTATCTGAATCTTGCACACTGGAATATACGCAGATATACATTTTTTTTAAATATTGCAATGAAACAATGTCTCAATTAAATGCCTATTTAAAGTTTGATCACAGCATTCAGTAGGTACAACGACAAAATAAAGATAGTGGAAGAAAGATTAACATTAAGATATTACATATTATGACTCATATGACATTATTATAAAGTACAAGTAAATAGTCAAATTTAATTTAAGTCATATAATTGTTTATGAAGTCAAATATTTTGTGCTTTTGATTTATATTGTTGAAGTAATATTATGATACAGTATAATCCTACATTCCGATAAAACTTGAACAATAAGTGAACTTGATACACCCAGTCCGGTGATAAATTTCTCAGACATTGAATGTGTCGTAACGTAATCTATGCGATATGAAAGGAGTCATGTGAACAAAGACTGCCAGTGCAATTCGGAACGCTTATCGTTTGTTTACAAGCCACGTCTCGACGCGACTCTCAAAAGACGATGCTACTAGCGCACCGACTAACATGACATGTGTGCATTTTTTGCCCGCCCAAGGAGGCCGCGGGCGCGAGGTTATACACCCATTATTACGTCCTTCCTACTTTCAATTATTATTATCGGGCGGCAGCGCGCCGCACCCGCGACGGGGAGGAGGAGAGAGGCACAGCTGCTGCCTACCAATAATCAAGACAAGTCTGGTTTAGAGCGAGACAGAGATACCGCGAATAAAACTTAAAGTTATAATTTTAGAAAGTTATTGAAATCTGTTTAGTAAACCACGCAGGTAATAGCGCACACTAATCAAATTAACTTCTTTATTAAGTACTTTCAAGGCATAAAAACTGCCATAGACTCATAAAACATTCCATAAACCAAACAAAATCAAATGCGATAGGAGGCGGATCTCCGAGAATTCCCGAGCGCGTTCGGCTCGGCTCACCAGTTTACTCGCCGCAGTTTGGCGGCCGGTCGTGAGAATGGTGCGTTCTGTACGTGAACAAAGAATTGAAATTGTATTTGAGTGTGCAGTAGATGATGTCGCCTGAGCCCGCAAAAATACAGGTGGAATACATTAACGAGGACAAATCTGATAAGGTAAATAGTGTAAAGTGAAAGGATGCAGTGATATTGTGTAACTGAACGGACGCCAGCGGGCAGCGGTCTCGTGTCAGTCGGCGCAGGGGGAGGGCGGGGCGAGTGCGGCCCCGGCCGTGTGGGGCCCGCCAGGCCACACGCAGGAGGTTGTGACCGTGCCGCAACTCCCTTGCTAAAATAGCATCAGCGTCCTCCTTTGCGTCATCCAGTCGTTTCTGGCATAATATTCACAAACAACCTCACAGTTACTGTAGGACTAACAATTAATCATAGAGTCAACGACATATTATGGGTAGCCATTTTCAGCAACAATTTTAGGGAAGCGACATCAATAGCCATTCATAAAGAATCCATTAGCAGGATCATTATCCATATATCGAAAGTAGATTCATTAACTTACTCAATTAGTGAATGCGATATTCCGAGGTGATAGACTGTTTAGCAACTGCATAAAAATCATAGTCATAGTCACGCGATTGAGGTGGGTGGATCAAAGGGCGGCAATGGCCTTGCGGACGACGAGCGACGCGACGACTCCCGGCACTTGTTAGGAAAAGGCGTGTCAATACTCAACTATCTGTACGTTACAACTTTGTTACAAAGCAAACTTTGTTCGAAAGCTGAAGCCTGCAATGCCCGGTGGCATTGCAGAACTTTCACAAAAACCTTCAGAAACTTTCACAAAAATTAAAATTCTCGTTTTGTCATATTATCTATTTGACCGGAAGTGAATTGGTGATTTTGAAATAAATGTATCAAATAATTACTTGATTAATATGAATGAATGAATAATTGCAAGCTATATTATCTATGCGTGTATGTTGGCTTTTTTTCAATAAAATAAAATTGTAATTAAAAAAAAAATATTTGTATTTTGTTTGTTTTGTTGTCATTCATTCTTTTGTCTTGTCAAAGTCAAATGAAAATGTGACTACTTTTAAACCTAGATTTTGATAATAATTTAAAGTAAGTAAGTAAATCAAAAGCCAAAAACAAAGAATAATATTAAAGTATTAACAAAACTTAAGTTTTACTTTTCTCGTCAATTTGCGTAGTGCTTCTTTTTTATAATATAACTTTAATGGTTTCTGTGAGCCCTTCAATAAATGTAAGTTAAATTCAATATTCATTGCACATATTATATCAGTAATTTTTCGCTTGTTCTCCTATTCTTTACAGAAATGTTGTAATAAGATTCTAAACACGCCTGCAATCTGCATAAGCTCAAATAACTGCATTGAATATATATTTTGTTATCATAGATTTCAAGCAAGATAGGACAATTGCTCTTGAAAATTGCTCAAA
This sequence comes from Cabera pusaria, assembly GCA_954871355.1. Taxonomy (NCBI): domain Eukaryota; kingdom Metazoa; phylum Arthropoda; class Insecta; order Lepidoptera; family Geometridae; genus Cabera; species Cabera pusaria. Next base: position 25,276,834 of record OX940887.1, read on the forward strand.
TTTTATGAAAATAAATAAAATAGTAAGAACCAGTTGATTTTCGCAGGCCTTTATTCTTAATTGTAAAATCAGTTTATGGTCACTATTCTTCACACTCACAATTTTTATATAAGTATTGTCATTACGTGTATCGGCATAACCGGAAGCCTTTGTGTTAACTCAAGATATTGAGCTATCTCTAGTTAACATTTCATTTAAATATGTCCAACCATTTCACCACGAAGAACAAACAAGCATACTAACAAACATGCACATTTCTAATTATAATAGTGACCCACCCTGGCTTCGCACAGGAAGAGCTTAAATGCCTACATTTCTTGCATCCGTTTGTTGGGTTTAGTATGAATTATAATCTTCAACAATCATTGTCATATTTCAACCAATTTACACAAAATCTTCACGAATTCTACACCTAGTTCCTCATGAATTACTCTTTTCTATTAGTGAAAACGGCATGAAAATTTGTTCAGTAGTTTTTGAGTTTATTGTGAACAGACAGACATATAGATGCGGCGGGGCACTTTGTTTTATAATACGTAGTGATGAGTTAAAGTATTCTCAGTATTATACAAAAAGATATTTGAGTGCTCAAAACATTCATCTAAATTTAGCTTTTCATGTTCTCAAAACTTACATATTACAGTCTCAGCGTGTCGTGATTCTATTTCCAGTTTCTGTCAATCATGTTACCCGTAAGTTAGACAGTTTTGTTACCCTTGCCAGTAGGCAAGATAATTGTTAAATAATTGTCTATGTGGTAATTTGAAATAAGTTCAAAGAGGATTTGAATATCACTATAATGGTAATACTATACATTTATATCTTGACACCAACTCAATATACTGTAATATGAGCTTTATAATTTACAGACTAAAGTACAATTTTCAAATCAAAGGAATAACATTGACTGTGCATCATTGCTCGCTCCACGTAAATGTACATTTTAAAATTGTTCTGTATGCTGTATTGTTTTGAGCTCTAATTCCAATGCACTTTTATTTTTGACATCTTGGAGTTGTGTGCTTGTATTTTGATGTACGAATCCTTGTTTGTTGCAACTACCTACTACAGCATGAGTTTTTTTTAAGAGACATATACCTCCCTAAATCTCATGGTGGTAGGACACTGTCTAGTGTCCGCCTGGCCAGCTACCACCCTCAAGTTAGAAAATCTGTCCCAAACATCTAATGTGTTTAAGCAACTATCCTTGAGAGCCAGTTCTTATTCTAGGCCAAGCGTGCTAACATTCTTGACCGCATCATCCTTACCAAAAGTGAGATAGTGGTCAAACGCTAGCTTATATAATATTAAAAAAACACTCATCTAAAGGAAATTGACAATGCTATCGCAGATAAATTTCCCTTGTATGCCTATGACACGCTACTGAGCTTTAGTTCTTTGTTTCCAACTGCTGTCAGCCAGCTTGTGTATATCATCGCTAAATCTAGCTCCCAACTATCTTTAGTACGCTATAAATATTACTATACTATCTCATATCTTTAGTCCCCGCTGCAAGGAGTTATTATCTTAACTTCACTTCTGATTTATGTTATAACTATGTAATTACATGAGATTTCTTTATTGTTCAATATATTGTCATGCAGAGAAGATTATGGTATTTGCCAAAGATTTGAGTCCAAGAACTTGTCGTATGTACATACCAAACAATTAGATACAACTTAGGGGTCTTCAAGTCGCGAGAGAATTGGTGTCTTTTGGGTACCTTAGCGCGCTACATCATCGACTGCTTCGTCACTTACCATCAGGTGAGATAGTGGTCAAGTGCTACCCATTTTCGCATAAAAAAAACAACCTTCGTCATCTATGTAAGTCCAAGTTAACTCTATATCATATTTTATTTCTCATAAAAGGTTTTATGATGGAATGCCATAACTTCATTACATTCATTACACAGGTTGTAGGAGTTTATTATATTGATGATTCGCCTGGCTTGATATCAAAAAGTAGCTTACCATCATCAAGGAGAAAGTCTGCTGCTATAATCATACAATGTTCTGGCAGCACACATCCTTTGAGTGTCGGAGCCAGACGTCACAGACTACAGCATCACTTACCACAATGCAGATAGTGGTCAAAGACTAGCCTATAAAATGCAAAAAAAATATACCATGACAAATTTATCTGGGTTTCCCAATATTAAATGGAATAAAGGGACCCGTAATATTCCAAAGTTGTCTGGATGAGATCACTATGAGCAATATGACCACCCACTTAATAAAATTAAATGTATTATTTTTTTTATGTGCCAGAATCTTGATACATATAAAAGTCAGTAATAAATTCAATTCAAATTGTTATTGTCTATTAATGTCGTTAAATTGTTAATTATATTCTAGTGAACTTTTGTATAGATGAGAGGTCAAATATTCAATATCAAATATCTTATAAGACCTAATGAATAAAAATGTTTGTATTTTTGCCACAGTTTATTAAGCAGTACTAGACACCAAAATGTAATGGTGCTTTTCCATCAGAGATGTGCTATGCTACAGGTTGCTATGGATGCGTTTTATATCCAATCATGTTCATTGGTACAGATAGCATAGCACTGGTGGAGACAAGTTTAACTAAGCCTTGTTTAAGGATGCGTGCTATAGATCTGTGCTTCATTAAGATGAAAGATGATGATGCTAAGGCACATCTTACTCGCTCTGCTACATAGTTTAGCATCAGTGAAAACGGTCACATAGTTTCCTAGCTTAGTATTCACATCCTCGCAGCATAGCTGCATGCATAGCACATCTCTGGTGGACAAGAATCCTAATACTGTTAGCCACACCCATTATAACTGACGTCATCAAATGTCGTCATGCGAAAACGCCTATCGTCTAACCTACCGTATCTGCCTATTTTTAACCGACTACAAAAAAGGAAGAGGTACCCAAAGTACTTTACCAAAACTCGCGAACCCACCCACCTACCGAAAAGAAGATTATGTCAATCGGTTTGCCCAGTTGCCGCATGATGTTCGGTGTAGCCTATGGGCGTAGCAAGAAGGGGGAGGGGGGAGGTGATCAGGAAAAATAGCCGATGGGATATCCGAATATGAACTCACGAGATGGAGAACCCCGTTGGCGTAAAGGTTAGATGGCTTGACTTCTAAGCGAGAGGTCGCCGGTTCTAATCCTAGCACGGGTGTTCATCCACAGGTGGTAGAAGCATATTATATCGATGTTCCGCCTGACTTGCTACCAAAAGTAGCTTACCACCATCAAGGACAAAACATCTGCCGCTATAAACGGTGCTCAGGCAGCAACGAGCACTTATGAGTCCGAATATTCTAGGCCTAGCGTGTTCACCATCTTCGACCACAACATCGCTTACCACCTCGCGAGATAGTGGTCAAACGCTAGCCTATAAGATATTAAAAAAATGGACCTTTCAGAATACAGAAAAAAATTTAATGAACTGAATTCTGAGATTGACCCCATAATATCGTTTAAAAACTAAAAAAGAACCGACTTCAATGCCTCGCTATTCATTTTCAGTACCAATTTTGAGATGTTTATCTCAATATCTCTGGAGATACTTATCAGACCTCGATAAAATTACCATGGTACCACACTTGGGATATCTCCTTTCGAACAAAAAAGAATAATTAAAATCGGTTCATAAACGACGAAGTTATCCGCGAACAAACATAAAAATATATATATATATATATATATATATACGGTCGAATTGAGAAACCTCCTCCTTTTTAACCGACTTCAAAAAAAGGAGGAGGTTTCTCAATTCGACCGTATATATATATATATATATATTTTTTATGTTTGTTTGCGGATAACTTCGTCGTTTATGAACCGATTTCGATTATTCTTTTTTTGTTCGAAAGGAGATATCCCAAGTGTGGTACCATGGTAATTTTATCGAGGTATGATAAGTATCTCCAGAGATATTGAGATAAACATCTCAAAATTGGTACTGAAAATGAATAGCGCGGCATTGAAGTCGGTTGTTTTTTAGTTTTTGAACGATATTATTTTATTTTGAAGTCGGTTAATAAAAGCAACAAAGGTTGAAGTATTAATATGTTCTTATAATTGCTCAATGAATTTCGATGCATAAACGAACAATACTCAGCAAACTATACAAATTATGCGGATATTAAAACAGTCGCTCACCTTGCTACGTCGAGGGCGTAATACAACGTAACTATTATTTAGGTGGATATGTACGGTATTGTAATTAGGTCTACTCTAGGTCAGAGTTACGACACTAGGGTAAGAGTGGAGCTACCTAGATAGAGCATGTCGAGTAGGCTAAGCACTAATTGCAATCACTGTGTAGGTATTCTATGCTTCGTACGTTCCAATAAGTATTCGTGAAGTAAAATAAATTCAAATAATTGCTACCTACAAAAAAAGAAAAGCCTTTAAATTTACTCATAATGGTAAAATTCTAATACTAATTGTTCGTTTCCCTTTGATCTGTACACAATAAAAATCGCGAACTTTGATACAATTCAAGCGTCAAACGAAGCCGTAATCATAAATAATGGTAGGGTGCTATAACAATGACAAAGAAAGTATCTCTAATCCCTTTCAGGAAAAATATAATTTTCAAATGTCTGTACAATCGGGTGAGGGAAAAACGCCGGGATCGCTGGGGAGAAGCGTGACCTTGCCCGGTCCGTCACCCCCACACCCTCCTCTGTTGCTCTTGTTTTCAGCGAATCGTTTTAACGACTACCCTCATTCGATTTTCAACTTTACCACGAAACTACAGAGCTCACATTCCGTTTCATACCGCTGTTGCTATGGTTATTAAGAAAGATGTTACGCTATTATCTGTTGCCTTGTGATGCAGATGTCTTGTATTTAAAATGTTCGTCTGATGAGTTGTTATCGTGCTATCGCCCTCGACTGCCCTACTTACCTATATTGATGTAGGGCAATTATCGATGTCACGTTTTCTCAAGTACCTACCTTTTACTTGATTAGTGCTGAGGATGCCTGATAAATCAATATCCATAATTCATCCCCACATTTTTTTTATTTATGAAACATTATTTCCTTTCAATTTTTATCAAGCAATATTTTTGCTCTAATAAAAAGGGATGTCTGTTTTAATATTTATTGGAATGGCTTTGAGTCCCTAACCCATTTTCTTGACGTAAAAACCCTTAACGGCCCGTTCTCATTTTGAAAGGGTTTTCCAAAAGGATTTAAGGATAAATATTTCATCAGTCTCTCCATCTCTACATCGGGCAATAAGCACAGTATAAATAATAGTATCTACTTGACTATTTCGTAATGTTGGTTAAACATTACTTGCTCAAAACCCCGCGGCTTCCCCCGCAATAAAAAGGTTCTTATTGTCTATCTACGTGCATAATTTTATCAAATTAGGTCGAGCCGTTTGACTATGAAATGTTATCAAACAAACAGATATACAAACTGTCTTTTACATTTATAATGTTGGTGTTGATGCCTTGATGTTGTCAAATCGAGGAATAAGAATAGTCCTAAAGTAAACTAGAACATTCTGTAGTGGTTCAGTCCAACCCGAATTCGTCTGAACAATCAAGAATCTAAAATATATCACCTAACGCTTCGCTTCACAAGGTTAGTATATTTAAGTTCTAAAGTGTTGAAAGAGAGCATGACCGAACGGCCTTTACAAATACAAACAGAGGAAAAACGGCGTGTTGTTTTTGACTTACATTACGTAGTCGCATTCTAGTCACACAGAAATGCAAACAAGAAGCGCATTGGGTATGAAAACGTGTCGCGTTCGATTGCTGTTTGCATCGGTCGCTATTCAGACACTTTCGAGCTCGAACTCGGGCTCCGCAATAACATCACACCTAAATTATGTATACGAAAGTTTGTGAGCGTGAGCGTGTGAGTGTTACTTTTTCACGTGGAAACGGCTGGATGATTTCAATGAAATTTGGAATTGAGATATAGATACCTAATATCCTGGTTTTAACATGGCTATATTTTATTCGGGAAACCGCTGGGCACACAGCAGGGCTCAAATAGTATTTAATGTTTATCTATACTAATATTACAAAGAGAGAACATTTGTATTTTTGTATGTTTGTAATGATTTGGCTCAAAAACTACTGGACCGATTTAAAAAATTCTTTCACTAATATATAGAATGGACTTTCGAAATGAAAATAGGCTATATATTATCCCGTTTAAATCAAAGGTACATTCGTGGAGACCTAATTTGCAACCTAAGTCGACAAAAAAACGGTCGATAAAACACGTTTCTTACGAACGCTGCTCAATTGAAAACAGATGGAAGAGTATTTGCTATGGAAGAGTTGTACAACATAATAAGATCTACAAAAAAGTCCGCGACAGCATATGTCTATCTCTTAAGGTTGACTCACAGTAACCATTTTAATCTTTAATTTTTTGTTAAAAAATATTACATAACTTCCAGGGTTATTTTCAAGTATATAGTATTAATCCTAATCCAAATAATTACGTTAATTAGCTTGGCCACATATTATAGATTAAAATTGTCCTTTACAGTATATAATTCTAATGAAAACTCTAGAGATATCACGGATTTCACATACACGCATCGCAAAATTAATAAAATATTTGCAGTCAAACCACAGAATAGGTCATAGTTACTGCGAAAATATTATTATAATTTAGCTTTTCTGTAGATCCCCACCGATCGAATTCAATTTGAAGTCAATATAGTATAATAATATGATCTATTGTATAAAATAATAATGATTTTATATGTATAATATAATATTTTAAACCACCCCGACTGATCTATGTATAATCATTCATATTGTATAATCATTAAAAGCATTCCAATGACTCTAAACACGACATTTAAAATCTGAGCTGTAAGTTGGTGAGGATTTGAGTATTCTGTAGAGTCCAGGAGATGTCCCAGCATCAGGTCAATGCTTCCATGTTCTTACAATATCGTTGAAGAAGAAGATTTTCGAATTGATCAGACCTATGAAAGTTGATTAAAGCTCATAGATTATATCTCATATCTTTTATAACGATTGAACGAATTTTCATGAATCAAAGCTAAGAACACTCGATGAAGACATCTATAAAAAAAAAACTATCAATAATAAAATAAAAATCGGTTCATCCGGTTGGGTGCTAAGATGCTACAGACAGACACACAGATACACACGTTAAACTTATTTTACCCCTATTTTTTGCGTCGGGGAACGCCGTAAGGTTACGGCGGCAGATGTTCTCCTTGGTGGTAAGCTACTTTTTAACCGACTTCCAAAAAGAAGGAAGTTCTCAATTCGTCTGTATGTTTCTTTTTTCTTTCTTTTTTTGTATGTGTATGTTACGCAATTACTCCGTCAATTGTGAACTGATTCGAATTATTATTTTTGTAATCGGTAGGGTACGTTTCCGAGGTGGTCCCATTGTAATTCCATTGAGATGTGATAAGTATCTTCAGAGATATGACGAAAAACGTCTCAAACTTGCTACTGAAATTGACTTGCGGGGCATTGAAGTCAGTTGTTTTAGTTTTTAAACTATCTTAATTATTGGTAGATTTAATGATTCCACGAAAACCCATGATTCATGAATGCACATAAAACTTTCATTGGTAGGTATATAGCTAGGATTAGAACCAACGACCCTCGGGTCAGAATCAGGGTAACTATCCTTTACGCCAAAGGGCCGTCCAATATCACTACGTAGGTATTATAAAACAATGTCCATCACTGCGTCTGTCTGTCTGTTCGCAATAATCTCAATAGCATCTGAACGGATTATCATGCGGTTTTCACCAATAGCCAGAGTGTTTATGAGGAAGGTTTAGGTCTTAGGTGCATAATTTGTTAAGGTTTTGTGTAAATTGGTTGACATATGACGATGATTGTTAAATATGTTAATATTTTATATTCGATGCAACAAACTGGTGCAAATTTTGTAGGCATATATGTTCTACCCGTGCGAAGCCGGGGGGCGGGCTGCTAGTAATATATGTATATATATATATGTACGTACAGTTTATAGAGTTTGAACTCAGGTATCAGGCTTTAAACTCGAAATAGTGTTTCTGAATACGAGCCGCCATCCGCAAGGTAAAGAAAAGTTTGATCGAAGTGATACTTAATTAATTATCTGGAAATAAGGCTTAAGTCCAGCTGTGGACTGAGATAGGATGATGATGATGATGATACTAACGGTGGACTACTTTTTCGTTGTTTGGCTATACTATCTTACCTGTTGGTCAGAAAGAAACAAGAAAATGCATTGATATTATTAGCTTCACCTGTATGTTTGTAACCGACTTCTTTGGGCGCGATTTTGACCCACTTTAAACGGCCAGATTTTGTTCAAACTTTGTAGATTTATCGAGGACCGATGACAATACACTAATTTGATAAAAAAATATTCCATTTTTCAACTAAAAAGTAGAAAATAAATAATAGTTTAAAAAACTAAAAAACACGCTTTTTATAGAAAACTGAACTAAAAAATAGAAAATCAATTTTAATAAATTTATTTTCTATTTTTTAGTTCGGTTTTCTATAAAAAGCGTGTTTTTTAGTTTTTGTAAACTGTTATTTATATAACATAAACATTATCTACTAAATTAATCATTGAAAATACTTATAAAACAACTTCACAGAAATAAACTGGTGATATTAAGTGATAATGTTGGTCGAGGATGCTGGCACTAGATTTCAGGTGCCATTCTAGCAAGGGCTAGTAAGTATGGCACCTGAAATCACAGCCAGGTAATTTCTTATAGATTACCAAACTATGTCGAATCGTATATTTGTGTCTAACGTAAAATTGCAAGTTAACTAGCTCAAGCCTATTAGATCACGGTAATAATTATTACCGTGCCTAGATGGACGTCTCAACGACGCAAGATCAAGGGTAAATTATTGAGGATTGTTCCGAGTTCTGTCTGAGCTACTAGCTGACCATTCCAACTAACTACATTTGCGACTATACCATCTTCGAACAAGTATGTCATACTGACTACGTCATCTGATTACCCAATGGTCACGGGTTGTAGCAACGATTATTTCTGGTATATTAACCTATAGCTGATTCTTTCTTATGAGAACTGGAAATAACTGGAAATTTAGACATTATTTTAACAAAAAGGAAACCAGTGAAACATCTTGCTAACTTGACAGCATTGAAAAGTTTCGAGTCTTCGAAATTGGTCAGCAATAGGAATGAGAAATAGAGAATACTCGATGTAAAATTAACTCTGTTTCGTAGGAGTTAAGGTTGATTTTCTCGTGTTGCTTATGCTGTTAGTAGACCAAAGCTATGTTGCGGTAAATTAAAGCCAGTGCGATTAAGCTTAAGGTTTATTTCCGTGTGTTTTGTTGTCAGGAGGGTTCCCATTCGCCTCTCGCGCTTCTGGCGGCGACGTGCAGTCGTCTCGGTGCCGCCAATATGGGGCCTGAGCAACAACAGGATGTTAAAGAGCCGCAACATTTCAGTAAGTATTATTTTTACGCCCGCAGTAAAGCTTCCAAGTCAATGGTTGTGGTTTTAGAAGCGTTATATAATGGAACTAGATAAAGGTGTGGACTAAGTGGACTGGGCTATGCATGTCTTATTATTAATTGTGTTGGAGGTAAATATCAATCGTAAAGGTCATCAATGTATATGTACTGTTTACATTTATCTCGACGGTAATGGGGCATTGTGCTAAGCCGATTTCAGAAAATGGATAAAAGGTAAAACTGTGGACTAAGCGGACTAAAATAAATTATATCGATGTATGTTCATCAGTGAGCTTTAGGGGTGGGGGGCTAAACGCTGTGGTATCGTGGTAAGTCGAATGCAGAAATGAGTTGATTAGAATTGAGAAATTCAACAGGCGAGATAGTGGTCAAACGCTAGCCTTTAACATATTTAAAAAAATCTGGCCTTGGATTAGGTCAGAATATAATGATGCTCAAAACCCAAAGCACATTTCATAGTAAAAGCAGTACTTGTACTATGTATTATTTATTCTATGGTAAGAGGATTTCTTTCAATTGTTATTTTGAAAAGAAAAAAAAACCACTCGATGTCAATTAATGTGCCGGATATCAAGTTCGCATTTAAATTAAGTTCTATATGGATTGGAATAAAGTCATCCAACGCATTCCTACTACTCTCCTTAACTGCTAGACACCTGTTTCTCTTTGGCGATCTCGTTTGGCGAGACTAACTCAACGTCTTTTAGAAAAAAAAGTAAATTTCATCTTTCTAGTCCCATTCATAAGTTTCTCAAGAAAATTACTCCCAGACTTGACATTCAGCAAACGTTCGATGACATCGACAGCACAAAGACGCTCACATTCGAGGGCGCCGCATTGGATACTGATTGATATCGGTTTTTAGCTCCAAGGCAGGCTTCGAGCAGTCTTTAAAGTGGTATAAAGTATCTAATGAGTATTGATTAACTGGCTGTAGAAAGTTACGTGGCACTGGCTTTCTAAGTTCAAGCGTAGATTAATTTACTTGGAGTATGCTTGGAGTTCATACGTGCTCATTAGGCTAAGCACATGCTATAAGTGAATTGTATTACGATTTGTGTCTATCTATAAGAGTATCTTAGCTTCTATAGATGCAGTCTAGTACATTCTGTGGTTATCTAGGATTCCGTACCCATAGGTGCTTTTTCTGCATTTTTGCTCTATGTCTTGACATATTGTACGGTGGTACGGAACCCTTCGTGTGCGAGTCCGATTCGCACTTGTTAGCGCAGGTATATTTATGTCTCACAGACAGGAACGTGGCTTATCTCAACTGATGATAAGTGATGAAGCGATCGAAGATTGAGCTTTTCTGTCAGTTAGACGATGCGTGCCAGATGCACAGATCCAATCCGCCGAGTACCGCAACAATCTATCTTGTCCAATTTCTTATATTCATCAACAATCAAGAAGATACTCATGTTATAGGCAATCGAACCTTTAAACCAGATTGTTACGTAGCATCAGTTGAGTGGTGAAACGCTTGTTTATAGCGCAAAAGAAAATTCATCGAATCACATTGTAGCGTCTGTGCTTTAAATCAGATATATCCTCATCATAAAACAAGATCTGATCAGGCATTTTGACATGACAGAGTTTCCATATACCAAACATTAAAAATACATTTGCTTTGTTTGTTATTTTTTAACCGACTTAAAAAAAGGAGGTTTCTCAATTCGACCGTATATATATATATATATATATATATATATATATATATATATATTTTTTTTTTTTTTTTTTTTCGGGGATAACTTCGTCGTTTATGCACCGATTTTGATCATTCTTTTTTTGTTCGAAAGGAGATATCCCAAGTGTGGTACCATGGTAATTTTATCGAGGTCTGATAAGTATCTCCAGAGATATTGAGATAAATATCTCAAAATTGGTACTGAAAATGAACATTGAAGTCGGTTCTTTTTTACTTTTAAAACGATATTATTGTTTTAAATGTACTAACGATAACGGCAGCAAAATATAATAATCATTAACAGCCCGTATTCGTCCACTGTTGGACATAGGCCTCTCCTATGGCGCGCTACTGAGCTCGATCTTCACCTATTTGTTTTCAACCGCTGCCAGCTTGCGTATATCATCGCTCTACCTAGCTGGAGGGCGTCCTACGCTTCGATTATCGAGCCGTGGTCACCACTCTAGAACACGTCTACCTCAAAACATAATAGTGGAGTATAAATAAACTAAACAATATCAAAACAGGTCCACAACAACAGCAACAGCAAGCACAACAACAGCAACAAGCTCAGCAGCAACAGGCTCAGCAACAGCAACAGGCTCAGCAACAAGCTCAACAACAGCAACAAGCACAGCAACAAGCACAGCAACAAGCGCAGGCGCAGGCTCAAGCCCAGGCACAAGCTCAGGCTCAACAAGCGCAGTTGATACAGCAACAAGTGCAAGGCGATGCGGCGACGATAGCAGCGATACAGCAACAGTATCTGCAACAGCAACAGGCGCAGCAACAGCCGCAGTTGAGGGTTATTAGTTCAGCTGTTGTACAACAGTTGAGAGCACAGGGTTTATCGGTAAGGATATTTTCTTTATATAAAAACATACGTACCTTTTAATAAATTACACAAATAACTTTAGGTAACTTAGTTAATTTGTCATCTCTTTTCACCTTTCCACTTTCTACCTTTTACATTATTATTAGCGTTTAGATAAGTCTTACTTTTATAAGTCAAATAACTTTCTTCGTCTGGAACTTTCTTCCTATTTTAAATTTGGAAAAAAGTTCCTGGACAAGTTCAATAATCTTTTGCTTGTAAGTTTTGTTGTGAACATTTTCATGCATCTATCCCATTGGTTTAGGTTGTGCGTTGTTTGTCATGTCATTCATCACTGTCTTCACTTATTGTGTTATGTAGGTTTATATTATGAGTATGAGTTATAACATGGATATTATTGTGATTTCAGGGCAATGAATTGTCAGCAGCTATAGTAAATGCAGCTAACGCGGTGCCTAATAGCATCCCGGTGCAACAACCACAGGTGAGGAAATTATTTAATCTATTAATTTATGTATCTTTATATATGGATATATTTATTATGTGTGTAAGGCCGTAAAATTGGCCTCATTGTATTAAGCTCCAGCGTCCAGTAAGAAATAAAATAAAATTTGACATATACCTATAATTTTTCTATTTTCTTAGCTTTGTATATTAGTTTTTCTAGTAGGCTAACTAAACATTCGCCAAACATATAATTAATAATTATTTTTCATAAAAATAACATGTGATCACAACATTTTCAATACAAAATAAAATGTCCCAAACTCGCCCCCGCACTTATGTTACTCTGAACATTTGTTGTATTCGTATTTGACCATTTTAAAATTCGTATGGATACAGTAATACCTATTCTACAAATTTCAGTGTCAGGCAGGATTAGATAATGGTCAAATAATAAAATTCAGTGTCAGGCCCGACACGCACTTGGCTGGTTATTATTGTTGATTATTATTGATTGCAGCTGAATAAAAGTAAAACTGTATTCATTTATCATAGAAGATATATTATTTTGATGAATCTAATGTTTAGGGAATAGCTAGAGACTGTTTACGTGCTTTTATTACTGTCGATTAACCGTTAAAGTGAAAATGTTTTGAGGAGTGGTTAGCTTTTAAGTGACATTTATGTCACATTTCACACAAAAGTCCATACATTCAGCCACACACTTTTAAGTTACTTTTATGTCACATGAGGCCAATTTTACAGCCTTACCCATGTAAACTACTTATGTTATTACTTAGCATGAAAGAGTAGTAGAAAAAAGTCAAGACACTGTGTCTAGGAGTATAATAACCCGGCGTGAAGAAGTTTATAGATAATTTATGATCGTAAAAAATGAAAAAACCGACTTCACATGCCGCGATAGTCAAAGTACTGGCTAGTTATAATCATTGTCATCAAAGTATACAAATTTGCTTATATTGTTTATCTCCATATCTCCGGAGATAATTGTCAGATAGGCACAATCTCTCAAACAAACAAAAAAATCATATCTGTTATGATTTGACGGTGTTCTGAGGTAACAAACATAAAAAAAAATACAGTCGAATTGAGAACCTCCTCCTTTTTTGTGAAGTCAGTTAAAAATAACTTACCACCATAAATAAGTTTATTTAGTAAATATTCATTTTCATTTTTAATAGTAAATTAAAAATGAAAAACAAAATGTAAACAAGCTTTTTAAAGACGTTGTCATAAGTAATTAAAAGTAGTAATAATAATAATAGGTACCTACGAGTACATACTGTACTGAGTTCCAGTCCCTACAGCCCGGCTCCATCATCAGGTCAGCTCGATGGTACCATGTTATTGCATTGTCATCGCAGATACGCAAGCGTATAAATTTCGAGTCCAATCGAACAATCGAAGTGGTTCTAATTTAGCTTCCAAGATTTGATAGACCCTGACAAACATACTACATGGAAATTTAAATAAAAGCTTGTAATAATTAAGATAGTTTAAAAACCTAAAACAACCGACTTCTTAAACTTATTAAGTATTATATCTCCAGAGATATGATGATAAACGTCTTAACGTTTATCGTCATATCTCTGGAGATACTTATCAGATCTCGATCCAATTACAATGGGACCACCTCATAAATGAACCCTACCGATTAAAAACATATGAGAATCATTCAAATCGGTTCACAATTGACGGAGTAATCGCGTAACATATATAAAAAAAAAACTTACAGACGAATTGAGAACCTCCTTCTTTTTAGAAATCGGTTGAAAACTCGCTCGGCATGTGATGTCGGTCTATTCTAAAGTTTCAAAAATATTATTTATGCATCTGCGTAAGTAAGCTAGATAATACGCAATAACATCTGTCATTGCTTATCTTGTATCAGAAGTTACGCGTATCCCCAAATACTGCACATTTTGTTTACGTAATCAGGCGTCCGCTATAATAAGTTCGAGAGGGGAGTAAAGTCCGGAGACACATATTTGCGTGCAAACATTAGCCCGAGAGCCGGGGGCGCGATTATACCACCTTCCCCTCGTTGCTAGGATGTTTGGTATGCAGTATAATCTACCTATATTTATAGAACGGATCGTGGTCTAAAAATAGATTGGATTTAAATACGAGTGCTATTCCTGCCCCCAGAAGTAAATGGGCTGTAAGTAGTGATGTTTTTTAAAATGTCTTATAGACTAGCGTTTGACAACTATTTCGCCTGATGGTAAGCGATGGTGTGATCGAAGATGGTGAACACATAGGCCTGGAATGCTCTAACACTCAAGGGCTGTGTGCTACCGGAACACCGTTAGTTATGGCAGGCCTGTCGCACTCCGCGCTGTAGCTATGAAAATGATAATACCTCCGCGACACCTCGCGAGTGACAAGTTCAGTCAGTTGTGCCGCGCGTTCTGTCGACCGGACGCGCGCCTTTACTATTTAATTTGTTTTCTCATAACACTCAACCTTACAGTAAGAGACAGCTGGCAGGCCGCGATCTGACCGAGTGATAGACTCTCGCCGCGCGGATTTATGGTGCATTTTACAGTGCGCAACACGCAGTTACCAGTTACTATTAGCACACCCCGGACACTCGCTAAATCTCCATACTAACTAGCGTTTTAACGACCGACACTGTGACACCGACACAGACACTACACACGGGTCGTTTTTCTATACGTGCATTTGTGTGCGTGATGTCTAAGGTTGTCGCCCGTAATCACCGTATCACAGATTATATAATAGTTACTACGTATATTCGTACTACGTACTGACCGTTTGAATATTTTTTGTACACTTACCCAAAAAGCATTTAACACTAAAAATATTAGTCGCTATTTCGTAAACCATCATCTCCAGGTCCAGTCGACTTGCATAGAACAAACTGCACCACAGTAACTATTTTTTATTCTGTGTTAGGCGGCCAGCCAGAGCTGTACGAAACAATGTCGTGTGTCTTGCTCGCACGTTAGAGCGACATCAAGTAAAGAGAATATAAATACTACGTACCTACATCAAGTTCTCAATTGCTGTGTTATAAAAATGTTTAAACGTGAAAGTTTTTTTAAATATTTTACAAATTAAGCGTTATTTACGCACGAGTATATATATCGTTGTTTCATTTATGAAAATGAATTCTAAAATACGAATATGTAGGTAGGTATACTAATATAATTAAGTGTTTATTATATACCTACGTAATAAGAACCTACGTAAATTTGAACCTCCAGTGTCTACTGGTCCCAACATAAATGTATGAAGTTGATGTTCTTCTCTCCGTGAGTAGTAATTGTTCTATAGTCGTACGCGTGAGGCGTCCTTGCTCAGCGCAGCTCCTCGACAGCTTCAGAGCGGTGGCGGGGTGAGGAAGCCCGGAATTGGTGGGGGGAACAGAGTGTCCGTTCTATACGTAGTATTATTATCTTTTCTATGCTATTAGTTTATTCTGTGACGAAATTTCAAGGTCGCATCCCAGGCGTGTAGCGTATTTTGAACGTTACCGTCGTTGTAACTAGGTTTGATCTCGCATTTTTGCTATCAGAGAGTGCATCTTCTGTACTTGTACTATATTCAGTGGTATCGTGTGATGGTTAAGATTACTCAATATTATTTTTAATTATACGTTGTACATGATTGTATTGCAGGTGATATCGATGCAACAACTTCAGTCACTGTTGGGTGGAGGCGGGATGGTGTCGGGAGAGGGCGCCACTTACCAGAATTCGCCACAACAGTTGTTGCAGATACATCCACAGTTATTACAGGTATATGGATGTTGTTTTTTTTAGTTCCATTTTTAAGATTTGTCTCCTCATGTTATGTGATGATGCGGTTTTAAGTAGAATCGTACTGGTGTGGAAGCGGAAGCACCCCCTTTTTATCAGGAACGCGTAGAGGTATCAAGTTAAAATGTATATTGAATAGTCGGGTCTACGGTATCTTTCGGCTGTGAAAAAAACAAACTTGTAAGTCAACGCGATCAAAAGATATGACCGTTTATGTCGCATATTTTGCGATTTCACAAGGGAATCAAAACTCATAGGGTACTTCACGTTGATCAAGAATAATTCATTTGGCAAGAAGCGATAAAAGAAAAAAAAACGAATCGAAAAAATAATAAAACTGGCCAAGTGCGAGTCACACTTAGGGAGGGTTCCGTACAATACGAAACATAACAGAGTTTCAACCTCATATTTTTGATTAATTGATATTACCAAGAATATTTGGTTTGGTCGCGATCCAGAAAGACGGGGCTCGTTTACTAGCGCCATCTATGTCATTTTGCCGAAACTAATTAGATAGATGGCGTTTAAAAACACGTTTTTTGTATGGGGACCTTTAATTTTTAGCTTTTTTTTGTTTTTAGTATTTGTTGTTCTAGCGGCAACAGAAATACACCATCTGTGAAAATTTCAACTGTCTAAATATCACGGTTAATGAGCGTTAGCCTGGTGACAGACGGACAGACATACAGACAGACAGACGGACAGCGGAGTCTTAGTAATAGGGTCCCGTTTTACCCTTTGGGAACAGAACCCTAAAAACCGTAAATATGTAGTTAAATGTAGAGTTTAATAACAAAAACAGCGAATTTACTGTTACAAACTTTTTATTTGCGGTTGGTTCATAAATCGTTCTAGGGATCGAACTGCAAAGTTAAGTTTGTTTTGACAAGTTTGTACGGAAGCCTCGGTGGGCGAATCAGCTCGCACTTGACCGGAGTTTTATTTTATTTCCAGCAACAAGCAGGCGGAGTATACGGCGGCTGCGTGCTGGGAGGTATGGCGCCCATGCAGGCCGTCACTGTAGACGGACAAGAAGCTCTCTATATACCGGCTGCACATGCTCAGGTTACATATTATTTGGATTTTTAACCGATTTCGAAAAAGGAGAAGGTTCTATGTTCGACTGTATTTATGTATGTATATTTTTGACCGAATTTTTTAATATTTTTTTATATTTTATAGGCTAACGTTTGTCCACTATCTCACCTGTTGGTAAACACATTAGATATTTGGCGACAGATTTTCTAACTTGAGGGTGGTAAATTGTTAAACACAATCCAAAATTTCATCGTACCGACGGGACTCGAACCCGCACCCCCCGGATTACACGTCCAGGTGCTCTGCCAATTAAGCCACGGTTCGATCCATCGATGCGACGAAATTAGTGGATTGCATTTGTTAACCCAATTATGCATTGGTCATGCGCCATCTATGACTACTTATTACGTAAGTTAATCATTCGGAAGAAATCATTAGTTTTCAAATCCGACGAGAGATGTTGCACTGCGTAAATCAAATATTATGTTTCTTTGAAGTGTCTCACACTTTATATTTTTTTGGGGGGTAGCTGGCCAGGCGGACACTAGATAGTGTCATACCACTATGCGGGTTGGTTTCTTAACGATGTTTTTCATTCACCGGAGGGCCACTGAAAAGCGCACATAATTTTTTCCATTGGAAATTCCATTGGTGCACGGGGGGTTTGAACTCGGTACCTCTGGCATCAAAGCCGACCGTTCTCCCGATTACGCCACCGAGCCCTCAGAATCTTATATGTAATAATAATATATAATAGGTTAGCTTTTATTAACCTATCATAGAAACGTATTATTAAACACCGAGCAATAATCAGCCCTACCTTTTGTATCGAATTGACTGTTGCAAGGCCTACTAATCTTTGACATATTTTATTTATATGAGTTAACGGGACAAGCGCAATGTCTGATTGCTTGATGAAGCGATAAAATTTGCCTAGGATGGCCAAAATTTAGTACATGTCTGTTGAGTTCCTACCGGGCGCAGAAAAGACATGTTATGTCTTACTCAGTCTGTTGCATAACGGTGTACCTCTAATAGAAACCATTTCCATTTTGAATAAAAGACAAATAAGTGGTATCAAGCGGACTAGAAAAAAATCTACCACTGGCGGCACTGGCTAGAAGAAGTACCAATTGTCAAGAAACTTGTTTAAAATTCCAGAATTTCTCCGGCATGGGTCAAGTGAGCCTTGTCAACGGGCAACTAGTCAGAACGCCCGTCCTACCGGCTGGCTTTCTGCAAAACGTCATGCATTTACCTACTGGTGAGTTACTATGCATAATATATATTATTTTTGTCTTTTAAACAGAACACTATAGAATATTTGCCTAAAGCCGCGTACTGATTGGCCAATCGAACACCAATAAATGGCAGGTAGAAAGAGACGGAGCTATACTCGTCATTCGTTGATGTTCGATGGGATGGCCTGTGCTCAGCATTATTTAAACCTTACGAAATGACAAGGAATTAATATTAACATAAAGTATGTTCTATATGTTTGTGCCTTGAACAGAAATTAGATAATATTTTAACTTTAAAAGAAACAAAAAAGAATATGTATAAGAAGTGAACTAGAGCTTATGCATAAATTGAACCTTATTACTGAGTATACAGAATGTGTTGTTCCTAAATGAAAGTGAAGTATATTCTTCTCCCTTTAATTTTCAAATAATGAGTGAGAGAACGATAGTAACTGCCACATGAAAGATGATTTAAAATACATGAGCGAATCATTAAGCGCAGTTTGAACCAAAGAGGAGATTTGTGTCTACAACACAGATATCCTATAGTTACTAGTACGCTAGATATGACATGCCGTTATGATGTACGATTCGCTTTAAACGCCTACATAAGGTCATTAAAAAAAGTTAATTTTATTTATTTATTTCACTTTTCAACATCGACCATTTGCAAATACTGTCAATTTTATGTCAAATTTAGTTCCAAGGACCCTTTTATGTGGTGCTTGAAAGGGAATCATGTTTGCTTGTTTGCTACGAGTACCTATATCATAAAAAAAAATGCCTCAAAATGGCATAACATATCTAGCGTACAAGAATGTATGAGATATCTGTGGTCTACGACCAATATTATTTCGATACACTGTCAAATCACGCAGCGCGATGGAACTACTTCCAGATTCATTCGAAGTTCATTGGAACAGGCAAAATTAACCACGTTCCAGCTACAATGCTTCTGTTTTACCACGGCGTCACCTCTGCTTCGGGATTGCTTTGGATTTTCCTTGCACTTCCACATTTCACAGCTTGGCTTAGAGTTATCTTTTGTTTCACATCTAGAAGTTTTACATTAAAACGGTTTATTTGAGCGTGGTGGAGTTAGAATGAGGACAAAACACTACGTCGCCTCACTGTGAACATCAGTAACAGCGTGTGCATACATTAACGAATTGTTACCGACAGAATTTTTAAACCGAACTGTGATATTGATAATGCAACGATTGGTAAATAAGTGTCCCAAAAAAAAGAACCAAAAAGGCAATAATCGTTTTAAAACTAACAGTGAGTCGTTTCTTTAGCCCTCATTCTAACATTTTCATTAGTTCGTATCATAGCTTACTTTCACATGAACAAATACTTAAGTGAAAGTCTTCTTTATAGTCGTGTTTACAACTTTTGCGTTATGTTGTGTAGTTATAATGCTATTTTCTTATTTACTGAGTTGTTACATTGTAGTTTCGAAATTATAATCTCTGACTTAAGGCCGGTGTCCTAGTTACATTATTGGGTGTTTATTTTTCGGGTATTCTAGACGGATGTAATTCAGAGTACAACAGAGGTGACCTTGGTGGGAACTAAGTTTCCATCTGCGGATTGTGTTTCGGCTACACGGATCTTATCTACGCGCCGACACGTTAGCGCATGGCAACACGCGCCCGTACTCCAAGGACGTTGAAGTTCAAATCAAAATTTAGATTACATCTGAAGTAGATATGTGAATAGATGGATGTCAACAATCAAGGTCACCTCTGTTGGGACGCTGGATTACATCCGTCTGGAACACGCTTTATTGCGAAGATAAACTCTAAAACTGGCCATTAGTAGTATAACGTGACAAAAACTTTAATTCGACTGCTGATCCAAATTTGCTGCTCTATATTCTCAAAGTTTTATTTAAGTCAAATGTTCATTATATTGCATGCAACATGCAGCTGGGCTAGCATGGCCTTATCCCCGGGGGAAAGACAAAATTATTTCCCTTTTTTTGACCACTGACAGGAGATCAACACAACAATTTAAACGCTTGGTGAAGTTTAACCCCGAGTTTTAATTTTGTTTCGTATTAAAAATACAAATAAAAAAGAAATGACTAAAAGTCAGCGGGCGTTTATAATTGTCGAAAAACTTTACTTATAATTTGCCTTCTCCACCAGACAAAACACGGATAGGTGGAAAGACAAAATAGTCCCCTTGCCATGCTAGCCCTGAGATTAAATTGAAAACCTCAAGTCAATAAAATTATGACATTCGAATTACAAGTACTTTAATGAAGAATAGAATAGCTAAAGCCACACCAATTCTAAGCAAGAACAAAACTACTATAGCTAAAGAAATATCCAATTTTCACTGCAGCTGCGTATAATATTTGCATAGATAAATGAATAGATAGATCATATATCTTAGAGTTAATTGTGATATCAAATCGTATAACCAACGTTACACAACTCAGTAAACAACAACATTACTTAGCAAAATATTAACTAAGATAGTTTAAAAACTAAAACAGGCGACTTCCATGCCGCGCGAGTCAGTTTCAGTAGCAAGTTTGAGACGTTTATCGTCATATCTCTGGAGATACTTATCAGATCTCGATGAAATTACAATAGAAACACCTCGGAAATGCACCCTACCGATTAAACACATATGAGATTCATTGGAATAGGTTCACAATTAAGAGAGTAATCGCGTAACATACATACAAAAAAATCCATACAGTCGAATTGAGAACATCCTCCATTTTAACCGAGGAAAAACTTCAAAAAAAGGAGGTTTCTCAATTCGACCGTATGTTTTTTTTTGTTCACGGATTAATTCGTCCTTTATGAACCGATTTTGATTAATCTTTTTTGTTGGAAAGGAGATATCTCAAGTATGGTACCATTGTAATTTTATCGAGGTCTCATAAGTATCTCCAGAGATATGGAGATAAACACCTCAATATTGGTACTGAAAATTAATAGCGCGGCATTAAGTCGGTCCTTTTTAATTTTTTAAACGATCTCATAAGAAGTCGCTTTATAAAACATAACCTCTAAAAATAACAGCAAAGTTGTATACGCGAGCCGCATGCCCTGTCGCTTCTCTGTACCATACTAATCTATATCCCGACATCAGAACAACAGGCCACGGTGACGATACCCGGCACTAACCTCTCCATTCCCCTCTCGGCTCTGGCGCAGCCGATGTTGAACGTCTCCAATGTATTCCCCGGGATTCAGAATATACAAATACCCACAAGTACTGTGGTCGGACAGGCCGAGAAGAAGGAAACGAAACCGCCCACGTCCTCGCCCAATGAAGGTTGGTTCGGTACTGAGGGAGTTTTCTTTTTTGTGCGAGCACTGATTTTTTGATGCGGATAATGTTGATTTTTGGTTTAGGGGTTATGTACCTCAAAAGGAAAAAGGACCTGAACCTTTATAGGTTCACTTTGTTGTCCGTCTGCCTGTCCGTCTGTACGTCTGTCAAGACCCTTTTTATCGTAAAAGGTAACAGGACAAGCACGACGCTCGCCTGATGGTAAGCGATGACGTCTACCTATGATAGATACAGCGGCATGCAAAATTCTGGCAGTCCAGAATTTTGCATGTCACTGCACTGCGCCTGTTACCTTGAGACATAAAGATGTTGAGTCTCATATGCCCTGTAATTTCACTGGACACCTTGCCATTTCAACCGAAAAACATTCCCATTTCACGGCTGAAAATAAATTGGCCAAATTGGCTTTTTCTCAGGAATGCGTAGAGGTGTCACGTTAAAAATATTTATATCAATTACTTGGGTCTGTTATTTTGGCTGTGAACAAATCAAACTTGTCAAACAAACGCGATCAAAAGATATGACCGTTTTTGTCGCATATTTTCGCATATTTGATTTACACAAGGGAATCAAAACCTATAGGTTACTCGGATCTATAGATACCTATAAGGTACCTATAGATACTATAGGACCTAGGAAAAATCTGCTTGAAATCGCGTATAAATAAAAAAAACACGAAAAAGAAAGTTCCCTCCTACACAATGACTCCTATTCACTTTCCCAGCTTATGTTATAATCTCACATATTTATTTTGCTTGGTGTTTATCTTCCATAGAGCACTGTCGCTGTCATTGGATCATCCATCACTTCACACCACTTGCATATACAATATATAGTTATATTTACTTATGAATGTATATGTGAAACTTATATAAATAATGCAGTTTATTGGTAATTAGTGTAAGATAATATAATGCCAGCCCATTTGTCTCCACGTGAACAAGGGCGAAGTTCGTTGGTTAGAACGAGATGCTACTACTATCTCTCGTCTCTGTCTCGCGGCATCTCCTTGTAATATGTTGGTAACTATGTTGAGTACATTGAGTGTTTATAGAAGAATTTATAGAAGTATATAGATACTTTTGTTCAATATTATCAGATTTGTAGAGCGCAGGTTTTGTCGCACGAAATAGTTGTCATATATTGACTGGCATATTGTCACATGGTATGAGCGACAGGGACAACGCTATATAAAACTGATGGAAGCCGCGTATGGCCGAAATTGTACGTGTAATATTTGGTGTAATGGTTGACTTGTACGAAAGGTATAGTTTACTTCTTATTATGATACAGTCCAATTTAGACCATATGCTCTACGGTTTAAAGTGATTTTACCATATTAAGAGTATTATTGAGTTTTATCATTAAAACATCTGCACAGCCATGTTTATATGTACATTATTGTACGTAGATACATGTATTTTGGGATCAAAGAATGGTTAAGCAGTATTTATTTTAGTTGCAGCTAAGACATTCTTATATGTAGTAGTAGTAGGTACACGAGAAAGTATTATAATTTATGAAAGGCTATTGCAGAGAGTTTATACAGTATCGGCCTTACTAATAAAGTTTTTTCACTCTGTACACACGTTGTATACCACAAAAGCTGACCAATAAAAATATTTTTGACGTAAGCTTTGGATAAAGTTGGTATACAGATGTGCCATTATCGAAGGAGGCTGTCCATTTCTTAAACAGCCTGAGACCCTAGTTTAGCGAGTGTGTTAAGGATTAAAATGGCGGATTTCTCTATTATCAGCTGATTGAAATCATGTCTAAACATAGTAACTATTATTTAATCTGTGTCGAGTATTCTGTAAAAAAACGTTTTGATTCTTCAAACTTCAAAAAGTATGCTGTCATTTGAGGATCGTTTGCATGTGTTAGATTTGTTCTCATTGAAATGGATTACATAAATTATTTCGACATATTTGACCATTGGGAGATAGAAGAGGCAAATAAAAAAATCGAAAACATTATGAAGACCGTGCAGATCCATTATTTTGAACAATTCAGATTTTCCATTTTAAATACCTACAAATAACGGGTTTACGAAAAGCTATGCGGAAGAAACTAAACGCAGTGATTACATTCTCTTTGCAAATTGACAATTTATTCAAAGATGGCTACAATCATGTTTATATTGTAGCCATGGAGACCGCTAGTCTCCATGGCTACAATGTCAACAGCGTAGACAGAGGACAACAGTCAATTTGAGTGTTTCGTTCTAAAATTTGATTTAATTCTTTCACTCCTACTAAAAGAAAATATTTTCTATTATGTCAACTAATTTCAATAAAAAGTTCCAAAAACAACGTAGTTTGATTAATAATGCATTCCTAAAATAAAATTTCATTACTAATATTAATAATTAGTAAACTTTATGAAATAATAATTTGCGGAACTATTTAAGACGTAAACAGTTTCTAAACGAATTGACTAATAGTTGCCAGATGAAAAAGAAAAAAGTGTTTAACGTCTATGTAGATACCCACCTCCTATTCAACGTTTATTAGTCAAACAATGGATTGACGCGTGTTTAGCGCTTATTCTTTGTGCAACTTCACAACCCTTTAACAGACGTATAGGCAAATTTTTATTAGTAAGGCCGTATATATATATATATATATACTTGTATGTTTATTGGGTATGCTTCGACCAAGTCTCGTCATAGAACAATTAGTACAGTAAAGTAGTTAGGTACATGGTAATTTATTCATAGTTATTTATGATACTAGTGCGGTAAGTTGGTTTGTACAAAAGAGTAGACGAATGTAAGCCGGAGACGAAGTCGAGGGTTTACCATAGTCACGAGTTTGTTAAAACCAATATCCGCACGTGTGTCATACAACGTTTTTCAGCAAATTTTCGAGAAAACACTACAATTGGTAATAAAACAAACATAAATGAAACAAACAAAAAGTCGAAACAATCTTTGACGTTTACGTAATATGAATTTGCAAATGGCGCCATGTGTATGAAAAATTATAACTACATCTTTCGCCTCATTTACTCTTTAGTATTAAAGTGAGACAAATGTATCAAGCAAACGTGCTTTCAAGGAAGTGCTATTATTCAGCTTATTTATTCTCGAAATATGAAACTCTTTGGTGGAATTCTCATCTAGGTTTTACGGAAATAAAAAGAAACCGTAAAGGATACGCACGGTGCCATACATGGGAGCGTGCGGTAAATACTTCCCGCACTCGTGCAGTAAGTACTTTCTGCACGCTCCGTTGTATAGTGCGTAATTTTTAACTTTCGAACAATGATACAGGATTCGTAAATGCTTTTATTAAGCAAATGTGCTGAAAAATATTTGAATGTAGAGCGCGTTCTGTATTTGTACTATTATTCAAAACTGTAAAAGTGAGCGAGCAAATACAATCGATTTCGAAACATCCCTTTTAGGACGGTTTGCCATAACTTTTGGCGTATACTGTGCTAAGATGTAACAACCTCTCTGGGACTATACCAATCAATTTTTGTTCTACAACTTGTAGTAGGTGATATTTAATGAAACTATTGCATAATGATGGGTATTAAAACACCTTAGCGCGGTGCCCTTTAACAATGATAAAAATAGAACTAAAAACTCTTTGGTCGATGCAAAGAGTTATAACAGAAACAAAGTTATTGGTCAAGGATGGCGTGGCTTAGAATGGGAACTGGCTCTCAAGGATAGCTGCCGGAACACATTAGATGTTTGGCAAACTATTCTGATGATGATGTGTAATGTAACCCTCCAGCCGGCGGCGGCGTGGCGGTGCGTGGAGGTTCCGGCATGGGCATGGTGCCGGTACAAGTTCCGGTGAGCATGGCTAACGGTCACACGGTCTACCAGACCGTACATCTGCCGGTACATGCGCCGCATCATCTGCAGATCATTCCACAGTTACAACAGGTTAGTCACCACTGGATATAACATGTTGTTTTACTCAATACTTTATTGCTTCCATAATATTTTGTACATACGGTTCTTAAAACTAGGTTCATGAGATCGTTATGGACCCTGTTGGGCACATGCAAAATTTTAAAATTAATAGAGAGGGACTGAAAAACAGAGCAGGATATAATAAATATAAATTATATTACTGTTGTGTCGTCTAAATATTTTTTTAGGGTTCCGTGCCTCAAAAGGAACCCTTATAGGATCACTTTGTTGTCCGTCTGTCTGTTTGTCTGTCAAGACCCCTTTTTCTCAGGACCGCGTAGAAATATAAAGTTGAAACTCATAACAAATCGAGTCTACGGTCACTTTTGGCTGTAAAAAAATCAAACTTTTAAGTCAACGTGATCAAAAGATATGACCGTTTATGTCGCATATAAATAGGGGCTACCGTTTTTCCGCTCATCAGGTGGCACCACTTAGTAAAATGGTCCTTATGACAGCTGTTAAGCTATCAAATTTATAATAAAATGTCAGATGCTTTATAGTTTGGGATGAATCCCAAAAACGACGCACCCTATAACTAGACTTTGCACGGTAGAATATTGCTGTGAAAACAATTTACACCCTATCTTTGTTTCTATCACGCTCATATTTTTTAAATTCGGAATAGACAAGCGAATGTACACTATCTCGCCTGAAGTTAAGGGACGATGTGGTTCAAGATGTTGCAAGCACGTTTGCCTAGAAGATACCTAATCACTCGCGACTTCAATCACCGTACGATCTCCCTCTAAAATAAACGTGAAGAAACGAACAAAAACATGATTCTAAGTCATATCTTAGACTCCAAAAGCTTATTCTACATGCATCCTTTGTGTATAATCTTCTTGATAAAACCCAAACTAAAAATGACATTTGACATTTTGAGGACCTTGTATTCCAGTAGCCTAGTGTCTTAGTATCCTAACGATAAATTCACACGCTATACCTCCCATTCACAAAAAGCTAGCCATGTGCAATCCATATCCTTAAAGAGAAAAGATAGATACGTGTCTTTTTGAACAAAAGATATATATAACTCTTTTATATCTCTATATCCCTAATAACTCCGTGACGCTATGCTCCCTTTCTATCACATAGATTGTTATATGTTTACATCTCCTATACTCTATCTCCGTGACGCTCTCTCTTTTTAACGCATAGGGATTTATATGCAACTCGCTTACTCTAACTCCTTTACGCTCTCTTTTTAACGCATTGTATGTTATATGGTTACATCCCGCTTACTCTAACTCCGGGAAATGAGTCGTTGCGTTGAAGATAATATAAAAGAGTTAAAGAGATGGTTGAGAAATGTAAGATATACTGAATTAGTTACTCTATCAGTGAAAACTTGTAATTCTATCAGTGAAAACTTGTAATTGACTTACAAGTAGAAAAATTAGTTGCTATTTTAATATTCCTAGTCCTTAGTTTTCCGAACAAAGTTAAATAAAATAAAATAGTCATTGGTTTAAGGAGATATAACTCTTTGTAAATTGTTAAACACAATCCAAAATTTCATCGTACCGACGGGACTCGAACCCGCAATGATTTCTTCCGAATGATTAGCTTACGTAATAAGTAGTCATAGATGGCGCCACCAATGCATAATTGGGTTAACAAATGCAATCCACTAATTTCGTCGCATCGATGGATCGAACCGTGGCTTAATTGGCAGAGCACCTGGACGTGTAATCCGGGGGGTGCGGGTTCGAGTCCCGTCGGTACGATGAAATTTTGGATTGTGTTTAACAATTTACAAAAATATAAAGTGTTTGATACTTCAAAGAAACATAATATTAGATATAACTCTTTTTAGTTAATCACTCCTGAGTTACACACGTCTACAAAAAGCATGAAATGCCATCAATGTTATTCTAATTCATTCATACATTTTCAGATGCAAGCGCAACCTCAAGTAGCGAATGTTCTAACTCCCTCCGGTCAAATACAGCAAATACAAATCGCCTCCCTCGCTAACGTTCAGGTAAATATTACCATTGTATATAACCATAGGATTATAATATTGATGTAACCGTAGTAAAGTAAAAACCCTACTGCCCGTTTCCACTAAACTTAACAATCGCCTAAGATTTCAAATTATCTAAAAGAAAAGCAATGGATATATTTGTATTTGGTAATTCCCGAGAATCAATGTTTCATTATATATTTTGCAGATTCTATATAAATATAGAATCTGCAAAATATATAATGAAACATTGAACACACAATGAAATATATAATGAAACAACACAAAATATAGATACTTAAAAGTATCTATATTTTTAACCGACTTCAAAAAAAGGAGGAGGTTTCTCAATTCGACCGTAAATATATATATTTCTTTTTTTGTTTGTTCGCGGATAACTTCGTCGTTTATGAACCGATTTTGATTATTATTTTTTTGTTGGAAAGGAAATATCCCAAGTGTGGTACCATGTTAATTTTATCGAGGTCTGATTAGTATCTCCAGAGATATGGAGATAAACATCTCAAAATTGGTACTGAAAACTAATAACGCGGCATTGAAGTCGGTTCTTTTTTAGTTTTTTAAACGATATTATAAGGTATTGATTTCCGGATTTATTGATTTTGACAATCTAAGTAGATTCATAATTTTAGTGGAAATGAACATACCTACATCCGTTTTCAATAAATAAACTTATTTCGGGTTACATCCACAGGTGGGAAAAGCATATTACATTGATGTTCCGCCTGACTTGCTACCAAAAAGTAGCTTACCACCATCAAGGAGATAATCCGAGTTAGCTTCCAAGATTTGACCCCACACAAACATACTATATCGCCACGCCAACCCGCCAGCCTAGCATGGCGATTAGGGAATATCCCTCCCAATGAGCCAAAGATCGGGCTCAGTGGCGCATCTTGGGAGAGGCCTGCGTCCAGCAGTGGACTGACACCGGCTGATGATTGTGACGATGATGATTAAACATACTAAAGTCCAGTCGCGGAGCAGGAAGAATTTCGTACAATGACCTGTTATTACCTGTCTCTGTCACTCCCGCGTAAATATAAATAGTCTCGCTCGCCCAGATGCAATGGCCGCCGTCTCGGACGGCGTCTTCTTCCTGCTCCGCGACTGGACTTTAGCGATATTGCCCAACGTGATTTTTGTACAAATAATGTAATGCTTTTGTCTCTACCGGTCACTATAACTTTACCGTAAGTCGACTGAGGGAAAGTACGAGTACTCGTAATAAAAATGTATGGTATGCATACATTTTTATTACGAGTACCATACGCTTCAACCCTAGGTTTATTATCAACCTTATTTTTGTACTACGGATGCTGTGAACTTCTTTTATATGTTATATGCTAGCGTTTGACCACTATTTCGCCTGGTGGTAAGCGATGATTCGATCGATGGTGACCACGCTAGGCCTACAATAATCTGACTCTCAAGGGCTGTATGCTGCCGGAACACTGTAAGGTTATGGCGGCAGATTTTCTCGTTGGTCGTGGTAAGCTACTTTGTGGTAGTAAGTCAGTTGAACATCGATATAATATGCTCCTACCACTTTTGGACGGAAACCCGTGCTAGTATTTGAACCGGCGACCCTTCGCTTAGTCAACCCATCTTGCCTTACGCGAACGGGGGTCTCAAAACTCAACTCAAACTCTTATAATATTGATCTTCTTAAATATAATGTACATCTTTAATCTTTAGCCTATGATATATTTTTGAAAATCGCCTTTAACTCAATATAAAGCTGTAAATATATGCGGGTATTTGGTTTGGTAGCAGGGCAACGGTACCCAAACGACAGCAAGTGGCGCGCAAACGCCCGGGACCATCACACTACAGGTGAGCGATACCTTTTTTTCTAGGGTGTACACTATGAACAGTTTACATTTTATTTGCAAATGCACGTTTGTTTTAGTTTCGATCGATGAGTTGGTTTTCTTTTATTTTTGCTTGAAACTTGAGTTTATAATACTATTACTACTTATATCGTTACATTTATTTAATGCTTTTTATAACCTAATAACTCCGATTATCATATTATTATAATATTAACGTTATATTTATTTAACTATTGGAA
Source organism: Cabera pusaria (assembly GCA_954871355.1). Taxonomy (NCBI): domain Eukaryota; kingdom Metazoa; phylum Arthropoda; class Insecta; order Lepidoptera; family Geometridae; genus Cabera; species Cabera pusaria. The sequence goes on from OX940887.1 coordinate 25,306,682, forward strand.
TTCATCATACTTGTAAAACACTTAAGCTTTTGCAATACGGGATGTATTTTTAGATGGGACCGTAAGGGCAGCTCTAAAACCTCGTAAGTAGTAAGTGTACCTCTTCCGTTGAAGCTACAGTAAAACGTACCTACAACGCAATAGGTAGCTATAACGTTATGGTAGGTTGCTAAAACGTAGCTACAACGAAATAGGTTGCTAAAACGTAGCTACAACGAAATAGGTTGCTAAAACGGATCTACAACGGAATAGGTTTGCTCAAACGAAGCTACAACGGAATAGGTAGCTAAAACGGAGCTACAACGGAATATGTTTGCTAAAACGAAGCAACAACGGAATAGGTTGCTAAAACGTAGCTACAACGAAATAGGTTGCTAAAACGGAGCTACAACGGAATAGGTTGCTAAGACGTAGCTTCAACGGAATAGGTTGCTAAGACGTAGCTACAACGGAATAGGTAGCTATAACGTTATGGTAGGTTGCTAAAATGGAGCTACAACGGAATAGGTTGCTAAAACGTAGCTACAACGAAATAGGTTGCTAAAACGTAGCTACAACGAAATAGGTTGCTAAAACGGAGCTGCAACGGAATAGGTTACTAAAACGGAGCTACAACGGAATAGGTTTGCTAAAACGAAGCTACATCGAAATAAGTAGCTAAAACGTAGCTGCAACCCTGCCCTTACGGTCCCGTCTCATAAATACACTCTGTAAAGTGAACGCTAAGAACGTTGCATTTCTTTATTATTTATAATTTTACCCTCACATAATTATTTTACTACTTTATTTTCTAATGATCATCACATTTTCATCGAATCCTCATCATCATCATTATTTTCGGCCTTCATCATTATTCGAGTAACTTTTTTTTTCACTTTGTTTTATGGCCGATGTCGTCACTGTAGTTATCTAGAAACTAGTGAAAATTAAACGACAACTATTTATTTTATGTGCTCCTAGTACATCTTAATCTAATTTGACAGCTCGACAAATTGTTCTCATATCTTGCTTCAAAGGCGAAAAAAGGATATCACAATATTTTTAAGCTTTATAGGTGCATTACTATTTTCAATGCTGTCTTTTTAATTCTAATGAAGCTGTATAACAAAACAGGTATAAATATCAATTAACACTTAGCACTATAATCTTTCCTGCTGCGTATAAAATGGAAAGGCGGTATCTAACCCCATGCAAGCGGATTCATCTGGAATTCAACAACAGCAACCGCAAACTATAATAACATCTACGCCGGCCGGCCAACAAGTTACCGTGATACCGGCCCAGAACAATGTACGCGCGGCCAATGTCGTCCAGGTACTTCGGCAATCTTCGGCCTCATACGAATATTCCCGAAGCGTACTTGTAGCTTTGTCGATGTCTTGTTCCTTTGTATAGTGTGCATGTTATTATAACATTGTAACTTAAGTGTTTGTGGTCATAAGTATAATAGGTTACAGTCTCATCTTGTGTCGAATAAGTTCGCGCGGGCAAGTGTAAGTACACTGTACGGGCCTGCGGCCATTTTTCGGCCTATGTCGTCCAGGTACTTCGGCAATCTTCGGCCTCATTCGAATATTCCCGAAGCCTACTTTTTACTAGCTTTATCGATGTCTTGTTAATTTATAGAGTGTGCATGTTATTATACCACTGTTACTAAAGTGTTTTAGGCCATTAGTATAATAGGCTATAGTCTCATGTTGTCTCGACCAAAGTTCGCGCGGGCAAGTGTAGTACGGCCAATGTCGTTCAGGTACTTCGGCAATATTCGGCCTCAGACGAATATTCTCGAAGCTTACTTGTAGCTTAGTTGATTTCGTATGTTCTTTTGTTTATTCTGCATGTTATTACGTTCTAAAGTATTTGAAGCTAGGTAACTCTCATCTTTTCACGACTAAAGTTCGCGCGGCAAGTGTATTACGCCAGTAGTTCGGGCCTACGCGCCCGTACTTTGGCAGTCTTCGGCTTCTGGTATATAGATACCCGAAGCCTCGAAGCGTTACTTATAGCGTATTCGAAGTATTTTGTTTGTTTTATTCTGCATGCATTATAAGGGTGACTGTAGTTTTGTCGGAACTAAAGTACGCACGGCCTATGTCGTCCAGACACTTTGTCAATCGTTGGCTTCATACGAATGTGTCCTAAGCATGCTGGTAGGGTAGCGTTGTCGACATTTTATGTTTTATGGTAACTTTTGTGTGTCGTATTTCGTGGTTCTTATGATAATAAGACTGCGATTTAATACACCATACCTTAACTAAAACTTACTTTTAAAATTTGACCAAACTAGGCCTAGCGTGCTTGTCGTCTTCGACCACAATATTGCTTACTACCAGGCGAGATAGTGATCAAACGGTAGCCAGTCAGATATTCAAAATTTTTTGTAGAATATTTCTTAGTGTTGATATTAGTGTTTCCTCCTTTAAGGTGAGAACATAAAGAGGCGGGTTCCCGGTGCAGACAAACCGATACGAGTAGGTACTGATCCGTACCGGTAAAATATTCCATTATTTCTTCATTGTCTCCAACCTCTTTCTTCATGTGTGAGCGCATATGATGATGATAACATTGGAATATTTTACCCAACCGTACCGGTTTGTCTGCACCGGGAACCCGCCTCCTTATGTCCTCACTCTTATGATATAAGTATTTATAGATAAGATTCTATGCATGTAAGTAGATAGGCCATCTAATCGCTTGACTAACAGCTAACTTAGATCTTACGTATCAGTCAGTTGTGGAAATACTTCTTAATATCTGATTTAAAGAACCAAATCATAGTGCGCCACTTTGGCCGCTCAAATAATTATTACTTATATAGTAGGTAGGGCTCCCGTGGGCAATAAATAGGCTCTAGGCAATAAAAGCTAAAAACGGAGCATGTTTCTAAGGTTTTTAGTGATTAACAACAATTTTCAGGTCCCAACATTGGGTGTGGGTGGGATTGGCGGCGCGGTGCAACTAGTCCCAGCGCTGGGATTGGGACAAGGATTACAATTGGCTCAGATACAACAACAACAACCGCAACAACAACCAGTTATAGGTATGTAAATATATATTTATATCTATTAGATGTCCCGTCTGTAGCTTTTGTAGCTTATGTAATTTTAGCACAGCGAATTTTGTATTTTAAAGTTAAGCCTTGTTTTTGACAAAGATATATACTTGGATGAGTTCGACGATAAACCTTATAAGTATATTATACTCACACAAGTTAGAAATTAACGCCTAGGAATGGAAATAATATCACTAAAAAAATCTAAATTTAAAACCACCCCCGATTGATCTACGTATAAATTTTATGTTCATTAGGAACATTCCAATGAGCCCAAATTCGACATCTCTACTAAAAAAATGGTGAGGAGTAGAGTATTCTGCAGATTTCAGGAGATGTCCCAGCACCAGATTAATGCTACCATGTTCTTACAGTATCGTTCAGTAAGAGGATACCGAATTTTGAATTGATAAGTAAATAATATCGTTTAAAAACTAAAATAGAACCGACTTCAATGCCGCGCTATTCATTTTCAGTACCAAGGTGGTGTTTATCTCAATATCTCTGGAGATACTTATCAGGCCTCGATAAAATTACCATGGTTACCACACTTGGGATATCTCCTTTCTAACAAAAAAAAGAATAACCAAAATCGGTTCATAAACGACTAAATTTTTGAAGTCGGTTAATAAAATAGAAGAAAAATTGTGTCAATCACATATACAGTTGGCAATATTACAACTAGTATGTTACAAGATATGGATTGTACCATTGACATATCCTTGTATTCGAATTGATAAGTCCTATGAAAATTGATTTCATAGCGTCAACTAGAAAAAAGCTCATAGTCTTAAAATGGCTGAACAGATTTTCATAGTGGGATAAGAGTAGGAAGATGATCATAATATTTAGTCCAGATCATATGGCACATACTATCACAATTTTTCTGTCAAACTATTATATTGATTTCTCAAAGCCTGTTATCATATCATACGATAGTGACTCGTCCCGGTTTCGCACGGGTAGAATTACACGACTCTACAAAAAAATTTTCGTTCTTTGTCCTAAAGTTTATACTATTATTTTCCAGTTAGTTATGCACAAAAACGAAAAGAAAATACCTTTTTTCGGTATAAAGTTTGCTTTTGTGATAGTTATAATAATAATACTCATTTTTCAATTTTTTCATATATTTTAATTGATTTTAATATTTTTAAAAAGACCGCGCGGTGAGAGTGGGGTATTAACGTTTACACTGTGCCGCTAGATGGCACCCGAGTGATAAACAACCATCAGGTGTTATTTACAAGCCCAGAATAACTTAAAATGTCGTCACGATATGCTAACAACTTACTATATGCTTACAAATTTTAAGGCCATGGGCTGCAGGATGTCATTAAAAGTACATATGCTGCATGCTCATTTGGATAAATTTAAAAACAATATGGGAGCCTATTCCGAAGAGCAAGGAGAACGTTTCCATCAGGACATCATGCATTTTGAACAACGCTATCAAGGCCAATACAATGAAAACATGATGGGCGACTATATTTGGGGTTTATTGAGAGAAAGTAGCTATGAACATAAAAGAAAAAGTAAAAGTGTGCACTTTTAAGTTATTTTCCACTTTTCTGTAAGCTAATTTGATAGTAAAACTTAATAAAAATAATAAACATTTTTATTTCAATAGTTTTATTTTCAATCAAAAATTAAAATCCGAGATTTTTAAAAATTTCGTTCAATCAGTCTTCTAAGCACAAAAGCAAAGTTTTTCATGCCATATATTTTTTTTCCGTCTAATTACGACCTAAACTACCGAAATTTAATGCTTTGCAATCAAAGTCAAATTTCATGTTGACCCGTGTTATATGCTTACATTTAATGTATCAGCTTGTTATTTTTTTATATCTTATAGGCTAGCGTTTGACCACTATCTCACCTGTTGTTAAGTGATGATGCGGTCGAAGATGGTAAGCACGTTAGGCCTAGAATGGGAACTGGCTCTCAAGGATAGCTGCCGGAACACATTAGAAATTTGGCGACAGATTTTCTAACTTGAGGGTGGTAGCTGGCCAGGCGGACACTAGATATTGTCCTACCACCATGCGGGGGTTGTTGGTTTCTTAACGATGTTTTTCCTTCACCGGAGGGCCACTGTGAATAGCGCACACAAATTTTTCGATAGAAAAATCCATTGGTGCACGCGGGGTTTGAACTCGGTACCTCTGGCATCAAAGCCGTTCTCCCGATTACGCCACCGGGCCCTCAAAGGCCCTTGTTGCGTCGAATATGAATTGACCTCTTCAACGATCATCGTCAATATATCAACCAATTCACACAAAAACCTTAACGAATACCAAACCTAAACCTTCCTCATGAATTACTCTATATATTGGAGAAACCGCATGAAAATCCGTGCAGTAGTTTTTGAGTTTATCGCGAACATACAGACAGACAGACGCGGCGGGGGACTTTGTTTTATAATATGTAGTGATTAGTTGTGCCCCCCGTTTTGCTTGCGTATTATGCGTATATTGTCCATAATGACAAAGTAAATCATATGCCCTACTCTACCGAATTTGTTATCTCTGATCTAAATTTCAGGCAAATCGGTCGAGCTATTCAACCGTGCAAACGTAACAGACATACGGTTATAATATTTTTTTATGTCTGTCTGATAGGCTAGTGATTGACCACTATCTCGCATGGTGGTAAGCAATGATGTGGTCGAAGTCTTCGAGCATTTACCAATGGAGATGTTAACGCAAGGCGTACCCCTCTGCTGGCCATATAGCCATTATTGGCCATATGAGCGTGCGTAACTACGCTGTATTTTTAATACTGTGTGCGTGTTTCAAGCTAGTGTGCGGGATCGTTAACGTGAGTGATTTGTGTGTGTGCAATGCGTGTTTACCTCGTCCCCCGTAAGTATCGGCAGAAAAAAATTTTTGCGGTTTACAACGTTAACATCTCCATTGGTAAATGCTCGAAGGGTCGTAGTTGGTGAACATGGTAGGCCTAGAATGGTCTGACTCTCAAGGACTCTGAGCTGCCGAAACACCGTTAGATTGTGTGGTGTTTGGTATTTTCTCCTAGATCGTGGTAAGCTAATTTTCGGTAGCAAGTCAAGTGCAACATTGATATAATGCTCCTACCACCTAACACCTGTGCTAGACTTTGAACCGTTGACCTCCCGCTTAGAAATCAAGAACATCTATCTTTTACTTACCCCAACGGGCTGTCAGATATTACTATTAACTATCTCATATTTTATTATATGTATGTATTAATTTATATAGTTGCCGCATGCGCATGCCTCTATGTACTTGTGTTTGTGTTCTGGCAATAATGTCTAAATGCCGACTAGAATCACTTTTTCAGCTCAGCCTTCTCTCATAGGTCAACAAATCCAGCAAGATCCCAACGAGCCCGGCAAGTGGCAGGTGGTGACAGTTAGCACGAGCGGTGGCAGTAACTCCGGTGGCAGTTCTACCACTACCACGGAATGTGAAGCTATGAAAGCGAGATCCGCGAGCCCTAATAGCTCGAAGAGGTTGATGAAACGAGTGGCATGTACTTGTCCGAACTGTGATCAAGGAGAGAAGTGAGTATGCGCTCGTTTTGTTACACTTTCTAAGCTTATCAGTGATGAATTTGACATACCAGAAATCGGGCGTCGAAATTTGATAGATACTACACACAGACCTGCTCCATATTAAACTTGATCGTGTACACCGGCCCCCATGAGACTGACCTTGAACGGAGTTTGTCCCTTTCTTTGTATGGACAACTTATATAATATATACCATACATATAGTATAGAACATATATAGGACTAGCAGGTTGTTAGACAAGGACACACTCCCACCCTGGTGTCTCTCAATTGGGCCGTTTTGTTCTACAAAGCAATTACAACCTTATAGTTAAAGCATACGGATTATATTGAATTTGTGAAAACATCTGCAGTGCACCATCCTTTTTATTACGTCTATGATACTACATAACATACTCGATATCCAAATCTACTTATCGCTACTCTATGGATATCATCATACTGAAATGTTTTTTTCATAATTAGATTGATTTCATAAACCATTTCGATATCAATTCAATAAAATTTAGAATAGCAAATAAAATTTCCCACAGGCGGTGGAAGCATATTTTATCGATGTTCCGCCTGACTTGCTACCAAAAAGTAGCTTACCACAATCAAGGAGAAAATCTGCCGCTATAACCTTACGGTGGTTACCGGTGTTCCAGTAGCACACAGCTCTTGAGAGTTCGACATAATTCTAGGCCTACCGTGCTCACCATCTTCCACCACACCATCGCTTACCACCAGGCGAGGTAGTGGTTAAATCCTAGGTGTAGACTAGGATAGATAAGGATAGATAGATACGATTAAAAAAAAAACGATACGCGTTCGAATCGGTTTACAATTGACGGAGTAATCGCGTAACATACATACAAAAAGAAAACATACAGACGAATTGAGAACCTCCTCCTTTTTTAAGTGGGGTGAAAAATCATTTTTTTGGCAATTCCTCCTGCGACTGCCCTTAAATTTTGCCATAGTTAAAAGTTAGCGGTGTACAGGTTTTTTTTTCAATATCTTATAGGCTAGCGTTTGACCACTATCTCACCTGTTGGTAAGTGATGATGCGGTCGAAGATGGTAAGCACGCTAGGCCTAGAATGGGAACTGGCTCTCAAGGATAGCTGCCGGAACACATTAGATGTTTGGCGACAAATTTTCTAACTTGAGGGTGGTAGCTTCTTAACGATATTTTTCCTTCACCGGAGGGCCACTGTGAAAAGCGCACATACATTTTTTTTATAGAAAAATCCATTTGGTGCACTGCCTGGTTTGAACTCTGGTACCACTGGCATCATAGCCGACCGTTCTCCCGATTACGCCACCGGGCCCTCATCACGCCACCGGGGCCTCATTACGCCACCGGGCCCTCATTACGCCACCGGGCCCTCATTACGCCACTGGGCCCTCACTACGCCACCGAGTCCTCATTACGCCACCGGGCCCTCAGTTAATTGGTAGCATGTTTTGTTGCAGTCGCTTAGTTGACCGTAAGAAGCAGCACGTGTGTCACATAGCGGGGTGTAACAAAGTGTACGGGAAGACGTCACACTTGCGGGCACATCTGCGGTGGCATTCCGGGGAACGACCGTTTTTGTGTAACTGGCTCTTTTGTGGGAAGAGGTAACTCTTTTTTAACTAGTATTAAATGTATGATCAAAAACTAAAACGCGACGACTGAAAAATCAAGCTTTGATTTAAAAAAAAAAATAATTGCATGCAAAGCCGCGTGCAACAGCTAAAAAATATGTAATTTTTTTTGTAACTTGGTTAGCTAGCGTTCGTCCACCCACTATCTCACCTGTACCCTTAGTACGAGTTTTTATCGTAAACGCTTTTGACAGATCTCACATAGTTTTCGACTTATTCTCGCTCCCTGATTGGTCTAAATTTAGTGAAGTGTATTAAGAGAAGTTGTTTCATAATCGTATTCTTTAAAGTTTCCATATAACCTCAAAAAATCGCTTGATATAAAATTTATCTTCTCAGTGCTTTTTTCCACTTTCTCTTTAACCGAAACCTATTTCTTTACACCCAAAAGCTACACAGCGACGTATTTTTAGGTAATATTTGAAAAAAAAATTAAAAATATACAACTTCTACGTGCTTGACAGTTCTCTTGGAACAAACTTTTGGCGCCCTCTAGTTGGAACTAATTGACACTTTTCTTCCCCATTAAATCATGTTCACTCACCAGCAACATTTTTGGCGGTCTATAGTATTCCTTCCCTAAATGTCAGATCAATTCTGTCTACTTCATCTTTGTATAGAAAATAAAGAAATTCTCAACTGACTTCAAATTTTTATAAATTGATTTAATTACGAGAGGATGAACAAGTGATCATTAAGCTAATGTAGTAGTAGGACTTTTGCTAGTCCGCCTGGGGCGGTACTACCATTTTGCCGAACTCACGACCTATCGACCGCCAGGTTGACCCCTTATCCATTGGGCTATTGCCGCTTTGGTATCAAAGTGTAATAATTAATTTGAAATATATTACGTGCACAAAAAATTACTCAAGTACTGTAAAAGAAGTAAAATAACACTTTAAACTTCAACAGATTTACCAGATCAGATGAGCTTCAAAGGCATAGAAGAACACACACTGGGGAGAAAAGATTCGAATGTCCTGAATGCAGCAAACGTTTTATGCGGTCAGACCATTTGGCTAAACATGTTCGGATACACACGAAAAATAGAATTACGGTAAGTACGGTTTAATTACAAGTATATAGATATTTCATTTGTATGACTTAGGGGGCGGGACCAAATTCTTTGCATTAATTGATGGGTTAAAAATATCCCTACTTCAGCTCGAAAAGAACATATTAAATCTTCTTTAAAAAAAAACAACAAGCATGTGTATTGTGTAATTGTGTGTTGTTAAAGTGTAATTTAATATTGGAATATACTAACGTGCTTTTGTTTTCGTTTTCGCGGTTTTTTGTTCCAGTGTGCTACAAATGACTCTCAATTGTGGTACGTGTCACAACGGAAATTTGTAACACTTTCAGTTGTGATTTCCGTTGTACAACGATGCAAAGAATCTGGTCCTGACCCCTATATAGGAACTCTCTTTATTAACAAAGTCTAAATAACCTAATAAAATTGCCCATCCCTAACTGTACTCTGTGCAAAGGTACCCACCCATAACGCTGGCGGCGTTTCGGCGTTGGATGACTTTGAATGAATAGCCAACTACAAAGGTTGGCCATTGTCATCGTCATAACGGGAGTCGTCTGTCTTAAAAAAAATTTAGAAGTTATTTAAGATCATATATTTAGTTGTAATATATGTAGTGCCCCGCGGTTTTACCCGCGTAGACATCGTGCCCGTGGGAATATTGGGATAAATAGATAAATAGTACATATCAAATTTTAGCTCAATCGGTTCAGTAGTTTTAGCGTGAAAGAGTAACAAACATCCTACAAAATTTCACGTTTATAATGTTAGTAAGAATATCTAACTCTTTCCAGGAGGTAGCAACATCAACACAAAACATGTACTCCGACTCAGGCGACGACAGCTGCGATGATAAAATGATGCTCACGATAGAGACCATGCATGACGGAGAAAACGAGGAGAAACTCGTCATGATCCGACCAGGCACCAAGATTGAACCAGAACATATCGACAGCTAAGAAGAGGAATATGGCTCTTAGCCGATACAGGACTATATAGTTTATATAGACTAACTACTCTCTGCGTATGGTATTAAAGTCCATATTTCCTTGTGGATAGACTTGGAAACATCTATGGTTGAGGCATCTATGGATTTACCGTATGGTTGCAGTAGTCTATAAGGTACTATGTAGTCTTTCTTGACTAAGATCCATAATGCTATGGAATTAAGGTTCGTTTTTACTCGTAAGGTACGTTATTAAGTATGCGAATATATTGAACTGAAATTGAGTGTAAAAGATTATGGCTCAGCTGATACAGGATTGTATTTAGTGTATATACTATATATAATTATAGATTAAATACTCTGTGTATATGGTATTAAAGTCCATATTTGCTTGTAGATAAAACTCGAGTACTGGAGTATATTATGGTTGATTGTACCATATTGCTATTGTAGTATAATAGCTGCGACCTGCGGCTTTGCCCGCGGTTAATTCTGTTTAAATCACTCTATATATTGTTTAAAATCGCATTAAAATCCGTTGCGTATCTTAAAAGATCTAAACGTACACATGGAGGTAAAGTTATTTATACTTTGCAGAGATACAGTGCTATGTTTTGTGACTAAGAGCCATATTGCTATGGTATTAAGGTTCATACTTGCATATACGCTGGAGACGTAATACGTCGTACGTACATATCATGTAAGTTAATGATTTCGAAGAGTGCAGTATCGTTTTCCTCAGGTCATCCCGTTGTTGAAAAAAGAAATAATTTGGAATCGGATTGTCTGATGTTCGAAAAGTTATTTTACATAAAATTGCATGTATTGATTTTGGCAAGCATTGCATGAAACAATAAAGTATTGAAATTTAATTTATAAGTCATGAGGAACATCGATATCATGCTCCTACCATATGTGGACGAAACCAGTGAATGCACATTTTGTTCAAGGCTAGCATTTCATTCGCATATACAGTAGAGTCTCACTAATCCGGCACTGCAATAATCCGGCAGCCTTCGCCCTCACCTTCCTACTCTCGGTACGCCCTTGCGCTCCGCCTTATTACAGACTAGTAGCGCCTCGCGGTTGCACTTGCGTAGTTCCCTTTATCATGAGAATGCAGTGATAAAATATAGCTTATGTTACTCGCTGTTAATATAGCTTTCTATTAGTGAAAGAATTTTTGAAATCGGTCCAGAATTTTTTAGTTCAATCGCAACCAACAAACACAAAAAAAATCAATGGTTTCCTCTTTATAATATTAGTTTAGAATGTTAAAGACAAATTAATAAATTGTAAAATATATTACTGTTATAAAAAGACGTGTTGTACATGAATAATAAAACATATATCTTATGTACCCTCTTTATTAAATGCTACTTCTCTTTACTAAATGCTTTATTTTATTGATTGTGATTTTTTCTTTACACTATCTATACAGTCCAGTAATCCGAACATTCCAATAATCCGGCACCCCTTAGTTTTTAATAGTGCCGGATTAGTGAGACTCTTAACTGGTTTCGAATTTGAAAGACTTGAATTCGGAATTCGGAATCTCTTTTTCCATCAAACGTTTCCGATCAAAGCATTAGGAATAGACTTGTTTGCTGGCAGTCCTTGTTGCTAAATGCGTAGTTGATCCATAAGCTTATACATAACTTTAGTATATATTATTAGTTATTATATTGAACACTACTATTGAGTATCAGTGGTATATACATTCATAATATTTTTAAAACTACCTAACTATAAACAAACAAATATACCTAAACAAAATCAATAAAAACTAAAATTAAGTCTACCAAACCACTACTAGTATACCTACTGGTTCCCAAATTTTTCCCAAAATGCTGGCTGTATTCCCACGTTGAATGGCGATGCTTAGTCTCTGAGCTAAATACATGCCAGCATTTTGGTCCCGTGTCGTTTCAACCAGACGTACGAAGATTAATATATTATAATCAAAGACCTTCTACTTAATATTAAACTTGACTGCGTACACCGGCCCAAATGAGACCGACCTTGAACGGAGTTGGTCTCTTTCTTTTGTATGGACACCTTATATATATACTATACAAATAGAATAGAACATATATAGCACTAGCAGGTTGTTAGACAAGGACACATTCCCACCCGGGTGCCTTTCGTTTGGACCGTTTTGTTCTACAAAGGAATTACAACCTTATAGTTAAAGCATACGGATTAAATTGAATTTGTGAAAACATCTGCAGTGCACCCTACGTATAAATCAGAAGTCAGGAAAAGTAACTTCGTTATAAAAATGACCCAACAAAAGTCGTGTACAAGCAGAGGGGGATTAAAAGTCGTGTCCAGTGCGCCATTAGTCGGACATTTGTCTTGTTTGACTCAACTGTCCTAACAGACATTGCAGCACATGCGCGAACCAATCCCTGCTTTCGTTCAAAATTTAAATCAATCTCCAAGCCAATCATTTGTTACTTCAAAAGTGATTCTTATTTTGAATCTACGTCGTTTTAGTTTGAAGAAGGGCCACTTTTTGTGTGGAATTTGTTCTGAGTTAGAGTTCCTGACTTATTATTTATTCGTAGAGTGCACCATAATTTATATTACGACTGTGTATATAATAGAATATAATTGAGTATCATAGTACTATTTGTAAGTACTTATGATAAAAAGCCGCCTCTACATAATAATGTTATATTGTAAATATATTAATCTTATATACATATAAGCAAGCGTGGTTGTGTTGAAATATGAAATTATGAGTGTGAATATAAAAATAAAGTTAATTATAACAGATTAACTCCAATATATTTCCAAATAATGTTTTACTCATATCATGGTGCATTTTAGAATATATTTTTATTTAAAGGTTTGTTTTAGCGCCAAACTAACACCATAATATTAAACTAAGTTTATTTTTAAAAAAATATTAATTAAAGAATTTTACATAATTTTGCACTCAGTTATAGTTAGATCTAAAATTATAAAGATGCAACAATACAGAAAAAGTCTATAAATACAAATAAATAGTTTTAAATATACAATTAAATACATACTTGTACATAATTATATATTATATTTCATACATAGGATGCTTTATTATTTTATTTTAAGAGTATAATATAAGTTGTATTTTATGTAAAATAATGTTGATTAATTTATAATTAGGGGCCACATGTTTTGCTTACTAATTAGTAAATTTTTCAAAATGTCGACATAATTCGGTCTGCAATATTGTTATTGTGATCAATATTGTTTTTTTTATCACATGGCGTTATTGTGTGATATTCTTACAGACTGTCATTAAATCATGTAAAAAACATATTAAGAAAATTCTAAATTATATTATAACTCTCTGTCTTATGGTTAAAGACTTTTTGGTCGATTCTTATGCGCTAAACTAAACACTACACTAACTCTTGCCGTCTCTATTTTATTTTATTGGCGAGACAAGGACCGGTACTACTTTTAGTATTGTCACGTTATGTTTAGGTCAGTTTAGTTTGTGCAACATCACCATCGACACCATTATTGTGTAATTAATATTCTCAATAAAATGTATTATCTATAGTTTGGGTCTCTTCAAGTCGAGAGTGAACAGTTATCTGCTAGGCAAGCATGTTACGCCCCCGATCTCATCGTCACTTTCCATCAGGCGAGATAGTGGTCAAATACTTGCCTATATGCAATAAAACAGACCACAGACCTTTTTTAGTGCTACTTGAAACATTTTGTAATGTGCCATGGCAAGGTCAAACATTCACAATAATTCCTAGAGAAAATAAATTGGATATTAGTAAATTTGTGGCCATAATAGCCGATAATGCAGAGCTCAAATTTTGTACATTAAGAAAAATGTTTTTTTTCCAGACTGCAGGGGATATATTTTTTATTTTATTTTTTTCTGAGTGCCCTTGGAGGACAAGCACTTGCAGGGTTATCCATTATTTACCGGACACCCTTTATATTAGCAAAAGAGGACTTTTTATTCAACATTCTTAAGTATATACTTACAATTGGACAAATGTATGAAGCTATCTACAATATTACCATCAAAATGTTTTGTACAAAGAGTCGATGTACTTGCATAATATTTAATGTAATAAACTAAAATATCTGTAGTACGAGTACAAAGGATAAACAAAGTATGTTCTAATTTGTGGGTACATTCAAATAAATAACTTCATCAAATCTAAATTATACATAAAGCGCATTTCAAACTACGCTATGATATAATAGCTTATAGCAGTTTATAGCACAACAATATCGCTCACCATACATTTATTTAGAACACGTTCACACTTCGCTATACTATATATGAGTCGGTTTCCTTGTAATTTGCTTGTCATGCTGTACTGTATAGCGGAATAGTATAGCGTAGTTTGAAATGCGCTTTACTGTGGCATTTCCGTTCATTTTACGACTGTACCTATGGAGAAATCATAAAGTAATTTACAACGAAATGTTGGGTCCAAAGAATTGCTCTGTAAAATTATTCGATGAAACACGCCTTACCAAGAAGTGTATATGTATATGGTATCTTGATATACTTATGTATTTATTTATGGAAATTAATTTAAACATTTAAGCTTAGCAAAATTTCTGTGTCTGTGGTAGGCCATCTGGATAGAAAAACAGTTATGTATTATAATTATGATAATTTAAAAACTAAAACAACCGACTTCCATGCCGCGCGAGACAGTTTCAATAGCTAGTTTGAGACGTTTATCGTTATATCTCTGGAGATACCTATCAGATCTCGATGAAATTACAATGGGACCACCTTGGAAATGTACCCTGCCGAATAAAAAAAGATTAATTTGGATCGGTTCTCAATTGACGGAGTAATCGCGTAACATACATACAAAAAAAAACGTACAGATAAATTGAGAACCTCCTATATTTTGGAAGTCGGTTGAAAAGTAGTTTAAACCACAGAACAGAGTTTAAACCATACGTTAACATAATCCTTCCAAGAAACTTTTTTCTAATATGAATCTGACGTTTTTGTCTTTGTCGCCTATCGTAAGAAAAGAGATTGGGTAATGAAATGAAATGAAATAGTTTATTTGCAGTATCGCAGTGTTATAACGCACACAAAACGCAGTATAGTAACCGAGCGATACTAAACGCTCGGTTTCAGTTGAATTGAGCCGGTAGTGTCAATAGCTCTGCACTGTCGCTAATTTAAATTAAACGAAAGACTTTAAATCACGGGATAATTTGATTTTTGTGTCGGTATGATTAATAAATTATGGTTGTTTTCAATGTTATATATAGTAGCTTGTAGCGAGGCCTATAATATGTAAATAATGTAAATGTTTTATTTTTTATTTTTTTATATCTATGGTAAGCGATGTGTGGTCGAGGATGACTCTCAAGGTTAGTGCTGTCGGAACGCCGTAAGGTTATGGCGGCAGATTTTCTCCTTGATGGTGGTAAGCAAGTTTTGGTAGCAAGTCTCAGCGGACCATCGCTATAATGCTCCTACCACATGTAGATATATACGTTTTGTACAGTGTATAAAGTGTGTGTAAATAATTTTATTGTTGAACCAGTTAAATAAAATATTTTTATAATATACTTTTTTGTTTTCTTAAAAATAAGGTACAGTCAAACCTGGGTAAGTGAGAACTGGATAAGTGAGAAAACTCTATAAGTGAGAGTAATAGCCAGGACCCGTCATTTTAAGCTCCCAAAACCTCTATTAGCGAGAAACAGAAACCTCTGTAAGAGAGAGTCGTTTTTCCCTAATGGACCTCTGTAAGTGAGACTGCTACTTATCGATACCTCTATAAGCGACAGTCGAGCTTTATTAATTTATATGATTTAGGAGGAACACACACACATACAGTAACAAATGACAAAACAAATTTAACATTGCTATTTTATGACTCATTCTTAACTTTCGTGGAACTTCCTACCATTGTTTTTGTATTGTTTTCTCGTCAATATTGTACCTATTCTATTTCGTGGAACTAAATAACGTTGTTATTTTATTGCATTCTTTTCGAATGGACACGTGTGCCTGTGTACCGTCCTGTTTGTCGGGCTTACTCAGTTTATAGTTAGTTAGAAATTCAGAGGGAGTTTAATTTAACAGAATCCATCTATTATAAAAAAATATAAGCAAAATTACATAGTGCATGAATTTTTGTTTTGTTTTCGTAAGCATCTTGATACCTACCCTTATAAAGTACTTATATGTCGAAATCTAATGAACGTAACATATACAAACTTAAAAATATATGTAAATAATATATGTTGTGCATATTATGCACATAATTTTATCATATAACATATTTACTACATTCGTACTTGCTGTGATTTGTTATTGCTGCGTACCTCTATAAGAGAGAAACGCTACCCATGTACCTGCATTAGCGAGAAACTCGGGTTAGTGAGAAACCTCTATAAGTGAGAATGAGATTGTGCTCCCTTGAACTCTCGCTTATCCAGGTTTGACTGTATTGCTAACCTTGTACAAAAAAATAACCATTGAACATGCAGCATTCACAGACAATGCCTCTAGTGTTGCTATAATGTCCATAGAGGACAGTGACCACTTTCCATCAGCCGCCTTTATTACTACTACTAAGGCCTTGTCCGCACAGCGATATTTCACAGCGCGATTTTTATTCTAGCGATTTAAATTCCGCGACAATTTGCATCAAAACAGATTTTCTCGCGCGATTTTTTTCCCACCATTGAGGATTCGTCCAATATATTCAATACTTCACAGAAATGCGAAAAAAAAATTTGCGCTGTGAAAAATCGCTGTGCATACGGCCTAAGTTTGACAGTTGAAAGAAATGAAATGAGCTATACAGAATGTATAGCCGCGTCCCCATTATTTGATTAACTCGAACCGAATTCACACAAAAAGGGCGAGGTTCTCAATTCGCCTGTAATTGAATTGAAAACTTCTTTAGCGGCATTGTAAACTTTTTTGGGATGAGTAAAAAATGTTAAACTCGCGTCAGGACACGTGACCCGATTGAAAATTCGTAAGACGGAGGGAGAGTAGACCAAATGCACAAATGTTTAAGTTTTCATTTCTGCCGGCACTCCCGGATCATGCATGCAACCCGTTGTTTTTTAGGGTTCCGTAGTCCTGACAAGGAACCCTTATAGTTTCGTCATGTCCGTCTGTCTGTCTGTCCGAGGTTTTGCTAAGAGACCGTTAATACTAGAAAGCTGTAATTTTGTGGGGGTAAGTAAATAAATGACGCCGACAAAGTGCTGAAATAAAATTTTGAAAAATATTTTTTTTAGGGCAGCTCCTCTATATGAGAAGTGGGGATGAATTTTTTTTCATCGTCTACCTCATCGTGTGTGGTGTCGTTGAATAGGCCTTTTAAAATGACTTAAGGGTTGCTAATACCATTTTTCGATTGAATGCTCCATTTACGAAATATTAAACTTCAAAGTGCAAATTTTTGTTCCAGTAGGGCGTCCCCCCCCCCCCTTTAAAAGCTAAACTGCTGGCTTGAAAAATCTGGAAAAATTCGTGATGATAGCGCATTTTATGAACTTAAAAGAAAAATTATAGTGGTTAAGATAACTTTATTTGTTTAGCAGTAATAATCGTTGAACTTGGGTGTTGGATAATTTTGTACCAAATACAAAATCCTAAGAATAAATCCTTAAGTGACAAAGACGGAGTACCTAGTTGCTTGTTTATAACGGGTAAAGACTTGCATTGAATAATAGGCTACTACGGAACCCTACACTGCGCGTAGCTCGTCGCGCACTTAGCCGGTTTTTTTATTTGTTGCTTCAAAACTTCGTCATTTCTTAACCGATTTGGTAATTGATTTAACTCGGACATTTTTATTTGTTCATTTTTTTGTAGTTTATAGAGAAAATAAGTAGATAGATCGTGCAAAAATAAACTCATATTTGTTAGAAGCTACAAATTGAACTTTAAATTCTTAGCTCTAGTGTTATTTTCCTTTAAACGCGTTGAATGGCGTCACTCTGAGCTTAAATAAATAGTGTTCCTTACATTAACACAATTTACGTTTTCTTAGGATATACATTATTTCATATTTTTATTTTTTTTTAAAAGTTGTGTAAGTGACATTTACAAAAATAAAACTAACGTAAGGGCGTAGTATTATTATCTTTTCTATGGTAAGGGCACAGAATAATGAATATTACAAGTAAGGGACAATCTATTTCTGAAACTATAAGGATTAGCTCAATGCTTCAATAGCATTACAAACATAAAAATCATAGCACTTAAAAAAAAAAGATTGTTTTATGCCTCTCCTGAAAAACTGTGATTTGTCCCTTACATTAATTCATATTTCCTATGACGTAATGTTCTACCCGTGTGTAGCCGGGGCGGGCCGCTAGTCTTACATAACTTGGTGCAAAATAGAAATATGAAATAAGTACGTTATTACGTATAAGTTTAAAAAAAATATATCAAGATTACTTTATTGACTCATGTCACAAAAAAAACTTAATTGAGAACCTCCTCCATTTTGGAAGTCGGGTGTAAAAGTACGTGAGATTGGCCCGGAACAAGGCTATAA
This sequence comes from Cabera pusaria, assembly GCA_954871355.1. Taxonomy (NCBI): domain Eukaryota; kingdom Metazoa; phylum Arthropoda; class Insecta; order Lepidoptera; family Geometridae; genus Cabera; species Cabera pusaria. The sequence goes on from OX940887.1 coordinate 25,325,425, forward strand.
TCAAACTGCTGCGTACTCTGTGACGTAATTACGCACTTCCATCACTATCTCGCCTTCAAGCTATCGCGAGTTTGTTACTTTGTTGGAGATTCAAATGATAAATCGCTGCGTGTTACGTTTTCTGACTTAGTGATCGCGCGCACTGTGCGACTTTATTGTCGCGAGTAGAAGTAATAAGATTGTGACCAGATTTATCAAACTCGGCTAAGATTAGGTACTCTAGAGTAAATCGTCATTTGTTCAAAGTATAATATTATAAAATAATTGAGATAGTTTAAAAACTAAAACAACCGACTTCCATGCCCGGCGCGTCAATTTCAGTAGCAAGTTTGAGACGTTTATCGTCATATCTCTGGAGATACTTAACATATCTCTATGAAATTACATTTGGACCACATCGGAAACGTACCTTACCGTTTAAAAAAATAATCATTCGAATCGGTTCACAATTTTTTTTTTTTTTTTTTTTTTAACAATTGACGGAGTAATCGCGTTAAATACCTACACACAAAAAAAAACATACAGGCGAATTGAGAACCTCTTTCTTTTTGGAAGTCGGTTGATAAATATTTTTTGACGTTTCCAATGATTTACTCTAGAGTAACTCTTATCTGAGTTTAGTAAAATCCATACTTAAAGAGGTAAGTAAAGTAGGTACCTAGTTTAAACAAACAAGCTTACCTAGAGGTAACAGTACTGGTGTGAATAGAGTTCTTCATTCAAATTCCATCTTAAATTCCCATTGAAATCAAAGCACATCCGTCACGAAGAGGGTCGTCGCCCGCAATATAATGGACAAGCCAAACGGCGCTTTATTCACGCGCCGATTAGAAATAAAACGCTCTATAAACTATTTCATAAAATATATTAAATATATTAATAACAGAGCACCACCTACCGGACCTCTTTAATTCTTAATATTAATCTTTATAATTCTTGTACCAGAAAAAGACGATGATGCTACAGGTTGCTTAGGTTTAGGCATGCTTCTGTTTCAAGTGAAGATGCATGTTCTGTTAATTGATGCAATTGGCAGAGTAGTTACGCGAAAAAAGACCCCATGGACATAAGCCTTTTCAAGTGCATACCACGCAGCACTATTAATTATTCTGTGATACCACTGAGCACGATCCTAGGCTACTCTCATACGGCTCTTTCCAGCTGCCTGCGAATATCATTGCTCCACCTAGTCTGTAGGCGTCTTACGCTATGCTTGCCAATTCGCACTCTCCACGCAAGAAATCGTTTACACCAGCGGTTATCGGTTCTTCAGGTAGGTAAATAACCAACCCACTGCCACTTCAACTTCCTAATCCGGTGCGCAACGACTACATTGTCATCTGTCGGATGTCTAAGGATATCTAAACCGAAAAGTTAAAGTACCTAGCGTGTTCTCAATCTGCATTAGTGCGTGGATAAAACGCAACGTCACGCAACGTGTAAAGGTTCTAATGGCTTCCATTACCGCAGATTAGCCAGCAGTAACTACCATTACCGCTCCCGTGGTCGTGACGCGGCTGCTGCCCACAAAACGTTACTTTTCTATTTTTCATGAAATTAGAGGCGATTTTGTAACGCTTTGAGATTCGACTGTAACATTGATTCGATAAGTATTTTCGATTTTTCACGCAGATTTTGTACTCTAAAGAAAGTGCTGTTAGGTATCTTGGTAGAGTCAACTATTATTTATTCTGTGGTAGAGTGATATTAATTGATACTAGTTCAAATATAATATGAGTTAGAAATTATTTCATCTAAAGCAGTGAAGTTATTGATAAACTATTGTCATTTATCAGTGTATCAAGTTGACAATGTTGCAGTTCCTAGGAATCCAAGTTCCTAGGTACTTAGTCAAGCTATATATAGTCTTACTTCGTCTCAGATAATTTAAAAAATTAAAACTGTACTTTTAAATTAAGGCTAATTATAAATTACTTAGTTAATTTCGTTGTTATTATAGTCTATTACAAGTGCCTCTTTTAAAGTTTCTGATCATAGCAAACGAATTAAATACTTAGGTACCTAAGTAGAAGTACTTAAGTTTGCAATAGAAATAAAATGTTATAGTTTTCTAATAGGTTCTATAACTACATACAATAGAAATACCATTGCTTAAAATTAACTGCAAACAAAAATTCAAACTTAATTTGTAAAATTTGTTAATTATATTTATAATAATATAAATAACGTAATAATGTGTTTAAATATATACTATAAAATATGTATATTTAAATATGTTATTTGAAAATCGTTTAGGTAGACGAGGCTAGTATATTAATATAGTTAGTAAGTTATTTTGTCAAACATCTCCGAGAAATATTTTTGAGTACTCTCTATCTAATGGTTGCCTGGTACAGATCGCTATAAGCGATAAGGCCGCCCGTTGTAACACTATAATTAACATATATACTGCTGTTATTATGCTATACTAGGAAGGTGGTACAATCAATAATTTATCCATCTATGTAGGTATTATTCATTAGTTATAGTTCAATTTGAAATAACCGTCAGCACATTGCGCTCACCACCGTGCCATCCAAGAGTTCATTGCCAACGAAAAAAAGATCAGATAAGCTACAAAATAGCGCCTAGCGCACTTACTTTGTTTATTTATAGCGTAAACTGAACTAAACATTATGGTGGTAAGTACTGGCAAGATTTACCGTTGATAGTGAATGTAGGATCGACTCGAGCGGCATGAAAGCAAGACGCTGCTGCGCTTCGGTGATGGCCACCGACCGTTGCGGGCTTCTAATGAAAGATACGCGATAAAATTTAATTATGGCTACACACTGGTAATTATATATGATGGTAAAAATGTTATTAAGAGCATCCATTGAATGGTTATGGACAATTTGCCTGGTGATTGGTAGGTTGAGGGGTCTATGGGGAGCATGGTAATGACTGGTGTGCTTTGTACATACTAAATGTGTCAGTGGAGTGGATATATATTGTTGCAGTCTACTGAGACTGCAACAATATAACTCATACATAATAAGGTGTAACAATAAATGCATTAAGGAACATTTTCAACAATATTATAAATACGTAAGTCACTTTGAATATTTGTTTGCTTGGAATTTCTTTACAGCCAAACGGATGGATCGATTTAGCTGAAATTTTGCAAAGATAACCTATATAGATATAGATACTTTTTAACGCGGGCGAAGCCGTGAGGCGCAGCTAGCAGTTAATTTATTGAAAACCATACCACCACCAGGATTGATATTTCTAGAGAGGAGGGATGAAGGAAGATTGACGAAACAGATTTATGAGACAAATGTGAATGAGCCAGCCGGTGGAGGTCGACCTAAGCAAACGTATCACGACCAGATCGAAGACGTTTTATAGAAAGGTCAAGTCAAAAGTACCTATAACCGGCGAGCATGTATGAAGGCGCTCATGAAAGTGGACGAAGCGAAAGAGGTATGACAGGTTCGTGGCATGTGTAAAGAAATAGTGTCTGCCTACCCCAAACGGGAAAAGGCGTGATTTTATGTATGTATGTAAGTATAGATTAATGCAAGTAGTCATCTCAGGGAGTATCAATATTTTGTAAGGCTTTTGTGTTGCGGAAATCTTACAGGAGCTATTTAAATTAGTTGCAAAAATTCAACCAGTTACCTATATAAAAACTTTTTAGGAAAACTCAGAAGGAAGCTCCATTCACATCTTTACAAGAAATCATTCATAACAATGTTAATACACAATACATCATTATCATACCTTCGAGGAAGCTATAATGACATTCCAAAACCCATGAATGCCTATAATAACAAATAAGATAGATAAAAGGAAGGAACTCAGTAATCGCGGGAACTTCCGTTATCTATGTCTGCGTCGGCGTTAAGTGATTATATTCTAGGTTTAAACATGGATATTGGAACAACGGACATCCATCTCCGCTGACCACCTACACAGATGCAAAACTGATATTAAATAATTTAAAGATCATTAAAAATTATAAGAACCCACTTTAAATACCACGCTATTAATTTTGAGTACAATTTGAGGTGTTTATCTGAATATCTCTGGAGATACTGAATATATCTCGACGAAATTTAAATGGAACCATCTGGGAATCAGAGTATACTCTTTCTAGTAAGAAAGAGTATACTCTCGAATGATAGTGAGTAGCCATGCTGTTCAATTTACTGGTTATTTGTAGATTTAAATAATTTTTAAATTATTATTTTATTTTTAAGGATCATAGCATGTGGAAAGAAGGAGTCTCTGCCTACCCCAAAGTGTAAAAAACGTGCTTTTATGTATGTATCAAAATGGATGTATAAGCATTTGATAACTATCTCACCTGATGCTAAATGAAGATGCTATCTAAGGTTCTAAGGTAGTATCGTGTTTTTAAGTTTAAGAAGAGGCAATAAGACGTGGCTACGTAGTATTATTATCTATTCTATGACGAGGCACTAGACTAGACCACTTCTTTTATATCTGATAGTCTAGCTAGCGTTTGACCACTATCTCGCCCACAGAAGTCTAAATAACAGTACCTTATTATTTAGACAGATCAGAAGCCAACAAAAATCTAGTAATGTACTCGTGCAATAATAGTAACAATTTCTTACTGAGAACTTGTTAGAGCATATAAAACTGAGTCAGATATTATTTAGGAGTAGTACTCATTTATAAAATTTAAACCCGTTAATCTAGCCACCATTGCGAGCGGAATTGCCTCGAGGCTGCACCGGAGCATCATTATTTTGACGAGGGACTACTTGACAACGTTAATGTGACATTCTCTATAAGATACCTATACCTAGTTATATGAAAATTATAATTTAAGATTTTTAACGAAACCAACATAACCGACTTCAAATGCTGCGCGAGTCATTTTCAGAACCAACTTTGAGGTGTTTATCTCCATATCTCTGGAGATTACTCATCAGATCTCATTGAACAATAAGACTACTTCGGCAATGTACCCTTCTAAATAAGAAAAGATAAATTCGAATTAGTTCACAATTGGAGAAGAAATCGAATAACAAACATAGACTCATTGAGAAACTCCTTTATTTTGGAAATCCGTTGAAAATAGTTCATACCACGAGCACAATCACACATGCTGTAACACCAGTGGCCATGATTTAGCCCACCCAGGTCGGATCTATGCCGGCGGCTGTGGGTGGGTGAAAATTACTCCAATAATTTAGTTTTTTACCCTTTCTAGTTTGTAATTGTAACCCTTTCTAGTAGGTATAGAAACGAATGCTGTTGGCCTCTACCGCCCTGTACAGCTTTACCAGAAGTCGGTTAGGAAGGGAACAAATACTACATCTCAGCCCTAGGTGTTTAGAAGGGCAAGGGCATCTTAGTTACGAACCCTAACTTGGATCGTCACCTAGTAATTTAAATTCAGGGTGAGAATGATCAATGATCAGAGGGAAAAGATCTAAACATCTTAAAGTTTATAACGTCTACACTAAGAATACCGTAACATCACAAACTACCTAATTATGAACATTTTAATCAAGCAAAAAACCCACCATCCTGTTAATAAGCAATAGTAAGCCCATTTCAGAAATACCTTGTTTTTGTCAGAGAAAACGGCTAGTTGCACATTGGTCCCTTAGAAAGGTCAGAACATTCCTAGTCCGTATCCTGGCAGGTGGGAAGTCACCTGTGTTCAGAGACGATTGTTTGTGTCATGCACCTTACTTGAGTTGGTGGTGTGCGCTGATGCGTGTCAGGTCGTCGGCTCTTGGATGCTTGAGTGGGAATGGTCATATCGCGAGATTGTTTGTGGGATTTTAAGATTGTGAGTATACAGCCTTATTCTCCTGTTAAAACTATGTTTTTTATGTGTCAAACGCTAACTTATCTAAACTACCTAGAATTACCCCGCGGCTTCGCCCGCGTTAAAAACTTCTTTATTTACTTAAAACTTTTCTTTTGTAAAAACGATTCTATCATTAAAGACATCCAATAAGAATTAGCCAAATCGGTTCACCCGTTTTCATGTTATCCCTTGACTAAGGCAATTCGGGATTCATGTTTATAAAACCCGAAAAACCCAAATTATCAGACTTTGTTACCTACCCCATTTCGAAAAATCCTTCAACACGTACTTTATCTCATCTTGTTTCGCCATACAAACTGTGAATCCCCGTTCCGTATCCGGGAGGAATTTTTGGATAATCCTTTCTGAGCAGATACCTACGTCATAAATAACTATCTGCATTCTAAATTTCAGCGCAATCCGAAACAATATTGATTTTTAGACTTTGTTACGCCAGTTTATCCTCTTAGGGTGGCATTTTGAAAACGTCTGAAACTCGTATTTAGTTATTTATTTACAGAAGTACTCGTGTGAAATGTCGAATAAAATGACTATCCAAACTTTGAACCCCCGCTTCATCCTCTTGATGAGTGAATTTTAAAAATTCTTTCTTAGCGGATACCTAAGTCAAAATAACTATCCGCATGCCAAACTTCAGCGCAATCCGAAACAATATTGGTTACAGACTTTGTTACCCCACTTCACCCTTTTGGAGGTGGAATCTAGAATGAGCCTGAAACACGTATTTACTTGCTAAAGTACTTGTGTTAAGTTTTGAATATAAAAGACTATCTAATCTTGTTTCTCCATACAAATTTTGAACCCCCGTTTCATCCCCTTCAGGGGCGAATTTTGGAAAATCCTTTCTCAGAGGGAACTAACGTTGTAATAACTATCTGCATGCCAAATTTCAGCGCAATCCGAAACAATATTAATTTTCACACTTTGTTACCCCATTTTATCCTCTTAGGGGTGGAATTTCAAAAAAGCTTAAAACACGTATTTACTTATTTATTTACTGGAGCACTTGTATGATGTTTCGAATTGAAAATACTATCTATTCTTGTTTCTCCATACAAACTCCATACATATTATAAAGAAGACAGATTACATTTTTTGTTTGTTTGTTTCTTACAATTTAACTCAAAAACTACTAAACCGATTTCAAAAATTCTTTCACTAATGAAAAGCTTATTGTTATATTATCAGCGAGTAACATATGCTATATTTTATCTCCATATTCTCACGGGAACGGGATCTACGTGGGTGAAACCACGAGGCGCTGCCAATAAAACATAAAAAAAGCGATTTGGATTCTCATGAAATTATTTCTTTGGTGGATAAACAAAGATTCAGTAGGTACTATTAAAAAGTCGTCGCTACAGTAGTATATAAACCCAACGAAACAATGGTAAGCTAATATTTGTAATGGTAAATCTTTCTGCTACTCCGCCTGGAGCGGTACCACCACATTGCCAATTAATTTAGCCGTGAAATAGGAATGTTTTTCGAGTGTCTAGTAAAATTACAGGGTATGCATAATATCTTTATGTCTCGAGGTACGAGTAACAAGCTCAGTGCCAGTATTTTGCATGCCACTGTATCTGTAATAAGAAGACGTCATTGCTTACCATCAGGCGAGCGTCGTTTTGGTTGTTGTTATACTACGAAAAAATTATTCGCAGTTGTTATTATTGTATTATATAATTTTAAAAAATGCGTTACTTTTTTTGAGTAAAACTAGAATATTGTATCTTAGGGGGAACTAAAACTATACGCCACACAAAAATAATTTCTGGAGCACATTTTCATCATACAATGACATACGATGCTATATATTATAGCCTAGATAAATAATGTGAAGTACAAATAATTACTTGGCAGGATTCATGTTTTTTCCTATTTTTTTTAGATAACCTATAAGAGATATATAGGTTATAGAAGCATCTACTTCTATAAACCATCGTTTCTTACAATTTAACTCAAAAACTACTAAACCGATTTCAAAAATTCTTTCACTAATGAAAAGCTTATTGTTATATTATCAGCGAGTAACATATGCTATATTTTATCTCCATATTCTCACGGGAACGGGATCTACGTGGGTGAAACCACGAGGCGCTGCCAATAAAACATAAAAAAAGCGATTTGGATTCTCATGAAATTATTTCTTTGGTGGATAAACAAAGATTCAGTAGGTACTATTAAAAAGTCGTCGCTACAGTAGTATATAAACCCAACGAAACAATGGTAAGCTAATATTTGTAATGGTAAATCTTTCTGCTACTCCGCCTGGAGCGGTACCACCACATTGCCAATTAATTTAGCCGTGAAATAGGAATGTTTTTCGAGTGTCTAGTAAAATTACAGGGTATGCATAATATCTTTATGTCTCGAGGTACGAGTAACAAGCTCAGTGCCAGTATTTTGCATGCCACTGTATCTGTAATAAGAAGACGTCATTGCTTACCATCAGGCGAGCGTCGTTTTGGTTGTAGTTATACTACGAAAAAAATATTCGCAGTTGTTATTATTGTATTATATAATTTTAAAAAATTCGTTACTTTTTTTGAGTAAAACTAGAATATTGTATCTTAGGGGGAACTAAAACTATACGCCACACAAAAATAATTTCTGGAGCACATTTTCATCATACAATGACATACGATGCTATATATTATAGCCTAGATAAATAATGTGAAGTACAAATAATTACTTAGCAGGATTCATGTTTTTTCCTATTTTTTTTTAGATAACCTATAAGAGATATATAGGTTATAGAAGCATCTACTTCTATAAACCATCTAAGACAAAATTAAGAACCTTTAAGACCTTGTGGCAGGCTATGCCGGCCCCCTGCTATTCCTTATCTACAATCAGAAAACTAAACCCAACTTACATACAGGTTTAATATACCTAAATAATTATTATAACCAAGATAAATCCGGTTATAAAGTTAACATTAATCCTAAACTAACGACCGTGGCTCAAGTCTTGGAGGAGCGGTGTCCAGCAGGCCGTGACGGTGCGGTTGTTGACTCCGTCCACGGACCGAATTTTATACCAAATAGCTTTTGTTACTATTCAGAGCTGTATAAAAAGCATTCAATCTTGAAAAACATCCGCCGTTTTGTGGTGAATGGAACTAGAACTACTGGGGATTTAAGTGAGAGAGGTGTCAGATAGGCTAGACCAGTGCTTTTCAACCTTTTTCATGACGCGACCCCATTAGTATGACAAAAAGTTTCGCGACCTAAAAAAGCGAATCTATATTTTATTATATAACTAGCATCTGACCTACGGGAAACAAATAACATATTTTTCTTTAGGAAAAAATATTATATGCGCTCTCACTCCCTCTCAATTACACCTACAAACTCTCGACACACACGTTGAAAAACACTGGGCTAGACACTAGACTGGGCACACACATTATCTTGCCTGGTGGTAAGCGATGATGTGGTCGAAGGTGGTGAACACGCTAGGCCTATGTGCTGCCGGAACATCATCAGGTTATGGCGGCATATTTTGTCCTTGATGATGGTAAGCTAGTTTTTGGTAGCAAGTCAGGCGGAATATCGATATAATATATTCTCCTACCACCTGTAGAACACCCGTGCTAGGATTTGAACCGGCGCGGCGACCTCTCGTATAAAAGTCATCCAACCTTTACGCCAACGAGACTCATCTATAGCGCCTGTAGCACATGATTACCAGAAGCTCTATTAGCATATTTTTCAGAATCAAAAGTATAGCAATTACCTATATATCCCATGCGTTTTTAGGGTTCGGTAGCCGAATGGCAAAAAACGGAACCCATGTAGATTCGTCATGTCTTTTTCTGTCTGTCTGTCCGTCCGTATGTCACAGCCATTTATTCCGAAACTATTAGGACTACACTGTTGAAACTTGATACGTAGATGTGTTCTGTGAACCACTTTATGGTTTTTATACAAAAATATACAAACAGACACGATACCGTCTTGAATCGCATTGTGTCTCAACAACTGGTGAATTATTGGTCAAGTGTTTGTCTGTTTGTAATAATCATTAAGATAATTTAAAAAAAGAACTAAAACAACCGACTTCCATGCCCCGCGAGTCAATTTCAGTAGCAAGTTTGAGAAGATGTCGTCATATATCTGGAGATACTTATCAGATCTCGATGAGATTACAGTGGGACTACCTCGGAAACGTACCCTACCGATTAAAAAAATAATCATTCAAATCGGTTCTCAATTGATGGATTATTCGCGTAACATACATAACAAAAAAAACATACAGACGAATTCAGAAGCTCCTCCTTTTTGGAGTCGGTTAACAAGAAACACAGTCAGTATGTATGTTGACCATCTACCAACAGTATCGGTCACGCTACAAGCGCAAATTATGCACCCTACTGGTACTACTGGTAACCTTTACGGACCACTATTAAAACAATATCTTCGTGGAATAGTTTTGGAATTTTAGATATACCTAATTAAAGGAAAAATAAAGGCAATTAATACTGTAGTAAATAATTTTGTGCCTTGGTAGGTTTGAGTTATGGGTAAAAGCATGACGGTAACGTATCCGCCCAGCTTAGGAAAGTTTGTATTATTTTTTAAATTCATTTTTACCTAACTGTATTTCCGCCACCTCCAAAGTCGTGACTGAAAAGCAGAGCTGATTGTGAAAGCACTTCGCACCATGCTGTGTTGTAGCCTTATCAACACTGTAATTTTTTTATGTATACCTTTACTTAACATTTGTTTCTATATATTTTTTTGTTTCTTATAGTGTTGAATATATGTATTCTTTTATCTCTTCTATCTTTGTATGTTCATAATGTTTGGCCACGAAGTATACAATAAATGGATCTATAGAGATAATGGTAAGTATTGAGTTCGGCCTTTCAATATTGCTGTTGTTGTAAAGATTGTAGAGCTTTATCAAAAAAAATTGGTTGAGTAGAAGCTTCTACTCAAACAAAGAGGAAAATTCCTAAGCGACTTTTTTTTAAGGCGATTTGAAGGTGTTAAAATTGTACCTAGGTTTTGGCTAAGGCATTCTTTCTCTACAACAAGGAAAAATACCTCTTTTCTTCTGTATGAGATAGTGCAAGTGATAGAACTACGCGGAGTTTGTAGGTTTTTATTTATGTGGTAGGTAGTAAACACACAAGTGTAACTTCTATTCTTTAAATCGAATGTATGGTGTTTAAACTCCACTTTATTATTTTATTTTATATTCCTCAGACTAGAATGCTTGAAATATCTTTCTTCACCGCGTAGCGGGCCGTCATGCTTCCCGCTCAGCGATCGGCCATAGACCTCAAGCGACACTTTTTTCGAACCGCTACAAAAATCAAAACGAATAAAAGCCTAAGAAATCATGAAAACTCAAGTCCGTAAATTACCTCAACCCAAACAATTTAAGCAAACCTTACAAAGAATTTTCAACTTAAAATTTTAGGGTTTAAGGTTTACTTTAAGGATCTTTGCTTCAAAATAGATTGAGCTCATTAAGGTAAATGCATAGAGAGTTGACAATTTCAATGGTCGGAAGCATAACGCTGCACAAAAGGGTCACATGAAAATTAGTTCCGCGTTCTAAAGAAATCAGCTATCAGTCTATCACTCATTTCTAGAGTTGTGTCAGTTGTGTGTGCTTATGCAGCCATAGAAATACATTATAGTTTTAAGCATACACTTGTAGTATATGTAGGCAGAGCAGTACCTTTTTCTCTGTTCTATGGTTTAGCACTCCTAATTGTGAGAACTACCAGTTCACAGTAGCCTAAAGGTATGACCACATCGCGGCATCCTGGGTCCGCGTGCGGGTTTGCGGTCTGATTTTTAATCGTTTTCTGATCGCCGTAGAACGCGATTGGTGTGAATCAGTCGGTATAAATAAATACTACTGCGCTATCTGATAGCCGCCTAGATCGCATACGCAGAACGGTCGTAGATACCTTTAGCAATATTAGATAATGTGCGAACAGCCGATGTATAACATAACTCGCAAACTGTCTTACTTTTATAAGAGGGGAGGGAAAAACCCTCTATAGAAAATGAAAAAGCGACATTTCACAATAAGCTCTGGTCGAATGGTCAGTCACCGGTCGTCTTGGCCATGCTCCAACAGCTACATTTCCTTTCTTTAATTGTTTGTTTCAAAGTCTGAAAGCGTAGCTATTGAAAGCTTAGCAAGCGTAACGGTTTGGTTTTAATAAATCACGTCGGTAAACTTTAATGATATCTTAAACTGTGAACCAAGTTATTCGTTTTTTTTATACTAGGTAGGTAAACGTTTGACCACTATCTCACCTGATGTTAAGTGACGATGCGATCGACGATGTAGCACGCTTACCTAGAAGATACCTGTTCACTCGCGATTTAAAGACCCTGGGTTATAGTTACTGAGAAACACAGACAACCGGCAAGGAATTCCAAAGGAATTCCATTTCCAAGATATTCGTGAATCATTATATGTATATGAATTGTACTTTTCAAGATTTATAAGTTGTGTAAGTGGAAGCAGATTCTGACAAAGCTATCATTGCTTGGCAAAAGTAGGCACATATTTTTTTTTATTATCATGTTTAGATTTCTTTCTTATTATCATTTTTCTCTGTTGTTCAGTTTAAAATATACACCATAACATGATAAGAAATAGATTAAGTAGTATGTAAGCCATTTAAGTTAACCTTCTCGCAGAATTAGAACGTAAATAGTTCGTATAACTTAGATCAATTAACGACTAATTTCTATTCTCAAGTGTTTATTTTATATACCAGTTCATATACTGTTAGGGGGTTGTAAAGGTTAAAAGAACGATTAAACTTGCAGGTGACGGCAGGTCATCGGCTTTGGTCGGTTAACTGTTTAAAACTGTACAATATATGTAGAACCCTTATTTCATTTTTTTCGTTTAGAGAAATTATTATTAATCTTAAATAAAAAAAATATAATTGTGGATTATGGCGTAGATTATGGCATAATAAACCTCAGTTAAGTAATATAATTTAAATAATTTAAAATAAAACATTTCGAAAACAAGCTTTTTGCTAAAAAATGCGGGGTTTATCATGTGTATTGTGTATGCTTTGGAGTTCCTATATTCACCTTCCTTCTCCATTATCAGGCCAGATCGATGGTACTATAACATTGCGTTGTCATCCGATTTATTTAATGCATGCAACATTTTAGTTCGATCAAATACCCACTAAGAATAATTTATTATCGTACAAAACGAAAAAACCGACTTCACATGCCGCGGTAGTGAAAAAATATCCACTAGCCATAATCATGTCATCGAGGTATCAATTTTTTTTAATATTATTTATACTCATATCTCCGGAGATGATTATCATATCTCGATAAAATTTGAATGGGACCAAACGGGAGGCATAATCTCTCAAACTAAAAATAATTCTTCATATCGGTTAAGATTTGACGGAGTTCAGAGGTAACAAAATAAAAAAATAACAAATACAGTCGAATTGAGAACCTCCTCCATTTTTGTGAAGTCTGTTAAAAAAAGATCAGAAAATTAAAGATCTACTGCCCGGGCAGTGGGTCTATAACTTGGTACAATAGGGAATATGCATGATTTTTTTTAATATTTTCATTTCACTGATCACATCCATTTAACACAGTAAATAAAAGAAATAATACTGAAAGTAAATTCTTAAACACAATCCAAAATGTCATCGTACCGACGGGACTTGAACCCGCAACCTCCGGAATAACATGTTCCGGTGCTTTGCCAATTAACTTACGTAATAAGTAGTCATAGATGGCGCCACCAATGCATAATTGGGTTAACAAATGCAATCCACTAATTTCGTCGTAACGATACTTCGCACCGTTGCTTAATTGGCAAAGCACCGGAACATGTTATTCCGGAGGTTGCGGGTTCAAGTCCCGTCGGTACGATGACATTTTGGATTGTGTTTAAGAATTTACAAAAATATAAAGTGTGAAACACTTCAAAGAAACATAATACTGAAAGTGTTCAAATTAAGCTAAAAAAATAGTTTTAGCATTGAAAAAATATGAGGTATCTAAAACGCTGCCAAATTTTTGCGCGCCTTTGTGCCGTCACCGTGCACCACACGGTCTCCACAAATTAAATCTTTTTATTAGAAATAGTACGTATTCGTACAATAGTGCATAGTATTTCTATGAAAAAGATTTAATCTGTGGAAAACGTGTGGTGCCCTGTGACGTCACTTTCTAATTGACAAGTGGTGATGTGTTTTGCAAATTAAAATTTCCCACGCTTATTTTGCATTTTTCATATAATATTTTAACACATTTAAGAGTATTTTATTTACAAAAAAATGTTTAACAAACAACACCAGAACAATAATGATTCGAAAATAAATGATTTCAAGTAAATATATACAACACGTATATTCCCTATTATGATGAACTTATAGACTCCACAGTATAGTAGGCGCATTATATCGAGGTTTCGCTTGACTTGCTACCAAAAAGTAGCTTACCACCATCAAGGGAAGATTTGCTAACTCAACTTCACGGTGTTCCGCCAGCACACATCCCTTGAGAATCTGACCATGCTATAACTAGCGCGTTCACCATATATTATGTCAGTATATATCCATTACCTTATATACTCTTCTTCTTGCACAGAACTCTAAAAAATAATGTCAGAATAAGGGCCCATTTTCACCGGTTCCTGATAATGTGTTAAATAGTTATCTGACACATGGCACCATATAATAGCTGTCAAAAATCTGTCAGATTTCTTCATATTAGCGCTATCAGCAACTCGTCAAACTGGCCCTTAAAATAAGTAATTTTTGTAGCCGGGAAGTATAGGAGCTGGATGTAGAGAATCGAACTCCCTTTTAAGTTTTAAGCTACGAATAAATAATAATGTCTATTTATTCGTAGATTTTAAGCTAGTATTGTAATTTATTTTAGTAAGGTAAATTGTGGGACACATTTTGATATTTCTATCGAATTACTACTACAATGAAAATAGTTTACCAGATTGGAATGACGAGAGTTCTTTTTCCTATAGTTATCCGATAAGCTAGCGTTGGACCACTATCTCGTCTTGTGGTAAACGATGATGTGGTCGAAGATGGTGAACACGGTAGGCCTATAATAAGGCATAAATACTGCCTAGAATGGTCTGACTCTCTTACCTGTAGTTCTATAATTAACAATGATGCTAATAAACAAAATAAATATTTATGCGTTAATAACCCATGAATACGTATCTACATCTTGTTAACGTTATTACATTACCTTTGAGATATAATCACCATTCCGTTAGAGAAATCACTCGTAATCAAGGTTTACGCTCCAGATAGCCAACTTACAACAAAGTCTTCATATTTTACTGCTCAGTAATAAAGCACGCATTTGAATGTGCTTGCTTTTTCATTGTAAGGGCATTATTTTCTCTTTTAGATGTGGTTTTGGTGTGCTTCATTATTTTTATGCTAATCGTGCTACGGTTACTGCTTTTTAGCATTAAACGTGAACAGTTTAGTCGACGTTATTATAGACCACTGTGCGTAGTACTGAACGTAGCCACAGAATAATGAATAGTACACGTAGCTACAAGTATGACACATACCGTAGCAGAGCCGGTCGCACAAACGTCGTTGAAGTTTTATGATATTTTTGTCTTTTTTAGGGTTTCACACCCAAAGGATACCAACGGAAGCCTATTACTTAGACTTTGCTGTCCGTCCGTTCGTCCGTCTGTCCGTCTGTCCGAATTCCATATGACTGTATCTCCTTAACCGTAATAGGTAGTACTTAAAATGTTCACGAAGTATGTATTGCTATAAGTATAAAGGTTTTAACATTTATACTAAAAATAAAATAAAATGAAATATTCAAGGGGTTCCCCGTTATACACCGCTATAACAACAAATACTAGAAACAGAATAAAGTTAAAAATAATAGGGGGTTACAAATAATACAAGAAATGTGTTTTTTCAAGCGTTTTATGTTCGATCTTAGAAACCAGACTTTAAATTTGCTCATTGTGTATGTATATCATAATGGTTGCTATAAGATCAAATGTTAAAAACTAAATTTAATAAAAAAAATTAATTCATACAAATAACTTATTTTCCCGGCATATTTTGTTCAATCGGAACGCTACGTGTGCGAGCCCGACTCGCACTTGGCCAGTTTATTTTTATAACTGTTATATTTCGTAGTCGTTCAACGTGGGCAAACCGTGGGCGCAGATTGTCACTACGCTCGGCTTAGCACGCACTTAAGCGCATTTCGGACTACTCTACAATATAATAGCTTATAGCAGTTTATAGCACAACAATATCGCTCACCATACATTTACTTAGAACTCGTGCACACTTAGCTATACTATATATGAGCCGGTTTGCTTGTAATTTGATTGTCATGCTGTACTATATAGCAGAATAGTATAGCGTAGTCTGAAATGCGCTTCAGGCAGTATAACCGCCCCACTTGGCGCAAAGTTAGCACAAGATTTTTCGCAAAGTGTGGTATTGGTTTGGCAAATGTAGTTAACGTATGGTACGTTAAATGTCTACGCTATACTCGTATGTAAACCGCGAGTATTCACGTCGCATAATAACTCGTTTCATCATCATCATCATCATCATTAGCAGCCAGTATTCTTCCACTGCTGGACATAGGCCTCTCCTATGGTACGCCACTGAGCTCGATCTTCAGCTCTTTGTTTCCAACCGCTGCCAGCTTGACGTTGAGCGTTGTCCCAGAATCGTGAAAATTGGCAAGAAGTAATTTCTTACAGGACATATAAAGAAAAAAATCTCTAAATCGTATATGTGTAGTTTATTAACACAAAAAACATCGATGTATATGTACTACAAAAAAAGAGAATTTTTTAAAACTTATTATTTACGTTTGTTGCAAATTACCGTGCAACTATATAGTCACGGATGGAATGGAGAAGATAAGTTTATCCTATAAACTAGTTTGCCTTTTAGTAAGAGCAATAATATCTACAAGTTAGTACGGAATCCTTGGTCAGTTTTTTTAAGAGTAGGTATTATAAATTAATTTAGAGGGCCCGGTGGTGTAAGTGGGGTAATGGTCCTTTATTATTTATTATTATATTAACGTTAAGAAACCAACAACCCCCGCATGGTGGTATGACACTATTTAGTGTCCGCATGGCCAGCTACCGCCCTCAAGTAATTGTGCTATTAATTATTCTGTGCCTCAAGTTAGAATCTGTCGCTAAACATATAATGTGTTATTTCATTTTATTTATTCAGCAAACTACGTACTATTAATATTGAAATAGCAACTAATTAGTATGTGTAAAGTCAATTACAAGTGTTCCGGTAGCTATGCCAGTTCCCATTCTAGGCCTAGCGTGCTTACCATCTTCGACCGCATCATCACTTACCGACAGGTGAGATAGTGGTCAAACGCTAGTCTATAAGACATAAAATAAAATAACCGGCCAAGTGCGTGTCGGGCCACGCGCAGTGTAGGGTTCCATAGTAGCCTGTTATTCAATGCAAGTCTTTACCTGTTATAAACAAGCAACTAGGTATGTATGTATATAGCATATAGGTGGCATAAGAGGCAATCAACATAAATTAATTACTGACTATATGACAGACAGAACACAAAGCGTTAAAATTGGTGACTTCATAAGTGAACCCCTTTCTGTTAATTGTGGCGTCCCACAAGGCAGCATTCTTGGCCCAACTCTCTTCTTGGTGTACATCAACCAACTCTGTAACAAAAACATCCCAAAAGGCACCATTATTACGTATGCGGATGACACATCTATTGTAGTTCAAGGAGATACTTGGGAAGAAACCTTCCATAACGCACAAATCATATTTAATGAAATATCAACGTGGCTAAGAAATAATCTTCTCTCTCTGAACATAGAAAAAACTAAATACATAACTTTCTGCATCCGAAATCCACTCACAAATAACCCGTTTACCCTGGTTGGACACAAATCTTCTAAATGTCAATATACTTTTCCATCCTCATGCAACTGCACCGCCCTAGAGCGGGTTAATTCAATAAAATATCTCGGTATCACAATTGATGAGAAACTTACATTCGCGCCTCATATTAAAGACTTATCCAACCGGATACGGCGGCTTACAGCAATTTTTAGAGCTTTACGTGACAGTGCAGAATGGGAGGTTATAAAAATGTTATATTACTCATTAAGCCAATCTCTTCTAACCTACTGCATAACAGCCTGGGGAGGGACTAACAAGTCACACATGATACAACTAGAGAGGGCACAAAGAGCGTTATTGAAGTGCAGTAGGCGTCGACCGATGAGATATCCCTCGGTCGAGTTATACAAAGAGTGCCAGGTTCTCTCGGTGAGACAACTGTTTGTTCAACACGCTGTATTACACCAGCACCCCTATGTTAAATATGACGTCTCAAAAACTAAACGAGCTTCTCATAATGTATGTAGCATTCCAACCAGCAACACAGCATTTGCAACCAGATTTATAAAATTCTTAGGACCCTTTCTATACAACAAAATACAAAAAGCTACGGATATCCAACGATTAACAATGCATGAAGCCAAAAAAAAAATTTTTAGTAATCTAATACAGATGGACTATAACAAAACAGAAAACTTGATTAAAATAATAAAATAAAATAAATACCACTTAATACACAATGGCCCCCCTTAAAACACACACATGCACGCACACACACACCCACCCACACACGCACACACACACCCACACACACACACACACACACGCACACACACACACACACACCCACACACACGCACGAATAGTCAGAAGAAATAAATGCATGATTGTTCTAACCCATTAATAGGCAAATATACTAGAACTGTAACAACTGACGGAAGAGTCCTAGCACCTATAGCACGGGTCTCGAACCTAGTTTAGGTGCTAGGTGTTTATAAATGTTGTAATTTGTAATATTTGCATTATCAATGAATAAATTATTATTATTATTATTATTAACTAGGTACTCCGTCTTAATCACTTTAAAGGATTTATTCTAAGGATTTTGTATTTGGTACAAAATTATCCAACACCCAAATTCAACGACTATTACTGCTAAACTAATAAAGTTACCTTAACCGCAATAATTTTCCTTTAAAGTTCATGAAATGCGCTATTATCACGAATTTTTCTAGATTTTTTTAGATTTTTTCAAGCCAGCAGTTTAGCTTTTAGAGGGGGAGGGGGGGACGCCCTACTGGAACAAAAATTTGCACTTTAAAGTTTAATATTTCGTAAATGGAGCATTCAATCGAAAAATAGTATTAGCAACCCTTAAGTCATTTTAAAAGACCTATTCAACAATACCCCACACGATGGGGTAGACGATGAAAAAAAAATCATCCCCACTTCTCATATAGGGGAGCTACCCTAAAAAAAATATTTTTCACAATTTTATTTCCGCAATTTGTCGGCGTAATTGATATACTCGTACATACTCCTACAAAATTACAGCTTTCTAGTATCAACGGGCTCTTAGCAAAACCTCGGACAGACAGACAGACAGACGGACATGACGAAACTATAAGGGTTCCTTGTCAGGACTACGGAACCCTAAACATGATTAGTGCAAACTATTTCAAATGAAACATCGTTTAAGCGCGGGCCCTTGCATGCAAAAGGTCGATTTGCCTATAGTGGGGCCTAATACTATTCAAAACCCAGACGAAAACATAAACACTGTCCGAGGTACTTTACTCCAGTAAATCTTGATCTTAAACGATTCGATTCGATTTCAAGATCGATCGGCAATTGCTCCAAATTACAATAGCCTATTCATATTATAACAGGCATAATTATCCAGTACCGTTATCTATCTACTGTCTGCAGTTTGCCAAACATCAAAGGAGAATGAGCAATCAAAACCTTTCTATATTTACGACTACCCTCCGCACCGATATAGATTAGGATCCTCTACACAAAGATAGGTTTCAGGGCTTGCATTAGGTACCAATTTATTATATACATACTACGATCTGCGCCCGCGGCTTCACCCGCGTTAAAAAGGATCGTACTTGCTAATCCAGGTCGTAAACTCTCTGTGTAACAAAATACTGAGACTTCTCTGTCCGTCCGTCCGTCCGTCTGTCCTCCTTTCACAGGCTGTATCTCCTTACCAGTAATATTTAGATATTTGAAATTTTTACAAAGTATGTTTTACTATAGCCGCTATAACAAAAAATACTACAAAATATATAACTTAATATTAAAGGCGGACTCCATAGAAGAAACGTGATTTTTTCGGCGGTTTTTGCTTGTTTTTAATGAACCGTAATAGCAAAAGACTAGAAATTACACAAAATTCGTATTACTATGGCCGTTGAAACAAAAAATACTCAAAACAGAATAAAGATCAAAATTAAAGGGGTTCCCCATACAAGAAACGTATTTTTTCGGCAAATTTTTGTTCAATCTTATGAAACATTGTACTGTGGAACCCAACGAGTGCGAGTCCAAATCGCTCCTGACCAGTTTATTTATATATATATATATAGCTAACGTAATGGGATTGGCGCCATATCTAAATATGTAAATAAAAATCATACATTGATTTTTAGTATTCACCATTAAAATATTCATCCGATTATGATGAAACTTTGGTGAGTTGTTCTGCACATGTCCGCAAAGATTCGTGGCCCGAAATAAGAGGCTAGAATGTTGTAAAACAGGATATAGTATCCTTTATAATAATTAGGAAGATATTAACTGCAGAATCCTGTTTTATTCCTAACTTGACACATTAACTTTTTGACGAAGTAAAAGGAATTCAAAAAACAATATTGCACCAACGGAGAATAGACTCTACTTCTGTCTTTATCCGTGATTGCACCCTTTGATATACTTGTCATAATTATAATAAAAGATGGCACCTCAAAGCATTAAAATAAACTAGCCGAAAAACAAACAGGAAAATAAGGTTGCGTTCTCAAAACCAGACAACCCTTTTAACGCAGGCAAAGCCGCGAAGCGCAGCTAGTATAATATACAAATTAATTTAAACGTAACATTTATTAGCCTATATTTTGTACATAGAACTTGATATATCGCCTTGTGTAACGGCCCACTCCCATTAATGGTTGGAGGTCTCAATGCCATGCAGTTCAGTTTATAACCCATAATGATTAAAGGTATAATACTGTACTTTGGGTGGCTTTTAGAAACGTAACATTCATGAACTTTAATTGTGATTAATTTGCATTTGTCTCTCTAAACCCTGAACTAATGATAAATTATCGTGTAAGAATTAGATAAGTAAAGGGCCGGTTTCACGTGATATGTACAACAAAAAACTACAAGTTAACTTTAATGCACGAAGGCATATAAATCCATAGGCTCCCGAACTAGCATAGCCGTGTCTCAAGAGCCAGGTGCTTCTCTTATTTTTAACCAACTTCAGAACAGGAGGTTCTCAAGTATGGTACAACTCCGTCACATATATCTTCGACCGCATCATCACTTATCAACAGGTGAGATAGTGGTCAAACATGATATAAAAAAAACATATAGACGGATTTGAAAAAATATGTTTTGTTCGAAATCGATTTAGTCCCATATGGTCCCATTTAAATTTTGTAAATATCTAATGAGTATTTCCAGAGATATGGAGTAAAATATAGGATAAACTTGGTACTAAAAATGGAATTAAAATACTAGCATATTTTAAGTAATTTTATAAACGATATTAAATTACATGATAGCTTATTTTAAGTAAGGGGCCGTCCATTAATCACGTGAGGCTTGAAAAGGGGGGGGGGGGGAGGGGTTTGACAAAAATCAAGAAATGTCACAATTGTAGTAAGATATCAGTCTATTTATTTTTTCATTATTTTTTCAAACGCGCGAATTTTTCATCGAAAAGCGACGTGTATTTTGACCTTGACTTGCCGTTGCTAGGCAACGAACGAAGTACCTTCTCACGCGCCGCTTATGATAATATTCTAAAATATTCTAAAAAAATAAGATTTTTTGTAGATACTAAAAATACACGTGATGTTGGGCGGGGGTGGGGGGGTAGTCTTAAACCTCACCATGTATCACCAAGGGGGAGGGGGGGTTAAATAGGGAGCCCGGCCCCTAAGTAATTTTGTGTGTAATTAACTGATAAGGTGTAATGCTCAGCATCGGTTATATATAGTATAGTTAAGTATAGCAAGTAAACTTTTTAAACAAAAAAATAATCAGAATGCTAAATAATATAGAACGAACCTGGAGCTCAATACGGAGATAATTTACTAAAATTTATTTTCATTCTTTAACAAAAGAGGCAACAATTGTTATGATTTTTCATCACCAATGTCATAATGCGGCAATACAAAGCGGCAAGATGCCCACTTATTGAACTATTAACGTGGACCCACTCCTGACACAAGCATATTTAGAATATTTAGCTCGATATAACTATTGTCGTGGACTCTTTTTATTTGTGTGGGGAAACCCGTACGGGTACCACACCACTACGGGGGCAGCGATGTGGTTATATCGGAATCTAACCGACTAAAAGCCCACTGTGTTCCACCAGGACACCCATGTGCCGGGGCTACGGGTACGCTTTCGCAATCTCCCGCGGCCCCGACG
The DNA here is from genome assembly GCA_954871355.1 of Cabera pusaria. Classification (NCBI taxonomy): domain Eukaryota; kingdom Metazoa; phylum Arthropoda; class Insecta; order Lepidoptera; family Geometridae; genus Cabera; species Cabera pusaria. The sequence goes on from OX940887.1 coordinate 25,347,813, forward strand.
GCGTGGGTCCGTGAGGACCCCTTCTCAGTAATGGGCGGAGTTGGAGTGGTACGCCCCTACCCTGCGTTTAAACAAGCGCGCGTGGTGTTCCCGCGCGCTTCATCACCACCTCGAGGCCGTTTGTGGTCGGCAGACACCCCCATGTTTACCTTTCCGGCCTCTGGGGATGAAATTGCATCGGTCGGAGTGGTCGACCGATACAACCTCATACCCAAGCGCATTCCGAGCGGAGTAGACGCTTGCTCCGCTCGACCATCAGATCTACAATGGCACCCGAGGCTCCTCCCACCACTTGGCCCAACAGGCCCCAATCTTGGGACTCATTGGTCCCCCCCACCAGCTCCCTGGTCACGTTGGCGCTGCACCCTTAAGGGCAAGCGCTAACACGAGCATGAGCCTCCTTGGGGGTAGAAGCGACCGACCCCCAACGCGTCCCACTAGCAGCCCGGACCCACCACCGGGCGGCTCTCGCCACCAAGCCCGCCCTGCCCCGTCACACTGTGCCCTCTGCTATCTTAACAGGAGGGAACACGCGGAGGGGCCCATCACGCCGGAACTTCGCAAGCGGTTGACAACTTAATCCAAAAAGGAAAAGTTGTCGACCGACACCCAGGGTGCACCACCCTTGACGTGGACTCCTGACACAAGCATATTTTTCTTATTTGCAGGGGTTTACAAGTCTACTAGTAATGTGCAAACTTTATTGCTTGCTTTATTGGGTTCACCCACAGACACAGTGGTTCAACTCACAGATAAGAGTTTATTTTCCTGAAAAATCAAAACACATACGTCAAAAAGACAAACATGATACGGTCATTCCGCACAAGGTGTGTCTACCGTCCATAAGTCGACCTCTCAATAAAAATCTCGGGACGAAACTGGACATGAAACGACAGAATTGAGACAAATCGTATCTATCCTTTGCCAGGTCATACCGACTCAGCACTTGGATCAATAAGGCAGTGGATTTTTTTGTAACAAGCTTACTAGCAATATAGGTTGCACATACTAGTAGTCTTGTAAACCCCTGCAACTAAGATAAATATGCTAAATATGCTTGTGTCAGGAGTGGGTGAATAGTTCAATGGGTGGGGATCTTGCCGCTTTGTATTGCCGCATTATGACAATGGTGATGAAAAATCATAACACTTGTTGCCTCTTTTGTTAAAGATATGTTTCGTACACAGAATTACCTACGCCAGAGATTTGTATCTCTTTAAATCTCTTACACAACCTAATGTGGAAATAATGAACCTGCTTAAATAAAACAGACAAGATGATTTCATACAATTGTTCAAACAAACATAGATAAATAGATATCTAATTGAGCGATGGATATTTTGCTAAAGGAACAAAAAAACTAGGCAATGGAACGAGGGCAATGTACTAAGATGAGCTTGATGGCATATTGAGACGAATCGATTGTCGAATCGAATAGTCCGATGTTCACAGATCGAATTGGTATGATAGGATAGTTCGACATATTTCGAATAGCTTCTTATAATTGCTATGGTCCTTGACGGTATCCAGGTGATTTCTTTTTGGTTATTGTTCATCGCAGCTTGTTATTGCGATTCAATTGAAATTGTTATTGGAAAAAAATCGATGCATTAGCAGTTTAAGGACCAATGAAGTTATACGACATTCCAAATTTAAAAGATTCTCTAACATAAGATTGTATGGCCGTAAGTATATTCATATGTACATTTAATTTTGTGTCCATGCGAATGTTGTTGGATTGAAAATAGCTTTTGACGATAAGATATGTAGCTAATTGTATTATTGTAAAAAGCATAATTTTGTGTTTCCATCCATCATCTATCTAAATGTACGGCCACACCGCGGCTACCTGCGATCGGTGCGATCTTTGTATTTTTTAATTGTATTATTTTCGCGTTTGGTGTGAACCAGTCGGTACAAATACTACTGCGCTATCTGATCGCCGCCTAGATCGCGCACGCAAGACGCTGCGGTGTGTCCGTACCTTAATTGTTTAAATAAGTGTATGTCACTTATTTAAAATTACGTGAAATAAGATATTCAATAACCGGCCAAGTGCGTGTCGGGCCACGCGCAGTGTAGGATTCCGTAGTAGCTTGTTATTCAATGCAAGTCTTTACCCGTTATACACAAGCAACTAGGTACTCCATCTTTGTCACTTTAAAGGATTTATTCTAAGGATTTTGTATTTGGTACAAAATTATCCAACACCCAAGTTCAACGACTATTACTGCTAAACTAATAAAGTTATCTTAACTGCTATAATTTTCCTTTTAAGTTCATGAAATGCGCTATTATCATGAATTTTTCCAGATTTTTCAAGCCAGCAGTTTAGCTTTTAGAGGGGGTGGGGGTCATTTTAAAAGACCTATTCAACGATACCCCACACGATGGGGTAGACGATGAAAAAAACATTCATCCCCACTTCTCATATAGGGGAGTTACCCTAAAAAAATTTTTTTTTCACAATTTTATTTTACCACTTTGTCGGCGTAATTTATATACATACCCCCACAAAATTACAGCTTTCTAGTATAAACGGTCTCTTAGCAAAACCTCGGACAGACAGACAGACAGACAGACAGACACACAGACAGACAGACAGACAGACAGACAGACGGACATGACGAAACTATAAGGGTTCCTTGTCAGGACTACGGAAACCTAAAAAGCATTGTCATGAAAATCAAACGAGAGTGCCAAATTTCAGCTCGATAGCTTCAGTGAAAATGGATAAAATATTTTTGAAAATTACAGGACATACAGTGAAAAATAATTAGGAAAATTCAATTAAATCAAAGCTTTTATTAAAAACATGTAGTCTGTCACTCGCAGTCTTAGATTACTTGTCCATATTATTTAAGCTCGTGGTAGAGAGCAAACCTTACGACTCCTTGCAAATCAAAATTCATCCATCCGTTTACAGACGACAAATACATAGATTTGTACATAAATGTATACATGCACTCGATAAACATTTTGAGATGATTTTTGACATTCGGGTAATAAGATTCCAATCGCATCCATTTGCATTAGCTCAAACTACGAACTGACGAAATCATAGCATTTATCATACAAGCGATTGCGGTCGAGTCAATTAGCCAATCACTCGAAAGCGTTAACCTAAACGACCATGGCCTCCAATAAAAAAATCACAGTAAGCGGTCCATTAAAACTATATCAGAGACGTATGAGCTTTCATCACATTCTCTCGGTGCATTTCCCGCCACATGCCGTCGTAATGGTGGTCGCCATCGTTCATAGATCACAGGAGCACGCGGCCGCAACACATTCTTGGATGTTGCAGACGGACCATTGGATACAACTCCATCCATAGACCTTAGCAGTTTGCACTCGCGTTTAAGATAAATAGATTAAAAGCGGGTAAAACGTAATTTAAAAACCCCATATCCAGACTCGTTTTTTATATAATATAAAAAGATAAATTGACAAGACAAGCCCCATAGAGTTTCTTGGTGTTTCTTCTCTGATGGGAGTATTTCCGAAACACGGTAGATTCAACAGCCATTCAGTTTTCCCCTTTTGTCCGCAGATTTTCTTTCTAGGCTTGCCATTTTTATTTTTATTTAAACAATATTATGCAGCTGACAGACGGACTATCAGTTCCATTTGGATCATGATATGTACTGTGATCGGTATGCGTTTCTCTATGTTGTGTTTTACTATTTCACTTTTTTATTTTTTTTTATATAAAAATTGTCTGAAGTACTGAAACACACAGTTACATGTATGGTTGGTTTTAACCTACTTTAATTTTTTTTTAATATTCTGACGTAAACGATTGGATGACAGCTGAATGGTTCATTACTTTTTTTTTCTAATTCAAAGCGTTAAATTCTGTTTTTGCTATGTTTACTTGATAATTGGTTATGATTTATTTTATGATTTATGATTTTGACGTGTATATGTGCGTATATTTATACTGCCTACATACTGAATAAATGCTTTGATTCTTTGATTCTTGATATTAAATGGTAAGGTGACGATGTGGTCGAAGATGGTAGATAGTCAGCTGACGGAATACTTTTGATGTTTTAGCGATTTTTCCAACTTGAGGGTGGTAGCTTACCAGTCAGAAAACTGCGTTAGCAGTCTAGCAGCAGTAGCTTTCATATCGTTCAAGCGCATATCAGACTACGCTATACTATTCCGCTATATAGCACAGCACGACAAGCAAATTACAAGCAAACCGGCTGCTATAGGTATAGTATAGCTAAGTGTGAACGTGTACTAAATAAATGTCTGGTGAGCGATATTTTTGGGCTATAATCTTTATGCTATAGCTTATATTATAGCGTAGTCTGAAATGCGCTTTAGCGTATCAGTATGTAATAGAAAAGTATCTCGTCTGCACACACGTATGCGCCACTGATATACCATTAAGCGAAGTGGGCAATCTGTCATCGCATCAATATATCGATCGATCAAGCAGTATTGCTGGCAGTACTTCACAGTGCTGGCAACATTGTCCGTGATGTCTTATTCCGTAGCGGTGCGTGGGAGTCCATTGTCTTCAAACGTGTTTTGGAACAAATAGAGTTATTCGTCTTTCGTAGCTGCAATCACTGTCGTTTTGAGATAGCTGTTGTTGATTTGTCTTAAGTATTTCATCAGATTTGATTATATTTGACGTCCTTTTTCGGTTTCATACTTGGTTGAAGACAAAAACTGTAGATATTGGAAGCAATATCCTTGCAAATGATTCCGTGTTCCATTAGTTTGAATTTTTCGCTATTAAGTTATTTAAAATCATCACATAAATAATAATAATATGTCTTATTTGTCAAATAATTAATCTAAATAATTAAAAATGCTACCCAAAGCACTATTCCACGCGGACGAAGTCGCGGGAACAGCTAGTAGGTAATTTATATTTCTCGTTTGAATAGCTGACTCTGTGGTGGCACCGCCCAAGGCGGATTAGCGGGTGTCCTGCTCTATATCACTAGCTAGCAGTTTCTCGTAGGAATTTCATACTTATGTATGACATCCGTATAAGTCCGCGTAGAGCCTAGTTGTAGGTAGATAACCTACAACTAGGCTCTACCCGCAACATTGCTCAAGAATTGTAATTACAATTGTGACAGAAGGCCCATCCAATTCCCATCTAATACACGATACGAATTCCTCACACCGGAAGGGAACAAAACGACGTCCATCAGATGCCTTCAGAGATTCCTCGGGCCGTCGCCCATTAGCGTCGACCACGGAACAGCCCCGGCGATACCTGTCATCCGTTCCGCTGGGACCAAAAAACGCAGGAATGCCGTTTACGCGATCAAAGTGTCTTCGACATGGACACTCACTTTGTCACCAGGGTTGATGCTTTGAAAGAAAATGTTAGTGATATAAAGAATACCAAGTGCGCTTGATTTTTAGGACTTCACGAAATTCGCGCATTGAGTGCATTCATTCGTGCATTCAGCCTTTAAAAATTTTAGCTAAATAGTTAATGTATGTTAGATAAATGATAAGTAAGCATTTCACCAGTATTTCATGTTATGTGAAGTTGACGTATGATTGTTCTTATTTTCAACCGACTTAAAAAAGGAGGCGGTTCTCAATTCATCTGTATATTTATTTTTGTATATACTCGTATGTTACGCGATTACTCCGTCAATTGTGAACCGATTAATATGATTATTTTTTTAATTGATAGGGTACATTTCCAAGGTGGTCCCATTGCAATGTCATCGAGATCTAATAAGTATCTCCAGATTATGATTTATAATTATCCTCCTTCTCTCTCTTATAATGTCACACCACTTACCTTTGCTCAACACGCATCTTCTTTTCTCCGTCCAAAGGTTAACCAAAAGAGATCGCTTTGAGCGATAAGTCCGATCCATTGTACTGTAGTTTTAAGTGGTTACCGATTTTTAAATTATTTACAATTGGTGTTCGAAAAATAGTTTTGTATTGTATGTCGATGTGATCTACGATACAGCACGCACGCCTAGTTACCTGCACATTATTTAAAACATACAGACGAATTGAGAACCTCCTCCTTTTTTGTGAAGTCGGTTAAATTTTTTTATGTATTGTATGTCGATGTGATCTACGATACAGCACGCACGTCTAGTTACCTGCACATTATTTATCAACCGACTTCCCCAAAAGAAGGAGGTTCTCAATTCGTCTGTATGTATTTTTTAACCGACTTCAAAAAAAGGAGGAGGTTTCTCAATTCGACCGTATATATAAATTTTTTTTTTTTTTTTTTATGTTTGTTCGCGGATAACTTCGTCGTTTATGAACCAATTTCGATTATTCTTTTTTTGTTCGAAAGGAGATATCCCAAGCGAGGTACCATGGTAATTTTATCGAGATCTGATAAGTATCTCCAGAGATATTGAGATAAACATCTCAAAATTGGTACTGAAAATGAATAGCGCGGCATTGAAGTCGGTTCTTTTTTAGTTTTTAAACGATATAATCACTAAAATGTTCATCCTTGTGCTATAAAGTATCTCCTTGTTAAATTTCAGTAAGATCGGATCGTCCGTTTAGGCGTGATCAGGAAACAAACGGACAGAGTGACAGAGTTACAAACGTTTTTGTCATATTAGTATGGAAGTCTGGATTTACTACAGTGTAGCCGGTTAAGAAAACGAAAATATACCTTACCTTGTGCAAAAACGAAAGCAATTTAATACGTTCTATCATCTATCGAAAAATTTATGTGCGCTTTTCACAGTGGCCCTCCGGTTAAGGAAAAACATCGTTAAGAAACCAACAACTCCCGCATGGTGGTAGGACACTATCTAGTGTCCGCCTGGCCAGCTACCACCCTCAAGTTAGAAAATCTATCGCCAAAGCATCTAATGTGTTCCGGCAGCTATCCTTGATAGCCAGTTCCCAATCTAGGCGTAGCGTGCTTACCATCTTCGACCGCATCATCACTTACCAACAGGTGAGATAGTGGTCAAACGCTAGCCTATAACATAAAAAAAAACATAATCGCATTATCACTTTGCATAACATCTAATTCAAGTTTTCTGTGCACAGTAAAACGGTACAATTATTTAGTTAGAGAACTAAAAAACAAATAACTTTAAAGACCGTGCTAGATTTATTGCGGTAAATTCTTTTACACCGTATCTGAAGACCTCCCTCTGATGTTTATGTCATTTTTATGGGACCACCATGATTGACTAAATAAAAATTTACTGCCACTAATCGAAGCAGATATTGCGAGAAAATCTGCAATTCCATTTTATTATATTATATAAAAGAAAATAATAGTAAATCAGAAAATCCACTGTCACTGACTCACTGACGTTTAAGACGACCATTCTATCACTGTTGTTGTTTGGACAGCCCTGGAAAATAGTATCACCTAGTGAATTGTTGGTGGAATGCTGTTACCGCACTACTTCAGATTGCTGACACGAAGTTTAATAATACGTCACGATGTGCAATTGCTGCTAGAGTCTGTGCAAAAAGAGAACCGTCGTAGAAATTGAGGGCGCTAGTGTTGATGGTTCTAATTTACTGTTTTTGTTGCGTTGACAACATTGCTCTGTCATTTCCAATACGACTAAAAATGTTTGATACCATGGTAGGTACTTACTAACTCTTATCATTATCGGGTGGTACTAGGTAGGTATAACTTTCTTCCTTACCTTTGAATGTAATTTCATCGTAAAGCCACGACGATTCTGTTTTTGCATTGACTCTACAGTTGGATTATTTATAACTTAAAACATTATACGATAAATTAGGACAAGTCGCTTAAAAATATCATTGCAAGACATTTATGCTAATGTGTGGTATATTGTGTTATTCTTACACTAGATGGACTAGCGTTTTACCACTATCTCGCCTGGTGGAAGCGATGATGTGGTCGAGGATGGTGAACACAACAGATCTATATATCTATATATATAAAAGAAAGTCGTGTTAGTTACTACACTTATAACTCAAGAACGGCTGGGCCAATTTTTATGATTTTTGTATTATTGGAATTGTCTTTGTCAGGAATAGAATAATAAGTAATAAAAACAATGAATAATTGACAAAAAAAAATTATATAAGAAAAAATATTTTGCCAAAATGTTCCTGGGTTTAAAAACTGCCTATCATTTGATGTTCAATTGTTTCTCCCGCCGTATTTTTTTTTTGATAATTTTGGCTCCACACGATTAGTGTATTTAGCCAGTGTTAAGTATAAAAATTCGGATTATCGCTTTTTTTTATAATTATGGCTCCACACGATTAGTGTATTTAGCCCGTGTCAAGTAGTAAGTCAAGTAAAAATTCTTCCAGTTTTTGTGAATTCATGTCATGTAAATTTTAAAAATGTTAAAAATTGTCAGTAATGATAATTGTTTGACATATTTATTGACTGTCAAATATGCGTGCGTTCAGAAATGTATGCATACAAGCAACTTAAAAAGGGTATATTTCCAAAAATCATTTTTTCCAATTTTTATTCTGTATCTGTATTTCCATAATACATTAATAAACTTAATATCTCTTTTGTATTCATTTATTACGTTAATAAAAACCTAAATAAAGTTCATCTAAAAGGTTACACGACATTCATCGTCTGTTAGGTGGTACGAAGTTCGCCGGGCCAGCTAGTACATATATATATATATATGTATATGTAGATCTGTGGTGAACACGCTACATCTACAGTCCGGCAAGTATAACTTGGCGTGCCTGTGCGCCACTGTGCTTTTACTTTGTACTTTAATAACAGTTTCTCTTAAACCACTTTTAATTACTTTTGGCATTATTGAACTATTTTAATGTAGCAGATTTATCAACAATAATGTCGCGATTGTCAGTAAAACACCTTCTTCCAATTGAAACATCGTGTAATGGGCGCAAACTTCGTATAATATACATCCGACCAATGTCGGTACATCACAAACTATACAATAAATGTCGAAAATTTAGAGGTACTTTTATAACCACGACCTACTAGTTTAAACGCCAAGACCGAACTGAAGCCCGACTGCCAACAATCTACCGCGTTAACTTTCTTGTTTTCTTTTTAAGGTTGGCATCCATGCTTAGAGGCTACAGACAATTCTCATTCGCGGTAGTTTTGAAGTTGGCAGGTTGGCACCATCGATTGACACTGACAGTGTGAGTCAAAACGTTTCCAATGGCAGTTTCACAAAACATAAGTCAAATGAGCACAATTCGTTATTAAAATACATCAATATAAGTAAATTTAACTTATAAAAATAAGAAATCATGACACTCGGCCATCCGACAACGTGATGCCTCCCGGCATACACATAAAAATAACTCAATCATATTTTAATAATAATAGAAATATCAAGTATATAATACTGTTCAACTAAGATTCTAATATTTCATCGCTATAATATCATATTACATTATTTCTGATAACATAAATTCCTACAAAATTTATCAAATAAACTTTTCCACGAATATTAATTCCAAATAACTCTAATGTTTATTTAACTTAATATAAATTTACTATGTTTACTAATATTTCACACGAATTGAAAAATAATTACTTATATGTATGAACAAAACTAATTCATTAGACTAATTCGCTTTACACAAATTATTTAACTATGCTTTAATTAAATCATGACACAAAATATAATGTGTGAATAAATATATAACATAAAACCCTGGTTTTGTAACCTCAGTAGCTGAAATCATGACATCAGACCTTATTTCATACCACCAGTAAAGATGCCATCATCATAGCTTTGTACATCTACGGATTTAATATATATCCAAGGTCGGATTCTATTGAATGCAGTAACCGCAGTAACTAATAAGTTTAAAAGTATTATTTAATCAAGTTATTTTAATCTAACAAAATTATCAAAAACTTAGTAAAGTATGAAAAGTCGTTCGAAAGATTATTTATGTAAAGAAAACATGACTACGGCTTTTAATAAATGCTGAAAAAGGCACGGAACAACGTAATATATTCAGAACAATAAGGAATACGTCTAAGCCCATAGATTTGACAAGATCAATAAATAACAAGAGCATAACTGCTGATAAACAAAAACATAAGCAGTGAGTTCATAATTAATCACCAAAAGTATATAAATCACTAAAATATCAATTATAAATGGTAACGTTACAAAGGTATCAAGCACCTAAACAATAAAATATTTTTAATCCACTTTGTTTGAAATACCTTCGACTCCAGCCAAAATAAAATAAATACACTTTAATACGAAACGCTAATTTCGTCAGTCGCCTGTAAAAATCGCTGGCAGAAAGGTTAGCGTTTTTGATTTGCAATCTGCGTGACCCTGATTCGAACACCGTCATTTATCGTTTTCTTTTTTGTTGCCAGCGCAGTAACTTTGAATAGAAACATCAATGTTAGTGAAATGTCAGCAGATAACCAAGATAGCACCACTTGTAGTTTACCTGATTATTTTGAAAATTAATATGGAACTCCCGAAATAATTCCAGGACTTTATATTTAGACATTAGAATGAAATTATAGTATTACCTCTTGAAGACGAAACTTTAAAAGGCAAGAATGAAGAATTAACTCTTTGAAACGAACTATATAAAAAGTTATTTAAAGTTTCATTAAATCGAAGTCATTAACTACATCTCAAAAGTAGTAAATCTTCAGTAAAACATTGATGTGTATTTTCGGGCTGTTGCCCGAACTAAAACAATTATTGATAATATAGACTCCAAAAAAACATTCAACGTTTAATAAGACAGCGTTGACATAGACGGAAAATTACTATAAAATGAACCCAAAAACAAATATTTCATAATTATTTAAAGTCATTAGAAATAACCCAAGTATCCACTACATGTCTAAAGAAGGAAATATCACTTGACATTACCAACAAAGAAATTTGTGTTTAGAGCTCGAAATATCAAATAAAGATAGTAACGGTGGCAGAAAATAAATTACCGTATCATAAAAAGACAGATAATATGTTACTAACGTGTCGTATTCATCCAGTAGTATCTTATGTATATGTGTATAATAATGTATATGGCTATATATATGTGTGTATGTATAAAATGTGTGTGTAATGTACATTTAGTGTATGTATTTTATGTATTATAATTATTGTTATATAATTTTATAGCTGTACACCCCTTTCCCTTGCAACATGAATATGTGAAATCCTGTCCACCCAAAGCTTGTCTAATAAAGATCACTCCAAGCGATAAGACCGCCCATAGTATGAACATTATCTTGTTATGAATTATTGTCTGTATATTTTATTTGATGTGCAATAAATAATCATTCTATTCTATTCCACCTTTAGATTAATGTCAGTAGCAACAAGCAGCTTGTTACAGATATGGATAAGAAGTTAGCCAAATTACGGAGAATGATTACTGCATTAATCCGCGAAAAGAACTTCAGAATATCAAGTGATCACTTTGGTAAATCCATGTAATACATAGTACACTTATAAATAGTATACATACTAATAGTATACCTATTATGTCTACCAACTGTTGAATACTCAAGACTTACAATTGAAGAGTAGAATATCTCAATTCCTGAGCTTGAGCTAAAATCAATCACAAGGAAGTAATCCAAATAGGAATATAAAGAGAACAAAAAAAAACCCACAATGGAGTAGTAATTGTCATGAAAAATATTTGTAGCTTCATTGATCTTTTCTTAATTAGAACAAATGTTTCTGTTTTCCTATGTAATGAAATTATAATTATAGTAATAATGATTTCCATATAGACGTACAAAATTAACATCGCTTTATACTTTAATGATTTGTTTTTTAATTGATTATTGACATTTTATTAGCATTATTCAATTTTCAAAGCATTAGCATTTAAACAACAGACTATATAAAATAGGAACCAAAGTTGGTTTTATAACTCCGTGCATTGTTTTTTTAAAAAAATTACTGTAAAACTGAACTGTTGAAACTAGCACTCTATGAACACACTGCACAGCTGATACGGTGTGGAGATTGAAAATCAGTAGTAAAAAGCAGATACTTTTTACAGCACATCTACACTCAAATCTACAATGACAAATAGAAAATAAAAATAATACTCTAAATTCCTATTAAACATTTTATACGCATGTCACAAAAATAAAAATATCGAATAATAAATCGAAAACGTCGTGGTGAATACGTAAATATATCAAACAAAATGTTATCTTAATTCGCAATTATTTTAAGTAAAATAACTTTAAAGTTACGTATGAGTAATTCATACTGAAGGAATATCCTACATCTTAAATGATTATATTGTAAATAAGGTCATACCAATATCTACCACAATTAGGAAACAAAATAACAACATAAGGAGCAATTCAAATTGTATGTTCATGTGCCCTTATATACCTCACCTCATATATAATACAATATATTTTAAAACTGAAGGTCACTGAAAAATACCAATTGTGTCGGCTATATTTGACATTGTACTCGTATTTCATTAATGTTAATTTTATGTTCTTTCACGTGTCATGACATGGCGAAATAGATGGTCTTATATGATTTCTTCGAAAACCTTTTAAACTCTATTTCATGTGAAATAAATTCAATTCCATTTATTTTATTATAATGCGATTTCTTATAAAATAATAAAACGTATCATCATTGTCGATCACAGCAAATGTGTTCATACACATGATGCTATCCTATGCTATGATTTGATTCATATTGATGCTTTAAACGAATGCGACGAAAAGGAAACCTTTTCGATACATCAGGTATATATCCAGACAATAAAATAGAAAAAATTTAAAACATTTTTATACAGATATACAAAGAAAGCTGATTTTTAGTTCATAACTACCGATCCATAGTAATAATGCCAATAATATCCAAACTATTTGAAAAGTATGTAATATAGATATGCATATATATATATATATATATATATATATATATATATATATATTTCTTCTACAATTAAACGACTACTTCGAGAAATATGATATTTTCTGTGACGAAAAAGGGATATAGATTTACACATTATCACAATAATTAACTTTAAAGCAGAATATAAGTTTCGATGTTGACAACCATAATGCAGTTTATGCGATCAACTGTGACCATGACCATACTACTTAGTTAAAAAGTTACTTAGTTACAAGCTGGACGTCCATGGCGTCAAATGCACTTGGCATAATTATTCATATTTCATATTCTTTTATTCCTAAATCGTCAAATTTACACGTCATTTTTACAGTGTTGTACCCGTGTACAATACACGCAGCCAGCTTACAATAAGATGTAAGTTATCATCTAAATATAATTAATTAAATATACACATCAATTCAACGCAAGGTGAAGTATGGAGTAGCTAGCGTACTTAGCCCACTTCTATTTATCATCTACATTAATGATTTTTCTAGAGCAATCCGATCAATATCCAATGACTGTTTGCCGAAGATAGCATGTTAACGATTCCTTGACACCCTACAGGTCTTACGAGGTGTAGCAACTTCTTCGCTGGTATTAGTAGTAGAAGGCGACCTTCTCTTCTGGTTATTACATGGTCGCCGTCGAGTGGCGAGTCAGGCAGGGTTCCACCATTATCAGTAGAAATCATTGGCAACACACTGAAATACACAAATTGCCAACGGCATAATCCATTCACAAACAAAACACCGACAATATTCAATTTAGATTCATTAAACATTTAAAATTTCCAAAATTATCTAGCATACTGAATCCAGTATTTAAAATAAAATAAATAAAACTCTCCTATCTCTATTTAACCCATTTTTCAATTCATATTTACTTTAGTAAGCTGTAATATTTTTATAAACATCACCATCATCTCCACCATCATCATCACTTCCATCAACACCATCACCGTTATCATTATTGCCACCATCATCACCATCATCGCCGTCATCATCGCCGTCATCATCACCGTCATCATCACCGTCAGAATCATCATCATCACCATCATCATCACCACCATCATCACCATCATCACCATCAGTACCATCATCATCACCGTCATCACCATCATCATCACTATCATCATCACCATCATCATCATCATTATTATCTCGCTCGATTTACCAATAAGTACAGCTAGTCCTTTAACTGATAATCCGACGTGTCTAATCGACTCAACCAACGTACAATGTGACACTCACGTGCCAGCTCAATTAACCGATGAGTACAATTAGAACGCCCCCTAATTAACAATTCGACGTGTTTAATTTACTTAACCAACATCCAACGAGACACTCACGTGCCCGCTCAATTAACATCCAACGTGACACTCCCGTGCCCGCTCAATTAACCATCCGACGTGTCTAATCGACTCAACCAACATCCAAAGGGACACTCACGTGCCCGCTCAATTAACCGATGAGTACAATTAGAACGCCCCCTAATTAACCATCCGACGTGTCTAATCGACTCAACCAACATCCAACGGGACACTCCCGTGCCCGCTCAATTAACCATCCGACGTGTCTAATCGACTCAACCAACATCAAACGGGACACTCCCGTGCCCGCTCAATTAACCGTTGAGTATAATTAGAACGCCCCCTAATTAACCATCCGACGTGTCTAATCGACTCAACCAACATCTAACGGGACACTCCCGTGCCCGCTCAATTAACCGATGAGTACAATTAGAACGCCCCCTAATTAACAATCCGACGTGTCCAACCAACGTCTAGCGAAACACTCAGGTGCTCGCCCAATTAACCGTTGAGTCAACTGGCACGCCCTCTAATGTATCCAATAAACTGACAACCAGTCGACCCATACATTAGAAAATCAATATATTATTTTAACACACTTGTAACTTTATATTCTGTATGCTTGTTAGACTTTCTGTTTGAAACGTTTGTAAATATTAAAATCAAAACTTATATAGTTCAATGAATTTCAATGGTTTAATACTTTCTTATAGCACGCGCAACCACAACATAAAAATAAAAATAAAATGTCAAACGTGTTATATGCTATCGGAGGGTGGCCCCGACCAAACACAAACACGCCCAACTCAAAAGCGTACGAAAGCATGCGCTAGGTTCTACCAGAGGGTAGCCTTGGCCAAGAACCCACGCACACCACCGCACACGAATGATCTTGATTTAAGCAGCACATCACCAGAGGGTTGCCCTGACCAGACACGCTGCACAAATCCAACACAATCATGTAACTTGCACGTGTCATGATCCAGTTCAATTTTCAAATAAATGTCAGTTACTTCTGATAAATTACTTTAGTGGATGCATATCAAGCATACCAAATATAGGAGAAAAAAAACAATCTATTAAAAGCTATCAACATACCCTTTGGGTTATCCCGCTTCTGAATTGTCAGTAAAACACCTTCTTCCAATTGAAACATCGTGTAATGGGCGCAAACTTCGTATAATATACATCCGACCAATGTCGGTACATCACAAACTATACAATAAATGTCGAGAATTTAGAGGTACTTTTATAACCACGACCTACTAGTTTAAACGCCAAGACCGAACTGAAGCCCGACTGCCAACAATCTACCGCGTTAACTTTCTTGTTTTCTTTTTAAGGTTGGCATCCATGCTTAGAGGCTACAGACAATTCTCATTCGCGGTAGTTTTGAAGTTGGCAGGTTGGCACCATCGATTGACACTGACAGTGTGAGTCAAAACGTTTCCAATGGCAGTTTCACAAAACATAAGTCAAATGAGCACAATTCGTTATTAAAATACATCAATATAAGTAAATTTAACTTATAAAAATAAGAAATCATGACACGGTAATCTCTCAAACGTCAAACTCACAGTTTCAATTAAAAGAATTAGTTCCAAAAACTACCACCGCCAAGTTATACTTGTGGCACTGTAGAATATTTATTATAACTTTACTACGCCAAAATGCTTGAAATAATATTGACATGATATAATCAGCCAGGCTATTCTGTAAGCTAGTTTACGCATCTCGCAAACGGAATCCGCGGTAAGTCGTACAACGAAATTTAAATCGTAACGCGATTGTAATACGGTTGAATTTTGTAACACGAAATTCAAATCTTACTGCGAATTTCGCTTTCGAGATTAGCTTACAGAATATACTGATACCTAAGTAGATATCTGGAATTGAGTCCTAACAAACATAAATACTGTACCTACATACATTTTACATACATAGAATATGTCGGAGTGTCTTATGTTGTGTGAGAGAGATGACTGTAAGTGTGCTTTGTCTTTTAAATTTTATGTTATTTTTAAATTGGTGATTTGTACGATACAATTTTATTCGATTATTAACTTTGTTTGACTTTATTATTATTCTAATATTGAGGATTAATGCCATTCTAGGAATGATTTATTATTACAAGCTTTTATTTAACTTGCGATGTATGTATGTATGTATGTCACTATGTATGTTCGGGTGGAATCTTGGAAGCCAAATAAGACCCACTTCCCGATGTCCGATTGGACTCAAATTTGTTTTACTTATGTATCTTTGGTGACAATACAATGATATGGTACCATGAAGCTGGTCTGATGATGGAGACGGAAGGTGGCCACGGCATCTCTGTGATAAAACAACATAACCCCACCGAGTATGGGCTCGATTGATTTGTCTTGATGAGAACTTTACGCCTACATGATATCCAGGTTCTGATGATGAAGCTGGAAGGTGGCCACGGCATCTCTGTGATAAATCAACGTAACCCTACCGAGTTTGGGCTCAATTGATTCGTCTTGAAGATAACTTTTCACCTAGATGATATCCAGGGTCTGATGATGAAGCTGGAAGGTGGTCACGGCATCTCTGTGATAAATCAACGTAACCCTACCGAGTTTGGGCTCGATTGATTCGTCTTGAATATAACTTTTCACCTAGATTATATCCAGGGTCTGATGATGAAGCTGGAAGGTGGCCACGGCATCTCTGATAAATCAACGTAACTCTACCGAGTTTGGGCTCGATTGATTCGTCTTGAACAGAACTTTACACCTAGATGATATTAAGCGACTGGTGATGAAGCTGGAAGGTGACCACGGCATCTCTGCGATATAATAACGTAACAGTGGATTTGGGCTCAAATGATTCGTCTTGAGGAGCACTTTACACTTAAATGATAGCATAGATCTGATGATGAAGCTGTAAGGTGACCATGGCATTTCTGTTATAAAGCAACATAGCCCCACCGAGTCGATTGATTTTCCTTGAAGAGCACTTTACGCATAATCACATCAAATATCCGTGGAATATTTTAAAACATTATGCCTTCTCTTAAATATTTAGGTAGTAGGTAGGTAGTCGGTACCTACCTACTAAAAAGTTAAAAATAAATTATAAGTAAAAAATATTTAAGAAAAAACAAGCTTTTATCTGGAACAATGAACTAAAATGTTAAAAATAAATTCTAGTAAGCACTACCCGTTTTTCAGGCTAGGTAATTTCTATACTTCAGTGCCTCAAGCTTTTAAAAATATAGGTAAGTACCTACACGCCAAATACTTACTAGAATTTATTTGTACCATTTTAGTTCATTGTCCCAGATAAAAGCTTGTTTTTAAAAATATATTTTACTTATAATATCGTTTAAAAACTAAAAAACAACCGACTTCAATGCCGCGCTATTCATTTTCAGTACCAATTTTGAGCTGTTTATCTCAATATCTCTGGAGATACTTATTATACCTCGATAAAATTACCATGGTACCACACTTGGGATATCTCCTTTCGAACAAAAAAAGAATAATCGAAATCGGTTCATAAACGACGAAGTTATCCGCGAACAAACATAAAAAAAATATTCATTTTCAGTACCAATTTTGAGATGTTTATCTCAATATCTCTGGAGATACTTATCATACCTCGATAAAATTACCATGGTACCACACTTGGGATATCTCCTTTCGAACAAAAAAAGAATAATCGAAATCGGTTCCTAAACGACGAAGTTATCCGCGAACAAACATAAAAAAAAAAAAAAAAAAAAAAAAAAAAAAAATATACGGTCGAATTGAGAAACCTCCTCCTTTTTTTGAAGTCGGTTAATAATTTATTTTTCTGATTATTATGATTTAAAGTTTTGTAATATCATTTTGTTTTTTTTTTCACATCATGAGCCTTGGGTCCGCATTGGTTGTTTATTTAGTTCTAATAAATATTATTATGTTTAAATTCTTAATAATTGTAATTGGTGTTGTACCGTTTTAATTAAGGTGAATAAATAAAACTAAGAAATCAAATACTTCGAAATCGTTCGTCGAGTTCATTGATTTCCTGATTTGCCTTCCTGGTTGAAAGATGAGATGTGATCACAGAGGCATCAACACCAATATTATACATGCGAAAATCAGTTTGTTTATTTGTTTCTTCGGGCCTTCTATACGATGAAACGGCTGGAACGATTTCGCTGAAATTTTGTAGCGGGATAGCCAGTACTATAGGATACTTTACTTTTTGGGACAGCTGCTTTGTGTAAATTGGACTATAATTGTCTGTCTAACCACTGTCTGACCACCTTTTTCCATTTCCAGACGAACTAGATCCTATCTTAGACCTTATCGTCCCAGATTAACACGTGAGATAGTGGGCAAATGCTTTCATACCGCCATAAAAAATATTTTTTGACAAAAAAAAAAAAGGAAATATTTTAACAGAAGTTCGAGTTGTGAACTAATTCCGCAGGTTATTCTCACCGACTTTCTACTAAAGAGACTAAATTGCATGTATCGATGTCCCACGGTGGCGCACGTAAGTCAATCTGCAGTCAATTGCAGACGATATCTATGTAGGCAGCGGTGCCGCGATTACCGGACTTGGCGTAGTGGCCGACTGGATAACTTCACACGGGTCCTGTCTATCTATCTACCTACATGATTTTTTAACCGACTTCACAAAAAATGAGGAGGTTCTAAATACGTCGAATCTTTTTTTTTGCCGACTTCCAAAAAAGGAGGTTACTCAATTCGAGCGTATATATATATATGTTTGTTTGCGGATAACTTCGTCGTTTATGAACCGATTTTGATAATTCTTTTTTTGTTGGAAAGTAGATATCGCAAGGGTTACCATTGTAATATTATTGAGATTTAATGGGAATCTCCAGAGATATGGAGATAAACATCTCAACATTTGTCTTACGATGCATTTATATACCTCGATGACATACACACGCTACTTACTGCTGGCTACTTATACTAGCACGACGTTTGAAGTCGGTTCTTTTACGATCTTAAATCTATACTAATATTATAAAGAGAGAACATTTGTATTTTTGTATGTTTGTAATGATTTGGCTCAAAAACTACTGAACCGATTAAAAAAAATCTTTCACTAATACATAGAATAGACTTTCGGAATCAAAATAGGCTATATATTATCCCGTCCATATATCCATATCCCGAGTCCAGGAGATGTCCCAGCATCAGGTCAATGCTTCCATGTTCTTACAATATCGTTGAAGAAGAAGATTTTCGAATTGATCAGACCTATGAAAGTTGATTTCATAGCGCAATTAACTAGAAAAAAGCTCATAGTTTTATAACGATTGAACGAATTTTCATGAATCAAAGCTAAGAAAACTCTCGATGAAGACATCTATCTAATAAAAAAAAACTATCGATAATAAAAACAAAATCGGTTCATCGGGTTAGGTGCTAAGATGCTACAGACAGACACACAGATACACACGTTAAACGTATATTACCCCTACATTTTGCGTCGGGGAACGCGTAAGGTTACGGCGGCAGATTTTCTCCTTGGTGGTATGCTACTTTTTGGTAGATTTAATGATCCCACTACCACTGTACGAAAACTCATGATTCATGAATGCACATAAAACTTTCATTGGTAGGTATATAGCTAGGATTAGAACCAACGACCCTCGGGTCAGAATCAGGGTAACTATCCTTTACGCCAAAGGGCC
Source organism: Cabera pusaria (assembly GCA_954871355.1). Classification (NCBI taxonomy): domain Eukaryota; kingdom Metazoa; phylum Arthropoda; class Insecta; order Lepidoptera; family Geometridae; genus Cabera; species Cabera pusaria. Next base: position 25,367,665 of record OX940887.1, read on the forward strand.
GTCCAATATCACTACGTAAGTATTATAAAACAAAGTCCATCACTGCGTCTGTCTGTCTGTTCGCAATAATCTCAATAGCTACTGAACGGATTATCATGCGGTTTTCACCAATAGCCAGAGTGTTTATGAGGAAGGTTTAGGTGCATAATTCGTTAAGGTTTTTGTGTAAATTGGTTGAAATATGACGATGATTGTCGAATATGTTAATAGTTATAGTTTTATATTCGATGCAACAAACTGATGCAAATTTTGTATGCATAAATGTTCCACCCGTGCGAAGCCGGGGCGGGCTGCTAGTTAATTATATCTTAGCCACTGAGCGCAACAATCCCGATTTGTCTTCCATAATGGCTAGCCATTATGGAACCCTAGGAAACAAAAAATAATTTTCCAAATCGGTTCAGGCATCTTCGAGTAATCGGTGAACATACGTAGGCGGGATGATACGAGTAAGTAACTAGCCACTGCTATTTAAAATGTTTAAAATTAAAAAAAATTGTCATTTTTTAATTCGTATCTCTGGCCACCTGTGTTCTAGATGGGATCTTGATGATAGATTACCTTCCTAAAGGTCAAACAATTAATGGAGAATACTACGCTAATCTTCTAGATAAGTATTCTGCAAAAATGAACAAGTTTGGCGAATAAAAAAATCATCTTCCAGCAAGACAACGCTAGGGTTCACACATGTGTTAAAGCTATGGCAAAAATCAACGAGTTGAAGTATGATTTGCTGCCCCACCCACCTTATTCGCCTAACCTAGCGCCATCAGACTTCCACTTATTCCCTAAGCTCAAAACTTTTTTGGGTGGACAGAAATTTGTCACAAATGATGAAGTCTAAGCCGCTGTAGAGGAGTATTTCAGGAGTATGCAGGCATCGAAAGAAATCATTTTATGGAAGGCATTACTGCTTTAGAACAAAGATGGAATAAGTGCGTAGAGGTTCACGGAGACTATGTCGAAAAATAAAATTAATTTTATCACGGAAAGTTAAGTGCTTTTTTATTAGGCTAGTTACTTATCTTTCGTACATTAAAAAAAAAAGATTCCGACGAATTGAGAACCTCCTCCTTTCTTGTGAAGTCGGTTAAAAAGAGTTAAAGATATATTTTAAATAAACTGGCCAAGTGCAAGTCGGACTCGTACTAGTAGGGTTCCGTACCACACTACAGTATTTTATAAGATCGAGCAAATAATACCACTATCATTTTTCGCCAGCAAAAAATAATAATTAATAAACATTTTATTTCTTATAACGCCATCTAACGTCTAACAAAGGTGTTAGGGATCGACATCTCAATATAACGCCATCTATGGGACGTTTACCTAACTAGGCGTTCATAGATGGCGTGAAATGCCGAAAAAAACACGTTTCTTGTATGGGGACCCTCTATTATTTTTAACTTTATTCTGTTTTTAGTTTTTGTTGTTATAGCGGCAACAGAAATACATCATCTGTGAAAATTTCAACTGTCTAACTATCATGGTTCATGAGATACAGCCTGGTGACAGACGGCCAGACAGACAGACAGACAGACAGACGGACAGCGGAGTCTTAGTAATAGGGTCCCGTTTTACCCTTTGGGTACGGAACCCTAAAAAGCATCTTATATTTAATTCAGTTCATAAATTCCATATATTTTGGAAGTGGAAGTCATCTAATTAAAATATCTTCAACGCAAAGAAATAGCTGAAAAACTGCTGCAACACATAGGTGCTTCATCACTCAAACTCATTGAATCGTCAAAGAATGCGTTCTGATCATGAATTAACTCCAATATTCTTCACAAATTCCCTAAAACCGTGGGAACTAACAAACACCTCGGTTTGAGAGCAATTAATTCCAAGCCGTCATCCAGTTAGTTTTATTTGTCGACGCGGTCTTTAAACAAATTACTTGCGTACTCTGTCAGGAGAGTTGCCAGGTAGCGCTTGAAGGGTTTGATGTTGGCAGGCACATAAATGCATTGGAATTAAAATAATTAAGATAATTTAAAACCTAAACCAACCGACTTCAATGCCCCGCGAGTCAATTTCAGTAGCAAGTTTGAGACGTTTATCTTCATATCTCTAGAGATGCTTATCAGATCTCGATGAAATAACAATGGGACCACCTTGGAAACGTACCCTACCGATTACAAAAATAATCATTCGAATCGGTTCACAATTGACGGAGTAATCGCGTAACATACACACAAAAAACATACAGACAAATTAAGAACCTCCTTCTTTTTGGAAATCGGTTGAAAAGTAGAGTAAGAAATGTTTAAGGTTTATACTTCTTAGGCACGGAAGGGGAAAAATTATGAGAGTTAATTCTAAGTGAATATTCTAAGGTGCCTGCGCACAGCGACAGAATTTTTGTTACACCGTAAAGTTAGTCAATTAAACCGGTGCTGAAAGATGGAGTCTCACAGTTGGGCTGGTCTCAAATTTATGGTCACTAAGTATGCTATTATAAATAGGCATACACAGAGATTCACTGAAGGATCGAAACCGCAGTATTAATATCAATGCTATATTTATCTTCCATCTTTTATTACTCCCCGTTTTCAGAAAGCTTTTTTCCGAAGTCTGGGTAGCCTTTTCCAACTAGCAACACATATTTTAATGCATAAAGTCAGTCAGCACGAGTCATTGCTCATTACCGGGAAGGCGTGTAATTATTGTGCAATATCAAATTTGTCGTCGGTTCTTTGAACAGGGCAGGTAACGGTGTTTGTAATTGGAGACCAAACGTGCTTCCGTGCATTTGGACTATTTTTCGAGAGTACGGCAACATTATTATGTTGCGTCTAAAAATTTGAATTTTGAAAAAAGAAAACATTATTTCAAAATTTAAAATAATTGGAAAAGATTTATTTATAATGTATTCGTAACTTTATTTTATTGAAGACTAGCCGTGCCCCGCGGCTTCACCTGCGTTAAAAACAACTTTTATTTATTTTAATATTTTTTTCATAAGAACCATCTCCTGGCGTTAAGATACACAACAAAAAAAGAATTAGCGAAATCGGTCCAGCCGATAACGCGTGATGCCGTGACCAAGGGCAATTGGGATTCATTTTTATATATAAGAGATATGACGCTCTAAAATCTTATCTAGCAATCCATCTTGGTACTTTGCCTGTTACATACCATAAAAAAAATGTAATAGTCCAATACAATGTTTAGTAAAACCCATACGGGCTGATCACGATGATAAACGAGGATTACAACAATTTTCTCTCCAAAGATCATGAAAAACGTTCAACTTGAGATTATCGACCACCCAAGTTAAAACTTGATTTAATTACATTTTTGAGTCATGTCATCAGCAGTATAGCATAAGTTCTAATTTATAAATAAATAGGAAATAAATTGTTAAGTTCCAAACACAGATTCTGAGAAATAGGAGTCATCAAAATTGAAATGTCTGTCATTAGGCCTACACGATTTCGAATGTTATGAACCAGCGAAAAAGAAAATAGTCTACTGTAATAATTTCTATTACTATTTGCAGTTTAGCATAGTAAACTAAATATACGATTCATATTTCAACGCATATTAGAAATATTGTAGATTTTTTTTCGCATTCTGTAGAAAATAATAAAAATTAATATTTATACATCTTTTTAAGTGCCAATTAATTTTTATGTATTTATATTAATTTTTGTTAGTTAATTAATTAAATTCTTTAAACACTATCTACTGAGTTCAGATTACTAAAAGTAACAATTGTTTTCAAATTCTGTGTACGGCCATTATCCTATCCTACTTAATATAGGTAGTACTTATGTACTACCTACTAATGTTATACAGGAAAAAGTTTGTGATTTTGTAAGTATGTTAGTTATAAGAGGCAATAGCCCAATGTATAAAGTGTTGGACTGGCGATCGAGAGTCCGATCCCCACAAATTGCACTATTGACGTTATAACGATATTTAGCTTAGTTGGAGGGGTTAAGAAGAATACTATGTGCAACCCACATTGCTAGTGAGCGTTTCTTTACAAAAAAAAAGTTATTTCTTCACGCTAAAACCACTCAACCTATTGAGCTAGAATTCAGTATGGAGATAGCCTAGACCCTGAAAGACCCTGAAATAATACAGGGCACTTTCAACAACAAACAAAAAAGGTACAATACCTTCACGGGGACGATGTTTACGCGGGTAATACCGCGGGGCACAGCTAGGTGTGGCATAAAGTGGATGCTAGTAAAGAAAAACTTTTACATACAAACATGGTAGGTACCAATATAATATGATAGGGTAAGTGGTGATTGGTTTGCTTCAATAAATGACACAGTTAAAATATAATAGCTTTTGTTGAGGAACACACATTATATTGTCTCGTAAAAGTAATCATAATCATAAAATTATTACGAAAGTTTGATTATCATTTTTAGGGTTCCGTACCCAAAGGGTAAAACGGGACCCTATTACTAAGACTCCGCTGTCCGTCTGTCTGTCTGTCTGTCTATCCGTCTGTCACCAGGCTGTATCTCATTAACCGTGATAGTTAGACAGTTGAAATGTTCACAGATGATGTATTTCTGTTTCCGCTATAACAACAAATACTAAAAACAGAATAAAGTTAAAAATAATACAAGAAACGTGTTTTTCGGCATTTCACGCCATCTATGAACGCTTAATTAGGTAAACGTCCCATAGATGGCGTTATATTGAAATTTTGATCCCTAACACCTTTGTTAGACGTTAGATGGCGTTATAAGAAATAAAATGTATATTAATTATTATTTTTTGCTGGCGAAAAATGGTAGTGGTATTTTTTGCTCGCTCTTATAAAATACTGTAGTGTGGTACGGAACCCTACGAGTGCGAGTCCGACTTGCACTTGGCCAGTTTATTTAGTATTATCTATAAATATATTCGCCTAAAGTTGTAGTTTACTAACGGTTCTCACGGCATTTCTATTATATTACCAATCTATGATTAATATTAGATATTTATACCAATTAACAATTATTATGAGAACCCCGTTGGCGTAGATGATGATGGCTTGACTCCTAAGCGAGAAGACGCTGGTTCAGTAGTAGGAGCATATTATATCGATTTGCCTGACTTGCTACCAAAAAGTATCTTACTACCATCGATGAGAAAAACGTCTGCCGCCATAACCTTACGGTGTTCCCACAGCCTACAGTCATTGAAAGTCAGAGTATTCTAGGCCTAGCGTGTTCACCATCTTCGACAACATAATTGCTGAACGCCTAAAAAAAAATCCGCAGAAAGTTTTCTTGAAGCTAAAATGGATAAGAAACTTTTTACAGCTGTCTCAAAAATCCACCCCGTTTAACCTAAGTTCCTAACTAGGCGTCTTACATATATATAACCTATGGAAAACTATACCTATGCAGTTTTTGCTTAATAATTACAAACAGGCTAGTCGTCTGTGCTTACCTACCATTTGATACGACGCAGAGTTTAGTGACTTGTAACTTCACTGTCATTTGGATATGCAGTTACTCTGGTCATCATCATTACACGTATGACTCAGCGCAGCCTCGTTCTTGAGGCAACTTTCAGATTGATGTTTGATTTTGAACTTTATTGCTTAGGCTAAAAACTCGAAGATAGCGTAATAGAATAATAGTCTATCCCCAGATGAATTTTAAAGCAATATCTTTATAATTCTATTGCGAGAATTTATATTCCTAACTTCAGTTTCAACATCAAAGATAAATACCTAGTCTCTTTTAAATTGAATATCCATAATATGTCGAGGGTAAATAGGTATTTTCTAGATTATACTTGAATGCATCATCTTTTGTATTCGGTAACGCTTCAAACCGACGTACTACGTGCCTTTGACTGACACTGTGGCCATAGAAAACATAATAATACTACCTGTTTCTTAAACTCTGACCTGAACTGCCAGAATTTTGCACTGCACTGCACTCTTAATTGAGGCCACTATAATTGTTATAAATTTATCTAAAAATGTTGCACTACAAACTGCTTAAAGCTATTCCAGACGGATGCAATCCAGCGATCCAACCAAGGTGACCTTACCTGTTTCAATTCTACTAGACTGCAGATATATATATAATAGTTTTAAGACAGTCGCGCCGTGACAGAACGATAACTGAACTAAGTGATCTTTATAGAGATTTTCCGCGATTTTTCTCGCGACTGATTCGCTAGCGTGTTGGCGCGTGGATTAGGTCCGTGTAGCCAAAACACAATCCGTGGATGGCAACTTATTTGCCACCAAGGTCACCTTGGTTGGATCGCTGGATTACAACCGTCTGGAATAGGTCTTAACATTTATATTTCTAAATAATTTCCATGTGGACATATCTCGATATTTACTGAGCGTGAAGACTATGGTATTTTCATGGATTTCAATAGATATCACAGGCTTTCTACATTACCTAATTCTAATCCTTTTGTACTACAAATATGTAAAACATACAGCTTATATAATTTGTTTGACGACTATTTATCATACGAGCGTTGTGTATGTTCTGTAACCTTCATCATCTGAAGAAGATGATGAATCATCATTATAATCATCAGCCTTATTCGTTCCTGAACTAGTCGCATCCAGGTTTGACCTGCGGCATTAATTATGTCATCAACCAAACAAAAGTCGTGTCCAAGCAGGCGGGGTTAAAAGTCGTGTTGAGTGCGTCATTAGTCGGACGTTTGTCTTGTTTGACTCAACTGTCATAACAGACATTGAAGCACATGCGCAAACCAATCCCTGCTTTCGTTCCAAATTTAAATCAATCTCCAAGCCAATCATTTGTAACTTCGAAAGTGATTCTTATTTTGAATCTACGTCGTTTTGGTTTGAAGGAGGGAGGAGGAGGAGAAGGTTTTGTGTGGAATTTGTTCTGAATTAGAGTTCCCGATATATGATTTCTTCGTAACATCAACTAATATTGTTGCCGGACGACCAAACCTGTTATCATAATCATAAAAAAGTTAGCAACAGAATAATAGCTACAATATAAAATACACTTGTACAGTTCCCACTGAGAGGATCCACTTGACATTGTCTCAGCCAGAAAGTGCATCGACCGCACGAATTAAATCTTTACGCTACATTTTGACGGGTAAAGAGTTGCGGCACGGAATCAAAATTTAATCAGTTTTTGAACGACTCGTGACGACAGTTCGTTTTTTATTCTGCGCACTCAGGGTTGTCATGTGTAAGTTTACTTAATTTGGGTCTTTTTGGGATTTTTCAAATAGTGTAAACATTTCACTTAGAATTAATGGCTTGTCAGTTGTTATTCCAGGAACCTTGGTCCGTGTTTTCATACCAAACTCGATAAAGTATATCGAACAATTATTGTATGAAAAACAGTACAGCGCCTCTAGTGGTTTTTACATTTAACGAAATTTAGACCAATCAGGGAGCCAGAATAAGTAAAAAACTATATGAGATCTGTCAAAAGCGTTTACAATGAAAACTCGTATTAAGGGTTCAGTTAGGACAATCCAATAGTCGTGTAAAGTTTGCGTTTGTATGGACACTTCACTGTAGTGGGTGGTCTCTATTTACACGAAGCCAAATTGCCGATGTCGTAGTGGCATTATGAAATGGCTCATCCAAAAAAGTGACATAATGTTGATAACGACAATGAGTCTGCTTACAAAGCTGTGGTCTAACTGGTTTGTAAAGACGATAACTGGTAATATCTAAATTATAAAATGATTTATATAGACAACAATACTTTAGAACCGCTCTTTTGGAATATGGACTCACAGACCTCGAATTGCGTTATACTACGTTACTACATCATCTAAGGACATAACCTCGAGTGAATCCATATTTATTATAAACTTTTGATAGTTATATATAAAAAAAGAAATAAAGCTTACTTGCAATGTTGGTTGTAAATTACTAGTAGTCTTATTACCCCTCCAACTAAGATAAATATGCTTGTGTCTGGTGTGGGTTTATGGCAATAATGCATTGGGTGGGTATCGAACTCACAACCTCTCGATCGCCAGGCTGACACCATAACCTCTATTGCCTATTGCTGCTTTTATTTTGTAAACAAAATGTAATTGTTATCTATTTTGACCATAGTCTATCAGTTATATGCCTAATACTAAGTTTTTAAAATAGCTGTATGATTGTAAATTGTTAAACACAATCCAAAATTTCATCGAACCGACGGGACTTGAACCCGCAACCTCCGGAATAACATGTTCCGGTACTTTGCCAATTAAGCCACGGTGCGAAGTACCGTTACGACGAAATTAGTGGATTGCATTTGTTAACCCAATTATGCATTGGTGGCGCCATCTATGACTACTTATTACGTAAGTATAAAAAGTATGAAATTTTGGATTGTGTTTAACAATTTACAAAAATATAAAGTATGAAACACTTCAAAGAAACATAATAGCTGTATGATTACTGAAATAAATAAAATTAAATATTTTTTTTAATGTTTGAACAACCCTAATCGAATACCGTTTGTGAATTTTTATTCGGTGCTAATTGCAGATCAGAACAATTGAGGTCGGAAGACTGACACGGTATGGCAATCTCATTGAAGAGTTTTATGACTACCCTCTTATCAATTACTTATTTAATGAAGTATTATGTTCATTCATTATCATGAGATAAATTTGATGTATGAGCACATATCTTATGCTGAATATATAAAGCTGCTTTTGTGAATATATTTTTATTGCTAACAGACAAGGTCTTGATCACTTTAATCTCACCTGATGTTAAGTGACGTTTGCACCATTGACTTACAGCATCAATGGTGCAGATAAAACTATTTAGTTGTGTTTGCATCATTCAAATTAATAAAACTACTTAACTTTGCTTTCCTGATACCCGCGACTTCATTCACGTACACCAAGAATTTAGTAGCCTATGTTCATACTTATGACCAAAAGTATCTCCTTGTTAAATTTCAGTAAGATCGGATAGTCCGTTAAGGTAATAAACAGACAGAGTGACACAGTTACAAACGTTGTGATAATATTAGTTTGGAAGTATGAACTATAATCTGTGTTATGGATACGGATGTATGGATTTATTACTTCATCTGTACCCTTAGTGTGAGTTTTCATCGTAAACGCTTTTGACAGATCTCACATAGTTTTAGACTTATTCTAGCTCCCTGATTGGTCTAAATTTAGTGAAGTGTAGTAACCACTAGAGGCGCTGTACTGTTTTTCATACAATATTTTTTCGATATACGATATCGAGTTTGGTATGAAAACTCATACTAATGGTACTGTTCTGTGTTCTGTGGGGAACTGTAATCTTGAAATTATTTTTTACAATATTTTTCTGATATCTGATGGGCTAGCGCTTCATTTTCTGGTGGTAAGCAACGATTTGGTCGACGATGGTTAACACCCTAGGCCTAAAATGGTCTGATTCTCAAGGGTTGTGCTGCCGGAACACTGTAAAGTTTTGGCGGAAGATTTTCTGCTAGATGGTAGTAAGCAACTTTTTGGTAGTGACTCGTAGGAACATCGATATAATACTTTATCACCTGTTGACGAGCACCCACTAATGCACATAGAAAAATAAATAAATAGCAAATAAATAAATAAACCGCCTGGTTAGAAGCCAAACTGCTTATCCTTTACGCCAACGGGTCCGTTCAAATTTATAACGACCTGATGAGGTTCTTCAGAGATATGGAGATAAACACCAAAAAACTTGGTACTGAAAATGACTTGCGCGGCATTTGAAGTCGGTTCTTTTAATTTTTTAGACGATCTTAAATTATGTACATAATACATTCAAAAATTTTACAATAATAAAAAAGTATATATAAATAACCGGCCAAGTGCGTGTCGGGCCCCGCGCAGTGTAGGGTTCCGTAGTAGCCTGTTATTCAATGCAAGTCTTTACCCGTTATAAACAAGCAACGAGGTACTCCGTCTTGGTCATTTTACTCTAATACTACTTGGATTTACTCTAAGGTATTTGTATTTGGTACAAAATTATCCAACTCCCAAGTTCAACGACTATTACTGCTAAACTAATAAAGTTATCTTAACCGCTATAGTTTTCCTTTAAAGTTCATGAAATGCGCTATTATCTAGAATTTTTTCCAGATTTTTCAAGCCAGCTGTTTAGCTTTTAGAGGGAGGGGGGGGGGGGGGGCCTACTGGAACAAAAATGTGCACTTTACAGTTTAATATTTCGTAAATGGAGCATTCAATCGAAAAGTGCTATTAAAATTTTATTTCAGCACTTTGTCGACGTAATTTATATACATACCCCCACAAAATTACAGCTTTCTAGTATTAACGGTATCTTAGCAAAACCTCGAACAGACAGATAGACAGACAGACAGACGGACATGACGAAACTATAAGGGTTCCTTGTCAGGACTACGAAACCCTAAAAACATATTCGACCATCCAACTAAGTTAGGTTATGAGACAGATTAATATCTATATTTGGGATTTAAAAAGTTTAAAATTGTCGGTACAGAGAGGTTAACGACCGGAAGCTCATTATTTTACTTGGAATTAAAATAATTCCAACAAACAAGTCAAAACATTTTCTGAATTACTTAAAGCAAGAAACTCCAGTTTATGCAAATTAATTCATTCTAGAAAATTGAAGAATCCTGCGTTACTTGACTTGATTTAAAACGATGTGTGAAATTCCTAGAAGTACATATATTAGAATAGTGAAGTTATAGCTGAATATAATAGTGATAGTTGAATCGCGAATAAATCTTTACATATCTACGAAAACATATGACTATTTAAAAAAAAAATATTATACAGGGACGGTCCAAATATAAATAAACATTAAGAAATGTTCAAAGAGAAAATTATATTCCTTTGGTCAGGTCCATGGTAATACAAATAACCTCATGATGCAATTTCATTAGAATGCATATTTTTTTGGTTTTTAGTTATATATTATTCATTCTTTTAGAACCTGTTGCCTCATTGGCTTAATTTTGTTTATAGTATAACATTTTTTTTAAAATAACATTTACATAGCTCTCCTAGATAAATGCACTTGCAATTATTGTTGTTTTGCCCGATAAGTAAAACCAGGGTCTTAAAGTCTAGCTAGAGTAAATATATAACTTTGTATGCGTGGTATAATCCTACACCGCATCATCACTTAACATCAGGTGTTCAAATGCTACATATCAATTACCAAGCATAAAAAATAATCACAAGCCATTAGGCTTTGCCAGCAAATCAGACTTGAATTTTCAAACTTACCCCACCTATTTGAAGAATTACAATTTGCACAAAATAATGTGAATTTGCTGTCACAAAATAAAGTGCAATTTGCCTATAATTACAAATACCTGAGATGATTCACCAAGATCAGTGCCCTTAGTAATGCCTTAGCAGTACATTCACACGTTGGTCTGTATCTGCTGTTTTAGGTGTTATTGTCGATAACTGTCGACCTGGCGGCTACATTTTCGGAACTGCATTGTGTCATGCCCTGATTACAACCGGCCATTGTGTGCTTGTATTGTCTTAAGATGATGAGCTGGAATTTTGAGCATGACGAGCTAATATATTCATACTAATCTTTAAGGCGTTATTTAATAGGTGATACAAGCAGGCGATGGAAAGGGGAAGGCGAAAAATGAGAATGTAGCTAATTGTCGGTCACCCTAGCTAAAAGTAGAGCATATCCCTAGGCTCTTATTCCAGCCATTTTCAGGGATTTATCTTGTTAATTGGACATTGATTATGAGGTGGCGTAGTGGGAGAATCTTCGTCGGCTTTGACGCCAGAGGTATAAGCGGGTTCAAATCCCCGCCTAGCATCAAAAGATTTATTGATTGAAAAGTGTACGTGCGCATTTCACAGTGGCCCTCCGGAGAAGAAAACCAGTACCAGGTAGTAGGACACTGTCTAGTAATTGAAAATAAGTTGGAATATCTGTCGCCAAAAGATCTAATGTGTTCTGGTAGGTGTCCTTGAGAGCCAGTTCCCAATCTACTCGAATAGACAAACATAATATGTTAACATAATATATGCTGGGTTTAGTTAGACCTCCTTTTTTAGGAACGATATAAACAATAAACACAGAAATTCGAATGCTATTAATGTAGTCCCATAGATTGTAAGTTAGCGCTTCGAGTTTTTGGCGGGAACGTGAAAAAGTGTGTGTGCTCTCATTGTATTTTTTCCTAATACTTGTGTTCTTCCGCGATTTAATGTGTAATACATGTGGATTAGTAACCACTATGTGCCAGTGAATGTGTGCGAGTGTAGGGAAACAGCACAATGTTGAAAAACATGCTATTTGCATTCTCACTCTAGAATATGACTTCAACTTGACCTGAAATGTGACTTTGACCCATCATTACGACTTGAATTCTCAAAAACATGAAGAATTTTAATACTTAACACTGGCTAAATACACTAATCGTGTGGAGCCATAATTAAACAAAAAAAAAAGTTAGCACTTAAATTCCTTCTGGCTTACAATACGACGAGCGAAGCCCACTGGCTTACTATATATCTATCTAATAATATAAGAATCTTTGTCCTGACATACTGACTGACAGACTGACAGACAACGCACAGCCTAAACCGCTGGTCGTAGAGACTTGAAATTTGGAGGGTATATTTGTCTTAGTACGTAAAGGTGTCCTAAGAAAGGATTTTCTAAAATTCACCGCTTAAGAGCGTGAAAAGGGGGTTAAACGTTTGAATCGAGAAACAAGATTAGATAGTCTTTTCTATTCGAAACTTCTCACAAGTGCTTCAGCAAAAAAAAAAAGTCAGTACGTGTTTCAGGATTTTTTGAAATTCCACCCCTAAGAGGGGTGAACAAAGTCTGAAAATCAATATTGTTTCAGATTGTGCTGAAAATATTTTTTTAATTCACCCCTTAAGGGGATGAAACGGGGGTTCAAAGTTTGTATGGAGAAACAAGATTAGATAGTCTTTTCTATTATAAACTTCACACAAATGCTTCAGTAAATAAATAAGTAATTACGTGTTTCAGGCTCTTTCGAAATTCCATCCCTAAAAGTGTGAAGGTGGGGTAACTAAGTCTGAAATCAATAATGTTTCGGATTGCGCTGAAATTTGGCATGCAGATAGTTATTTTGACTTAGGTATCCGCTAAGAAAGATTTTTTCAAAATTCACTCTTCAAGGGGATGAAGCGGGGGTTCAAAGTTTGGATAGTCATCTTATTCGACATTTCACACAAGTACTTCTGTAAATAAGTAAACACGAGTTTCAGACTTTTTCAAAATGCCACCATAAGAGGATAAACTGGGATAACAAAGTCTAAAAATCAATATTGTTTCGGATTGCGCTGAAATTTAGAATGCAGATAGTTATTATGACGTAGGTATCCGCTCAGAAAGGGTTTTCCAAAAAAATTTCTCCCGGATACGGAACAAACGGGATTCAAAGTTTGTATGGCGAAACAAGATGAGAAAGCACGTGTTGTAGGATTTTTCGAAATGGGGTAGGTAACAAAGTCTGAAAATTTGGGTTTTTCGGGTTTTATAATCCCGATATGAATCCCGAATTGCCTTAGTCACGCGATAACATGAAAACGGGTGAACCGATTTGGCTAATTCTTATTCGATGTCTTTAATGCTAGAATCGTTTTTACAAAAGAATAGTTTAAAGTAAATAAAAGAAGTTTTTAACGTGGGCGAAGCCGCGGGGCATTTCTAGTATACTATATACGTATAACACTAATAACTACTTTAGATTACCTTCTATAGCCTCCAGCAAAGTACCGCACCAACAATTCAATCTACTCACCAACAAAGCTCTTTCCAAAGCATAAAGCTAATGAATACTTTAATCAAAGCAACAATACAGAAGTTCTCTGACTAATTATTAACTCCAAATAAAATTAATTACGAGGCCAATGACCTCAGATGACGTAATGATGTTATTGTGGAACGAAGGTTTTACTGTTGCGTTTTATAACTTAATTAAAATTGATAACATTGTTCTGACGGATGAAAGGTTTTTGGGATTATGTATTTTATAAATATTCTTTACGATGATTTTTATTTTAACTTGACTTGTAAGACTATGTCTATGTAATGTCTAAAGGTACGGCCTCACCGCGGCGTCCTGCGTTCTGCGGGCGCGATCTCAGTAATTTTCAATTGTTTTCTGATCGCGTTTGGTGTGAACCAGTCGGTACAAATACTACTGCCCTATCTGATCGCCGCCTGAATAGCGCGCGCAGGACGCTGCGGTGTATCCGTACCTTTAAAATCGCTTAAAAACTAATAGAATCGACTTCTAATGCCGCGCTAGTAATTTTCAGCACCAGCTTTGAGATGTTTATCTCTATATCTCTGGAGATACTTATCATATCTCGATGAAATTTAAATGTGACCACCCGGAAAGTATATCCTTTTAAATTAAAAAATATTTTTTATAATCGGTCCCGGCGTCTGTGAGTAATCGGGGAACATAGATACGTAATAAAAAAATAAAAGATTCCGGTGAAATGAGCAACTTCTTTATTTTTAGGGTTCCGAACCCAAAGGGTACCAACGGAACCCTATTACTGAGACTCCGCTGTCCGTCTGTCTGTCTGTCTGTATGTCTGTCCGTCTGTCACCAGACTGTATCTCATGAACCGTGATAGTTAGACGGTTGAAATTTTCACAGATGATGTATTTCTGTTGCCGCTATAACAACAAATACTAAGAACAGAACAAAGTTAAAATTTAAAGAGTTTAAAACAAATAACCGGCCAAGTGCGTGTTGAGACACGCGCAGTGTAGGGTTCCATAGTAGCCTGTTATTCAATGCAAGTCTTTACCCGTTATAAACAAGCAACTAGGTACTCCGTCTTTGTCACTATAGAGGATTTATTCTAAGGATTTTGTATATGGTACAAAATTATCCAACACCCAAGTTCAACGACTATTACTGCTAAACTAATAAAGTTATCTTAACCGCTATAGTTTTCGATTAAAGTTCATGAAATGCGCTATCACCACGAGTTTTTCCAGATTTTTCAAGCCAGCAGTTTATTAGAGGGGGGGGGGGGGGACGCCCTACTGGAACAAAAATGTGCACTTTACAGTTTAATATTTCGTAAATGGAGCATTCAATCGAAAAGTGCTATTAGCAACCTTTAAGTCATTTTAAAAGACCTATTCAACGATACGCCACACGATGGGGTAGACGATGAAAAAAAAAATCATCCCCACTTCTCATATAGGGGAGCTACCCTAAAAAAAATATATTTCAAATTTTATTTCAGCACTTTGTCGACGTAATTTATATACATACCGCCACAAAATTACAGCTTTTCTTTTATTAACGGTCTCTTAGCAAAACCTCGGACAGACAGACAGACGGACATGACGAAACTATAGAGGTTCCTTGTCAGGACTTAGGAACCCTAAAAACGTGTTTTTTTACGATCTAGATAGCATCATAGATGGCGCTATCGTGTTTACCTTAATCTCGGAATCGGAATCTGAATCTCGGAAACGGCTCCAACGATTAAATAAAATTAAGTATACGGGGAATTTTGGGGGCGATAAATCGATCTAGTTTTTAGGATTCATTTTCAGAAAATGTTGTTTTATTCGTGTTTTCAATAATCAACTTTATCGATAATCAACTTAAAATATGACCCTTCCCGACATCTGTTGGCGAGTAGAAGCTTTAAGTGTTACTGTGTCGGTAAAGAAGTTAGTTGCTCTCAATTTAAAAAAATAGTATTATTTTTCGTCAATAGATGTCGCGAAGACTCATATTTTTCTGTTTAAGTGGCATAAAATACCGAGCAAAGCTTGGTCAACCAGATATTTAATAATATTAATTTCTACTGTTACTATTACTACTATATTATACTATTCAACCTTTGTGTTAACGTTTACTTAGTTGGTGTTAGAAGTTCGTTAGATATTCGTTAGGTCGGAACCCTCCGTGTGCGGGACAAAAGTCTGACTCGCACTTGGCCAGTTTTATTTGAAGTCGATTAAAAAAAAGATAATTAATCATTTCGCTAAAGGAAATAGTCACACGTGGAAATGAGACGAAGCTAATTAAATTAAGCTACGCCTAAGTAAAGTTTAAGTGAAACCTTCATAATTTATTTCTAATGAGATCGAATATTGAATATAGGTTTCTAGAGAACCATATGTGTATGTATTTTGTAATAATGAAAAATTACATTCTAGTAGCTTTTAAGTTTTCATGGTCACTAACACTTTCGCAAGATATTTGAACGGGATATTTACCATGTTTTTCATTATTTGTGAGCTTCCGATATTTCGGCGCTGTTGCAAGCACAGTTTATCCGTGAACATGGTGCTTGCAACAGCGCCGAAATATCAGAAGCTCATAAATAATGAAAAACATGGTAAATATCCCGTTCAAATATCTTGTGAAAATTCATAGTCGCTATTAAACATTCTACCCAACATTTTTTTTAAATGTTATTAATATTTTGTATCCATCCCAATTTCAATTAAATCCGGAAATCTTCAAAAAGTGAGACGAGTGGAGTACCTATGTATTTTGTACTTGACTTTACAAATATTGAATAAACAACGAGAAATTATAGTTAAAGCTCCAGTTTTGTAGCAAATACTTTTGATCAACAGTTAGTAAAGGGGGCAATTAACTAAAGTGGGCATTGAACTAATACAAAGTACAGAATTACAAGAAGGGACAAAGATCCAAAACTTGTATGAATGGTTCGAAAAACACACAAAATCAGAAAGGGGGCAAGCAACGAACAGAGCATATAAATTAGTCTATGGCTTTAAATTTCGGAAGCGGGCTATAAGGCTTCTCGTGTATGGTAAACTATATGTAGAGCTATATAGATAATCAATCCATTCAGCAATTATTTCACATCCTTACCACCTCGACCTCTCTGATGAATGCCCCGTATTTAGGCA
This sequence comes from Cabera pusaria, assembly GCA_954871355.1. NCBI lineage: Eukaryota > Metazoa > Arthropoda > Insecta > Lepidoptera > Geometridae > Cabera > Cabera pusaria. The sequence goes on from OX940887.1 coordinate 25,384,514, forward strand.
CGGACATAGCGCACGTATTTCAGCAATTAACCGTGCGCACGGCGTGTGAAGAGAGCGTTCACCGCTGAGGCTTCGTCACGGCTCGCTGCGGCCCGACTGAATCAAATCTACTAGCGATTGCTGGAGTAGTTTCCTTAACTTACATATTTTATTATTTACTAGCTGCACCCCGCGGCTTTGCCCGCTTTTAATACTGGTTATAAACCTTCCTCTTGAATCACTCTTATCTATTGCTGAAAACTGCATTAAAATCAGTTATGTAGTTTAAAAGATCTATGCGTACAGACAGCAGAAGCGACTTTGTTTTATATTGTCTTAAGATTTTCGCCGTTTCTGTCTCACTGTTGGGGAAAGGCCGTAATACCCTATGTCTAATAAATTCACACACAGCATTATATCGATGTTCTGCCTCACTTGAGCTTACCACTACCAAGGAGAAAATCTCCTGTCATAACTTTATGGTGTTCCGGCAGCACTCAGAGTGTTAAGACTAAGACGTTAAGTTAAGAGAAGAGAGAATGGTCTTAACACTCACTGTGTTAAGACCATTCTTAGTCCTAACGTGTTCAACATCTTCGACTACATAATTACTAACCAACAGGCAAGATAGTGGTGTAACGCTAGCCTATACGATATAGGTATTAAACAATTAGCTCAACGATTCGGCTCAAGTCTTTCAAATTTTCTGCCCACTTAAGCTTTAGGACTTGTCGTGCTTGGCTCTTAATTTGTCTCTGATATAGGAATGGATTGTAAAACTGTGACATAGACCTCCCCAATAGCTCACCACCTGCCTTATCTAGAGAAAGAAAATTCTTTTATAAGAATTTTCTTATAAAAGAAACAAACGATAACAAAAATTACAAATGTGAAAATAATTGTTAATAATTGTGCTATCATAAAAAATAATACATTAATCATTTTCCGTCGTAACAAACACCAGCAATTAATTCAGCGAAAATAATTGGAGCTTAAGACCCGGCTCCACTAATTTGTTTGGGAGATGGAATCGCGGCGATTATTCCGCCGATGTGAAAGCACTATTACGTTAATAAGACAATTATTTGAGAGTTATTAGTGCATTCACTGGTTCTAGATGTATGGTTTCCGTTTATTATACTAGTTCACGGTAATGAAAACGTTTGTTTAGCAGATATTTTGTAGTAGAAGGACTGCTGTCAGTCCGCCTGGGGCTGTACCACCACTTTGCCAATTAATTTTCAGCCGTAAAATAGGAATGTTTTTCGGTTGAAATGGCGAGGTGTCCAGTGAAATTACTGGGCATGTGAGACTCAACATCTTAATGTCTCAAGGTAACAGGCGCAGTGCAGTGACATGCAAAATTCTGGCAGTCCAGAATTTTGCATGCCGCTGTATCTGTAATAGGTAGACGTCATCGCTTACCATCAGGCGAGCGTCATGCTTGTCCTGTTACTTTCTATCATAAAAAAAGTAAAATCACTAGCCCTTTAAAAAAACATTCATATTCCACGGTGGAACAGCTAAAAACAAAGTGGTGGTATAGGTATAGTCACAGGCATACCAGTAGAAGAAATATTCGGTATCACGTTCTGGGCAGATCAATTTATCGACTTACTATTGTTTTCTTTCTGCGAATGACAAATTAGTAATGTGTGATTGCGTATGACAGAGAATCCTAGATTCAAGACAATAATGTAGATGTAGACTCCATACTCAATATTTTATTTATGATGTAATGTAACAGGACAAGCACGATGCTTGCCTGATGGTAAGCGATGACGTCTACCTATTTCAGATACAGCGACATGCAAGATTTCTAGACAGCCATAATTTTGCATGTCGCAGCACTGCGCCTTTTACTTGTATCTTGAGACAAAGAGATGTTCTCTATGATCTCACATGCGCTGTTATTTCACATACCAGTAGTCGACAAATGAATTAATGTGCAGTCATACTTGAGTGCCCATTATTTTAGAAAAAAAAACATCGACATTATGACTTATATCATGCAGAATGCTTTTCACATTATAACAGCAAAAAACCATTTATTTATGTTCTTCTTCAAAAGCTGTTTGTCACTAAGGGACCACCTTTAAAGGTTTAATAAGTCGGTTATTTATTGGCGCAACCATTTACTTACATACTAAATAAATTTACCGGTGGCATGTTGTCCTCTCTTTTTTTCTGTAAGAATTGGAAAGAGAGGGTGAATATGCGCAGAAGCCTCCGAGATATCGGCGCGTGCGCAAGCCAGCTGCGAGGCAGATGTGTACTTGCTACCAGCCGGCTGAAGGGGATGAACATCCTTATTTTTTGGTTACTTTATTATTTTTGTTAGATGGAAGGGGAAACTGAACGGCTATCGGACAATGATCATAAAGATTTCGGAAATAGTAATGATTGATTTTTTATAGCCGATCAAATGAACATAACAAGAAGGCGGTACGAATTACAGGACTTTTTTATTTTTTTTATACTAGATAGTGTAACGTAACGGAGCCCTGGAGGAGGCCTACCTCTCATTACGTGGATCAAGGGAACCTAGACAAGATAAACTACAGAAGACGGCTATAACAGTTATATTCCTATAGATTCTACCATACTCTACGATACTTATCTTAAATAAAACTTAGAGTTTATCACTGCTCTTCTACAAAAATCCTCTATAAAGTCTGCATCTTACCTTGTCGCAGCTCCTCCCGTATGAACATCATTTGTGACGTATATCAATTCATTAGCCAAAGTCTGCATCTTAGCTTGTCGCAGCTCCTCCCCTATGATCATCATTTCTGGACGTAGCTAATGGTGTGCCTTCGGACCCATGCCGATGGTCAGTTGAGGGTCTATGCCCGCTAGCTGCTGGTCGAATCTGGCTCCCACATCGGCTTCCAGGACGCCAGCATCTTCAAAGGAATTCTCATCCTTTTCTATCATATGGTAAATCAATGGAATACTTCAGATAGGGTAGGTAGATAAAAAGATTGTCTACTAGAAAAGCGATAACGTAAGTGGTAGACCGGTACAAATATGAATTCAGTAGGTAGATATTTATAGATATTCCATGCAAATAGGTACCTATAGTCATTATTCGTCTTCTTTGTTATCCCGTTCCCATGACAACGTGACCCGTCATAAAGAAACAAATCGTTTTAATACAAAAGAGTATATGTATGATATATAAAAAATGTATGAGGTGATTAAAAAGATATTAAATTAAAGTATTAAAGTATTAAAGTATTATTTATTCATATCTCAGTGTTTACAGCAAGATTATAACTAAGTTAATATTATCTTATGTAAGCATTAACTTAACAAGAATTTTACATCTTAAAGTGTGAGCATCTGAACCCCGTACTAGTTAAAAACTGTGTTACAGGGTCAGAGTCTTCCCGTATTGTTGACATAATTTGCATTGTTGATATTTTATGAATAATTGATTGAACTATGAAAAACTAGTATTTTATAATTAAAATAATGAAATGAACAAGTACATTTTAATATTTTATAATATAATTAAGGTGTGTGTGTGTGTGTTGGTGTGTGTGTGTGTGTGTGTGTGTTGGTGAGTGTGTGTGTTGGTGAGTATGTGTGTGAGTATGTGTGTGTGTATGTGCGTGTAAGTGTGTGTGTGTGTGCGTGTGTGCGAGGGTGTCTGCGCATGTTTGTATGTGTTGGTAGAATTTTCGTATCATAATTTTTAAAAGGTTGTGAAATTGTTAAACTACTTTAAAATAACAAATAGGTTTTCAGTCTCTCTGTACGATTTTTCCATCAACCAACTTCGGACTTTGTGTTTGCATTGTTTTCGTGTCAAGGAATAGATTTCAATTGTTTTGCTAATGTGATTATATAAGCGTGGACCAAGTGTTAAGAAGTGACGCTCAGCTACATGAGTTCTACATGACACCAACTGATATATTCTATCCTGTCTTCTTTTCAGTTTCTGTTTTTCAAGATCGTATGGGAGGGATGAGTGCTGCCTCAGAATGATGTTGAGCACAAAAAACTGTCTAACTGTCAGGACTCCAGCTATCTTGTAAAGGTCTATGGTGGGGTAGAAGAATGGCTTTTTGAGCATAACTTTTAAGACCGCTCTTTGTGCCCGTTCCAGAGTGAGCATGCTCGTCTGGTATGTGCCGCCCCACGCTGTAACGCAATAGCTCAAGATGGACTGAGCTAGAGCTGTGTAGACAGTCTTTAGAATTGAAAGATCAGCTGATGACCTGAGTTTTTTAAAAATAACTATAAGTTTGCGCACTCGTCCGGTGAGAGTCTTAATATGCTGCGACCAGCTTAGAGTTTGGTCGATGTATATGCCAAGATATTTTATATACTGGACCCGTTCAAGAGTCAGACAGTTGCAGCTTAGTTCAGTTTTGGGTGGATAACATTGGTGGGTTTTCAGGGATGATAATTGTGGTTGTGAAGAATTACAGAGTGAAAAAGTCAGATATTTCGTTTTGTTTATGTTAAGTGTCAACAAATTATTGGAAAACCAAGACAATACAAATTTTAGTGCAAGTTCAGCATTTGAGTGGGCAATAGCCCAAGTTTTGCCTTTTACTAAAAGGGCTGTGTCGTCGGCATATGATACAATTTTACCTTCGGGGATTTTAATATTACAGAGGTTGTTAATGTAAATTAGAAATAATGTTGGACCCAGAACACTGCCCTGTGGTACGCCAAAACCAGCCAAAACAACGTCATCACTTATTATATCTCTAATTTTAACAGCCTGTAAGCGATTTGTTAAGTATTCCGAAAACAATTTTAGCGGGAGACCTCTAACACCAATTTTATCCATCTTCTCAAGAAGGAGTGGGACGGAGACAGTGTCAAATGCCTTGGATAAGTCAAGGAAAATGCCAATCGTTTTTTGTTTTTTGTCTAAATTTAAAACTATTTCGTTTGAAAGTTCCATAACCGCATCTTCTGTAGATTTTGCTTTCCTAAATCCAAATTGATTAGGAGAGAGAATTTTATTTTTGTCTAGAAAACTTAGTAAACGTTTGTTTAGGATTTTTTCTAATAATTTGGAGAGCGCTGTAAGAACGGAAATAGGTCTGTAGTTAGAAACACTGCCTCTGTCCCCACTCTTGAAGATAGGGTGGACAATAGCCTTTTTGAAGGCACTCGGGAAAACACCTTCGGAGAGGCATAGATTGAAAATGTGCTTGAGGGGTGATGTGAGAGAAGTCCGAGAGTTTTTTATAACAGTACTAGGTATTTTATCCCAACCTACGGCGGCATTATCACGAAGGCTTAGGATGAGATGATCAATTTCCTCTTCATCAACACCAAGCATAGCCATGGAATTACCTAATGAGGTTTCATTTTGTGATGGTGAATAATAAGAGATGGTGCTATCTGCAAATTGTGGTTGACGAATTCGAGAAGCTAGTTCTTTACCAATATTGCCAAAATAAGCATTAACTTCATTAATGGAAGATTTTTCACAATCGGATATTTTTAGTAGGTCGATTGCTGTTGTTGCAGAAAATGTCGTGTTGGTTATTTCTTTTATAAGATTCCACGTTTTTTTAGGGTTATTTTTAGCTTTATGGAATTCTTGTTTTTCGTAGTTGTGTTTTAGTTTTTTGAGTAAATTATTACAATAGTTACGGTACCTTGTGTATGTTAGCTTAAAAATCAGGTTTTGTGGGTTCTTGCGACTCTGACTATGTAATCTATCTCTCGTTTTCATGCATTTTAATAGACCATTTGTGATCCATGGCTTTTTAATTCTCTTTCTGCATGACACTTGTAGCATTGTTGTGTGTTTTCTTATTATTGACATAATGATGTTTACAAAGATGTTAGTCGCTAGGTTGGGATCAGTGCAGTTAAAAACGTCTTTGAAATCAAAGGTCTTTATATCGGAAGCTACTTTAGTGAAGTCTATACGTTCTACCAAAGTCTTGAGTTGAAATGATAAATTTTGAGAGAGGTCCACATGCAGAAGCGTCGGAACATGGTCTGTAAATGGTGTGTCAAGAACTATAGTAGTTGACTTAAATTTGCTTTTAAGTAATACATGGTCTATACAGCTATCAAAACGAGTCGGATATAAGTGAGCTGGCAGTAGCCCATGTGATGCACAGACGTTTAGGTATGTGTCTGAATTGCAGTCTTTGTTTAGTGGTGAAATATTGATATTGAGATCTCCAATAACTGCTATGTTGGAAAAAGAAGTCAACGATGCAAGAATTTTGTCAAGGCTTGTGATAAATTTGTCTGCCTTCCGTATAGAGGGAGATCTGTAGAAAGCTATTACCGCAAAGTTGTTACCACATTTAGCTATTAAACAGTTTGCATCACTACATTCTTGTTCAATAACATTACAGTTCAGACTTTGTTTGCAATAGATTATGACGCCATCATTTTGTGTATTGAAACCTGAACTGTGAGAGTTATATGAGTCTAGAATTGGTAGCGCATCACTAACCTTACTTAACCAACATTCTGTAAGGATTATCAAATCACATTGGATGTCAATCCGTTGCAGTAGCAAGCAGAGAGCATCAAAATTACAATTTACACTGCGTATATTCACGTGTAGGATTGAGATGATGATATGCCACAATAGGTAAGCGTTTGACCACTATCTCACCTGATGTTAAGTGACGATGCGATCGACGATGTAGCACGCTTACCTAGAAGATACCTGTTCACTCGCGATTTGAAGATTATAGTTACTGGGAAACACAGACATCGGAAAGGAATTCCATTCCTTGGCAGTACGTATGACAAATGATGAGTCGAAACGTTTTGTGCGGGACTATTATATTTAACCGACTTTACAAAAAAGTAGGTACTCGATTTGTGTGAATGTCGCTATTTGCTATGTACGTTTGTTTTATCAGATTATTTTTAATCTGGCACTAGGTATAGATCTTTGAAAAGTCTGTCTGATCAGATCTTGAATATCTTTTTCTATAAGATCGATATCTGTATACCGACACAGAGAGAAAAGCAAAAAACATTAAAATAATTGCCATGTGCACAGTGAAATTACAAGAAATAGTTGCATAACATCCGTTTATCTCAGAGTAACAGAGTCTCTGCACTGACATGCAAAATTTTGGAAAGCCAAACTCTTACGGGCCACACTGTCTGTTTTAGGCCAAAATCATCGCTAACACTCAAGCGAGCGCCTTGCTTACTGTCATAAAAAATATTACCATCGTAACCTTTAAACACGGTGCACAGAGTTTATACATCATTCTGGCAGATGTCATGCAATATGTTCTAGCAAGACCAGTTACTCCTCTACCCACTGCCTATAAGCAAGGTGTAAGGTAAACAATTTGATGCATAGTTAGAGTTCAATAGTCTTAAGGGTCTGCTTTGACCTGTTGTTTTTATAACATCTTGAGAATGTGTATAGGCTTAATAGACCATGACTATTCGTAGCATTCTGCTTATAAGTAAAGATGGCAAGCTAATTGTGATTTTTTATTGGTTTTGTAGATCTGTCGGCAAGTGGAAAAAGGCTGCAGATTTTCTTTTGTTTGAAAACTATGGCGTTTGAGTGCTCAGGTGTTTTAATATAATATGACTAAGCAGGAATTACAATATTTAAATAGTTTATAAACTATTCTGAATTATTAAGATAGATTAATAAAAAATAAGTTCAAAAACTAAAACCCGACTACTGAAAAATCACTCTCTAAAAAGTACGAAACAAGAAAATATTCTCATCTGCGATCGCTAAGTACAAACTATTCAATATGTATCGTGTATTATACAAACAACTAACTTGTAATAAATATTTTATTGTATTTCATATATATTCATAGTGGTGTTCAGTGGATACCCGTGGTCGTATGTTACTTTGCAGAGTGTATTGTTTTGTTACGGTAGGTGACATACGACCACGGCTATCCTCTGAGCACCACTAAGAATATTTATGAAATACAATAAAATATTTATTACAAGTTAGTTGTTTGTTATAATACATGATACATATTGAATAGTTTGTACATAGCGATCTCAGATGAGAATTTTCTTGTTTCGTACTTTTTAGAGAGTGATTTTTCAATAGTCGGGTTTTAGTTTTTGAGCTTATTTTTAATGTTCCGAACCCAAAGGGTACCAACGGAACCCTATTACTGAGACTCCGCTGTCCGTCTGTCTGTCTGTCTGTCTGTCTGTCTGTCTGTCTGTCTGTCTGTTTGTCTGTCTGTCCGTCTGTCTGTCACCAGGCTGTATCTCATGAACCGTGATAGTTAGACGGTTGAAATTTTCACAGATGATGTATTTCTGTTGCCGCTATAACAACAAATACTAAGAACAGAACAAAGTTTAAAATTAAAGAAAAGTTTAAAAAAAGTATTATACGATAGCGCAGCGCCACCTATCTAGTTGCTAAGATGGCGCTATCGTCTTTACCTTAATCTGAATCTCGGAAGCGGCTCCAACGATTAAATAAAATTTAGTATACCTACAGGGGATTTCGGGGGCGATAAATCGATCTAGCTAGGAGTCATTTTCAGAAAATGTTGTTTTATTCGTGTTTTCAATAATCAACTTTATTGATAATCAACTTAAAATATGACTCTTCCCGACATCTATTGGCGAGTAGAAGTACTGTATCAGTAAAGCAGTTAGATGCTCTCAATTAAAAAAAATAGTATTATTATTCATCAATAGATGTCGGGAAGAGTCATATTTGTCTGTTTAAGTGGCAAAAAATACCGAGCAAAGCTCGGTCAACCAGATATTTAATAATATTAATTATTACAATTACTATTACTACTATTACTTCTTTCTTTCTTTCTATTACTACTATATAATACTATTCTACCTTTGTGTTAACGTTTACTTAGTTGGTGTTAGAAGTTCGTTAGAAATTCGATAGATGGCGTTCGGAACCCTCCGTGTGCGGGACAAAGTCTGACTCGCACTTGGCCAGTTTTATTTATTTAAAGCATTTTGGGGTTTTTGGATAGATGTATACATGTCAACATACTTATCAACAAACACATAACCCTCCCAACTGCTTTTTTGCGACGCCGTGGGTAAAAATTAGTTTTCTTGACTTCGGCGGGATATATCTCGCCAACGCTACGCCCTACAAAAATATGATGTACTAAACCCTATCTTCATTTTAAAATCTCTATTCAAAGATATCACACACGATGGGGTGGGGTGAGATTTATTTTTTTGTTCTGGACTTCGTCCCCTCTAGAGGGCACAACATTCAATTTGTTGTGACGTTACATAGCCTATAACCAGCAGACAAATAAGAAGCGTCCAACGACACCTCATTTGTTAAATTATAATAAGTAGTTTAGAAGTTATGAGGGAACAGATGAACATACATACAAACATACATACATACATACATACTTACATACATACATACATACATACATACATACATACCCACATACCGGTCAAAAACATAACCCTCCTTTTTGCTTCGCCGTCGTCGGGTAAAAACTAAAATAACCGACTTCCATGCCGCGCGAGACAGTTTCAATAGCAAGTTTGGTACATTTATCACCCTATCTCTAAAGTTACTTATCAGATCGCGATAAATATTAAATTGAATTTTGTTGAAGATGAACCCTAAATAATCATTCAAATCGGTTCTCAATATACAGTATTCGGGTAACAAACATACATGTAAAATAACCGGCCAAGTGCGTGTCGGGCCACGCGCTATGTAGGGTTCCGTAGTAGCCCGTTATTTAATGCAAGTCTTTTCCCGTTATAAACAAGCAACTAGGTACTTCGTCTTTGTTACTTTAAAGGATTTATTCTAAGTATTTTGTATTTGGTACAAAATTATCCAATACCCAGGTTCAACGACTATTACTGCTAAACTAATAAAGTTATCTCAACCGCTATAATTTTTCTTTAAAGTTTATGAAATGCGCTATTATCACGATTTTCATATTTTTCAAGCCAGCAGTTTAGCTTTTAGAGGGGGGGGGGGGGGGGACGCCCTACTGGAACAAAAACAGACGGACATGACGAAACTATAAGGGTTCCTTGTCAGGACTACGGAACCCTAAAAACGTACAGACGAATTGATGACATCCTCCTTTTTGGAAAACCGACTTCACATGCCGCCCGAATCAGTTTCAGTAGCAAGTTTGAGATGTGTATCGCTATATCACTGGAGATAATCATCAGATCTTGATAAATTTTAAATGGGACCACGTCAGAATTGAACCCTACCAATTAATTACTACTTTAACCCTTTGGGTACGGAACCCAAAAAATGGACCCCTTTTCGCGCGCTAAGTACGTGCGGAATGTGTCGCTGACGCCCGCTCAATTTTCTCAATCTCGCGAGATCTAAGTTATGCTTCGGAATTGATCTTGAGATCGAGATCCCACGAGATTGGGGTTGCATTTTCTAAATATACATTTCAATGATATATGTTACATCTGTGTTCAATAAATAAGTTTATAAATATATATTATATGTTTTAAACTATGTTCTTAACTTTGAAAACACTTTTTATTCTCTCAAGGGATAATCGGTGATATAACGGGTTACACATAATTTTTTTTTCATTCATACGGGACAATAAAACTTTCAACCCTTCCAAGTAGCTTATAAACAACATGTTATAATTTTTTTAGCGTCTTCAACTGAATCCTACTAAAATATTCCAATGACCTTAATTACAGCTCCCAGCTAGCAGCTGGCGATATTTCAACTTAAAATATGTCTTGCTCCTGAACTTGTTTCCTATAAGGTTAAAGCACCCTATTACCATGTATTATTGGCACTAGATATACCCATTATTGGTCCTTAATGGTTAACTGGTGTCAAGTGTATTGGTACAAATCATTCTTTGGTAAAGAACTTGTGGATAGAATGTTGTGTCTTGTGCGTGGTGATGCTATGTCACTGTCTCGTGTTTTCTTTACTATAACACATTTAATGCGACTTCATTATTTGTTCTTGTAAGTTCTTTAGTCATCCAAAGAAGGTATAACAAAGACAAGCTGTGCCCCGCTACGTAGAACTATTAATTATTCTGTATGTATTAAGTATTATATTAAGCGGCTTCACCCGCGTTAAAAATTATCGTATGACCTAATCCACTGTACTAGTCATCCCTGTGCAAAATTTCAGCCAAATTGGTCGAGCCGTTTATCCGTCATGGTGACTGTACTTATCCACTAGACTATACATATTATGATGCTCAATCAGAGATGTGGCAAAAATAATTCTGCTCCTCCTACCAATCGCGATTCCGATCGGAGGACAGGGTAAACCCCTGAAAAAGTCCCAAACAAACATACAAACAAAAAAATATACAAACTGACTTTCGCATTTATAATATTGGTGTTGATAGGCTAACACTATTTCACAACTTAGAAATCTGAAGGAACAAGATCAATAAATAATTTTCTGTCCTGCCACCAACAAACTCTTGTCCCCGACATCGGTGAGAACATGGTATCAAGGTGTTTCGCAATGTTCTCGAATAATTCACATGAAATTCATTGAGTATCTCAACCCACGCATGATAGTGAACGATCGTCGTGAACGATTATAAATATTGATTTGGGTTATGTATAATGTAAGTAAGTAATTGAGTTGGGTATTTATCTGAGCTCTACAGTTTCATTTGTTTGGATTAGGCTTGCTTGAATGGTGTCTGATCTGATCAGAAGGTCTAAGTAGCAAAACGTCCAACAGCGCGAAATGTACAACTGTTGTTGTGTGTTAGCTCCAAAGACTAGGTTAGGTTAAGTTACTGCTTAGTCCGGGTAGAGCAGTGACCACACATCTTACGAGCCGATACCGTTAAGCACCGAATCAAATTTGCCAAATTTTGTCTTGTCAACACAAAATTTCGCAATTTTTCTTTGGTGTGTAGACCCAGCTTAAGACAGAAGTTGAAGACAAATCATCTATAACTATGGAGAGACTACCGAGACTGGACAGCGGCACAGAAATATTAATAGTACTACAGCGGTACACGAAGTTGCTTTAATTTAATTTAACTTTCAAAAATCTATATTATAAACATTTTCTCGAATTGTGTGTTTATAATTATGACGCATAGCTGCGCTTATGAATCATTAGATTACATAGACGTACTCGTATATAGTCGATATATGTGACTGATATAATATTATCAGATAAAGTTTTCCGCATGTGTCGTAATATTTGCGACAAATAACACAAATAAAGTAACAATAGCTATGTATGATGCACTATCGTCGAATGAAATTCCCGTACAATCCGAAGGTCTTTAAATCACGAATGAACAGCTATCTTCTAGGCAAGCATTCTACATCGTCGATTACATATTCACTTAACATCAGGTGAGATACATTTTTAATAGTAGATAAGAAACGTTTGACCTAACGTTTCTTATCTACAATTAAAAAAATTAAAGAGAATGAACGCGTCAAAAAATTTGCGGTAATATCAAAAGTGTTCTTTCTCACAAGTCCAATCGTGTATGGATTATTGTTCTCTTTTCTAGAACAGTTCGGCGAAGTACCAACTGGAGGCGTTGGAGGCAAAATGGCAATTGAGCAAAGAGCTAAAAACTAGTTCATATTAGAGCTAAGCAGGAGTCTTTTATAGCATCACCGCAGAGTTGCTCGTCTATCGGCATTTTATCGGATATTTCGGAGAGTGTACCTAACTACACAAATTTATTCTCCTATCATCTTTTTTCTTCTTTCATCTTCTTTCTTTTCAATCGGCAAAGCTAACGTACTGATACTCCACCTCAAGCGCCACCGCTACATGGTGGACATTCCTTCTTCAATTCGTACGACGTGATTTGCTCCACATTCATCTTAGGGTCTTCAGGTCGCGAGTGAAATAGGTAAAATCTAGTCAAGCGTGCTACATTGTCGACCACATCGTCACTTAACATCAGGTAAGATAAGGGTCAAGCGGTTGAGTTTAAAGAAAAAAAAATTACGAGGTTAGAGACCATTTTCCCCTGTTCCGGATAAAGTTTAAGATAGTTATTTGAAATTATGGCGCCGTATAAAATGTGTGGTATATCTGACAGATAAGTTCCTGAAAAGGCGAGCTATCAAGAACCGATAGAACAGGCTATACAGAAAGTGTTATTTTGCTAGTTTACTGAGTAAACATACCTACTGACTACCAGCATACCATCCACATTTCAATCGAATATCATCCGAATCGGAAACGTCATTCTCAATGTGGAGTATTTACACAGTACATAACATACTAGGTTAATTTCAATAATATCATAAACTATGTAATCTTTGTGTCACACATTCGCATTCACGCAATTACAGCTGAACGGATATGGATAAAATCTACATACATATAGACTGCCAAGTGCAAGTTTCTTTAGATTGGTTTACTTCCGACCACGTTAAAGTAAACGTAGATTTGTATCAATGACTTTTTCCAGAAAATAAATGCCATCCCCATACATTTTGATGTTGCGTTTTGGCACAGTATAAATAAAACAAAGTTTGGGTGAACGAAAACGGAAATTGGTTTTTCTCTAGGCGGTCTGGAACTATGATACTTTTTAACGGGCACGGCTAGTATTTTTAAATAATGGAACACGACAGTAATCCTTTGATTTTCGATCCGATATCTGCAGATTAAGGACGGTTAATGAGTTTATAAGCTTAGGTACTGGTAGAACCTAAGCACCTAAGGTAGTAGTTTACTCCTAGTCTTAGTGCGATACGTCATACTAGCTCTATCAGTGTTTTAAAATATTTTTATCTAGGATACCTACTAATGGCGTCATCATGGGATCATTACCGCGGTTCAGCTACGGATATGACGTCACATCCGATATCAGCCGCAAAAACTAAACGCAGCCTCACTCCGACCACTGATTGACTTTGATCCTATACACCTGAGAAATGTATTATTTTATGATGCAATACCGACCCGCCCTGGTTTTGCATGCAATGTATACGTGAAAGCAGACTTGGACAATTGTTATAGTACATTACGTGCCAAGGGAGGAAAGCAGGACATTTCAACCCGCGCGATATTGTCACCCGAGCCGAAGGCGAGGGTGACAAAAGCGTGGGTGGGGCCCCCCCAGACGAAAAAAAAAAAAATTAATAGTTTTAATTATCTTAAACTTAATAGATATTATTAATAATATTCGACATAATTAAATATTCAATTTTTTTAGTGAGAAAAATAGTATTTATTATCGAACGCAAACAAAAAACATTGAATATTGAATAGGAAATAACAATATGTACATAAAATAAGTAATAACATACATACACATACACATAAAAAACAGTAAATAATACTGTATTATAAATGTGTCATTTAATAATTATATTTCAATTTTCATTATCATAATACATAATACGATGCAATTTCTTCCAAACAATAAATTGATTGTAACAATTTTTATATCGCTGTACCGATTTGGAGGGTGCTAAATTTTGAGTTATTTCCGCAGCTTCCGCAGCAATGTTTCGTCGCACTTCTTCATCTTCAGAGTCGTCACTTGAATAATCCGATGAATTCATTGTCGGGTTTTTTTTTACACAGCTGTATTCACTTATTTTTTATACACAAGTTTTTTTCTATGTATATTTTTGATGTAATTTTTATCAGAATCAGAAAATTTGACTCTTAGATAAATATTATTTTATTTTATTATTATTAAATGATGTTATTGCCGCGCGTATAATAATATGGGCTTGAAATAACAACTGCACGGTTACCATGGTAATAAGTTATTTCAAATAGATAACGGGAAGAAAATTAAAACAAAAATAGACTAAATTTTAAACTGTCACTAATTGTGAGCAGTCTGAAATATGCATCTTTCTTCCCACAAACAAAAGAAGAAATTCAAACTTTCAGCCTCGGAATGATGAAAAATATGTTTCATGCTTCTTCAGTCAGACTAACAATCTCCAACTGTATATAGATAGCAAATAAACTACTTTTGAAAAAATAATTACTGTTACTAAAGGTTCTGGTTTGAAAAAAATGTTTTAAATACTTCGGCTATTTATCCCCCAATTATAAGCACGGTTTACGCACCTTCATTCAAATATTTAAGAAAATATTTAAGACAAGCAGCACCTCGCGGTTTCACCCACGTAGTTATTACGCTATGTTACTCGCTGATAACGTAGCTTTCTATGAAAGAATATTTGAAATCGGTTCAGTAGTTAAGAGAGTAAGAAACAAACAAACAAACAAAAAATAATCTTTCCTTTCTTTCTTCATTATAATTCTTTCCTCATTATAATATGAGTTGAGATAGGGGAGAGGATTCACTTCAAGTAGAAAGAACAAAATGTATACTTCATATTCATATTCGTTTATTCCGAGAACAACATTAATTGTATTGAAAATTACACATAAAAAATAATAATATTACCGATTCATAAATTCATTTAAAAAATATCAAAAATTAACAATAAATTAATTACATATTCAATTATATTAATAAATTAAAATTATACAATTGCAATTAACAATTATATACATTGGTAAAACGTCTTACTTTGATTAATATGAATGCTCTCACTTTGCTTTTTTCATTCATACAATGTTCGACTGTAGTTAGTTACTAAGGAAGAGCAATCTACCAAAAAATTCCCGAGATAAGGAAAATTATTATTATTATTCTTAGAAAGATAAAATTTATTTGCGCTAAGCGATAATGGTACAATTTGCACGCTTTCTCAGAGAGTGAGTTAAAATATTTTTTCATATTCATATCAAATTGAAGTTAAAAGCTAGACCAGACTAGCCGTATACCTCAGTAGCATGCACCTAATGCAGACCCGTGGATTAGAAGAGGATAATGTTGATGATGATTGATGAAGTAAATTCCATCAAATACCTAAACAATTTGATAAAGAAGCAGATTATCATCAATATTCAAAAGGCGATGACAATTTTTAATAATAAAAGACAAAGCATCGAGGACACAAGATAAACAAAATACGTAATCAGATTAGACACGAGCAAGATAAAGTCAGTTTGACGTAAACAATCATATTCTGAGGTGACTTCCAACTATAACTCCTAAGCAAACAGTATTTAGGAAGTATAAGATAAGAACAATTAATACTGGCAGCTAAGGGCCGAATTGGATCAAGATTAGATAAAACGACAAATACAAAAAACTTTGCCTCTATTCAAACGCTAGCCGATGTCACCGAGGATTAACTAGCGGTCAAAATCACGATAGGATTTAATTATGGAGCCATTGGCTGCGCCGTTATCATATCGCTCGACGATACCGCCGATAACCGGCAAATAGCGGCGGCCGACCGTTTACAAATAACACAGGAACCCATTTGTAAATAAATTACAACGAAACCGAATCGGTGTTTGAAAAAACGACAAACCGGCCTCGGATGTCCCCCGGCGACCATTGTTTGTGTTTACGAGTAGGTACATCGTGACAATTAGTTGGGCAATCATTCCGATCCGGCGCATTCAGCAAGTGACGAAGCTGCGCTGCGTCGACGATTTCTTTGTGATTTGCATCGACGTCTTCGAATTGTGCTACATGAATAATGAGGCTACTTATTAAATCGATGCGTGGATGTCGATCGTGTGTTCGGGCGCCGTAAATCATCGGGGAGCATCGGCGGCGCGCGAGTCAGGTGTCGCGACGAACGGGGCAGGGGTCGAGGCGAGCCCCCGGGACCCCGCGGCCGGACCGGTGGCGCGAACATTCGCGGCACGTCCTTTGTTGGCCGCTTTGTTTTGGAGTGCCATCCGGTTCCTGGTGGTGGAGGGGAGGGGACAGGTGGGCGCAGGTAGCGCGCGCGGCACCACTCAGTCCACCTCGGAGAGTCGCGCTGCGCGAGCGCCTCGCGCGCTCACTAACACTATCTAATATGGAAATGGCCAGTCATTCCGCGACAGGTGCGCGGCCGCATCGACCGTGCACGTGTGCTGTTTGTGTGTGCGCCGGCGCTGCCTCTTCAATCCTCGACTGAACTACTGGTGAGTTCCATTTCTGTAGTGAATATCTCTCGCTTACGTCCCATGAAACTCGCCGGGCCGTTTTTGCCGGTTCTGTAATAACAGCGGCCGCGTCTGCTTGCTCGCTCGCATCTGTCGTTCCGTTCCGATGCAGCTGCTGGCGTTTGAATAGGTAGGTATGATGGTTTTTATGTTCTTTGATCGAGTCAAGGTATTCACTGGAATGAGCTCGCCCTTGGGAGTTTCCCTTCAGGTTGTAAGAAGGGCTCTAATACAATTAGTGGCTGCGAGAAGCCGGGCGCGTTCACACGCTCGCCGTTTCGCGTGTTGCTGTTACTGTGTAAATATTGGTTTGATAACGCGACTAACGCGAGTGCGTGTACGCCACATACACCTACGGTTATCGATTCCACACATGCGGCAACTTCGATGGTTATCTTCACTGAAACTGGGTCATTGTTCTTTTGTATTTCATTTCCATTATATTGTAGAATGAACTGTTCGTTCTTATCTTGGTAATTTTGTGTGTATTACTTGTATAGAAAATTAAAAATGTTGATTAAGTAAGAAACGTATAAAACTACAAAAAAGCCATGATAAATGTGCTAAAGTAGACTCGTGAGAAAAAAATCTGAAATGTGCAACAGCATTTCGGTTTTACTAGCTGAATTTATTCCCATTAAATTGAAATCTGTGAATATCAAACAATTATTCCAAAAGAATCGACACACCTATTAAAATTCGTTCTGAATCGTAACAAATCGATTTGATCGTGTTTAGGAACGAATCATTCAAAAACTCTAACTGAACCACTACACGCGAACAATATCTTACAGTTTTGGATATCCGTTAAATTGGTAACCGAAAATGGAGCTCTGTATAAAACTGGCAATTTATTCAATGTCCTGACTTGAAGTATAAGTTATTACTTTGAGAATTCTATCGACTAACGGTTTCCTTTTATATTCTAGACTTTGAAGGATATCTATGCTATAACTTAGTTTTCCGAAATAAGACATGCGTAAGTATGAATCGCAAGCATTACTTAGATAATTTTTCTTGTTTAACTTTGTCTAACTTTCCAACATTTTTAATATGCAATCTAATGGTACAGAGCCCTTAATCTTAAGCCATAAAGATCATTCTTAATTCATTCGAATTGTTTCATTACGATCATTAGACGTAATGCCGCCTCCAAAGTACTGTGACTCGATGAGCACACCGGTTTTCATAGTCATGAAACCATTATGTGGTGGATAGGTACCTACCGACTTACAATATAGAATAGCTAGTTTTTTCCCACCCGCTTCGCTCTACCGCGCTCGCTCTGTTGGTACCTCGTGATTTCATAGAATTTGGAAATTTTGAGCTATTTTTATTCGGTGGTTTTCCTCTATCAAATTATTTACTAATTTTTGTTTATGAGGCAGGCTAGACTTTTGAGCTAATTTGTCATTTGTTTTATTTCGAGTAAACTTTGTTTGGAGAGATTTTAGTTAGGTTTTTCGTCATTCGTTTTATTACTTCTAATTAATCTACGTTCAACTAATGAACTTTTGCTATGCAGACTCTAAATCTTAATCGAATCATGGATTGGGTGGCTCAAAGAAATTAATACTCATAAAAACGCAAACATCTTTAACTATTCCATTATTAGCTGTTTAGAATCTTATACGACTATTAATTCTATAATCATCGGAAGCATGTCAAAATTAGCACATAAGATTACGCTAAACATTATAATTGCTGTCTTCATTAATGGTAAATAATTATAAACTCTTAATACGTTCACATATGCAAAAAAGGGAAAATTCTCAGGTAGCATAATTCAAGTAGCTAAATTTAACATAAAACTTGAATTTGTGAGGACGACTTAGAAGTGATGGTACATCAAACTCATCAGATGCTTATCTAAAAGTAACTCCAACAACTACTTACAATTGACCTTGTCAAATGTGAACAACTCTATACAAACTGATCATATCATTCAATGCCAAGGCCATCTCAATTTTCATAATATTTTACTGTTAATGAGTTACAAAGTTCGAAATAGTGACGAGTTTATCATGCCTAATAATAAGTATGATACACGTTTGAGTATAAGACTTAGTAGAAATAAATGTACAGAATATCATTGAGTTTTTTTAAATTTTAATTGCTATAGAAATTAAAAAGAGTGATTCAATTCAAGAGTACATATCAGCTTAGCGTAAGGTCCTCTGAAGCTACGTGGCACGACCTGATGAAAAATGAAAGAGCCTAAGATCGGGTTCCGAGGGATAGAGATATTAGGGAGAGTCATATATCCAACTGTGGATTGATGTAGGCTGATTTTCACGAAAAAGAAATATAACTCTAAGTTATAGATATACGAGTAAGCAAACTGATGATAATGACACAAAAGAGATCAATGACAAACGTTGAAAAACATTTAGTTTCTATTTGAACAAAACGAAAGCAAAGCTATCAAAATCCACAAAATAGTGGACTCAAACAAACAGCAAAATCATGAATAGAAAACAAATCGGTAAGATTTCTATGGGTTACACTGTAATAAAATCCGATAAAGGCATGTGAGGAAATCGTAAATAATGACTGACTACTTTTAACTTGAAATCGAAATTGTTTATGAAATCATCGATATTAAAAAGAACATGATGAAGTTAGCTTGTTTTACTTCTAATATTTCAACTGAAGATATATAGAATAAGTATTTGTCATATAAGTATAAGAAGTAACAGACATTACTTCTTATACTTTTTTGCATTGAATTCTAATCCCAATCTCTATAAATTGTTTATATTTAGGGAAAATCATTTGTCGAATAGTTAGTTGCTTGCTCAGTTGGAAATTACTAGTCGATTCGTGTCAGTGGAACTAATCGTAGTTGATAAGTTTGGCATTCAGCAGGCTACATTCGTAGGGTTGACTGTTGATAGGTACCTAATAAAAAATTCTAACAAAACATTCACTTCCTAAGACTTTACTTTACAATGAAATAAAACCATATATACGTAAAATAAACTACAGTTATATTAAACAGGTAGCAAAATAAACTGTAAAAAATGACATTTCATGTATTTGTATAGTTGACCATTAATGTCCAAAACTCTAGCACACTTCCAAAAACGGTCACAATATATTTCATGTTAAAGCTAGAGTTGCGACAGCCCTAAAACCGTGAAAAAGTGATCGTGGTCCGCGACAAATCGAGCAGCAATGTGATGACTTGACGATCCATCGCTCATTGTTCACAGGCACGGTTGAACGAACTCGCCGTCCAGACGTTTACCACTTCCGAACCATGGAACAACCACAAAATTGGAGCTAGGTTTGACTTACTACCGATGCTTCCGATAGCTTGGCTAAAAAAGTAACCTAGTTTCAAAGTGATGATTTGAAACTTGTTTTATAAGTCCCGAAAAATTTGGAAACAAAACATACAATAGATAAATAGGTAACTAAACAAGCAGCAAAGTAAGCGTTCAAATCAAGACAAGCACTTAATACGCTGAAGGGTAGACATAGCTATAAAATTACCCCAGAAATAGACGATCAAGATAGTTTAGCAGGTTGAGCAAGTTGTGCAACGACCTCAGCAGGCGTGGTGAGCAAATGGCTCGAGCGCAGTCCCGTTCTCATAACCTTTCCTCGAGACTAATGTGCGCAAGATCATTGTCATGGCAACACCCGCACATTATAAATAGCGACCAAAACAACAATTAAAACAATTGAATTAAAACCATCCGTAACTTTTTCGACACCCATTATAAATTAGCCAGATTCCGGGCAATTAAATCTGTGGTAGATTCGCGATTTTCGTGTTCTCGCATTGTTAGAAATATGACGAATCTAGACTGTTCTTTGAGAAGTCGGAGCATGAAATTGTGTGCACGAGGCGTATCGGCAAATTGCGTCAGTTTTTTTTATCACAGTCACGACAGGCCGGATTCTTCGTGCGGCGGCCAATCGCTGGCTAGAGACGATGTAATTGGGAGAAACTACGTGGCCACCACAAATGCTTGAGATTCGTTTTCGACCAGCTTACAAAGACCTCTAAAATTTCACCTACACCCCCCCGATTCATCCTAGTTTTTGAGTGATCGGGCAAGGAAGGAGATCGTTATAAAATAGTTGCTCTATAATGACACGGTCTTATTCTGGTCGGTTGCAACAGCGAGTGTAACTGTTCTGTTTCGGCCCTTTTGTCCGAGTGATGATTGTTGAGAGATGGCTTATAATTCCTTAGCGGATATTGCGTAGTGCTCTTCTATATCGTCCATTACATTTTTATTGTTAATAGCATCCATTTGTATGCCACCTTTTGTTGCATTAAGTAATTGAGCATGTGGTTCTTATTTTGTAATTATTTATCTGAAGAGATACATCATCGGCTTGACACATATGTAAACTCTGTCAAGGGCTATGTGCTACCGGAACTCCGTGAGGTTATGGCGGCAGATTTTTTCCTCGATGGTAGTAGGCTGTTGTTTTGGTAGCAAGTTAGGCGGAACATCGATATGATATGCTTCTACCGCCTGTGGACGAGCGGGTGTTCGTGCTAGATTTGAACCGGTCACCTCTCGCTCAAGCCAAGCCATCTATCTTTTAGGCCTACGGGTCTCTTTCTCATTATCTCAAGTCATAGAAAAGATAATAATACTACGTATAGAACGGACACTCTGTTCCCCCCACCAATCCGGGCTACCTCACCTCGCCACCGATTCTGATCTGTCGAGGCGCCAGTCTGAGCAAGGACGCTACACGCGTACGGCTACTGAACAATAGGTACTACTCTCGGGGAGAAGAACATTAACTTCAAACATTTATGCTAAGACCAGTAGACACCGGAGGTTCAAATTTACGTAGGTGCTCAAGTAAGAAGTGCTGGAATTAAGACAAGAGATTGGTGAAACATCTAAGTAGATAATATTACTGTTTTAATAGTGATAAGTTTCGATATCAAGTTATAAGTAGTTATTTTTCGGAATTACTTTTTTTGAACTGTTTATTTTAAAGTTTATCTTCTCATTATCGATTCTAAAAACAGTCTTACAAAAAGACCTCAAGAAAAATACTATATTTATATAATAAATATGACTCAAATTGTTGACAACAATATAATAACCTTATTTGTTTGTATCTTTTATTAACATAGAAAATACGTGCACATATCATGTATTCGTTGACTCCATAATAAGATACAAAACAGTGACAAGTCTGATATTTTTTATATCCGTTAATATTAGCACTATCCTGATAATAACCAATACAATTCATCCTTTAACAAATATTTGTCAAGAGTGTCTGAAATTGATGAAGCTGCAAACAACGTGAAAATCTTAGACAGGCGGATACATGATACTAGAAACATAACAAAACCTTATGATTTTTAAGTTCGTTGAAATATATTTTTTTTAATGATGAGGGACACAATAAAAAACTATGGTTTTTTTTATTAACCGACTTCAAAAAAAAGACGAGGCTTCTCAATTCGACCGTATATCATTTTTAGGGTTCCGAACCCAAAGGGTACCAACGGAACCCTATTACTGAGACTCCGCTGTCCGTCTGTCTGTCTGTCTGTCTGTCTGTCTGTCCGTCTGTCACCAGGCTGTATCTCATGAACCGTGATAGTTAGACGGTTGAAATTTTCACAGATGATGTATTTCTGTTGCCGCTATAACAACAAATACTAAAAACAGAACAAAGTTAAAAATTAAAGAAAAGTTTAAATAAAGTTTTTTACGATAGCGCAGCGCCACCCATCTAGTTGCTAAGATGGCGCTATCGTCTTTACCTTAATCTGAATCTCGGAAGCGGCTCCAAGGATTAAATAAAATTTAGTATACCTACAGGGGATTTCGGGGGCGATAAATCGATCTACCTAGGAGTCATTTTCAGAAAATGTTGTTTTATTCGTGTTTTCAATCATCAACTTTATTGATCAACTTAAAATATGGCTCTTCCCGACATCTATTGGCGAGTAGAAGTACTGTATCAGTAAAGCAGTTAGATGCTCTCAATTAAAAAAAAAAGTATTATTATTCGTCAATAGATGTCGGGAAGAGTCATATTTGTCTGTTTAAGTGGCAAAAAATACCGAGCAAAGCTCGGTCAACCAGATATTTAATAATATTAATTACTACAATTACTATTATTACTATTACTACTATATAATACTTTCTACCTTTGTGTTAACGTTTACTTAGTTGGTGTTAGAAGTTCGTTAGAAATTCGATAGATGGCGTTCGGAACCCTCCGTGTGCGGAAAAAGTCTGACTCGCACTTGGCCAGTTTTATTTATGAGTGTTCGCGGATAACTTCGTCGTTTATGAACCGATTTTGAAGATTATTTTTTTGATCGGTGGGAGGTACATTTCCTAGCATTTTGTTGGCAAGGAGATATCCCAAAGGTACCATAGTAATTTCATCGAAATCTAAGAAGTATCTCCAGAGATATGGAGATTAACATCTCAAACTTGATACTGAAAATTAATAGCGTGGCATTTGAAGTTGGTCCTTTTAGTTTTTTAAACGTTTTTATAATATTATCTATACAATCAAGTCTAATAGGGTTGGCCAAATGCGACGTTACCCTGTCGATGAATTAGTTACTTCTCTGTCTGATATGTAACATAGACTTGATCTATGGTTTGATCATCAATCAAATTTATTTAATAACAAATATATAATGAATACTTAACAACATTAATTTTATTATTATTAAGAACGGTTGTACACTCACGGGTTTTTTTATCGGAATTGCTCCGACCAGTTTCAGACACGTTTGGTGTCCTTCTTCTGGGAGCCACGTCTACCGCAAGCTCCTCGCGCAACGAGCTTCGGCACGTAACTGCCTTGCTGATCGTGGGACAGGCGCGGGAACATTAATTTTAATGAAAAAGAGACCTAAATGTTTTAAGACATCTAAATATCCGCGTACTGACTGAGCGAGCAGGCAAATCCTCGGTCAGTCAGGACGTGCCTCGGCCGAGGCAAATGCTCGCGCTGCCTCACCCGAGCGTGCCGCGGCCCGAGCCGAATGTTTTCGGTTTTTGTCGATGCTCAAAAGCGCCTCGTTAGCCGCGTACTGACTGAGGCGGCCTCGCGCGGCAAACGTCCCAGCTGCCTCGCGAGGCTGCTCGCTCAGTCAGTACGTGGCTAATGATAATGCATCCAAAAGGCATGTAATGCATATAAAACTCGTCGTATTCATAGAACCAACTTAACCAAACAAACTTAAGAAGGCTGGTTAGCAGAACATTGAGATAAGATCAGGCACATCTAGTACTGTGCCAGTTGAAGACGAGACCATAATATAGCCAGCGTTATCTGATGGCAAGCTGTCGTTAGAATGCCCTCTGCGGTAGGTCTGAACCTTTCTGTATATTGTATAAGTACATGCATCTACTAAATAATGACTGCTATATATACTTCAGCGTTTTGGGTCGTTTGGGACTCTACGAGGAAATCACTTAGGATTATATATGCAACAGTATCAGTCCTTAGTCTATAGTGGTCAAGAATTTCAAAGAATACCTAGTTTATATCTATGTAATACTAATAAATTTAAACGAGCATGTATATATGTATATACACTCAAGGACTAATATACTGCATCAAAGTTCTGGATTACTTTCGAATGAATTGAACGGTCCTTTCCAAGTCCGTCAGTGCACAAATTTAAATTGAAACCTATAGTTTGGTTCGTTAACTTCATAACAGCGTGGTATCGTCATATCCTTATGTGTGTGTTTGTATACTAGAAATGACCATTCAATTAATTCTAAAGTAATCTTGAACTTTGATGCAGTTTATTAGTCCGTGAGTGTAAATAATCTGAATCCTGGAAACGGCTCCAACGATTTTTATGAAATTTAGTAATGCAGGGGGTTACGATGGCATTAATCGATCTAACTAGGTGCCATTTTTAGAAAACGTCGTTTTATCCGGTTTTTTTGTGAAAAAAAAATTACCGAGCAAAGCTCATAACTTGTTTGAATACATTGAACATCTTTTGTAGAATCTAGTCAAATATTGTTTAGTTGCCTATTACATTACATTTCATTTAGCACTTCCAAAACTAGTTCAAAGCGAGTAGCTGTGGTAACTGCACTAATTTTACGACTTCATTACTGAGACTAGTTCACCACAAGATCTCTTTTAAAATACTTTGTAGGATCAGTTAATGTTAAAGCAAATTAGTAGCTTGTAATAAACTGTGCTAGAATTATTCCTGAGCCTTAAAGATGAGATACTAATTTGTTTGCAGAATTTACACTCACTTTAGTAACTAACTCCTTAAAGGTACGGCCACACAGCGGCGCCTGCGATCTGCGGGCGCGATCTCAATACTTTTCAATTGTTTTCTGATCGCGTTTGGTGTGAACCAGTCGGTACAAATACTACTGCGCTATCTGATCGCCGCCTAGATCGCGCACGCAGGACGCTGTGGTGTGTCCCCGTACCTTTAGATTTTATTACTTCCAGATATACCAACTCGTAGATAATTGTACCATAAGGTTCTTGTACCATTGTATTGTACATAACCTATAGATAAATATTGTAATACTAAATAACATTCTATCTCTTTTGAAAAAAAAAACCTATATATTAATTATAATTGTCAATCATACTTTTCAATTTATTAGCCCTTGAATTACTCGTAGTTCTTTAAGATGTGTTGTAGAGTTATTTTAGTCATTTGACACAGAAAATAACAGTAAACTGTTTGCAAGAATCAATGCAACTGATAAACTTAAAATAGTTTAGGATCGTTTAAAAAACTAAAAGAACCGACATCATACGTCGCGCTAGTTAAAGTATCATCGTAATAATGTAATAATGTTAATACATATATTAAAAACGGCTCGACCGATTTCGGTAAAATATAAATGGGACCACCTGGGAAGGGTACCATTTGAAACAAAAAAATAATTTTCCAAATCAGTTCAGGCATCTTTGAGTAATCAGTGAACATACATAAAAAAAAAGAAAAAATATTCCGACGAATTGAGAACCTCCTCCTTTTATGTGCAGTCGGTTAACAATTTTACAATAACACCGTTAAATACCAAAACCGCCTTCATTTCGGTAAATTCGGCTATCACTTCCTTACACTGATAAAGATATCATTGTTAGCCTTAATTAATTGCCGTTAATTTGAGACATCGCTGAGATTTAGGCCAGTTGCGAATCCCGTTAAGCATTGTTAATGGCTTTACTCTACAGTAACAGGATAAGTACATTAATTTATATTGACCATTGGACTGTTCAATTTCATTCAGATAATGTTTTATAGAATTGGTTTAAGGAGTTAATAAATTTAGTTACCGTAACATAGTTGACTTCCTAATAAATTATTGTTTTTGTTAATTTTGATAAGTATTTATCAATGTATACCCTTTTACTGGTTATTAACCTGTAAAAATTGTAATCCCTCAAATATGGTATTTCAGAGGTTAATACGGTTTATTAATTTTATTATACACGCAGCTCAAAGAACACGTGTATTTTTGTGTTCCTAATTTTAATGAACTTCTTTGGTCTTATATTCTGTTGTACATTCATAGCCCTACAGTTTTAATTTTTTATTACTAATAACTTGGTTCCATTGATTCACATTATGAGCGCAACATCGCTGAATAACTGCAGAAGGCTAAGATGGTATGGACTTGTGAAGTATCTAATACTATAAGAATCTTTGTCCTGACATACTGACTGACTCACTGACTCACTGACTCACTGACAGACAACGCACAGCCTAAACCGCTGGTCGTAGAGACTTGAAATTTGGAGCGTATATTTGTCTTAGTACGTAAGGGTGTACTAAGAAAGGATTTTCCAAAATTCACCCCTTAAGGGGATGAAATGGGGGTTCAAAGTTTGTATGGAGAAACAAGATTAGATCGTCTTTTCTATCCGAAACTTCACATAAGTGCTTCAGTAAAAAAATAAGTAAAGACGTGTTTCAGGTTTTTTTGGAATTCCACCCCTAAGAGGGTGAAATGGGGTAATAAAGTGTAAAATCAATATTGTTTCGGATTGCGCTGAAATTTGGCATGCAAATAGTTATTACGACGTTAGTTCCCACTGAGAAAGGATTTTCCAAAATTAACCCTCGAAGGGGATGAAACGGGGGTTCAAAGTTTGTATGGAGAAACAAGATTAGATAGTCTTTTCTATCTGAAACTCCACACAAGTGCTTCCGTAAAAAAATAAGTAAACACGTGTTTCAGGTTTTTTTTAATTCCACCCCTAAGAGGGTGAAATTGGGTAATAAAGTGTGAAAATCAATATTGTTTCGGATTGCGCTGAAATTTGGCATGCAGATAGTTATTACGACGTTAGTTCCCTCTGAGAAAGGATTTTCCAAAATTAACCCTCGAAGGGGATGAAACGGGGGTTCAAAGTTTGTATGGAGAAACAAGATTAGATAGTCTTCTCTATCTGAAACTTCACACAAGTGCTTCAGTAAAAAATTAAGTAAACACGTGTTTCAGGTTTTTTTGAAATTCCACACCTGAGAGGGTGAAAT
The DNA here is from genome assembly GCA_954871355.1 of Cabera pusaria. Classification (NCBI taxonomy): domain Eukaryota; kingdom Metazoa; phylum Arthropoda; class Insecta; order Lepidoptera; family Geometridae; genus Cabera; species Cabera pusaria. The sequence goes on from OX940887.1 coordinate 25,411,951, forward strand.
GGGGTAATAAAGTGTGAAAATCTATATTATTTCGGATTGCGCTGAAATTTGGCACGCAGATAGTTATTAAGACGTTAGTTCCCTCTGAGAAAGGATTTTCCAAATTAACCCTCGCAGGGGATGAAACGGGGGTTCAAAGTTTGTATGGAGAAACAAGATTAGATAGTCTTTTCTATCCGAAACTCCACACAAGTGCTTCAGTAAAAAAAAATGTAAATACGTGTTTCAGGTTTTTTTGAAATTCCACCCTTAAGAGGGTGAAATGGGGTAATAAAGTGTAAAATCAATATTGTTTCGGATTACGCTGAAATTTGGCATGCAGATAGTTATTACGACGTTAATTCCCACTGAGAAAGGATTTTCCAAAATTAACCCTCGAAGGGGATGAAACGGGGGTTGAAAGTTTGTATGGAGAAACAACATTAGATAGTCTTTTCTATCCGAAACTTCACACAAGTGCTTCAGTACAAAAATAAGTAAACACGTGTTTCAGGTTTTTTTGTAATTCCACCCCTAAGAGGATGAAATGGGGTAATAAAGTGTAAAAATCAATATTGTTTCGGATTGCGCTGAAATTTGGCATGCAGATAGTTATTAAGACGTTAGTTCCCTCTGAGAAAGGATTTTCCAAATTAACCCTCGCAGGGGATGAAACGGGGGTTCAAAGTTTGTATGGAGAAACAAGATTAGATAGTCTTTTCTATCCGAAACTCCACACAAGTGCTTCAGTAAAAAAAAATGTAAATACGTGTTTCAGGTTTTTTTGAAAATCCACCCTTAAGAGGGTGAAATGGGGTAATAAAGTGTAAAATCAATATTGTTTCGGATTACGCTGAAATTTGGCATGCAGATAGTTATTACGACGTTAATTCCCTCTAAGAAAGGATTTTTCAAAATTAACCCTCTAAGGGGATGAAACGGGGGTTCAAAGTTTATATGGAGAAACAAGATTAGATAGTCTTTTCTATCCGAAACTTCACACAAGTGCTTCAGTAAAAAAATAAGTAAACACGTGTTTCAGGTTTTTTTGAAATTCCACCCTTAAGAGGGTGAAATGGGGTAATAAAGTGTAAAATCAATATTGTTTCGGATTACGCTGAAATTTGGCATGCAGATAGTTATTACGACGTTAGATCCCTCTTTGAAAGGATTTCCCAAAATTAACCCTCGAAGGGGATGAAACGGGGGTTGAAAGTTTGTATGGAGAAACAAGATTAGATAGTCTTTTCTATCCGAAACTTCACACAAGTGCTTCAGTACAAAAATAAGTAAACACGTGTTTCAGGTTTTTTTGTAATTCCACCTCTAAGAGGGTGAAATGGGGTAATAAAGTGTAAAAATCAATATTGTTTCGGATTGCGCTGAAATTTGGCATGCAGATAGTTATTAATTACGACGTTAGTTCCCTCTGAGAAAGGTTTTCCAAAATTCATCCCTGAAGAGGATGAAACGAGGGTTCAAAGTTTGTATGGAGAAACAAGAATTGATTGTCTCTTATATTCGAAACTTTACACAAGTAGTTTAGTAAATAAATGAGTAAATACGTGTTTCAGGCTTTTTGAAATTCTATTCCTAAAAGGGTGAAGTGGAGTAACAATGTCTGAAATCAATATTGTTTCGGATTGCGCTGATATTTTGCATCCAGATAGAAATTTTGACGTAGGTATCCGCTGAGAAAAGATTTTTCAAAATTCACTCTTCAAGGGATGAAGCGGGGTTTCAAATTTTGGATAGTCATTTTATTCGACATTTCACACAAGTACTTCTGTAAATAAATAAGTAAATACGAGTTTCAGACTTTTTCAAAATGCCACCCTAAAAGAGTGAACTGGGGTAAAAAAGTCTGAAAATCAATATAGTTTCGGATTGCGCTTTATTGGGTTTTTCGGGTTTTAAAAATATGAATCCTGATTTGTCTTAGTCACGCGATAACATGAAAACAGGTGAACCAATTTGGCTAATTTTTATTTGATGTCTTTTATGATAGAATCGTTTTTACAAAAGAAAAGTTTTAAGTAAATAAAAGGAGTTTTTAACGCGGGCGTAGTCGCGGGGGACTTCTAGTATAACATAAGCGCTTTAGCGATACCTATAGCATCCCGTCCTTGGAACATACCCTAAAAACATCAAAAAAAAAGATGGAAGGATGTGGAATGTATTGAAAGTTTGAGGTAAAGATAGAAATGATATCGAGGATAGAGAGAAATAAAAATAAATAAGCTAGCCAGCTGATCCCTCTACCATTTGGGATATACAGCTCGGAGAGAGAAAGATTGGTTAAGCATTGGTTTTACATTCTAATTTATTGCGCAAAATTGTGACAAACCTAGAAATAAATTGTGAAATACAATACAGCAGTAAATCCAATTACCTCGAATGGCTAATCATTTATTGCAATTAGCTCACTCTCTAATCTCGGGCTCAATAAAATAGAAAGACAGCAATTAAAGTTTACTAATCTATAATAATTGAAATTAAATATAATTATTACCTAAGTGTAACTGGCTGATTATGAGGAATAATAAAATGTTTATGATATTTTTTATTGGCATTTTAGGAGTCTGAGGAAACTGGCTGGGTTGGGTTACGAACGTTGCGTGCATATTGGTACATTTTTCCACCTTTATAGTGAAAATTGACTCTGAGCCTAGCTGAGGCATACAATTCGATCTATTTTCATCAAATCCACAAACATAGTGTGTATTTATTTATAGGCTAGCGTTTGACCACTATCTCACCTGGTGGTAAGCGATGATGTGGTTGAAGATGGAGAAAACGCTTGATAGTCATAAAGACCAAGCGCTAGTCGATAAGATATAAAAAACCGGTCAAGGGCGAGTGGGACTCGCGCACCGAGGCTTCCGTACTGCCAAACTAGGTTAAAGGACAATCTTAAGTTTGTAGTCTGATCCATTGAAAATGTATAACACCAACTACAAATAATAACTTTGTAATAGTAAATTCACCTTTTTAGGGTTCCGAACCCAAAGGGTACCAACAGAACCCTATTACTGAGACTCCGCTGTCTGTCTGTCTGTCTGTCTGTCTGTCCGTCTGTCACCAGGCTGTATCTCATGAACCGTGATAGTTAGACGGTTGAAATTTTCACAGATGATGTATTTCTGTTGCCGCTATAACAACAAATACTAAAAACAGAACAAAGTTAAAAATTAAAGAAAAGTTTAAATAAAGTTTTTTACGATAGCGCAGCGCCACCTATCTAGTTGCTAAGATGGCGCGGTCTTTACCTTAATCTGAATCTCGGAAGCGGCTCCAACGATTAAATAAAATTTAGTATACCTACCGGGGATTTCGGGGGCGATAAATCGATCTAGCTAGGAGTCATTTTCAGAGAATGTTGTTTTATTCGTGTTTTACATATACCATACAAAAAACGTGTTTTTACTATAGCGCCATCTATGGACGATGATGACAAACAAAAAGGTCACTGACCTTTGTGTTAACGTTCACATGGTGGGTGTTAGAAGTTCGTTCGACATTCGTTAGATGGCGTTGTAGTAAATAAGCAAGTTTAGTATTGACACGGTATTCATATATATCGATGTTAAAACTATGTAGATACTTAATTTTTCCGGCAAATTTTGTTCAATCGGAACCCTACGTGTGCGAGTCCGACTCGCACTTGGCCTGTTTATTTTGTTATTAAACTACATATGTACGGTTTTCAGATTTATTCCTATATAAGTGCTTCAAGACCTTGTTTCCTGCCAAATTTTATGATTCTAGGTCAACGGGAAGTAAGTACCCTATAGGTATATATATAGGTTTTGATTTCCTTGTGAAATCGCAAAATATGCGACATGAACGGTCATTTCATTTGATCGCGGTCACTTACAAGTTATATTCTTCAACAGCCATGACAGACAGTAGACCCGAGTATTTGATATAAGTTTCATGTTGATATTTCTACGCGTTTCTGAGAAAAATAGGTAGGACAGACAGACAGGCAGACAGACGGACAACAGATTGATCCTATAAGGGTTTCTTTTTACCTTTTGAGGAACGGAACCCTAAAAAGAATAAGGTACTTATACCTAATTGTTTTAAATTTTCAATAATATAATTTTCTAAAAATCTATAGGTACATTTCATATTCTGTAATCCATCAGGTATCAGGTAGGCAATTCAAGATACAAAGATATAAAGTAACTATAAATAATTTCCGTACGAATTAACTGGAAATGGTATACAGTTGGTTTGTAACAGTTATGCGGTGAAGTCTGAGCAACATCACCGGTGTAACGGACTGTCTAACTGCAGATACATTATTACTATTTTGTATACAAAGTTTAGTGTATTTTCTTTCTTTTTTAGGGTACCTTACCTTAAAAGGAAAAAAAATACCCTCATAGGATCACTTTGTTGTTTGTCTGTCCGCCTGTCAAGACCCTTTATCTCCGGAACGCGTAGAGGCATCAAGTTGAAATGTATACTAAATACTTGGGTCTACGGTATCTTTTGGCTGTAAAAATCAAACTTGTAAGTCAACGCGATTAAAAGATATGACCGTGTATGTCGCATATTTCGCATATTTTCGCATATTTCGCGATTTCACAAGGAAATCAAGACCTATATATATAGGGTACTTTCCCGATGACCTAGGATCATGAAATGTGGCAAAAAGCAAGGTCTTGCACCACTTATATAGGAATAAATCTGAAAACAGTAAATATGTAGATTATTAACAAAAACTGATGAATTTACTATTGAAAACTTTATTTGCGGTTAGTGCAATACAATTTCTATGGATCGAACTGCAAAGTTAAGTTTGTCCCTCAACCTAGCTTGTGAAGTTGATACGGAAGCCTCGGTGCGCGAGTCCAACTGGACTTGGCCGGTTTAATTCTATATCGTATAGGCTAGCGTTTGACCACTATCTCATCTGTTGATAAGTGATGATGCGGTCGAGGATGTTATCACGTTAGGTTTAAATTGGGAACTGGGTCTTAAGGACAGCTGCTGCTGAAACACATACGAGACATATTTTCCATCTTGAGGGTGGTAGCTGGCCAGTCGGACACTAGATGGTGTCCTGCCACCATGTGGGGGTTGGGATTTTCTTAACGATGTTTTTCCTTCACCGGAGGGCGACTATGAATTGCGCACATAAATTTTTCGATAAGAAAATCCGTGCAATCTGGTGCACGGCGGGAATTGGAGTTGCTACCTCTAGCGTCAAAGCTGACCATTCTCCTACTGACCACTGATGGCCAATGGGCCTCAAGATATTTCATTATCTAGAAAATATTCAGTAATAAAAGCTAGGTCAACTTTCTCTAGTACAAATTGCGATTCGTAAGGTTTAGGTGAGTATTTACCAAGGATTTTATTTATTGTAGAGGTCGTATTCTTATCAACGTCACATGGCTTTGATGTAAGGTCTGTGATTCATTCGCCGGATATATAAAGCTCGACGGAAATGGCGTTTTATAACTCTGCAGTTGATTCAGAACTGGTTTGCTTATTCAAGGCTCCGTTCAATCAATTCATAAGAGTTCAAATGCTTGGTAAATTGTTAATGTCATATTTGTGGTAAAAAGTAATATATAGGGCAAACTAAGATCAATGCAAGTAACGGTTTAGTTAGACACAATCGTTTTTATTTGAGCTTCGAATATTCAGAATATTGTGCTTAGACATTCTTACATCATCATCATCATAATTAGCCAGTGTCAGTCCACTGCTGGACGTAGGCCTCTCACAAGATTCGCCACTGAGAGCCCGATCTTCGGCTCATTGGGAGGGATATGCCCTAATCGCCATGCTGGGTAGGCGGGTTGACGATCGCAGGTCGTAGCTCCGAGCACCGGTGATGCTGCTGCCCATCACCGGCCTGTAGTATTTAGTTACGCCATGATTTGAAATGGTTATACCGCCATTTGTCGGTAGCCAGAGCCTCGTTCGTTGGTCAGCAGGATGCACCAAGGGCAGGTGAGGTTAGTTGAGGCTAGAAGCACTGAGGTAGTATTTATGCACCCTTACATCCCCATTTTTACACAGTTGATGTGTTTTCTCTAGGTACAAGTACATACGAGTACGATATTTGAAACGAATCAAACTTAAGCACATATTTCTGAAATCATAGTGATATCATATCGTTTGAAAGCATTAAAATGGATCGACTTCACACGCCTCGTCAGTTATTTTTTATAGTTGTAGTGTTGTTGGTTTAAGTAGGTATTTGCTCTAGATAGTTTCAAGTCATATATTGAAGATTCCTATCGGTGAATATTCATTTAGCTTAGAAAAATATTTTATTGGTCAATGTTTGCCAAATATAAAGATACACCTCAAGATCAATAGCATATCACTCGCGTGGCATTTGAAAATAATCCTTTTAAACAACTTTTAACGAAGCTTGCACCTAAGGTAAAGTCTGAATATTGTCTCTCTTTATGTCTCATTCGTGTTCTTTGTGCAATAAAATACAGACCTACAGTATCGGTGTTTCAACACGAGAGTCGTCATTGCCTTGTTACAAGTTTATAGCAGCGTTAAGTACCTTGTAAGCATGTTTAACATGGGTTCAGCCAACCAACTGGCCAGATATTTTATTGGGGAAGTGCGAGTTGCAATGCTGTATATAGATAGAGATTGTAGTAGAATTATTAACAATTTTTTGCCGTTTTTGTCCCACTGCTGAGAAAAGGCCTCACTACCCTCTTTCCAGTGATCTCGATTGCCAGTCTTTATAATAGGAGTCTAGCTCGTCTCACCATCTCATCCGGGCCTGCTGCGACGTCGTTTAACGTTGCGTTGCGTGGGTGTTGCGTTATTATAATCATATAGTTTTGGAGGATTTATAACATTGATAAATTTATTTGACCAAGCAAAGCATCTCCGTTTCAGCTTGGGCAAAAATGCTTTCGTATGTCCGGCGGATGTCCGGATGTCCGGCTGTCCGGCTGTTCTCTACTACAGGTCGGTCGCATTTCTCAACCGATTCCGATGTCTTAACAACTTTTTCACAATCAAGGGAGCAAATACAGACTCGAGAGGTCTATACCTTGCAGAGCCACTAGTTCAAAAATATTTATTAAACAATTTTTTAATAGTTTCGATATCAAGACAGAAAATGTAATCAAAAATATTGAAAAGGAAACTATGTCCAATGATTCTAAAATTGTAGAAACTAAAGTAAATTGACTATAGCACCATAGGTCTCTCGCGAGTTATTATTTCTTTCCTCCCCCTTCTTTCTTCCTACCCTCTTTTGATATCTATGTTACATATCTTTGAAAATCAAGACGACTGACTTTGGAAAACGGTTTAATAAAGCTGCGCTATCCGATTAGACTAAAGTAAAATGTAAACTGGTGTCTTACATTGCCAGGTAAGCACGATTTTATCTTAAACCACATTGTTACTTCACATCAGGTGATACAGTGGTCAAATATTGCTATGAAGACGATGCGTGAAATGCTTTTCTGTCTTACATTCAAAACATCAAAAGTAGTAAATAACGTATTCCTTTTATTGTAAGACTTTCTCCAAAACAGACTACAGAAACGTGTTTTCTCTCATATCTAAATCAATAAAAAAATAACGCACTTTCGTCTATAGGAAAATTAATACGTTCAACTACATTCAGAGCGGATCTCAATTATAAAGGAATCATGCTAAGTCATCCATTGCTTATAATAGTTACAATATAACCGTTAGAGGAATGACAGACCGTTCGATGGAACAGTAAATCTCCTATCCACTAACTCAATTACATGTTCTTTGAAAATGTAATAAAACTACAACGGAGTTGTAAAGTTAATGTTATTATATATGGTATGCATTTATATGTGCATTCAATAATAGTGCTTTATAGATGTGCACAATCACGGCTTTATTAACACGTTTTTTAAGCTTTAAACGATGATAAAACTATAACTCTGGCATTATATTCTGACTAGCATAGGTATAAATATTTAAATCAGATACATTCGAATTGAGAAGTCTCATTTTGAATTATGATTATTCCGTTTAACAAGCTGGTCGTGGAAACTTTTTCAACTAAAATCACAGAGTTTTTCCGGATTGCAATGACGTAAGTTTCCGATCGGAGCATTGTGAATTAGCGAGATCTGACTCGAAGGAGAGGCACTTTCGGAATCCAAATAGGACTATATTCAATTCAATTCGTTTTTCTTCATAGAAGTTTCTTTTGTGTTGTAGTCAATATATGACTAACTTAGCTTATTAACTTACTTAGGGGTCAAAAATACCCTAAATGTCTTCAAGAAAAGGATGGTACGGATGTGTTTTTGCTCGACTTGCATGTTAACTCAAATTAAAATTAATATATATTATTTTTAGCTTATATGAAGGCGCTCATGAAAGTGGAAGAAGCGAAAGAGGTATGTCAGGATCGCAGTATGTGGAAAGAAGTAGTCTCTTCCTACCCCAATGGGAAAAGGGCGTGATTGTATGTATGTATATATTAAAACAAATAAATGAAACTCATAAAAAAAATCTACGGTACTTCTACAGAAAAATGTCACTAAAGCCTCGGGACATTCGCTGTCTTCAGACACATTAATCCTTACCTATCCGTTGGCTGGATTCCGTAATCACCGCAATTTAGAGAACAAAGCTAGACGACTCGAATATTACCTACAATTAAATATTCATTACGCGGTGCCTGCGGATGCGGACATTTTCTGTCATTACTGGATCACGAACTTTTTAGTTTACTATGATGAATAGCTGAGGAGGATCTAATGGCATTATATCACAGTCTATCAAGATTTTATTTGAGCTTTATAGTAAGAATATAACTAGCTATAAAGCTCATGCAGTAGAGCTATAATGCTCCTTGGAGTTTTACCCGCGTACACATTGTTGCCGTAGGAATATTGGGATAAAAAGTACCCTAGATGTGTTATTCCAGAGTCTAGGCAATCTGCATACCTAATTTTAGCTCAATCGGTTGAGTAGTTTTAGCGTGAAGAAGTAACAAACATGTTTACACACTTACAAACTTTCGCCTTTATGATATTAGTAGGATAGCTGTGCTTTGCTTGCATAAAAAAAATGAAGGTCCTACAAATATATAAAAATAATATAAAAAATCTCAGAAAACAGAAGAAACCAGAATCCATGTCCAATCGTAATGTCAAGTGACGCTCTGTGTCCAAAAACTGAACCGAAAATCCACCCGCGCCTCCCTTCTAAGTTCTAACTAGCATTTTTACAGATAGGACCGGCACAAGATGTATTTATAAAACACGATTAAACATTTATAAAACACGTTATCTACGCAACGACGTTCACAGAGTGACTTAAGCGCGTAACCTATGTCTTAACCTTAAAATAATACAAGAAACGTGTTTTTTTTAAATCTCCTAATAATATTGTAGTGGTAGGAAACCCTTCGTGTGTGTTTCCAACTCGCACTTGTCAGGTTTATTTAATTTAACCGCCTTAGGTGATGTTTCTCCTAATCTCTATCCCCCATACTGAAATAGGAGCTGACAAAGACAAAATAATGAGTCAATAGAGCTCGCACAACTTTCCCACGATCATACAAATAGCACGCTGATTATTATTATACAATAGATGTTGTCCATTCAATAATTGGTTTAATAAGCGCCTAATAATCGAATAGATAATACAGACATGAGTTTTTTATCGGCCTCGAACGGGAGCCGAAGATGATTGCCTATCAAGTTTTGTTATGTCGGTAGTGGGCACTAGTGGGGTACCAACACCGGACAATGGTCTAGTGGGTAATTGTTTTCATATGGTGGTGTGAGCCAATGATAGGCTGAAGAAAGTCTTGTTGGCTTGTTAGAAGATAATGAAGGTAGTAAACTAAAAAGCCGACTTCATATACCGTCCGAGTCAGTTTCAGTAGCAAGTTTGAGATGTTTATCGCTATATCTCCCTAGATATACTTATCAGATAGTGATAAGGTTTTTATGGGATCATCTTGGATATTAACTCTTCCAACAAAAAAAAACATTCAAATCGGTTCACAAAATTCATAAACTTAGAGCGTAACTTTAACTTACGTAAAGCGAGATCATAGTCACACTCAACTTGTTTAATAATTATTATTAACATAGAACATGTTAATAATAAGTAAGTAATAATAAAAAAAGTAATAAATAAGTCCCAAGGTTCGATAATAAACAAAAATGACTGGGGATTAGTATGATTAAACCTAAAAACAACACCACTAATTTTACCTTATTATTATTTTCTTCTTATATGTACAGGTACAGATACGAAAATAATTTAATAAAAAATAAACATAACATTTTTAATCGTATCTCAAAGGACGAACGCGGGGAAGATGCGTAGAGTCAACGACCTTGTCATTAAAATTAGCCTTCGTCTCTATGGTAGCAAAACGGCTACAGAGGTTTTATTCTAAAAATAAAAAAGATGTTTCTAAACATCCAACCAGTGACAAGTGACGGACGTACGGAGGCTTCGCGGAGGTCAACAACCTCATTCCCCCTAATTATCCTGAGCTAGCGTCTACCACAGCCTCCAAGATTCTAACTGCGCTGCGGTTTCAGACGATTTAGGTTCTCAATTGCTGGCTGGAAAAAATTATGCTTGTTTTTTATGCGTGAGAAAAAGTGTGAATGACTTAAAATTTTGAATGTTATTTTTTTTATTGTCGTCTGCCAGCATTACTCGAGTACTTTAATTAGCAACACAGCCTCTAAAAGAGTTAAGTTTATACGTATATACAAGTATAAACTCTTTTCGAGGCTGTGTTGCTTTTGTGAGTTGAAATTGCGCGGCATTCGTGGCCATTCAGCACGGCTGACGGAGCGAAGAAACGCATTAGTACGATTCTCTTCCCATGGCGATGCCGTGAGAAAGATTCTATCCCGACCATGCTGCAATTTTTCGTAAAAAAACAGACAGAGGTCGGAAGCGACGGAAGGTCACACGAGAAATGCGCCTTTTTAATTAAAATTGCTTGAAAATACCGGGAATTCTGTGGATGGAAACGTTTTGAATGTTGAAATTGGATGGCATGAACGTAATTTCCTCTGTTTAGAACTGCTTTGATTAAGTCGTCTAGTGTTTATATATTTTGCCGCAATTTTCTGATATTTCTAAGGAAAGACGACAAATTGGCAGAGATTGAAAAAAAAATCAAATTTCATTTAAATCCATTCAGCAGAATTTTGTGATAAATTGTGAAATTTTGCGGATCGAATAACAAACTTTCATATTTATAATGTGAAGTGGAATAAAGTAGGATAAAAATTTATCAAGCATTATGCTACATTAGCCCACTTACTACAGCCATATACATAATATATTATACTTACTACCACTTTATAATACTGTTGCGTAATCTAATGTAGGTACTAATTCCGCTGAAACCATTACAACAGTAATGGCTGTATTGAGGTGGTGATTGATAAAGAGTACCATTAATATAACAGTTATACAACCATGCGGTATCGAAAGCAGGCATCTGTAGCCCGCGGACAATAAACGCTCGATTTATAGTGCAGTCGAGACGTTTTATACGAGGAAGAAGATAGATATGTTACAAGGTGCTTAAGGGGCCTGCCGATTTAAATTAGAACATTTATGTACTCTTATTCAATTCGGATCCATTCGAATTTGAAAGCTTCAATACGAATTTTGAATTTATCCGAATTGGTCGCGGTAACCTCTCCGCTCCGAATAGATTAATTGATTTATTTTGTATTGAAAATTCAAAAGTTTTCGAGCGGAGCATTGTCATTGTCTATAAAGATCCAAGTCGAAAAAGTTTTCGAATTCGAATTTGTTTACGAATTATTGTGAATAGATTGCCACGCAGCCCTATCGTTTTATACAAGCAAGAAGATATACTACTTAAGTGCCTAGGGGCTTTTAGTTTTGTTTTTACGAAAATGTCCAGAAAACCCTCACTGATGGACCAATCACAACCGCGGCGCTAGCGCTCCTCGACCCTAAGCAGACCTAAAATTGACTCTTGCTCATTTAACAGTCAGACACTTATATCAGGTGCCAGGAATTACACAAAGACCATGACTTTGTACCTAACTTGCACCGGACCATAGACTAGAGTTACATAGCAAGTATTATAAAATCTGTGACCGAGCGTCCTACGATTTAATACGAAATCTTTGACATATACCTACCTCCCTCATTACCTGCAAATTGAATTAGAGTGCCTTACTATAATCTGAAATTACCATATCTCCGACTTCCAATGAGGTTGTATGCTTAACTAACCTTTAGATAGCATTTTGGTATTGCAGCAAATTGCGCTATTCAATTGGCGAAGTAACGATGGGAAACAAACGATTCCGTGGGCGTATTCAGGAGGGTAAACTTGTCAGGCGGATAGGATAAGCAAATGTAGAGTACTCTGTTCCGTTTACGTTTAATTGGTGTTTTCATTAAAATCTCAATAGGTATTTGTTATTTGTCTAATCGTTGATTTTTATTGTGTTCGTAGATTTAAAGAATTATTCGTTTTGTCTTTCAGTATGTGTATGTGTCAAATGTAGTTTGATTTCTTAATAATTGTAATGCCACGTGAGTCTCTGACACTCGACTCTTAAATTTTATTTCTTTAATGATCAAACTATTTCAAACATAAAGATAGATTTAGATGGTGCATAATTTGAAAACAATATCTAAAGTAAAATAAGTTCAGTATGTCAGTCAAAATAAACTCTAGACTAAGTTACATTTATAACGGACTTCTAAAAAGGAGGATGTTCTCAATTCGTCGATATGGTTTTTTCTATGTTTTTTACGTGATTACTCCGCCAATTCGTGTAAAGATTCGAATTCTTTACCTTAAGCACAATTGTCTCCACCCGTCTTCTGGGCTGAGAATAGTTGTTGTTATAAATATTATGCTATCCCCACTTAATACAGTCTGAAGTACGCCCACTATCGATATATTTTGCCTTACAAATCAAGCTTCGTTAGGATTTAGGTGTATTTAATCTGCGTGTACTTAGATTGTACTTTGCAGGTTACAAAGTATCTGTTATAACATCTGTGGTACAGTAAGTAATAGGCCTGCGTCGAGTCGATTGTTCATGAATAAGTTGGCTATACAGGCGCAATAGTCGGCTCAATGCTAGAATATTTTCAGTACATTGTTGGTCTTGATTATGAAATATTTTTATCATGTCTTTTCAAAGCTCTATAAAGTCTGTAGGTTTATATAGAGGACACCAAATAGTTATACTTAAGCATACATTTTTTTTCAACACACAATACGCCGATAAGAGCACCTTACTGGTTAAAACAAAAACATCTTACCAGAATAAACACAGCCTACATGAATTTCATACTGTATTTCTTGAATTAAATTATTAAACAATATTTTACCCATTCTTAGAAGTAAGCCTCAGTACACCCACAGTCGATCCGACTTACCTTACAAATCAGAACTTCATTAGGATTTAGGTGTACTGTATTATACTCTACAGGTTACATAGTAACTATGTATTATACAATCTGTGGTATAGGTAAGTGATAGTCGATTGTTCTTATATTGGTTGGAAATACCAAAGAACAGGAAGTACTTGTAGGTATTTCCTGTTTTGTGGTAAATACATTGCTAGCAACATTCATCGTACATTTTGTACCAATTTACTAGCTGCAGTAGCAAGAAAGGAGATAAAATTAAGTAGTAACACTGGCAACAAACGAAATTCCCACCACAGTCAATCCGGTTCGCCTAACAAATCAGATCTTCATTAGGATTTACGTGTATTATTGTACTATACAGGTTACATGTAACTATTATTACTATCTGTGGTATAAGTAAGTTACTTATTGGCCTGCACAGTTGATTGTTCGTAAATTGCATAAATATGTAGAAAATACAGCCGCGATAGCGGGATCATTGCTGGCTGAATACTTACATTATACATTGCTGGTCTTGATTTTAAACTATGCTACTATTGCTAAATAAAACTACACTAAAAATAACAATATCTTGTGTCCGTCTGGTCAGCTACTACCCTCAAGTAAGAAAATCTGTCGCCAAAACATCTAATGTGTTCCGGAAGCTATCCTTGAGAGCCAGTTCCCATTCTAGGTCTAGCGTGCTACCATCCTCGACCGCATCATCACTTACCAACAGGTAAAATAGTTGTCTAGCGTTAGACAACCTTAGATAGCCTATATAATATTTGAATAATTAAGATAGCTTAAAAACTAAAACAACCGACTTCCATGCCGCGCGAGTCAGTTTCAGTAGCCAGTTTGAGACGTTTATCGTCATATCTCTGGAGATTCTCATCAAATCTCTATGAAATTACAATGGGACCACCTCGAAAACAAAACCAAAAGAAACATTCAAATCGGTTCACAATTGATGGAGTAATCGCGTAACATACACAAAAAAAAAACATACAAACGAATTGAGAACCTTCTTCTTTTTGGGAAGTCGGTTGAAAAGATTGAAGAGTGGTATGTATTATTAGACTTTGACTTAGACTTTAGAGATTAATCATTGACTACATTGATTAATTAATTATTGATTATATTGATTAATTAATTATTGACATATAATACATACGGCATGCACAACATCAACAAGCAAGCAACTTTATTAAGGTAACTTTTCTTCTACTGTGTTTTTTACAGTTGCCGTTAAAAAAGAAACAAAATTAAAGCACGTAGAGTAAATAGTGTAACAACTTATTTGAAGAGTTTAAGGTTTTAAGCAGACTCAAAACTTAAATGATCCAGGCTTATTTTTTTCATAATTTAAGTACGTAAACAACATTTTAAAGCAAACAGTTTTTCTGATTGTTTAGAAGTGGCGTAAGTACCAACAAACAATTCATAAAATATTTCAATACTTCACACCCCCGATTTTTATGAATCCTTTCCATTCTTTCTATCTATCATCTATCTTTAGGCTTACCCATTAATAAAACACTCAATATATGTGTAACCATTATGAACATAACCTATATGGATTCTATTCTGTGATAATCAATCATATCATAATCTAGCTTTGTATAAAGCCTATTCCAAGAGGTCAGAGAGCCAGTGTCCCTACAACCTATGATTTGGAGTAGTTGAACTACTATCAGTTGATCTATACGCTTCGTAGACTAGAGGTGGCGACTGCACTACAATGGCCACCTGACTGTGCTCCCGGCGCCGGCGCATAATGGATCGATAAATTTCAATACTCTATGTAATGACGTCTAACAATTGGTTGGGAATGTTGGGATGGAACACCAGAAAATTATAAGTGCTAATAATTATGGAAGTCCGAATGTGGTGTGTTTAGTTTGTGCCAAAGTTTGAGAGTTTGTGATGGAAAGTTATGACATTTGTAGCATATACGAGTATTAAGTAATATGAAAGTAGGTATTTTTAGTTCCCGCCATTTTTTAAATACCTATACACTTTTTATATTTTAGATTAAATCAAGTATTAATTGTAATGTATATTTACTATCAATGTTTTGTTTAGGGCCACGACCAACTCGCGCTGTTTAGGCTAAGGAGAATAGATAAAGACAAGGAGAACCCACCCTAACTAACTATTAATTATTCTGTGCCCATACATGCAAAGTGTTCATCAAAATGAATAATTTAGATAGCTCTACTAGAGCCTGAGTGTATTGTTATTGGTTGATCGTATTATAAGAAACTCCTGAGTTCTGTATCATATTCTCTGGACACTAGCATCATTCTGGTTTTTTGGCTATGGGGCTCAAGCCCTTCGAGAATAGTCTTACAGTGCCTGTTTTTGTTTTTGGAACTAATTCTTTTAATTGAAACTGTGAGTTTGACGTTTGAGATATTACCGCGCCATTATTGTTGATAAATCTGCTACATTAAAATAGTTCAATAATGCCAAAAGTAATTAAAAGTGGTTTAAGAGAAACTGTTATCAAAGTACAAAGTAAAAGCACAGTGGCGCACAGGCACGCCAAGTTATACTTGCCGGACTGTAAGTACATCCGTGATATCTGTACGTAGTACTATTACTTAATTATTCTGTGATATCTGTGTCCATAGAGTAAAACCAGCCTGTGATAATAGCCTGCCATAAGGCCAAGACCAAAATCCTGGATCCGCTACTACCTGCGGATATTAAAGTGTTCAATATTACGATATTTATTTAATTTACGCGTTGAACTAAATTATTTGCATACGATCGAGAGGCACCACAACGATATCATTCCGATATAGGACCTATACTCTACTTCAGAATGATGTGCTACTTTAACAACAATATCGATTAAAAAAATATTTTTTTGTTACAGATTTATCGGAGTATCAAAATGGTCATAGCGTTGAGAAAAGAAACAAAAAACTGAAGGCAAATTGGTAAGTTTATTTTTTATGGTAATTCTTAGCAATCGATTTAGTAAAGTTTCTTTTAAAGTAACACGCTGCCATTATGTATTTATGCGGGCTTTAATTCAATATATTTTTTATCACTGGCCACCGACAATAAAACCCAACAGTTGTTCGAATTTTGAAAGGAACTTAAAATGCTTACGTTTATCCAAAGCGATATCAGCTGCGTAGAGCATGTTCGAATTTTAAAACGTAGTCTAAAATAATTAAGGTCAAAGTAGGGTTTTTAGTAAAACAATGTAAAGCATCAGCAAGAAGATTTGCGATCTCAGTTTTTTTTTTCTAAATGTTATAATAATGATAATACGGTCCAGTTTGACCGGTTCCTGATGATGCGTTAGATAGTTGTCTGACACATGACGCCATATAAAAGGTGTCAAAAATCTGTCAGATTTCTTCATATTAGCGCTATCAGGAACCGGTGAAACTGGCCCTAAATCAAAGTCCATTCTTTTTGTGTAATTTTATACTTATTGGATAACTTGTTTTAGTAAATAAATCAATTTCTTTGTGTCAAACTATCACTTACAATTTCTTGTGATACCTAATTGTACGCCATTATATCGAAGCAGGTAAGATTTCCGAATTTTGTCGCTACGTATTATTCTGAAATACCTACTTGTAATTTTTCAAGCAGAAATAAATAAGTAGAATCTATGTATCTGTAATCGTTAACTACAATCAAAAATGTTCGAGCATTGGTAGTTTTCGACGCTTCCACAAGAATGATAATCAAGGAACATGGTAATTGCCGTGACGTGTCCAACCGTACCTAGCCGTCACGCAACGCTGCCCGCCCCTACCACAGTACTTTCGACTCGCATTCCACTCCGAACCCTCCCATTGCCTCCGCATACATCGCTCGGACTACACGCGTAGTGACAGTGCTCTGTGAACCAACTCCTTACTAGTGCCGCAATGGATTAGAAACTAACTCGAAGTTTCTATGTACAGTTCATGTGAAAATGTGCCCGGTTATGGCGCAAACCAACTCCAAGGTCTACATGTCATTCCGTTTTCAGTTAATGTAAGTTTTGGATATTTTGTTTGATTTTTATAGCGTATGCTATTTAATTTATGTGTGAGAATGCGGTTTGAATAATGCAATTTTAAACGGTTATATAAATTGTCTAATTTTAATAAGAATAGGTAAGTAACTGAGGTATTTATACATTGTAATTGGTTTCAGCAGCTACAATCGTAAATGTTCATCTACTATATCACTTCTCGTCAAAGTCGTACACTAAAACTGCTATTTGTATATTTTATTGAGCGCTTCACTTTACCCACTTACACTTGTGCAAAGATAAAAATAAAATAAATAAATAAAAAGTATGTTAATAACATTAATTCGAATGAAATTTCATTTAAAATTCGTACTAATGACACAAAATGACACCAAATTAGCTACCAAGTTTAAAAGCAAACACAATAACTGTCATTATTTCGAAATTCGAATATTATGTTACAAGTTAACGGTTGTCGCCACCCGGCAGGTTTAATAAGGAAAGCTTAAAAGTTTAAAAGTAAATTAATATCGGCGCCACCATCATCGACATTCGATATTTAAATTCCGCTCTGGGATTGGCTCGTGAGAGGTCGATGGCTCATACCATAAACTTCAAACGTCTATATAATAAGAATTTTCTATTCTATTCATTTCTAACATTCATATGACGGTAACAAATAGCTACATAAACAGTACTTTCAGAACAGAACTTTACATAGTTAACTATTTAGGTTTCTTAAATTCCACAATACTGAATTTATAAATAATTAAGATAGTTTAAGAACTAAAACAACCGACTTCAATGCCCCGCGAGTCAATTTCAGTAGCAAGTTTGAGACGTTTATCGTCATATCTCTGGAGATACTTATTGTATCTCGATGAAATTATAATGGCACTACTTCGAAAACGTACCCTACCGATTACAAAAAGTATCATTCGAATCGGTTCACAATTGACGGAGTAATCGCATAACATACACACATAAAAAAAAAAGAAAAAAAAACATACACACGAATTGAGAACCTCTTTCTTTGTGGAAGTCGGTTGAAAAGTTACGTGGTATAAAAAGTAGAGTACATTATTATTATTATATTCAAATCCTGTTTTATTATTTAAAATTTATTTTTATTTAGCTATTATTATTTAAAAATGTGCGTATTGGTTATTTGCAATAAAAATAACATAAGCTTTTATTAAAATACTAGCAGCCCGCCCCGGCTTCGCACGGGTAGAACATATATATGCCTACAAAATTTGCATCAGTTTGTTGCATCGAATATAAAATATGAACATATTTAACAACCATCGTCATATTTAATCCAATTTACACAAAACCTTAACGAATTATGCACCTAAACCTTCCTCATAAACACTCTGGCTATTGGTGAAAACCGCATGATAATCCGTTCAGTAGCTATTGAGATTATTGCGAACAGACAGACAGACGCAGTGATGAACTTTGTTTTATAATACTTACGTATTTATCAATACGGACGGCCCTTTTGCGTAAAGGATAGTTACCCTGATTCTGACCCGACAGTCGTTGGTTCTAATCCTAGCTATATACCTACCAATGAAAGTTTTATGTGCATTCATGAATCATGAGTTTTCGTACAGTGGTAGTGGAATCATTAAATCTACCAAAAAGTAGCTTACCACCAAGGAGTACATCTGCCGCCGTTACCTTACGGCGTTCCCCGACGCAAAATGTAGGGGTAATATACGTTTAACGTGTGTATCTGTGTGTCTGTCTGTAGCATCTTAGCACCTAACCGGATGAACGGATTTTGTTTTTATTATTGATAGTTTTTTTTTGTTTGATAGATGTCTTCATCGAGAGTTTTCTTAGCTTTGATTCATGAAAATTCGTTCAATCGTTATAAAATTATGAGCTTTTTTCTAGTTAATTGCGCTATGAAATCAACTTTCATAGGTCTGATCAATTCGAAAATCTTCTTCTTCAACGATATTGTAAGAACATGGAAGCCTCCTGGACTCTACAGAATACTCAAATCCTCACCAACTTACAGCTCAGATTTTAAATTTCGTGTTTAGAGTAATTGGAAAAAGCTATTATACATAGATCAGTCGGGGTGGTTTAAAATATTATATTATATTATTATATATATATAGATGAATATTATTTTATACAATAAATCATATTATTATACTATATTGACTTTAAATTGAATGTGATCGGTGGGGATCTACAGCATAGCTAAGCTTATAATAATATTTTCGCAGTAACTATGACCTAATATGTGGTTTCACTGCAAATATTTTATTAATTTTGCGATGCGTGTTTGCGAAATTCGTGATATCTTCTAGAGTTTTCATTTGAATTATATACTGTAAAGGAAAATTTTAATCTATAATATGTGGCCAAGCTAATTAACGTAATTATTTGGATAAGGATTAATACTATATACTTGAAAATAGCCTTGGAAGTTATGTAATATTTTTTAACAAAAATTTTAAGATTAAAATGGTTACTGTGAGTCAACCTTAAGAGATAGACATATGCTGACTTTTTTGTAGGTCTTATTAAGTTGTACAACTCTTAGAACGCATAGAAAATATTCTTCTATCTATTTTCAATTAAGCAGCGTTCGTAAGAAACGTGTTTTTTCGACCGTTTTTTTGCCGACTTAGGTTGCAAATTAGGTCTCCACGAATGTACCTTTGATTTAAACGGGATAATATATAGCCTATTTTCATTCCGAAAGTCCATTCTATGTATTAGTGAATCTTTCACTGTTATATATATATATCTTTCAGTGATATATTTTTTAAATCGGTTCAGTAGTTTTTGAGCTTACTCATTACAAACATACAAAAATACAAATGTTCTCTCTTTATAATATTAGTATAGATAAAAAAAGTAAATTAAAAATGTGTCGATAACAATCTTGTATTGTATCAATAACTTTACAAGACAGGTTAAGCTGGTAATTGGTTATTAACATTTTATTAAAGTGTAAATCGTTCGAACCACCTCCTCGGGTAAGTGTTAATGTTTGTTTAAAATGTGAATATGTTGCAAAGGCTTTCTTCATTAAAGATTTCAATAAAAATCTTAGGTCATAGTCGTTAAATTATCTTATTCTTATTATGCATTATTTTTATTATTGTATAAATTGTGGCCTGAAATTATTTTTATATTATTATATGAGTGAAAAAAGCGAGTAATAAGTTGGAATCATCATCATCATTAACAGCCAGTATTGGTCCACAGCTGGACATAGTCCTCTCCTAATAATATAAGTAGAATTGTGATAGAATAGTGGAATACCTACATTTAGGTTTTTTTTTCGTTTCGATATACAAATTTGACTAGTACATAGGCCGTACTGTAGATAAAGTTAACAAATTTTTTATCCAATCGAAATACATAAATGTGTCTAGCGACGAATCGTCTGTGGTCGATTACGAAATACAAAATGTTAGCTTGTTATTTTCGAAAATAAGTTTACAAATTGGATATTTCTTAGATTTCGCAGTAATAGTGTAATTGCAAATTCTCTTTAGAGTACGGGTACTATTTAAAATCATCAATTATCAATTACCACTACTATCTCCGCCACAACAGGTGGCAATTAAGAACAAGTGTTCCGCTGAGATATTTTTATCGATTGCCACCAGCGATTACAGAAATTGTAGTAGAAACTGGGAATAGACGTTTACAACGTAACAAAGATGATAGAGTATGTGCAAAATAGAACCGTCGTAGCGTTACGATGAACTAACATTCAAAGGTAAAAAAGGCGGATACCTATCTAGTAGCACACGATAATGATAAGAGTAGGTACTTATCAAGTATCAAACATTTTTAGTTGTACTAGTTATAACAGCAGTGTTGTCAATTCAACAAAAACAGTAAATTAAAACCACCGACGACGGATGCAACCTAAATTTCTATGACGGTTCTCTTTTCGCACAGATTCTAAACCGTAATTTTAGCTTAGCACACTTCGTGTTCTCCTAACCATCGTATTTTCAAATTATCTGTGCATTAGTTAGGCCGTTTGTAGAGCAAGACTGATTTAACTGCAGACTTATCAAATTAGCTGGCGAGAGCTGTAGTGAACGTGGTAATTTAGCGACTCAGTCTGCTTTATGGACTTTGAAATGGTTGTGTTACCTAGTTTACAGCTAATTTTACCTTCACTAGTCTGTTAATGTGGCACTACGTAAGTTTAATGTTTTATTGTAAAATTTCGTGTCATTTTGAGTATGTCACAACTTATAAAGGCCTCTTCAAATAAAAGTGAGCAATGAGCAACCTGAATAACTTTGTACCAAAAAGGTTTGCTGTACTTCGATTGGTAAGGTTTTACACCTTTATGAATAAAACATCTCAAGTTTTAAAATTTTGAAATTGTTGGTTGCAAGGGACTTTTTTTGTTGATCTTCTTGGTTAAGTTATCTTAGCACTTCGTTACGTTTGATTAGGTGTCAAGCCGGCTTTTCACTATAGGATACAATATAAATTACATTTTGTGCTATATATAATATACCGCGATTGCTGTTCACACTATGGTTTCATTCAAACACTGGGCTAAATACACTCATTGTGTGGAACCATAATAAAAATAAAAAAAAACAAAAAAAAATACTGAGGGCGAGGCAGGGGGAGGCGCGGTGTCCGGGGAGGTGAGGTAAAATATAAACCTTCAAATATCGCTCAGTCGGTCGAAATAATATTTATAGCTTTGGATGTTATATATATTATAGCATAGTGTAAACGGTCTCATATAATACTAGTATGTATGACGAGCGATAAAATTGTACATCTCAAGATATAATATAAATTAAATTATATCCCATAGTGAAAAGCCGTCTTCAGAGCAAAGAAAATATAAATGTTCGCATATTAATAATAAATTAAAATGATGATGCATGATTATTGACTATATAATTTATTATCTGCTACAAAATCATCCAGTTAGCTTGTAACCCGGGGTATTAAAGTGCCGTTTATTTCGTCATAAGAGTAATTTTTATTATCTATGGGCATGCAGGTATGCAAATTTCCAACCGTTAAAAAATACAATTGTCTATGGCACGTGCGGCAAGAGGCAATGTCATCACATGTGCTTGTGCAGGTGCGTGCGCAGCCGCCCCCCAACCAACTGGCCTTTCGCGCCCTTTTGCACCCGCCCGCCATGTTGCGTGATGGCGGGAAGCGTACCTCAAAGCCTACACAAGCAATGTTACATTTATGAGAAAAAATGTCTATTTATTAAGTATGGTTTTTGCGCTACAGATTGCTTAAATAAAATAAAATTATAAAGTGTACTGTGTAAGTGATTTTTTTAGCGATTCATAATATTTATTAGGTACTTGACACGAAAATGTAGACCGCTTCACCTACCTATATGACCTAACACCGGCATATTTCCAAAGATTTCCACTTGCCACCCTCAAGTTAGAAAATCTGTCGCCAAAACATTTAATGTGTTCCGGCAGCTATCCTTGAGAGCCAGTTCCCATTCTAGGCCTACCCTGCTTACTATCCTCGACCGCATCATCACTTACCAACAGGTGAGATAGTGGTCAAACGCTAGCCTATAAGACATAAAAAAATAGTATATTGATAGATTTTTTTTACATGTCCACATTTGAATCATGATTCAGTAATAAACTGGCATCAACCCAGTATGATACGATGAAACAGTAAACTCAGCCAAAAAAATGACTAACTTAGGCCATTTTAATCCTTACTTGGTGCAGTATGTCACTGGTTGCATTACAAATTATTACAAAACAGCATTGTATGCGTCCGTCACCTACAATTAAATTATGTCAAGCTTACGTAAGAGTAGGTAAACAATGAAGTTTACTATTAACTCTAATAAATAGGAACATCTACTATTTTGACGTATATGTATTACTACTCATTTTTCAAGACTGTCTAAATAATAATATTTACTATCCACTGGTAAGGTCGACATATTTTCGGAGGATCGAACATGTCTAGAAACTATTATTTCATTGAGGTACTAAATAGTACACTGATTGTGTCTATGAAAATCCACGGTGATTTTATATCTGACGAGTCGTCAAACGCAAGTTTACATAATTTTTATTTTTAATTTTTCGACCGTGCTCCGGCCGGACTTATTGTTGTGGTTAATATGAAGTCACAACTGCGTGTTCTCAGTAATTATCTTACGTGTATCCGTAGTAGAAACAAAACTGTATAGAATTGTTGAATTAGTACAAAGTGCCTGCGTCATACTTTGACGAGTCAGGACGTAGTTTGTAAAGCATACAATTGTCATTCATTGTCAATCTTGGATACTATGTGAGTATCGGTTTGAAATAATGATCAAAAAGAATATTGTCTTCTTTACTATAAGTCAATGGACATTTATGTTTGTACATATACTTGTAAAAAATAAAAATAAATTACAAATACAACTTCAAATACTTGGGCAGTGCCAAAAAAATATGCTAGGCACATTTCGTATCTGTTGTAATTTTTATCAAATTATTGAGTATTTTTTTAAGCTTAATCATTTTGTAATAACGCAGGCTTATGTTAATTTTGAAATTGCCTTTTATTATATAATATCCTTCCTACCTACTTAAAAGTATAAAATCAAACCACAATTTTTAAAGAAAAAAAACAAACTTGACGATCTACATATCTAGTTTACTTCCACTTCCACTGTTTTATGCAAGCAACACCTTTCAACAAACAGGCCGACTGTCCCACCTGGGTGACTGGGTGACACGTGACTCTACTGCCGATTCAGGGACCACCTGCGTGATTAGCAATTACCGATAGGTGGCAACTGGCTACCGACGCACATGACATGGTTGTTCTATGTGTGTTAATTTCTCTGGTAAACTTGTTTCGTTTTAAGTCGTAGTTCTTCTATCATACATATACATCTAATAATATAAATGATTAAGTTTGTATGGTTGGATGTTTAGGAAATCTGCCACCATAACCTTTCGGTGTTCCGGCAGCACATATCCCATAAGAGCCTGCATATAAAATACAAAAATGGACCACATATTGACACTGGTTATTATAACCCGAGTTTATTACAAATATACAAAATAAAAATAAAATTAATTCTTGCTTACATTGTAATAATTGGACATGTAAATCATGCACAATAACTAATAGTTTTGATTTAAAACTCTGATGCCAATCACTTGACCACTTCCAAAATTTGGCACTTTTATTCTTTAAAGTGTCTCTTCTAACCATATCAGATTTTTTTATATTATAGTATGCAGTAATTTTATAATTTGAATAGTTATTAGATACTAACATAGGCATAATTATATTTCTAAATTACACGCTACGATGACAACAAAACGTGCGCCAACAATTTTAAACATGCATTGAAAATTACGTTTTTGTTACTGATATTTAAATTAGACGTCATACAAAATGACTACATTTCAAGGAAATCCCAATGACACAATCTCTGTAACTACCTACCTTCTTTTTAGGGTCGGCTCACACCGCGACGCGACGCGACGCGGCGCGCACTTATTAAAAGAGTATTACAAATAAGTTATTTTTCAAAAAAAAATAAAACCGACTTCATAACCACAAAAAGGCACTCAAAAGTGAAAAATAATTTACTTAAAATTATTATATGCGTTACCGACTTCTCTATTTGAAGTCGGTGACAGCCAAGTCTAATAGGTAGTAGATAGATAATACCTACATGTATCTACCTATTTACTAACCTACTTACTAATACTACATACATAGTATCTATCTAATATCCAATAGACTTGGCTGGCACCGACTTCAAATAGAGAAGTGGGTAACGCATATAATAATTTTAAGTAAATTATTTTTCACTTTTGAGTGCCTTTTTGTGGTTATGAAGTCGGTTTTATTTTTTTTGAAAAATAACTTATTTTACCCTTTTTAGTGCAAAAAAAGTTTTAATGAAATTACATGCATCTATTTAATTTCGTGTCTGGGCCGTTATACACTGATGGATATATACTTTTTGAAAATTTCAAGTATGTACCTATAACGGTTAAGAAGATACAGATCTGTAAAGTGCGCACATATACACACACACGGACGGACGGACGAACAGACAACAAAGTATCAGAAAGTGTTAATTTGGTAGCCTATGGGTTCGGAACCCTAAAAAAAATGACTTTAAATGCCGCGCTAAAGTGAAAATATTCACTAGTAATAATGATGTCATCAAGGTATCAAAGGACAATGTCCAAAATGGCCCTGTACAATTAAAGCATCTGACACACACGATAATTAATTGTCTATTTTATTACAATAATTCCAAATACTTTTATAACACGGACTAGTTGTATTCCAAAATGAATATTAAAAAGTATTATTTGCGATTATTAACATTACTTGCCGCCATATGGCCAACAGAGTACTGAATCACTCTACTACGTTACAAGAGGCACTTCCCTATATTATCCCTACTTACAAGTTGATGGAGTGGCTATGGGATCTCCCATTGCACCCGTAGTGGCCAATATATTCATGGAGTGGTATGAGAATATAGCACTGACGACATCGTTAAATAAACCAAGATACTGGTGGCGTTATGTTGACAACATTTTCGCGGTTGTGACCAAGGAAGGATTACCTGACCTCGTGACTCACCTGAACAGTCTGTACGATAATATTAAAATCACGGTGGAAGTGGAGAAAGACGGAGTTCTACCGTTTTTAGATGTGCGCGTGATTCGCAGGTCGGACGGTAGTCTAGCGCACACTGTATATCGAAAGCCGAGACACACAGATCGATATTTACGTGCGGACTCCCATCATCATCCCGCACAGTTGTCCTCAGTACCTAGGTCATTAATTAACCGAGCTCTGAAACTTTGTGGCCCTCAATATGTTAGCTCAGAGCTCGAGCACGTGAGGGGTGTTCTAGAGGACAACGGTTACGACTGGAGACAGTGTGCGCGCTTGGTTAGCGATGGTGAACGTAACCGAGCGCCAGGGGTGGAACGTTCTCCAACGTACTTGCCGTTCGAAAGAGGAGTAACGGATAAAATCGGATATCTCTTACGACGGCAATATAACATTAAGACATTTTTCCGTCCACCAGGCCAGATCAGATGGATGTTACGTTCACCTAAAGACAGGGATCACTTGAACGTACCAGGCGTATACAGAATACCTTGCGACTGTGGCAAGAGCTACGTGGGAGAGACTCGACGCAATATCGCGGCTAGATTGACTGAGCACATCAGGAGCATTAAGAACGTGGACATCAATAGGTCGGCATTAGCGGAACATGCACAACTCTCGGATACCAACCACTACATCCGGTTCGACAAGGCCTCCGTACTAGCAAGAGAAAAGTTCTTCATACCTCGTAAAGTACGTGAGGCCATCGAGATCACCCGTTATCCGAATTTTAACAGAGACCGTGGTTGGTGCTTACCTACGACATGGATACCAATTCTTAATGCTTCCTCGAAGAAGAAAAGTGCTCACCAGTCTAGAACGTGACACAGTCAGCTGGATATGTAACAATACTGTCGGCGATAGTGACGATGAAGACCTGTCTAGCATCGGACCAGCTCATTCTCCCGCTATCATCGAGCCGCGCCGCTCGCCGAGCCCCCCTCCCCCGACGAGCCGCGCGCGGCGAGCGGCGGCCCGCAGTGCTCGTCGCGATCTCGCAGCGTAAACTCCCGAGGAAGTGCATCGGACATGCACGAAACCTAGGTCGAGACATTCGACATCAAATCTTAGTGAGTATAATAGTCGGTATTTTATAATCAGGTGAGATAGTGGTCAAACGCTTGCCTATAAGATATAAAAAAAATTATCCCCACCTTTATTTCTATCTCGCTCACAGTTACCGTAAGAATATCTTATATGCAATAGCAACCTCCATTGTGTATAATCTTCTTGGGACTCTTCTACTAAAACTAGTACATTCTCCTATGTTTGAGGTATTTATCTCCATATCTCTGGTGATACTAATCAGATCTCGATAAAATTAAAATGGGACCACCCTGGAAACGTATCCTACCTATTAAAAAAATAATCATTTGAATCCGTTCACAATTGATGGAGAAATCGCGTAACATACACAAAAAAAAAAAAAAAACACAGACGAATTGAGAACCTCCTCCTTTTTTGCGAAGTCGGTTAAAAATAACTTTATTTACTATACAAAAAGATACACACTTCATTGAGTTAGTTCGGCGGCTTCAAGCTGCGCCGCGCGGCGTCGCGCTGCACCGCGCGGCGCAGCGGGAGAAAATAATTGAACCGCGTGATAAACAATTGAACTGCACTAACTACACAATATATATAGATACAAATTACATTGACATAATTTGGCGGCGTCGCGCGTTTTGCTGCGACGGGCGGCGTCGGGCTGCGCCGCGCGGTTTCTGGCTGCACCTCGTATCGTCGCGTCGCGTCGCGGTGTGAACTGACCCTTAAAGTTATATCAATGGATAGAGTTGGGTATGGATATTATAAATGGATGGATTTGAAAATCATTGGGTGCACTAAAACTGACTATGTATAACGTGACAAAGACGCGATGGAATGTGTTCAGTATTCTTAATTTGAAAGTATGTTCAGCTGAGTATAGCGAGCGCCATCTGCAAACTCGATTATTTTTGTCACCTTTTGTTATACGCATGTTTTTTGCAAATAAAATATCTTTATTATCTATATTCATGCTCATTCGCAGCCCTTATTTCAATCCAGTTACTAGCATTCGCTGTTCTTATCCACGTTCTTACAATTTTATAACATCGTCTAACCATCGCGCTACCGGACGTCCAACATTACCTTTGCCTACATTTTGTTTTATGCCTTATAAAGCTAACGAATCTTCCCTACCTATACAATAAAACTGTAAAGTGACTGATTACAATACAAATCAATCGAATTATAATTTTAATAAGATAATATTCGTAGAATGCCCTAGATATTTTTGCAGTAAATATCACAAACGGAAATTTCATCTTTTTTTGTCATCATTTTCAATCTTTTCAAATACCAACCCAGTTGGAATTATACCGACTTACTTATGCATATGTGAATAAATCATCTTGCACCACTTTTAATAATTTGTGATGTAAAAGTAGAAGAAAAAAACGCGTCTTACTGTGATCCCATTCAAATGAGACATGTTGTGAAAATAAGCCGTTCAAACACTAGATTTCCTAGAGTACGTACACTATTGACAATATGACTACAATAAGCAACATCCTACACTCTCTACAATGCATTTATTTGCTGCCCTATTGACACGTTCACCAAACGGCTTGTACTAAATTGACAACACATTTACAATATTCATTGTACAGAGTGAATTTGACACTTCCAAGCTTCGAATTAAGCTCAAAGTTGATTTGACAATATATTTAATAAGCTTCAACAAAGAGTTTAGCACCTTCGTTGGTTTATCCTTTTGTGTGTTTATTTGAAGACTGCATTTTTTGAACGTTTTGTGAATTAAGGTGGTACTGTATAGTAGATACTATTTTTCTCTAGTATAGTAGATCGCGATATAGTAGATACTCTAATCATCTGACTATTACTACTACTAAAACTAAATACCTATATACCTAACCATAGAGAATAAATATAAATATTTGTACGTCTGCGTGCAGGCCGAACATATTGACAAAATATTTCATAAGATCCGGAATTAATTATTAATGTAATATGTGTTTGACAAATAAATGATTGATTATGATTATGATTATGATACTCCTACTGATAGACACATGTATTTTTATTTAATTTTTCTCAAATGAATTGAGTAGTCTAGGTATATGTAGAAGAAATGTAATCCATTTTAAATTAATTAATTATTTTGGCCACATATTATAGATTAAAATTGTCCTTTAATTACAGTATATCATTTATATATAATCGAATCCAATGAAGTTTTAATTTAAATTTTAAATGAAAACTTTAGATTATGAAATTACACTTGTACTTATAGACCAGTCGATGTAAGCCTTAAGCATGCTTCCATCGTTAGTTCAATGTGTATCTGTGACGTCACATAAAATTGATCACAGACCGGTCGAGATCTAATCTTGTCGGTTGAGGAAATAACACAATGGCATGACTAAAGTTGACTATTTATATCTATAGACTCGTGTATCAATTACTTCCAGTGTAAACGGTGTGAACTAGAATAGGTACGTATCTAATAGCTGATTTGTTGCTTGCTATTTATGTATATTGTAGCCCTAAACTAAACTACAGATATTATAAATAACTTCAGAAATGCATGCATCATAATAGATTTAAATAATAAACGTAGGTACCTACATGTTTGTCCATTACTCAACTTTTGTAGTATATACCCAATTGCTGTGCAACTAAATTATTTGTATTTACTTATATTTATTGATTCTGTAACGTAACAATATTTTATTTAGCTTTCGTTGAATTCTTATAGGCGATAAATAAGCAAGCAGAACGCAAAAACGGGTAGACCGTTTCGTTTGTCCAATCAATTTTAATAATTGTAAACGATTGTTTAGCCGCAATCGACAGTTAACCCGTGAACATGGCACTTGCAACAGCGCCGTCGGAATACCGGATCCTCATAAATTGTGAAAAACATGGTAAATATCATATATCTTGCGAAAATGAAATACATTGTTACGCTGACTTCAGGTATGAGTAAATATATTACGGGGAAACGGTAAATAATGAAAAATGTGACATACCTTACTTCGAACGCGTTGAAGTCTTTTGTACGACATCTGCAATTATGTGCGTTGACTATGACTTTTTAATTGATTGGACTTCACTGGAAATCTGTACAATATATCATATGATCTACAGGCTTTTTTCAGTTGAATGTACTTGTATTAAGAGTCTTGAAATAACTATGGATTACTTGCAGAACTTCAAGAATGTTCGAAACTGGTCGGAGTTAATTTTCCGGTAAATAAAATTTATACGTGATAATAGCCGTTACAAACTTTAATATGGATAACTTTGCCAAAATAATAACAATATGAGTATACAGTATGATTAAGCTTTTAAGTAAAGATCAGGCCGTCTGCTATTTAGCTTAAAATTATATAAAAAATCACGCACATTCTCTAACACATAGAACAAATAGGATTATTTCCTTTTTTAATGTTGTGTGTTTAATTAAACCAGTAAAAAAGTAACGATTTATCTAAGCATAAACCCACAGGTCGTTTAAAAACACGGTATAAATATCTAGCTTTCACTAAATGCTCCATGGTTTCTTCCTAATGTCCCATAAAATATATTAAAATTAAATATGTACCTTTGTCTGTCACTCAAAAATGAATTAGCCAACCGGGGAAATAATTAAGTAGGTATAAAAAAATCTAAAAGTATTTTTCAACTAAAACATTCACCCCAAAGAATAATTATAAATTCCACAAAGTTTAATTAGTCAGAAAAAGTAATTAAAATTAATCAATTTGAATTATAGTCAAGTTAGTGAGAGGCGTGGGATGGTGGTGCTAAACAATAGGGAGAGTATAGAACTTGCTATAGCATGCGAGAAATCGTGGGACTGAACCATGTAGCATGTGTAGGAGGCATATCTATACCTAGGATAAAACTTATGCTGCTTTCAACCGACATACAAAATAGAGGAGGTTCTCAATATGTAATAATTAATAATTCGCGAGTGAACAGGTATTTACTAGGTAAGCGTGCTACATCGTCGACCGCATTGCCACTTAACATCAGGTGAGATAGTGGTCAAACGCTTGCCTATACAGCATTAAAAAAAAAAACTTCATACCTCTGGAGATACTCATCAAATCTCAATGAATCGTATAATGGGACCACCGTGCAGATATATGACCTACCCATGAAAAATAATCAGTCAATTTTTTTTTGGTACACGATTATTTAAATATATATATATATACATGGGGTTGGGTTAGATTTGGTATATTGTATCACTAGTAGAAAAGTATCGAATACTGCTATAGTAGAAGATTATCACGATTATGCAGAAATCGCATAGTGCAGTCAGTCCAATACACTAACACATGCGGTTTCTAGTTTCATTTATATCTGTGACATTTCACTTCACAATTTTGAGGTACAAAGATCCATAATCCACTAGATCGGATAAATCAGGTTTAAAAGTCAATATTTAATTTAAAATACGAGTAGGCACGTGGCTGTACCCACTGATGTCAAAAAGGCGTTCATGTAGAAAATGTCGCCATGTTATGACAATATTTATCTTTAAACAACACCAACGGATTACGATAAAATATCTTTATCAGATGAAACGCATATAGTCTTACTTATAAACTGGCAAAATAGTGGATCCTAATTAAAATGTGGCTTAAGCTCATTTTCATTCATTTCATTCGTTTTAGGTTTGTCTCGCTTCCTTTGAATGTGAATTTGTGGAAACAAGAAAATTTCCGTTAGCGAGAAGTAGAAAGAACACTATTTTAAACATTGATTAAAATATAACTAACGTTTATAAGTATGACTGATAGCTATGGTCGCGGCGTCCTGCGTGCGCGATCTAGGCGGCAATCAGATAGCGCAGTAGTATTTGTACCGACTTGTTCACACCAAACGCGATCAACGGCGATCAGAAAACGATTGAATATTGGATCGCGAACGCGCTCGTGGACGCAGGACGCCGCGGTAAGGTCGTACCTTTACTAACTGTGCATCATTTAATATGTCTGTGGCAAAACCTTAAAAGTTAGGTTTTTTTAAGCTATTGATTTATGTTAATAGAACAAAACATTTGGTTTGTCAGATTTATCCAGTACGTCAGTCTGACCATTGCTTTTATTTTGAATGCCATCTGTCGAGTCACCAAAAAACGTTTTCTTCAAAAAGTTGACATAAAAAACCTTCGAAATAAAAAAACATTCTTATCTTCTTATTCTTATTCGGAGGCAGTTTTCAATTCAAATAAATATATGAAATTACTCAAATCTTTTAATGCAATACAAGCCTCCTAGCAATACATTACCTTTTTATAAAATACATGTTCATTAAAGGCAAAAAGTTGCTAATTGATACGTATATCAATATTAACATCAATATTTGACTGTTATGCTAATATGTACATTATAATAATTTTAAATTTATATTTAGCTTCGAGGTACGCTTGTTAGATTAAATTTAGCATTCTGACATGCGCTAATTATAATAATATTGTGACATGCAAATTAATGCAATTTAAAACCGACTCGGTGACAATTTTTAATAATAAGATAAATACAAAGGTCAGTGGCATTTAACTTGCGGAATACGATTATTTGTATCGTAGATGAAAATGCGATTCTAGATAAGTTTTTCAATGTAATTTCACTGAAAATTCACTGGAAAATTCACTGGATAGAATCAAGTTTTTTTACCTGACTGCGAAAGAAGGATGGTTATGTTTTTCGAGTGTATATATATGTATGTATCTTCGAGCATTTACCAATGGAGATGTTAACGCAAGGCGTACCCCTCTGCTGAACTATGAACTATGAACTGAATTATGAACGTGACATGTATGTATATATTATGTATGTATGTATAGTTTTTGGCACGTTCTAGAGCCTAAACAGCTTGTCGTATTTTTATGTGAGTGGTGTCAATAGATTCGTCTTAGTCGTGAGAGTGACACTGGGTACATCAGAATTAAAAAATAACAAAATTAAGGATTTTTGGCGCCAAAAAGTAATCTAAAAAATTTTTTCTTCAAAATACATCGAGTGTGGTATCAAAATAAAGAATTTTTAACGGTTCAAATATATACATAACTTATATGATTTATTGGAGTTTGGAATAGGATATTCTAATAAATATTTTTTCACGCAATTGGATTTTTTTGTACTTTTCAATACTTTACTCGTTTCTAGATAGAATTTGCTATAATCACATTATCACAATAGAATCATATTTATGATATAAATAGATATAGAGATAAGTGTAAGTAATTAATTCATAGTAAAATTAATTTCAAAAACCAAAATCTACATAAGAATATTGTAAACTACATACTAATTTGTCAAACCAATGATCAATTTAAGTAATACTATTAATAAAACATGGGAACATTACCGGCAGGTAGCGACCTAGGTTCTGTCTTTTATTTATGGTATAGATATTATTATTGTAGTTTATATAGTTTTGATATTGTCATTAGGTAGTTATTTATAAGTTGTTTAAATAAATTTATCTGTGATACTATTAATTTAAAATGTTATCTTATCTTGTATAAAAAATTAAAACAATATCACATTTTAGTACATTCAAAGTTATGTTTCTTTGAAGTGTTACACACTTTATATTTTTTGTAAATTGTTAAACACAATCCAAAATTTTATCGTACCGACGGGACTTGAACCCCCAACCTCCGGAATAACATGTTCCGGTGCTTTGCCAATTAAGCCACAGTGCGATGTATCGTTACGACGAAATTTTGGATTGTGTTTAACAATTTACATTCAAAGTTATGCATGCCTCATTCATTATAGTCAGTGCGTAGCTACTAACTTCTCATAGATTTGAACTAAATTTGTCACATTACTTATTTGTATTCACGAAGCCGTCAACCAAATGACCTGTTCCTCACCTCCTTACCGATTTGTTAATGTATATGTAAGTAAAGTGGTACTTTTTAAATCGAAGTTAGATCGTGAATTCTTAAGCGTCATTTAAATTTATTAGTGGGAAAGTAAGGATTCTACTTTGAATATTATGAATACGAATGGTTTCTGTTTAGATGATTGCTCTTCAATAACCAAAAGGGGTTGGAAAGACAGCTTAAACCCTGGCAGTGTAAAAACTTCAGATAAGATATTTTACGTTTTTATAAATACCACACAAAACACAAATATAAAATCACCTGAGTCTTTAGTCAACACTGTAAGTTATTGTATCTTTGCATATCTTATAATATCTTTGTATTGCGAATTAAATGAAAATAAAATGAAATGAATTAAGCGGTAAATAATTTTACGTATATTGAATACTGCGAAATGCAAAAATCATGCACAGTTTTTATCTAAAACTTAGGTGCTTATAACTGAAACTGTGCCAATATTTGGTCTTTTTACCCTAGCAAAGTTGTACAGTTACAGTCCAGCAAGTATAACTTGACGTGCCTGTGCGCCACTGTGCTTTTACTTTGTACTTTGATAACAGTTTCTCTTAAACCACATTTAATTACTTTTGGCATTATTGAACTATTTTAATGTAGCAGATTTATCAACAATAATGTCGCGGTAATCTCTCAAACGTCAAACTCACAGTTTCAATTAAAATAATTAGTTCCAAAAACCACCACCGCCAAGTTATACTTGTGGCACTGTAGCTAAGGACTCTACCCGCCATTAACTATCACAGATTAACCATATTACATAACATAATTAACATAGTACAGTAATAAGATTAAATTGAGTACGTAGAGAGAGAAGGCAAATTGAGTATTAACCTTTTTGAACCGAACTCGATTTTTGTGTCTTCGAACCATTTGTACATTCAGCCAGAAAATCCTAAAATGAGTGTTTAATTCGTTAAATATGACTGGCCACTTGTACACACTTGTCCACATCCTACATACATACATTAGCATCGTAAAGAGTCAGACTTACGACCGTGAACTTGTGTGGTGTGAACGAACTCATTTAGGAGTCGAAACTGGCTCGCAAACGCTCTGCCGGCTTGTTCATCTATGAACGTGACTGTCAGGGGTGGATTCAGGGATATGGGAATGGAGCAAAACTTTCAATTATTATGTTGAGCAGATGTTATAAAAACTACGATAATTTGCTATAATATTCATTTTATTGATATTGCAGAAACAATTACTTAATTATATAATTTTGGAACCCATCTTACAATGACATAAATTGTCAAATGTATATATTAACAAGGTAAATTGAATGCTGCTAAAACATTTCCTAATACGTTTCTGTGAAGTAAGGATTTCCTTGCCTCACTTCAACACTTATAATATAAGTATTTATATCCTAGTATCATCGCTTTTTTGCAAACTCTTCAGTGACAGAGATGGCAATTTATATTTTTTGCGACGATTCTGATTTTAATGGTATCATCACTGGTTTATTTTTCTAGATGACAACACATTAGATGTCCCCACTTTTTATACCATTTAGTTTTTATAACACAAAGCACATAACACAACATAGATACATAAATCAAGCGTATTCTATAGTTAGTTGTCAAACCAGTACCTTTAAAACAGAAAATAGGTTCTACTTCAGAGTTGAAGATACTGTCTCTATGAACACGAATATAATTTTGGCCCTATTTCAGTCCTAGTTGTGACCCTGATAGAAATGCTGCGTGCTTTCTCCAATATGCAGTATTCGCTCATATTGCCCATCGTATTTCCTAAGATTTATATGCCCTCAATTCTCGTGTGTTTGTAATATTTGGAAAATATGAATTTGATACTATGCCCATCTCAACTTTACGATTTTGTAAATAACATTTCGTAGGTATAAGTAGAGTACTAGTAGAAAATGACGATACATTTACTTTCCATAAAATATTAATTATATAAACAAATAATCTTATTACTCACATAAACAATTTGGCTTAGGTTCAGTTTAACCAGTTTCTGATAGCTATCTGACATATGACGCCATATAAAAGTTGTCAAAGATTTATCGAATTATAGGGCTAATAGGAACCTGTGAAACTGGTCCTA
The DNA here is from genome assembly GCA_954871355.1 of Cabera pusaria. Taxonomy (NCBI): domain Eukaryota; kingdom Metazoa; phylum Arthropoda; class Insecta; order Lepidoptera; family Geometridae; genus Cabera; species Cabera pusaria. The sequence continues at coordinate 25,447,977 of OX940887.1, forward strand.
AAGCGAATATCTTCTCACATGGCATACAAGTTAATTAAAGATTAAGATTAACTTTACCTACCTATTATTTTACTAAGCGAAATTAGCCCAATGGCTAAGGCGTTGGCCTGGCGATGGAGAAATCGTGAGTTCGATCCCCACTCTATTGACGTGAACCCATTCCAGGCTCAAGCATATACCTATAACTTAGTTGGTGGGGTTAACAAGACTAATGTGAGTAATGTGCAACCCAAATTGCAAGTAAGCTTTAAAAAAATATATAGCCTTAGAAATGAAATGCTACGTGACCAGTCCTTCTAACTAAGTTGACGTCTTTACATTGAAACGTATGTCGTGACAGTACGCTGTTTTTGCTCCCTCAGTTAAAAAGCATTAACCACGTCCTGTTGTATAAAATATAGATGCCATAAAGAGAAATGACGTAGGAACATGACTTACCAGAATTATTACTCTAAATCCGGGCGATGCAAATCACCCCCCGTTCCCATAGAGTTGCAACATTTATAAAATACAGAACTCAGCTCGTGACCGCGTTCACACGGTCGCTTCGAAGATTACCACTCACTGAGCGGCACACCTGAGCGACTGCAGCTTCTAATCAAAAAGTTGGATGGGCGATGGTATCTGGAGCATTATTTTATAATTTCTACAAACACCAAGAAACTCACAATATATTAATAATTATAAGCATAATATATTATATGTAGTTTCATTAAGTTTATGTATATTATTTATTTGTTTTTATGTTATTTATTATAGTAAGTACTCGTATATATTATAATTAGCCCGGTTGTAGGTATTGATATTATTTAAGTATATAAAACCACCTCTGTACGTACTACTATAAGCACGACTCAAAATTTTCCCCATCGCTGCAGGATGACTGGTAGAAAATGCTTTTAGCATTAAGTCCTCCTTTTGTAAATTTTTTTGTGCAATAAAGTATTTACAAACATACAACAAACTTATAGTGTACTAGCTGATACCCGCGACTTCGTTCACGTACACCAAGAATTTTATCCCATTAAAGCTATATCAATCAACATTTTTGTGATTTAAGTTATTTAAGTTATATGTAAAAATCATGATTTTATTTTAACAAAAAGTAACTCTTTTTTAAGTGTCAGGAAGATCGGATCGTCCGTTTACGTGTTATTTGGTAACAAACAGACTGAGTGACAGAATTAGAAACGTGTTTATATCATTAGTCTGGAAAGATAGTCACTAAGTACAAAATCATCACTTAAGTTCAAGAGGCACATGTATTCAAAGTCAAAGTTTATAACAGAATAGAGAATAATAAAGTTATGAACACCAAAGGTGTATGACCTTTATCGTTGAACTCTGAAAGTATAGATAGTGCCTATGCTTTTAATCAACGACTTTCTACACTTAGGGCCACTTTCACAGGTTCCTAATAGAACTACTGTGTATTATATACTAAAAACGTATCTGCCAGATAAACTACAACTTTTATACGACGATATATTTCAGATAACTATCGAAAACTTTATCAGAAACATAACTTCACCGGTACATTAGCTATCTGACAAATAACGCTTTATAAAAGTTGATGTTTAGTCTAGGTTACGAATTAATTTGACTGGCCTTATTACGTTCGTTATTTATATACTTATATTATTGAATTAACAAATGAGCCCCAAACCTGTATCCCTCTTTATTTCGTTCATTACGATCACTATTTATCATACTAATATTATAAAGGCGAATGTTTGTAAGTCTGTATATTTGCTACTTCTGCTACCGATTGAGCTAAAATTTAGTATGTGGATAACCTAGACCCTGGATTAACATATAGCGTAGTTTTTGTCCGATATTCCCACGGAAACGATGTCCACGCGGGTAAAACCGTGGGTACAGCAAGCTAAGTTATAAAGTAACTTAAGTTATTAATTTATGAAACCGCAATTTTTGTATAGCAGTCGCTTCATTGGCGTAGATATACCAACTGCTTCACTTATGCCTGGATCTCAAGTCGTGTGATTGATCGAGTGCGAACTCACACCGGATTATACTTACTTTTGTCTGTAGCTGTGCTGTTTTGTTTCTGAAACCAGCACGTCACGGTTTGCGGATTAGAACATGTTCCTTTGTGCAATATTAGTGTAATTGATTGTAGAAACTGTTACTGAGAGACTTGCAACCTTTTAGGATTATTGTTACGTTATAACTTAAACACAACAAGCTAAAATTCGTCTACTCTACAAAAATAGTGCCGACCAAACTTTAGATGGCGTGTTTTTTTTATAATTCAACTTTTATTTAGAGGCTTTTGGTTAAAAACAGCTATGACAGCTCCGTATTAGCTTACAAAGGAAAGTAAACATAAACAACCTTACAGATAAATGCTCCTCAACTATATCCTGTGCACACATAGATAGAGCATTCTAGCTGCGTCTGATGATGGAATATAACAGAACGCTCTGAAATATGCCTATTATGTCATGGTGGTCGATTCCAAACTTCTCGAAAATAACGTGTCTTAGATTTTAAGTACCTACATGAGCATTCCATCCAGGAAATGAAAAATATCATCGACTGTAAAAGGAAATGTTAATATTTCAAGGGCATTTTATATAAGTGAGATGTCTGTCGTTTCGATGTTATACCTATATTATTCTTAAACTCTAAAAGGTGTTGTTTCACTTTATTTCAATGCGAAAAGCGTAAAAGGTTTAGAAGGAATATAAGCAGCAAATAATCTAAGCGTCGAATACGTAAAATATTCAGAATTTTTCAACTCTAATCAATGTCATGTCTATGTTGAAAATTTTGTAATGTGAAAGAAGTTGGTGACCCTTCATAAATTTTATTAAAATACATTTATAACAATAAAATGTATTAAGAAAATTACTGTAGTATAATACATATTTTTGCTATTAATAGTCGGTAAAAGATTTCAAGTTTTACCCCCACGTTTTCAAGTTTTTTGTGCAAATGTATGAGCGGCAAAAACTTGCGAAAATGTAACTTGATTTCAATGAACTTTCAAATTGTGCTGAGTTCAAAGACACTTAAGTGTACTCGTACATACTAAGCGAAATCATAGTCGGGAATTTGTTAAGACGACCAATCCATTTGATCTATTTCTAAAGTGTCCTACGAAATTTCGTTCTACATAGAGACATCTTAACTAATCGTTCCTCTTTTATAACAGCTTTTGTCCCTTAAATATTTTAAAAACATTACAAAATTAATAACTTACAAATTAACTTTAAATGTACTTACCTCTTAGTGCGGGAGAGAAATGGCAACCTGCATAGTTCAAAATTTAAAGCACTTATTTAGTAAGTATGCAGTATTAATAATTTGAAATCCTCTTCCGTAATGTGGGAACACTACTATTCACGAAAAAACCTATATTTCGGTAATTACCTTAAGTTTGACAAAGTTTAGAGCAATTTTTCTAATATTTTTTCAATAGTGCGCAAAAACAGCTCACATGTGTCATGGCGTCGACTGTGACGTCACGCATATGTTAATGACATACTTAACGTAGTAACTATTGTATAATCTGTGACAATGAATACACATGGTTTTTCCGAAATCCAAAATTTTATAACATTTTCAAGAAAACCTCATAGGTGTGACGTCATACGCTGTGATTGGTGTTTCAATCAAAATAGCCGATTGCAGTATTTTAATGTTTTATTTTATTGAAAATCTTAATAATCTGAATTTTTTATATAAAACTAAACAAGTGTTTTAAATTGTTTTAATATGCATTTTCCCCTAAAATCATCAAATCTGTCCTCATGCCTATTATACACGTCTAATATAATAAAATAGATATTATTTATTTTATTACATAAGACGTGTTTAGACGTAAGAATTATCATGTAAACATAGTAAAAGTAAAATTAAAGTCTTTAAATAAAATAAAAAAGAGTACCTAATGACTAATAAAACTGTGCTCATGACACAGGTAATGTAAAAGGCACAAAAATAAAACTGGCCAAGTGCGAGTCAGACTTTTGTCCCGCACACGGAGGGTTCCGAACCGAACACCAACTAAGTAAACGTTAAAACAAAGGTAGAATAGTATTATATAGTAGTAATAGTAATAGTAGTAATTAATATTATTGAATATCTGGTTGACCGAGCTTTGCTCGGTATTTTTTGCCACTTAAACAGACAAATATGACTCTTCCCGACATCTATTGACAAATAATAATACTATTTTTTTTAATTGAGAGCCACTAACTGCTTTACCCACACAGTAATACTAAAAAAGCTACTTCTACTTGCCAATAGATGTTGGGAAGAGTAATATTTTAAGTTGATTATCAATAAATTTGATTATTGAAAACATGAATAAAACAACATTTTTTGAAAATGATTCCTAGCTAGATCGATTTATCGCCCCCGAAATCCCCTGTAAGTATACTAAATTTTATTTAATGGTTGGAGCCGCTTCCGAGATTCATATTAAGGTAAAGACGATAGCGCCGCTCCATCTTTGATGCTAGCTAGATGGCGCTGCGATATCGTAAAAAACTTTTTTTTAACTTTTCTTTAATTTTTAACTTTGTTCTGTTCTTAGCGTTTGTTGTTATAGCGGCAACAGAAATACATCATCTGTGAAAATTTCAACCGTCTAACTATCACGGTTCATGAGATACAGCCTGGTGACAGACGGACAGACAGACAGACAGACAGACAGACAGACGGACAGCGGAGTCTCAGTAATAGGGTTCCGTTGGTACCCTTTAGGTTCGGAACCCTAAAAAACAAAAGATCAATAAAGGATTATCATTATTACGTTACTTTTCAATAATTTCTTGTTTTATCTCATTTTCATTATTCTTGTTCTGCGATAAAAATATATGTAATTTCTATGGTTGACAAAAAAAGGACGTTGAAGAAATAAAACACTACTTAGGAATTACTTACTAGGAAATTACTAGAAACAACCAACTAAAAACAGTTAGGTATTCATTGGATATGCCATTAAAACAACATAGTAAAGCGATAAACTCAAACTACATAATAATACATCACTATAAACAGTAAACCCTTTTGCAAATATTTTCCTTCCCAACAAAAGTACCAAAACATCCTTCAGTCTACTACATTGAGTTTACTTTCGTACCGCGCTTTTTTCGCCCCGTCAATTAATAAAATAAACGTCTATTAATAAAATGTACAATGATCCCACAAATAAATCAATAAAATTTAACAATTTAACAATAAGCGATCGCCGAGACTGGTTTACAAGTCATAAATCATTGCAACACCTGGCCGAATAAAAGGAAACTTTACTGTTCGGTTTTTGAAATGACAGATATTTAATTGACAAAATTAATTGCAATATAACTGGGTACGGTTATTGGAAAGATAGTAATCTGTAAAGAAAATAATCCGCATGTGAAAGGTATTGATTTGTTGATTAACATCTAGTTTTGAATTGACGTTTATCTTTTGTTTGTGAAAGTGAAAACTTCTTTAGCGGCGTTGTGAACTTTTTGGGATGAGTATAAAATGTTAAACTCGCGTCAGGACACGTGACTTGATCGAAAATTCGTAAGCCGGAGGTAGAGTAAACCAAATACACAACGGTAATGTTCAAGTTTTCACTTCTGCCGGCACTCCCGGAGTGCAACCCGTTGTTTTTATTATTAACCGACTTCACAAAAAAGGAGGAGGTTCTCAATTCGACTGTATTTCTTTTGTTTTATTAACCGACTTCAAAAAAGGAGGAGGTTTCTCAATTCGACCGTATATATATATATATATATATATATATATATTTTTTTTTTTATGTTTGTTCAGGGATAACTTCGTCATTTATGCACCGATTTTGATTATTCTTTTTTTGTTCGAAAGGAGATATCCCAAGTGTGGTACCATGGTAATTTTATCGAGGTCTGATAAGTATCTCCAGAGATATTGAGATAAACATCTCAAAATTGGTACTGAAAATTAACATTAAAGTCGGTTCTTTTTTAGTTTTTAAACGATATTATGTCTGTTACATTAGAACTCCGTCAAATTTTAACCGATTTAAAAATTCTTTTTTTGTTTGAGAGATTATGCATCCCATTTGGTCCCATTCAAATTTTATCGAGATATGACAATTATTTCCGGAGATAAATATTATAAGCAAATTTGTATATTTTGATGACATGATTATAACTATCCAGTACTTTACTATCGCGGCATGTGAAGTCAGTTTATTCGTTTTGTACGATCATAAATAATTTTGGATCGTATTGCTGGTATAGGTACGGTAACATAAAATTTTCGAAAGGTGCATAAACTATAATGCGATTTATATGTGACCAGCACTGATATTTAAAACTCACTAATTTGTGTTAAAATAACATTTATCATGATTGTTTTCATACAAACACACACAACCGTTTCCCGACCGACCGACCGTTTAACCGACACACAAACGTTTTCTACCTATGTCCGTTATAGACTTTGAAACCATCCAACCAATCTGCCCCATACCGGTTTAAGGTGAAAAGCGCAATAGTGTGAAGATTATAATTATTAGACCACTTCAACTGTGCACTAGGCACATTCAGTCACAATTTTTAGGGCCAGTTTCACCGGTTCCTGATAGCGCTAATATGAAGAAATCTGACACATTTTTGACAGCTGTTATATGGCGCCATGTGTCAGATAATTATCTAACGCAGGAACACGCCGTGTATCCCTTAGTTTTAAATAAAACCTAATAAGAAAATAATGTATTTTATAGGCGAGTGTAAGAAGTAATTCTATCTATAATTATGTATCAAATTCAGAGACAATTTATGTTTAAAAGAATGTATAACACTTCGAATGCAAAATAAACATTTAGGCTGAGTTGCACCATCTTACTTTAACCGTAACTATAAAAATTAACCGTCGTTTTTATATGGACAGATTTTTGACGTTTGTTATAGTTAAAGTAAGATGGTGCAACTCAGCCTTAATCTATTAACTAAATCACTACTTAATTTACAAAAAAGTCAGTACAGACACGTAAGTTCAATAAGAAACATGGGTATTATAATTTTAAATCTCGTTGAACACTAAAGCTTATCTTGTCGCCGCGTCTGATTGGCATCTCATGTGAGCCACGACACTTTAATAGATGTAAGAATATTTATTATTAATGTTAATTAACGTGTATGAGTCATTATTAAATTAATATCATGAAATAATATTATATGCCTCGTTAGTGTAAACTTGTAAATGATAGATGGCTCATCACTTACAATGAACAAATGACTTATAAGCGACAGGTCGCCGGTTAACACGAGTGTTCGTCCATTCATTTATGAACATCATCGTCATTTACACCATCTCTAATAACACCCTCACCACTGGAAGCGTTATGCCAGCGACCCAAAGCCGTGCTACGCTTCATTAAGGAGCTGGGGTGACTTGGGTGATCGCTGACAGAGGGTAATGCACAGTACACCCCAAGCGGGACCTCACTGACCTCAGTGCAGGTTTTATCGCCCCCATCACCAATTAGAATTAGAATGTTCGTCCACAGGTGGTAGATTTATATTGATATTCCGCCTGACTTGCTACCAAAAAGTAGCTTACCGACATTAAAGAGAAAATCTGCCGCCAAAACTTTACGGTGTTCCGGTAGCACACAGCACTTGAGAGTCAGAGTATTCTAGGCCTAGTGCTCGAACACATCATCACTTACCACCAGGGGCCTTATTCAGTATGACCAATGAGATAACGCGTTCCTTAACGTTACGTTATTGAAAAATTGTATTCTGTATGCCACACGATAAGTATATTATACAAACCGCGCGCGTTACACGTCCTCATATGTCACGAAATCTCAAAACGCGCTCATAACCTTACCCTACCGCGTTACCGAACTTGAAATTGGCATAGAGAATACAATAACGCGGAGATAACGTAACACGGCACGGTAAAACTTTAAAATGGTCATACTGAATAAGGCCCCAGGTGAGATAGTGGTCAAACGCTGGCCTGTAAGATATATAAAATTATTGTGTACTTTAAGACGGTTCAAAACGTTTTTACTTGCTCATTAATTTCTTAGTATTTCTCCCGTCCATTTCTGTGTGAATTTAACAATTTATTTCTCTTCTAAATAGTAACTTATGTAAATAGTACATTTTGATTGGCAACTAAAATTCCCCATTGTCTTTCGTTAACTCAACTCAGACTATTATGTATGCATTATTTATAACATTATTGAATAAGATACTAAACCACTAGCAGAGACCAGAGCCAATACTTTGATTTAAAATGGCTATGCAATACGATCGAATCATGGGTTGATAAAATTTAAAATGTTCTTCTCTGTTCAACCGACTTCCAAAAAGAAGGAGGTTCTCAATTCGTCTCTATGTTTTTTTTGTGTGTATGTTACGCGATTACTCCGTCAATTGTGAACCTATTCGAATGATTCTTGTTGTTATTGGTAGGGTACGTTTCCAAGGTGGTCCCATTGTAATTTCATCGAGATCGGTATCTCTAGAGATATGACGATAAACGTCTCAAACTTGCTACTGAAAATGACTCGCGGGGCATTGAAGTCGGTTGTTTTAGTTTTTAAACTATCTTAATTATTCTTACCACAGTACTTTAGAGTAGACTATCCTTGTTTGAAAATATTATGGAGACATATCGTATTGTGTCATATAATATTATAATGTGTCATTTTTGTTAATTGTGACTTCACAGTTTTAATTCGTTTTGTTCAATTATTATATTAAAAACTAAAACAAACGACTTCAATGCCCCGCGAGTCCATTTCAGTAGCAAGTTTGAGACCTTTATCGTCATATCTCTGGAGATATTTATCAGATCTCAAGGTGGTCCTTACAATGGGACCACCTGGGAAACGAACCCTACCGATTACAAAAAGAATAATTCGAATCGGTTCACAATTGATGGAGTAATTGCGTAACATACACACACAAAAAAAAGAAAAAAAAAACATACAGATGAATTGAGAACCTCCTTCTTTTTGGAAGTCGGTTAAAAATATGCATTCAATCTGCTACAAGTGGGCTTCACTAACACGGGTGATGCCGAGTATACAGCTAGTATTTCTATAAATTAGAAAATCACTAAATATAACTATGTCAACTTCAAGCCTCATAGATAAATTAGATAGAAAGTTGTAATACAAAATGTGGTATTTTATTACGAAATCCGCATAAACCGTGTCAGAAACTAATCAACGAATGACATCAATTTGAAAGCTCTTGGGAATCAATGGTTAATACAAAGTTAAATCAAAGATTATATTTTCAAACTAAAGTTTAATTTTGATTAGACATTTTCAAGAAAATAAGTTAGACACGTACTTTGCCTGTAACGGTAGAAATAAGATTGCCTGTACTCGCTACAGTGATTGTTTATGGTGAGTCACGCCTGTGAGCCGCGGGATATCTCGCTGGTTTCGATAGGTGACGGTGATCGAATACGTAACATTAGGTGATCCGTGTGATTGTTTGCCACTCTCAACATATTATGATAATAATTAAGACAGTTTAAAATAATTAAGATTTAAAAACTAAAACAACCGACTTCATACCCCGCGAGTCAATTTCAGTAGCAAGTTTGAGACGTTTATCGTCATATCTCTGGAGATACTTAACAGATCTCGATTAAAATACAATGGGACCACCTCGGAAACGTACCTAAAAACATAAAGACGAATTGATAACTTCCTCCTTTTTTGGGAAGTCGGTTAAAAAATAAAAACCGACTTCTCATGCCTCGCGAGTGAGTTTTAGTAGCAAGATTGAGATGTTTATCGACATATCTCTGGATTTCGTTTCGGGATGTTCATTGAGATCTGATATTCGTCAGATCAATAGCATAATGGTGGAGATATACCCTAACCCTAAAAAAATCATTCTAATCGGTGCTCATTTGACGGAGTATTCGCGTAACAAACACACAAAAAAAATCATACACACTAATTGAGAGCTTCCTCCTCTTTGGTAGTTGGTTAAAAAAACATAGGAGGATAAAGATGAGAAGCACTTATCCAAAATATACGTGATCCCTGTATGATGCTAAACTGTAGCCATCGGTGCTTATACTTCGTAGACTTGTTTTGTAGCTAATAGTGTTCATGGGTACTTAACTTCGTAGACTTTTTTCGTAGGCTCGTAGCTAAAAATATGTTGATGTTTGTGAATTACCAAATATAAGAAATTATAACAATGCATATTTAACCATTCTTTTTTTTGTTTGTTTCAGATTTGGAATGCATTTTGGAGTGATAGTCACGCACTATAACTATATGTAAGTTATTTTATGTTTTTAAAATTTGAAGGTCAAACCGACCATTGAAAGGTCTGTGATCTAAAAGTATCCAGTATAACAAGCACAGTGCATATCAAAACAATTTGCCAATACTTGCGTGCTACAGTGTATGATAAAAGCATCAATCAAACATCAGTACAGTACTGACCATTAGGAGGGTCCGTTTACCTTATCCAGACTTAATATTATAAAATCGTTTGTAACTTAGTCACTCTGTCTGTGTGTTACCTAAACACGCCTAAACGGACGATCCAATCTTAAGGTGCGACCACACCACGGCGTCCTGAGTCCGCGTGCGCGTTCGCGATCTGATTTTTAATCGTTTTTTGATCGCTGTAGATCGCGTTTGGTGTGAACCAGTCGGTACATATACTACTGCGCTATCTGATCACCGCCTAGATCGCGCACGCAAGACGCCGCAGTGTGGTCGTACTTTTACTGAAATTTAACAAGGAAATACTTTATAAAATGAGAATGAACATAGACTACTTTTTGTGAAAATAAAATCATGATTTTTAGACATAATTTAATTAAAACTTAATTTTGATTGACAGATCTTTACAGTGATAAAATTCTTGGTCTACGTGAACGAAGTCGCGGGTATCAGCTAGTATTATATGTGCTATACATAGATAGACAGATGTTTTATTCCACAATCAGGCCAACGCCCTGTAATCTAATATCATTAAAAAATGTGCGGAACTACATATTACATATTATTTTACCCACACTCGCAATTTCCTAGAACATTAACATAAGTGCATCTACTTCCCACTGCCCCACCATGTTTGTTTACCGTGCACGGCCGCATAAAAATGCACAGGTCGTGAACCCTGCCAACGTAACGGGTTAATAGAGGTACCTATAGTTGTTTAGGAAATTGTAGTAGGTATGCCCTGTTTACTTGAGCAAAGTTAGTAGAATGTAAACTTCATAACTTGCCTGATGTAAACGAGTTTTAACAAGTATTTGCGACTTTTTGGAGAGTTTTGACATTGGGATTTGATTTATACGATATGACAGATCTAGGTATCACCACTTTGTCTCTTGAACATGAAATACAAATGTTTCCTGTTTGAAGGGCAAGGGATTAAAGAGAGGGCGATTATTTCTGTCTGCAACTAAAACTGCCTTTATCTCTTCAAGGCATGATAAAAACAATATCAGTGACAATGCTGTATGGCGCAAAGTTCTGGCGATTCAGAGATTTTTGTATCACCTTTTCTAGTTATCCCTTACCATCAAATACATTTCGTGCTTCTCCTGTTATTTTTATGCTGTTGTTATATATAAAAACCGGATATGACGTTATGTCACACTAAGAAGGCGATCAATAAGTTAATTGATGTAGATATATAAAGTGTCCATTGATTTATCGAGACCGCGACAAAAGTATATATCCGTCACATTTATTGTTCGCAATGAATTTTGTCACATGATTCAATCAGTATTTTTCCTGACAATAATGGTACTTAGCCCTTTAAGGCGAAGTGTTCATGACTCATCAAATGCCTTTTATATTTTTTCACACGCTCACGTGTTAAACTTAAAACCTTGTGTAGGTGTAATTGTGTGCTCACATTTTATTTGATTGACCCGACCTTTGAGACGTCAAGATATTTTATTTTCTTCTTACACTAAGCTTTATTCCTGCAGGCTGATTATGTCAGTTAGTTTTTTAGTAACAATAACGTTTCGAGTGTTTTTTAGACTGTACTTTTTTCCGATTTGTTTTATGAATTTACGAGGCATTTATTTACGTTAAGTTCTACGCTAGAGTTATACGGAATTGACCTTTCTTCATTTGTTAGGCACCATTTTGATATTGACTTTGACATTTTGACTGCCTGTTTACTTAATTAAATCTGCCAAATATGCCTATTTTTATAGAGATGAATTAATGAGCTACTTATATATATATGTTAATCACCCTGCAACTTTTTATACTTACCTACCTAGGTAGATAACCTACTCCCTAGGACCGACTTAGACTACAATTTCCATAAACACCCAATCTATAAATACTAACAATTTCTCAATAGGATATCGATGTCAGAGCAAGATTGCTGTTCAAAATTGGTTATTCCGTTTGAAAAGGCTGTCTGAGTACCGGTTTATACTGGTCGATACCGGTTCATACCGGTTCTGGGCAAGTTCAGGGTTTCCGGACGGATGCGGGCTTTCGTCCCGTGTCGGTTACGCCCTTTTAATGATACTGGTTGCTATGATAGTGTTGCTATTATGTACCTAGACCTAAACTAAACAGAACTAGGCGATATACCTCAGAATAAATAATAGTAAAAGCGATACTTACTGTACAATGTAAGTATTTCTAGAGTGTACGAACGCATCAAGCTATTTTTAAGCTACTTAAATTTTATAACAATTACAGGTTGTCTAGCATGTTTATTTTTAAACATGAGCGTAATAATGTTTAGCCTTAATTTAGAAAATTACTTTTTTTTTGTTAATCTAAAGCTGAAATTTAGATTTTAGATCGTCTTTGATGTATATTTTTGACATGACTACTCAGCGTTTACATTGTATAGAACTAATTTCGCATTATACTCATGTTACGTTGTATGTTAGTAACTTTTTTTTACTTCTTATAGGCTAGTGTTTGACCACTATCTCGCTTGGTGGTAAGCAATGATTTGGTCGAATATGATGAACTCGCAAGGTCTAAAATACTCTGATTCTCAAGTGATGTTGCTGCCGGAACCACCAGAACAATATAAAGGGTAATGGCGGCAGATTTTCTTCTTGATTAGTAGTAAGCTATTTTTTGGTAGCAAGTCAGGCGGAACATCGATATAATTATACACCAACCTCCTGTGGACGAACACCCATCCATGCAAGGAGAACCCGCAACCTCTTTGCTTAGATCCATGCAAGGAGAACCTGCAACCTCTTTGCTTAGATCCATGCAAGGAGAACCCGCAACCTCTTTGCTTAGATCCATGCAAGGAGAACTCGCAACCTCTTTGCTTAAAAATCTAGCCTTCTATCCTTTTCGCTAACGGGAATCTTGTATTCTATGAAATTTACATATTTCTTTCAACCTGAAGAAATAAAAAAAATCGAATAGTTAAGTATTCCATATTCCAGCAGTTATCATTTTCAATATGTAAACAATAAAACAAGGCGTTGTTATAACGGTTACCTACTCTCGAACGGAAACGGTTTGAATGTAACAAATTAATGATCTGTGGATAATCCTTAATGTGTTCTTTTGATGTGATTCTCACGGCTTTATATGTAAACTGTAGAGATACCAACCTCTCAGCTAAGAGTAGTATGATACGATACTCTTAGCAAGCGGCAGGGCTTTGAATTTGAAGTTTTTTTTTTGTTTTTTACAAATTATATTCCAATATAATGGCATATCATTAAAATTACAATCTAGTCTTAAGACTAATAAGTGATTGAAATTTGACCTAAACTGCTAACTATTGTTAAACTAAGAATGTGTCCAATGGCACTTTTCTTATTGTCTCTATTAAGGCGAAGACATTATTTTATTGTGTTCTTTGTAAGCACTGTTCACTATTTTACTGTCACTTCAGAATTTAAAGTAATTTTTTTCTCTCTTGATGGATCTCGCTTGGTGGTAAGCAATGCGTGGCAGTTGATGGTAGCATTATATCAATTTTCCGACAGACTTGCTACCAAAAATTAGCTTGCCATCAAGAAAAAGAGAAAATGTGTCGTCATAACCTTACGGTATTCCGGCGGCACACAGCCCTAGAGAGTCAGACGAATCTAGGCATAGTGTGTTCACCATCTTCAACCACATCATCACTTACTGCTAGACAAGATAGTGGTCAAACGCTAGCCTATCAAATATTAAAGAAATTGATATAAACCAGTATGGATTACAAAACAAAACCAACTAATTATCTTATAATAACATGAAATATAGTGTTACATACTTAAACTCCATTAAATTTCCCAGTCGGTGTTCCGACGTGGGAAGAAACGGACGCCTACAGATGTCAATGTCAATCTGTCGAGAAACGATTTAATTACTGCTTCAAACGATGACCTCTGACTTTGCCTACTTTGGCTTACCATCTTATTTACGACTACCTTGTTTAGCCCAAGAGATTTACAACCTCGTATATTCTTGGAAACTTTCTTATGTTAACTCTTTATAGGTGCTGTTTGTGTTTATTATCTTTCAAATAACGTGTTATTTGCAATAACTGCTATTTTCATTAAAAGATATTATTTTGAAATTATGGTGATTCAAATGTATGCTTTACATGCACAGTGTCTATACAATGTTTTTACTTTATGTTATATCAGTTTAAAGTAAAATTTCAGTTTTCATGGTCTCCGCTTTTACAACCGACTTCCAAAATGGAGGAGGTTTTCGATTCGTCTGTATGTTTTTTTGTATGTATGTTACGCGATTACTCCAATTGACATTGTGAACCGATTCGAATAATTCTTCTTTTAATCAGTAGGGTTCATTTCCGAAGTAGTTCCGTTGTAATTTTATCGAGATCCGATAAGTATCTTCAGAGATATGACGATAAACGTCTCAAACTTGCTACTGAAACTGAATCGCGGGGCATGGAAGTCGGTTGTTTTAGTTTTTAAACTATCTTAATTATATGATAAAATCTATCACATGTTTAAATAGTTTATTTGTGGTCGCCTCATTTGCAAATTAGAATTGTCCGTGATTAGGTATAAGCCATAAGATGTGCCATAAGCTTTGCCTTTGCCGTATTCATAAAGATTTTGACGTAAGCATGCGGTGGATTTGACATACAGGTAATGTCAATAATGTATTGGTTGGAAATGTTAGAATGGCACTATGCGTTCGCGAGTTTTGTGAGACCTTATAGTATTGTTTGTGAATACGGCGGCAATCAAAGACTCTTTGGGAACTTACCCAATTTCTTTTTTATTGAGACGATGCGTGACGTTTCTCTAATCATCTGTTCAGATATTTACGTATGCATCGATTCTTTGAGGTTTTCTTTTATTTTGCTACATCCTTAACTCAGTTATTAGCGGCAATAGCCTAATGGATAATATAATGGTGTCGGACTAGCGATCGAGAGGTCGTGACTTCGATCCCTACCTATTTGCACAATTGACGTGAACCCACTCCAGACAAGCATACCTCTCACCTCAAAAAAAATATCATTGTACAGTGTAAAAATCATATATATATTTTACTAGCTATGCCCTGCGGTTTTACCCGCGTAGACATCGTTTCCATTAGAATATAGGGATAAAAAGTATCCTGTGTTATATCAGGGTCTAGGCTATCTACATACCAAATTTCAACTCAATTGGTTAAGTAAGTAGATTTAGCGTGAAGAAGTAACACACATACACACAAACTTTCGCCTTTATAATATTAGTAGGATAGGATTTAAATAAGAGTTAGTTTCATAACTTATCAATCCTACCCCAAAATGTATATTAACTCAATGACTTTTAGTAATCTAATCTAGCTAATTTTGAGTTAGTGACGATGCATTTTTTACACACAAACTTTCGCCTTTATAATATTAGTAGGATAGGATTTAAATAAGAGTTAGTTTCATAACTTATCAATCCTACCCCAAAATGTATATTAACTCAATGACTTTTAGTAATCTAATCTAGCTAATTTTGAGTTAGTGACGATGCATTTTTTACACACAAACTTTCGCCTTTATAATATTAGTAGGATAGGATTTAAATAAGAGTTAGTTTCATAACTTATCAATCCTACCCCAAAATGTATATTAACTCAATGACTTTTAGTAATCTAATCTAGCTAATTTTGAGTTAGTGACGATGCATTTTTTACACACAAACTTTCGCCTTTATAATATTAGTAGGATTGGATTTAAATAAGAGTTAGTTTCATAACTTTTCAATCCTACCACAAAATGTATATTAACTCAATGACTTTTAGTAATCTAATCTAGCTAATTTTGAGTTAGTGACGATGCATTTTTTGTTCCTTATCATATTTTGAATGTGATTACACTTCAAAATTAACAAAATCATCGACGTCGAGAATTGATTGAATTTCTTATAAAAAACATGAGTATGCATTTATTATATATCTGATAAGCTAGCGTTTGATCACAATCTCGCCTGGTGCAAGCTATGACTTTCTAGGGCTATGTGCTGCCACCTGTGGAACACCTTAAGGTTATGGTTAACTCATTTTTTTTATCTGTATTCCGCCACCTCCCAGGTCGTGGCTGAAAACCAGCGCTGAGTGTGAAAGCACTTCGCACCATGCTGAGTTACGACCTTTTCAACACTGTAAAATACGTTTAATGTGAACCTTTTTTCTTTACTTGTCTCTATATATATGTATATTTCTGTTTTTGTAGTGTTGAATAAATTTATTCTTTCTTTCTTCTTTCTTTCTATGGCAGATTTTCTTCTTAATGGTGTTAAGCTACTTTTGGTAGTAAGGCGGAACATCGATATATCTTATATCTTCAACAATCATCATCATATTTCAATCAATTTACTCAATATCCTTACAAATTATACATGTTTTCTGTTCTCACCTGTGAGATGGATCAGCCAAATACCAGCTGGAGGCGTTGGAAGTTATTGAGAGGAGAGCCAAGAAACTCATTAACGACAAAAATCTAGTTAGCAAAAGGCTTCAGAGCCTAGAGCATCGCCGCAAAGTCACCAGTTTATCGGTCTTTTATCGGATACATTTCGGGGAGTGTGCCTACCAACTGCACGAATTAATTCCACCGTCCCCCTTTTACCATCGTATTACCAGACGCACAGATATACGCCATCGATACATGGTTGATATTCCATTCTGTCGCACAAAGCGCTTTGCATCAAAATTTAGCATACGCACAGCAAAGGAATGGAATTCCCTGCCAGAATTTGTGTTTCCTGTGAAGTACAATCCGGGAGTCTTCAAATCGCGAGTGAACAGGTATCTTCTAGGCAAGCGTGATACATCGTCGATCACATCTTCACTTAACATCAGGTGAGATAGTGGTCAAACGCCTTCAAAATGGGCTCTCTGTTCTGAGACATACAGACAGAACGTGATTTTAAACCAGAATATTATTACGATTACTTGATATATGTAATGTTTATTATCATCTATTAGTGTATGGTTAGTTAATAATACGTTCAATATACATACAAATATAATATATACTAGCTGTTACCCGCGGCTTCGCCCGCGTTATTTGTGTCTTTATGACCATTGAGGTCTAGATCGATGATCTCTTAGGCCAAATCACCATAGGTGCCCTCAAAGTCGAACTCAATATCCTCTATTGTTAAAGTCATTAATCATTTTGGTTAGGTTAGTGTACGAAATTGTGCTGTTTAAATGTTTGACTCAATACAACAGTTCCTAAAACATTTCTTACAAAGAAAATAAGGTGAATAGCTGCTAGTGAAAATTTTTTATGGCGTTTTATAACCCTGACAGTTTAATGACCTAATCATCAAGTCAATATAGATGACTCTTAGGTTGAACTCGATTTCGTCTATTGTTGAAGTCATTAATCATTACTTGGTACTTGGTAAACCTAACGAAGGTTTACCAGCGAGCGCGAAAATTTTTACGTCATTATATGACCCTGGCAGTTTTTATAACCTACTAAATCAACACCGATGACCCTAGGGTTAAACTTGATATCCACTTATTTTAAGGTAAAACATAATTATGATTATTGAAGGTAGTACTGTTTCAATTTATAAACTCGTTTTGATACATGTGGCTATTAAAATACAAAAAATGCTGAAATTTAACCTACAAAGTAGACTAAACAAAGGTTTGCGCGAGCGCAGCGAGAGCTATCAATGCGCGAGCGAAGCGAGCGCGAAAATTTTTACGTAATTTTATGACCTTGACAGTTTTTATGACCTACTTAGTCAATACCGATGACCCTAAGGTTAAACTTGACATCCACTTATTTTAAGGTAAAAATCATTATGATTATTGAAGGTTGTACTGTTTCAATTTATAAACTCGTTTTGATGCATGTGGCTATTAAAATACAAAAAATGCTGAAATATAACCTAGAAAGTAGAAAAAACAAAGGTTTGCGCGAGCGTAGCGAGAGCTATGAATGCGGGAGCGAAGCGAGCGCGAAAATTTTTACGTCATTTTATGACCCTGACAGTTTTTATGACCTACCAAGTCAACACCGATGACCCTAAGGTTAAACTTGATATCCACTTATTTAAGGGTAAAAATCATTATGAATATTGAAGTCTGTACTGTTCCAATTTATGTCATGTTTTGATGAATGTGGCTATTAAAATACAAAAGTTGCTGAAATGTATCCAACAAAGTACATATAACAAATGCTTGCTAGCGCTATCACTGCGCGAGCGAAGCGAGCGCGGAAATTTTTTACGACCTTTTATGACCCTGACAGTGTTTATGACCTTTTAAGTTAACACTGATGAGACAAAGGTTTAACTTGATATCCACTTATTTTAAGGTCAAAAATCATTATGATTATTGAAGGTTGTAACTGTTCCAATTATAAAATCGTTTTGATGCATGCGGCTATTAAAATACAAAAAATGCTGAAATATTACCTACAAAGTAGATATAACAAAGGTTTGCGCGAGCGCAGCGAGCGCGAAAATTTTTACGTCATTTTATGACCCTGACAGTTTCTATGACCTACTAAGTCTAGACCGATGAATCTAAGGTTTAACTTGATATCCACTTATTTTAAGGTAAAAATTCATTATGATTATTGAAGGTTGTAACTGTTCCAATTATAAAATCGTTTTGATGCATGCGGCTATTAAAATACAAAAAATGCTGAAATATTACCTACAAAGTAGATATAACAAAGGTTTGCGCGAGCGCAGCGAGCGCTATCAATGCGGGAGCGAAGCGAGCGCGAAAGTTTTTACGTCATTTTATGACCCTGACAGTTTCTATGACCTACTAAGTCTAGACCGATGAATCTAAGGTTTAACTTGATATCCACTTATTTTAAGGTAAAAATTCATTATGATTATTGAAGGTTGTACTGTTTCAATTAATAAACTCTTTTTGATGCATGTGGCTATTAAAATACAAAAAAAGCTGAAATATTACCTACAAAGTAGATAAAACAAAGGTTTGCGCGAGCGCAGCAAGCGCTATCAATGCGCGAGCGAAGCGAGCGCAAAAATTTTTACTACCTTTTATGACCCTGACAGTTTTTATGACCTACTAAGTTAACACCGATGACCCTAAGGTTAAACTTGATATCCACTTATTTTAAGGTAAAAATCATTATGATTATTGAAGTCTGTACTGTTCCAATTCATGTCATGTTTTGATGAATGTGGCTATTAAAATACAATTATTGCTGAAATGCTTCCTACAAAGTAGATATAACTAATGCTTGCACCACCGGAGCGAGCGCTATTACTGCGCGAGCGTAGTAAGCGCTATCACTGAAAACGAAACTGAAATCACGAAAAATGTTTACGACCTTTTATGACCCTGACAGTTTTTATGACCTACTAAGTCAACACTGATGACACAGAGGTTAAACTTCATATCCACTTATTTTAAGGTTAATATTAAATATGATTATTGAAGGTTGTACTGTTTTAATTTATGGACTCGTTCTGATGCATGTGGCTATTAAAATACAAACGTTGCTGAAATGTTTCCTACAAAGTAGATATAACAAATGCTGTGAGACCGGAGCGAGCGCTATCACTGCGCGAGCGAAGCAAGCGCTATCATTGCGCGAGCGAAGCGAGCGCGAAAAAATTTACGACCTTTTATGACCCTGACAGTTTTTATGACCTATTAAGTTAACACTGATGACACAAAGGTTAAACTTGATATCCAATTATTTAAGGTTAAAAATCATTATGATTATTGAAGATCGTACTGTTTTAATTTATGGACTCGTTCTGATGCATGTGGCTATTAAAATACAAAAGTTGCTGAAGTATTACCTACAAAGTAAACCAAACAAATTATTGCGCGAGCGCAGCGAGCGCTATCACTGCGCGAGCGAAGTGAGCGCAAAAATGTTTACGTTTTATGACGCTGACAGTTTTTATAACCTACTTAGTCAACATCGATGACCCTAAGGTTAAATGTGGCTGTTAAAACACGAATGCTTATAAAATACTTCCCACAAAGCAGATAAAACACGTTGGGCAAGCAAAGCCATCGCGTAAATTTTGATGACTTTTAATGACCCTGACAGTTTTATGGCCTAATTAAGGCACTTATTAAAATTAGTCATAATCTATGAACCTAAGGTCAAACTTTTATGATTATACAAACTCTATGTAAAGTTAACAAAAAATATAGGCACCCACACTTAACTGCCGAAAAAAAGTATTCTTTACCCGTTTATGCCCTATTCATTGTGTTTGTACAAAATTTCATCTGAATCGGTCAAGCCGTGTGGCTAGAAAGAGGCCACACCTTTACAAAATTTCATAATAAAACTATAGAAAACCAAATTTCCACCCAAAAAAAAGTATTCGTTGCCCTTCTATGTCTTTATGACTGTCTGTGTACAACATTTCAGCTTAAATGGTTAACCCGTTCGACCGAGAGTAGGCCACACATTTACAAACTTCAATTTAAAAATTCTGGACACATGGACTCGACTGCCAGAGAAAAAGTATCCTATGTGATTCTATGCAATATGAACCGTAATATATATAAAATTTCAGCTGAATCGGTCAAGCTGTTTAGCTGATAAGAGGACACACATTCACAAAATTCAATAAAAAAAATCTAAACACTCAGACTCGATGAACAAAACACAGTATTCTATATTCTATTCTGCCTTTTGAGCTGTCTTTAAACAACATTTCAGGCGAATCAGTCAACTTGTTTATTCGAGAAGAGGTCTTATATTTACAAAATTCAATTAAAAATATCTGGACCCCTGACTCGACAGCCAAAAAAAAATTATCCTAAATCCTATTCTGCCCTATGACATGTATTCACACAAAATTTCAGGCAAATCGGTCAAGCCGTTTATTCAAGAAGAGATCTTATATTTACAAATTTCAATTAAAAATATTTGTACCCTCTGACTCGATAGCCAGAAAAAAAGTATTCTATATTCTATTCTGCCTTTTGAACTGTCTTTAAACAACATTTCAGGCAAATCGGTCAAGCTGTTTATTCGAGAAGAGGTCTTATATTTACAAAATTCAATTAAAAATATCTGGACTCCCTGACTTGACAGCCAGAAAAAAAGTATCCTATATCCTATTCTGCCCTATGACATGTATTCACACAAAATTTCAGGCAAATTGGTCAAGCCGTTTATTCGAGAAGAAGTCTTATATTTACAAAATTCAATTAAAAATATCTTAACCCCCTGACTCGATAGCCAAAAAAACGTATTCTACATAATAAAAAGTATCCTACGAACTGTCTCTTTACAACATTTCAGGCAAATTGGTCAAGCCGTTTATTCGAAAAGAGATCTTATATTTACAAAATTGAATTAAAAATATTTGGACCTCCTGACTCGATAGCCAGAAAAAAAGTATTCTATATTCTTTTCTGCCTTATGAACTGTCTTTATACAACATTTCAGGCCAATCGGTCAAGCCGTTTATTCGAAAAGAGATCTTATATTTACAAAATTCAATTAAAAATATTTGGACCCCCTGACTCGATAGCTAAAAAAAAAGTATTCTATATTCTTTTCTGCCTTATGAACTGTCTTTATACAACATTTCAGGCAAATCGGTCAAGCCTTTTATTCGAAAAGAGATCTTATATTTACAAAATTCAATTAAAAATATTTGGACCCCCTGACTCGATAGCCAGAAAAAAAGTATTCTATATTCTTTTCTGCCTTATGAACTGTCTTTATACAACATTTCAGGCAAATCGGTCAAGCCTTTTATTCGAAAAGAGATCTTATATTTACAAAATTGAATTAAAAATATTTAGACCCCCTGACTCGATAGCCAGAAAAAAAGTATTCTATATTCTTTTCTGCCTTATGAACTGTCTTTATACAACATTTCAGGCCAATTGGTCAAGCCGTTTATTCGAAAAGAGATCTTATATTTACAAAATTCAATTAAAAATATTTGGACCCCCTGACTCGATAGCCAAAAAAAAAGTATTCTATATTCTTTTCTGCCTTATGAACTGTCTTTATACAACATTTCAGGCAAATCGGTCAAGCCTTTTATTCGAAAAGAGATCTTATATTTACAAAATTCAATTAAAAATATTTGGACCCCCTGACTCGATAGCCAGAAAAAAAGTATTGTATATTCTTTTCTGCCTTATGAACTGTCTTTATACAACATTTCAGGCAAATCGGTCAAGCCTTTTATTCGAAAAGAGATCTTATATTTACAAAATTGAATTAAAAATATTTAGACCCCCTGACTCGATAGCCAGAAAAAAAGTATTCTATATTCTTTTCTGCCTTATGAACTGTCTTTATACAACATTTCAGGCAAATCGGTCAAGCCTTTTATTCGAAAAGAGATCTTATATTTACAAAATTGAATTAAAAATATTTGGACCCCCTGACACGATAGCCAAAAAAAAATTATCCTATATCCTATTCTGCCATATGTTCTATCTTTGTACAAAATTTTAGCCAAATCGGTCAAGCCGTTTGACCGTGAAGAAGTCCCAAACAAACAAACAAACAAACAAACAAACAAATAAACAAACTGACTTTCGCATTTATAATATTGGTGTTGATGTGTATATATTTATGTACGGTTGAATTGAGAAACCTCCTCTTTTTTGAAGTCGGTAAAAAATTGGATGAATACCATCGAATTAACCCCAGTACCTATTTACTCCGTACTAAGGGTAGTACGAGTTTTCATCGTAAACTCTTTTGACAGATCTCACATAGTTTTAGACTTATTCTGGCTCCCTGATTGGTCTAAATTTAGTGAAGTATAATAACCACTAGAAGCGCTGTACTGTTTTTCATACAAAATTTGTTCGATATACGATATCGAGTTTGGTATGAAAACTTTGGTACTAAGGGTACTGTATTCATAAACCACATTATGACTTCTCACAGTGATCGCGAACGCATAGCGTCATTCAAACCAACACATTATTTGACATATGCTGCGTTACGTCAAATCCACCGCTATGGGTTCGAGAAATCTGCATTGAGTCAAGCGTCAAGAATAATATTTTAATTATACCTACATTGTTACACACAATCCAAAATGTCATCTTACCGATGGGATTCGAACACGCACCTCCTGGGAAACATGACCAGGTGTTCTGACCAACTAAGCCACGGTGCAATCCTATCGATACGATGAAATTAATGGATTGCATTTTTAACCAGTTATGCATTGGTGGCGCCATCTATGATAACTATTCGACCGCACCCCGTTGGTACGATGAAATTTTGGATTGTGTGTAAAACAATGTACAAAAAAAAGTTAAGTGTGGAACACTTCAAGAAAAGTTTATATTTAATATTTCAATTAGTTTCGGAACTTTTTTTCGCCGGATGGCAAAAACGCCAGGAATGTTATCAAACCTCTTTTAACATGTTAAACAGGTTATGCGTAAGATCTATAATGTGAATAAACTAAAAATATATTAAATTAGATAAATGGAAAAGATGAGCCGAAATTCTGGCTCAGAGGCGCATCTTGGAAGAGGCTTAAGTCCAGCAGTGGACTGACACCGGCTGATGATGAGAAAACAGTTAAATTAGCTTGTCAATTTAAGACGTTTAGAGCCAGTTTCATCGGTTCCTGATAATCCGTTAGATAGTTATCTGATACATGACACCATATAAAAGCCAGGTCAAAATCTGTCAGATTTCTTCATATTAGCGCTATCAAGAACCGATGAAACTGGCCCTTAATCTAGTATACTTGTTTTATAATTTTTCCTTTAAATTTCTTGTTGTTTTGTTTTGTCAATTGGCATTGTTATTTTTTCGAGGTTATGTGTTCGACGTGTATGTATTATTATTTTTTTGTATAAGATATCACTTTGTTGATTTTCAATTTATAATAAGAAAGTTACTTTACATAGCAGCGTTTCGCTTTGTTTAATTCGTAACGGATCCTTAAATAACCCGTTTTGCATCCGGCAGGGAAACAAACCCGTGATACTTGTCAACTGCGTTATGCCACATACGACAGAATCTGAAGTATAATTTATATTTTGTCATTTCGGACCTGATTTTTACGGTCAATTTCACAACTAACTGTTTGCAAACTCAAAAATTCTACATAATTAATTTTCGGTATGCACCAACGCTGTCGTGTTTTTTCTTTTATTTATTTCGTGTATGGCTAAATAGCAGTAATAGATAATCTTATTAATTTATTTAATGTTGACCAAATGAAGCTAGATTTAAGTTAAGCGGCACCGATAGGAGAAATTCTTAGATGTGTAAAATGCCAAGTAACATGTACAACTTAAACGCTGCCAAGTTTATCAAGCACAATAAAAAGTTACCTCAATGTCTCTTTAGACATCTGCAAAAACTCCACAGTTGGTTCTAGAATAAATCATTCAAATGGATACCTACTTACAGTGCCCAACAATACACAAAAGTACCTAAAAATAAACGCAAAACGAATTCAACAACGATTTAACAACGCAACTACAATTGAACGATGTCGTTATAAAAAGGCTAATTTATATGTCCAAAAGTCATACGTACCTACTCCATGCGGGCGTGAGTCATTCGAAGAACTACGTAGCGTATTTTTGCGGAACCGGTTAAGTAGCCCGGAGCTACGAAACGTGGATATGCCAATTATTTTTTAACCGATTAATTACATAATGGTACGAAACCTGTGGAATGGCTTGTCACTGTTGTATGGCAGCGGTCGCATTTAGTTATTTTGACACGTTTGCATGTGTTATTCTCAACTTGGAATGGGTCGCGAATATAGACGTTTATGTCGATTTTCAACGGACTTCCAAAAAGGAGGAGGTTCTCAATTCATCTGTATGTTTTTTTTTGTATGTATGTTACGTGATTACTCCACCGCCAATTGTGAACCGATTGATTCTTTTTAATAGGTAGGGCACATTTCCGAGGTGGTCCCATTGTAATTTTATCGAGATCTGTATTATTTTCTTCTTTATATTATTATCTTTCTGTATTATTTTAGAGATTAAGTATCTCTAGAGATATGACGAGAAACGTCTCAAACTTGCTACTGATATTGACTCGCGGGGCGTGGAAGTCGGTTGTTTTAGTTTTTAAACTATCTTAATTATTAAGTTTACGCGATTTGTGTACATAGTTTAATGCTGTGTAAAAACTGGCATTAATAAAGATTATTGGCTGTACAGTATTATATTAACTATAACAGTTTATGAATTTTTTTACACTGGTATCACTACAAACGAAGGGAAACTACACTACAAACAAAGACAAATCCGAAAAACCTTATGTGTAAGTACACACTAAGGTTTTTCAGGTTTGTCTAATGATTGCATCACGGGGGCGCAATATACTATTTT
The DNA here is from genome assembly GCA_954871355.1 of Cabera pusaria. NCBI lineage: Eukaryota > Metazoa > Arthropoda > Insecta > Lepidoptera > Geometridae > Cabera > Cabera pusaria. Next base: position 25,473,721 of record OX940887.1, read on the forward strand.
TCTTTTAGGTATACTTTTTTTTATTTTCCTCGTGTATTTTTTCTTATCAGCGCTACGCGCTCTGTGTTTGATAGGACATCAACATTTCCCATACAATATTATGATTGAACCTATTTAGACAAGGCACTATACTATAGAAGAACGTCCTTAAGGGACTAGGGGTAGTCAGGATTTTCAAAAAATCTAATTTTGTTTTGCATTTTCGTTAAGTGTAATATCTTAAAAATATTCTCTGAAAATTTGAAGTTGATCCGATAATTACTTTTAAAGTTATTCGACAAATAACAAAGAGCGCTCGGGCACTCCAAAACACTCGGGAGCAGGTAAATGCGTTTTTCTCAAAACTATGTTTTTTGAGCTGGTGAAAACTGTAACTCGAAAACCGCTCAGTAGATTTTAATGATAATTATACAGCTTTTAGAACACATAATAAACTGGGGCCTGATCGAAGGATTTTTTTTTCAAAAATTTCGATTTTTTAAGGCCAATTAACTGTTGATTTTTTCCCAAAAATCTAGACAAAAATTTCCTGAGCCGCCATTTTGTTAATTTTTGAAAAAAGAAATCCTTCGATCAGGCCCAGGATTATCTATTTATAAAACTATTTTTTTTATCCGATTGATTTTAGATGAATCTCCAAGGACTTATGATTGTCACCGCAAGGACCTTTTTTTGGAACTGGGTCAACACAGACAGCCATAACTTTGGATTTTTTTTTAAATTTTCTTGACTTCAAGTCAAAATATTGTATAATAATGCTATATTACGTTATATTATAACACGATTTAATAGCAAAAAAAATACTGAAAATTCTCATTTTTTCGAGCCTCTGACTACCCCTAACCCCATAAGCCAATAATTAAAAAAACACTTTACGGCTCGCTCTAAAGCTCTCTCGGCTTGAAGAGCAAATACCTATTTTGCGCGCACGTATCGAGAAACCAATCACCGTTTTTTTAATAGATGTTGATGAAAATCAATTTTGCTCCCGTTTGAAAGATTCTCTAGCTCTAAAAAAAATACTTTATGTAGAAAGTATGTGTTGGACCATTCCCAATCAATCCAATCCGCCTGTATATACGCTCATTATAAAAAAGTACAGTTATCCAGCTTTTTAAGTAATGTATTTCTCTGCCCAATTTCTCTCTTGTTTGACACAAAATTTAATGTTATTGCCAATTTTAACACATTAAGTTAAAGTATCCGATAACGACGGCGCTTCCAGCTTAAATTGTACCAGAATTGCGGTTGTGATTTATATTGTGACTCTCATTAATGTCGAATGTATAATTAGAGATTTTTTTAAATTAGTTTTTCTCATATTTGGTGCACTGATTTTTCAAAGAAGTTCAGTTTTATATGCCTAAAGAAGGGTAATATTTTTCAGGTATACTTATTGTATGATCTATAATGTAGGTATGTATCTTATTACACGACTGCGCCAGAAGGTGGGTTATGTTTTTCGAGTGTATAGTTGTATGTGTGCAAAGTTATACATGTCTTTGGCACACTTTGTAGTCTACACGACTTGATAGATTAGATTAGAGTTTCGTATCCATTATCAGATCAGGTCGGCGATGCCATAACATTGCAATGTCATCCTATTTACGTATCAATGCAAAATTGCAGCTCAATCAAACACCGGGAAAGGTGTCCAACTTAACATACAAAATTTGATTACAGACACCGGGTCAGGTGAGAAAATACATAAGACTGTTTTTGGATAATATCATATCCTCGTCTTTTATAACTGAATGTCGAAAGGACCTCTGTCATGTAGGTTTATACTTGACGATTAGAGGCAGGGGCACTAAATGGTACGAGTTTTTTTTTTATGATTTATCATATGACATCTGTCCAGCTATTACGTTGAGCCGTCAGCGTCTGTGTAAGTTGCAAAGCCAGTTTTGATAAAACTCGAACCCTTCTGATTAAGTACTTGTTTAATTTAACTTGTGAAGTAGTACTGAGAATTTTTTGTAACTTTTTTTACTTATGTGGGACCTATCATCACGACCTCGTTATATTAACAGGCCCAGTGCAGTGCAAAACCTTACATTGAAAAGCTGGTCAAGTGCGAGTTGTCTCGCGCTCCGAGGCTTCCGTATAAAGTTGTCAAGACAAATTTAACTTTGCAGTTTGATTCCTAGACCGATGCCAAGACATTGTTGATGAAACAACCGCTAATAAGTTTGTAAAAGTAAATTGTTTTTTTTTTGTTATTAAACTACATATTTACGGTTTCCAGATTTTTCCTTTATAAGTGCTTCAAGATGTTGCTTCGTGCCAAATTTCATGATTCCCTTTGGATACCTGTATATATACCCTCAAAATGACTTATCGACATCTCTACCAAATTGTAGTGTCTGCTAGTCCGCCTGGGGCGGTACCACCACTTTGCCAATTAATTTTCAGCCGTGAAATAGGAATGTTTTTCGGTTGAAATGGCAAGGTGTCCAGTGAAATAACGAAAGGTAACGAAAGGTAACAGTCGCAGTGCAGTGACATGCAAAATTCTGGACTGCCAGATTTTGCATGCCGCTGTATCTGTAATAGGTAGACGTCATCGCTTACCATCAGGCGTGCGTCATGCTTGTCCTGTTACCTTTTACCATAAAAAAATAACTGTAAGGTGTTTTATCAAACAATATCGGTATCTAGATGAATTCAGATACAATTATAATGTCAGCGCAGTTATTGATAATGACAGCTTCGTAATAAACTGCATTGCTACTGCATTTAAGTAATACTAAGTACATTGTAAACTAGTTATATAATTGTTAAACTACTAGCGATTCCGCTTTGCACGATCAATAAAATACCTTAAGCAGAACAAAACTTGATTCTTGTCTTTTAGGCAGATTCCTTTTGTTAGCCCTAAAAATCAAAACACGAACAAATAGTAGATTCTTTTGTGTGCAGACTAAACAAAATCTGGTTTAGTCTGCTCTTCTTCCATTATGGTAATCGGGAGTGAGAGCTTCAGGACTCGGTCCTTTATTCTTGCTAGGCGTTGGGAGCAATGACCTCCGAGGGTCTGGTGGGCTTTCTGTCCCGTTTTATATTCTTCCTGCGTTGTGTACCTACTTTCTTCTCTTAGTCCATCGAGGTACATGTAAACCAGAGACGCCCATCATAAACTGACTTACTTGCCGAGCGGCGCGCGATCGGGCGTGAGGAGTACTTACGCTAAACTAAGCGAGATGTAGATTCAGCACTGCTTTTTATTTTAACGTGGAGCAAGTTTGGTACGTAGTACATATACATCAATGACGTAAACCCACTCCAGACACATATTTAGCTTAGTTGCAGGGGTTAAAAAGACTACTAGTAATGTGCAATCCATATTGCTAGCAACCTTTAAAACGATCATATCGTAGCCAAGGCTTTGTCTGTCCAATCCTTAAGACATCCCAAATCCTAGTCCAATACAACCATATATCTATCTACCTACACAAATACATTATGTCATCGGCACTGGTCGGTGTACCCTGTTTTATAGAGACAACCTGTTTGCGAGCAAACCTGTTCACGACGATTTTTATACGCTTGACCTTAGATATTTTATAGCGTTTTAAACGTTGTAGGCTTTAGTTGGTGATCGAAGTGATTTATAGATATTTCGTAGTTCATACTTAGTACCTATCCCATATAAATGCTTCGGGTGATACATACGCTTTTGGTTATGAGGTACTTATGTCTCGATGCATTTATTGTAAACCCCCGACGCAAAAGAAGGGGTGTTATAAGTTTGATTTGCGCATCTGTGTATGTGGTCTGTTTGTGGAATCGTAGCGCGATAACTACTAGTCAGTTTGAGTAGCAAGTTTGAGATTTGTATCCCCATATCTCTGGAGATACTAAGCAGATCTTGAATAAACTTTACTAAAGGACTTACTAAAGGCACTTACTCAAGAATAATTAAAATCAGTTCGTTTTCAGTAACAAGTTTGATGTGTTTATCTCTATATCTCTGGATACTTATCAGATCTTAATGAATTGTATGATGAAACCACCGCTGAGATTTACTCAATCCTCCAAAAATATAATCATTCGAATCAGTTTACAACTGGCGGAGTAATCGCATAACAAAAATCGAAAAAAAAAATAAACGAACTGAAAACCTCATCCTTTTTGCAAGTGGGTGGAAAATACTTTCTCACGTGCCTTGCATTTATTTTAAAAGCACAACAGGTGCTCTATCTTGCAAACCAACATTTATCACTAGAAGCTCTAGCTTCCGATTACGGCTTCAGTTGCAAGCCTATGTAATACGATTATCCCACGATAGTCTATCGAAAAGCCACAGAACATGTATAGTTTGTATTGTATGGCTACAGTTTGATGCATAGTCAGTGGTAAAACCATAGCTTAAATGATAGTTTGTTCGTAAGGCTGTGCAGCAAAGTCACAGTTTAAGTCATAGTTATTGTGTTAAAGTCACAGTTTTATTGATAGTTAGTATGGTGATGTTATAGATTCAATAATAGCCGGGTCGGCATTGTCCTTTAGCGTCTAAAGAGTCACGTTCGAAACAGTTCAGTGTTGTTTCACGATTTCTTGGGCAATAAAGTTCTATTACGATTAGACTGTATCGGATTACACTGAATCGTCGGTAAATTGCGGATAATTAATTTAATAGTAAACATTTCATTCTTCTGCAGTAAAGCGAAGGCTCTTCTTCGCGTGTTATGCACCAATAGAAATTCTGATATATATTATTGCGAAATCGATTGTTGAGATGCGAATCGATAATTTTTACCATTTTTAGAAATCGATTGTTTATATGCAAATCGATATTTTTTACCATTTTCAGAAATCGATTGACTTTCTATTAATTTAGCACGGTATGCATAGTGGCCATAAACCTTTTTACAGTCCATCACTATCGTTACGACCAGTGCCAAAGTTTGGTCCTTTTACCCTATACTTATGAAGAAAGCTTCAAGACAGTCAAGATGCTGCCAATAATACCGATATAAGTACTCTAAAATCAGGGTTTTGGCAGGAACGTAAAAGTGTGTTCTCTTTTTGTATATTTTACTAAAACTTGTGTTCTACCGAATTAATGTGTTTTTTATATTAACCATTAAGTGCCGGGGAATGTATGTAAGTGTAGGGAAACAACAATGTTGAGAAACATGGCATTTTGCGTTCATGCCAAAATTCCTCTGAAAATGTTTAGTAAAGTCCACATCTTTATGGAGAGTACCTATGACTTAGACTGAACTATAACCTCACTTGACTTTGACTTGACTTTAATAAACGAAAACTTGGGCTATTATATTTTGACACTGGTTTAATGCACTAATATGTGTCGAGCCAAAATTAAACAAAAAAAAAACCGATATATTTTTTAATCTACAATGGTAACACACAGATTACTAAAAAAATAAATACTAGAGTCTGTGCAAAAAGAGGACCGTCGTAGAAATTGAAAGCGCGTCGGTCGTCGGTTGTTTTAATTTACTGTTTTTGTTGAATTGACATCACTGCTGTCATTATAAAAATGTTTGATACTTAGTAGTTACCTATTTTTATCATTATCATGTGCTGCTAAGTAGGTATGTACCTTGCTTCCTTACCTTTGAATGTTAGTTCATTGTAACGCCCCGACGGTTCTCTTTTTGATCACTCTACGTAATGGTATATCAAGTCGGCTACACCGTTACTTATAAATGTTAGCATAACTCAGCTCTCTGTTATTTCACTAAACTAAGTCTCAAATGATTTCCACCGTCTCAATGACAAGATCAAAAGGCTCTCCAATCTCTCGAATGTGGCACAGTACCGTTCATTTATTTATTTTATCATCGCAGATATTTGCTCATTTGGTTAAAAGCGGTTTATAGGAACGTGGGTGTCGCAGAATCCACGGGAGTGCCGGTGATAAGTCCGTATGATGTATTTTATAATAAGTATAACTGGTAGAGCCCCGTGGCTTCGACTGCGTTGAAAGTGAATTTTTATTACTATTCTACTTATCCATCATATTATATGAGAAAGTCTTTTTTTAGATCTTACAGGCTAGCGTTTGCCCACTATCTTGCATGGTGGTTATGGGATGATATGGTCGAAGATGGTGAACACTCTAGACCTAGAATGCTCTGACTCTCAATGTCTGTGCGTGTGTTACCTAGCAGCTATCCATGAGAGCCAGTTCCCATTCTAGGCCTAGCGTGCTTACCATCTTCGACCGCATCATCACTTCCCACCAGGTGAGATAGTGGTCAAATGCAAGCTAAAAGATATAAAAAAAACCTTTTCTCGCTTAAACCGATGAATCGATTTTGATGAAATATGGTATGGGGAGATAGTTTGATACTCTGGGTAGGACATAAGGAAGTTTTTATCCCGAAAATTTACCTTAAGGCAATGTTAAGGAGGGTGTAAATTTTGTATATTGAATCAATCATTTCTAAAGTAAGAGATTATAGGTTATATTCGTAATAATTATACTTTTGGTAAGATATATATTTCTCTGCATTTAAAACCAATCAAGTGATTTCGGTGACAATTTAAATTGTTTTAGTCCTAGCTTACCGTTGTATGCCATATCTATCTATCTATCTATAGTAACCAATGGCAGCTTAGTAGTAAATCACAGACATACATATTAAACTTGATCGCGTACACCGGCCCCCATGAGACCGACCTTGGACGGAAATTGTACCTTTCTTTTGTATGGACAACTTATATATATATATATAAATACCATACATATAGTATAGAACATATAAAGGACTAGCAGGTTTTTAGACAAGGACACACTCCCACCCTGGTGTCTCTCATTTGGGCCGTTTTGTTCTACAAAGCAATTACAGCCTTATTGTTAAAGCATACGGATTAATTCAATTTAGGAATTCAATACAGGGAAATTGGCGACGTGAGTGTATAGATGGACTCGAAAAGTAACAATTAATTTTACGCAGACGAAGTGGCAGACAAAAGCAAGTTGGCTATATAAGTGAAAACCCACCTCTTATTTCTACCCTATCTATCCGCTAGCTATTTCCGTCCATTAGCAAGCTCATATTATATAGAAAAACTGTAGCCTCCATTCGGTCGATCCGTTAATAGTTTTTTTTTCAAGTGAAATGCTTGCCCGGTGTTAAACGATGATGTCTGCCTTTAACCGACTCTGTAGCATGCAAAATTCTAATTAGCGACATTAAGATGTTAAGTCTTATAAGCCCAGTAATTTTACTGGACACTTACCTATTTTTCCAAGCCGAAAAGTATTTCTACTTCTCCGATAAATGACTGACAAATCGGTGATTCTGCCTTGGGTGGAGTAGCCAAAAAGCCTACCACTAAAATTTTGTCGTGACAAACATATACACAAACTGACTTTCGCATTTATAATATTGGTGTTGATGGTGTAGACTTGTTGAAAGGTTTGTTATAACTTGTTAAGAGAAACTTGCTTATTTTGTGTCAGATGTCGAGAACGTGGGGCCATCCAGGCAGTGAAGGTGATAAATGAAAATTTGCCGTGGAAACTGGAGACTTAAAGGACCAGTAATTAGGTAAAATTTGTAAAATTTCTACAAATATTTATGTCATTCCTCCTACTTTCGCAGTCGCGTAAAAACAGTTGAATTGAGAACCTCCTCCTTTTTTGTGAAGTCGGTTAATAACGAGATGCATCGTTCCCAAAGAACAATTACCGCAAAGTTCCGAAAATGCAAAATTTGTATGTATGTCTATTAAGAGACCTTATTGTTTACCGTCAAGCGAACGTCTTGACCTCATATTTTAATAATTAAGCTAGTTTAAAAACTAAAACGACCGATTTCAATGCCCCGCGAGTCAATTTCAGTAGCAATCGAGACGTTTATCGTCATATCCCTGGAGATACTTATCAGATCTCAATGAAATTACAATGGGACCACCTCGAAAACATACCCTACCGATTAAAAATCATTCAAATCGGTTCACAACTGACGTTGTAATCGCGTAACATACACACAAAAAAAAAAAAAAACGAATTGAGAACCTCCTTCTTTTGGAAGTCGGTTGAAAATAAATAATAACCTTATCGTCGTAATGAGATAAATATAACCCGATTTATCCTATATTTACGAGAGTCGTGATACTAAGACCCGTACACACTGTCGGAAGGGGCTGAGTCATATTTTTCAATCAAGTACCATAACCATTACGTTGGTGATTGCGACACAAACATAAACTTCTTTGGTAGAGCACCTGGGGAGGAATTGCCTTATGTTTGGTATATTTGTAGTTTTTTATGATGTATTATTTATTCTCCCCTGCCATAAGAAGTTTGCCCTTGGCGTTACAAGTCCTTTTAACCGACTATCAAAAAGAAGGAGGTTCTCAATTCGTTGACATTTCTTTTTTAATATTTTTTTGTATGTATGATACGCGTTTACTCCGTTAATTGTAAACCGATTCGAATTTTCGATCATTTCCGAGGTCGAACCATAAAGTTCTTGACATATTATCTTGTCATATTTTAGTCAGCAATTAACGTTAATTGTACTTTTGAACGTGTCCGCTATATATTAAATAAAATCAGTATTCCAATAAAAACTTCGATCGGTCTAATAAATGTAACACAAATTGACCATAAAATATTTGCAAGTATAAATTACGATCGAATAAACTGGAAAAATCCGCCCCCTCACAGAAATCAGTGCTTTGAATTACGATTTGGAATTAAAGGAAGGATAATCGACCTTGACTAAGGGTATAAAGGTTGACAATCATTTAACTTTAGATGTGTTAAGAGCTTAAATTAACAGTGCCAATTTGTACCTACTTAAGGATATGTAGATTGTAGAATTAAAATAAGTGGCACCGAACTGACCGGTAACCATGTTATGGGTAATAGAGCCGAGGGACAAGAACAGTAGTCAGTAAAAGAGCTACAACTCGCTGTAAAGAGATACTTACATATCCCTAATTATAGTGTTTAACTATAACTTCGAACGTTGAATAATTATTTCGACGCTGTCTTGTTACTTGCCAGTTGCGACTAATGAAATTTAGTAGATGTACCTACGAGTGTATTCAAGTGTTTCTTGTTCATTTCTGCTTAGAGTCTGTGCAAAAAGAGAACCGTCGTAGGAATTGAGGTTGCGTATTCTAATTTACTGATTTGTTGCGATGACAACACTGCTATGCGTTGCCTCTAAGATTATTTTAACGCCCCATGTTGTAGCGCTGCACGAATACAGCAGACTGCAGCTTGTTCCAAATTTTCAATCCAATCCAAAAACAACAAAAACAAAACACTAGGTGGAGCTATGATATACATTGAGATCGATATCGAATCTATAGGTTAAAACTTAGGCAATTTCTGATTCCTTAACTCCGGTACTTCCAATTCACTAAGTTCCCGAAAGGTACTTTATCCCTTGATACCTACCTGGCAGGACGGGTGGGCGTCCCAAAGCCGATTTGAGCGAGGACACGCGATAATTAATTCAATGCTCGATGGGGGGACCGCTACCGGCCTACGCACGGAATGCGCTGGACCTTATATTGAAGTGCATTTGTTGTATGTAGCACGTTCAGGCTTTATTGCGTTCATTCATGGCCTTCACTCATTACAGTGTTAGTGTTTCATTTAAGTTGGTTTATGCTCACTATGTAAGTGAAGTTTACGAATACCGAACTATTGGCCTGGAGCCTATCACACGGGTCTCGAGCCTAGTTTAGGTTCCAGGTGAACCATTTACCATTTTGTAATAAGCCTAAGTTTTCTTAATACATTTATTTATTTATTTTTATTATTTATTGTGAGTTTCGACGAATTTTCTTTCTTTTGAAGACACCGTTATCGAATCCTTTGCTGGGCTGGTAGTTTCTACATGCATGAAGATGAATTTTGAGCGATAATAGTCGATACAAAAAGAGATGCAGATAACAACTGTCTAGCTGCATCTCATTCTAGCAGACGTTTGCGATGACAGGACGCATCGCTATCAATGTAGAGACTTCCACCCCAGTAGTAGTTTGAACATTCGCTTAGGACAGACGTGAGATTTTCGATTACAGCGTTTCAACTCAGACCGAATGTCAAGTCAAATTCTGTGTTTATTTGTTTTATCCCTCTTCATGGTTTATTTGGGCGATATATGGACTGGAATATATAGGTAATATAGAGACGTATTATGTTCCTTTTCAAATGTTTAAAACCCTGAACTGTAGTTGTACGCTATTTTAACACATTATTAATTGTTTTAAAATATAAATGATGTCTATGTAAGTAATCTAACGTATTGCAAGTGTTTTTCGTTTAGACTAAAATTATATTTTCACAATACAGCCCTCTCCTCGTCAAATTATGATTGCTTCAAACACCATAAACATTAATGAATGAAACCTATCTTTAAATAAAATATGTTTACGTATTACTAGTGCCATTTGTCCTGACACTTTATTTCCGCAATGAAAATGGCTTACTCTCAAAGCTCGTTAAATATTATTGCCATACACAGAAGCAACATTTCCAATCAGCATTGGCTCAGAAGACCATTAATTACGGAGGCCGGTAGCGGACCACAGGTGGTTATGTTACAATACCACCGGTCGGTATCCAGGGCGGATCATCAATTCTGTGCTACAGGCGTATTAGTCATCTAGGCACACCTTGTCTGCTGTACTGGAAATAACTTAGTTATGGATAGAACGTTACTTGGTTTATCTGATTTTAGTTGGCTATTTATGATAGTTTTCATTGAAATTAACGATATAACTACAAAATTTGTACATCCATAAAACAAAAATTAAGTGTGATTTGTCGATAAACGCTCACTCGATACGGCTTAACCGATAAACTATGTGGCGACATTTTTTTAGTTTCTTGTTTGTTTTGGGCATAATTAATTCTAAAAGTTACCCTGTGGAAAATTCGTGTAAACAGGGCGCGCTTTTTCCATGGAAGTTTTTTTTTATTATAAAAGGTAACAGGACAAGCACGACGCTCGCCTGATGGTAAGCGATGACATCTACCTATAACAGATACAGCGGCATGCAAAATTCTGAACTGTCAGAATTTTGCATGTCACTGCACTGCGCCTGTTACCTTGAGAATAAAGATGTTGAGTCTCACATGCCCTGAATTTCAGTGGACAAAAAGTTATTTGGATCTGAACAGGACGTTTGAAACAATTTATTAAAAACTAGTAATTGGGAAATATTTGTGATAAAATATATACCTGTTACATGTTTCGCTTCGATATTATTGAAGGTTTTTGATACATTGTACTTAAAAAGAAAAACCAACTTATCACACAAAATCGTCAGCATTGTTAGGTACATTTTACAGTCGCGTTTTCCATGTTGGTCTTGTATTTTTTATATGGCAGTTATTTAGAATTATTACGCCATTAACGAATGCTATTAATCATATATAGTAAAAAGACCAGAAGCCGCGTCCGAGCTTTATTAAGTTGTAAAACCTCTAGCCATAGCTCTACATCATCAATTCCCTGCCTGATGCATTAATCATTGGCTCTAACAGCTGACACACCCTACACTAGCTGTGGTTGTACTATTATTTATTCTGTGGCCGTGGACAAATAGCAATATGGCAAAAAAAATCGTCTGTCGAGATCTCAAGCCATCTTTAAATCAGGGCACGGTATAGAAACGACACGGGAGTGCGAGGTTTTGAAGACATAATTATAGGCATTTCGAGATATTTTTTTATGCCTGAGGAACTTAAAATTCGCTTAGGTATTCCTATCTCATCTTTGAGTAAATATTAATTCATTTCTTCGTTATTTGAAGCTCGGATGCTCACTAATTCCAGTGACATTTGAGTGATATTATATGTATCTACAGTATTAGATTTTACGTTAAGGGTTGTGCTTTCGTAACACCGTAAGGTTATAACGGCAGATTCAGAGTGTCCTTGACAATGGTAAGCTACTTTTTTCAACATCGATATAATGCTTCTGTCACCGGCAGGCGGCAATAGCCCAATGGATAGGGTGTCGGACTGGCGATCAAGAGGTCGTGAGTTCGATCCCCACCCCACCCATAGCACTATTGACGTGAACCCACTCCAGACACAAGCATATTTAGCTTAGTTGGAGGTGTTAACAAGAATACTAGTAATGTGCAACCCACATTGCGAGTAAAATTTTGTAAAAAAAAAAATGCTTCTGTCACCTGGCGATCGATGACTTATTGTGGGTACATGGACTAATTTTTTCCGGCTACAATGACTATGATTGAGAGTAAATAATGTATTTTTTCCTCACATTTTTTACAGGAACTTGCTCTGTTTTAGACACACTTTAGCTTCACGTGTAACTAACAAATAGTAACATGCAATGTTATTAAATCTTAGAATTAAAAACCTACTTCTAATTGTTGAATCGAAATAAAACCTTGTATGTGCATGTAGTTTGGATGTCTATAATTACTGTTAAAATTGGAAAAGGACAGCGATCGAGCTCAGTGGCGTGCTTTAGGAGAGGCCTATGTCCAGCAGTGGACTAACACAGGCTGATCACTGTAATTTGATATCTTGAAGCTGATCCGATGATGGAGCCAAGAGGTAGATAGTGGAAACTCTTCAGTGGCAAAAAAACCCCTCATGTTTGGGCTTCTATGATTCGATTTGATTAGTCCAATAGATTGGGGTTGATAACGAGAAACTGATGAGTGAAGTCTTTACACTTCAAGAGTAATTTATTTCTTTTTCGAAACTACGAGTATACTTATGGTTAGTTTATAAAGTGTCATTGCTACTGAAGGTCATGTCAACAGTGTCCTTCTAATTAGTACGTACGTAAATATTAACAAAAGAAGAATCATTACCGAACATTACCTATGATACTAAAATTGAAACTACGAGTTACCTTGTCCTAATACTTAAATAAAGCCTTAATGGTCTGAACCTTATCTTTGGAGGTTAATGTAAAACAATATAGCGTCGTTGCAACTTTGAGACCTCATATGTGTAAAAATCAATTTTATGAGAAAATCGATAAAAACCGTCTTCTGAAAAGAATTATTGAAAGCAATTGTGTGTGAACATTGACACATTAGATATTTTATTATAGACCAGCTTTGCACATTGGAGATCTTGAAATTGGTCAACAAATAATGATTTAAACGTCGTTTGTATACATGGGAGTTTTTTCATTCGATAGAGCTTCAAAATATAGAATCGACTGGCGTAAAAAAGTTATTATGCCAAAAGTGACACATAGGAGATTTTATATTTGCAACGACGATAAGCTGATTAATAGTTTTCTTAAATTAAAACATGTCTATAAGATGCCGACTTTTTAACTCAATACATGATTTTATCAAGTCTTTGATCAAAGACAAAGAAGAAGAATAGACTTTTGTTATTGGTGATGAATGATTCTGTTGTAACTTTTACTAAACAAAATTGACACCACTAAAATTATTGTCTTCTCTATTTTACTTCGGGGATAAGACAAGGATAGCACGAATTTCGTGTAATTAAATTGAGATAAAGCCACAACAGAATCAGACTAATATTAAAGTTTTGAAAAAGTACCTCTCTCTACCCCAAGGAGTAACATAATAATTATGTACTGACTCAACCCTACTAAAAGTACTTCTGTACTTCCCAATCTTACGTCTAACGGTGTCAGTCTACAGAGGTCGCTAACACCCCGCGGCGCGCAATATTACGTCAACTTTATAACCTATGTTTATTATCTACGATGCTGTATAACTCGCTGACATATCAGGAAACGCAGACTAACAATACACATAATTTTAACTCGTGACAACTGCTGTCAGGGCTAGTTAAATTGTTAATAAAATAAATCTACCGCTATGCCTACTCTGTGGTATTCTACGACTGTAGTCTGGAATACCTTTGTTAAGAGCCCGCTTGAGATTTTTTTTCCCACGCTTGCTCCGCCTACACACGCCGCGGCACCCCCGGTAACGACACAGGCGCGGGGGAACGCGCTGTAATTTCGCGCATGCGCGCTCCACACTCGACTTGCGACCTCGTTTGCTAGCGGACACGCCGAGCCGAGCGGGACGGTAATGACCGCGTGGCCCGTGGCGCGGCAGCCGAAGTTACTTACTACCTACAGAGCTATACTATACATAAATACGTACATTTAAGGTTTAAAATTACGTATTACGGCTTAAAAAGGATTTTCCAAATCGAACATACACAGAAAAGATATATATATCTAATACTATAAGAATCTTTGTCCTGACATACTGACTGACTGACTCACTGACAGACAACGCACAGCCTAAACCGCTGGTCGTAGAGACTTGAAATTTGGAGGGTATATTTGTCTTAGTACGTAAGGGTGTACTAAGAAAGGATTTTCCAAAATTCACCCCTTAAGGGGATGAAATGGGGGTTCAAAGTTTGTATGGAGACACAAGATTAGATAGTCTTTTCAATCCGAAACTTCACACAAGTGCTTCAGTAAAAAAAAAAAGTAAAAACGTGTTTCAGGTTTTTTTGAAATTTCTCCCCTAAGAGGGTGAAATGGGGTGATAAAGTTTGAAAATCAATATTGTTTCGGATCTCGCTGAAATTTGGCATGCAGATAGTTATTAAGACGTTCGTTCCCTCTGAGAAAGGATTTTCCAAAATTAACCCTCAAAGGGGATGAAACGGGGGTTCAAATTTTGTATGGAGAAAAAATATTAGATAGTCTTTTCTATCCGAAACTTCACACAAGTGCTTCAGTAAAAAAATAAGTAAATACGTGTTTCAGGTTTTTTTGAAATTCCACCCCTAAGAGGGTGAAATGGGGCAATAAAGTGTGAAAATCAATATTGTTTCGGATTGCACTGAAATTTGGCATGCAGATAGTTATTACGACGTTAGTTCCCACTGAGAAAGGATTTTCCAAAATTAACCCTCAAAGGGGATGAAACGGGGGTTCAAAGTTTGTATGGAGACACAAGATTAGATAGTCTTTTCTATCCGAAACTTCACACAAGTGCTTCAGTAAAAAAATAAGTAAATACGTGTTTCAGGATTTTTTGAAATTCCACCCCTAAGAGTGTGAAATGGGGTAATAAAGTGTGAAAATCAATATTGTTTCGGATCGCGCTGAAATTTGGCAAGCAGGTAGTTATTACAACGTTATTGCCCTCTGAGAAAGGATTTCCCAAAATTCACCCCTGAAAGGGATGAAACGGGGGTTCAAAGTTTGTATGGAGAAACAAGTATAGATAGTCTTTTCTATTCGAAACTTTATACAAGTGCTCGAGTAAATAAATAAGTAAATACGTGTTTCAGTTTTTTTTAAATCCACCCTAAGAGGGTGAAATGGGGGTAACAAAGTGTTAAAATCAATATTGTTTCGGATTGCGCTGAAATTTGGCATTCAGATAGTTATTACAACGTTATCGCTCTGAGAAAGGATTTTCCAAAATTCACCCCTGAAGGGGATGAATCGAGCGTTCAAAGTTTGTATGGAAAAACAAGATTAGATACGAGTACTATTTTCTATTCGAAACTTCTTACAAGTGCTCCAGTAAAAAAATAAGTAAATACGTGTTTCAGGATTTTTTGAAATTCCACCCCTAAGAGTGTGAAATGGGGTAATAAAGTGTGAAAATCAATATTGTTTCGGATCGCGCTGAAATTTGGCAAGCAGGTAGTTATTACAACGTTATTGCCCTCTGAGAAAGGATTTCCCAAAATTCACCCCTGAAAGGGATGAAACGGGGGTTCAAAGTTTGTATGGAGAAACAAGTATAGATAGTCTTTTCTATTCGAAACTTTATACAAGTGCTCGAGTAAATAAATAAGTAAATACGTGTTTCAGTTTTTTTTAAATCCACCCTAAGAGGGTGAAATGGGGGTAACAAAGTGTTAAAATCAATATTGTTTCGGATTGCGCTGAAATTTGGCATTCAGATAGTTATTACAACGTTATCGCTCTCTGAGAAAGGATTTTCCAAAATTCACCCCTGAAGGGGATGAATCGAGCGTTCAAAGTTTGTATGGAAAAACAAGATTAGATACGAGTACTATTTTCTATTCGAAACTTCTTACAAGTGCTCCAGTAAAAAAATAAGTAAATACGTGTTTTAGGTTTTTTTGAAATTCCCTAAGAGGGTGAAATGGGGTAACAAAGTGTGAAAATCAATATTTTTCGGATTGTGCTAAAACTTGGCATGCAGATAATTATTACAACGTTAGTAACCAAAAGAATTTTTCAAATTTCACGCCTGAAGGGGATGAAACGGGGGTTCAAAGTTTCTATGGAGAAACATTATTAGATAGTCTTTTCTATTCGAAACTTCACACAAGTGCATCAGGACATAAATAAGTAAACACGTGTTTTAGTTTTTTTCGAAATTCCACCCCTAAGACGGTGAAATGGGGTAACAAAGGCTGAAAATCAATATTGTTTTGAATTGAGCTGAAATTTGGCATATAGGTGGTTATTATGACGTTAGTATCAGCTAAGAATGGATTTTCTAAAATTCACCCCTTAAAGGGATGAAACGGGGGTTCAAAGTTTCTATGGAGAAACAACATTAGATAGTCTTTTCTATTCGAAACTTCGCACAAGTGCTTCAGAACATAAATAAGTAATCACGTGTTTCAGGTTTTTTCGAAATTTCACCCCTAAGAGGTTGAAATGGGGTAACAAAGTCTGAAAATCAATATTGTTTCGGATTGCGCTGAAATTTGACATGCATATAGTTATTATGACGTTAGCTACCTCTGAGAAAGGATTTTCCAAAATTCACCCCTGAAGGGGATGACATGGGGGTTTAAAGTTTGTATGGAGAAATAAGATTAGACAGTATTTTCTATTCGAAACTTCACATAAGTGCTCAAGTAAAAAAATAAGTAAACATGTGTTTTAGGTTTTATTGAAATTCCACCCCGACAAGGGTGAAATGGGGTAACAAAGTATGAAAATCAATATTGTTTCAGATTGCGCTGAAAGTTGACATGCAGATAGTTATTATGACGTTAGTTACCTCTCAGAAGGGATTTTCCAAAATTCACCCCTGAAGGGGATGAAACGGGGGTTCAAAGTTTGTATGGAGAAACAAGATTAGATAGTATTTTCTATTTGAAACTTAACACAAATACTTAAGTAAGTAAATAAGTGTTTCAGGCTCTTTCGAAATTCCACCCCTAAAAGGGTGAAGTGGGGTAATAAAGTCTGAAATCAATATTGTTTCGGATTGCGCTGATTTGGCATGCAGATAAATATTTTGACTTAGGTATCCGCTAAGAAAGAATTTTTCAAAATTTACTCTTCAAGGGGATGAAGCGAGGGTTCAAAGTTTGGATAGTAAATTTTATTCGTCATTTCACACAATTACTTTTGTAAATAAATAAGTAAATACGAGTTTCAGACTTTTTCAAAATGCCCTTCTAAGTGGATAAACTGGGGTAACAAAGTCTAAAAATCAATATTGTTTCGGATTGTGCTGAGGAAGCTTTAGAATGCAGATAGTTATTATGGCGTAGGTATCCGCTCAGAAAGGATTTTCTCAAAATTCCTTCCGGATACGGAACAGGCATTCAAACTTTGTATGGCGAAACAAGATGAGATAAAGTACGTGTTGTAGGATTTTTCAAAATGGGGTAGGTAACAAAGTCTGAAAATTTGGGTTTTTCGGGTAAAATTAAAAAATTGCCCCATTTATAATGAATCCCGAATTGCCTTAGTCACGTGATAACATGAAAACGGGTGAACTGATTTGGCTAATTTTTATTTGATGTCTTGAATGATAGAATCGTTCTTACAAAAGAAAAGTTTTATGTAAATAAAAGAAGTTTTTAACGCGGGCGAAGCCGCGGGGCACTTCTAGTATATATATATATATTTATATTCTGACTAATTGAGAACCTCCTCCATTTTTGTGAAGTCGGTTAAAAATAGTATAGTCTTATTTTTCGTACAACACTCCTTGCGTTGATTTTGTAAACTTGTATTTATTTGAGAACCCAACTTCACAAAAAAGGAGAAGGTTCTCAATTCGTCGGATTTTTTGTTTGTTTTATGTATGTTGACCGATTACTCGAAAACCCGAAAAACTTTCAACGAAAATTGGTTTGAACCAGATACAGTCAGTAGTTGTTGAGATATAGCGACCGCAAGTATAACTTTGTTTTTCATACAAACTCTATGAAAAACAAAGTTATTTTTGTAGTTGCAAAAACTCATAGTTATAGAATACTCTACTGTGTTACGGAACCCTACGAGTGCTAGTCCGACTTGCACTTCGTCAGTTTATTTAGTTTTGAAAAATCATGGTTATAGAATATATTACTGTGTTACGGAACCATTTTTTTTGAAGTTTTTTTTTGTGTGTATCACATTCCATCCCATTTCACCCTCTTAGGGGTAGAATTTCAAAAAAACCTGAAACACGTATTTACTTATTTTTTTACTGAAGCACTTGTGTGAAGTTTCGGATAGAAAAGACGATCTAATCTTGTTTCCCCATACAAACTTTGAGCTCCGTTTCATCCCCTCCGAGGGTTAATTTTGGAAAATCCTTTCTCAGAGGGAACTAACGTCGTAATAACTACTTGCATGCCAAATTTCAGCGCGATCCGAAACAATATTGATTTTCTCACTTTATTACCCCATTTCACCCTCTTAGGGGTGAAATTTCAAAAAAACCTGAAACACGTATTTACTTATTTTTTTTACTGAAACACTTGTGTGAAGTTTCGGATAGAAAAGACTATCTAATCTTGTTTCTCCATACAAACTTTGAACCCCCGTTTCATCCCCTTCGAGGGTTAATTTTGGAAAATCCTTTCTCAGAGGGAACTAACGTCGTAATAACTATCTGCATGCCAAATTTCAGCGCGATCCGAAACAATATTGATTTTCACACTTTATTACCCCATTTCACCCTCTTAGGAGTGGAATTCAAAAAAACCTGTAACACGTAATTACTTATTTTTTTACTGAAGCACTTGTGTGAAGTTTCGGATAGAAAAGACTATCTAATCTTGTTTCGCCATACAAACTTTGAACCCCCGTTTTATCCCCTTCGAGGGTTAATTTTGCAAAATCCTTTCTTAGTACAAACTTACATACTAAGACAAATATACCCTCCAAATTTCAAGTCTCTACGACCAGTGGTTTAGGCTGTGCGTTGTCTGTCAGTGAGTCAGTCAGTCAGTATGTCAGGACAAAGATTCTTATAGTATTAGATAGATAGGCCATGTGCAAGTCGGACTCACACTCGTAGGGTTCCCTAACAGTAGAATATTTTATAACACTAATTTTTCGCCACCAAAAAATTTACTTTGTTTCTTATAGCGTTTGTATGAAAAACAAAGTTATCTTTGCGGTCGCTATATCTCAAAACTGCTCACTGTATCTTGTTCAAACCAATTTCAATTTTGGTTGTTAGTTTTTATTGAGATCTACAGCATATGTATTTTTTAGATTTTTCACTCCCATACTTTAAAAGTAAGAGGAGGGGAGGGGGGGGGGGGGGTTGGACATTCATTTTACCATTTTAGACGTGCCTATCTTTCAAATGATTGACTTTGAGAAAAAATGGTTTTAAAAACCTTCATGTTATTTTTAAAGATGAAAAAGTGACATACGGACAGACAGACATGACTAATCTATAAGAGTTCCGTTTCTTGCCATTCGGCTACGGAACCATAAAAACGAGGAGGAAAAAAATGGAGGAGGTTCTCAAATCGCCGGTACATCACATACGACACAGTAATGGTTCCGTAACACAGTAATATATTCTATAACCATGATTTTTCGAAACTAAATAAACTGACGAAGTGCAAGTCGGACTCGTACTCGTAGGGTTCCGTAACACAGTAGTTTTATAGTTCTATAACTATGATTTTTCGCAACTACAAAAATAACTTTGTTTTTCATAGTGTTTGTATGAAAAACAAAGTTATACTTGCGGTCGCTATATCTTAACAACTGCTGACTGTATCTCGTTCAAACCAATTTCGTTGAAAGTTTTTATTAAGATCTACAGAATATATTTTTTCTAGATTTTTCACTCCCTTACTTTAGAATTTAAAGGGGGGGGGGGGGGGGACACACATTTTACCACTTTAGACGAGCCTATCTTTTAAATGATTGACTTTGAGAAAAAATTATTTTAGGAACCTCAATGTCATTTTAAAGACCTATCCATACGTATAGGTTTGAAGAAAAAATTTTTTTTTGTTCCATTTCCAGGTATGGGATGCCCCCCCTTAAACTTTTATATTTTTTATTTTTGTACAATATTCGGAAAGCGGTTTATAGAATACATCTACCTAGCAAGTTTCAATTCTGTAGTCTTAATAGTTTTGGAATAAAATGGCTGTGACATACGTAAGGACAGACAGACAGACATGGCGAATTTATAAGGGTTCCGTTTTTCGCCATTTGACTACGGAACCCTAAAAATAAACTTTGTTTTTCATAGTATTTGTATGAAAAACAAAGTTATCTTTGCGGTCGCCATATCCCAAAACCTGCTGATTGTAGGTATCTCGTTCAAACTAATTTTCGTTGTTAGTTTTTATCTTACTTATGATAGTACTACAATAACGAAATACTAATAAAATTAAAAACGTCTAAATACCTATAGTGTTTGTGAGAGAACAATTATAATCCAGTTGTAATTATAAAACAATCTTTATGTTGTATTAAATTCAAATAAGAAACTGCCTTACGGTTTCGCATTATATGTATTATATTATATTTCTCAGGATAAAACTCAGAAGTTCAATACCTCATTCATTGAAATCGGTCCAGCCGTTTGGTTCCTACAACCAAAACAATACCCACATATAATCGCGCGAAACATCAACACGATCGGTAATTATGTTCTAATCTGTGACCTCAGAGGTCGATGCCTTGCTTACTTCATAGTTACTATGGGTAAACATATTTAGGTAAATGACAGGTGCTTGTTTGGCTCCAAAAAAAATTAGTAGGTACATTTTCGAATCTTGAAGGTCTGTCTTGAATCTTATCCTTGTAAGGCCTTATTTACTATTATTAAAAAATCGCGAAAGATCGCAGATACACGCGAACTCGGCGCGCGCGTCCTCACCTCGGAGAGGCTCGCGGCCGACTGGCTCTAGATTCAATATGTTTCGAGTGCTGCTCACTTGCAAGTATATTTTTATACGTAACTCGCTGGGAATATGGTACAATATCGCAATCAACCTATTGACCGTATTCTTGCACAGAAGTAAAGGACGTAAGTCGCAAAACTAATTTAATGAATTATGAGAATATGAATTGGTTTTGAAGAAAATTGTCCTGGGAGATTCTTATAAGCCATGTTTTACATTTGATAGTATTTATTTTGTATATGTAACTAAATCTGTTTGAGAGACAAACAAGAAAAATGAAAAAAAAGGCATAACTTTCAAAAAAATAAACTATCGAGCAAATTATTTTCAATTATGTTTCTGTTCTGTGAAACGAAAGAAAAAACATTGAAAAATCTAATATTTAAGTTTGACTTCATTAATATTATTGGTTGATTTACTGTCATTAGGCAAAGTATAGCATTCTGCAGGGAGCGTCCTCTTAAGGTTTCCGCAACGTCCGTTCTACATTGGTATTTTAGTTTAAATCGCATACATATATTCGAATTGGAAAGCTTCATATTGAATGAATCTGTGAGTTAAGGGGCCACATACATTCCGAATTCTGTTTCGAAATATCGATGCGTTCAAAATCTCGAATCGATATGCCGATTTACATCCTTCCAAATCTATGGACCGTAGTTTTCCGTTCGGAGTTTTGCTCCAATTCGAAGATAAACATAATGTGCATGATTATTCAACGGGATCCCGTTCTTGAAAGTTTGCTTACAGTACACTGTTGCATTGATTGTGATGAGGTTAAGTTAAGCTATGTATTAGAAAGTTTTGATATTATTTTACCTTGCATTTAAAATATTTTTTGGAGTAATCTAAAGAGTTATTGTATTGTATACATACTCTGTAAGACATATCTTTCATTTTTGTGCAATATATAGGTACGGCCACACCGCGGCGTCCTGCGGGCGCGATCTCAGTACATTTAAATTGTTTTCTGATCGCGTTTGGTGTGAACCAGTCGATAAAAATACTACTGCGCTATCTGATCGCCGCCTAGATCGCGCACGCAGGACGCTGCGGTGTGTCCGTACCTTAAGACGGATAACAAGTGAATTATTTTAGGAACAAAAACTCCGACTGCGTGATGAAAATTAAATGATTACACTATTCCAAACTCCAATAAAACATATAAATTTCCTTTTTATTTACTTATTTATAAACAAAATCAAGAAATGTCAACATTAAATCAAAAAATATATACATTAGTCAAATAACCCGCCCCTGAGCGCTCCGGGTGCAAAGGTGCCCATCAAACTCGCCGCATTTCCACGTTGAATGGCGATGCTCATTCTTTGCACCAGGAACGAGCCGAAGCGGGAGTCACCTGTACCTGTACCGTTATTTTTTGGATACCTAACTTTTATCATGATTAACATGATAATATGATGTTTGAGGTACTTACCTATAATATGGTAGAATATTAATACTTCATTTGTTTTGTGGGTTACCTAATAGGTTCTCAAACCACAGAATAAATAATAATACTACGTACCCAAAACGCGAAATCATCATTCAGTTTTCCAGTCGCATCTTACAGAGATAATCCCTAGGCTTATGCCACTCATCTCTGGTCTGAGCTACGATACGATTAGGTAGGCAGACATAGATTTAGGTATCGACTAAGCTTTCCTTTATTACGTTCTGTATCGCTACTTAACTCACTACTTACTTTACTATACTAAACCATTCTGCGAAGTAATTTACTTACTTACAATTGGAGTAAAATAAAATTGGATAAAAGACAAAATAAATTATGATGTCACTATTCGATTCGAATCAATATCACAAACAAATAAGCATTCGATAAGACGTCTCGGTACTTTCCCTTCCGAATTGCATTTTTCAACGTTATCACGCAGAGGAGTTGCAATAAAATGAGCGCGACAATCATACAGATAATTTAACACCTTTCCTGATATCAATGAGATTTATCGATATTCGTTAAATCGATAAGATAAATCGAAACGCTTATTTATTGCCATGGCTCCTCCACAGTTAGGGCTGGTTTAGACAGGATTACACGCAACTTAACGCAATACCTGTTGATATAATAAGATTGTCCTTAAGTGCCTCGGAGACGGTCAATCGCAACTGACAATTTTTACGTTATTGATCGACCAATAGATCGTCTACAGAGGCAATTGAAGCCATTGTCATTCGAAACTACGTGATTGAAGGCAATTAATGGAAATATTGATTAAAGCCCATTGACAATCACGAATGACGCAAACATTGAACTTCTCGTTATGCAATTAGAGCAATTGGCGCGACGACTGAAGCTCCTTCATTCGCACCTTCGATTGAAACTGTCAATAACGTGAAAATTGTCAATTGCGATTGACAGTCTCCGGGGCGCTTTACACTCGTAGATTTCTTGATTAAATGTTTTTAAGGATATACAAGTATTCCAGCATAGCACAGCAAGTTATCATTAAGCCAGAGTCTCAAGAGTCAAGAGTCTCTTAGATAGTTGAATATATTGCACCTCTGTAGGTGCAATGTTTTACAAGAACAATGGCAAAAGGCCAATTTTGCCAGGCCTAGCGTTTTTCCGTTCACGACCACATTACCAACTTTACTGACGGCCGTTTTCAATAACTAACGTACTTTTAACTGGCAGTTGTCTTCTAGTAAAAGTCCTACTGACAGTTACTGCCATTTCAATATTAAAATCTATAAATGCTTTTTGTCTGACAGATAATCATTGCTGAGAGCTATCCCTGTCATTTCTTGTGTTTATTGAATTGGAGATAGCCACGGCTGATAGGCATTTTAAATAGAAGTTAAAATTAAGTAAGTTATTGAAAATGGCCGTAAATAACGTCAATATAGTGTGTCTGGTGTCGAAACCTAAACTAATCTTCAACCGACTTCCAAAAAGAAGGAGGTTCTCAATTCGTATGTATGTTTTTTTTATGATACGCGATTACTCCGTCAATTGTGAACCAATTCGAATGATTCTTTTATAACCGGCAGGCTACATTTTCGAGGTGGTCCCATAGTAATTTCGTTGAGATCTGATTAGTATCTCCAGAGATATGACGATAAAAGTCTCAAACTTGCTACTGACATTGACTCGCGGGCATGGAAGTCGGTTGTTTTAGTTTTTAAACTATCTTAATTATTAAGTTATTAACGGTTGCTTGCTCAGCAACACTCATCATAACTTCTCAACCCTAAGTTACACAGTTTTAAAGCTATGTATGTTATCGTGGGAGAAAAACTACTTATAGGGAGTGATTTGTCGATTTAATTAACTGCAATATATACATTGTACATATGCTTGAAATACTATTCTGGCATACTAAACACTTGTAACCTACACGCTTCACACGGAAACGTTAGTTTGAAACCTCTCTAAGTATTTAGTCTGTATAGTAATTCAAACCTATAAGTTATAGACTCGAGATCTGGTTCGTGAGTATTAGCTAGTAGGGTATTAAATCTCTCTTCGACTGGCTGCTAAGCGATCAGAGATGGAAAGCCGATGGGAACTATAATTCCCATGGAATCAATTCGTCTACCTTCATCCTACCACTCGCTTAATTGGAAATGTAATTGCCGATGATTCATGTTTTGTTTTTGGGATGTGTGGGACGACAATAAAGCTCTTTACGACTGTCTCATTTAATTACTTAAAGCTTAAATGTACTGCAGGGATTTTAATTCTTCCCACTATCCTCAGTTTATGTAGCAACATAAATTACTTACGTCACATACATCTTTGAGTTGAACTTAGGTATCCTTCGGGAGATATGAATAAAGTTGATTCAGTTCTTGAATAAAATATTAGTTTTCCCGTGACTACGGTCAATGCAAATTGAACAAAACGTCAAAAGCTTATAAAAATAATGTTTAATATTTAAGAAAAGGTAAGTATAATTAACGAGTATTCCCAATGAATAGGCCTTATAATATTTCTATAGTGATATTTGAATGAATTGCTGTGATTAAAATGACGCTACTTTCTTCAAACGAATAGTTGTACTATCTGCCATCGCATGGTATTTGCTCGGATCGATCTTGAAGCGCAAGCGCAGGTGTTGTCAGCGGAAACTATTATTTTATAAATACTCGAGAAACCTTTAATTAAACTGGTAACATTTACAAATTCAATATCGTAATATAGTTTAAGAATTCAATTTGTAATTGCCTAGTTTACAAGTTCAAAAATTGTATTGCTTTAGTCTAAAGTTGGAATGCAAATAATCATAATCTTTGTGGCATGTCTATACGCGAGTCACAATAATTATGTATGGGATTTTGATGAAATGGGGATTGCTTAAACTTTAGAAGAAGACAAAATTATAAGGTCTGTCATTATCAATATTTTTATAACCTTGTTCTTGTTTATATATTAAATAGGTAGCAAACAAGCAAACGGCTCACCAGGATGGGAACTGATCACTGTTGCCTATCACTCGCAACACTAGGGGTGTGTCACGCATGTATTGCCGACCTCTCTAGATTTCTCTAACGCCTTTTTTAATGACTTCATGTTGTAGCTCAGTGGGAAAACAGCAGACGGCAGCAAGTTCCACATTTTACAGGTTTAGGCTGAGCGCAGACTATAGACACGACTGTTTTAAGACATACTGACAGACAGACAGACAGACTGTTGAAGACAAGTCTGTCTCGTGTAGACAATTCTATCTTAAAATTAACTAAAAAGTGTAAAATCAGTGTCTCGCGTTCAAACGAAACATCTCGTTGACAATGTTGTCTACATTGTCAACGAGATGTTTCGTTTGAAGTTTGCGCGTCTTCATATGTTTTGTACAGCAATATCTGTCTTAATGACTGTCGTGAATATAGTCTGCGCTCAGCCTTACGCGAGAAATGACCGCTTGAATCAAATATAAGAAAAGTTGTATAATAAAACTGGCCAAGTGCGAGTCAGCATCGCGTCTCTTATCGCACACTTAGGGAGGGTTCCGTACAATACGAAACATAACAGAGTTTCAACCTCATATATTTGATTAATTGATATTACCAAGAATATTTGGATTGCTCACGATCTAGAAAGACGGGGCTCGTTTACTAGCGCCATCTATGTCATTTTGCCGAAACTAATTAGATAGATGGCGTTTAAAAACACGTTTTTTGTGTGGAGACCCCCTTTAATTTTTAACTTTATTTTGGTTTTAGTATTTTTTGTTCTAGCGGCAAGAGAAATACACCATCTGTGAAAATTTCAACTGTCTAACTATCACGGTTAATGAGCTATAGCTTGGTGACAGACGGACAGACAGACAGACAAACAGACAGACGGACAGTGGAGTCTTAGTAATAGGGTCCCGTTTTACCCTTTGGGTACGGAACCCTAAAAAGCACAAGTTACACTGACCTTTTATATTCAACTTCTTATTCGTAATAAGCGAGTTATCCCTTTCAATTGTTGTACATTCAAGTAATCAAAATTCAGGCGGCATACATAGTGCAGTGGTAGCTTGCCAATTTGTTTATCCCTACACTATTAAAAGTGATTTTAAAACATCACCATTCACAAAATAGATAAATACACTTTATTATACATTAACTGTAATAAATATTTAAGAAAATTATGTTTTCTAAATCTTATAAATATTTTAAACTTACATTAAACGAACAAATCTTAACACTGTGTCTTAACTTTAACTTCGTGTTACAATCTACAATTCCTGTACGTATACATATTGCGTACCTCAGAAACGTCATTATCATCACATCATCGCTTACCACCAGGCGAGATAATGGTCAAAGCTTAGTCTTGTTATTAGCGACTGTTTCTATTGAAACTTTTTTTACTTTGCTTTACTAGCTACCTTCACTAAATTTCATCAGGATTGTATTATTTTATTATTATTTATTGTATTATTTAAATTTCATCAGGATTGTATTATTTATTATTATTTATTGTATTATTTAAATTTCATCAGGATTGTATTCGTACACGAAAGCATCTTCGTTCTTCCCGCTCACTTCGCGTGCTGGTATTTTAACAAGCGATTTCATCGTTACATTACGAATTTCTACATAGACTTGCTTGTACTCAGCGGTATTGAATTATTTGGATAATTTCTAAAATAATTACAAGATTAAACTATTTTAGAAATTGATAATGGTGACCGAATGTTGTAAAGTTGGTTACTGTATAGTAAAAGCCACAACTAAATCGGCACCATTATATTATGTTAATAAATAGCTTGTGTAAATTTCCACCCAAATCCTTATGCCAAAATTCATTAAAATCGTTTCAGGGTTAAAAAGCAAACAAACAAATAGACCGTATTATAATATTTATAGTTATGGTTTCACAGGAAAAAAAAAAACATTTTAACGAAGATCCTAACATAAATTGCATTAATTAAACCCCCTGTGTCCTCCTTGCAAACTTTGCTGAATTAGCCGCGAACAATGAACATAGTATTAAACTGGTTACCAAATAGGTACTTAACGTGTTATGTGCAACATTTTCATAATTATATTAATCACGCGTTAATCATTTACTTCAATTAAATTCACCCACACTAATATGACATATTTATTATATTGACATTGACATTGTAAAATTTTAATGAATAGTAATTCATATTTATAAGCTATTGTACATTGAAAATTAATTGAATTGTGTTTTAAATTGTGTTTATGGGTGTGAAGAACCTGAAATAAATTAATTTTGAATTTTTTAATTTGAATATCATAATTATATTCTAGTATATCTGTGTCCCTCTGTCCGTTTGGTATAATTTCACGGATGGAACGATTTGGCTGAAATTTTCCACAGGGAACTACTAACCACTCAGGGTACAACTTAGGGAACTATTAACTACTCAGGCAGTAGCACAGTAGAGTTGAACTTAGGATAATTTTTAACGTAGCTAAGCAACGGCGCGTACAATATATAAGACGTACATTTAAGAAGACACCCAATATCGAAGAATAGTGTACCGAGAAGAACGAAGAAAATCACAGAAGAATGAAGATCTCGCACCATGCACAGGCAATGGCACTGGAAGAATTCACGGGTTTTTTTAAATACCCCCGTGGTCTCTTAGTGGCATCACTAGTGCTGGGCGATTCTACGTTGCAACCCTACAAGAAATTGGCGGAAAAGTGAAGTTTATCGAACGTCCTTGTCGATAAAATCGTTTAAATACTCAGTCATAAATAATTAAACTTAAAAATATCCGACTGATCTATTTATAATCAGTTCATTGAGACAATTCCAATGAGCCTAAACACGACATCTTAGCTGTTAGTTGGTAAGGAGTTGAGTTTTCTGCGGATTCCATGTACCAGCATCAGCTCAATGGTATCATGTTCTTGCAATATATATCTACATAAATATGTGCATAGATTTATATGTCAATTGTGGAACGATTTTCAATTTTTTTTGAATGAAATTGAAAATCGTTCCACGATTTTCAATTTTTTTTTGAAAGAATATGCTCCTGAGGTGATCACCAAGTTCAGCAAGACCTGATGAGTATCTCCAGATAATATATGGAAATACTAAACATTTTGAAGTAGGGTTTTTTCGTTTTTTTAACGATCCTATATTATCTATGCTAAAACCTCAAAACGCGGTTTTTTGTAATTCACACCACAATCCACGGTCTCGGTGTTGGGATTTCTTGAATTACATGCTCGCGCCCCAGATCAGTCCGTAGAAAGTTAACAGCACTCAGCTTTTTATTATACCGATCAATTATATAGTTTTTGTTCTCATAAAAACTAGGAAAGGAATGATTTTCCCGATCGTTAGTTTATGTGGTTTTTCTCGTTGATCGCAAATGAGGTTGCGGTTGTTTGATACTTTCTTGTTTTTGAGCACGTCTATTTTGAGCTCTTTTTTATTTTATTCAGTAGAAATCTACCAAATTGACTGATAGATTATGTACAGCTCTCAAACCTTTGGATCTAAGTAGGTATAATGTACAGGAGTTTCTTGATTTTATTATTTTGATTTTATTAAAATTTTGGCATAGAGCTGAAAAAGTACTTTGAATGTATGTTACTTGCCATTATACGTATGTTATAGCAATATTAACAAGTACTTATCAAATATTGGAATAGGACATGGGTATGACACTTGTTAACATGCAAAGTAGTAGGGCGCAACAAAATGAAAGAAAGAAAGAAAAATCATTTATTCAGCATATTCAAATAAAAAATGCTTAAAATTAAGGAATAAAGTTAAATATTATGAAGTGCTGAAACAGGCCAGTCTCAGCACAAATGTCACGACTTCCAGGATTATCGACCCTGGAAATACTGGACGCTGATATTCTGAAAGGCCTGAAACGGGTGTTGGACTAACGCAGAAAAAATAAATAGATAAATAGTAAGAAATAAAAACTTAAAAATGAAACGCCGCCAGCGTTATGGGTACCCTTGCACCGGGTACAGTTAAGGGTGGGTTATTTTAATAAAATGGGTTATTAAAACTTTGTTAATTAAAAGAATTTCTACATAAGTTATACATCATTTTAACAGAAATAAACGCGATTTAAAAATATGTACTTTTTTTGATCGTAATAATTATGAACTCGTGACATATACTGGCAAAGTGAGTCATTTCATCCACACCTCCTTTTCACTTTAACATTATGACATTTAAATACTTTCAAAGAACCAGAGTTTTTAGTGAACTTTCTTGAGTTCGATTACTTTTTGTGTGATAGTGAAATCGACGCCAGAACGCAAAAACGTTTATGGAGTGCAAGTTTTTTAATGGTTGCAAGGTTTTCAATGGCTTTCTAAAATTTCTGTAGATTTTTTTACCTGACCACTAGGTTTCTTGCGTTGATGGAGTATTAAATGGATCTGGCATTTAAATAAGAATAATAACATGAGAAGGATAAAACTATACAATCACTAGTATGGGAGAGCGAGAAGAACAACAATTTTTTATCCTTCGCTGCATATGCGATTTTATTGTTTGGAGTCAGCTCTGGCTCCCAGTTCTAGAGCACCCATTGGTTTTCACCCGCTGTCATGTATGACCCGACCAAATTACGTTGTTTATTATCTTATAGCTGGTATATGTATCACGTGTTCATCATTTTAGTCGGGTTATATCTCTATAGCTATTTCATTCGCATACGCTAATGTCTTTTTAACCGACTTCAAAAAAAGGAGGAGGTTTCTCAATTCGACCGTATATTTTTTTTTTTTTTTTTTTATGTTTGTTCGCGGATAACTTCGTCGTTTATGAACCGATTTCGATTATTCTTTTTTTGTTCGAAAGGAGATATTCCAAGTGTGGTACCATGGTAATTTTGTCGAGGTATGATAAGTATCTCCAGAGATATTGAGATAAACATCTCAAAATTGGTACTGAAAATGAATAGCGCGGCATTGAAGTCGGTTGTTTTTTAGTTTTTAAACGATATTATCCCTCTACGGTTTCTTTTCTCACCTAGAAGCTTACCTATAGCTACTTAATAGTGACTGCTAGACTCAGCTAGCGGTGTCCTCAGAAATTATTTTTCCGTAAGTTCACAAACCGATTTTTATATTCTTCGTAGAAAATAGGATTACGTATTATTTGTTAGTTAAAAACAATAAGGTTACCCAAAATATTACTATTAAAGATATAAACGCCTTAGATCATTAGAGATTAATTTAAGGCTGTTGTAATGTAAATAGATTTGGCTGATATTTCGTAGTGTAAAAATAATACATTTTCCTATCGGTTGGATTTAGAAAATGGGATCTCAATTTAAACTTACACGATGTTGATATGAACACATTAGATGTTAGGCGACAGTTTTTATAACTTTTTTTGAGGGTGGTAACTATGGCTAGGCGGGCACTAGACAGTGTCCTACAACCATGCCGAGGGTTTCATACTGATGTTTTTCCTTTACCGTAAGGCCACTGGAAGAACGCGCGATTGCGCACATAATTTTTTCAATTCAATAATCCAATGGTGCATGGTGGGGTTTTTAACCCACTACCTCAAAGCCGATGACAAACGGACGCTGACGGTGCGACTGGTTCACCAATTCAAAGTCGCTCAGCGAGCTATGGAGATGGCAATGCTTGGAGTCTCTCTGTAGGATCGAATTCGAAATGAAGTCATCCGTCAGAGAACCAAAGTTATCGACATAGCTCAAAGGATCAGCAAGCTGAAATGGCAGTGGACTGGTCACATCTGTCATAGAACCGATAACCGTTGGGGTAGACGTGTTCTAGAGTGGAGACCACGGCTCGGTAAACGTAGTGTAGGGCGCCCTCCAGCTAAGTGGAACGATGATATACGCAAGTTGGCTGGCAGCGGTTGGAAATAAGGAGCTGAAGATCGAGCTCAGTGGCTTGCCATAGGTGAGGCCTATATCCAGCAGTGGACGGAGATAGGCTGATGATGATGGTGATGACCTCAAAGCCAACAATTTGCCCACTGCGCTACTGAGATTAACAACTGGGACTTATTCACTCTACCTACTGTGTACGTACTCTTTGTAATTCATATTGACCTGGTGCTAATTTCTCTCCATAAATGTATAACTTCCTTTATTACGGTATCGGTTTCCTTTTTAATAAGCTAGCTCTAGAGAATAGTCACTAATATAGTAAACAATGCTTTGTGACGTAGATAACGGAAATGATTATAGGCCTCGATGATTTCATTGATAAACAAAGTCCATCTAGAAAATAGTGCTCTAAGCTCTGGTGATTAAAATGAAATCTGAATTTTTTAGTAGCCTTAAGGTACGACCACACCGCGGCGCCCTGCGTCCGCATGCGCGTTCGCGATCTGATTTTCAATTATTTTCTGATCGCCGAAGATCGCTTTTGGTGTGAACCAGTCGGTATAAATACTACTGCGCTATCTGATCGCCGCCGAGATCGCGCACATAAGAACGCAGCAGTGTGACCGTACCTTTACCCAATTTTGGATAGCTTGTATAGCTAGGGCTCTAGTGATATTTTACAGAACATTTTAAGCCCCAGAATGATAGTCTGAACTTGAGTTTAGTAAAAGCTTCGCATCATCATTATCATTCAACTAGTCCAACTGCTATATAAGCAAAGCATATAAGCAAACAATGGCAAGAGCTCTCCATTTTCACGTCACTAAGCACGAACCTCGGCTACTCTCTTTCCAGCTCTTAACAGCTACCTTGCCAAGTTAGATGATACAATGTTACACGACCATAAATAGGTACGGTGTGGTGTACGAAGACGTTGCACAGCCATTTTAGGTATATCACGACTTTTTATTTTTGTGACGATGTCTTTAATTTAACCACAGCATGGTAGTACTAGGTCTAGAATAGGAAGACTGGCTCTTAAGAACAGCTGTTGTTACATTAGCGGTTTTGACGAAATATTTTTGACTTGAGGTTAAAAAATCTGTATTGACCACTGTTAAGGTACGGCCACACCGCGACGTCCTGCGATCTGCGGGCGCGATCTCAGTACTTTTCAATTGTTTTCTGATCGCGTTTGGTGTGAACCAGTCGGTACAAATACTACTGCGCTATCTGATCGCCGCCTAGATCGCGCACGCAGGACGCTGCGGTGTGTCTGTACCTTTACGTGTCGGACCCATTCTATGCTGATTGGTTTGGTTTAAAAAGAGCTAAGAAGACTTGCCTAGTTAAATGTATTGCTTTGATTAAGCTTTCATGAAAAAACTAAAACGAATTATTGATCAACATATTATTGACGTCGTATGACGACGAAAATAATTTTAGGAGAATTAATAGTTTACAGAAAACATTCAAAACTAAATACCCAGCCGCCGTTTGAGTCAACTCATAATAAAACCACAATTCCTCGTAGTCTTTATTTCATTGAATCTAAGCATATTATTCAATCTAAGACAGGCAGTATCCTATTTTGCGCAATATATTCTTTCAGTGTTCCTTGTGATCCAATTGTAGAAATGTGCTACATCGGTGTAGACGACGACATTATTTTTATAAAGGGGCACTCTATAGGAGACCAGACCAATCAGGATGTAGTCTCGGACCATCAGCCCTGAGCCAGAATCTCCACTGAAAAAATAATATATATCATTATTACACACAATCCAAAATGTCATCGTACCTTATATATATGTACGAGTCCATCAATTCAAAATAATTTCACACGTTTTCTGAGAATACAAGGAAATTCATTGTTTCACTCACACACTGTAAATTTGGCGGGTGAAGATGTAATTTTAATTACAGATTATTATTAGAACGGGAATAATTTTGCACTCTCGAAAGACTTGGCATGACTAGTCATTAATTGTACAAAAAATCGGAAAATATTCAATTAAAGAAAATTAGTGAACATAACCTCGAAGTTTGAGTCTGCGCAAAATTTGAACGTCACAATTTTAGTTTGTTTTTTCTTCATATACCGATATTGGATACAAATCTACCGATATTTGTGGGCAACTCTACCGATTTTGACGTTCGATACCACTGGTGAGTGGTGAGTGTTCAGTGTTATTTATGAAAAAGAGAATGCTCTGACTCTCAAGGGCTGTGTGGATTTCTTGATGGTGGTAACTATAACGCCATTAGGAATTCATCATCATCATCATCATTATCAGCCGGTATCAGTCCACTGCTGGACGTAAGCCTACCCCAAGACACGCCACTGAGCCCGATCTTCGGCTCTTTCTTTGTATCCCACTGTCACTGTCACCGCTTTGCAAATGTCGTCGCTCATGGGATGGGATTCATAGTTTGTCCCTTTATTCTTCCACGTAAAATTATAAGCTCTTTGATTATACGATCGCTTTTTACTTACGGTGCAGGCGAATCAAGGTAGCTTTTTGCACTTGCACATATTGTTCCATTAGGCATTTTACCTACTTTTGCTTCGCACTCAATGCGAGTATAAACATTTTGATCCACCTTCTTTAGTTTCAATGTTTGAGTTCTATCCTCCTGTAATTTTGTTTAATACATGATTTATTCAAGTCATTCATTCTTGGAAGCAACCCAAAAGTTAAATAATAAGAGCAAGAGCGCACTAGCGGTCAGTAGGGCTATTCTGTAAGCTAGTTTACGCATCTTGCAAGCGGTGAGTTTTGAATTTCGTATTACGAAATTCAACCGTATTACAATAGTATTACGATTTGAATTTCGTAGTACGACTCACCGCGGATTCCGCTTGAGAGATGCGTAAACTAGCTTACAGAAAAGCCCTACAGGGGTGTGTCTCTACATTGATAGCGATGCGTCTTGTCATCGCAAACGTTTGCTAGAAAGAGATGCAGCTAGACAGTTGTTATCTGCATCTCTTTTCATATCGACGATTATCGCTCGAAATTCATCGCTATCAATGTAGAGACTTCCACCCCAGGTCGCAGTGGCGAGCGAGATACACACATTAGTATGAAATCGCCACAAAGCGCGCGCACCTTCAGAGCT
This sequence comes from Cabera pusaria, assembly GCA_954871355.1. Classification (NCBI taxonomy): domain Eukaryota; kingdom Metazoa; phylum Arthropoda; class Insecta; order Lepidoptera; family Geometridae; genus Cabera; species Cabera pusaria. The sequence goes on from OX940887.1 coordinate 25,508,167, forward strand.
CTATTCTGTAAGCTAGTTTACGCATCTCGCAAGCGGAATCCGCGGTGAGTCGTACTAGTCGTAGTCGTAAGCACTTATAAAGGAATAAATCTTAAAACCGTAAATATGTAGTTTATAACAAAAAAAAGGTAAATTTACAAACTTATTATTTGTAGTTGGTGCGATACATTTTCTATGGATTGAACTACAAAGTTATGTTTGTCCTTTAACTTAGTCTCAAGTTGGTACGGAAGCCTCGGTGGGCGAGTCCAACTCGACTTGGCCCATATTTTTAACTTGTAATTCTGTACTTACATCAACTACTCCCCATCCAGCTATATGAGCTTGTTCGTTATACGGAGGATTCCTTAGGATCGCGACTCGCCTGACAGCTCTCTCAAAAGTCACAGGCCGATACAGCTTTATCAACGCTATATCATTGGCAGTCAGTTTTGGATCATAGTATTCGTGGTGATAAAAGCTGATTGCAGATCTTATATTACCGACGTCTCTGTTAGTATGTCCAACGTTAATCAATATTTTAGTTTCTTCTGTGCATGGAAAGACGCAATGTGCTGCCGTAATAAGGACCTGTTGGTTTATTAATGAAGAGCCACAAATCCAGGTTGTATTGTCGCCGTCGCTGGTAACACACGTAACTGTTAAGAAAGCCGCATGAGGATACTGCAGAATATTAGCGAAGCTACCTCCTATGACGAAAGCTTCCATGTTTGATGGCTCTTCAGCCGCTGCAGCGTTTCTGATTAGAAATTGTATACAGTGCAATACGTATTGCCAATACAGCTGACGTCTGAATATAAGACCTTTCAATATCATCTTGAAGATTAATTTGACTGAGGTTTAAACAACAAAATTGCACTTGGAAAATGAAATATCAACTTGATTTTTTTAACACTGCGGGTAGATATTAAAATAAATTTACGCAAACTAATAAAAATGACAAGTTTTTCATTTGATGATTTCCAATATTGTTAATTTTGATAGACTAGGAAACGGTCCTAATCTCTGCCGCTGTTCAATAGAATGACTCGGCGTGATAAAGTCTAATAAATAAACTTAGGAGTCATTCAGCCATGCTTCGTAAAATTTATAATTGTTGGATTGATTGCTTTTATGCAACTGCAAGTGCTACCGCCAATTTGCTTATAATTAAAAATATTTAATAGCATGTAATTTGCTTTGTTTTGCTTTCAATTGGGTAAATCATAAAATAATAATTAAGACAAGAGTTGCTTTTTGACTGAACTTCTTGACTGTATGAGGTGGTATATGTGTATGTAGAGATCAAATATCAAAGAAATAGGTATATTTCGCAATATCACTTCAATGTCTAACTCTCAACGTAATGTAGATATTAAAATTGGAGATAATTAAGATAGTTTAATGAAAACTAAAACAATCAACTTTCATGCCGCGCGAGTCGGTTTCAGTAGCATGTTTGAAACGTTTATCGTCATATCTCTGGAGATACTTATCAGATCTCGATGAATACCACCTTGGAATTACCCAACCATTTAAAAAAAACTCATTTGAATCGGTTCACAATTGACAGCTGTGAAGTACGCTGCGGGAACGACTTCGCGCAGGTCTGACCTATCAAATCTCTTCCAATCAAAATCGCGAACAGAGATTTAGCTCACACAAGCGCACACTCGCTCTGGGATCGCGCGGGTCCAGCGGAGAGCGGGCTGGGACTCCTACGCTACTATAGCTACAGCATATTTTTAATCCGTCCTCTTTTCGGGGAAAACTCCGAAGACATAGAGTAAGAGTGTAGTTATGTTCTTCAAAAAGGGAGACAACCCTCTTGAAGAACTATCGACCTATCTCGGTCTTAAGCCATGTCTATAAGCTGTTTTTTAAGTCATCACAAATCATCTCGCGCGTATACTTGACGAGTTTCAGCCCCCATGAACAGGCTGGGTTTCGAGGAGGATACGGCACCAAAGACCACATACGTACAGTGCGGCAGGTTTCACAGAAGTGTCTGGCGTTTGTAGACTATAAGAAAGCCTTTGACTCCATTGTCTCCATTGTAACCTTGTCTTATCTGGAGTCCCTAGAACGGTGCCAAGTTTATTGGTGATACGTCTAAGTGTTGAGAGGTCTGTATGACGCCGCGACTATGAGCGTACAAGTACAAAACATGACTGAACATATCCCTTTACGGTTACTGTACCTGTTACGGTACTTTCAAGGTGTGATACAAGGGGACGTTATTTCCTCCAAAGTGTTCACAAACGCTCTAGAGGATATGTTCAAGACGCTGAACTGGAAAGGACGGGGCATAAATATCAACGGCAAAAACCTCTTACACCTGAGATTTGCGGACGATATCGTCATCATGGCTGAAACCGTGCAGGACTTGCAATACATGCTGACCACCCGTGCTAAATCCTCTGCACGCATCGGTCTCCAGATGAACTTGGATAAGACCAAGATCTTGTCAACGGGCATGTTATTCCGGAACAAGAGTTCCTCTCGAAGTTGTTCACAAATACGTCTACCTTTGGCAAATCTTGCAATTGGGTAGAAACAACTTCGAGAAGGAAGCTCGCAGAAGGATATAGCTGGGATAGGCAGCATTTGGAAAACTTCGTCGAGTCTTTTCATCGCCCATACCACAAAGCCTGAAGACGAAAGTCTTCAACGAGTGCGACCTACCTGTTATAACTTACGGAGCCGAAACGTGGACACTGACAGTGCGACTAGTCCAGTGAAATTACAGGGCATGTGAGACTTAATATCTTTGTGTCTCAAAGTAACAGGCGCAGTGCAGTGGCATGCAAGGTTCTGGCAGTCCAGAATGTTGCATGCCGCTGTGTCTGTAATAGGTAGACGTCATCGCTTACCATCAGGCGAGCGTCGTGCTTGTCCTGTTACCTTATATCATGAAAAAAAATAGTTCACCAATTCAAAGTCGCGCAGCAAGCTATGGAGAGGGCTATGCTCGGAGTTTGTCTGAAGGATCGAATTCGAAACAAAGTCATCCGTCAGAGAACCAATGTTATCGACATAGCTCAAAGGATTTGCAAGCTGAAATGGCAGTGGGCTGGTCACATCTGTCGTAGAACCGATAACCGTTGGGGTAGACGAGTTCTAGAGTGGACCACGGCTCGGTAAACGAAGCGTAGGACGCCCTCAAGTTGGGTGAAGCGATGATATACGCAAGTTGGCTGGCAGAGGTTGGAAACGAATTTCTAAACATCGAGGTCAGTGGCGAGAGAGAGAGGCCAGTAGAGCCGTGGAAGAGGCCTATGTAGACTATGTGTGGCAGTGGACGGAAATGGGCTGATAATAATGATGACTGCAATGGAATTGAATTCCTTGCCAGAGACTGTGATCGCGACAAATCTAAACGAAAAATTGTCTTCTAGGCAAGCGTAATCATTTAACATCTAAGACACATAACATATACTTTAGGGTATTTATAAGTTTTACTTATCATTTAGAATTTAGTAAAAATAAAATGTAGTAAATCAAAGTCCAGTTCATTCATTGATTCATTATCAACCGGTATCAGTCCACAGCTGGACCTAGGCCTCCCCCAAGACACGCCACTGAGCCCGATCTTCGGCTCTTTGTTTCCAGTAACTGCCCACCGCTTTGCGAATGTCGTCGCTCCACCTAGTCACAAAGTCCAATTAAAATACTTTAATTGTTATTATTCAATGCTATTATAGCACAGCTTCTAAACAATAGCTTTGATCCAGTCGTAATAGTATCTGGTAACGCCGATACCTAAAAATTTCCTTAATTTAGTATTATAAGGAGGACGATGTAAAATAAAATACTCGCTCACTTGGAAGTCAGTCTAAAAATTTATTGCAAGGTCTGTTGTACAGAAAACATTCGGAACACCCTCATTTTTTGTATAAAATAAAGATATTGCTTGAATCTGTCTAGGCACCGATATATCAATTTACAAAATATAAATCAATAAGTTTCGATATTTAGCATACACCATGAACAGCGTTGGGCAGACTTCCATCAAAACTATTACGAGCTAGGTAGTAGAATTAGAGATATGCGATCTAGTTATAACAACGCAGCAGTCAGTATAGAAAAGCCAGCCCCTCTACGAAATAGATTTTTCAATATCATATCAAGCAGCAGTGCCTAGTGCCAGTTTCTTTAAATTTACTCGATCATGTTAGAGTAAACGCATTTGAATAGAAGTCACGCGATAGTACCTCGGCAGTCTCGGCATGTTAATCCAGGTTATAAACTATCTGTATGCCGAATTTCATACAAATCCGTTCAGCCATTTTTACGTGAAGGAGTAACAACAATTTCTTAAAGATGAACACGCTAGTCCTTGAATGTTCTGACTCTCAAAGGCTGTACTGCTAGAACTTAAGCAGTTGTGGCGGCAGATCTACTCTATGATGGTGGTATAAGCTAACCTCGCTCACTAATTTGCAAACAATATAAAAGAATCACATTTCTTTATCAGGTAAGTATCAAAAACAAACTACAAAATTTATCATCAACTTTTTTATGTCAGGCCCAAAAACACATTACTAAACCTAATGTTATTGATGATAATGTCTTTGATGAAATTGTGCTTATTTGAAAATGAAAAACGGCGTTGTTAGCAATTGTAAGTCAGATTACTGGACTACTAACATTTCTCCGACCCACACATCGTACTATGCCAACCTGACTTCCATTATTACAATTATAACAATAAAGTGTTTCAGAGTGCAATACGATCCAGTTATAGAAGTAGCCCACATCTGTGTATATTATAATGCTATTTCCTATAGATGTATCCCTAAATGACACGATGCCCAGTTGTATGAATCCACGAACCACCAGCGGTGCGCCGGAGTCCCCCCTAGAAAAACCAACTTATGAATGCTAATGTTTGCGAGTTTGTTACTCCTGCAGCTGAAATGGCTGATTCTTTAACATTTACATCGAAGAAAGCCGAATCAACATACTATGGGCTTCCTTTTACCCTGAAAAAACTGCGGAAGAAGACTTGTAACAACAAAGAAATCAAGTTATTTCTTTTATGTGATTTCTGGATCTCAAACAACTCACCATTCTACATTCGTTCTACATTCGTTCTACATTCGTAGTTGTTTTTCGAGTTTGAGCATGATTTTCGGTGTCAGCATACGCATTTTTGTGTAATGGTGGGAAAACAAACCGACAGCCCACCTGATGGTAAGCGGTTATCGTGGCCTATAAACAACTGCAACACCATGAGTGCTTTTGATGCGTTGCCGATCTTTTAAGAAATTTCTGGATACCTTTTTTAAAAGATCCCATCCTTTTTAACATAATTTTTAAATCCTTCTTCTACAAATTACTAATTACATTAACAAAGAGATAAGACATAGTAATGTCTTTCCAAACCACCAGCATCATCATTTTGTCTCTGGTGTGTGCTAGATACACATTTCGCCTGTAGCACATTATATTGTAAGCTTGATCTGTACCCCTTCGTTTTTAACCACCACTGCCAGCTCATTGGCGTTTAACATTGCTCCACCTAGCTGGAGGACATCCCAAACTACGTATGCCGAGCCGTGGTCTCCACTCCAAAACTTGTCTATCTCAACTGTTACCAGTTCAACGACAGATGCGACCAGCCCTCTACCACTTCAGCTTGCTACTCATTGAGAGTAATTTAGACAAACTCAATAACTATAGTATATCGATAACTTGTTGCACCCCGCTTTGCCCGCATTAAAAAGTTACATTTTATACTATTCTTTCATACTGGCTATGCATATGCGAAATTTCAGCCAACACGTTCCACCCGTTGAACCGTGAAAAGGAAACAAAAACAATATTGGAATAATATTGGATTGGATGTTGATCTCATAAATTAAGGGGTTTATAATGTTCTACTTACTGAGCGGGATATTCTTTAGAATTTTTCGCACTGGCACATATAGTCCCAATATTCATGGTATCAAACCATTGTTTGCATTTTGCTTTCGACTTGACTGTTTGGTCAACCTGTCTAAGTTTCATGGAACCTAGAGTTTCCAGATCAATTGCTTTAATGTTCTCCTGTAAAGATAGTGACTGATTGAAAAGCACCTATCAGTATTAATTATTACAGATAGGGGAGAATATTTACTTTTTTTCTTTACGGAGACGAACACTTTACCACTCTTCTGATGTTAAGTAAAGAACTAAAGATGCGATCTAAAGGTACGACCACACCGCGGCGTCCTGCGTGCGCGATCTAGGCGGCGATCAGATAGTGCAGTAGTATTTGTACCGACTGGTTCACACCAAACGAGATCTACGGCGATCAGAAAACGATTGAAAATCAGATTGCGAACGCGCACGCGGACGCAGGACGCCGCGGTGTGGTCTGGATTCGTGCACGTGTCAAAATGTACCTTCAGTAAGAAGACGAAATACAGATTTGGTTGTCTCACTACAGTAGAATCCGATCTATAATAACGCAACTATCCCGATCTCAACCTATCCGCCAGATACGCTGGCCACCTTACAACTACATTAAGAATTGTAGGCCTCCGTAAACTATTTCTAGATGCAGATTACATTGACCCAGAACAGTCAATAACCAAACTATCGCAATAGAAAAAGATCAATGCCAGGAGCAAATAGACCAAGTTCTGATCAGGTACTCACATCATATGTCCCCCACCCAGCGACAGTGGCCTGCTCGCTATAAGGCGGATTCTTCATCAAAGCAACGCGGTTGATTTTCTCACTAAATATCATTGGACGTCGCAGCTTCATCAACGCTATATCATAGGCAATAGTTTTCTCGTTATAAAGTTCATGCACAATAAAACTGTTTACACTCCTTATAGTTCCATGAGACCTGTACACATTGCCAATCCTGACAATAATGCGAGATTTATTGGTACATTCATGAAGACAGTGCCCGGCAGTGAGCAATAATACATGGTTTAAGACAGAAGCACTGCATATCCAAAATCCAGATGATATTCCATTGTTATCTTTATTTGCTACGGGTAGGAAAGCCATATAGGGATATTGTTCAATGTCAACAAAGTTGTTCCCTAGTATGAAACTCTCCATTTCTGATTTAACAACCACTAAAAAAAACAGCATGATTAAAACTGATTCTTTCAGCATAGTTAACGGGTGCCGCAGTTTTGAAAGATTTATTTAATTTTTTCAGCAAAACTGCTGTAGGTAACCAAAATCAGGTATCTCACTCCCTCTTTCTATATGTGCTCTCTCTCTCTCTCTCTCTCTCTTCCTCTGTCACTGATGTTTCTAATCAAAATAAAACGAAACAACGATCAAATTATTTCATCAATGGGCAAAAAGTCCAAACTTTCGGCAGAAACACTCCGACTAATGGAAGAAAAACAAACAGACACATTGTCAGCTTTGTCAAACTATCGGCGGTCGTAAGTGTTCGTCGTCTCTTAGTTAGAAGCCACCTCCCAAAGCTGATAACATAAACTGTCGTAACATCTAGTCGGAGAATTTCTCGGAAGTTAAAGGCTTCTTTCTTTCTACAGTAGTTATTTAAAAATATGAGACAAAAACTTGAAAACTATCGACCGATTTCGCTTCTGAGCCTACAAGCTGAGCGTCTTTTCAAGGGTAATCACGAACCGTTTTGCGCGAAGGCTCATCAAGTTTCAACCTCCAAAACAGGCCTTCGACTCAACAAAAATTTGGTCCGTTCTGGAATCCTTGCAGCGTTGCCAAGTCGACTGGCGATATGTCGAAGTCATAACATGTCTGTTTAGAAGTGACAATAGTCCAATGGCTAAGCGGACGTCGGATTAGCGATCGAGAGGTTGTTAATTCGATCCCTACCAACTGTACTATGGACGTGAACCCACTCCAGACACAAGCATATTTAGCTTAGTTGAAGGGCTTAACAAGACTACTAGTAATGTGCAACCCACATTGTTGGTAAGCATTATTTAAAAAAATGCAGCAATTATGACCGTACAGAACCAGCAAACTAAACATATCCCTTACGCCAAAGAGAGAGCCAGGGGTCATATGGCCGAAACGGTAGACATGTTTATGATGCTTAACTGGAACTGGAACTGCCACGACATACGCAAAGCGGTGGGTAATGACTAGAAAAGAATAATCGAAAATCGGGCTCAGTGGCGTATCTCGGGAGAGGCCTACGTCCTGCAATGGATTTATACCGACTGATTACGATGATCAAATTAAATTCTGGGCTCAAAAGCTGTTCGTCTTTGTACTTAACTCAACTGACTAATTAATTTTTACTCTAAAATTACCAGTATCAACACATCTTAATTAAACGTACGGACACACCGCAGCGTCCTGCGATCTGCGCGCGCGATCTCAGTACTTTTCAATTGTTATGTGATCGCGTTTGGTGTGAACCAGTCGGTAGAAATACTACTGCGCTATCTGATCGCCGCCTAGATCGCGCACGCAGGACGCTGCGGTATGTCCGTACCTTAACTGTAGCATTTTTATATCAATTTTAAATGAAAAACAATGTCGTTATTTTTTATTTGTTCACTTGCGGCTTGTGAGCCCAAGAGCATACGAGATTATGAATCGCGTCGTTTGAGCCGTTTCTATGAAGATGTTAACATTAAATAAAAAACTAAAAAGCTGACTACACACGCCATGCAAGTCATTTTCAGGAGAAAATTATTTTAAGTGTTTATCTCCATATCTCAGAAGATACTCATCAGAACTTGAAAATATTAAAAAAAACATACAGACGAATTGAGAACCTCCTCCTTTTTTGTGAAGTCGGTTAAAAATCTGTTCAATTTCAGTAACAAGTTTCATCACCATATCTCTAGAAATACCTATTAGATCTCGATGACTTGTATAACAGATTCACAGCAAATATATATACATATAAATATAATATAGGCTTTGCATACAAAACATTTCGTAAGGAGAAAAAGAAAGGCAACTCAGAATAAGACTTTTATTGTCAGGCACCAAAAAACAAGTTAGGTACACATTTGTTTACAATTTTATTTAACTCCAATCAGACAAAGACTTGACTACCATCTCACCTTATAGTCAGTGACGATAAAATCTCAAATAGAATAGAATGTGGCGCTCGTAGTTATGAAACGTAGCAAAAGTAGTAGACGAGACTAACTTTGACCCGAACCACACATCGCAACTATCCCATCTTGTTTTCCGAACTGGCAATTATAACAATAAAGTTCTTTAGACTTCAATGTTATCCAATCATAGAAGTACCCGACGTCTGTGTAAATTATGATGTTGTCGGCTATGGCTGTATTCTTGAATGACACGATGCCCAATTGTATGAAATCACGAACAATCAGTGGGGCGCCGGAATCCCCCCTAGAAAAAAAAAATTAATGCGCTATTAATTTGAACTTGTGAATACGTAAGTTTGTAACTTCTTAACGCTCAAACAGCTGGTAGGATTTCGTTGACATTTGAAATTGAGAATGATGAGATAACACAGGCTTCGTTTTAGCCTAAAAACCGCAGAGGAAGCATCATAAAAACAAAAAAGTTTAAAGCACATTTGCTATCCTCAGCCGAACATTCACTTGGTTTATTAAGCTTCAGCATGATTTTTGCGTCAGCCTAGTCGTTAATTTAAAACTTAGTTTTAAATTCTGCTTTAATGAAATATTTTAACATGCTATGTCTTTAAAACCATCAGTCAGCATTATCATCTGGTCTCCGTCTTCTGCTAGCAGAAACTATGTCTAGTCTAGACTATCTATGTCTAGACATAGATTTCACGTGTAGCAGATTATGTGAGCTCAATCTTTAACATCGCTCCACCTAGCTGGAGGGCATCCCACACTACGTATGCCGAGCCGTGGTCTTCACTTTAAAACTCATCTGACAGATGCGACCAGTCCCTAACCACTTCAGCTTGCTCATAATTTGGACGAAGACGATAACTTTAGTATTATCGATACATTATTGCACCCCGCGGCCTTCGCCGTGTAATAAGTAACCCATGTCATATTCTTTCATACTGGCTTTGCCTTGCAAAATTTCAGCCAAATCTACGAGCTAGTTATATTTTTTTATATATTATCAAAAATCCATTGGTGCACGGCGGGTCGGTGCCTCTGGCATCAAAGCCGACAGTTCTCCCGATTACGCCACCGGGCCACATGAGTAAAGAACTTTTCTTTACTCATGTGACCGGGCCCTCAAATTAATGATGAAAAGCGAATAAACAAATAAACTAACTTTCGTTTTAAAAATATTGGTAATGAACTCTCAAAACTATTGAGTTATAATTTTATTTATACTCACTTAGCGGGATATTCTTTAGGGTTTTTCGCACTGGCGCAAATAGTCCCTACATTCATGGTTTGAAACAATTTTTTACATTGTGCTTTCGACTGGACTTTTTGGTCAACCTGTTTAAGTTTCACGGAACCTAAAGTTTGAAGATCAACTGCGATAATGCTCTCCTGTAAAGATAATATAATGACTGATTGAAAAGCACTTATGAACATTAATAAAATTATTACAGACATTTGAAAGGGAAATAAATTATAACCTCAATATTTACAGAGACGAGCACTTAACAACTCTTTCGATGTTAAGTGAAGATGCGGTCTAAGATAAGAGACAAGGTAGAAGACCTTTGTTAGTGAGACGGACAAAGAAGAAGGTAAAAGACCTTTATTAGTGAGACGGACAACAAACTTAGTTTTCTCACTAACGTGGAATCCGAGTGCTTCGTGCGAGTTTCTTTAGATTGGTTTAATTACTTGATCACGTTAAATTAAACACAGATTTGTGTGGGAATAAAACGCGAAATCTCATGTGCATAATAGGTAACATTGTAATTTCCAGACGCGTTGCGTATCTCTCTGATCTGCCCTCGGGTATCGCTTTTATAATAAAGCAATTGTACAGAATCCCAACCTATCTGCCGTAGGACTGTTATTTTTTCTGTGCAAATACGCTCTCACCAAACATCAACCACCAAGGGATTTTATATGTACAATTAAAATTATAGGCTAAAACAAACTAATTCTAGACGTAGATGACAATAACCCATACATTATTGCGCTAGTTTGGTAATCGACCTATAGCTAAACTAACGCAATAAGAAATGATCTACGCTAGGAGCTAATAAACCACGTTCTGACCAGGTACTTACATCATATGTCCCCCAACCAGCGAGAACGGCCCGTTCGTTATAAGGTGGATTTTTCATCAAAGCTACGCGTTTGATTTTCTCAGTAAATTCAATTGGTCGTCGCATCTTCATCAGCGCTATATCATAGGTGACACTTTTCGGGTCATAATTTTCATGAACTATGATACTGTTTACACTCCTTAAAACTCCAAGAGACCTGTCCGCGTGGCCTACTCTGACAAGAATTCGCGATCGTGTAGTACAATCGTGAAGGCAGTGCCCGGCAGTGAGAATTAATACATGGTTCAAAACAGAAGCACTGCATATCCAAAATCCATCTGGTGCCCCTTTTTCATCTTTATTAGAGATGGCTAAGAATGCCATATGGGGATGTTTTTTTATTTTAGCAAAGCTGCCTCCTACCACGAAACCTTCCATTTGTGATTCGGCAACCACTGAAGAAAACAGTATGATTAAAACTGCATATTCTTTCAGCATAGTTCACGGATTTCACAGTACTTAAATCGAGTTAAATAAGTTTTTATATGTTAACCAAAAACTGTAGTACGATTGGTAGGTAACCAAAATCAGTTATCTCACTCCCTCGGTCTATATTATGGTCTCAATCCCTTATTTTCTCGATGTTTCCTCTCAACGATCAAATTAAATGCTGTTCTCAGAACAGTCTCACTTCTAGGTACCTATTGATCTGTAGTTAACCTCAAGTCCTGTACCAATGTTATGGTATAATTAGGTGCTTAATGGTGATCAATCACATTTTGTGTTCTGTGTTATTGTTGATGCTTACGGCCACACAAATACAAAAGCTTTTTATCATCTTATGACGTTAAGTAAGCCTTAGAAAACTAATTAAATTTTTATTCGTCCGTAGTTATGAATACCTCGTCATTCCTCGCTCATAATTTTTAGGATAATTAATTAAGAAAATTTTAATTATACCCAGCGTCATACGATGGTTAAGCACAGATTTGCGTAGTGGCTTAAAAAAATGTTGTTTTTTGAGGCTGATTGGCGTATAGGATGTATATACATAGACCACACGCGGTAGGAGCATATTAGAGCGATGTTCCGCCTGACTTGCTACCAAAAAGTAGCTTACCATCATCAATGACAAAATATGTCACCATTACCGTCAGGTGTTCCGGCAGCACACAGCCCATGAGAGTCAGACCATCCTAGACCTAACGTGTTCACCATCCTTGACCACATCATCGCTTACCACAAAGCGAGATAGTGGTCAAACGCTAGCCTATTAGATTTATATTAAAATAAACTGGCCAAGTGCAAGTCGGACTCGCACTCGTAGGGTTCCGTACCACACTACAGTATTTTATAAGATCGAGCAAAAAATACCACTATCATTTTTCGCCAGCAAAAAAAAATAAATTAATAAACATTTTATTTCTTATAACGCCATCTAACGTCAAACAAAGGTGTTAGGGATCGACATTTCAGTATAACGCCATCTACGGGACGTTTACCTAACTAAGCGTTCATAGATGGCGTGAAATGCCGAAAAAACACGTTTCTTGTATGGGGACCCTCTATTATTTTTAACTTTATTCTGTTTTTAGTATTTGTTGTTATAGCGGCAACAGAAATACATCATCTATGAAAATTTCAACTGCCTAACTATCACGTTTCATGAGATACAGCCTGGTGACAGACGGACAGACAGACAGACAGACAGACAGACAGACGGACAGCGGAGTCTTAGTAATAGAGTCCCCTTTGGGTACGGAACCCTAAAAAGACTGCACCAGGATGAGTGTTATGTTTTTCAAGTGTATGTATGAATGTATGTATGTATATTTCTTTGGCTCGCTCTGTAGCCTATATGGTGTAATAGAGCTTAGCTTTTGGCTCCATATTATACCTATGCCTTAATTCTTTTGCCTTCAACCTATCGAGTGTAGTATCAAAATACATAGTTACAGTGTTTTAATGTAAAACCTTTATCGCCTCAAAATTTTTCGTCCATCTATCGCATGTCGCGACATGCATGGCGCCGGTGCTGATTGGTGCATATGATGTGTGACGTTTAGATCTAGCTGAAATTTGCGGACGCTTCCGCAGCCATATTTGTATACATGCTAAAGTGTCATGTCAACTGCTGACATAGTAGCTAGCTACCATAGAACAGCTACACATAAACAAAAGTTTCACTTGCATCGTAATTTCACAAATAACCACACTATTTTATTAATGGTTTAAGTACAAAAATATACGGGTTATTGGTAATTCGACGTAATCCCGGCAGGAGCAGATAGGAGGGGTAAGATGCGACATATTCAGCCCCCACAATGTATGGCCGAAAATAATAGTTTACGAGATATTTGAAAATTAGCAACTTTTGGAAAAATACCCAATTTTGGAGGTTTTTAACAAAATTTAAAAAAATTGGCTGATTAAATATTTTTTTGGGTTCCGTACCCAAAGGGTAAAACGGGACCCTATTACTAAGACTCCGCTGTCCGTCTGTCTGTCTGTCTGTCTGTCTGTCTGTCCGTCTGTCACCAGGCTATAGCTCATTAACCGTGATAGTTAGACAGTTGAAATTTTCACAAATGGTGTATTTCTGTAGCCGCTAGAACAACAAATACTAAAAATAAAATAAAATTAAAAATTAAAGGGGGTCCCCATACAAAAAATGTCTTTTTAAACGCCATCTATCTATTTAGTTTCGGCAAAATGACATAGATGGCGCTAGTAAACGAGCCCCATCTTTCTAGATCGCGACCAAACCAAATATTTTTGGTAATATCAATTAATCAAATATATGAGGTTGAAACTCTGTTATGTTTCCTAAGTGTGCGATAAGAGACGTGATGCTGACTCGCACTTGTCCAGTTTATTTTATTCGTAGAGAACTTTTTGATAAAGCTTAAGAAGTAATAAAATATCCAAAAATACTTAGAGTGTAATAACAATGATTTATTACGTGTTTTCTTTATTAATTATTTTTATGATTAGTGCTAAACAATCGTATATTATTTTATAGCTGTCAGTGTGATATAAACCCGCACTTTACGCTTGCTAAGCTTTTCCGTCAAATAGAAGATTATTGCACGGCGTGAAGTTGGCACCCGAGCGCAGCGACTGTTGTCTGTCTCTCTGTCCGAGGTTGTTGCTAAGAGACCGTTAATACTAGAAAGCTGTAATTTTGTAGGGGTATGTATATAAATTACGCCGACAAAGTGGTGAAATAATTTTTTTTTTAAATTTTTTTTAGGGTAGCTCCCCTACATGAGAATGAAGATATTTTTTTCGTCGTCTACCCGTGTACATCGTACATCGTGTGGGGTATCGTAGAATAGGTCTTTAAAAATGACTAAAGGGTCGCTAATACTATTTTTCGATTGAATGCACCATTTACGAAACATTAAACTTTAAAGTGCAAATTTTTGTTACAGCTGGGCGTCCTCGCCCTCTAAAAGCTAAACTGCTGGCTTGAAAAATCTGGAAACATTCGTGATAATAGTTCATTTCATGAATTTTAAAGGAAAACTATAGCGGTTAAGATAACTTTAACAGTTTTGCAGTAATAGTCGTTGAACTTGGGTGTTGGATAATTTTGTACCAAATAAAAAATCCTTAGAAAAAATCCTTTAAAGTGAAAAAGACGAAGTATCTAGTTGCTGTTTATAACGGGTAAAGACTTTACAGACATTAAATAACGGGCTACTACGGAACCCTACACTGCGCGTGGCCTGACACGCACTTGGCCTGTTATTATTATTATTTTTTTTTTTTAAAATAAAGATTACTCGCAATGTGGGTTGCACATTACTAGTATTCTTGTTAACCCCTCCAACTAAGCTAAATATGCTTGTGTATGGAGTGGGTTCACGTCAATAGTCACGTCAATAATGGGTGGGGTGGGGATCGACCTCTCGATCGCCAGTCCGACACCTTATCCATTGGGCTATTGCCGCCTTATATTAAAACAGCATTATCAAAATGGAAACTATTACTTACTACTATTAGTAATAATTATCAGTTACTGGCGTCAACCGGTGTTTTTACCCCTCTGACGCAAAAAAAAGGGGTGATATAAGTTTGACCTCTTTTAGGATCACTTTGTTGTCTGTCCATCTGTCTGTCCGTCTGCATAGACGCACAAACAGACGGAAAACAAAGCGATCCTAAAACGATTTCTTTTTTCTATCGAGATACAGAATTCTAAAAAGCTCAATAGGGTTCCGTAACACAGTAGAGTATTTTATAACTTTTATAGTCGTATATATCGTCAGAAAGAAATAATTTTGTTTTTCATAGTGATTGTATGAAAACCAAAGTTATGTTTGCGGTTGCTATATTTATTTTTATTTTTTTATATCTAGGCTAGTTTTGTCGTTGTTCGTTTGACCACTATCTCAACTGTTGGTAATTCATTATGCGGTCGAAGATGGTGAAGAAAATGCAAGGCTTCGTAACTTTTAGTAACACTATTAACACGAAGACGTTGAATAGGTTTTGGTCCTCCTTTCGTCGCCGCTCAAGAAATATTCTGGCAGATACCGATGATTCAATAACAGCCATTGCCGTGATAGACTGTTAAAATACTAACATTCCTTGTTCTTCCCGCAATGTCATCAAATTATACCCCTATTAGCTGTCAGGTTTACACAATCAGACACCGACCTGGCCGGCGAGCTCGAGTGTCTCATATGGATCTTCGGTGAATTGAAGCTGTAAAGGCCGGTAGTATCAATCAATTAATCAACCAATCATAAACAAAAATAAACTTAGTATAGAATGCAGTGTACCTATTTGTTGGGCCTATTTTTTACCTACTTTTTTGGAGGGCCTGGTGGCGTAATTGGGAGAACGGTCGGCTTTGATGCCAGAGGTACCGAGTTCAATCCCCGCCGTGAACCAAATCAATGGATTTTTCTCTAGAAAAAAAATGTATGTGCGCTTTTCACAGTGTATGTGCGCTTTTCACAGTTTCCGGTGAAGGAAAAACATAGTTAAGAAACCAACAATCCCCGCATGGTTGTAGGACACTATCTAGTGTCCGCCTGGCCAGCTACCACCCTCAAGTTAGAAAATCTGTCGCTAAACATCTAATGTGTTCCTGCAGCTATCCTTGAGAGCCAATTCCCATTCTAGGCCTAGCGTACCAACCATCTTCGACCGCATCATCACTTACCAACAGGTGAGATAGTGGTTAAACGCGAGCCTAATATATATTTTAAAAAGTGGGCGTCTGTGCCTGGACAAGAAATTATGATTCCTAGATAAGACTAAGTCTCACGGTTACATTAATTGAAAGAACAAAACCAGATAGTAGGTACAATAAAATTTGTTTAATACGCTTACTAAATAAGTATATGTATTTAACATGCCAAATTTAAAAAAATATATTTTAGTGCGGCATAGATTCTATAAATTAAAGTAATTTACACTAGTAAATAAATATTTCAAGTGGGCTTGGCCACATAGTAAAAATGGGTAATATTCGCTCTGCGTTAAGAAATAATATAGACTGATATAATATCAGGTCTTTACCTATGACATTGGAGGATTCTATGAACATTTTAATATATAAAAAAATAGTTTTTTTTTATTTCAGCTAATCAAAGTACTGGCCCAAATTATCTACACAATTTTGCCATTTTGATGGCAGTTTTAAGGGTTCCGTACCCAAAGGGTAAAACGGGACCCTATTACTAAGACTCCGCTGTCCGTCTGTCTGTCTGTCTGTCTGTCTGTCTGTCTGTCTGTCTGTCTGTCTGTATGTCTGTCTGTCTGTCTGTCTGTCTGTCTGTCCGTCTGTCACCAGGCTATATAGCTCATTAACCGTGATAGTTAGACAGTTGAAAATTTCACAGATGGTGTATTTCTATTTGCCGCTAGAACAACAAATACTAAAAACAAAATAAAATTAAAAATTAAAGGGGGTTCCCATACAAAAAACGTGTTTTTAAACGCCATCTATCTAATTAGTTTCGGCAAAATGACATAGATGGCGCTAGTAACGAGCCCCGTCTTTGTAGATCGCGACCAAACCAAATATTCTTGGTAATATCAATTAATCAAATATATGATGTGTGATGATTATTTTTATGAGGTTGACACTCTGTTACGTTTCGTATTGTACGGAACCCTCCCTAAGTGTGCGATAAGAGACGCGATGCTGACTCGCACTTGGCCAGTTTTATTTTATCCCTTTACTGTAGAAGTCTGCCGGACGGGAGGCGATGACGTCAGCGAAAGCATTTTGTACTGCCTCTCAGGTGTTGAATTTTTTCCCACTTAAAAAATTGTTTGAATTTTGAAAAAAGTTGAAATCTGTTGGGGCAAGGTCTTGTGAGTGAGGTGGGTGACGGAGAGCTTCCAGTAACTCTTGTAGATTAAATAATGAAATCTGAAAATGCTGGTTATAATATCTCCAATTACAAAGGTAAAGATAAAAACCTATTATTTATATACATTATTATTTTTTTGTGCACTCAGTTTTTTTTTATTAACTCATTGTTGTTTTTTGTTTCCGGCCGCCCTGCTATTCCTGACCACGGCGGCGGTCACGGTAACGGCAGGGCAGGGGGTGCTAAGAATCCCCGGGCTACGGTAGGCCGCCAAAACAAACTGACCCTCGCAACCTATAATGGACGCACGATTCGGCTAGATGAACATCTGGTGTAGCTGGAGGAAGAGCTGGGACACATAAGATGGCACATTCTGGGGTTATGTGAAGTCCGAACACATGGAGAGGACACCATACATCATCGACATCTCTAGAACCTTACATACCACCTTTAAGGCTCACTACAACGTTGTCATGGGAGACTTCAATGCCAAAGTGGGAGTTCAGACTTGCGGCGAATCGTCTATAGGACCACACGGATTTGGGAGTAGGAATCACAGGCGGCAAATGCTCGTCAATTTTCTAGAGAAAGAGGGGCTTTTCTTGATGAACTCGTTCTTCAAGCACGCACTATCACGCATTAACATCAACGGCAAGTACATCTCTCACTTACGATTCGCAGATGACATCGTCATTATGGCAGAGACGCTGCAGGACCTACAAAGAATGTTGAATGGCCTAACTGATTCTTCTCGTCGCATCGGTCTCCGGATGAATTTGGATAAAACCAAAGTCATGTACCACGAGCACGTTGTTCCGGAACCGATTCCGTATTTGGAATCCCACTCTAAGTTGTCACTAAGTATGTTTACCTAGGGCAGATGCTCCAACTAGGCAAACACAACTTCAAGAAGGAAATTCAGAGAAGAATTCAGCTGGGCTGGGCAGCATTCGGAAAACTCCGTCGAGTCTTCTCGTCGCCTATACCGCAGTGTCTAAAGACAAAAGTCAGTCAGTCAGTTAACCAGTGCGTCCTACCTGTGATGACATACGGAGCCGAGACGTGGACACTCACAGTAAGACTGGTCCACCAATTTAAAGTCGTTCAGCGAGCTATGGAGAGAGCTATGCTCGGTGTTTCTCTGCGGGATCGAATCCGGAACGAAGTAATTCGCCAGAGAACTAAAGTGATCGACATAGCTCAACGGATTAGCAAACTGAAGTGGCAGTGGGCTGGTTATATCTGCCGTAGGACCGATAACCGTTGGGGTAGCCTGGTTCTAGAGTGGAGACCGCGAATCGGTAAACGTAGCGTAGGACGTCCTGTGACCAGGTGGAGCGACGACATTCGCAAAACGGTGGACAGTGACTGGAAACAAAGAGCCGAAGATCGGGCTCAGTGGCGTGACTTGGGAGAGGCCTCAGTTTGCTTATTTGTTCCTACACGGTCAAACGACTCGACCGATTTAGTTGAAATTTTGTGCAAGGATAGCCAGAACATACTGGCATAATATTTTTTAAAACGCAAGAAAAGCCTAAATATTAAAAAGGGGTCGCCTATTTTCAACTGACTTCAAAAAGGAGGAAATTGTCAATATTTTTATAAATTTAGAGGTTTCTCACCTAAGAATATTTATAAATTGATTTAGAAAAATCTTTTTTATTTATGTACAAGTGTCTTCAGATATTTAATTTGATTAAAAATATTAAATTTAATTAAAGAACAAACACCTCAAACTTGTTACTGAAAAATCGCGTCGCGCGTCAGTTTTCAGCAGATTTTAAAAAGACTGCAATTTTATGTTTGTTACCTCAGAACTCGTCATTTATTTAACCGATTTGGAAAATATTTTTTGTTTTTGAGAAAGTATTTTTCCCATTTGGTCCCATTGTAATTTCTGCAATTTATCGTGATCTGATGAGTACCTCCATAGATATTATAAAATCTCAATACACTCATGAGCTTAGTACTGAAAACGACTACCACAGTATTTGGAGTCGGTTGTTTCGTTTTGTAAACGATATTAAGTTATTCAGTTATTTAAGGCAACTATATTGCAGTAGGTATTTAGCGATACCTCCTTCCCCGTGACGGATATTCCGATCACGTAGCGGGAACTGTCAGCCAGCTAGCAAGTGACACAGGTCCTACCTCGAAGACGCCTCGCGGGCTACGGAACTGAACTGAAGTGATTTGCGCCTCACTTCAGTTCTGTTCCAGCCGCTTTGTTATACAATATTGTATTTTAAAAAAATAAGGACTTTTTTGAAAAAAACTATCAATTGAATTTCCTTTTAAACTTCTTTTCCTAATTTATGGGATATTTTTGTGACTTAATGTCCTTTAAGTAATACCCAAAAAACTATTTAAATTTCATTGTTGTCGTATATTTTTTTCTTGATCAAGTGAAGTAGAAAATATCGTGTTCTGAACCATTAAATAATCAAGAATGTTTCTTGAACTACATCATATATTTTTTTCTGATTAAAACAAATTATATTTCATTGTTTGCTGTTGAATCAAAAACTTGTCGATTTGGAATATTTAAGCCATAACGATCTTAATTAATATCACATCAAGATCTACTGAGTATCTTCAGAGATGTGGAGATAAACACCTCAAACTTGGTACTAAAGATGACTCGCATGGCGTGCGGAGTCGGTTTTTTGATGTTTTTATTTTATAATATAGGTATAGTCAAGTTTCAATGGCAGGCGAGGTTTTCAGCATTCTCGGTAATCCAGTTGTACCAGTAGGAAACGTTGCTGTAAGCGACCGGGGCATAACCTTCGGCCTTGTAGGAGACAACACCAATTTGGATGTAATTGTCTATCATAATAGCTCCGCCTGAATCTCCTCTGAAAGAAAAAATAAACATCTGATAATTGAATTGATTTACAGCAAAAGAGCCCCGTTAGCGTCAAAGACCAGATGGCGTGAATACTAAGCGAGAGGTCACCGGTTTAAATTCTAGCACGGGTTTTCGTCGACAGGTAATAAGAGCAATTTATAAAGATGTTCTGCCTAAGTTGCTACCAAAAATAGAGTAACCTACAAGCAACAAGTAGAGAATCTGCGCCATAAAGTTACAATACATGCATCCGACAAGAATGATGGGTCATCTTCAGCCATCAGCGTCCCAGTCTTATTTCAGCCTGGCAGTCTTGTCACCCACGTCAAGTATACCGGTTCATTTTTAGGGTTCCGTAGTCCTGACAAAGAACCCTTATAATTTCGTCATGTCCGTCTGTCTGTCTGTATATTCGAAGTTTTGCTAAGAGACCGTTAATAGTAGATAGCTGTAATTATGTAAGGGTATGTATATAAATTACGCCCAACAAGTGGTGAAATAAAATGTTGTTAGTGTAGCTTCCCTACATGAGAAGTGCGGATTAATTTTTTCTTGTCGTATACCCCATCGTATGGGGTATCGTTAGGTATACAGTGTGGAAATTAAACTCAGGCCCTGGAGGGAAACTACTTTAAATCCTTAAGCTAGCTCATTTTACTTAAAGGAGACATTCCTTTATATTTGAAAAGAAACAAATCTGCATTAAAAGATTTTTTAAAACTCGCTTGCTTCGCCCGGGACACGAACCAACTAAAATTTAAAAAAATAAACACTCTTTATTTTAATATACTAATCGGTAGTATTAATATTCAGGATAAAGTTTCTCTAACAAACATTAGGTCTTAAAAATAAAAATAATCGTTAAATCTAACATCAACTTTATTTTACTATCAATTTTGTAACACTTAAATTATTTAACTGATAAATTGTTCGAAATGAGCCCCGTCGTTCCGGCTACATAACATTAGTCGCCGTTGAAATTCATTTCTTGTAGCCTTCAGCAAAGTGTTGTGGTGTATGCCCCTAATAACATTTTCTATCGCAATCCTTAGCTCTTGAACGGTTTCATAGCAAGTTTCATAAACAACATTTTTTACATGACCCCATAAAAAGAAGTCCATGGGCGTCAGGTCTGGACTTCTTGCAGGCCATCTAATCGTCCCGTTTGTACCTATCCAGGCATTGAAATTTTCATTAAGGTATGCCCTGGCAATTCTGCTGTTGTGGGCAGGTGCACCATCTTGTTGAAAAATGATATTATTTCGTTCCTCTTCTGGCAGAAGGTTTAATTGATTTTGTAAAAACTCCAATATTTCAATGTATTTTGCTGCATTCAGATGTCCTTCGTAAATGTGCATCAAAACAACCATGTTACTTTTGATTCCACACCAAACATTAAACGAAAATCTGACCTGATTGTTCGTTTCACGGACACGGAATGGATTTTGACGAGACCAATAATGATTGTTATGTCTGTTATACATTCCATTATTACTAAAATTTGTTTCGTCAGACCATACAATACAATCAGTTATCGTTCGATTTTTGTCGAGAACAGTTGTGATTCACGATCGCGCGTACTCCGCGTACCTACAGTAAAGTGCTTACGCATCATAACAACGCTGCGTCAAGACGCGGCCAATTCGCGATTATGACCTAGTTATAGTGCGCGGTCAACATTGACTTTTATTGTTAAGGTGAGTATACACTTACCGTTTTAATAATGGCATTGCTTTCTCCGGAAAAAGAAACAATCGAGTTAACCACAAAACTAGAACGTATACTATACGAACGTTACAGTGCAGAAAGACAAGAGCGCCAAAAATTAAAAAGCCTCGTCGATGATCTAACCAGTCAAATAGAGATACTGCAAAAGCAGTTAAAATGCCTTGCGGAATCAAGTGCACATGCACCCCCAAGTAAGGAGGCTCCTGAATCCTGTGCTGAATATAACACAGACGAGGAAGAGCTTGCCCAAGAAACTGAATGGATCAGACATAGGAATAAGTCTAGGAAAAAAAGAAAATTGAATATGTCACCCTCCCAAGACACTCAGGATGAAGAATCACAAAAAGATAATGAAGTTCAAGTTAAAATGAAAAAAATTCCCCAGCCCCCACCAATAATAGTAGACGGGGTTGTAGATTACCAAAGCCTATACGAGTTTCTGTCTAAACAGCAGCCACCCGAAGCATTTACTATTAAAATGCTAAATGGAGACTCCGTTAATATTAATACTTACAACGAAGAATCGTATAGGGCTTTAACAAAGGCGCTTAGCCTCAGTGACCGTGTTTGGCACTCATACGAAAATAAGCAAGAGAGGCCTATTAGAGTTATGGCGAAAAAACTACACTCCACGTGCAAACCAGAGAAAATTGTTAAAGACCTTCAAAATAAAGGATTGAAAATTATAGAAGCAGTCAATAAATTAAGTTGGAAGAGTAAACAACCACTCAACATGTTTATGCTTACTTTCTCCAAAGAAGAAGACATTAAAAATATTTTCAATCTAAAGACAATAATGGGATGTAAAGTTGAAATCCAATCAATTAAGACCACTCAACTTGTACCTCAATGCAAGAGATGTCAAGCCTATGGACATACGCAGAGATACTGCTTCAAAGAACCTAGATGTGTAAAACGCACAGGGAAACATCTCACGCTGAATTGCAAAAAACCAAAGGACGAAAAACCAAAATGTGTTCACTGTGGATCTCCACATCCAGCCAACTACAGAGGATGTATTGTAGCCAAGGAGATACAAATCCTTCGGAACAAAAAAATTAAAAATAGTTTGACAGCACGCCATATTGAGGTACGCACTGAAAAGCCTCGTGAACTTAGTAATAACAAACCTCTTTCGGTTAAAAACACGAAATTTAGTGCCAACATTTCCTACGCTCAAGTTGCAGCAGGAGCCCAATCAAACACCCCTCGAGAGACCCACACAAATAATAATCCGGACAAAAAATTAGATGACATATTAAAGCTTATGTTATCATTTGACGAAAGATTGAAGAAAATAGAGTGTAGCACTAAAACAGCTACTTCGAAAATAAGAAAATGAATAAGCCACTTAAAATCATGACATGGAATTCAAATGGGTTACAGAAAAACCAGAGAGAACTTCAAGTAATCCTAGACATAGAAAATATTGACGTGTGTTTAATATCTGAAACACACTTCACAAAGCAATCTCACATTACATTTAAAGGCTACAAAATATACCACGCCCTGCACCCAGATAACACTGCAAGAGGGGGTAGTGCTGTTATTGTTAAAGAAAACCTCAATCACTATGAAAAGAGCAAATATGAATCGAGAGAAATACAATCGGTAGCGATATGTCTTAAAACTAGAACGTATATAATAACAATATCATCAATATACTGCCCCCCTCGGCATAATATAAAAAGAGATGTCTATAGCAGATTCCTGAAGAGCCTGGGAAACAGGTTTGTACTAGGAGGAGATTTTAACGCTAAAAATACTTATTGGGGTTCTAGACTTACCACTACTAAAGGCAAAGAACTGCTATGCGCTGTAAAGGATACAAAATGTCAAGTAGAATCATCTGGCTTACCTACATACTGGCCAACAGACCCTAATAAAATTCCAGATCTTATAGATTTCTTTATTATAAAGAACATCTCAGCAGCTTACACCAGAACGTATCAAAGCTACGATATGAACTCAGATCACTCTCCTATATACTTAGAAATTAGTGAGAGCGTTGTCACCAAAGAAACAGCACCAACTATAATCAACAAATACACTGATTGGGAAAGCTTTAAAATCATTTTAGACCGTCGAATAAATCTTAAGGTGCCCCTTAAGACCACAGAACAACTTGATGCTGAACTAGAACAATTTATTCATGACATACAACAAACAGCGTGGCAAAATACACCAGACATTATTAAGAAATCTAAAGGTAACACATATCCAACATCTATATTGAACCTTATAACGGAAAAACGGAAGCAAAGGAAAATCTGGCACCACTCAAGATGTCCAGAAGATAAGAGAAAACTTAATAATCTCACGAAAAGAATAACAATGATGATTCAAGAACACAATGATGACTACACAAATAACTATTTACAAAATTTAACTAGTGAGCGTACCACGGATTATTCTCTATGGAAAGCTACAAAGAATCTAAGCCGGCCAGTTGCACAAGTTCCACCTCTAAAAGATATAAATAGCAGATGGGCAGTTAGTAACGAGCAAAAAGCAGCAAGATTTGCTACCCACCTTGAAACTATTTTTCAACCAAATGAAGGAGAACATAGCTCACTTCTACAGGATGATGAAAGTCTCCAAGAAGAAGAAACTAGCTTTAAACTAGCGACACCTAAAGAAATTATTAGACAAATAAAATATACTGTAAGTCCTCGTAAAGCTCCTGGTTATGACCTTATATCAGGACAAATACTACACAACCTTCCAAAAAAAGCGGTAGTTAAATTAACCACCTTAATCAATGCTTCCCTTAGATTGAAATATGTGCCTAATTTATGGAAAGTAGCTGAAGTTATAATGATAGTAAAACCAGGAAAACCACCCAATGAAACTACGTCATACAGACCAATATCTCTGCTCCCCGTAATGTCGAAGCTTTTTGAAAAGTTACTCTTAAAAAGATTGAAGCCGATATTAGAAGAAGCTAAACTTATTCCAGAACACCAATTTGGTTTCCGAGAAAAACATTCTACAATTGACCAAGTACACAGAATCACAGATATTATTGAAAAGACACTGGAAGACAACAAGGTCTGCTCAACTATATTCTTAGATGTGGCACAAGCTTTCGATAAAGTTTGGCACGAGGGCCTTATATATAAGCTACGAAAGAGTCTACCAAGATTCTTTGCAGATATTCTTGAATCCTACATCTCTAATAGAGTATTCAGAATAAGGCAAGAAGATTCATACTCTGACGTCAAGGAAATAAAAGCTGGAGTACCGCAAGGAAGTGTTCTTGGTCCGGTCCTGTACCTTCTCTACACTTGCGATATTCCAGAGCTAGAAAATAACACCATAGCGACGTTTGCTGATGATACTGCGATAATGGCTGTAGGAAGTACCCATGCAGAAGCATCAGAAAAAGTCCAGAAAGCTGTTGATCAAATCTACGATTGGACAAGACACTGGAAAATCAAACTGAACGAATCTAAATCAATACATATAGATTTTAGTAACAAAAAACATAATTATTGCCCAGTCATTATCAACGGGAACCAAATCCCCTACCATAATACGGCCAAATACCTTGGCATGACCCTTGACGTCAAGCTGCGCTGGAAAGCACACGTCAAGAAGAAAAGGGAAGAATTAGAGCTACGGTACAAAAGAATGTATTGGCTACTTGGCAAACAGTCTAAGTTGTCAATACAAAACAAATTATTATTATACAAGCAAGTCCTAATGCCAGTATGGACCTATGGTATACAGTTATGGGGCTGTACCAAAAACAGCAATATATCAATTATACAGCGGTTCCAGAATAAAGTATTGAGAGAAATAGCAATGGTTCCTTGGTACATCAGAAATGACGATCTACATCGGGACCTGAAAATTGAGACCGTCGTCAAAATTGTCCAAAAGTATGCAGAAGCTCACGAAAAAAGACTTCACCATCATGTGAATGTCGAGGCAATCCAGCTCCTTGACCATACAAACATAGTAAGAAGACTTAAGCGGACAAAACCGTTCGAACTAGTGTATAAAAATAAAGTTTAGTGATAAAGTGCTAATAGTGCTATACGTATGAACACTTGAACAATGTGTATACATCTTTATTAGAGACAATAAGAAAAGTGTCAATGGACATATTCTTAATGTAGTTTATGTATACAGTTTAGGCTAAAGTAAAATTGCTTATTAGCCGAAAAGGCTAGATTGTAGTTACAATAGGGACGTATTACTAACAAGTAATATGCTCTATAATATAAAAAAAAAAAAAATAAAAAAAAAATTAAAAAAAAAAGACCATACAATACAGTCCAAGAAATTTGGGTTGCGGGCTATTTCTGTTTGAATATTTTCACTCCTGTCACTTTCTCCGGGATGTAGTTTCTGCACCAATCGCCCATCACGATAACATTTGTATTTGTATTTTTTCAGAACTTTAAGCAGCTTGAGCAGCTTCCCTGCTTGAAACCTTCGGGTAACACTCGAAGTATGTCAAAATGTTTAACTCAACATCGCTATAGTCCAAATTTTGTTGCTGTGGGCGTCCAGTCTTCTTTTTAAAACTTCCAACGGTCAGTAAATTATTCACAATTCGAGACAAAACTTTTGTAGATAGTAGTTCTCTGTCTGGATACTTCTCGCGATACCACTGCAGAGCTAAATCGTAGCTCTTGTTGCAAACAAAGTAAGCTTCTAATAACTCGAATTGTTCTTGATACGCCATTATGAGATAATTTAATTACGTAAGGAAAGCAACACTACTTAAATAAAATCTGTTGATAAAAATCGTTCGAATTTTAAAATTATTGTCCCGCATTGCAAACAAAGTCAAACGTTCCATTTTTAAACTTCTCCACTGAACGACTCGGATCATGTAAGAAGGAAATGTGCATAGAGGTATTACCACCATTGAACAATTTTCTTATCGAAGATTTCAACAAGGTACTTAACGATAAATTAGCAAGCGTGTACTTCATACGAAGTCTTTGAGTGTTGGAGAGATAACAGAACTGTTACGTGTCTTTTACTTGTTAAAAGTGAACAGTAACCAAACATTTTTTAGAGAAACTTTATCCTGAATATTAATACTACCGATTAGTATAATAAAATAAAGAGTGTTTATTTTTTTTAATTTTA
Source organism: Cabera pusaria (assembly GCA_954871355.1). NCBI lineage: Eukaryota > Metazoa > Arthropoda > Insecta > Lepidoptera > Geometridae > Cabera > Cabera pusaria. Next base: position 25,535,276 of record OX940887.1, read on the forward strand.
GTTGGTTCGAGTCCCGGGCGAAGCAAGCGAGTTTAAAAAAATCTTTTAATGCAGATTTGTTTCTTTTCAAATATAAAGGATTGTCTCCTTTAAGTAAAATGAGCTAGCTTAAGGATTTAAAGTAGTTTCCCTCCAGGGCCTGAGTTTAATTTCCACACTGTATATCTTTTAGATAGGATATAGGTCTTTTGAAATGACTTAAGCGTTACCATTTTTCGATTGAATGCTCCATTTACGAAATATTAAACATTGAAGTGCAAATTTTTGTCCCCCCCCCCCCCCCGCTCTAAAAGCTAAACTGCTGGCTTGAAAAATCTGGTAAAATTTGTAATAGTGTATTTCATGAACTTTAAAGGAAAACTATAGCGGTTAAGATAACTTTATAGTTTAGCAGTAATAGTCGTTTGAACTTGAGTGTTGGATAATTTTGTACCAAATAATACAAAATCCTTAGAATAAATCCAAGACCAAATCCAAGATCCAACTGACAAAGACGAAGTACCTAGTTGCTGTTTATAACGGGTAAAGACTTGTATTGAATATAACGGGCTACTACGGAACCCTACACTGCGCGTGGCCCGACACGCACTTGGCCGGTTATTTATTTTAAATATAATATAAGGTAACAGGACAAGCACGATGCTCGCCTGATGGTAAGCGATGACATGCCCTGTAGTTTCACTGGACACGTTGCCATTTCAATCGAAAAGCATTCCTATTTCACGGCTAAAACTTTATTGGCAAAGTGGTGGTAGCGCCCCAAGCGGACTAACAGAAGTCCTACCACTACAAAAAAGTACTTGAGCGCAGATCAGTGTAACTTAGTACGTAGGTAATAAAACATTTCTTACACTGAAGGTGATCCTTTCACAGAGGCAGCACAAAAAGTTCCTGCAGGTAAGTCTACATCAGCGCATAATTTCAACGACAAAATGTTTTGTTGCGTGACTTTCAGGAAACTTGTCAATTCCATATTTTCCTGTAAATTGGACATTTTGTATTATTATATCATTCTAGTACTATAGTCTGGCCATAACTGCTGTACACTCCCTGAGGTATGCGCGCGGCGAGACGGGGGGAACGCGGGTATGCGCGCGGCGAGACGGGGGGGGACGCGCTCCGTCAGTCTGCCTCTGTTTCCCCGGCTCCCACCTCGCCGCGCATACCTCAGGGAGTGTACAGCAGTTATGGCCAGACTATAGTGTGTATCTGCGTGTATTTCTGTGGCATCGTAGCGGCAAAACGGATGCACGGATTTGTTCTAGTTTTTCGTTTGATAGGTGTTTTCATTGAGAGTGTTCTTTGCATTTATTCTAGAAATTCCGTTCAGCCGTTTCAAGACGAAGCTTTTTAGGGTTCCGTTCCTCAAAAGGTAAAAAAAGAACCCTTATAATAATCAATTTCTTGTCCGTCTGTCCGTTTGTCTGTCTGTCTGTTTGTATGTATGTCTGTCTGTCTGTCTGTCTGTCTGTCTGTCTCTCTCTGTCTGTCTGTCTGTCTGGACATGGATATGGGCAAATTTTGATTTACGCGAAAACTTGTGAGTACCAAAATTAACCTTAATTTTCAACTTTTTATATATTTTGAATTTTTCATTTACTTGTGCTATAAGATCTTGCTTTTGACCAAAATTGACAATTCTAGGTCAACCGGAAGTACCCTATAGGTTTTGGGTCGTAAACCTATAGGGTACTTCCCGTTGACCTAGAATTATGAAATTTGGCAAGAAGCAAAGACTTACAGCACAAATAAAGGAAAAATTCCAAAAATAAAAAAAGTTGAAAATTAAATCAAATTAATAATTCCCCATACATACTTTGTATACGCCAATTAAGATAGACCTCTGAGATATATGCTCATACAATTTAGAGGTCTAGCTTAATTGGTTCCTACCAACGTTGGTACGGAAGCCTCAGTGGGCGAGTCCAACTCAACTTGGCCGATTTTATTTCTAGATGATGACGCTATGGGATCAACTTTCATAGGTCTGATCCATTTGAAATTCGGTATCCTCTTACTTTTATGATATTGTAAGAACTGAATGCTGGGGCATCTGCTGGAATCTGTAGTATACTCTACTCCTCACCTACTTACAGCAGAGATGACGTTTTTGGACTCATTAGAATGGAATGAACAGATTATACTGAGATCAGTCGGGGGTGGATTTATATTTTGAATTTTAGTATCATATTATTTTAGGATATCTGGAGACGACCAAAAGGCTAAGCTGCACATTAAAATACAACAGTATACCAGCTTCCAACTTTTTGGTGTATATTGTTAGTTAGGTATCTAGTACTTTTTGGTAAGACTACAGGGAACGCACTGGAGGCCGACTCCGAAATGACCATTCCGATGACCTACTACAAAAAAATATCGGATATTTTTGACATAAAATGACGATAAAACTCTTGTCAAATTATCGGTTTGATTATTTCGTTTAGTAGGCTATACTATACAACAAAATTTCAAATAAATTTCAGTCGGACTGAATGATAAGCGGAACCGACCGACTGATCCGAATTTGATTCGTAGTATGAAACGCCCGATAATTTCAAACGATTTTTCGGATTACCACTTCGGAGTTGGCTGATTTCCGTTCCAGTATACTTAACTATGAGTCCAGTTATTGGAACGTGGAATGGATTAATTATGAACAAAAGATTAAAATGATCACTTACATTGATTGCTCCCCACCCGGCGACATAAGCCGTCTTGCTTGAAGGTGGACTTCTCATGATCGCAACTCTCTTTGCCACATTGCTTAGCCAAATCGTAGTTTTGACACGCATTAGTGCTAAGTCAGCGTACATTGACTTACAATTGTATCTCTCATGCACCTTATACGACCTCATTGAAATCGCGTAAGACTGTTTTAAGTTATTAGATCCGTATTTTATAATAACTTTTTGCTTCGAACCCCCTGAGTAATCTTCCATGCAATGAGCTGCAGTTAGAATAATCTGTTGATTCAAAATTGACCCCCCACATAACCATTCTTGGGTGCTTACTATATCTAAACCTACTTGGTGGGGATGCGCTTGAATGCCAGTAAATTCTCCTTGTATTATATTTCCGGACATTTCTAAATATGATTTTTTTACAAACAGAAACAGTATCAAAATTTCTTTGTTCATTTTTATGACTGCTACCTACCATTAGGGAAATTAAAATTCTTAAAGCATAGTTAGGTACGCAGTTTTATTTTTTTAATCAAAGACTAGTTTAGATTAAAGCGCACTAAAGATATCGATTAATGTTGTTTCCTCCATGAAGCAGACATTTAATTTGAAAGCGAGTGGAATGTGTACGTGTATTATAGTTGAAGTAATTCTAGGCAGTCCTCTAAAATAATGTTTATCATCATCATCAGCCCACGTTAGTCCACTGTTGGACATAGGCCTCTTTAACTGCACGCTACTGAGCACGATCCTCGGCAACTCTTATCCAGCTCTTGTCAGCCACCTCAGCGCTCCACCTAGTCTGCGGACGTCCTACGCTACGCTTGCCGAATATGCAGTCTCCACTCAATAACTCGTTTACCCCAACGGTTGTTGGATCTTCGGCTGATATGCCCGGCCCACTGCCACTTCAGTTTGCTAATCCGGTAAGCTAAGTCGATGACTTTGGTTCTCTGCCGGATTATCTCGTTTCGGATTCGATCCTTCCACCAAATCCGATTTTTGCGGTAACAGTACCGACCTTTCTTGTTCCAGAAATGGTAAAAGCATTTCATCGATGATTCAACAGACTTGACTAACAGAGATGGTCTTTGAGGTAGTATGTAGTAGGTGAGCGGAATTAATGATTAAATTCGATTCATACTTATATATAACCATAGCGAATTTTACATGTGTATTTTTATTGAAATTATTAAAATCCTACTTAATATTATAAAAGCAAATCTTTGTGAGTGTAAAATTTTGTTACTTCTTCACGCTAAAACTACTCAACCGATTGAGCTGAAATTTGGTCTGTAGATAGCCATGACCCTTGCATAACAAATAGGGTACTTTCATCTCGATATTACCACGAAAACATTGTCTATGCAGGTAAAACCGCGGGGCAAAGCTAGTATGTAAATCATTTAACAAGACAACAAGGTACTACAGGCACAAACAAGATATTAGACCTACGGACAGAACATGCACTCTCTGACAGCAACTCTGACAGCAAACATGCGAGATTAAACCTAGTTACAACGTCGATAACCTTCAAAATACGAATGTCGTCGGTTGTATCGTCCACGATACGCGGTAGGAAAAAAAACAGCGAGTGAGGGTCCCCGCACACGGGCCACGGGCCACAACCACAAAACGCCGCCACCGGCATATATCCTATAGTTTTCATACATTTTATAGGGACTCACCGCACACGGTTGGCGCCGGTGGCCGCCACACGCTACATGATAAAATGTATGAAAACTATAGGAAATATACCGGGGGCGGCGTTTTGTGGTTGTGGCCCGTGGCCCGTGTGCGGCGACACTAAACCTTGCTAGGTAGATGTAACAGTCCCATCGACAGTCTAGTTATTGAAGATTTAACGATATATCTGATTTATACCAGCCCGAACCGCCCCCGGCTGCGTCCAGCTACTTGAACCAAACATAGCACTAATGACTTAATGCCACGTTTCAAGTTGCACGTAGAAACCACTTATTAATATTTGATGGGAACACAAGTATACGCACTGTAGATACCGCGTGAGTCGAGCTTCAAACGCGTGCTCATGCATGCAAATAGATTGTATTAGTCGCTGCATTGAGCCACGTCCTTAATTCTGAACAATAGCCAGAATTTGTTTTTAACACTATCTTGCCTGGTGGTAAGCAATGATGTGATCGAAGATGGCGAACACGCTAGGGCTAGAATAGTCTAAATCTTAAGGTTTGATTGCTGCCGTAAGGTTAAGTCAAATTTTCAGCAATACAGACAGACAAGCAATAAAGATAATCTTCTAAATTGTTTCTTCAATATCACTTCTCATGTAAAAGTTATTTTGTAAAACTATCGACTGCATCAACACGCAATCACAGCACTGGACAGAAAAGTCATCGGTCTAGTCAAATCAATTTCTTTTCTTCTGGTCGGTACTCGGTATAGGTCGGTATAGGGTCACACCCGATGTGATTTCTTAATGAAATCTATCATAAAACAATTATGAAACAATTATACAAATAAAACAAATATGAATCAATAACTCTTCTTGTTTCTCATTAGAAAATCGGATATATCACTCCCGCTTCAATAGAAAGTCAATTATTTTTGCTTTCGCACCGCGATGCAGTAATCGTGTTAACTAATCAATCATTGTTCTGCATGTGGAATCATGCGGCATATATCGGGGGTAATCTGTGGATTGAAAAGTGATAGGATCAAAATCTATAGGTCGTGTTAAACTGGATAATGTGATGTTTGTACAACGATGATATTGCTCTTACGGTGCCTATGCGATAGGGCGCCCAATCGCTAAGGAAAAAAAATTATAATATTTTTATTTTCTTTTACCATGTAGTCCCAAAAGTACCCGGCCTGACGCATAGATGGCGTTGCTACCTGAAAATATTGTCTGTGGTAGAAAGTACCAACCATAATCACATCCATAATACAGCTTTATTTTGATATTCGACGGTTATTACTATTGCAGCGTTTAAGTGATGAAATCAAGGCAAAACGACCGCATTTACCGAAAAAAAAGAAGTTTTGGTTCATCAAGACAACGCGGCCAGTTCACAAATCTATAATTGCGATGGTCAAAATCAATGAGTTACATTTTGAAATACTTCCCCATGCTCCCTATTCGCCAGATCTAGGTCCTTAAGACTAATTTATTTTCCCAAACTTGAAAAAATGGCTTGGGGGTAAGAGTTGGGGGTAGCTAAGGGGGTAGATTTGCCAATAATGAAGAGGTGGAGTGTGCGGTCGATGGCTACTTCGAGGAGCTTGACATTTCTTACTATAAAAATGGTATCGAAGCAATTGAACATCGCTGGAAAAAATGTATCGAGCTAGAGGGAGACTACGTAAAAAAAAAATATATTTTTATCCAAGAATTTTGTGTTTTCTTAGTTAGGTCGGCTACTTTTGGGACTATCTGTATGAATGAGTAAGTCATCTAATACAAGATGTCCGGCAAAGACGACTGCAGTTTGAAAGTAAAATTAAAAGAGAATAAAACATGTATTAACAAAACTGTTTACTTATTTCTAAATTGGGAACCTACTGGGAGTATTCTTTACTAATAAATATATGTAACTTAAATGGTATTTCATTGCGTTTCTAAAACTTGATCTCAAAAACAATCTTGATTACTAGAAGGCATAACAGTGGAGATATTGGTGTCATTTATTTTGCGATATCATCCTTAAATTGAATTAATGTCCTTGGTTTATTTTTATACACCTCTTCCTAAAGATACCACTATTAAAATATTCTTGAGGACTTAACCGTGTGTTCACATTTGTCGGCTGTCGGAACCGATTTTTAATCGGGTTGTCAAAACAAACGATAAAATCTGGCCGACAAGTGTGAATAGCTTTATACAAAACGTTCTGTCACTGAAATATTCGGTTAAAACTCGGATCCCACACCCGACAGATGTGAACACGTGGTTAGCCTAGACTACGTTGTGGTAATTTAGAATACCTATCACCTCTTCGTGAAATTAATTTATTGAGGTGTAATCGAAGTATTCGAGATGTGACATATGGTTCCATTTTGTTGAGAATAATGTGTGGGAAAGTCGAAGGAAAAAAAATCATAACATCTTATATAATCGGTCTGTATTCACAGTTAGCGCTCGTCAGCCACGATCTTTAAAAAAATAAAACAATTAAAATTTTACAATTATAATTTTTTATATATTTTTTGGATGTATATTTAGATGAATAAAGGACCGCTATCTGCAATGTTATCCAGAACTTTGCATGCCGCTGTATCTGTAATAGGTGGTATTCTAGACCTAGTGTGTTCACTATCTTCGATCACATCGTCGCTTACCACCAGACGAGATAGTGCAAAACCTACCAGACATAAAAAAATAAGAAGTTTTCGATTCCACAGCACTATGTTTGTTATGTTATTACCTATAGGCAGATGCCCACACTTCCCACGAGGCGAACTTGCTTAGCTTGTTACCACATACGATACTAAAAAATTGCCCAAATATGAATTCAGATAGAGCAAATATGAAGCAATTAATAAATATTCTTGACTACTCTAACATCGAATAAAAGAAAAAGATAGCATCTAAAGATGTTAAGGAAGATTTACGTTCAGACCAAGCCCAAATAATGATCCTCATTGAGCGGCCAATGGTGAATGCACTTGAGTTCATGTTACCATGGGTATTCAACTCGATTACTTCTCAACTCGATTTTCTGTATACGAATAGTCAAATACGATAGTGGTTAGCCCTATTATTTCATTTGTTTAACCTACTTATACAATTCTGCAATCGTTTTTGCGATTGGTCTATACTCTATATAATAGAAGTAGAATAATGCGTATGACGCTGATAAAATGGGAGACTATTACATAAAATGACAGAATTGTTCGACTACACTCGCTAGGTGGCTTTTGATGCGAACCTTCTGATATATCACAGGTGAAACCTGTGAACTAGATTTAAAACTAGGTAACATCAAATAAGAATTGTATGACGTATATACTAGCAGCATAATGAAATAGATAGGGGTTTAGAACTATTATCAAAATCATCATTTGCAGCCTATAAACCTACTGATATAGACCTCTTTTTAGGGTTCCGTAGCCAAATGGCAAAAAACGGAACCCTTATAGATTCGTCATGTCTGTCTGTCTGTCTGTCCGTCCGTATGTCACAGCCATTTTATTCCGAAACTGTTAGGACTACAGTATTGAAACTTGGTAAGTAGATGTATTCTGTAAACCGCTTTCCGATTTTTATACAAAAATAAAAAATATAAAAGTTTAAGGGGGGGCATCCCATACATGGAACTGAAACAAAAAAAAAGTTTTTTTTTAAATCTATACGTGTGGGGTGTCTATGGATAGGTCTTCAAAAATGACATTGAGGTTTCTAAAATCATTTTTTCTCAAAGTCAATCATTTGAAAGATAGGCGCTTCTAAAGTGGTAAAATGTGTGTCCCCCCCTCTAACTTTTAAAGTATGGGAGTGAAAAATCTAAAAAAAATATATACTGTAGATCTCAATAAAAACTAACAACAAAAATTGGTTTGAATGAGATACATTTAGCAGTTTTTGAGATATAGCGACCGCAAAGATAACTTTGTTTTTCATACAAACACTATGAAAAACAAAGTTAATTTTGTAGTTGCGAAAAATCATAGTTATGGAATACTTAACTGTGTTACGGAACCCTACTAGTGCGAGTCCGACTTGCACTTGGCCAGTTTATTTCTCTTGCCATACTTTAAGCGCATTCCAGTCTACGCTCATTCTGCTATAGTACAGCATGACAAGCAAATTACAAGCAAACCGGCTCAAATATAGTATAGCTAAGTGTGAACATGTTCTAAATAAATATATGGTGAGCGATATTGTTGTGCTATAAACTATACGCTATAAGCTATTATATTATAGCGCAGTCTAAAATGCGCTTAAAGTATAACAAGAGCGAAAAGAGGCCTAATCCTTGCGCAGTCCTCATCCACGGCCTTTTCTTCAAAGTTCCAACGCCATCGTTCTGCCGAAAATCCAACATTGCGTTTACTAGATTTTGGTTACCAATTCGTTAAATACTTACTTCACCTTTCAGCAAAGGTGATGAAAGCTGAAGTAGTATTGGTGAACCAAGTATCGAACAAGTTTAGAATTATGGTAGTAGAATATTTATTGATTCAAAAACGGGAGTTTATCGTGACTTACGCGATGTCGATATAGCGATCGACAATTGTTTCGGCATTATTCGGAGGCCTTCTTCAGCATCTTGAGTGCGGGGCGCTCGCCGACGCGTCCAGCCTCACACTAATAGTAAGTTTAAATTCAATTTCGTCGGTAGAATCGAGTTGCGGGACCGTGGTAGGAGCACAACAGTGAAGCACAAAGAAAAAGTACTGCAAACGTCGGTACCGTTAGAGAAGAGCTGTATAACTGTCGTGTTCCGGTTCCGAGACTTAGCTAGACTTTGATTACGCTGTTAAGATGGTTTTTGAACCTAACTCTTTATTGTTTCTGCTGAGATTGCTGTCTCTGAGCTCCCACGATTTTATTGTGGATTTTGGAGACAATCGGTTAGTGTAATAAGCTTTAATAATGTGGTTTTAGTTTTGCCTAGGTTTTTTATAAGTTTTTTTTTATTAGGTAATTTACAGGCAAAAAGGCACTCTAATGCCTGATAGTAAGCCACGAGGGTTAAATCCTGTTTGTCGCCTTAATCTATTCCCTAATACCCGGATGCTATAACATACAAACGGATCGTTTGGCTTACGATCGGTTAAATTTGACACGAGCATGTTTACGTCTCGGTTCAAATTTAACCGATCGTAAGGAAAACGATCCGTTTGTATGTTATAGAAACCGGGCATAAGTGGTCAAACAGGAAAAAAGTTTACGCTGTCCCCTCACTCGTAGCAAGGGGACAGACCGGACAAAAAGTTCACGCTGTCCCCTTCCTTACTGATAGCAAGGGGACAGGAAGGAGCAATAAGTTCATGCTGTCTTCTTATTACAACAGAATGTTGTGCGTCATAGCGCCTGTTATCCTATGAAACCTAAAATATAGTCGGCTGTAAAGAAAGTGGTCAGTAACAGGGGTCGGTAACAAAAACCTCAATAACTTACAAAATCTTGCATCTAGATCTTGAATTGCATAAGCTAGCTTTGTGAGAAAAGTGTAAAGAGTGTATTAAAGACAATTTATTTTGTAAAGTCATTAAGTTCAAGAAGCTAAAGTACATTTTGAATAAAAGTAAGTTTATGTAAAAGTAACTAACTATAACTTTTCAATAGATTTTGAAATTATATAGGTAACTCTAAATAATTAAAAATATTATTAAAAATTTTCTATAGTATCAAATGTTCTGTAACCTGTTTCCGTAAACTAGAGTATCTACTAGAGTTTCTATAAACTATTTACCCTTATTTTTTGCTAGATAAAACAAAGATTGATTAACGTAACTCTTCAGTTCCTATTGCATTTCTACTCTTAAATTGTGCTAGCTAAGTCAAAGATTATAAAATGGCTTTATAACTGTTAAAGTAAGATTGTAAGTAACAGTGGTAGTGGTGTGTAACCATACAGTACGAACGTGCAAGACCGCTGGGCGCCAAGATTGGTGACTAGAGTGACACGTTATGTTGGCACAACTTGGCAAGCCAGTGTCGCAACTTTGTCTCAAGTCTCAATGGACTTGATTCGTGTACTGTACGACTACTTATTAGGTACTGCCACAATGATTTGTAACTGGTAGGACTTGTTTGATACTAGTAAGCCGTAGTTTCACACAGGTAAAAAGGATAATTTTGGTTTTTCATTGAGAGCAGTATCTACAACCATTATTAGATTTGTTTTTTTTAAATTTTGCTGTGACTTGACTTATGACGCTATTTTCAACCGACTCCCCAAAAAGAAGGAGGTTCTCAATTCGTCTGTATGTTTTTTTTTGTAAGTATATTACGCGATTACTCCGTCAATTGTAAACCGATTTGAATGATTATTTTTTTAATCGGTAGTGTACGTTTTTGAGTTGGTCCCATTTTAATTTCATTGAGATTTGACAAGTATCTCCAGAGATATGACGATAAACGTCTCAAACTTGCTACTGAAACGGACTCGTGGGGCATGGACGTCGGTAGGTTTAGTTTTTAAACTATCTTAATTATATAATCTTTGATTAGGCTAGCACATTTTGTTTGTATCTTTTCTAAAAGGCAGGCGTTTGACCACTATCTCGCCTGGTGGTAAGCGATGATATGGTCGAAGATGGAAAACACGCTGGTGGCAATTTTTCTCCCTGATGGCAAGCAAATTATTTTAGTAGCAAGTCAGGCGGAATATTTATAATATAATATGCTCCTACCATCTGTAGAAAAACTCAACCAAAACAGGGGCCTTATTCAGTATGACCAATGAGATAACGCGTTCCTTAACGCGCCACGCTACGTTATTGAAAAGTTGTATCCTGTATGCCACACTATAGGTAAATTATACAAAACGCGCGCGTTACACGTCCTCATATGTCACGATATTTTGACAGCTCAAAACGCGCTCATAACCTTACCCTACTGCGTTTTAATTGGCATAGAGAATACCATAACGCGGAGATAACGTAACACGGCACGGTAAGACTTTAAAATGGTCATACTGAATAAGGCCCCAGGTGTCAGTAGAAATGTAACCTTATTTTAATTAAATCTCAAGTAAATTAAAAGGATCATTAAAGAATGTGCTCGCATTTTGCGGCTACAAATAATTGATTACTCGTTCCGAGTGACGGTTCAGGCTTGGATTCCCTTCATTCCTCAAACCCTGATCCAGTTAGCTGATAATTGTCGGCCGACGGTAAACCAAAGAAATTTTTCAAAATTTTCAAAATCCCGTCACTTGGTTATTAATCTCTATGTGAGCGCGGCGATTCATTAAAGTTAAGTTAAGAAACCGGCGTACATGACTTGTCCATCCATACAAACGTCATACCAGAATTACTTTCCCCATGTGCTACCTACTACTAGCACATTCTATCGTTGTTCCGCCTGACTTGATAGCAAAAAGTAGTTTACCATCATCAAGGTGAAAATATGAGGACAGCAGTGGCAGCATACAGCCCTTGACAAGGAAAAGAGTATAATAACTGTCCATAAAGGATTCTTGGCCAAGCGTGTTTACCATCTTCGACCACACAAGGCAAGACTTTGACTACTGTCAAACGCTAGCCTATCAGATTTTATATATTACACATATTTACTATTAATTAGGCTTAGATAATATAAATCTAGTATCCTACACAATGTTTTAACGTATGTTATGATGGTGCGTCTAAAGTGGTAAAATGTGTCCCCCCCCCCCCCCCCCCCTCTAACTTTTAAAGTATAGGAGTGAAAAATCTAAAACAAATATATGCTGTAGATCTTAATAAAAACTAACAACAAAAATTGGTTTGAACGAGATACAGTCGGCAGTTTTAGAGATATGGCGACCGCAAAGATAACTTTGTTTTTCATACAAACACTATGAAAAACAAAGTTAATTTTGTAGTTGCGAAAAATCATAGTTATGGATTACTTAACTGTGTTACGGAACCCTACGAGTGCGAGTCCGACTTGCACTTGGCCAGTTTATATATCATTCTCAATAATCAACAAAAACAGTGGGTGTTGTGCTCTACAAATGTCAATGTACAATGTCGTAGTTATTGTAAGTCTATTTCCATAGAAAACATGCAATGTTCGCATCACTATACAGTTATTGTTACTGTTATGAGTTTAAAGCTATCATACCTTTTGTTGTTGCGTATATTGCGTTGAATAAATTTAACTAGATCTTGTATATTTGACTAAATTGTATGAATAAGTAAATTGATATTGTAATAAGCTTATAGTTTATTGTGTGGAGTTTGACGAAGAAAATTATTGTAGCGCTGTAAAGCGCCCTGTAAACGATCAAATTTGCTTGTCAAATTTGTTTGTCAAACTTTATGTTTTCATCAAACAACAGCGTAGACAATCAAACCATTTGTCAAACATTCCACAAACACAACATCAATCCAGATTTTCATCAAACGCGCCAAACACGTAGACTGTTTGACAAACGCGTCAAACACAGATGCACACTATCAAATAATTTGACAAACACGTAAAATTTGTCAAACAATTTGATCGTTAACAGGGCGCTTAAGAATAGGTTAGCCGTAGATCGCATTATTATGTGATAGCACAGAATAAATTTAACAATAAAGTGAATAAATGGAATTTTTAAAACTGTGGTATTAGGATGGGTTACCTTTACCGCTACTGACTGTAACGTACACCACGGTGTTTGAGAACTACGAGATCACTCTTGCATCATGTGAAACAAATTACATATATTTGTGGTAGGTATATATTACTATAAATACCTACCTCAAATCATAGGTAAGGTAGTATAGGTATATATAGTATTGGTAGTGATAGGACTTCTGCTAGTCCACCTGGGGCGGTACCACCACTTTGCCAATTAATTTTCGTCAGTTGCGTCGGGAAGCGCGGGCGATACGACGTGCGTTGCCGCCATCCTAGCCGCTCCCAGACGATGACCTACGTATTAGGTTGAAACCTGGTCGGAGCATATCCGAAGTCAATACAACGCGAACAAAAGCCGGTACGTTCACATTAAAATTAATTTTCAGCTGTGAAATAGGAATGTTTTTCGGCTGAAATGGCAAGGTGTCCAGTAAAACTACAGGGCATGTGAGAATTAACATCTTTATGTATCAAGGTAACTGGCGCAGTGAAGTGACATGAAAAATTCTGGCAGTCCAGAATTTTGCATGCCGCTGTATCTGTAATAGGTAATAGGTACTAACTAGGTAGACGTCATCGCTTAATATCAGGCGAGCGTCGTCCTTGTCCTGTTACCATTTACAAAAAAAATTAATTGTTGAGAACAGTTTCACTAAATGAAGCTTTTAATAATAACTTGATTCATGAAATGGCATTTTAACAATAAATATGAAGCGAAACCTTGGTGCCTAAACTAGGCTCAAGGGCCCGTGGTGTAAGCATACCAGTTAAATTCTGTCTAGAGGACTCTCAGTTTCTTATTATGTCGATGTTCCGCCTACCAAAAAGTAGATTATTATCAAGGAGAAAATCTGCCGCCTTAACCTTACGGTGTTCCAGCAGCACACAGCCCTTGAGAGTCAGAGTATTCAAGGCCTAGCGTGTTCACCATCTCCGACCACATCATCGCTTACCACCCACCAATAGTGGTCGAACGCTAGCCTATAAAATAAATTAATTTATACAGTACTAACGTACTTTTTTAGGGTTCCGAACCCAAAGGGTACCAACGGAACCCTATTACTGAGACTCCGCTGTCCGTCTGTCTGTCTGTCTGTCTGTCTGCCCGTCTGTCACCAGGCTATAGCTCATTAACCGTGATAGTTAGACAGTTGAAATTTTCACAGATGGTGTATTTCTGTTGCCGCTAGAGCAACAAATACTAACAAAATAGGGTTAAAATAAAAGGGGGTCCCATACAAAAACCGTGTTTTTAAACGCCATCTATCTAATTAGTTTCGGAAAAATGACATAGATGGCGCTAGTATACCCCGTCTTTCTAGATCGCGACCAAACCAAATATTCTTGGTAACATCAATTAATCAAATATATGAGGTTGAAACTCTGTTATGTTTCGTATTGTACGGAACCCTCCCTAAGTGTGCGATAAGAGACGCGATGCTGACACGTACTTGGCCAGTTTTATTTATCTTAACGCTATTAACAAAGTTACGCGCACTAATTTATCATATCGGTGAGATTGCATCCAACCACACTCGATACCGACGATGTTGCAGTCTCAGATCGTAATAATTCCGCAGGTATACATAGCCTCTCGTCGCATAATATTCTGTGTCTCGGGTGGAAGCGTTAGGTGGCCTCGTAAATATGCTGGGCTCATTACGCGCCCCCTAACGAGCGGACTGCGCACGCGCCGTTTGACCATCTACCTATATCATATGGATGACTGTTACATGGTAATGTAACATGTTATATTATAAAAGCTTACTAGCAATGTGGGTTGCACATTACTAGTAGTCTTATTATCCCCTCCAACTAAGCTAAATATGTTTGTGTCTGGAGTGGGTTCCCGTCAGTGGTGCAATGGGGGGGGAGGGGGGTCAAACTGACGACCTCTCGATCGCCAGGCCTTCGGCATTACTAATGGCCTAATGGCCCATTAGGCTAAAGTCGCTTAACTAAGTGGCTTCAGCCTATCCATGAATTGATAAACTTTAGTACGTTTATCAATCATTTAATCTTTTGTTAATACAGTTTTACATAACAGTAAAACATGTACTAACAAAAGACTCAACGATGATTCAAAGATGGTATCATGCTTGTCAGAAAGTAGAAAATGACAGTGAAATGACTGGCCAATAGTCTGGGAGATAGAAGGACGGGATGAGACCCGTCTTCTGTCTGGCTGGCACCGAACATTATGTCTCTCATGTCAACTCTAGGCGAATCGTTAGCTTAATTTAAACTTTGTCAACAACAACTTTATTAACTTTATAACTTAATTTAGGAACATTATTATATATATCTAGGGTATTTTTATGTATTATATCATAATATACTATAATTTTAGTAGTCTATTTTGTGTATTATTATTTTTTTTTTAATCTGACATCATTAATTTGTATTGTACGCTACCCCCAATTTTTGTTTGTATTCTTCTTTTCCATGCCAAGGTTGTCTGGAAGAAATTGCTTTATGCGATAAGACCGCCGATTGTATTGCCTTATTATTCTACTGTCTTTCATCACATAGTATGTACAATTTGTAATTTCTTTGGTGATCAATAAAGAGTTTTTGTATTTGTATTTGTAACTTTAATCAACAATCAACTTTGTCCGGTAGGAGACTTGAGCCACCGCCGAAGCCTACCACCAGTGGTCACCCGTTTAGCATACTTACATTATGACAGATGTCGAAATAATGTACTTTATGTCTCATCTGTTGGTGACTTTAAATATATTAGATGACGACACACTATTATTACGTCTGGTCATGAAAAATGCTAAATATATATATATATTTACTATACATATATATATATATACTAGCAGCCCACCCCGGCTTCGCACGGGTAGATATATGCCTACAAAATTTGCATCAGTTTGTTGCATCGAATATAAAATATGAACATATTTAACAATCATCGTCATATTTCATCCAATTTACACAAAACCTTAACGAATTATGCACCTAAACCTTCCTCATAAACACTCTGGCTATTTGGTGAAAACCGCATGATAATCCGTTCAGTAGCTATTGAGATTATTGCGAACTGACAGACAGACGCAGTGATGACTTTAACAGTCGGGACACATTAATCCCCATTCGTTAAGCCATTAATGTGTCCCGACTGTTAAAGTCTCTACATTCCATATAACAAAGTATAATTTATTTTATGAGTGTATCGACCGAGAAAGAATTTAAATGGTATAGTTTTTTGATATCCCTAAACAGAAGTCTAAACTACTAGACTTACTTGTTTTTTTCTTTTCAGTTCGTTTTTTAACACTTCACTTTTTGCGCAGTCGGGTTTTTTGATTTTTTATTTTAATGTTTTATTTCTAGTTAATTGCGCTATGAAATCAACATTCATAGGTCTGATCAATTCGAAAATCTTCTTCTTCAACGATATTGTAAGAACATGGAAGCATTGACCTGATGCTGGGACATCTCCTGGACTCTACAGAATACTCAAATCCTCACCAACTTACAGCTCAGATTTTAAATGTCGTGTTTAGAGTCATTGGAATGCTTTTAATGAAAAGATTATACATAGATCAGTGGGGGTGGTTTAATAGTAGATTATACAACAAGTGAATAAAAAGGCAATTTAATTCGAGGGACTAAGTTGGATCCCGAGAGCAGCGAAGGATTCTAGATTAGAATCCTGAGCGGAGCGAGGGATACAAGGACCGAGATTAAATTTTTTATTCATGAGTCGTGTAATCTTCTTTTTACCATTGACTGCGAGAAAATAAATAGTAGTACCTTCTTATAGTATTTATATTTATCATATTTTATTAGTAATGTATAATAAATGTGGATTACTAACCATTTAGTGCCGGTGAATGTGTGCGAGTGTAGGAAAACAGCACAATGTTAAAAAACATGCTATTTGTGTTCTCACCAAAATCCCACTGAAATTCTTCAGTAAAGTTCACATCTCTAGTAATACTTGGACTAGACTGTGACTTAAGCTTGACTCAGAACTCACAACACAGAAATGTGACTTTGACTCAACATTATGACTTGAATTTAAAAAAAAACTTGAACAATTTTAATACTTGAATCTGGCTGAATACACTAATCATATGGAGCCGTAATGAAAACAAAAAATAATTTAAGCAAAATTGGCGGGATATTTATTTTTATTTCATTATATAGCTTCTATAGTTTACCTCCATTTTGCCAGCCAGTAGGCACTTTCAGCAAGATTTATTTATTTTTTGACCATAATTCGTATTTCGTGCTTGTTCCAAATTCAAAATGTTTTTATTCACCGAGTGACTAAAAGAGCGTTTTATTCACTGCTATAGATGAATAAAGTGCTCTTTTTTGAGTGGCAATGGTAAAAAATATTATATTATTATATATATAGATGAATATTATTTTATACAATAGATCATATTATTATACTATATTGACTTCAAATTGATTGTGATCGGTGGGGATCTACAGCATAGCTAAGCCTATAATAATATTTTCGTAGTAACTATGACCTAATCTATGGTTTCACTGCAAATATTTTATTAATTTTGCGATGCGTGTATGTGAAATTCGTGATATCTTCTAGAGTTTTCATTTGAATTATATACTGTAACAAGGACAATTTTAATCAATAATATGTGGCCAAGCTAATTAACGTAATTATTTTGATAAGGATTAATACTATATACTTGAAAATAGCCTTGGAATTTATGTAATATTTTTTAACAAAAATTTTAAGATTAAAATGGTTACTGTGAGTCAACCTTAAGAGATAGACATATGCTGACTTTTTTGTAGGTCTTATTAAGTTGTACAACTCTTAGAACGCATAGAAAATATTCTTCTATCTATTTTCAATTGAGCAGCGTTCGTAAGAAACGTGTTTTTTCGACCGTTTTTTTGCCGACTTAGGTTGCAAATTAGGTCTCCACGAATGTACCTTTGATTTAAACGGGATAATATATAGCCTATTTTCATTCCGAAAGTGTATTAGTGAAAGAATTTTTTAAATCGGTTCAGTAGTTTTTGAGCTAAATCATTACAAACATACAAAAATACAAATGTTCTCTCTTTATAATATTAGTATAGATATTAATATTATTAATAATAACCACCACTGTAACTATGTTAATATTATATTTAATCACCCAAAACTTTCTATAAATTATAACTAGGTACTTACACCAAGATTATGCAACGGTGTAATAGTCATCCACGAACATAGCCCGAGACTAGACACATGTAATTCTGCCCAGTATCGGTAATTATTGATTTCTTATGGCAAACCGCCACATGGTGAATTTACCATAATTATACCGTCGCGTCGTTACACTACACTACATGGTGAGAATACACAATCAGAGTGGTTGCAATGGTCTACTTTATACCTACATTTTAGCTCATTATTGAATATTTTTAACCGACTTCAAAAAAAGGAGGAAGTTTCTCAATTCGACCGTATATATATATATAATTATTTTTTTTTTTTTTTATGTTTGTTCGCGGATAACTTCGTCGTTTATGAACCGATTTCGATTATTCTTTTTTTGTTCGAAAGGAGATATTTTAAGTGTGGTACCATGGTAATTTTATCGAGGTATGATAAGTATCTCCAGAGATATTGAGATAAACATCTCAAAATTGGTACTGAAAATGAATAGCGCGGCATTGAAGTCGGTTGTTTTTTAGTTTTTTTAAACGATATTATGTGGTAGAACTTCGGCTATTTTCCTTGTCAGGTATTCAACCGTGAAATAGAAGTAATAGTCCAGTCGTTATATACATTTGGAAATCCAAGTGAACCGACGAAGCTGATTTTTAACCGACTTCAAAAAAAGGAGGAGGTTTTTCAATTCGACCGTATATATATATATATTTTTTATTTTTTTTTATGTTTGTTCGCGGATAACTTCGTCGTTTATGAACCGATTTCGATTATTCTTTTTTTGTTCGAAAGGAGATATCCCAAGTGTGGTACCATGGTAATTTTATCGAGGTATGATAAGTATCTCCAGAGATATTGAGATAAACATCTCAAAATTGGTACTGAAAATGAATAGCGCGGCATTGAAGTCGGTTGTTTTTTAGTTTTTAAACGATATTATTGGATATTGTGTTCGAGGAACTTTGAAAAGCTTAAAGGTACGACCACACTGCGGCGTCCTGCGTCCGCGTGCGCGTTCGCGATCTGATTTTCAATCGTTTTCTGATCGCCGTAGATCGCGTTTGGTGTGAACTAGTCGCTACAAATACTACTGCTCTATCTGATCGCCACCTAGAACGCGCAGGACGCCGCGGTGTGGTCGTACCTTAACTTCAAATTGTTAAAAAAGTTTTTCTACGTCCATTTTCCGCCATCTTGAAAAGTGTAAAACTTTGTTTTTTTTGCAATAAAATCTCGGCTCTCCGCCGAAATACGAAAATTACGGTATAGATACTTTTGTGTTGCTTTTTTAAGCTCTACAATTTCGGCTCAGCGCAAACGGGTCACCGACCACAGCCACCGGTGGCTGTCGCTCGCCACTGCCACTTTTGCAGCAGCGACGGTAGCGGCCATAGATGTTCGGTAGCCACCACATTTTATGCACACGTAGCGTAGCGGTTAACTGTGAGAGGGCAAGAGGGAGGCAGAATGGCGCGTCAGTGGAGAGTATCATTGTAAAACTGTGGTGTCAGCGTCTTGTGTGGTCCGTAGCGGCCTAAAGTAGCGAGTTGCAGACACTGCTGTAGCGCTTGCCGCCGCCGGCCACACATGATCAGCGAGTCCCTACAAAATGTATGAAAAAGCGTGTAAACTCGGTGGCTGTCGGTGGCCCCTTTGCGTCGAACCTTGGGTAAATATACCACGGATTATACACTTGTATTATGTACACTTGACACTTTGCCCTTCAAAAAGGGCAAAGTGTCAAGTGTAATTTACACGGTACGTTAGACTTTCATAATTGATGTCACAAGCTATCCCGAACGCAGTGCTGTGATGTGCATATTTTTGGTAATCCAGATTTTTTCAAGCGACAGTATCTGTTATTGGAAGACGATTGTCTAAACTAATATTATAAACAGGAAAGATTTAATTTTTTGTTTGTTTGTTTGTTACGATTTAACTAAAAACTACTAGACCGATTCAAGAAATTATTTCACTAATTCAAAGCTACATTATCAGCAAATAACAATGGCTATATTTTATCAAGGGTACGGGAACCACGCGGGTGAAACCGCGACGCGCTGCTAGTCTGTAATAAAGAGTGAATTTTTCAAGTGGGCATGGATGGCCAAACCCGAAACTATGACGAATAGCGAAAAGTACTCAAAAACTAAATCTGCAGCATTGGATATTTAAAAAACCAATATTCCTAGCCAGGAATCGAATCCGTTGGTTTTAAAAAAAGACTGTATTATTACACTATTCGATAATGTAGCTAATAAGGAACAAACTATGGGAAGCAATAGGAGGTGTAATATAACATAGAATACTTTTTATCGCGACCTAAACCGCTTTTTTTTATGATATAAGGTAACAGGACAAGCACGTCGTGCGCCTGATAGTAAGCGATGACGTCTACCTATTACAGATACAGTGGCATGCAAAATTCTGGACTGCCAGTATTTTGCATGTCACTGCACTGCGCCTGTTACCTTGAGACATAAAGATATTGAGTCTCACATGCCCTGTAATTTCACTGGACACCTTGCCATTTCAACCTAAAAACATTTCTATTTCACGGCCGAAAATTAATTGGCCACATTGCCAATAAATTTTCGGTACCGACCCAGGCGGACTAGCAGAAGTCCTACCACTATAAAAGCTTGATATGAAAGGTATTGTGGCTCTCAAAACTCGAATAGCGAGAACTCCGCGTCACTGGACTGCGCCCGTTACCCTGAGACATCAAGACGTTATCACCGGTAAATATCAAGAAATTAAAATTATCAATTTAACACGGAGAAATCAGAAACAATAAAATTGCAAAGGTTTCCGCTTTTTCAAAATTTTATTTCACCACTTTGTCGGCGTAATATATATACATACCCCTACAAAATTACAGCTTTCTAGTAGTAACGGTCTCTTAGCTTTTGCTAAGTCAAGTCCGAGGTTTTCCTCGGACAGACAGACAGACAGACAGACAGACAGAGGGACGGGCATGACGAAACTATAAGGATTCCTTGTCAGGACTACGAAACCCTAAATGTTTTTAGGGTTTCGTAGTCCTGACAAGGCGCGGGTGGAGCGCGGACGTGATGTTTCACGTCCGCGCTCCACCCGCGCCTTTCGTCCAATATGAGGCATTTTCAGGAGATGGTTATATTTTCAAGCAATAGGATGCCCTATTGCTTGAATTTATTTATTTATTCATTATATTAATTCATTTATTCACACTAAATACTTAAATCGCGTGTAGAATTCTACATAGGGTATTTGTCTTAGATAATTAGAATACACTATGAGAGGTCTATTTATATAGTAATGAACCAGTTAGTCATAAGCCATAACACGCCTACAACGATGACACGGATAATTTAGGCCAATCTGCGTATGCGTCACTTCTTAGGTCATTTTACTACATGGCCTAATAAAGGACTTATTTTTTGTAAGAAAACTGTAGATCAGGTTTATTTCTGTGCTCTTATATAATATTTTAAAAGATTTCGATGATTGCGAGATTCGGTGATATTTCGGACGGAGGGAAAATCGACACAAACTTTACTTTGTAAATAAGGACTTGGTAATGAATAATATTTAGAGATAATAAGTCAATTACTCAGTAATTCGAAAATGTTTTTTATTGTAGTTATTTCTGATATGAGTTACCTAAAAATATTTTGAAACATCAGCCATTGCATACAGCTTCAATCTTTTTGCTAAGGTTTTGCGTGACGCTCGATTAAATAGCGATTATTCGAAAAAAATAGCGAAGAATACCGACCTTGTGAAGCAAGTTCAGTATGGGAAAAATCTTATTTCTCCAAATTAATTAGACTTTTAGTTGCTCACCCTTGCCTTCATACTACTGAGACATCTCTAATATTTTTCTGCACCTGTTAAGGGCCATCGTCTGTCCCATTAAGTGGAGTAAAGCACCTGTTGCCAAGAGATCGATGTGCTTCGTCAAGCGCATCGCTGCAGCGCTGCGCAGCCGACCGCGCGCCGGGAGCCGTTAAACGTAAGCACAATGGATGTAGTTTCAGTTATGAAGATACAGCGCAACAGCTACTTAATTATATGAAATATATTGTTTATAGTCTCTTATTCTTCATGATCTTGTTTCAAGGCTTGACCGTGAAGCCCCATGGCCAACAACGGGGCTTCACGGTAAGAATGGTAGCAGCGATGGTAAACCAGCAGATAAGGGCAAGTTACTACCACCGACCAAATGAGTAAATGACCGATATGTGCCATAAGTAATCGATAAGTAGAGTTCTGCTACGATGTTTGGTGGAAGACGAGTTAAGATCGTTCTATGATTTCTTGTCACTGTCAAATTCCTCTTTCTGAATAACCCGATGCCATCTTAGGTTATCTCACGTAATTGTATATACTAAGTAAAGACTATCCTGTCTCGACAAAAATATATTGATTATATAAATTATCCTGGGCTGGATACACTGAAAAGCGCCTAAAATCGAACACTGGACAATCAGCTTTTGGACTATTAAGCCGTAGGGTACGGATTTCTTGGCAGAGCGTCATTTATACTAGCTAAGATAGGTACTTCTTATTGATTAATCTGTGATTTAAACTCAAATAAATAATTCAAAAAGCACTGCAACGTGGAAAAAAGTTAAGTTTTCACAAATTATTCTACAATGTCTGAAGACAACTCATCTGACGTCGAATTTGAACATGAGTAAGAGTCGAGCTTCTTTATAGATACATAGTGATATAGGTACAAAGAAAGGTAGGAAGATAAGTATCTATTTAGTTTCATATTTTATCACATAATGAGTGGCATTGAAATAGTTGTACTTATAATAACGACGTATATTCACGATGACAAAGAATCAAGAATCAAAGCATTTATTCAGTATGTAGGCAGTATAAATATACGCACATATACACGTCAAAATCATAAATCATAAAATAAATCATAACCAATTATCAAGTAAACATAGCAAAAGCAGAATTTAACGCTTTGAATTAGAAAAAAAAAGTAATGAACCATTCAGCTGTCATCCAATCGTTTACGTCAGAATATTTTAAAAAAATTAAAGTAGGTTAAAACCAACCAAAAGACAAGAATCAAAATGAGCTTCTACAGTCGTTTCCTAGCACTGTGCTTCTTAAACCCATATTTTGAGTATAAAAATACTCACTCGGCTCGACATAGTATTTGATAGATCGCCCTGGCTTTTTTAGGCAGTACCTCCCCGAAGAGTCAATGAGAAACCATTTTAAGAAGGTATAAATATGAAAATAAGATTAGGAAAATATTTACTAAACACACATACACAAACACGATTCTCGACTACTCCATCTCTTGACTATCCAGCTCTTGATAGTCTCCTCGCGGATATCATCGCACCACCACATCTGAGAGAGTTATACTACGCTACGTTTACAAAATTATGGTTGTCTCCACTCCACATATAAACCGAATTACAACAGCAGCTGTAGGTTAAAATTATTAAAATTTAAAAACTAACAAAAACGACTGCCATGCCGTGCGAGACAGTTTCAGTAGCAAGTTTGATACATTTCTCATCATATCTCTAGAGATACTAATCATATCTTGAGAAAATTTAAATGGGACCACCTTGTAAATAAACTGTACCTATTAAAAAATAATCTTTTAAATCGGTTAACAATTTGCGAAGTAATTGGTGAACAAACAAACAAGCAAAGCGTACAGACGAATTGAAATTCTCCTCCGTTTTGGAAATCTGTTGAAAAACTGTAATCGATATTTGATGGACACCTTAAGGTAGTATGCAAATTTATAAATAGACGCCTTGATGAAATTAAGTCACGAGAAAACATTTAGTGAAACTATTCTAAAGCCGGCATTTGACTTCAACACACAAACAATATCCAGTAAATTATTACAATATCTCAAAGCCTGTCTTGTCCAAAGCCTCGAAGGTGGCTGACCGAGGCAAGCGGAGCGCAGCGGAGGGCGTCATGCTCCGCCGCGCTCCACGGGATAATGACATTGCTTCTTGGCAATCATATCTCACAGGCAATTAGCTGGTCATAGACGTTGGAGGGAACTTGGTCTTTAGGCAGGTGGCTCTTATAGAAATATCTATGAGGTATTTGACACATCAAAACCCTTGGATATATATATTAGCTGGTCTATCTAGCTGGGTAATAACCCCAATTATATTTACTTTTGACGTGATAACGTCTTATAATTCGATAAACGCCGGCTGGACGCACGAAAAATTGTCACGTTCCGCGTGCAAGCACGAGTAAATGATAGTACAAGTGCCAGCTAGAGCGCGGAACAAGTGATAAAGAGGCAAGATCGTTTGACGTTATCACGTAAAATTATTGTCCATAAACCGACTTTACAGACAACCATTTTTTTAGGGTTCCGTAGCCAAATGGCAAAAAACGGAACCCTTATAGATTCGTCATGTCTGTCTGTCTGTCCGTCCGTATGTCACAGCCATTTTATTCCGAAACTATTAGGACTACAGAATTGAAACTTGGTAGGTAGATGTATTCTGTAAACCGCTTTCCGATTTTTATACAAAAATAAAACATATTAAGTTTAAGGGGGGTTTATTATTATTAAGGTTTATGTACATCCCATACATGGAACTCAAACAAAAAAAAAAGTTTCATGTTTTTTTTTTGTGTGTGGATAGGTCTTTAAAAATGACATTGAGGTTCTTAAAATCATTTTTTCTCAAAGTCAATCAAAGATAGGCGCTCTAAAGTGGTAAAATGTGTGCCCCCACCCCCTCTAACTTTCAAAGGATTGGAGGGGAAAAATCTAAAAAAAATATATGCTGTAGATTTCAATACAAACTAACAACAAAAATTGGTTCGAACCAGATAACTTTGTTTTTCATACAAACACTACGAAAAACAAAGTTATTTTTGTAGTTGCGAAAAATCATAGTTATAGAATACTTTACTGTGTTACGGAACCCTACGAGTGCGAGTCCGACTTGCACTTGGCCAGTTTATTTTATTAGATGTGATATGTTGGCATTGATTCTTGGTAAGCATATCTCACAGGAAGTTTGCTATAATAGTCGTAGACGTAAGAGGGAAATGGTAAAACATGGTTTTGAGCCAGGTATATCTCCCAGATTAAATATTATAAAGTTAATTAATACCAATAACATTTTGGTACTAGACTGTGACAGTATTTCCATACAGACTTTCATCCCCTATTGTTATTTTACACCCTTGAGGGTAAAACTTTTACAAACTTTGAATGTCATATTTATTTATATCAAATCAACAACCTAAAAAATAAGTTTCATGCTTCTAGCTCCTAAAATGACGATACTTCCATACAACTTTTCATTCCTCCTTTCAACCCCTTACAAGCCTTTTTTCGCATTAAAAAGTAGCCTATGTCCTTTCTCAGGCTCTATACTATCTGTGTACCAAATTTCATTTAAATCGGTTCAGTGGTTTTGGCGTGAAAGTGACACAGACAGACAGACAGACAGAGTTACTTTCGCATTTATAATATTAGTTAGGATTAGGATAGTTAGGATTTGGATTAATTCTTAGTAAAATTTTCTCACAGCTGGTCATAGACGTTGTAGGGAATTGGTACAACATCTTTGAGATCTTTAATACTTACTTTAAAAGTTCGGAGATATTTTACTAGAAACACTTGAATAGTTTGTTTTCATAATAAACATTTCATTCAAAGGTAAAATGAACGAAGTCAACGTCAGGTGGGTCTTTTAAAAACATCTTATCAGTGTTCTTCAATCTAAAGTTGCCAGGTACTGAGCCACGATGATTTTAAACAGGTCTGCCTAGTCTCGTTTTAAATAGTATTTAAAATGAAAATTGGCTAAGTATAGCTGTGAGAAATTACAGCCAAATCGATTGAACCTTAAAGGCAACAAAAAAAAATACAAACTGACTTTCGCATTCATAAAATGGATAATAGGAGATTTCCGATGATTGCACGATTTTCAATAAGTAAGTAGGTACCTTCTCTTAAAGAAAGAGCCCAAAAATTTTCTGTAACCAAGATTGTTGTCATACTCGAATAAAAAAAATCTGAATTCGGTCGGTTTCTAAAGCGTTCGGCGTCACCGAAGGTACCAGAGCGGAACTAGATGGTTTCGGTCTGATGCGCACGCGCCGACTAAACCGCGGGTATCCATCCTTCAATTTAGACGATGCTACTCGTATGTGCTAGTTTTATGAACACCATCTAGATTTTATACGGACTTTTTCTAAGCCAGTTCCTACTCAACTTTAATACTTACTTTATGCGCCACACACTTGTTGTGGCGTAAGTGTGAAAGAGACAAGTAGGTATAAGTTCTCATATGGCGTAATGAGTAATTATTAGTAATATGATGTCTCTTTTACTCTCTCACAAAGACGAACTATCCATCTCGCTCATACACTTCATGGTGACAACAGTCTAACAGTCTAATGAAAAAATAAATTACCATTTTTTCTGTTTCTTTAACAAAAGAACAACCAGACAACCAACCAACCAGATCTCAACGTGAAGGACTGTCCTTCACGTTGAGATCTGGTTGTTACACGTGAAATTAGACTTTACATGTCTTTCACAGTGCCTGTGTAGTTTTTACAGTGTCTAAATACAAGAATGCATTTTATTAGGTATGATTTTTATGATATAAGTTTATCGACTGCATATTATCGGACATTTAGTATATTGATACTAGTGAAATACTCACAAATACTAGTAGCGATCACGGTAGGTAATTAATTACCTTAAATTCTTCTAGTCAATATAGCGGGGGTACAACTCATCTAATGTAACAAAATCTTAGCGTCTAGTGAATAACTTCAGATGTATTTCTTTAGTCGAGTTTTAATTTATCAATATGTTCAATGTTAGCGTATTAGATAATACTCGTTGTGAGAAAACCAACATTAGTATTTTATATACATTTATATATTACTTATTAAAACTCAAAAAATAGATTTAAGAAAAAAAAACCGACTTAGGTCACATCCTCATGCTGAGTTTTTGAATCTTGGGAGACGAAGATATTACTGTTCTTGTATTATATTCCATACAATTATGATCTACGGACTATGTCCAAAACCCGACTGCAACACGAAATTCCATCTCGACATCACATGAACAATGTGATAATCATCATCATTAACAGCCAATAACGTCCAATGTTGGACATAGGCCTCTCCTATGGATCAATGCGATAAATTATTTGTAATTTAATTAAGGTAGGTTAATGAAAAAAAATTTAAAAGCCTTCTTTGTAAGTTTAGACATTAGACGGTAGTGAAATGAGATATCGGACTACTAACTTTACCCCAATCTATATACCTAGCGCATACCTATAACTATCGTATTTCGTTTTGTAAACATTATGTGGCTTTGACAAAGAATACAACTCTGAGACCCTGAAGTAACAAGAAATCTTTTGTTAGAGCGCTACCGAAATCCCAACTGAGCCTCCAATTTTCGGCTATTTTTTTAAAATATCTTATAGGCTTGCGTTTGAGCACTATCTCACCTGTTGGTAAGTGATGATGCGGTCGAAGATGGTAAGCACGCTAGGCCTAGAGAGGGAACTGGCTCTCAAGAATAGCTGCCGGAACACATTAGATGTTTGGTGACAGATTTTCTAACTTGAGGGAGCTGGCCAGGCGGACACGCATAGTGTCCTACCACCATGCGGGGGTCGTTGGTTTTTTAACGATGTTTTTCCTTCACCGGAGGGCCACTGTGAAAAGCGCACATACATTTTTCAATAGAAGAATCCATTGGTGCACGACGGTTTGAACTCGGTACCTCTGCCATCAATGCCTACCGTTCTCTCGATTACGCCACCAGGCCCTCAATTCAATATTCTTATAAATCACAATCATGCATGTTTTTCTGCTATTTTCTATAATGTTCCACATCGTGCCATTAGAAGTATTTGATCTATAACGATACCTACGACACTATCTGAGCTACAAATCAGTTTTTATTTTAAACCACTTCTATCTCATATAACGTAAGTAAATACCTAGGTCTAGTCTAAAACTAACTGCTCAAACATCTGACATTAAGCGGTCAACGTCCTGCCACCGCATTTAATCACACTAATTGCTATTTAGGCAGATGACAGATGACTCCTGTCTTAGCATGCTAAGAAGCACAACTGTACTTAATCTGTGGTCGACGTGAGGTCCAGTTAATTCAATGAGGAAGCGACAATAATTGAATTAGTCAACTCTCTAGTTTTAGGGCTGTCAACTTATTGTAAGAAAACCACCTGAGTTATGTTTGTTTATCTAAAACTTAAATGCCTCGTTTCTGGTATTCGATGCAATCCTCGAATCATCTGACGATCTTGTCAAAAAGTAGCACAGCGGCTTTGATTATTTACAAGTAAATAATCAAAGCACAGTGGTCAGATCTCGACAAATCAAACTATGTAGGTAGCTCAAGAGATTAGCTAGCTGAAGTGGCAGTGGGTTGTTCACATCTGTCGTAGAGCCGATAACCGTTGGGGTAAACGTGTTCTACAGTAGATACGGTGGCTTAGCAAATGTAGTTTAGGACCAAGGAGATTACAGCAAACTTTAACGTTCTTGCTTTAATGCCTTTGTTTAGGACGGACGCCCTCCAGTTAGGTGGAGCGATGATATATACGCAAGCTAGCTGGCAGTGGTTGGAAACGAAGAGCTGAGACCAAGCTCAGTGGCGTACCATAGGAAATAGGTTCACATTGGATAGGGATTAGCAGATGATGATTATATTCTAGCCAACCTGAAACATACTTTCCTTGAAAAAGTTTCTGTGATAAGTACAACTAAAACATACAAAACAAAAAGAATATAGATACCTATAAATATTTTAAAAAATCAGTACTCAAAATTAGTTATAATAACAGTGCTTAAAATAATTTATACTAATGCTGACAAGGAAATACATAACTGTTACGCATAAATAAGTTCAAAGGTCATTCTCAAACACACGCACATTTTTAGTATTTCGTTGATATATTATTGCGTTTTTATTAACATTGTTAGAGCAATTTTGAAAGCAACGACCTTTACGAGGAATGTAATCTGTGCAAAAATGAATACATAACATACCTGCTACAACAGTCGCTACGCAATCAGCAAAATGTAATCACTTTCATTCAGTGTTTTTTTTTATATTTATATCATAGATAGTACTTCAGAACAAAGAGATGATGACCCTATATAATATTGTTATCTTTGTTAGAGCTATATGTGTCACATGTGGCTGCAAGCTGTGTAATATAACATTGAGAGTCGTCTGGTCAACACTGGACACCTATGTCCTGTGTGTGACAAACATTTCAAACACTTCGCGCAATAAAAACCTAACGCTTAAAAATAACTTAGCTAGTACAACTTTAACAAAACAATAATAGGAAACACATTCTAATTAAAAAAAATTGATACTTGGTTCAAATTGTGTATACATTTATGATTCATTAATCTGAAAATAAGAGCAATTAAATTGATTTTCCTACCAGCCAGTAAACTTACCTTAACGGCGTAAACGCAGTGAAGTGTTGAAAAGAGGTTGCATATATATTTAGCGTGAATGTGGAACTTTTTGGCGCAAAACAAGCAGGTTGCTGCTATGCTCGGGTTGCTGAGCGCAGCTGCCGTTGTGGTGGTCATCTTGGCAACCAAAGGGACTAACCACAGTGCAGCTGAAAACCTTCTGGAGGAAACTGAAGATATAAGTGATGAAGCTCATACATTTTCTACTGATGTGTAAGTATAAAATAGTTGCAAATTAATTTCTATTTATTATTTTATCAATTTACTCTGCTTTGTCTAATGCCATATTTATTCTGTGCTAACGCTTAACTTTACAAACAGGTGGGCAAGGCAATGTACTGATATAACGCCTATTGGTTAAATTATAGCAATGCACTCTTAACTCGGTAACATGATTGTTTAACTACTGCCTACCTTACCTTATTGTCTTTGACATACTTACATAAATGAGATACAAGGTCGTCACAGTTAATCTACTGAAACAAAAAAAACTTCATACAAATATACAAAATCAAAATGCCGCCGGGAGGGAATCATGCGCGCAATAATGCTATTGTTGATGCGGCAATGCTAAGCTGAATGGCAATGTTCTTTGAGCCAAATATAGGCCAGCATTAGTCACAAGGCACTTTGACTAGGCTTGGCCTATACTAAACAGTCAAATAGGACATGGTCTTATGTCTATACCGAGCCTAACTACAAGCTCTCAATGACCTGCAAATGGCTCAAGTCAAATACGGTACTCACTATGACTTTAAAATAAAGGAGGAGGTTCTCAATTCGCCTGTATTTTTTTCATATTTATGACCTCAGAACTCCGTCATTTCATAACCAATTTGGAATATTCTAGTAGCAAACAAGCGAAAATATTGATTGTCATTTGTTATGCACACCGAAATATAAACCATACCTGAAACATCTATGACCTGAAATTACCACAGACCTGCTACATATTAAACTTGATCGCGTACACCGGCCCCTTTCTTTTGTATGGACAACTTACAACATATACAGGACTAGCAGGTTGTTAGACAAGGACACACTCCCACCCTGGTGTCTCTCAATTGGGCCGTTTTGTTCTACAAAGCAATTACAACCTTATTGCTAAAGTATTCGGATTAAATTGAATTTGTCAAAACATCTGAGGTGCACCGTCCCTTTATATTACGTCTATGGAAATTACAGATGACCATAGCTTACACGATTGTCATTTGTTTTCCACGGCCAAATAAAACTATACGTGCTATGTCCAACTTTTCAGACTCCCCTCGAACCCTCGCTTCATGCCATCCATCGGCAACGGTCACTTAGCCACAACCGTCTTCAGCGACACAGTCTACATGAATGGCCTCTACAACGGCCGGTCGGGCCACAGCCACCGCGCAAGAATACCCAACTGGGCTAACATCAGACTAAACTCAACTCTTTCTCCACATAAGCACTCTCCGATCTATAGCTTGGACACCAAGGAAGCGGTGTTTAAAGTGAGAGTGGATAATGAGAGATCGGTGGTAACACATAGAGTGTACGCGCATAGATACTACACGAGGACGATTGTTAATCAGGTGCAAGTGGTGCCGAAACCTCATGGTGAGTGTAAAATCATTTCACTTACTATGTCACTGTTTGATAATTACACTGCCTTCTTCATTTTCGCAAAAGAAAAAAGATTTTGAAAGCCCGTTCGCGTAAAGGATAGAGACTTGACTTATAAGCAAAGGTCGTCGGTTCAGATCTTAGCACGGGTGTTCGTCCACAGGTGGTAGGTAGCATATTACATCGATGTTCCGCCTGATTTGCTACCAAAAAATAGCTTACTACCATCTAGGAGAAAATCTGCCGCCATAAGTTTACGGTGTTTCGGCACCCTTGAGAGTCAGAGTATTCTAGGCCTAGCGTGTTCACCGTCGTCTACCACATCATCGGTTACCACCAGGCGAGATAGTGGTCAACAAAATATTTATATTTTGTGGTCTGAATAGAATACAAATAATGATTAATCGTTACATTTTTATTATTTTGCAATTATTATCTTCCTTGCAACTTTAAAGTAAATCACAAATAATCTTTAAGTAGGCAGGTACTATGATCATTGGTAGTAAGAGACCTATCATTCATTTGCTCAAGGGGTCAATTAATTGGTCACATTGATCATTGTCATATCGTACCATACCTCTTCTATTTGTTATCCCGTATTTCCGCTTTCAAACTCAACGAGCAAACTCGTAAAGAATGGGAACTAACTCTCAAGGACAACTGTCAGTACATCTACATTGCGCAACGTACGTAGAATGTAGCAATTAATCTTATTAAAGTATCAAATTTTCTCCTTGATAGTGGTAATCTAGTTTTTGGTAAAGTCATCTCCTACTAACTGAGGGCAATCACAATAAAGCGGAGTTTTCCATAGACCTATTCATCCAACAAATGAATCATTAATCTCTATCTCACAGTTTATTTCAAGGATGTGCATTACGTAATGCAGTTGCTTGCAGCAATGCTGTTGCAGTCATTTTCATCACTCATTCCATTATCGGATTTAACAACCGGAAGTACTGAAGTAACTGAGATATTCTTAGTAAACTTCGTTGAGAAAGGAAACATTCATTTAAATACAACCTCGTGAATTAATATTATTTGGATGCTTTGAGAATGCTGATCATGTCAGATCCTAGTAGGATAGGAATAAGTAGGATAGGAATAAGTAGGTTAGGAATAAGTAGGATGGGATTCTTTTTATATGACTCCGACACTCCACACGAGCTCAATTTTCGGATGTGTTTTTTGAGTCACTATACATCGAATAGTATTCGAGAAATTAAATTAAATTATTTTTTATTTTTTATTCAGATGGAAGGGCTTAATTAACACATTTTAAATATATATTTATTGTTAGCGGTTGCTCGCGGCTTTGCTTGCATGCACCCAATAATTGGGAGTTATTTCTAATATAAGAGCGTGATATTTTACTGTATTACTCTATACTTTCCAAGATGCATTACGCGATATTTTATCACGCTTTGCTAGCAAAATGGGTTAAACGGTGACTATGACACATAATTTGATGTTCACAGTATAAGGTTAAATCAAATGACCTCAAATTCAGTAGCAAACTACTTTTCCAGATCCAAATTTCATCCACATGGAAATATGGGTAGCTCTGAAACTCCTACCAGGCGATATGAGCAATGACATATCTTTCCACTCACCCCACCCTGAGATCATTGACGGTCGCACTATCTGGAGTACATGTGGGCAGACGGAGGAAACAGAAGATCCTCATTATCAGACGTTGCCGATAGACGTCTGTGTTTTTTGGACGTCGGTACCTGATCACCTAGTGGTGCCCCAACATGGGTCAAGAACATTTACGTTCGTAATGACTGCTGATAAGAATAGGACGGTGGCGAGAGAGGAGTTGATGAAAGGTTGGTGTTTGCAAGATCTATTTTTCAGATGAAATGCACATGGCCTCTATTTTACTTAATCTTGTAGTGATGGGACTTCTGCTAGTCCGCCTGGGCATAGAATAAAAACAACAGTCTGGGGCAGTACCACCACTTTGCCAATAAATGTTCACCCGTGAAATAGGAATGTTTTTCGGTTGAAAAGGCAGGGTGTCCAGTGAAATTACAGGGCATGTGAGACTCAACATCTTTATGTCTCAAGGTAACAGGCGCAGTGCAGTGACATGCAAAATTATGGTAGTTCAGAATTTTGCATGCCGCTGTTTCTGTAATAGATAGACGTCGTCGCTTACCATCAGGCGAGCGTCGTGCTTGCCCTGTTACCTTATACCATAAAAAAATCTTATATGAAGACGCTGTCTAAAATGGTATCGTGCCTAGAAGTGAAAGATGGCAGATGCAATCATCCACGCGCGATCTACGGCGTGCCGAATAATCGAGTTTGTAGCCTAGCCTAGCCAAATAGGGCAACTTTCCCTGCTCACTTCATTATCTAGATGGCACTGACCATTTTGCAGAAACACAGTCAAAATAATTACAACATGACCTAGTTTGGTTTCTAGATTACGACCGAACTTACCATCAAAGGCCACCAGCTAAAAACTACACCGGGAATACCTGTAGTATTAACATTTATGAACCTATCATTGATGGCAATGACCACCAGCTATCTCATTTTTGGCATATAATTATAAACTGGGTTTATAGTGATCAATCACTTGTTTTCAAAATTTTATTACGTCTCATAAATGTGAACTTTAGGCCCTAGATATAAGTTTGATATTTCTAACATGTGGAGCCTTTTTTGAATAAACTTGTGGATAGTATTACAGGAGGACGGTGAAGAGTTGTTCGATAAACATGTGGACCACTGGACGAAGCTGTACCAACAAGCGAAGATGGATATTGAAGGGAATTTAAAGTTGGTAAGGATCGCACACAGAGAATACGAGTACCCACATATAGTCCATGCCTCTGTCTCGATACCATACTAACGAAATACCTTATTTTCAGGCCAAAATAGTGAATGGGATTTGGTACTATTTCCTAAGCTCGTTGCCAGCCGAACAGTCACACTACCCACTCGATAGGTTCTATGGACTGAGTCCCGTGGGACTTGCTAGTGGAGGGACCTTTGAAGACTATGAAGGTATGAATCCTCTTCATGTCACTGCTGGTAAATACTTCTTTTCTCTTTCTGCATATCACTGAGTGTTATCTTCAGCTTTTTTACTTTTAATTTCGCATGCTTATATTGTCGCTATTTTGAAAAGCTCAAGAGCTTTTCGAAACACCGGTAGTCGTTAGGGACTATTTAAAGATAACGACATGAAGTGCCTAATATTGTTAGTGCTAGCCTGGATTATTGGAATAGAAGTACCTAGATGACTAGCTAATACGCTGACTCGTTTGGATTGCATATGCACGTAGATACACTAATTCAAAATTCTTCGGTAATTCTGGTAAAAGTAAAAATTTGGTAATTCTGGAATTAATTAATTGACTGGTCAAGCCAAATTTTACGAAAAACTTCCTATAGTTTTAGAACCGTTTGATGTTGAATAAACCTAGATTTTTTCATTTTAAACAAAATAAAGGTTATTCCAGGTCACAACTTCTGGGACACAGAAACGTGGATGTTTCCATCCATCCTGCTGCTATTCCCAAAGTATGCAGAGAAGCTGCTACAATATAGACTAGACACAGCATACGTGGCTTCTGAACTTGCTAAACTAACCGGACATAAAGGATATCGGTAAGTTCACTATTATGGTCGTGTAGACGTTGCACTGTTGCCAGAATTTTTAACTACTGATTCAGGAACTGACTGACTGAGTCCTGAAGGCCTGACATGGCTTACGTGGTGTGGTATAACAAGCAACTAGGACCTACGCACAATATACGTTTCTTTCAACTTTCAAACCACAGTAGCGCCTATCCAATTACTCACCCAGCTGTGTATGTATTAAGGTGAGCCAATGAGAATTGCTTTAAATATTTTTTTTATGCTGTATAGGCAAGCGTTTGACCACTATCTCACCTGATGTTAAGTGACGATGCGGTTGACGATGTAGCACGCTTACCTAGTAAATACCTGTTCACTCGCGATTTGAAGACCCCCGGGTTGTAGCTATCGGGAAACACAGACACCGGCAAGGAATTCCATGCCATTAAATGCCACTTAGTCTGCGCTCATTTATATAACCTGTGTAATTCATCAGCCAATTTACAACTAGGTTGTATGTTTATCTTCGTCGGTTATTTTTAATGCCATATAACATAGCTGTTATAATGTTATAACACACATACACACACGTGTATATGAATAACAGCTTTGCCAGAAAATATAGGATAATTTAATGCTTGCTTAAGCAAGAGGACAGTTCTAGTGAAATTAAACAGTTGTACAATTACCAGTGATATGTTCTTTTACGTAGTGTATGATATGACGCCCTACGGCGAGATAGAGCGGCGATCTGCGCAAAGTAGCTGGCAGTCATTTGAATGTCATTGGATGCGAAGAGCTGAAGATCGGGCTCAGTGGTGAACATTAGGAGTGGCCTATGTCCAGCAGTGGGTGGACTAGCATAGGCTGCTGATGATGATGATGATGTTCCCATTAAAATCTGTGTTACACAAAATAGACATTAGGTAACTGTTATCCGTGGGACTCAGAGCTCAATTATTATGTAACGTTTTCTTGGGTTTTTATTTATTTAAGTTTCCCGTGGGAGAGTGCGTATACCGGTGTAGATGTGACACAACCCTGTTGTCCAGAAGTGGCGGAGTTTGAACAACACATCGGAGGATGCATAGCGTTCGCGGCGAGACAGTTCCTTGCAACTACGAGAGATGAAGAGTGGTTGAAGGTATTTTTAAAATTATAATATATAGGTACCAATGATCTAGCCATTAGAACAAAGATATTTTTAGGTACTCTCTTTAGAGTAGGTACCTGGGCCGGTAGTCTCTACATGCATAGATGAATGAATGAATGAACGATGAATTTCGAGTGATAATCGTTGATACGATAATATCGTTTATAAACTAAAAAACAACCGACTTCAATGCCGCGCTATTCATTTTCAGTACCAATTTTGAGATGTTTATCTCAATATCTCTGGAGATACTTATCATACCTCGATAAAATTACCATGGTACCACACTTGGGATATCTCCTTTCGAACAAAAAAAGAATAATCGAAATCGGTTCATAAAAGCCGAAGTTATCCGCGAACAAACATTAAAAAAAAAAAAAAAAAAAAAAATATATATATATATATATATATACGGTCGAATTGAGAAACCTCCTCCTTTTTTTGAAGTCGGTTAAAAAGAGATGCAGATAACAACTGTCTAGCTGCATCTCATTCTAGCAGACGCTTGCTATGACGAGACGCATCGCATGTAAAGACCGCCACCCCTGGTCTTTAGAATAATAATAAATACCTGACTGTTTAGTCAGTACACCACAATTCATTGGCAATTTAATCGACCGAACAACAAGATGCGGAAAGGTATGTAAATGGTGGATGTGTGAGATGTTTATTTTGAGTCCATATCATTTTAAATTACATTGAAATCAGATTTATCTGACAAACCTCATGTTTTCTTTTCATTCTTTTCATATTATTGATGTCTAAATCTTTTTTTGAGGGCCCGGTGGTGTAGTAGGACAATGGTAGGTTTTGATACCAGAGGTACCGAGTTGAATCCCCGCCGTGCACCAATGGATTTTTCCATTGGAAAGCTTATGAACGCTTCTCACAGTGGCCCTCCGGTGAAGAAATAACATCGTTAAGAAACCATCTTCAACCGCATCATCACTTACCAACAGGTGTGATAGTGGTCAAACGCTAGCCTATATGATATAAAAAAAATTGGTTTAATTCCTTTAATTTTCAACATTCGTAATTTTCATCGACCTTTGCTTCAATAAATAATTAATATTTTCGCTAACAATACAAACTTAAACTATTTAGTAGGTTCCGCCACAAAAGCCATCTAGCGAGTGTATTTGAACTGTTTGTTTTTATGATAATGCCTCATTCGTGTTCATTTCATAATTTTATAATATTTCAGAACGGAGGCTGCTCTCTGGTCACACACATCGCAGATTTTTGGGCATCTCGAGCCGTTATTAACTACAATACTGGACTTTATGATATCGAAAGTAAGTTTTATTTACTTTGAATCTGGTGAAATAAACAATTGTTGTTACGGTCCATATACGTGTAACGTGTGCAGAACAGCTAGTGTTTATTTAAGCACAAAAAAAAACTATAAAACTATTTCAAAAAGATTAAAATGTAAATTAGTGCAATGAAAAGCATAAAACTATTACAAAAAGATTCTCTCCGGCGGGGAATCGAACCCCGGTCTCCCGCGTGACAGGCGGGGATACTTACCACTATACTACCGAAGACTTGTACACTATGATCGAAATTTAGTGTTTTTATTAAAGTATCAAGTGTTTGAATGTTTATTGGCCAGTTTCTGAGTACATTTATTGAGAGTTTATCTATTCAATATCAGATACAAATTATATAAACTGTCAATAAACCGACCTCAGAAACCAACCATTAGTGGGTCAAATATAGGAAGCTAATTAGATAATTAGAAAAATTGTATGTATTGTTATCATTAGTAATGTTCATTATACTTACATGACAACTTCTTTAAAAAGGCTTGTGTTTGAGAAATAATTTGAATTTTAATTATTGTCATTTGTAGTTAGTGGGATTCAATGCTGGTTTTATTTTTCGTAGATCGGAAATTTAAACTTGACTTTTCCCATCATAAGTGTCCAAGTATTTTACCTCCGAAACTATTTACTCGATTTTATTATGAGGATTATAATGCCAGAGTATGATCAGAAAATGTTTTTGACACAAAAATAAATCTTAGCTTAAAACATTCTAAGATTAAAACGGCATAACCAACAGTGTATATTGATCCTAAATTTTGTATTGTCAGATGTGATGGGGCCAGATGAAGACCACTCGAACATCACAAATTCTGCATTTACCAACGTCGTGGCTGGTTATTCACTTTACTTAGCACAGTAAGTACCAACCTACAGACAAAATAGGTAGGTAAGTAGCTTGATGATTATTAAAGTTCAAGGTCATATCAATTTTTTAACATAGTTTATCAACTTAGTATGTAACTTATAAGTTATAACTTAATGACACTTAAGTTCCGAGAGATCCAGTTCCCATTCTAGGCCTAGCGTGTTTACCATCTTCGACCGCATCATCACTTACCAACAGGTGAGATAGTGGTCAAACGCTAGCCTATAAGATATTAATAAAATAAACAAAAAAATACAAATAAATTGAGTACACTCATTTTGTCAGTTAATAAAACTGGCCAAGTGCGAGTCAGCATCGCGTCTCTTATCGCACACTTAGGGAGGGTTCCATACGATACGCAACATAACAGAGTTTCAACCTCATATATTTGATTACTTGATATTACCAAGAATATTTGGTTTGGTCGCGATCTAGAAAGACTACTAGCGCCATCTATGTCATTTTGCCGAAACTAATTAGATAGATGGCGTTTAAAAACACGTTCTTTGTATGGGGACCCCCTTTAATTTTTAACTTTATTTTGTTTTTAGTATTTGTTGTTCTAGCGGCAACAGAAATACATTATCTGTGAACATTTCAACTGTCTAACTATCACGGCTAATGAGCTATAGCCTGGTGACAGACAGACAGACAGACGGACAGCAGAGTCTTAGTAATAGGGTCCCGTTTTACCCTTTGGGTACGGAACCCTAAAAATGGATATTTCTACTGATTATAAGGTTTTTACATTTATCTATGTTATAACATGGATAAATTTAAATATTATTGCGATCTGTTATAACCGATCCCAGAAATTAGCCCAAAAAAACACGTGTACACGACATAGAGTAGGAGGCCTAAGGCCACATCTACACTATGTATTTTATATGACATCCAACTAAGCAGTGCACCGACTCAGACTTTTAATGATGATAACACATTATTTACAGATACGTATCTTGTCTCTGCAAATCTTACTACCTCGCCAAAGATCCAGAGCATTACGCAGACATAGCATGGAGTCTAGCCCTACCGTATGATGAAGAGCTAGACTACCATCCTCAGTTCCAAGGATACAAGAGGGGAGAGAAGATAAAGCAGGCTGATGCTGTGCTGCTTGGCTTTCCTCTGCAGTATGCTATGAATGTGTAAGTCTTACCTATTCCTAGCCACACATAACCTTCGCGATTGCACCGATACACAAACGACACGACTTATCCAACTACAAGGATTTATTTAACTACTCGTATCAAGTCCACTTTTCACTAGTGCGAGTTTTTTAGACGGGCTCCCTTACTCATTCACATTATAGTAAACGCAGATTATGTATAGTATTAAAAAGCGCCATCTAGTGTGCATAATAGTATTTACTGTAATGTCTGACTAATCTAAAGATACTTACACTAGGCACTCTGGACAGATTTATGGCGACCTTCTGTAACCCGATGATTCTTGGGACATACATAAATGTTATACTTACTTACAAAATAACTACTTTGAAATAGTAAGCCTGCACCTCAGAGTAACAATTACTATACATTAGTAATTGTTACTCTGAGGCCTGCACAGAAAAGATACCAATCCTGTTACCTGTGTGATGCCTGTGTTACGCCAAAACGATTTTAATATCAAATGGAAACCTAACCTTGGGTACTATTAATTATTCTGTGTCTTAGGGCTTAGAATATCGATTTAATAGTACGGTAGAAATTAAGTCAAGTCAACGCCTTAGAATGGTAGTATGCAGATATAGCGTAAAATCTAGCCCTGTCGTATAATGAAGAGCTACACTACCATCCATAGTTCCTAGGCTATAAAAGAAGGGAGATGATACAGCAAGGTGATGTAACGCCAAAACGCCTGAACCGAATTTAATAGCAGAAAGTTATAAGATACTTAAAGGCCAGTTTCACCGGTACCAGATAAACATATTAGAAACTTATGACAGATTTTGACGGTAGTTATATGGCGTCATATGTCAGATAAGACATATGGAATTCTTTGCTTCCGCTCTGGATTTAAAATAGCGGCTTCAAAGAAAATACTATGTTGCGCCCCCGTGATACAATCTACTATTAGGCAGGCATGTTTGTTCGCGGATAACTTCGTCGTTTATGAAACGATTTCGATAATTCTTTTTTTGTTCGAAAGGAGATATCCCAAGTGTGGTACCATGGTAATTTTATCGAGGTATAATAAGTATCTTCAGAGATATTGAGATAAACATCTCAAAATTGGTACTGAAAATGAATAGCGCGGCATTGAAGTCGGTTGTTTTTTAGTTTTTAAACGATATTATTGAACACCAAAATAACAATTCGAATCGACCAACGGTGATAGGATACCGGCAGATGGAAGGATTTCTTAAGACAGAATTAAAAATAGTTTACAAATATTAGATACTAGTGTCTAAATTAGGTAAAGATACCTAATTTAGACAATAGTAATAAATATTTGCTATGAAGAATAGATTCTTCTAATACAGTGAAATTACAGGGCAGGTTTGACTTAAGTAACATCTTTTTGTCTCAAGGTAACAGGCGCAGAGCAGTGACATACAAAATTCTGGATATCCAGAATTTTGCAAGCCGCTGTATTTGTAATAGGTAGACGTCATCGTTTACCATCGGGCAAGCGTTCTGCTTTACCTATTACCTTATATCATAAAAAAGATCTTCTTTTAGGTCAACTCGAGAGAACGACCTGTCATACTACGAGTCAGTAACTCGTGACAGT
Source organism: Cabera pusaria (assembly GCA_954871355.1). Lineage (NCBI taxonomy): Eukaryota > Metazoa > Arthropoda > Insecta > Lepidoptera > Geometridae > Cabera > Cabera pusaria. The sequence continues at coordinate 25,576,159 of OX940887.1, forward strand.
GGTCCAGCGATGACGTGGAGTATGCACACGATCGGTCATCTCCAGGTAGATGCCGCGGGAAAGGCTGCAGCTACGTTTAACGACAGCTACCTGAATTATGTTAGAGAACCTTTTAAGGTAAGTGAGACTAATCTCTACGAAGACTTCCATCTAAAGCGCACGCCATGATATCGCTGAGAGTTACAAATCAGAGAACTGGACGCCGCAACGTTTGATAAGACCATTAGGTTTTTGTTGTGGAGATCCTTTCAATTGTTCCAAAGTAAGCAGAAGATGAGACCAATCTTAGAGTTAGGAAATTGAATCTGAGCCTACTGAGAGCACACACGGCAAAATCGAATCGCGGTGAGTTGAGGAGTAAATAAGAACCTTAGTATAAAGGTGGCAAAAACTACGTTCTAGCGAGAGAATGTCTTCTTGACCTCTTGTACACCTTTAATTATTGTATACTAGCAGCCCGCCCCGGCTTCGCACGGGTAGAACATGCCTACAAAATTTTCATCAAATATAAAATATTAACATATTTCACAATCATCGTCATATTTCAACCAATTTACACAAAACCTGCACCTAAACCTTCCTCATAAACACTCTGGCTATTGGTAAAAACCGCGTGATGATCCGTTCAGCTAGGTTATTCTGTAAGCTATCTCGACAGCGGAATCCGCGGTGAGATTTGAATTTCGTACTACGAAATTCAACCGTATTACGAACGTGATACGATTGAATTTCGTAGTACGAAATTCGAATCTCACCGCGGAATCCGCTGTCGAGATAGCTTACAGAATAGCCTAGCTGTAGCTATTGAGATTATTGCGAACAGACAGACAGACGCAGTGATGGACTTTGTTTTATAATACTTACGTAGTGATATTGGACGGCCCTTTGGCGTATAGGATAGTTACCCTGATTCTGACCCGACGGTCGTTGGTTCTAATCCTAGCTATATACCTACCAATGAAAGTTTTATGTGCATTCATGAATCATGGGTTTTCGTACAGAGGTAGTGGGATCATTGAATCAAAATCAATCAAATCATGAGATCAAAGAAGGGGTATTATACGTTTAACGTGTGTATCTGTGTCTGTCTGTAGCATCTTAGCACCCAACCGGATGAACCGATTTTGATTTTATTATTGATATTTTTTTTTGTTTGATAGATGTCTTCCTCGAGAGTGTTCTTAGCTTTGATTCATGAAAATTCATTCAATCGTTATAAAACTATGAGCTTTTTTTAGTTAATTGCGCTATGAAATCAACTTTCATAGGTCTGATCAATTCGAAAATCTTCTTCTTCGACGATATTGTAACTATGACCTAATCTGTGGTTTCACTGCAGATATTTTATTAATTTTGCGATGCGTGTATGTGAAATCTGTGATATCTTCTAGAGTTTTCATTTAAATTGTATACTGTAAAGGACAATTGTAATCTATAATATGTGGCCAAGCTAATTAATGTAATTATTTGGATAAGGATTAATACTATATACTTGAAAATAGCCTTGGAAGTTATGTAATAATTTTTAACAAAAAATTTTAGATTAAAATGGTTACTGTGAGTCAACCTTAAGAGATAGACATATGCTGTCGCGGATTTATTTGTACGTCTTATTAAGTTGTACAACTCTTCCATAGAAAATATTCTTACATCTATTTTCAATTGAGCAGCGTTCGTAAGAAACGTGTTTTTTCGACCATTTTTTAGTCGACTTAGGTTGCAAATTAGGTCTCCACGAATGTACCTTTGATTTAAACGGGATAATATATAGCCTATTTTCATTCCGAAAGTCCATTCTATGTATTAGTGAAAGAATTTTTTAAATCGGTCCAAGTAGTTTTTGAGCCAAATCATTACAAACATACAAAAATACAAATGTTCTCTCTTTATAATATTAGTATAGAGTATAGATATTAGTATAGATAGTATAGATATGTTTTTTTGTATGTATATAATCAAAGTTGTACACATAGGCACAGAATAATGAATAGTACAAGACATAGGTACATTTTTTTACCGTGAGAAGCAGTGAGTAGACCTCGTATATACAGGTTCCTCAGTGTTGTAACTACACAGATTACTATGTGGTGTATTGTGTAGATCACTATGGTGTATGGAATTATGTTCACACTTATTATAGCCTCATACAGTGGCGGCCACAGAAAGCCACAGAACAGGGAAATACCTCGAGGTAAAACCTAGGTCATGACTACCTTCGCCTGAAATATTTTTTATAGCAACTTGCTTAGATACTTTGCGTCTCTAAACTATATCACTTCTACCTTCGGGCATGGCATTCTATCTGTATACTATATTATGTGACAAGTATTAATGCTTCAGGTATGGACGGAACTCCAGCGACCAGAAGTAGGTGCCGCGAACTTCTTCACAGGAATGGGAGGGTTCCTCCAAACTCTAATATTCGGGTACGCGGGAGTCAGCATTCACTTGGATAGACTGGAAATTAATAAGCCACAACTACCGCCTGACTGCACCAAGTTTAAGATAAGAGGTAAAATATATGCATATTTATACATACCCATATACATCTATAGGTTAATGCATATATACACAATAATTAAGATAGTTTTAAAACTAAAACAAACGACTTCAATGCCCCGCGAATCAATTTTAGTAGCAAGTTTGAGACGTCATATCTCTGGTCCAGAGATATGACGTCTCAAACAATAATGACTCCAGAGACTCCGGAGGTACTAATCAGATCTCGATTAAATTACAATGGGTGGTCCATCCTCGGAAATGTACCCTACCGAATGTAGCTGATCGTCCGTCCTGTGACTCGCGTGGGATTTATAATAAAGGTACATTAAGTCTTGCATACCTTTCCTTATATTCCAGGTATCAAATACCTAGGATCCGTGCTCTCGATGGAAATCGATGAAGAATCCACGACTCTGAAGGTGTCTTCGGTTGACGACAACTGGCCACTTACCATGTTCAACGGGAAATACAACGTCACTTTGGTGCCAGGAATGACAGGTACGTTAATTATATTTGGTTATCTATACTTCTATATCTATACTAATATTATAAAGAGAGAACATTTGTATTTTTGTATTTTTGTATGTTTGTAATGAGTAAGCTCAAAAACTACTGAACCGATTTAAAAAATTCTTTCACTAATACATAGAATGGACTTTCGGAATGAAAAAAGGCTATATATTAACCCTTTTAAATTAAAGGTACATTCGTGGAGACCTAATTTGCAACCTAAGTCGGCAAATAAACGGTCGAAAAAACACGTTTCTTACGAACGCTGCTTAATTGAAAATAGATAGAAGAATATTTTCTATGCAAGAGTTGTACAACTTAATAAGACCTACAAAAAAGTCCGCGACAGCATATGTCTATCTCTTAAGGTTGACTCACAGTAACCATTTTAATCTTAAAATTTTTGTTAAAAAATATTACATAACTTCCAAGGCTATTTTCAAGTATATAGTATTAATCCTTATCCAAATAATTACGTTAATTAGCTTGGCCACATATTATAGATTAAAATTGTCCTTTACAGTATATAATTCAAATGAAAACTCTAGAAGATGTCACGAATTTCACAAACACGCATCGCAAAATTAATAAAATATTTGCAGTGAAACCACAGATTAGGTCATAGTTCTAAGAAAATATTATTATAAGCTTAGCTACGAGTATGCTGTATATCCCCATCGATCACAATCAATTTTAAGTCAATATAGTATAATAATATGATCTATTGTATAAAATAATATTCATCTATATACATGATAATATAATATAATATTTTAAACCACCCCGACTGATCTATGTATAATAGCTTTTTCCAATGACTCTAAACACGACATTTAAAATCTGAGCTGTAAGTTGGTGAGGATTTGAGTATTCTGTAGAGTCCAGGAGGCTTCCATGTTCTTACAATATCTTTGAAGAAGATTTTCGAGTTGATCAGACCTATGAAAGTTGATTTCATAGCGCAATTAACTAGAAAAAAGCTCATAATTTTATAACGACTGAACGAATTTTCATGAATCAAAGCTAAGAAAACTCTCGATGAAGACATCTATCAAACAAAAAAAAACTATCAATAATAAAAACAAAATCGGTTCATCCGGTTAGGTGCTAAGATGCTACAGACAGACACACAGATACACACGTTAAACGTATATTAACCCTACATTTTGCGTCGGGGAACGCCGTAAGGTTACGGCGGCAGATGTACTCCTTGGTGGTAAGCTACTTTTTGGTAGATTTAATGATTCCACTACCACTGTACGAAAACTCATGATTCATGAATGCACATAAAACTTTTATTGGTAGGTATATAGCTAGGATTAGAACCAACGACCGTCGGGTCAGAATCAGGGTAACTATCCTTTACGCCAAAGGGCCGTCCAATATCAATACGTAAGTATTATAAAACAAAGTTCATCACTGCGTCTGTCTGTCTGTTCGCAATAATCTCAATAGCTACTGAACGGATTATCATGCGGTTTTCACCAATAGCCAGAGTGTTTATGAGGAATGTTTAGGTGCATAATTCGTTAAGGTTTTGTGTAAATTGGATGAAATATGACGATGGTTGTTACATATGTTCATATTTTATATTCGATGCAACAAACTGATGCAAATTTTGTAGGCATATATGTTCTACCCGTGCGAAGCCGGGCGGGCTGCTAGTATATAATACAATACATGTTTGGTGCCAGACATTTTGGAAGAAAAGTTAGGACACTTGTGTCGATTGGAAAATGTGAATTTTCCCACGCCTCATATACTTAAACGATGCTATCGAAGCCTGCTTCCAATTAAATCTGTTTTCAATTAAAAAAAACCTTGATATATTTAATATCCCAGACGCAAAAAGGTGTGTTATAAGTTTGACTGTGTGTCTGTCTGTGGCATCGTAGCGCCCCGTAGACGGAATATTAAATTAAATAATATACTCTGACTACGAAGCACCCAAACGGATGAACCGTAGGATGAACCGATTTTGTTTTGTTTTTTTAACCGACTCTACAAAAAAGGACGAGGTTCTCAATTTGACTGTATTTTTTTTTATGTTTGCTACCTCAGAACTCCGTCAAATGTTAACCGATTTGAAATATTATTTTTTTTATTTGAGAGATTATGCCCCCCTTTGGTCCCATTTAAATTTTATGGAGCTATGACTAATATCTCCGGAGATATGGAGATAAACAATATTAGCAAATATGTATACTTAGATGACACACGATGATAACTGGCCAGTACTTTGATTATCGCGGAATGTGAAGTCGGTTTTTTAGTTTTGTACGATCATAAATTATTTGTTTCATAGTAGTCTTATATCGAGTGTTGAAAATCCGTTCAGCCGTTTGAAGACTATGAGCTTTTTGATGATGACACTATGAAATCAACTTTTGTAGTTCTGATCAATTCGAAATTCGGTATACTCTTACTTCAAATATATTGTAAGTACTTGGTAGCGTTAACCTGATGCTGGGACATCTCCTGGAGTCAACAGAATACTCAACTCCTCACCAACTTACAGTACAGGAGAGATGTTTGGGTTCATCGGAATGGTCTCAATGAACAGATTATGAATAAATCGGCCGGGGTGGTTTTAAGTTTTAAATATAAGTATTATGTGTCCACAATTAAACCAACTCTAAAAGGTCACAATTTTACACAAAAGACTATGAGCTAAGACGGTGATAGAACGTGTTCTATGGAGGAAAGATATCTCAATGAAGGAAAGAGAGGCATTTGCCTAGAAGTGGGACACACCAGGCTAGTAGGTATATAGCATATAGAAAAAACTAGGTATGTACTATTATCATTGATTTGTATCTGTTAATTTCATTGTTTCAGTGGCATTGACTGGAGCAGGTCCGTACCCCATACATTCGAGGCCTTGGAAAGACTGCAAACTACCCGCTGATGTGATTGGAAATAACTATCTCAGGCCTATAGGCTCATAGCCGTTGCAATCATATTTATATTACTGTAAGATTGTTGACGTTAACATTAAAAAATAAAAGTGAGAGATTTTTTTTATGTATTTTTATCTTCCTCTATCTTTTTTCACCTGAAGAAAATTTAGTAAGAATTATGTAGGTAACTCTTTTATCGAGTATACCTAGGTACCTACATATTTCAAGCAAAATTTTATTTCTAAGTAATATATTATATTGTATAATTACCTAGGTATTGCGCACTAACAAACCAGGAAACGGTACAGATAAGGGGAAGTAACCGAAAGACGTCATAAAATAGGAAAATTATAAATACACAATGACATAAATGTTAAAAATAAAATCTAGTAAGTATTTGGCGTGTAGGTACTTACCTATATTCTTAAAAGCTTGAAGCACTACCCGTTTTTCAGGCTAGGTAATTACTATACTTCAGTGCCTACTATTTAAGTATTTAAGAGAAGGCATGATGTTTTAAAATATTCCACGGATATTTGATGTGATTATGGGTAAAGTGCTCTTCGCGGAAAATCAATCGACTCGGTGGGGCTATGTTACTTTATAACAGAAATGCCATGGCCCCCTTACAGCTTCATCATCAGATCCTGGCTATAAGTGTCAAGTGCTCCTCAAAACGAATCATTTGAGCCCAAATTCACTGACGTTACGTTATTTTATCACAGAGATGCCGTGACCACCTTCCAGCTTCATCACGTCGCTAAATATCATCTAGGTGTAAAGTTCTCTTCAAGACGAAGCAATCGAGACCAAACTCGGTAGAGTTACGTTGATTTATCACAGAGATGCTGTGGCCACCTTCCAGCTTCATCATCAGACCCTAGATATCATCTAGGTGAAAAGTTCTCTTCAACACGAATCAATCGAGCCCAAACTCGGTAGGGTTATGTTGTTTTATCACAGAGATGCCGTGGCCACCTTCCGTCTCCATCATCAGACCAGCTCAATGGTACCATATCATTGTATTGTCACCGAAGATATATAAGTACAGCAAATTTGAGTCTAACGGACATCGGGAAGTGGGTCTAATTTAGCTTCCAAGATCCCACCCGAACATACATAGTTACATACATACATACGAGTACATTGCAAGTTAAATAAAAGCTTGTAAAATAAAACTGGCCAAGTGCGATTCAGCATCGCGTCTCTTATTGCACACTTAGGGACTTTTATTTTAACCCTATTTTGTTAGTATTTGTTGTTCTAGCGGCAACAGAAATACACCATCTGTGAAAATTTCAACTGTCTAACTATCACGGTTAATGAGCAACTGAGCAAAATGAGCAACAATAATATAGTACGTAGTATTATTATCTTTTCTATGGCTATAGCCTGGTGACAGACGGACAGACAGACAGACAGACAGACAGACGGACAGCGGAGTCTTAGTAATAGGTTCCCGTTTTACCCTTTGGGTACGGAACCCTAAAAATGAGATCACATAAGGGATTAACTTTATATGTAAATTAGGAAAATAAAACCATTTTAATTCACACCACACTTTTTATGTTCCACTCTAAAACAATAAGTACAAAATAATAAGATTTAACAAAAATGCAGATGTGTAAGATGTAACTGAGAATGTAACAGCATAAAACTCGCATTAATAAATGTTACCACAAAATGTGCCTGCTACGGAACAATCTACTCCAACTCTGTATCTATTTAAAACTTATACAATAATTGTTACAGTAATTAAATCTTAAACCTACTTTATTTCTATTGTATTAAACACATAAATTGCATTATTACTTGTACATTTTAATAACAGAATTGGTCAAGAAGTTTTACTCAAACAAATACAATGTAAAACTACATAAACTTATTATTCTATGACAGCACCAAAGTAAAATCTACAACTAGAGGTAATATAACTACAACGCGTGGAAAAAATAACGTATTTTTCTCAAATAGGTTCAAAAACTACACAGTATTTAAGAACTATAGAACAAAATCCCCGGACAAAATCCATTTCTATTTCCATTCACGCTAACGCAAGTTCAAAATGTATTGGGATGAAATATATTTTTCCGCAACAAAAGTTGTATGGTATGTATCTGTAAACATTTTGGTTGCGTTAGCGTGAATGAAAACAGAAATTGGTTTTGTCTAGGGGCCAGAGGTACGTACATTGTATAATTCGATGTCTAATATAAAGAGCCTGCCACAATAGCCAAAAGCCAAACAACCCTCGATAAGAGGGAGATGCGGCTATATAGCAGTATTTCTGCATCTTCTTCTCGTTCGGTCAGTTAATGATGACATCGACGATTCATTAACAGTGTGGTAGGCTCGTAAGTATCCTTCTACTATGCTATATGATTTCATCCTGGCACTACAATTGTTTATGTGCACCAAGCCACGGTAATGTTACCTACTATATTACCGTAACATTACCGTGACCAAGCTAAGGAAAAACTTAAATAGCTAAGCCCATTTTTGAACAAAATAATTAGGAAGATACTTGGGCCTATATCTAGCCTATCCTATAAATAGTTCGAAATAGCGTTTATTCGTTGCGTTTCTCCACCATTGCTACCAAGGCTTGTCAGTTATTTGTGAACAACGCCAAATAAAAAAAATCTTACTTCACCGAAGTGCGTCAAAACGACGAGTGCAAAGGTTATTGATACAAGTGATTAAAAATCATTATCACAAATACATTATAAATTTTAATATTTAAATTAAACACTCGTTTATTACACATTATCATATCAGGTGTGTCATGTCATATCATCAAAAATTAAATAATGACCTCGATCATTGAATAAATAACACCTCAGCGAACATTTGCTGGGTATACTAGAAATATCTATATTCAATTTGTTTACTATATCTGCTAGGCTAGCGTTCGGCCACTATCTCGCCGTGTGGTAACGATGAATGAAGAGGTCGGGAATGTGTTCCCAGTAGCCTAGAATGGTCTGACTCTGAAGGGCTGCTGCCGGAACACCCTGAGGTTAGGGCATAGAAAAGATAATAAAACTACGTACAGAACGGACACTCTGTTCCCCCCACCAATGCGGGCTACCTCACCTCGCCAACGATTCTGGAGCTGTCGAGGAGCTAGTGTGAGCAAGGACGCCATACGCGCACGACTACAGAACAATACTACCTCACAAGGAGAAGAACATCAACTTCATACATGTATGAATATAAAACACAGAAATATTAATAGGTAATAAGTATTATGGAATATTTCTGTGGGACTAGGTAGACACAGGAGGTTCAAATTTACGTAGTTTCTATATAATATATATACTAATACACTTATATTTCTATACCTAACTATATATTCGTATTTTAAAATTCCTTTTTATAAATTAAACAACGATATACTCGTGCGTAAATAGACCTTAGTTTTTAAATATTGAATAAAAACTTTCTTAATAATCTCTTATCTTTGTCACTATTTCAAATCAAGTATCTTAAGTATATGAAATGTAAATAACGTAATCAAATATTTAGAAGATTTTAGTTTGCAAAATTTCGCAACTGTTTCTCTCACACGCGTATCGGTCTTCGTTCGCAGCGAGACAAGTGTCTTAGTTATGGCGCATCGCGTTGAGTAAATGAGAATAATAGCGAAGTACTGGCTAGCAAGTCTAAACCGACTTCAAAACGAAGTAGGTTCTTACGGTGACATCCTTAGACTTCACGCACAGAATTGCGCCTGTAGAAAAACAACATGTGTGTAGTGTTTGTGTAATGGGTCGTTAAAACGATAGTTTGTATGGAGATTCATTCGAGTGTCCGGGGTGTGGTTAGGGCAGCAGATTTTTCCTTGATGGTGATGAGCAACAAACAAGCCACTTTTTGTGTGCAACTCAGGCGGAAATTGACGATCTTTGCTCCCCAACATTACCGTGCATTTTCGAACTGAGGTTTTTTATTGCAGATTTTATATATCCAGCACATGAGAAAAAGCATATATTACATTTAGTGCTTTTGGTAATTTTTTGATCTTCAGTTGATTAATTTTTTAATGTAATTATGGTTGGCATTTCATTAAAATTGTCTGATCATTAATTATAAATGCTTAAAAACTAAAACCTATAAATATTTTAATTTGATAAAACTAACTAAATTATCAATGTACCCAAGGCTACCACACCACAAAACTAATCAAACAAAATAATATTTAATTTGATAAAAATAATTGTTTTAAATATAATTTGCACTGCCGCAAATCAGCTACTGTATATTTATGTAGGTATTATTATAAATACACATACTATCAAATTAAAAAGTCCATGCATTTTGATAACGATTTATTATTTACAAGCGTGCTTATCACAGCGGGCTTTGGGATTATATACAACGTGTCTATGGACAAACATGAAAATAAACTTGTGTTGATTAGGGCATTTCTAACCGATGTACTCGTACTAAATCTCGTACCAAACGGCCACGGTCTTAATGGATAAATGATGGTGGACTGATCTTCGGAACAGCCTGTATCACAGACTACTTAATAGTACTCCTGTATGTATGTAGAATGTAGATCTAGCTGATTAGCTGACCTAGCAGATTCTTCTCGTCACATCGGTCTCCGGATGAATTTGGATAAAACCAAAATCATGTACAACGAGCACGTTGTTCCGGAACCGATTGCCGTAGATGGAATCCCACTCGAAGTTGTCACTAAGTATGTTTACCTAGGGCAGACGCTCCAACTAGGCAAACATAACTTCGAAAAGGAAATCCAGAGAAGAATTCAGCTGGGCTGGGCAGCATTCGGAAAACTCCGTCGAGTCTTCTCGTCGCCTATACCACAGTGTCTAAAGACAAAATTCTTTAACCAGTGCGTCCTACCTGTGATGACATACGGCACCGAGACGTGGACACTTACAGTCTGACTAGTCCACCAGTTTAAAGTCGCTCAGCGAGCTATGGAGAGAGCTATGCTCGGTATTTCTCTGCGGGATCGAATCCGGAACGAAGTAATTCGCCAGAGAACTAAAGTTATCGACATAGCTCAACGGATTAGCAAGCTGAAGTGGCAGTGGGCTGGTCATATCTGCCGCAGGACTGATAACCGTTGGGGTAGACTTGACCTAGAGTGCAGGAGACCGCGAACGTGCAAACGTAGAGTAGGACGTCCTGTGACCAGGCGGAGCGACGACATACGCAAAGCGGTGGGCAGTGACTGGAAGAGAAGAGCCGAAGATCGGGCTCAGTGGCGCATCTTGGGAGAGGCCTACGTCCAGCAGTGGACTGATACAGGCTGATGATGTGTATGTATGTATGTAGAATGTAGATACATAATGGTAATGACTAATGTCACTAAAGTGACATAGTTAGTCTTAGTCTTAGACGATAAGACTAAAGTCTTATTGTGCAAACGACTGATACAGTATGTTACTATTAACTGTTAATTTTTTTAAATAAAATTTGTTTATTTTTTTTTCCTTTTTATATGATCAAATAATATTAGAGCATTCCTGAGAATTAACTGTACTTGGGATTTCGGTATTTGTCCAGAAGCCAAAGATACGTTGTATATATAACGGAATGTATAACTACTGCACTGATTTCTACTTATATGTAATTATAATGCATTTTATTAAGGTACCTACTTTAAAACTACTTAACTACAAATACTTACGATATATTATCTATATTTTGTGCCCAATTATTTATTGTATATGTTATTGTATATGTATTTAGGTAAGTTAGTATACTTATTGTACTAGTATATTCGAAAATCGCGAACAGTTCATTTTACAGTAGTATACGTATATATTAGTCCAGTGTATATACTATTAGGTACTTAAATATATTATAGCTTTTATATAGCCACTAGGTGTGCCCCGCGGTTTTACCCGCGTAGACATTGTTGCCGTGGGAATATCGGGATAAAAAGTATGTGTTATTCCGAGGTCTAGGCTACACCTACATATCAAATTTCAGCTCCGTCGGTTGAGTAGTTTTAACGTAAAGAAGTACCAAACGTACAGATAAACTTTATAATATTAGTAGAATGAATAAATAAATATTGTTGGTGTAGATAATTATTATAATGACAACTAATATTCTGGCATGCGGGTCAGGACCAAATTTTTGACGTAATTGCACAACGAAAATAAAAGCCCTAAAAGGGCATGCCCTTTTAGGGCTTATGTACTTAAACTTACTTACACTTAAATTAGTTCTAAAATTAACTAAGCAAATTGTACATGAATGTAAATGAATAAATAAATACACTTATAGTGCAGACTATACTTAAAATTAAAAAAATAATTTTCAAATCTGTTAATAAAATGTTAATGAGATATCATCACATTTAATTTAACTAATAAAATGTAAAAGTGTTAAGACGTAAAAATGTATTTTTTTCAAAAGGTTAAAATAGCTAACAATAAAAAAATAGGACACGTGGATATCTTACGAATTTATTTTAGGCTAACAACCGGTATCATTATCATATCATCACCTAACATCAGGTGAGATAGTGGCCAAGCGCTACCAATTTTCGCATATATGTCTCAAATAAATGCAGAGATCACGAAAAGTTTCTAAAAAAAATCATACAATTTTGACCAATCTAGTAGGTATATGTACCTTATTTGTGTAAATGTTAAACAACAATAAATAATAATAATAACACAATTAAACTTAAAACAAATAAATCAGATCTATTCCAGCTGAAGCACCAACGAGTAAGCAAAGTTATAAGTTTTCAATAAATAAACAGTAGTCTATGAAACGATTGCGTAAAGAAAGGGTATTATTAATACCGAGTGGTTCAGTACCTAGGTACTACACCAGTTTTAATACCTAGTTACCAATTATTTCATGATTTTACATCTCTCATATTCGGTAAGTAGGTCCTTATTACCCCCAAATGGGGCTTGTAGGTAACCAATTAGCGCTCTAGGGTAATAATGTAGCTAGAAAAGCCCTAGGGCGGTAAGTAATTTAAAAATAAACACTTCACTCTTTCAAAAAGTTCGCGTACATCTAACCATCATACTGGCAATAGACATCATGCATTCAGCCCAATGACAAAAGAGGTCGCTTCGCTATTCAGCCTTGTCTTCGTATGAGTATAATAGTCATCAATTTTAAATATCGAACGAAAGAAGCCCAATTTCGTTCTTAAAAAAAAAGAAAGATGAAACAAGGCGGGAATAGAAAACTTTTACTTTAAATATTGTTTGGTTTTGGGATTTTTTTATAATTACGTGCTAATTAGGAAAAAACATGAGTTCTGCAAATGATGAAGAAATAAGCTGCACTCCCGATTCAATTAAAATGGAAGCTGAAGCAGCAATTAACAATATTTTGTCTGAAAGTTCTAAAGAGAGATATTTGAAAACTTACGACGAGTTCATGAAATGGCGAAAAGAAAAACGAGTAGTCTTTATCTGAGATTGTATTCTTAACATACTTTAGTGAGCTATCAAAAAAGCTGCAGCCATCTAGTTTGTGGTGCATTTATTCAATGTTAAAAAAAACACCTGACCCTAAAATTTGAAAATTGTTTTCATTTCACTATAAATTTTAACTAATAAAATGTTTTAATGCCGGTTTTTTTCTACTTACCTCACAATCGAGATGTAAAGCAGAGTAGTTAGCTCGGGTGTAAGCATCAATTGCACCCTCGAACTATAGGCGCCCTCGCTGCGCTCGTGCGCCTAAATATCTCGGGCTGCAATTGATACCTTACAGCCCTTGGCTACTAATCTACTATTATTGTCACAGAATAAATAATAGCACAAGTTATGCGCAGTACTTTTTTCATACACTACTTTATCGACATTTGTGCTACAGGTAGGTATTCAAATAAAAAGCCAAAGTTAGCAAAAAGTAAGCACAAACACACACAACACGATGGTTCCGTAGACATCGGTAAACCACGCATGCACCCTAGCGCGGTTCCCATAAACAATGATAAAAATCGAACTCCTTGGTCGATCCAAAGTGTACTATTATAAAAAATCACACACCGGAAATAAGTTATTTTATAGTTAGCATTATTTTATTGAGAAATCTGTATCAGAATATATTTTTTAAATTTAATTTCAGTTGTAAATGCATAAAGCGTCGCCGTTTCACCTTGGGCCTAACTACGTGCAACTTTTGTATGTCTGTCCGAATGTCCGGCGGTTCTTCATATTTTTTAAGTCATATTTCTCCACAGAATCTCGTGAAATTTTGTTAACAGCTTCGATAATTATATGAATATTTTTTTGTATACTCAGTTTTTTTTTATTGTTTTCAAAATGGCGGTGATTTGTGGCTAAAAAACTCTATTCAGTTTAAAGCTATGCAAAGACGGCCGCGAGGTCTATAGCTTACTAGTGATCAAATACCTATTAGTTATAAATATATAAATACCTATTCCCTAAAGAGCTAACGGAGTCATACCACAGAATAAATACTAGTACTATCATGCTAGTATCACATTACGCATTCTACCAAGAACCGTCTTAAAGTATAGTTTGATAGATAAGAATATCTTTATTGACAGTATTAAAAGCAAGTCCACTTCGATACCACAATGTTAGGTATTATGCAACTTGATAATAGAGAGCCGGATTTTTGTGACAACATATCTGGTAGAATATAAAATATCACAAACATTTTAGTATGATATACCAAAATGTATGTGATATTTTTAACCGACTTCAAAATAAGGAGGAGGTTTCTCAATTCGACCGTATATTTTTTTTTTTTTTTTTTTTTTTTTATGTTTGTTCGCGTATAACTTCATCGTTTATGAACCGATTTTTAAGTATCTCCAGAGATATTGAGATAAACATCTCAAAATTGGTACTGAAAATGAATAGCGCGGCATTGAAGTCGGTTTTTTTTTAGTTTTTAAACGATATTATTATATCAAGTATAGATATGGAATTTGATGTTTCTTGAAGTGTTACAAACTTTATATTTTTATACATTGTTACACACAATCCAAAGTTTACCAATGGAAGTTTACCATAATATTTAAATTATATAATAATATCGTTTAAAAACTAAAAAACAACCGACTTCAATGCCGCGCTATTCATTTTCAGTACCAATTTTAAGATGTTTATCTCAATATCTCTGGAGATACTTATCATACCTCGATAAAATTACCATGGTACCACACTTGGGATATCTCCTTTCGAACAAAAAAAGAATAATCGAAATCGGTTCATAAACGACGAAGTTATCCGCGAACAAACATAAAAAAAAAATATATATATATATATATATATATACGGTAGAATTGAGAAACCTCCTCCTTTTTTTGAAGTCGGTTAAAAACATGTTTAATTATGATACTGTAATTATCTATCGTGACTAATATTACCGTGACTATGTATACCTATCAGTTCATATACTTTATAAAGTATATAAACCTATCTATACCTTCCTAAAATAGTGTCCATTGAGTGTACTTTACATGTATGTACTTATAATATGTAAATCCAATTACACTTTCACACACAAATAGTCTAACAATAAGTGTAATACATTTCTATTTTCTACATATCTATAAATAACTACTTATATAAGTTCAAGTCTAACCCCGGTTTCTGATACGCAAATATTAGGTAACTTATCGCTTGTCAATCTTTTCATATTAGGTACATAGACAGCATTAGGTACATGGATATGTGACCGCTGTCACAGAATAAATAATAGTACAACCGCTGTGCATTACGAAGCTTTTTCTTGGTGTTCCAGAAATCGGGCGTTACGAACGTTGATTAATATACGATACGGTATTCAAATAATACGGCGGGGCGCGCGCGGCGTTGGAAGGGACACGTAAAGCTGGTTTACACGGTTTTTGGCGCCAGTTTAGTTGGTATGCCAGCACTGGCGTCGTATAAACTAGGCTTAAGATACGTGCACACACTTCAGTCACATCTCGGTCAAGTCAACGCCACAAACAACGTGTCGCGATTACACTCAGTCGTAAGCCGGAATTAGGTTGTTATAATGACTATTTTTTGACTTTACTCGAATTCGGGAACCCGTTGCAACGTCCGTCGTTTTGCACTGGTCACCGCTATAGAATTCGACTAATAAACGGCTACGAGTACATTCAATGAAGTCGAGTAGATAATATCGTTTAAAAACTAAAAAAGAACCGACTTCAATGTTCATTTTCAGTACCAATTTTGAGATGTTTATCTCAATATCTCTGGAGGTACTTATCAGACCTCGATAAAATGACCATGGTACCACACTTGGGATATCTCCTTTCGAACAAAAAAAGAATAATGCAAAATCGGTGCATAAATGATGAAGTTATGCCCGAACAAACATAAAAAACAAAAAAAAACATATATATACGGTCGAATTGAGAAACCTCCTCCTTTTTTTGAAGTCGGTTAAAAATAAAAAACAAATTGATCACAGAGAAAGGAGATATCCTTACGAGATACGCCAGATATGGCGTCGGGTATCCGAATTCGAGTAACCGAAATGATGAAGCAGGATGAGATTGTCCGAATAAGGACGTATTAGACCCCGTTCATCTGGTCGTTTGCCTGAATTCCATCGACAATCTAATTCATCTCATTAGTGGCGTAGAGTGTGAATAGGGGTTCAGTCAGTCACAGCAAAGACTGTAATACTGTCACTTTTAAACATTCATATTTGGAATATTTTCGCAACAATAACATTTTAACGTACTGTTGACGCAACGTAACTGAGATCCACACTGTGCCTGTCAAAAGGTCGTAAAAATTCAACAAATTATATTACAGTAGAATCCGTTTATTTTGACTCCGCCTATATTGACCAACCGGTTATTATGACGTAACTATACTACGAAGTTTGGTTTTCATATGAAATTCTTTATAAATAGTCGGATATAATGACTTCCCACTTCCCTTACAGTGCCATGTCGCTTATTATGACCCATTTTTAATACAAAAATGTAAATTATGTCCGGTTATAATGACCGACATGATTCTGTACACCTTCGGTAATGTTCGTTGATTCCCGACGACGTTCGGCACGTGGCTCGTTTTTGTTTTGAACTATGTTTATGTATTAAACTACTTAAGTACATTCATATTTACATAAAAAAGGTTTTTCATCTCACAAAACGCTTTGTATGACGTCCGCTTATTATGACTTGTTTGTCAGTTCCTTTCATTATAAACGGACTCTACTGTATGTTCTAATTCGATTTTGACTTGTCTGGAGACTTGACATTGACTTGGCTGGCTGACCTGTTTGTACAGACTTTAATGATCGGAGCAAGGCGCAATTATGTTCTTATTATTACAAGATAAGTGATCTGGCAAAAAATATCTACGCATTGTATCTACCAATGAGGAAGCTTGCAATTCCAATTGTGAACTGAACTTGTTTAAACCACAAACATAGATTATAGTAGCCACAAGTGCAACTGCTCAAAGTGCAGTACTAGTTAACTACTTCGTATCTCAAGATTCTAGTTAAAAGTTATAGCAAAGTGCTAAATACCGCACTACAAATACCACATACACAATAATTAAGTATTTTCAGGGCTGGTAGTCTCCATACAGAACAGTACATGACGCTTTATTTCTGTCATTGCAAAAGTAAACTCTAGACTGCCGGGGCAGTTAATCTCTAGCGCCTTGCAATTAAGACGACAATTATGGATTTTATATGAGATTTAAAATTATACGTACTGATTTTGTTGTTGCTTACTGAACTATACTAATAACAGCACCAAAATTCTGTACTAATACAGAGGTGACACTAGGATAGGTCTATTTTTACGAACTGTCCAATTTAGTTTAGTTAAAGGAACAACATAGTTATTCAGCAAAGCACTACTTTGAATCAGTTAAATTGATCTATAACTGCGGTAAAATCGCAAAATTCTGACTTATCCTAAATCAAAGCCGACAACATTATCCAATTCGTAGTTGAATAGTCTGTAATCGTGTTTGTAGAGTCTATACAACCTTCTTATGAGCGGAAGTTCTAGTTGAGAGAAGTACTTGTGGAGTTTCTCTGAGGTGCCAGAAGTACGTGTCAGTCTGGGAAACTGAATGTGCGACGCGTTGAGTGTGTGGAGAGCCAGGAGGGAGTCGTCTAGAAGAGTCTCGTATTTACCTGAAGCAAAAACCAATGTCTTTGTAATGTACACACAATAATACATACAAGTATGTTACAATAGTTATATCTTAGCAGGAATTGGGAAGACTGGTACCTACTGCGCTACGATACCATCACTTTATTTTACGTATGGTAGGCTAGCGTTTGACCACAATCTCACCTGGCGGTAAGCGACGATGTGGTCGAAGATGGTGAATACGCTAGGCCTAGGAATGGTCTGACTCTTAAGGGTTGTGTGCTGCTTGAACAACGTAATAGTTATGGAGACATGTTTTCTCCTTGATGGTGGTAAGCTACTTTTTTGGTAGCAAGGCAGGCAGACCATCGATATAATTTGCTCCGCATGCATATGGTGCATATGGGTACATTATTTTCGACATTATATTTGTTACATATACATGGCATGCACCATACAGAAAATTCCACCTAAATATTCTTTATTTTAAAGAAACAAAATATTCGTGAAGACAGAATCAACTAAAAAAGGTTGAAAGCTCCGTTATATGCAGCTTTTTCAAACTGGACCAAATTCTGAGAAAACTAAACCTGGAAGCCAACCAAGCCATGAATTTGCTGTCTCTTTCCATGCTATAGAAACGTAATATCTCAGTCTTTCTTGCAGCATAGTTAAACGATGTCAGAAGGATTTGAGGGTTCACAAACTTAATAGGTACATGTTAAGTTCAGGCTATTCGGAAGAAATTGCTGAGGCTTTCTATCTCTATAGCCTTAACTATATGCCTCTATCCTCTTATGCTCTCATGGAAGGCTATCTATCATACAAAGTAGACAATATACTTAAATGTAGTAGGCAGATAATAACTTAATGAAAAAAACTAATGTTTATTTGATACTTGGTGGTAAAGGTCGGCGCAATTCAGAAAAAATAAACGTGAGGATACTGGTCATAACAAATTCATGTTACTTACTTTATGTTACTATTTTAAAAATATATAGCGAATAGCATACTTTGATTGACTATAAGCTGACTACAAAAATATGATTTGACTGACATTAAACAAAACAACACACTATTTATCCTCTTGTTTTTCATATTAATTCACTCGTAAAAAGATGTTCTTTGCCTGTCAAATCTTTAGAATATTATAAAACTAAATTCCATTTACGGCACCGATATAGTAATAAAAACCAGTTAAAGCCAAGCTATTCATCACTTTTAGCAAATTAGAGGCCATGACGCAAGTCGAGTCAAACGGCGGTGGATAGCAAAAAAAAGCCGTCAGAAGAAACACAACAACTAGATATGTCTAGCCTGGTTTATTATATTTTTATCATAACAACCACAGTAGGTAGTGTCAAGACGGTCATACTCAATGGAGGTTGCATGTAGAACAAACCCCTTAAACCTTAAAATATGACCTTGAATGACGTCAAATATGTTTTTGCTCTTTTCTTCACGTTAATTTTAGTGTTTGACAGAATATTCAAGACTCTTCATTATTACGGTAAGTCACTCAGACTTACCGTAATAATGAATGGATGCAAACGAAACTAGAGTGAATTAACTTGTCTTCACAGCAATGTTCTACCTGGCAAGCTCCAATTAAGGTTTAACCTTTTTGGATGGTGTTAATAGGTATTATCATATTTAAAGGTGGCGGCGCCTATTAGGATATGTGTCGAAAATTAAAAGCATTTATTTCAAGGCAATACACATTCTATGCATCACATGTCAAAAAGGTATAAAAGAGATTTAAGTAATATCAATGTAGAGTTAAAATAGCGAAAGTATGAATAACGCTTTGATAGAATAAAATAATAATGAGTGGGTATTATTTAGTTCCCGATCCCATCCACTTATTATACCTACGTTATTTTTTGCAGGCATCATAAGCATGTTTCGTTTGCCTAATAGCCTAGTTAGAAATAATTATGCGTTTAGAAATAAAACGTAATAAAATTAGTGCAAGTGCATCAACGAACAAAATTAAAATTTGAAAAGATATACCTACCTAAGTAGTTTAAGATCTTTGGTCTCGAGAACTAATTTTGGTTTTATCTGATGATCAAACGTATGACCACTATCTTACTTGATGTTAAAAGTGAAGATTTAATCGACGACGTAGCACGCTTGCCTAGAAGATTCCTGCCTGTAACTACGTAGTATTATTATCTATTCTGTGCTAATACTTAACCAGCTTACTGTATTCGCTACAATTGGGTAGATGGAAGCATGAACTCGCCGAACTCACAAAACTTCACTGTGCTTACGTAATAACGGTGCCTGATCTTCAAAACATATTAATATTTCATTTGTGACAAACTCGAAACCACAGAAATATGAATAATACCTTATTATTCCTATTTTTGTGCTCGAAACGTATTCCATAGATGTCTTCTCGGAGTGTGATGATTGTAAACTTTAAACTTTCGCGATTTTAACACATCGTTATAAATATGAAAATACGGGACTAATCGCGCCTAAAACATTAATTTTATTTAACTCGACGTTTCGACCAAGTTGCATTGATCGTGGTCACGAGACAACTCACCACGACGTCTTCTCGTGACCACGATCAATGCAACTTGGTCGAAACGTCGAGTTAAATAAAATTAATGTTTTAGGCGCGATAAGTCCCGTATTTTCATATTTATAACGAGTGTGATGATCTTGTGAATCGTCATACCGAGTTAACGCGAGGCGAATTTAGTTGTTCAACAGTCAACTTCATAGGGATGTGCTTTTCTTTCAATTCCATGCATATTTTGGAACCGATACCGAGCAATTGAAGTAAAAGTACTCGTGTCAATGACTCAATGATGTGACGCAAAAGAACATTTAAGCTTGCATTATAAAGCGATACTAAAGTTAGGATGAAGCTATTTGATTGGTTAATTAAGCGCGATTTAAGCGATAGAAAAGTACCTAATAAGTAGCTACTTGTATTTACTCGTAACGTAGGTACATCCCTAGGTTAGTTAAATAACTAAATTCGCCTAGTGCGAACTCGGTATTAGCCATAGCCACAATGTCAGCCACAGATCGTATAGTAGTCATTAGTTTAAGTACCTTTTCTAGATTTGGCACAAAAGAAATAAACGAGATCGCTGTAACTGTAGTTAATAAAATGGACTACGTAATAAAAAAAAACAGGTAATAAGGGCGTGGAGTTGAAGAACAAGTTTCAGATGAATCTGAGTCAGATAAAATACACCTGCCAAGTGCGAGTAGGACTCACACATGAAGGGTTCCGTACCACCCTACAATGTTGTCATATGATAGATCAAAACATGCCGAAAACGTAACATTTTTTTTTTAAATAGTCGAATTGAAATCCTGTGTCTGAAGTCTGTTGAAAACATTATGGGCATCGGCAATAATAGCGTCATTTGAGAAATTACGTTTTTGAGAATAGTTCAACCAACGTAGTACCTAAGTGAATATATTATGCAATAACCATAGCAGCCTTATCCATGCAAAATCATCTACCTAAACCTTCCTAACTTATACACCACATCTTTGACTTATGCTTAGGAGTGAGTCGGTACATTGACCCCGTAGAGGTTAAATGTGCACTCTAACAGAGAATGTGAAATGAGTTTGCGAAAATGTCTAGTCATCGGTTGAGCAAGTCATTTGTTTCTCTCGCACTTGCACATGAGAAGCTAACACAATATAAACACATTACCTCTCCTTTGCGTCGCGCAGTCGGGTAATAATACACTTCAAGCATACATGTCACATCGTACTCCGAAACAACGACACGAAGGAAGAAAAGGTAATTTCGAACAGAAACCAAAACCAAAACGTAAGTACTACAAAGCAAATAAACATCCTGCAACGCTCCAATTGAACATCGAATGCAATCTGCACAGTTTTGCACACTTTTGTCCATTCAAAGCATATCATCAAACAACAATGAGACTCCCAAATCGGAGCGACTGACAATCCAGCCTTGGCCATTGTGTTTTAGATTATACATCTAGTGTGATGAATGAATTCCAGGCAACTTTTATATGAGGTGAAGGATAGTCAATTAATATGTCAAATGATTACGCAATGGTCGTTAAAGAATTTTATATAGTGTCAGTTTTCATTGCGTTCATGACTTCATCAGAAAACACACTGAGAGACGGAGCGCGGCGTCTCTTTACAGAAAGCTTCACCGCTATATAATTTTTCATCAATTATGATTGTGGTCAAATATATGTTGATAGTCGGACAATCAGTTCCATTCGGAACATGATTTGTACTGCAATTAGTCTGCGTTTTATTTATCTATTATGTTTCATTATTTCACAATTTTTTGGATAAAAATTGTCTGAAGTACTGAAACATGCACTGGGTTGCGGGTGCACGTAATGGTACGGTTGGCAACCCTACATTAATAAGGGGAATTAAACATGTGTTTTAAGTGTGACGTTCGACGTCTAGATGAAAGCTGAATGGCTCAATACCTTTGTTTTTTTTTTGTAAATTCAAAGCGTTATGTTTCTGTTATATCTATATTTTTTGTTGAATATGATCTATTTAATGTTATTTGACGTGTGTAAGTGCTAATTTTTAATTTGCCCATATACTGAATAAATGCTTTGACTTTGACTTTGACTTTGAAATGTTGGCAGAAGGCCTACTCTGGCAGAAGGCCTTACAAGTTTTACTAGATGTTGATTAAGACTTACATCGCGGCATCTCCTTCCCTCCGATGAAAAAGGAATGAAATAAGAACATCTTAGACTTTGTAGTAGGCTACCGGACCTAGGGCAGGTAGTCGAAAAAGTTCACAACATATTTGCTCACTATTATTTAATATACATAAAGCAACTTTAATCGTTTAAAAACGAAGGAAACAATTCTTCTGAAATGAGCAATTCTACCATGAACCAGAATGCATAGAATGGAATATTTTACATAGATCTGATAACTAATTGCTTAGGACTTCTACAGACTGGAACTAAGTACATTCCGCGATCACCATTCTCTCATACCTGAGAAAGTAATTTTAACGGTATATGATTGTATGAACCATCACGGGTTGGACGGTTTTGTGAACATCATTTGAACCTTTACAACATTTCGTAAACCCCGATTGTTCATACATACTATGAACTTCATAGCTTGGGATGGTTTGTAAACAAAGATAAATGAAACTCAATGTATCAGACTAATACATAATATAAAAACGTTTGTTACTCTATCACTTTTTTCTATTTGTTACCTAATCACGCCTGGACGGTTTTGTGAACATCATTTGAACCTTTACAACATTTCGTAAACCCCGATTGTTCATACATACTATGAACTTCATAGCTTGGGATGGTTTGTAAACAAAGATAAATTAAACTCAATGTATCAGACTAATACATAATATAAAAACGTTTGTTACTCTATCACTTTTTTCTATTTGTTACCTAATCACGCCTGAACGGACGAGACGATCTTACCAAAATATAATATAATAATATAATAGCCAAGGAGGCTATATATAGCAGGATGAACATGGGCTACTTTTTGTGAAAAAAAAATCATGATTTTTACACATAATTCGTACCTCTCATGTTGCTATACCTTAGGTTTCGGTAATGGATATGAAAGTGGACGGCTATAGAGGAAGAGGAAGACCGAAGAAAGTGCGGATGGACTGTGTGATGGAAGATACAAATGTAAAAGGAGTAGATGTAGAAATGACTGCGGATACACCCCAATAGAAGATAAGTGGAATGAGGGTAGGAAGATTACGATGATGATGATGATTTTTACACATAACAATAACTTGAATAACTCAGATCACACAAATATTGATAGACAGATAACAGTGATACAATTCTTGGTGTACGTGAACAAAGTAGCGGGTACCGGCTAATGAGACTATAATTTCAACCCACCTTTGAATAATTCTAGTTTATCAAAATTTCAATAAAACTATAGGTTCCAAAGTATTTCTGTGGACAAGTCCGATAAGAAGACAGCCGGACAAACAAACGTCGACACAGCCAATATGTTACCGACGCCAATTCAATTTATTTGCTGTAATCTGAGGGCATAACTATTCGCCGAAAGGCCTACCCGAAGAGTAAAGGAATAGGATATGGACGAAGCCATATAGCCATCTTGTAATCGTAAACCTTCTAAAGAATAACAATAACTTTCAAAACCTCGTTACATGTACTTTTCTTATTCTGTGGCCTAGAGATTTATTTAAAATCGTACATCAACAAAATGGTCGCTTTTTTGTACGTGATCCGAGAGCTCAGGTTTTTTATCATATGGAGTTACAAGAAACACATTTGAGAAGCTGTTGCTATTGCGTCACATACAAGATTTTAGGATTCCGTTTGACTATGGAAAATACCATGTTGACATGTTTCTCAAAGATTTTTTTTTATTAGGTACCTAACTGTGGCATGACGAACGATTGCCAGTAATTGACGCATCTCGCACATGCTTTATGATTTCGTCAAAGTTACGTTAAAACCTTAACCTTACGTTTTTAGGGTTCCGAACCCAAAGGGTACCAACGGAACCCTATTACTGAGACTCCGCTGTCCGTCCGTCTGTCTGTCTGTCTGTCTGTCTGTCTGTCTGTCTGTCTGTCTGTCTGTCTGTCTGTCTGTCTGTCTGTCTGTCTGTCTGTCTGTCTGTCTGTTCGTCTGTCACCAGGCTGTATCTCATGAACCGTGATAGTTAGACGGTTGAAATTTTCACAGATGATGTATTTCTGTTGCCACTATAACAACAAATACTAAGAACAGAAAAAAGTTAAGTATTTAAAAAAAGTTTTAAAAGTTTTTTTACGATAGCGCAGCGCCATCTAGCTAACATCAAAGATGGCGCTATCGTCTTTACCTTAATCTGAATCTCGGAAGCGGCTCCAACGATTAAATAAAATTTAGTATACCTACAGGGGATTTCGGGGGCGATAAATCGATCTAGCTAGAAGTCATTTTCAGAAAATGTTGTTTTATTCGTGTTTTCAATAATCAACTTTATTGATAATCAACCTTAAATATGACTCTTCCCGACATCTATTGGCGACTAGAAGTACTGTGTCGGTAAAGCAGTTAGTTGCTCTCAATTAAAGAAAATAGTATTATTATTCGTCAATAGATGTCGGGAAGAGTCATATTTGTCTGTTAAAGTGGCAAAAAATATCGAGCAAAGCTCGGTCAACCAGATATTTAATAATATTAATTACTACAGTTACTATTACTACTATATAATACTATTCTACCTTTGTGTTAACGTTTACTTAGTTGGTGTTAGAAGTTCGTTAGAAATTCGATAGATGGCGTTTGGAACCCTCCGTGTGCGGGACAAAAGTCTGACTCGCACTTGGCCAGTTTTATTTTTCAATATTCCGCACGATCCGACCGAGGATGGAGACTTTTTTGAGCCGTTTTACTTTTAAATGCTTAAGATATTTGAGCGTTAAGATGAGTAATAAATTATAGCGCTTGTATTTTTTTAGCCTTCACCATAAAGATTTATTCTGAATTAAATACACGAATTCGCAAAATATGATGCTAGACCTTCATTTGAAGAATTCAATGTTACGAGTTACTAAGACTTCCACATAAAAGCCAAGTAGCAAAAAATGAAGAAGAGCGAAAAGCGAAATATAATTTTTTTTTTTTCAAAAAATTTGTTACTTAATATTTAGACTTAAATAAATGTACATCATGATATGGAACATTAGGCATCCTGACTCATTGCAAAGCATTTCATCCTAGCTAGATGGAAATGTTACAGAACTCTAATTCCTTCCTTGACACAGACTTCTCTCGCATTTGCACTGAACTATAGGCATAGTTCAGTCTGTGAAACATCTATCATCGATCTAATCTTTAAAACGACGCTAAAGAGTTCAAAATCGTATTGCTCTTTTTTATCATGTTGATCAAAACATTGCGTAGGGTTTCAATTAGAGGATGTAGTATCGAGAGAACTATAATTTGTATCAATAAACATATTAACTATGTACTTACTACACTTTATAAGAAAGTTCAACTGTAAAGGTTTTTATTAGTACTCAGTAATCCAAATTATATTCGATTAGATAAATACATACAATAGATAAAATCACGCCTTTTCCCGTTGGGGTAGGCAGAGACAACTTCCTTCCACATGCTACGATCCTGACATCCCTCTTTCGCCTTTTCCACTTTCATAAGCGCTGGTTGACTTGGCATTTCTTTAAAACGTTTCCGCTCTTGGTGATACGTTCGCCTAGGTCGGCCTCTACCAGATTCGGACAGATAACGAAGCCTAGCCAAAGTTTAGTTGAGATTATGTCTTTCAAAATTTATCTAAGGTAAATATAATCGAGCTCTGTGGCGCATCTTGGGAGAGGCCTACGTCCAGCAGTGGACTAACACCGGCTAATGATGATGAAATATAACTATAATTTTAAAATAATAAAGGCCCAATGGGTAATAGGATAAGGCTTACCTGATGGCCGTCACCATCGCTTGCCTATAAATACAAATTTGATACTGTACACCCAAATTCTGAATTGACTAGATTTTTTTGCAATACTGCATTGCACCTGTTAGCTTGAGATATCTAACAGGTACAGTGCAGTGACGCGTGATATCTTTGTCTTGATGCAGAAGGAGTCCTACCATTAGTAGCTCGACGACCCAGTAAATAGGATAGGGATAATCATTACGGCGAATAGAGAAGAGTGAAAATGTTCTCATTGAAAGCTATCAGTTACCGTTCTCCCTTCGAGGCGTCTTTGTGAACGCAGCTTTAAAAAGTGTTCCTTTAATTCATATGCTGAAAAACTGTAACACATGACGCACTGTATAAAATGTTCTTACATTCAACCAATAAGATATGCAATGCTGTGTGCTATTATTTTTTCTATATTCCTAACTGAAAGCTAATTTTATTCAAGATGCCAGGACCTAAAGGCTTGAAGCCAGGGTCACTAGCGTCTTTACCTACTATGGCAACAGCATTAGCATACGAGTAGGTCATATAAACCAGTCTAAACCAACTAACTAGATTTCCATTCGCGGAAAAATTGCCCGGGTTGCAATTGCACGAATTAAAACTGTCATTTAACTTAAACAAATGTGCGCCATAGCTTTATGGTGGACGTAATATCTACCCCTACGAAGAGTTTTGCTTTCATTTTCATCATACGTACTGCTTTGGAATGGAATTCTTTGGCGGAGTTTCCAGATAAGTACAATCCGGGGTACCAATTTTCTAATTGCGAGTAAACAGGTATCTTCTAGGTAAGCAAGCGACATCGTAGATCGCATCAGTTCAACAAAGTGGTAAATGTCTATTCCACATAAAAAAGAGATATGCGGTTTTATGCTATACTAACTGTAATGATTTCTTCCGAATGATTAACTTACGTAATAAGTAGTCATAGATGGCGCCACCAATGCATAATTGGGTTAACAAATGCAATCCACTAATTTCGTCGTAACGATACTTCGCACCGTGGCTTAATTGGCAAAGCACCGGAACATATTACTCCGGAGGTTGCGGGTTCAAGTTCCGTCGGTACGATGAAATTTTGGATTGTGTTTAACAATTTACAAAAATATAGAGTGTGAAACACTTCAAAGAAACATAATATTTGATTTACGCAGTGCAACATCTCTCGTCGGATATGAAAACTGTAATGATTTCTTCCGAATGATTAACTTACGTAATAAGTAGTCATAGATGGCGCCACCAATGCATAATTGGGTTAACAAATGCAATCCACTAATTTCGTCGTAACGATACTTCGCACCGTGGCTTAATTGGCAAAGCACCGGAACATGTTATTCCGGAGGTTGCGGGTTCAAGTCCCGTCGGTACGATGAAATTTTGGATTGTGTTTAACAATTTACAAAAATATACTAACTGAGTCCCTCGGTATTACCCGCGTAGACATCGTTCCCTTGG
The DNA here is from genome assembly GCA_954871355.1 of Cabera pusaria. NCBI lineage: Eukaryota > Metazoa > Arthropoda > Insecta > Lepidoptera > Geometridae > Cabera > Cabera pusaria. The sequence goes on from OX940887.1 coordinate 25,604,068, forward strand.
GAATATCGGGATAAAAAGTATCCTATGTCATGTACTATTTATTATTCTGTGACTATGTGTTATTGCAGGGTCAGTGGTCTAGGGCCAGGATCTACATACACACCAAATTTTAGCTCAATCTGTTCTGTAGTTTTTTAGGGTTCCGTACCACAAAAGGAAAAAATTAACCCCGTATAGGATCACTTTGATGTCCGTCTGTGTATTTGCCTGTCTATCTGTTCATCTGTCAAGACCCTTTATCTCAGGATCCCGTAGAGGTATCAAGTTGAAATTTATATCAAATACTCGGGTCTATGGTATCTTTTGGCTGTGAAAATATCAAACCTGTAAGTCAACGCGATCAATAGATATGACCGTTTAAGTAGCATTTTTTCGCATATTTTGCGATTTCAGAAGGTAATCAAAAGCTATATACTTACTTAGGTACTTCCCGTTACCCTAAAATCATGTAATTTGGCATGAAGCAAGGTCTTGAAGCACTTATATAGGAATTAATTTGAAAACCAAAAATATGTACTGTAATAACTAAAAAAATATATATTTTAATAAAACAAACTATGTATAGTAGGTGTAATACATTTTCTATGGATCGAACTACAAAAAGTTAAGTTTGTCCTAGTCTGCGAAGTTGGTACGGAAGCCTGGGTGGGCGAGTCCAACTCGATTTTGCCGGTTTTATAATATTAGTAGGAAGTAGGATATAACCTAAATCCTACATAAGCTTACTTTTGTGACTTAGCTTACTTTGGTCCATTGGGAAAACCGTGTAATTGAACAGTGTAGCAAGCTCCTAAGAAAAATAATAATTCCACGAATATTTATAACCACATTCAATCGGACAATAGTTCGTCGCTAATAGACGAACATTATGATTCATTATTCAAATTTGACAAAACGGACCATACTACGTAGATGAACAATAATAATTAGGAACAAATATAACGTAATCAATAATTTAAGTATATTTCAGGCATAAAGCAATCATACCTAAACGTTTTGTTCTTTTTTGTTGAGACTTATCAAAACATATTTATTACTGTGTAATACATGTAACATTCTTTACACTATAATATCGTTTAAAAACTAAAAAACAACCGACTTCAATGCCGCGCTATTCATTTTCAGTACCAATTTTGAGATGTTTATCTCTATATCTCTGGAGATACTTATCATACCTCGATAAAATTACCATGGTACCACACTTGGGATATCTCCTTTCGAACAAAAAAAGAATAATCGAAATCAGTTCATAAACGACGAAGTTATCCGCGAACAAACATAAAAATATATATATATATATATATATATATATACGGTCGAATTGAGAAACCTCCTCCTTTTTTTGAAGTCGGTTAAAAATAGCCATCTAAGTACCGCGAGTCTATGTTAATGTTCTATTATGGTTATGACATTATCGTGAGTTCGTAACAATATAATATAAAAATAAAGTGTAGATAACACTTAAGAAAAATAATATAATTTAAGTTAATTCAACATAGCTGAACTCTCTCGCTCTCTCTCTCTCTCGTGCCTTCAGTAGAATTATCTAGACCCAGGCTTCAAGATGAGACACATAGGTATACGAAGTACTCTAGGCTAGGGTTTCAACTTTTTGCTTTTACTAAAAACTTAAGCTTGGCTACATAGTCACTATTTTTTTATATCATACAATATAGCATATCTAAATGGAAAGTAAGCGATGATGTGGTCGAAGATGGTGGCCACGCTAGACCTAGAAAGGGATGACTCTCAAGGGCTGTGTACGGCCGGAACACCACAAGTTTATGGCGGCGGATCTTCTCTTCACCACCATAAGCTACTTTTCGGTCGCAAGTCAGGCGGAACATATAATTATTCCTACCACCAATGTATAGAATCGTATATATATATAGTATTATAGTATTTAACTTTAAGTCGGTTTAAGTGGATTGTAAATACTCTCTGACAATTAATATCTTATCAATGGGCTCCATCTTCGAGGTAAAGGGCGTAGTAGCGTAATCTGCTTGTTTTTCTAAAATTAATCATGTAAACATTATGAACGTGATTCAACATTTCGACACCTGTATAGCGAGTGACGAATAAGGTTTCGAGATAATGACACGATTTACGCAATAATAGCAAGATGCTGACGATTGTCGGAAATTCCGTATAAAAATTTACTAAGCCAAGGTTTTTTTGCAACGTAAGTAGTTTTGTCATATAGACAAGTTTAAATGATGATGACGAAGTAAGCGATACTATTGGGAATATTTTATCTTTAGACGCCAAACGAGTACCATACGCAAAGCGGTAGGCAATTACTGAAACAGTTTTAAAGAAAAAAGATTTATAAAATACTAGCTGTGCCCCGCGGCTTCGCCCGCGTCAAATAATATCCTATAGCCTAATCTATTGTACTGGCTATCCCTGTGCAAAATTTCTGACACATCGGTCCTGCCGTTTGACCGTGAAGAAGTCCCAAACAAACAAACTTACTTTCGAGGGCCCGGTGGCGTAATCGGGAGAACGGTTGGCTTTGATGCCGTAGTACCGAGTTCAAACCGCTGTGCACCAATGGATTTGTCCATCGAAAAATGTATGTGCGTTTTTCACAGTGGCCCTCCGGTAAAGGAAAAACATCGTTAAGAAACCAACAACCCCCGCATGGTGATAGGACACTATCCAGTGTCCGCCTGGCCAGCTACCACCCTCAAGTCAGAAAATCTGTCGTCAAACATCTAATGTGTTCCGGCAGCTATCCTTGAGAGCCAGTTCCCATACTAGGCCTAGCGTGCTTAACATCTTCGACCGCATCACATCATCACTTACCAACAGGTGAGATAGTGGTCAAACGCTAGCCTATAAGATATAAAAAAAAGAAATAAACAAACTGACTTTCGCATGTATAATATAGGTGTTGATTACTTGGAATTACATGACTTGAGTATCGATTATATTGATAAAATACCTTACAAGTAAAATAAATAACTTGACAAATGTATTAGGTACGGACACCGTTTTTATATGATCCCCTGTAATTATAAATTTTATTCCGTTTTTAGGGTTCCGTAGTCCTGACAAGGAACCCTTATAGTTTCGTCATGTCCGTCCGTCTGTCTGTCTGAGGTTTTGCTAAGAGACCGTTAATACTAGAAAGCTGTAATTTTGTGGGGGTATGTAAATAAATGACGCCGACAAAGTGCTGAAATAATATTTTGAAAATTTTTTTTTTTAGGGTATCTCCCCTATATGAGAAGTGGGGACGAATTTTTTTTTATCGTCTACCCCATCGTGTGTGGTATCGTGGAATAGGTCTTTTAAAATTACTTAAGGGTTGCTAATACCATTTTTCGATTGAATGCTCCATTTACGAAATATGAAACTTTAAAGTGCAAATTTTTGTTCCAGTAGGCCGTCCCCCCCCCCCCTCTAAAAACTAAACTGCTGGCTTGAAAAATCTGGAAAAATTCGTGATAATAGCGCATTTTATGAACTTTAAAGGAAAATTTTAGCGGTTAAGATAACTTTATTAGTTTAGCAGTAATAGTCGTTGAACTTGGGTGTTGGATAATTTTGTACCAAATACAAAATCCTTAGAATAAAGACGGAGTACCTAGTTGCTTGTTTATAACGGGTAAAGACTTGCATTGAATAACAGGCTACTACGGAACCTTACACTGCGCGTGGCCCGACGCGCACTTGGCCGGTTATTAGTATTTGTTGCTATAACGGTAATAGTAACACATAACTACTTTGTGAAAATTTCAAGTGTCATCAATTACAGTTCTCCATTACAACCTCATCCTTTTTGAAGTCGGTACAAATAGCTTCATTCTATGGCTAAGAGTGGATTTATAAATGTAATCTATGGCTGGAGTATCGTTTAAGAATACCGGCCTTAGAGAGAATGAACAAAGTCACGTTCATTGCCACTTTGCAACTTTCCTACAAATCCGATAACAATCATCGCTATCTAATAGTTACTGACCAGCCAAGCCTAAAACAATGTTCTGCGTCAAGTGTACTAACTGTGGCAAAGTTGGCGAACTAACTAGTATTTTAAGCTGTGGTCACGTTGGCGAATCGCCACAACCGTTCAAATGAGTTCAACGATAATTTTCGTAAAGCATTGGCTTGAAGAACTAGAAACGTAACTAAAAGGTAGGTCAATTTTTTTTTCACAATTTTAAAAGCGGCTCCTTTTCAAGCTTTCCCGGCTATTTTCAACCGACTTCCTAAAAGGAGGAGATTCTTGATTCATCTGTAAGTATGTTTTTTAGGGTTCCGTACCCAAAGGGTAAAACGGCACCCTATTACTAAGACTCCGCTGTCCGTCTGTCTGTCTGTCTGTATGTCTGTCTGTCTGTCTGTCTGTCTGTCTGTCCGTCTGTCACCAGGCTGTATCTCATGAACCGTGATAGTTAGACAGTTGAAATTTTCACAGATGATGTATTTCTGTTGCCGCTATAGCAACAAATACTAAAAACAGAATAAAGTTAAAAATAATAGGTTTTTTTCGGCATTTCACACCATCTATGAACGCTTAGTTAGGTAAACGTCCCATAGATGGCGTTATATTGAAATGTCGATCCCTAACACCTTTGTTAGACGTTAGATGGCGTTATAAAAATAAACTGTTTATTAATTATTATTTTTTGCTGGCAAAAATGATCGTGGGTGGTATTTGCTCGATCTTATAAAATACTGTAGTGTGGTACGGAACCCTACAAGTGCAAGTCTGACTTGCACTTGGCCAGTTTATTTTAATTATATTTTGTGTATGTATGTTACGCGATTAGTCCGTCAATTGTGAACCGATTCGAATGATTATTTTTTTAGTCGAAAGGGTACATTTCCGAGGTGAAAACTAAAACAACCGACTTCCATGCCCCGCGAGTCAGTTTCAGTATCAAGTTTGAGCCGTTTATCGTCATATCTCTGGAGACATACTTTTCAGATCTCGATGAAATTTCAATCGGATCTAACGGAGGAGATTCAAAAAAATAAAAAAATAATTTTCCAAATCTGTTAATACATAAATGACGGAGTTTCGAGATAACAAACATTTTAAAAAAATACTGTCGAATTATGAACCTCCTCCTTTTTTGAAGACGGTTGAAAAGAGAACTTCAATAAGACTGATAGCTGATATGATATCTCACAATCAATTTTGCTATATATTGCCAAAAAGTAACATGTAACCGAACTAGAGAAAACCAGCTGAAGACAGTAGTGACTAAGCATTAAAATAAGGGAAATACAGAAATTATGCAAGATACATATATCTTCCAAATAGGTTTGAAACCACGTGCAAGACAGCGACAGCCGACTAAAGGTCACCGACTCTAGACACGCGATTTCAGAGCTATCGGCTTGCAACATAGATACTTAGCAAAGTTTGGACTATGATTATCGACACACATCTACTGATACTTAGCAAAGTTTGGACTATAATTATCGACACAGGCCCACTAATTCTTAGCTAAGGTTTGACTATGATTATAGACCCACAGCACTGAATGTCAACGGCCTTGAAATGAAAATAACAAAAAGACCTTAGGCATGTCAAACAAAAGCTATGAAGGACAAGTTCATGTAACAATCCTCAAAACACGAAATAAACCTTTTCAAACCGTGATATTATTATCTGATATAAAGAAGGATAAAACGATTACCTATTGTTCAGTGTAATTTATAGACATTGAGAAGAAAATATAAGCAGACATGTTTTTGTTAAGAGTCCAATATATTTTTCTGTATGAAGAAAAGTAAGTTAAGTAAGTAAGAAAAAAAGTAAGTTACAAAACTAAGGGCCAGTGTCACCGGTTGCTGATAGCGCTAATATGAAGAAATCTGACAGATTTTATATGGCGTCATGTGTCAGATAGTTAACTGAGACATTATCAGGGACTGGTGAAACTGGCCCTAAATCTGCAGATCTGTAATGAATTAATATGTCATTTGTTTTTAAAAATTGGCGGCAATTTAAAAAGTGTCTGTCGTGCGTCGATATGAATTTGACGAGTGAAAATATTCGCATTTAATTTATTATGACTTTCGTTGCGGTCTTACTCAACAACAATGTTACTATAGACTTAGCTTTTCAGCTCGATTAGCATTTCTTGACGAAGCTCCATTCCGTGTCACTATTTACAACTGGTTTAATGAGTTTAAACGTGATCAAAGCAAACTCACTGATGATTCACAAGAAGGACTTCCTTCTACGGCGACTATTGAGGATAACGTGGATAGATGCCGCTCAATGCTTGAAAAGTATGAAGGAGGAGACTTGAATGCTGTATATGATCTCGTCACAGGTGTAGAAAGCTGGATATATTGTTACATTCCATTCGAAGATTTGCCGACAAAAGTAAAGGACGGGAGAAGTCAGAGAAATAAAGATGATTGCCTCAATCCATGGACGGACGGGTCATTTCGCTACGATTGTCCTAGCTAGAAAATACAAGGACTGTTACAGCACATTGGTATCTAAGTCATTGCTTACCAAGTTGTCTTGGAAAATGTTAGACAGCAGCGCCCAAAAAAGTAAGATTCTCTGCCACCACAACAACGCTCTAGCTCACTCTTCCAGACGGACTATCGATTTTTTTTTCTTATTATGGCTCCACACGTAGTGTACTAGAGTAATTAGCCAGTGTCAAGTATTAAAACTCTACAAGTTTTTGTGAGTTCCAGTTAGTTTCAGGTCAGGTAAAGTTGTAGTCATAGTCTAGTGCAAGTGTATAACTTGGACTACACTATGATTCAGTAACCTCAGTAAAGATGTGGACCTTACTGAAGATTTTCAGTGGAATTTTGACGAGAACGCAAATAGCACGTTTTGTCAACATTGTACTGGGGCCTTATTCAGTATGACCAATGAGATAACGCGATCCTTAACGCGCCACGTTACGTTATTGAAAAATTGTATTCTGTATGTCACACGATAGGTAAATTATACAAAACGCGCGCGTTACATGTCCTCATATGTTACGATATTTTGACAGCTCAAAACGCGCTCATAACCTTACCCTACCGCTTTTTAATTGGCATAGAGAATACCATAACGCGGAGATAACGTAACACGGCACGGTAAGACTTTAAAATGGTCATACTGAATAAGGCCCCTGTTTCCCTACACTCGTAACTTTTTTATTGATCTTGCCGTATTAGTTATGATTGTGTGGGTCGAATCTTGGAAGCTAAATTAGAACCACATCCTAGAGTTTGATTGGACTCAAATTTGGTATACACTTGTGTACCTTTCGTGGCAATGGTGCCATCTACATTGGTACAATATGGTACAATCGTGCTGATCTGATGATGTAACCGGGTTGTGGGGACTGTAACTCCGTAATGGCAAATATTAGGACGGTCAAATGTATGCTAGTATGTATTGTTATCATTTCTTAGTAAGTATATATATATATCGCACATGATGACGTCTTTACAAAATTCTTGTGTTTAAAAAACATTTTTGCTTATGATTTACAATTTCCTGTGCTACATCGGTTAAATAAGTATTAATAATATCATTCTGGTGCATAGTACGTGGTAGTAATGAAATGAATGACAGAAATTGACCACCTACGCAGCTACACTTAGTCAATGAACTTCTATCAATTGGAACAAACAAAGCTTTGTAAGTATATATAACATGCATACACGTATAACTTTTTAACATCCGTTGTATATGCTGGATATTGGCGCAATAAAGCATTTTACTGTATCGTCACTATTGGCCTTCACACACGGTAGCTATAATGTAAAGATATACAGTGTGGAAATTAAACTCAGGCCCTGGAGGGAAACTACTTTAAATCCTTTAGCTAGTTCATTTTACTTAAAGGAGACATTCCTTTATTTTTGAAAAGAAACAAATCTGCATTAAAAGATTTTTTAAAACTCGCTTGCTTCGCCCGGGACTCGAACCAACTAAAATTAAAAAAAATAAACACTCTTTATTTTAATATACTAATCGGTAGTAAGTTTCTCTAACAAACATTAGGTCTTAAAAATAAAAATAATCGTTAAATCTAACATCAACTTTATTTTACTATCAATTTTGTAACACTTAAATTATTTAACTGATAAATTGTTCGAAATGAGCCCCGTCGTTCCGGCTACACAACATTAGTCGCCGTTGAAATTCATTTCTTGTAGCCTTCAGCAAAGTGTTGTGGTGTATGCCCCTAATAACATTTTCTATCGCAATCCTTAGCTCTTGAACGATTTCATAGCAAGTTTCATAAACAACATTTTTTACATGACCCCATAAAAAGAAGTCCATGGGCGTCAGGTCTGGACTTCTTGCAGGCCATCTAATCGTCCCGTTTGTACCTATCCAGGCATTGACATTTTCATTAAGGTATGCCCTGGCAATTCTGCTGTTGTGGGCAGGTGCACCATCTTGTTGAAAAATGATATTATTTCGTTCCTCTTCTGGCAGAAGGTTTAATTGATTTTGTAAAAGCTCCAATATTTCAATGTATTTTGCTGCATTCAGATGTCCTTCGTAAATGTGCATCAAAACAACCATGTTACTTTTGATTCCACACCAAACATTAAACGAAAATCTGACCTGATTGTTCGTTTCACGGACACGGAATGGATTTTGACGAGACCAATAATGATTGTTACGTCTGTTATACATTCCATTATTACTAAAATTTGTTTCGTCAGACCATACAATACAGTCCAAGAAATTTGGGTTGCGGGCTATTTCTGTTTGAATATTTTCACAAAACTGTAATCTCCTGTCACTATCTCCGGGATGTAGTTTCTGCACCAATCGCCCATCACGATAACATTTGTATTTGTATTTTTTCAGAACTTTAAGTAAACTAGTATGGTTGATGCCTATCTCTTGAGCAGCTTCCCTGCTTGAAGCCTTCGGGTAACACTCGAAGTATGTCAAAATGTTTAACTCAACATCGCTATAGTCCAAATTTTGTTGCTGTGGGCGTCCAGTCTTCTTTTTAAAACTTTCAACGGTCAGTAAATTATTCACAATTCGAGACAAAACTTTTCTAGATGGTAGTTCTCTGTCTGGATACTTCTCGCGATACCACTGCAGAGCTAAATCGTAGCTCTTGTTGCAAACAAAGTAAGCTTCTAATAACTCGAATTGTTCTTGATACGCCATTATGAGATAATTTAATTACGTAAGGAAAGCAACACTACTTAAATAGAATCTGTTGATAAAAATCGTTAGAATTTTAAAATTATTTTCCCGCATTGCAAACAAAGTCAACCGTTCCATTTTTAAACTTCTCCACTGAACGCCTCGGATCATGTAAGAAGGAAATGTGCATAGAGGTATTACCACCATTGAACAATTTTCTTATCGAAGATTTCAACAAGGTACTTAACGATAAATTAGCAAGCGTGTACTTCATACGAAGTCTTTGAATGTTGGAGAGATAACAGCGGGCCTAAAAAGGCCACATTGAGTGATTCATCTGTAAGCAATTCATTTCCTGAATTCCCAGCAATTCCTAAGCAATTCCTCTATAATTCGTAAAATGGCTACAAAATTGAATGAACTAAACGCAATTCAATTCAGCAGCAGATTCATATTTGACGATAATATTGCTACACGCAAAAAAAACATGAATGAATGAAGGAATTGTTGAACAAGTATGTTTTTTTACGTATTATATTATTATAAAGAGATATTTTGTGAATAAATAAATCTCATTTCCTTTATAAGTTACTAAAAACTATTAATAAGACTGAATTTGTTAAATTGAAAATGTTATCATGGGCTTGTATTATTATTTATTCTGTGTCATGGATCACGGCTGGCAACAATTTGGATACCTATTCCTACACGTAATCACAGACAGAAAGAAACTCTTTGTTTAGAACGAAACAAAAACAAACTTTAGTTAGTATATAGCTGTGCCCGCGACTTCGTTCGCCTGGAATAGAGACTTTGGACAGCATTATTGGGCTTTGGGTTTATATTGGATTTTAAACACGATCGTTTGGGTATTTTAAAAAAATCTACTTTACAGTAATGCTTCTCTTATATACACGATATTAGACGACGATTCGACGTGATTTTTTAAATTTGCATTACTTTTTAGGGTTCCGTAGTCAAATGGCAAAAAACGGAACCCTTATAGATGATATAGTGGCTGTGACATACGGACGGACAGACGGACGGACGGACAGACAGACGGACATCATGTCCGTCCGTCCGTCACAGCCAGTTTACCCCGTATCTGAAACTAAAAGTTGAAACTTGGTGGGTAGATGTATTCTGTAAACCAATAATTTGAAAGAAAGACACAGACACTTCTGAAGTGGTAAAATGTGTGTCCTCCCCCTCTCCCCTCCCAACTTTTAAAGTAAGAGAGTCAAAAATCTACAAAAAATATATGCCTTGGGTTTCAATAAAAACTTTCAACGAAAATTGGTTGGAACGAGTTATAGTCAGTAGTTATTGAGATATACCCAACAAATTTTCAAAACCGCAAATATAATTTTTCATACAATTACTATGAAAAACAAAGTTATTTTTTTGCTGATGAAAAATGACGGAACCCTACGAGTACGACTTGCATTTGCAGTTTATTTATTTATGAACCGATTGACATAAAACAAACACTAAATGTTAAGTGAAGCTTACCACAATACATTAGTGAAAACCACATCTAAATCGGATAAGCCATTTCTGAGATTAGCGTGCACATACGCACAGACAAACAGATAAACAGGCAAAAATTCTAACAATAATTGTTTTAGATGCTATTGCGTTGATAAAGGTCCCAATAATATTTTTTCTCAAATATCTTCCATGTACAGACAGCGATCCGTTACATTTTTATTATATGTATGTATAGATATAGATGAACATAGATGTATGGATTTCGATTTGGTTATTTTAAGTGGTTTTTACGTTCGACACTCAAAATGTTCGTTTGGTTATGTACACTGGAAAAAAAATCCACTTGTACCTTTCATGGAGGGGCTGATCACTGCATACACTTTTGTTTAGTTTATACAATCCAAAAAAATCCGGGATCCGGCATATCGAAAGCTAACTCTTCTTGCAATGAGCTACACTTTGCCGGCGATACATAATACTCTCTGTGATACGGGCATGCTCCAGAAAGTTTTCGTAGAGATCTAAATATGCCATTATTATCATATTAATTCTACAAAAGTACCGAAACGCACGAAATGAATTGTAAAAAGTTCCTCGGGAGTAACTTCTAACGAATCTGCTATTTGACTCAAAAGCAATTCCTATTTAGTGAACCATTTTACGAATCTCCATACAAAACGGTCAAATAGATGAATTGCCGATCAGAATCGGAAAGCGAATCATAATATGAATTACTCTTAAGTGGCCATTTTGTGATTTCAAATATGATTCGTATTAGGATCATATTATGATTCAGCTAATGTGGCCTTTTTAGGCCCGCAGAACTGTTACGTGTCTTTTACTTGTTAAAAGTGAACAGTAACCAAAAATTTTGTAGAGAAACTTTATCCTGAATATTAATACTACCAATTAGTATAATAAAATAAAGAGTTTATTTTTTTAAATTTTAGTTGGTTCGAGTCCCAGGCGAAGCAAGCGAGTTTAAAAAAATCTTTTAATGCAGATTTGTTTCTTTTCAAATATAAAGGAATGTCTCCTTTAAGTAAAATGAGCTAGCTTAAGGATTTAAAGTAGTTTCCCTCCAGGGCCTGAGTTTAATTTCCACACTGTATATTATAGCACGATAAATCACACCACCCAAGTTAGAAAATCTGTCACCAAAACATCTAATATGTCATCATAAAGTGTTCCGGCAGCTATCCATGAGAGCCAGTTCCCATTCTAGGCCTAGCATGTTTACCATCTTCGACCGCATCATCACTTACCAACAGGTGAGATGGTCGAACGCTAGCCTATAAGATATTTAAACAAAAACAATAAATCTTTCCATCCAATTATAGTCCCCGTCACGAGAAGCTATAAATTATGTAAACAAGTGTTCAAGAGTTCACAACATTTGGACCAACAAAAAAAATGAATTTGTGAAAATAAAATTAACAACAATAAAAAAGTGATAACGAAACAATAACAAAATTAACAATAACAACCAGATCCGCGATATATGCAAAGCAATGAAACAAACTCGTACGTACGCATTCGAAACTCGAATGACGCGTTTATTTCAAAATGGCGTCCCGATAGTTTACAATCCCTGCGTCCGGTACCAAGAAACACAAACGATAGCGCTTTGCGTCGTTAAAATATGATCCGACTAAATTAAATAGGTTGTTACTTTCATATAACCCGTCTATATTTCATGTCGATTGAATATGGTCAATTTATTATTATCTCGCAGTATAAAATGTTTACTTAGTAAAAGATGTTTGTTTACATAATTCTTCTCGTGACGGGGACTTTAGGTTGGATTATACCTTTGTAAATAAGGTTTAAGTTTAAGTACCTTACTAAGTACAAGAATAAAACACTTACCAACTAAAGTATACTTGATGAGGCACGGATGACAAAGATTGGTAATGGGCTGCCAATGTTCATTATTGGCCACGTCTGCCAACTCCTCGCTCTTGTTCGTGAGGAACATCGCGAATTCCTTGAATGTTACGTCATTTCCGTGCTCCAAAGACTCGTTCGACGGGTTCTCGCGATAAGCCTTGATGATGCGACGCCCAACGCGGTCCTGGATGTAAATATGGTGATGAGCTTCGTTAGAAAAGTAAACCTTATTGCCTTACACACAGTTAAATACTTAAGTGAACGATGAAAACCATTTTACGCAAGCTTAATAGTTTAGGTGAATAAAACTGGCCAAGTGCGAGTCAGCATCGCGTCTCTTATCGCACACTTAGGGAGGGTTCCGTACAATACGAAACATAACAGAGTCTCAACCGAGTATTTGATTAATTGATATTACCAAGAATATTTGGTTTGGTCGCGATCTAGAAAGAGCTAACTAGCGCCATCTATGTAATTTTTCCGAAACTAATTAGATAGATGGCGTGTAAAAATACATTTTTTGTATGGGGACCCCCTTTAATTTTTATATTTATTTTGTTTTTAGTATTTGTTGTTCTATCGGCAACAGAAATACACCATCTGTGAAAATTTCAACTGTCTAACTATCACGGTTAATGAGCTATATCCTGGTGACAGACGGACAGACAGACAGACAGACAGACAGACAGACAGACAGACAGACGAACAGCGGACTCTTAGTAATAGGGTCCCGTTTTACCCTTTGGGTACGGAACCCTAAAAATGAGGCATCTTATAGATGACTTTTTGTTAATTTCTTGACTGGAGAACGCGGATCATTAAGCGTAGCGTACTAGGTCTTGTGTTCTTCGATCAAGAATCTAGATTCTTGATCGAAGCTTGTGCGTAGTAGGTTTTGCGTTACGTTTCATAGTTTGTCATTTGCCATATTGCTGAGTTACTTGCTGACCCTGTCACCTAGATGCATAAAAAACATTACCTATATGATGCGCCCGAATAAATGTTACCCGAATTAATAATTTAAGATCGTTTACGAAAAATAAACCAACTTCACATGCCGCGATAGTCAAAATAGCCCGTAGTATCATGTCGTCAACGTATACAAACGCATATTGTAATAAAAAAAATTTTGTTAATAAAAAAATAAACGTTACTGGTTGTAACATGAAGGTTATAGAGTATAAAAAGCTAAAAATTAATGTTAGGTAGACAGTATTTATGAATATCGAGCGCCCTTGTTCTACCAAGATCTAAAACTTACCAGGATAAATCAGCGGTGTCATTGAGACTTTTAATCTCGGACCGGGGGACAGGCAAATGATAACACGGTTTGGGATTGTATGACAAATTTTAATACTTCAAAACGTCCCTTACCTCCAGAATGAGATACACCTTATTTAGTTAAAGCCGGAATACTATGTCTAAACATTTGACTATAAATACCATTCGGTTTTCGTTACTTTTTAGGTTAATTTATTTTACATTTTACTACTGAAATTTGGTTATTGTCTTTCTTGCATCTTGCTAATATGAAATTAAAGTTTTAAGGGTAATAAAAAGAGTTATAATGAAATTGGCTTAGCTGCAGCGTCCGGGGGCGTCTGAGCACTCCACTCTAAACAGACGTCATTCATCGTCGCACCAACAGCTCAAAACTACGACGACATCCAAACGGTGTGCGTCGCACAAACACCTCAAACTAACGACGTCTTCCAGCGTCGAACAAACAGTTGACGACACCCATCGTCGCACAAACAGTAGACGACAGTCGTCCAAACAAACAGCGCCAAAGGCTGTAACCAAAAATCCGATTGTAAATATATTTGTCGCCATGAAGGATGACGCGAAACATTTTAGGTTATCAAAAATTGACTCACCGCAAAATCACGACGTTATCATATGGCACTACGCCATAAGCACGCCGAGTATCATCGCAAATTTAATTAACAAGATGGATTAATCTTGTAAAATCTGATTAAGAAAAAATACAAAAAGTTTAGCTCTTCGTAGGCCCCAGGGACAAGAAAAAGTGACGTCTCCGATCGAGAATTGACAGATGTCAAAGTCATTTTTTTTTGAAAGATTGTCTATAGGATATGGAATGATCCACAGACCAAGTAATAACTCGATTATTTAAAATCGACTAAAAATGGCTAAATACGAAAATGTTCTAAATTATTTAAAACCAAAAGGTAATTTTGTCAGTCTTAGAAGCTGAAATGTGCTTCCAAACGAAAAATATGTAACGAGTCGAAATACCTCGTTACAGTACATACCTTCCCAAAAAAAAATAAAAGAATGAAACTTCTTTTATTTTTGAGAAGAACTCCCAAAAAATTCCTAATAAAAACTTATTCAAAAAAATTAATAAACAGAAAATATTCCACCACCAAAATATGAAATTTATTCAAACTAAAAGAAGACACTAATAAAGCATAACGTTAAATCAGTTAAGCTTCTAGCCACTGACTAAGTTGCTCTAGAAAAACAAGTTATAAAAACTTTCTAACTAAGTGAAAAACAATGTAAAGGTTTACCAAAACTAATCCATCAATATGACTCAATCCTAAAATCCATCACAAATTAATTATACTCAAGAGTGGATAAGCACCATAGCCTCCATCTACCTATCTGTATCACAAACCAAATAAATATTTCTGAAATATTTAACAAAAGTGTAGATAAGCACCATCGCCTCTATCTTTTATAATCTCAGAACGATTCTAACTAAATTAAAAGGTAACAACAAAGGTTATCCATATTGTAGTACGGTTAAGCATTAGCTGCCGACTATAGATAATTATTCACTGCAAAAGATTCAGTGAACAAGTTTTCAATGAAAAAGTTGAACAACAAAAGTTCAAATTATTCTCATAAAAATAGAGAACCAAAAATAATAAGTAGTGACCGGCTCAACTCTACCGACTTTCCGAACACTAACAAATTAATAAAAGGGTTTGTCAAAAAGACCAAAAATTGTATATTGTGACCGGCTCAACACCACCGACATTCCGTGCACAATAACAAGTTAACAAAAGTTTGTTGGGAAAACAACAAAGTTGTATTGTGACCGGCTCAACACCACCGACTTTCCGTTCACAATATCTAAAGTTTCCAACGCTTGAACCAAAAGTGTCAAAGCGAGGAAAAAATGAAGAGTAAAAAATTACCCAAAAAGGTTAACTGAGACAAAAGCTCAAAAAGAGTCAAATCTGAGAGGCAAATCCGGGTAGAAATTATGTAGAGCTCTAAGTGTCAAATCCGAGTCTTAGGTCTACAACAAACACAAACTAAATAATCTAAATAATATATAACATGCTTCACAAAGACTGAAACACATCTATATTAAAAATGTATTTACACTATGTGCAGGCTATTTGAAAAGTGGAAAGCTTTTCATAGCAATCTAAAACAATATTTATACTAGAAAAGTGGAAAACTTCTCAAAGTATCTAAAAGAAAGTTGAGTACTTGAAAAGTGAAAAGCTTTTCAAAGTAACCAAAATAATAAAATATACAAAAATATACATAAGATCTTTTGATGCCAAGAAAATTTCTAAAAGAAAATATAATCGTTAGATGTAGTTTTTAAAGTTGGGTAAAAGTTCAAAAGTAGGATAAAAGTTCCAAAAATAAGATGAAGGTATCAAAAATAGACCTAAGTTAGGTTTAGTATATTTAAAGTTGTATTTCAATAAAGTGTTGGTTTCCTTTCAGATAATCATCTTTCATCCTGCGCGTCCTCTTCCATACATCAAACCTCATTCTTCCACATTCAACGCGCTTCCCAAAAAATATCAAAACAAATTTAAATAAAAGTTAAATCCAAAAATGAAAATTTTAATATTTAATTATATCTTTAACATGATAACGTCCAGTACTTGTTTTATTAAATTCCTTTAGTACATAAACGTTAGGAGAAATTCTCTCTACAATTTCACATTTAATAAACTTAGGTGCTAATTTAGCCGAAAAATATGCAGGTGCATTTGACTGTACAAAACTTCTACGCCAAACTACATCACCGACATCAAAAGAAATGACTTTTCTTCCCCTATTATAATAAAGAGCATTACGCTTATAAGCTTTCAAAAGATAAGCTTGAACTTTAACAAAAACTTCACTAAGTGAATTTAAAGAGTGAGCATAAGTATCTCTAGTACCAAGCTCAAGTTGATCTAAGTTATCAAAAGAGTTACTAAAACGGTGTAAAGATGCATCAAAAATAAGTTCTCTACCGAACATCAAAAAGTTAGGAGTGTACTCTGTAGCAAGATTTACACTACTATTTAAAGCTAATTGGACATGAGGCAAAAACCTTGACCAAGTTCGATGATCATTTTTAACAAAACAAGAAATACATGTTTCTATTGTCTTATTATATCTTTCTACTGGATTATTCTGTGGAGTGTATAGTGCATTATAAAATATTTTAGTTATGTTGAAATTTTTTAAGAAATCTACAAAATATTTAGATATAAATTAGGGTCCGTTGTCGGCCACTAAGATTTTAGGTACACCAAATTTAAGAAATATTTCTTTTTCAAAGATTTTACAAATTACTTTAGACGTAGCATTTATCATTGGAAATATCCAACAATATTTAGTAAAAACATCTACAATTGAAAGAATGAATCTATGTCCAGAATAAGATTTAGGTAAAATCCCAATAATATCAACGGATAACATTACCATAGGTTGATCAACTTTCTTAGGGTTAACCATCTTACCAGCAGGAGCAGAAGTTGAATGTTTATAAGCTTTACAAATGTCGCAAGAAGAAATATATCTTTGAACGTCTCCGAACATTCCTTTCCAATAATAATGTTGTTTTATTTTATTAAGAGTTTTATGTATTCCAAAGTGTCCAGAATTAATATCATCATGATTAGAACGAATAGTATCTAAAACATGTTCTTTAGGTATAACAATTTTCCAATTCAAACGACTATTAGGGTCAAATTTATTTTTACAGTAACGATACAAAGTGTTATCTTCTACTCGAAGGTTTTTCATTCTAGAAGGGTATTTTTGACAATTTATAAAGACTTTTCTATACCAAGGGTCTTCTATATCTTCATCTGGTGAGACAATATTTATAGCGGAAACTAATATTGAAGTTATATTGATTCTAGATAAAGCGTCAGGAACTTGATGTAAAGATCCTTTTTTATGAACAATATCAAAAGTAAATTGAGAAATACGTGCAGCCCATCGAGCTAAGCGTCCACTAGGGTTATTAAGTTTTAAAAGCCACTTAAGACTAGCATGATCTGTCACAACTGTGAATTTCATCCCTTCGACATAAGGTCTAAAATGTTCAATTGAATCTAAAACTGCCAAAAGTTCACGTTCAGTGGTACTATAATTTCTTTCACATTTATTTAAAGATCTTGAATAATAAGCAATTGGATGTTGTTCATTATTTTCGTCTTCTTGACTCAGAACACTACCAATTCCTACAGAACTAGCATCGCAATGTAAAAAGAAAGGTTTTTCAAAATCAGGACACTGTAAAACAGGTGTAGTTATTAAGGCATTTTTTAAATTAATGAAGGCTTCTTCAGCTTCTTCATTCCAAACAAAAGTATGTTTTATCTTTTTACTTCCGGAAGTTAATTTAGTTAAAGGGGAGGCAATATCAGCGAATTTACAAATGAAACGTCGATAATATGAACATAATCCTAAAAAGCTTCTAAGTTGTTTTACGGACTCTGGTCGTGGAAAGTTTTCTATAATTTCTAATTTAGACGGATCAGTATGTAGGCCTTGACTGTCTACAATATAACCAAGATAACGGAGTCTTTCTTTGCAAAATTCACATTTTTTAAGATTTACTGTTAAGCCTGAGTTTTTAAGTATTTCATGGACTTTTTTAAGGTACTCTATATGATTTTGAAAATTATCATTTACTAAAATCAAATCATCTAAATATTTAAACAGGACATTGTCAAATTCAGGTCCAAAGAGTTTATCAACCAAGCGTTGTAACTCTGCCGGTGCGTTGGTGATTCCAAAAGGCATCCGAACAAAATGGTACAAGTTTTTTCCAGGAACTACAAAAGCAGTCTTTTCACGAGAGGACTCTTCAAGTTTAATTTGCAGAAATGCTTTAGAAAGATCTATGGTAGATATGAATTTAGCCCCACGAAGGCTGTCTAATATCCTAGAAGGGTACGGCAAAGGATAAGAATCTTTAACAGTTATTGAATTTAATCGTCTCGAATCTAAACATAATCTGGTTCCACCATCTTTTTTATCGACGGCTAATACAGGGGAACACCAAGGAGATTTTGAAGGTTCTATAATTCCTTCCTTTAATAAAACTTCCACTTCATCATAAAGTTCTTTTTGTTTAGCAGGACTCAACGGCCAATATCTACTTTTAAAAGGGTCGCCAGTAACGTTAATTTTATGTTCCACAAGGGTGGTAAGGCCTAAACCTTTTTTCTCATAAGAAATATCTTCAAACAAAGCAATGGTTTCATCTAATTGTTGTTTCTCAGAAGGAGTTAAATGAACTGTAGAAGTAACAGCGTTCACTTGAATTTTATTATTGTGAACATATTCAATATTTTTCCACAAGTCTTTAGCTAAGTTAAATTTCAACCAAAAATCAAATCCCAATATAATAGGTGGATCAAAAGAGGGTATTATTAAAAATTCTACAAGTTTACAAACATTGTCAACGGTAACCGGTAATCGCATAGAACCGATAACTTTTCTTGATGAACCGTCAGCAGTACAAGCGGAGGCATCAATAGGTTTAATTTGAAATCCTAGTTTAGAAAAATGCAAGTGTTGGTTATTACCTAAAACACAGCTATTTGAACCACTATCTAGCAATCCAGAAAAAGTTTCATTATAAATGGTAAATTTTAAAAATGGTCTAGTATCATTTTGTTTAGTAAAAAGTATAGGAGCTGCTTTATGAACAGAAAAAAATGTTTTTAAATAGTCAAGCCATTCTGAAAATTCTCTCTTACACGTATCATCATCAGGTTTATAATTAGATATCGGAGCACCTGAAGTTTTTTTAAAAACTTGGGCCCGATGCCTTACAAGTTTTTTGAATTATTATTATTTTTAATATTGTCAGAATGACAAGTATCACAGTTCTTTGTCAAAACGCCTCGTTTATGACATTTAAAGCACACAGGTCCAAGAATCTCTGTACACTCTTTATAAGTGTGGTCAGTCGACTTACACTTCAAACAAGAAAGTTTGGTTTCAACCGCATGAAAGTTTTGTTTAATTTCCTTTACAGGTTTTCGGTTAACTAAAATCTCTAATTCCTTACTAATTCGGATAAACTGTTCAATAGTGTCTATTGATTTTCCAAATAAAAACGGTGTGTAAATAGGTAACATGTTGTGTTTAATTATAGTTATCAAAACATTCTCAAAAATTGGTTTAGCTAATCTGCTAGACATATCTAAAATCTCAGTAATGAAATCAGGAAGTGACTCATTACTCCGTTGTTTGCGAGTTCTCATTTCATACTCCAAATGATAATCAAATTCAGGTTTGTCGAATCTGTTCAACAATTCAGTTTTAAGTGTTGTCCACGAAGAAACCCTAATTCGAATACTACGGAACCATTTCGTTGCTGTTCCAGTGAGCAGATCAGAAAAAGAACCGACTAAAAAGTTTTCATCAAAGTTTTTATACAAAAAATATTCCTCAACCGAAGTGATAAAGTCTCTAACACAAGTTTTCCCATCAAAAGATATCTTACTACGCTTCAAATCAGGAAGTTTATTTGTTGAAGGCAAATGCTTTTTCAATTGTTCATTGAGTTGAACATTCATCGAGTTAAACGAAGGTAAAGGTGTAAAATTATGCAAGCTACTATGACCCAAGTTAGGTAAGAAAGGGTCAACCTCTGTTGCATTCTGCATAACTAAATTATCCAACACCGGATTAGAAATAACATCCCTAGAAGTACCAGGTAAATTCTCTTCCAACAAGGGTGGAAATTGAACCTGTTTGTCAGTCATGATGAATAATCAAAAATATTAAAGAAACAAAGACAAACAACCAACTAAAAATTCAAAGAATAGTTAAAACTCATCAAAGTTTAAAAGATTTTTTGTTAAAAACGGTTTAAGTTATTATGTTTTAAAGTTTATGTTAATATTTAATAATGTTCAAAAGTATTTAAAGAAATTTGAATGTACAAAGAAACATTCAAATTGTGAAGTATGTAAGATGCAAAAAAGATTCACAATTTATCTTAATTTTCAAGATTATTAACAACGGCTAAGGTTATATCTATTTGTGAAAAGTAAAATCAATAAACTAGTTAATAATTATGTTAATAAGCTAGTATTTTCTAATATGAATGTAGCTTAATGCTTCTCAACAGTAAACAAACGTTATAACTTTATATAAGACAAAGTTATATCAATTCAAACAAAAACTTAGCACTTTCAATGTGGTCAAGGTCAGTTCCTTACAAAATGTAAACAACGCATATCTCAAATGTTATTATATAGTAAGTACACACTTAGATTAGTCTATCCAGTATATAAGACATATAAAGAACATTGTATGTTAATTAGTTTTGTTAAAATACAAAAAAAAGTTGTAAACAAAGTTACAATTCTGTTTTCAAAGTACAAAAACTGTAAAAATGCTAAAAAAATAACCAAAAATTGCACTAAATTGTGACAAGAAAAACAAAAATAAGATGCAAGAAAGATTATATATGTGGAGGTAAATCCGGTCCCTGTTCTCGCGCTAATTGTAATAAAAATTTTTGGTTTATAAAAATATAAACGTTACTGGTTGTAACATGAAGGTTATAGAGTATAAAAAGCTAAAAATTAATGTTAGGTAGACAGTATTTATGAATATCGAGCGCCCTTGTTCTACCAAGATCTAAAACTTACCAGGATAAATCAGCGGTGTCATTGAGACTTTTAATCTCGGACCGGGGGACAGGCAAATGATAACACGGTTTGGGATTGTATGACAAATTTTAATACTTCAAAACGTCCCTTACCTCCAGAATGAGATACACCTTATTTAGTTAAAGCCGGAATACTATGTCTAAACATTTGACTATAAATACCATTCGGTTTTCGTTACTTTTTAGGTTAATTTATTTTACATTTTACTACTGAAATTTGGTTATTGTCTTTCTTGCATCTTGCTAATATGAAATTAAAGTTTTAAGGGTAATAAAAAGAGTTATAATGAAATTGGCTTAGCTGCAGCGTCCGGGGGCGTCTGAGCACTCCACTCTAAACAGACGTCATTCATCGTCGCACCAACAGCTCAAAACTACGACGACATCCAAACGGTGTGCGTCGCACAAACACCTCAAACTAACGACGTCTTCCAGCGTCGAACAAACAGTTGACGACACCCATCGTCGCACAAACAGTAGACGACAGTCGTCCAAACAAACAGCGCCAAAGGCTGTAACCAAAAATCCGATTGTAAATATATTTGTCGCCATGAAGGATGACGCGAAACATTTTAGGTTATCAAAAATTGACTCACCGCAAAATCACGACGTTATCATATGGCACTACGCCATAAGCACGCCGAGTATCATCGCAAATTTAATTAACAAGATGGATTAATCTTGTAAAATCTGATTAAGAAAAAATACAAAAAGTTTAGCTCTTCGTAGGCCCCAGGGACAAGAAAAAGTGACGTCTCCGATCGAGAATTGACAGATGTCAAAGTCATTTTTTTTTGAAAGATTGTCTATAGGATATGGAATGATCCACAGACCAAGTAATAACTCGATTATTTAAAATCGACTAAAAATGGCTAAATACGAAAATGTTCTAAATTATTTAAAACCAAAAGGTAATTTTGTCAGTCTTAGAAGCTGAAATGTGCTTCCAAACGAAAAATATGTAACGAGTCGAAATACCTCGTTACAATATGTCATCAAGGTATGCAATGAGTTTGAGATGTTTATATCCATATCTCCGGAGATAATTGTTATACGTCGATAAAATTTTAATGGGTCCAAACGAGAGGCATAATCTCTAAACAAAAAAAGAATTTTTCAATTAGGTCAAGATTTGACGGAGTTCTGAGGTGACAAGCATTAAAAAATAAAACCAGCCAAGTCGAGTTGGACTCGCACACCGAGGCTTCCGTACCAAGGTTGGTTAGTACCAATTAAGCTAGACCTCTAAATTATATGAGCGCTCATATAACTCAGAAGCCTATTTTAATTTTGGCGTAAACTATGTATGTACACCCTTTAATTGTCAACTTTTTTAATTTTTTCGATTTTTTTCCTTTATTTGTGCTGGTTTTGCCTAGGTTTTGGGTCGAAAACCTATAGGGTACTTTCAGCTGACTTAGAATTGTCGATTTCGGTCAAAAGCAAGGTCTTCAGCACAAGTACAGGAAAAATTCCGAAAAATAAGAAAATTTGAAAATTAAGGTAAATTTTGGTACTTACAAGTTTTCGCGAAAATCTAAATTTGCCCATAACTTTATATCGTGTTGACTCAGGAACTTGATTTTTATACACCTAATAGGGATTCTTCCAAATCGTCGAGGAACAAAGAAATACTCTGACTTCCGCACATATTCGGAATACTCTCTTTCGCATTTATGACATTGGAGTTGCATTGGCGTTCAGGGCCCTATTTCCGCCTAGGCCTATAAGGTACTGGCCTAGGGGCCTAGCATCCAAGGGGCCCTGTCCACCTAGTTACCGAGCATCGGGATGTAGGGGGGAGGAGCCTCAAATGTAAAGTGCCTAGGGGCCCTAGATCTCTAAATCCGGCCCTGCTGGCGTTGATTGGGAAAATAAAATTATACTATCAAACCAACTTAAACAAAAGATGATAGTGGTCAACATTTAGTCATAATAAATAATGCTATCAATTTTACCTATTATAAAACCACAGTGCCTTAGGTCAATGATAATTTTCGTTCTATACAGCTTTATATTATGTAATGTGATTTATAATCTTGTTATAGGTAAATATGACATATGGGTAAGATTTACAGGTTCTGGGTAGAGTGCTTGATAAACCGTAACTGACAGATTTTGACAGTTTTTTTATAGCACCGTCTGTCAGATCTGACTGATATCATAATATGACAATCTAATGACCAATTTCACCGCTTCCTGTTAGCCCTGGTAGGTAGGTAGAAACTTGCCTGACAAATCTTTGACAACTTTTACATGGTATCATATGTCAGATAACTATCAGAAATTTTAACAAGAACAAGTGAAACTGAAACTTAGTATTACAATCTAAACTAATATTATAAAGAATAAAGATTTGATTTTAGTTTGTGTGTTAAGATTTAACTCAAAAACTACTGGACTGATTTCAAAAATTCCTTCATTAATGGAAAGCTACATTATCAGCGAGTAACATAGGCTATATTTTATCCCCGTATTCTCACGGGTACGGGAACAACGCGGGTGAAACCGCGAAGCGCTGCCAGTATATTATACAATATAAAAAATCTTACTTGGAAATACTTAGCACTAGGTAGTTCTCCTTCCATCTTATTCCTATAAGCTGACAGGAGCCTTTCAAACGGGTTCCTCACAATAATCATCTTATTGAAGTTATCCAGCATAAAGTCACGTTCAGGCTTTGTCATAGAGCTGAGATTCCGGAACATTCCAGGTGAATGAGCCAGACTTGCAGGGATAGACAACACATCTGTATTGTTCCATTTTCCGGCCAGTATCATAAGAACTCTTTTCCAGTTGGTACAGGCCACCTGTAAAAAAATAAGTAGTTTTTAGGGTTCCGTACCCAAAGGGTAAAACGGGACCCTATTACTAAGACTCCACTGTCCGTCTGTCACCAGGCTGTATCTCATGAACCGTGATAGTTAGACAGTTGAAATTTTCACAGATGATGTATTTCTGTTGCCGCTATAACAACAAATACTAAAAACAGAAGTTAAAAATAATAGAGGGTCCCCATACAAGAAACGTGTTTTTTTCGGCATTTCACGCCATCTATGAACGCTTAGTTAGGTAAACGTCCCATAGATGGCGTTATATTGAAATGTCGATCCCTAACACCTTTGTTAGACGTTAGATGGCGTTATAAGAAATAAAATGTTTATTAATTACTAGCAGCCCGCCCCGGCTTCGCACGGGTAGAACATATATGCCTACAAAATTTGCATCAGTTTGTTGCATCAAATATAAAATATTAACATATTTAACAATCATCGTCATATTTCAACCAATTTACACAAAACATTAACGAATTATGCACCTAAACCTTCCTCATAAACACTCTGGCTATTGGCGAAAACCGCATGATAATCCGTTCAGTAGCTATTGAGATTATTGCGAACAGACAGACTGACGCAGTGATGGACTTTGTCTTATAATACTTACGTAGTGATATTGGACGGCCCTTTGGCGTAAAGGATAGTTACCCTGATTCTGACCCGACGGTCGTTGGTTCTAATCCTAGCTATATACCTACCAATGAAAGTTTTATGTGCATTCATGAATCATGGGTTTTCGTACAGACTACAGAGGTAGTGGGATCATTGAATCAAAATCAATCAAATCATGGGATCAAAGAACGGGTATTATACGTTTAACGTGTGCATCTGTGTCTGTCTGTAGTATCTTAGCACCCTACCGGATGAACCGATTTTGATTTTATTATTGATATTTTTTTTTTGTTTGATAGATGTCTTCATCGAGAGTGTCCTTAGCTTTGATTCATGAAAATTCGTTCAATCGTTATAAAACTATGAGCTTTTTTCTAGTTAATTGCGCTATGAAATCAACTTTCATAGGTCTGATCAATTCGAAAATCTTCTTCTTCAACGATATTGTAAGAACATGGAAGCATTGACCTGATGCTGGGACATCTCCTGTACTCTACAGAATACTCAAATCCACACCAACTTACAGCTCAGATCTAAATGTAATGTTTAGAGTCATTGGAATGCTTTTATTGATAAGATTATACATAGATCAGTCGGGGTGGTTTATATATAGATCATAACTATATTATACAATAGAATTTTATACAGTAAAAATATATTATTATACTATATTGACTTCAAATTGATTGTGATCGTTGGGCATCTACAGCATCGCCATAGAAAAGATAATAATACTACGCATCGCTAAGCTTATAATAATATTTTCGTAGTAACTATGACCTATTCTGTGGTTTCACTGCAGATATTTTATTAATTTTGCGATGCGTGTATGTGAAATCCGTGATATCTTCTAGAGTTTTCATTTGAATTATAAACTGTACAGGACAATTTTAATCTATAATATGTGGCCAAGCTAATTAACGTAGTTATTTGGATAAGGATTAATACTATATACTTGAAAATAGCTTTGGAAGTTATGTAATATTTTTTAACAAAAAATTAAAGATTAAAATGGTTACTGTGAGTCAACCTTAAGAGATAGACATATGCTGTCACGGACTTTTTTGTAGGTCTTATTAAGTTGTACAACTCTTCCATAGAAAATATTCTTCATCTATTTTCGATTGAGCAGCGTTCCTAAGAAACGTGTTTTTTCGACCGTTTTTTAGTCGACTTAGGTTGCAAATTAGGTCTCCACGAATGTACCTTTAATTTAAACGGGATAATATATAGCCTATTTTCATTCCGAAAGTCCATTCTATATATTAGTGAAAGAATTTTTTAAATCGGTCTAGTAGTTTTTGAGCCAAATCATTAAAAACATACAAAAATACAAATGTTCTCACTTTATAATATTAGTATAGATTATTTTTGCTGGCGAAAAATGATAAGTAGTGGTATTTTTCGCTCGATCTTATAAAATACTGTAGTGTGGTACGGAACCCTACGAGTGCGAGTCCGACTTGCACTTGGCCAGTTTATTTTTTAACTATGTCTTGAAAGAAAAACACATTTTTTTTCTTTCAATAAATTTAAAAAAAAAACATGTTTTTTTTTTCAAGACATCCAATAGGTTTGATTAACATTGAAAACAGTTTAAAAAGCGGGCAGTCATTATGAAACTAAATAAAAAATGTAGGTAGGTATATTATACATAAAAAAACCGCGAAAACATACAATTACTCGAAAAACATGCATATTTTTATATTTCCCAACACAAAATAAAAACTAACCTATTGAGGTTTCTTTTCTTTTATTGCATTTACAGATAGACATTTAATCTACAAAATGACACCAAATTTAAAATTTTAAGTCTTTTACTTTAAGATGCAATGTCATTTCCTTTGAAAGATCGTTTTGATCCCATTGAGGAAGCTGATCCTTCATCATCATAATTATCAGCCAATTTCTGTCCGTTGCTGGACATAGGCCTCACATATGGCAAGATAGCGGATCCTTAAATAGATCAAAAACATGTGTCAAAAATGGCACCAAAAAAGTTTTTGTGTGAATTGCCAATTTTTTTGCTGACTGTACATTTTTTCGAATTCTGTGTATGCACATAACATAATGGACTGTCTCCTCACAACATTATACTGTAACTACAACGGAAGAGAAACCCTTAAGGTCCCATCTCAAAAAGCCAACCTGTATACAGTGACACTAGCTAGACATTCTGGATTTCAAGGATATTATATTTTTTTAATATCTTATACGGTAGAGTTTGACTACTATCTCACCATGGTTGGTAAGTGGTGATGCGCTCTAGGATGGTAGCATGCTAGGCCTTGAATGGGAACTGGCTGAAAATATCACACCACTGATTTTGTTACTCTAAAATAGTATTTTTAGACAGTAACTCTGACATTAGGTATTAAAAGTTCATGGCCAGTTTGTCATCCAAACAAAAAACAAAAATGTCCACTCATATATTCTGTAAAATAGATAAAGGAAGAAAATATCTCAAACTTAAATCATAGTTTTAAGTAATTAGCTACTAATTTGACTACAAACAAAATTGTACTTGTATTAGCACATGATAAAACAAAAGAATGATTATGTAGGTACTAACTAAGCTGGTTGTGCCTAATTAAATATTTACATCGGAACCCAGGTTCATTCGCTTATCAATGTCAAATTAGAATAACTGGCCAAGTGCGTGTCGGGCCACGCGCAGTGTAGGGTTCCGTAGTAGCCCGTTATTCAATACAAGTCTTTACCTGTTATAAACAAGCAACTAGGTACTTCGTCTTTGTCACTTTAAAGGATTTATTCTATGGATTTTGTATTTGGTACAAAATGATCCAACACCCAAGTTCGTGTAGTTATTATGTTTTAATTATTATTGATTATATTATTCTTTTTGACATTGTATTATAGACTTATAGAGAAAAAAGAAAAAAAAAAAAGGATATTTGAAATGACAATAAAAATGTACAAAAAATGGAAAGAAAAGAAGAAAAAAAAAAAAAAAACGCACATACATACACACTCTGTAATAAAAAAACATACATACATGACATCACACACGAAGGATAAAAAATAATATACATTATAAATAAAAGCATGAAAGCTCAACGAAGTCAATTGCACATGATAATACATATTAAAACCCACTCAAAAAAGTCTCCGGCCCCATGTCGGAGGAGTATTAACAGCGGAACAAAAAAAAAGAAAAATAAACCCAAGTTCAACGGCTATTACTGCTAAACTAATAATGTTATCTTAACCGCTATAGTTTGCCTTTAAAGTTCATGAAATGCACTATTATAACGAATTTTTCCAGATTTTTCAAGCCAGCAGTTTAACTTTTAGAGTGGGGGGACGCCCTACTGGAACAAAAATTTGCACTTTAAAGTTTAATATTTCGTAAATGGAGCATTTAATCGAAAAATCCTATCAGTAAGCCTGAAGTCATTTTAAATTACCTACTCAACGATACCCCACACGATGGGGTAGACGACGAAAAAAAAATTCATCCCCACATCTCATGTAGAGCTACCCTAAAAAAAAATATTTTTCACAATTTTATTTCACCATTTAGTCGGCGTAATTTATATACATAGGAACCCCTACAAAACATAGTTATACAGTTTTCTAGTATTAACGGTCTCTTAGCAAAACCTCGGAAAGACAGACAGACAGATGGATATGATGAAACTTTTTTACCCTTATGGGTTCCTTGTCAGGACTATGGAACCCTAAAGACAAAGACACTGTAAATTACCCACAAAAGTAACAAGCCGGTAGTTAAATAAATAAAAAATAATTGATGTTTTACAGTTTTAATTAAATGTTACCACCTACTTACATGAATGTAATAATAGTTTGATCTTGATGATTATGTAAATAGTTTCCACTGCCAAGGTTCTTTAAACATCCTCTTCAGGTAAATCCTATTTGAATTTGGAAGTTCAAATAACTACCTACTTCCTATGTAGTTTGGCCAAGTAAAATGTTGCACAAAATTTATGTATAATTTTTTCAGGAAACAATTAAAATTAATTAACTCATACCATGCTACAGATTATAATATACTTAATAGGTAAGTACTATGCAACTCATACTATCTAGGAAGCACGAATAAAATATATTTAAGATATAGTGGTGTATTATTTAATTTTTTTACGACGTAAAGACCGGTTTACCTTGATGTAATGTACTCACCTTTGGCACATAGCAATACAGTAGTTTGTGATCCTCATCAACCAAAATGTGCTCCAACTGTGAAGAGGGAAGGTCATCGAGAGAATACCTCGGAGGAGAGTGGCGGCATTTCTCCTGAATCAATTCTTGACGAGCAAAGTTCAAGGACTGGGTCAACTCCAACGAATGCTCGCTTCCATCACTCACTTCGTTATCATTAACACCACAGTGCACCAATAAAAACACACTCAAGAACACTAGCAAAAACTTGGTACACCTATTTGATTGCATCTTCACGAAAACGCATTACAAACTTTCTTTAGAGATGTAACCTTTTTTTCAATGTAGGGCACGTTACTAAGAATGCAGTTAGCTGTTTTATGTAACTGTGTAATGGATGTTACAATGAATCGAGTCGTAGTTTCATTAATAAACGTCGGTATAATTACGACAATTAAGTTCAAGTTATTCGCGAAAATATTGTAACGACGCGAGACACATCCAACCCTCTCTACATCAAAAACATCACTAAACCAAAGAGAATATAATACTATGCTAAACTGACCACAGATTACTATATCGCAGCGACTCGCGAGCACTGGGCTGTGTTCACGACCTACGCTCGGAGTACTCTTTGGCTCGGAGTACAACCAAACGCTCTAACCCCGTTCACAACCTCAGAGCGTCACACTCAGCGCAACTGTGTCGTTCACAACCTCGGTTGTTTCACTCCGATTGCAACTTTTTAACCATCAAATTCGATGGTTAAAAATCGCTGACGTTTATGACAGTAAATTTGGCGGGAAAAGCTGTATTTTGTTACAGATTAAGGGGATCGGAAGAAATTGGCATTGTCGAGACCAAGACGTGACATGACGAGACATAATTTGTAAAAACAAACGGAAAATATTCAGAACAAGAAACAGACTACAGACTACAGAGGGGGGTTCTGCCTTAAGCTATCCAAAAATTTTTAACAGTTGGTATTGTTAAGTTAGTACTTAGACCCACAGAGTACTGAATCACTCTACTATGTTATACTCAGACGCATTATGTATTACATGCATTAACTATGCAATAATAATTATCAGTAACTGACTTCATCTGGTTTTTTTTAATCAAAATCCTTTTTTTTCAGTTCTAGTGTAAACAAAAATTATCATCATCAGCCGGTGTCAGTCCACTGGTGGAAGAAGGCCTCTCCCAAGATCTTCGGCTCTTGTTTTCCAGTCACTGACTCACTGCCCACCGCTTTGCGTATATCGTCGCTCCACCTGATCACACGTCCTACGCTACGTTTGCCGATTCGCGGTCTCCACTCGAGGATAAGATAAACAAAAATAATGAAAGATAATTTTAATTTAATTATTTATTAGTCATATTATTGCATAAGGCAAAACTTTCAATAAGAATATGATATAAATACAATACAACAAAATTGTTTTGTGTGACTTTTGTAAAGCAGCTACGTAGTAGTTTTATTATCTTTGTAAAGCAGCTCAATCTTATAGTAAGTGTATAGGTATAAGGTAGCTAATATACAATCCTTATGCTGGCAATCGTTGCGGTATATTATCCTGCAAAAAATAATTATATTATGTAGAATCAAATTATCGCTAAAGTTGACATAAGTACCTACTTGGAACATAATTTTTAACCGACTTCAAAAAAAGGAGGAGGTTTCTCAATTCGACCGTATATATATTTTTTAATGTTTGTTCGCGGATAACTTCGTCGTTTATGAACCGATTTTGATTATTCTTTATTTAATATTATGTTTCTTTGAAGTGTTTCACACTTTATATTTTTGTAAATTGTTAAACACAATCCAAAATTTCATCGTACCGACGGGACTTGAACCCGCAACCTCCGGAATAACATGTTCCGGTGCTTTGCCAATTAAGCAACGGTGCGAAGTATCGTTACGACGAAATTAGTGGATTGCATTTGTTAACCCAATTATGCATTGGTGGCGCCATCTATGACTACTTATTATGTAAGTTAATCATTCGGAAGAATACATTACAGTTTTCAAATCCGACGAGAGATGTTGCACTGCGTAAATCAAATATTATGTTTCTTTGAAGTGTTTCACACTTTATATTTTTGTAAATTGTTAAACACAATCCAAAATTTCATCGTACCGACGGGACTTGAACCCGCAACCTCCGGAATAACATGTTCCGGTGCTTTGCCAATTAAGCAACGGTGCGAAGTATCGTTACGACGAAATTAGTGGATTGCATTTGTTATTCCGGAGGTTGCGGGTTCAAGTCCCGTCGGTACGATGAAATTTTGGATTGTGTTTAACAATTTATTCTTTATTTGTTCGAAAGAAGATATCCCAAGTGTAGTACCATGGTAATTTTATCGAGGTCTGATAATTATCTCCAGAGATATTGAGATAAACATCTCAAAATTGGTACTAAAAATGAATAGCGCGGCATTGAAGTCGGTTCTTTTTTAGTTTTTAAACGATATTATATTAAAACGTATTTTCGATGTGGTTGTAATTACCACCAAAGGATAAACAAGAGAATGTACCTAATTATATTTTTTTTTAAGTATGAGGTATGATGGAGTGTTTGGACCTTATTAATGAGTTTCGTTGCTAAACTTAGAATAAAC
Source organism: Cabera pusaria (assembly GCA_954871355.1). NCBI lineage: Eukaryota > Metazoa > Arthropoda > Insecta > Lepidoptera > Geometridae > Cabera > Cabera pusaria. The sequence continues at coordinate 25,635,692 of OX940887.1, forward strand.
AAGAGAATGTAATTTTTTTTTAAGTTTGAGGTATGATGGAGTGTTTGGACTTTATTTAAGAGTTTTGTTGCTAAACTTACTCTGACGTGGCGAATATAACTGGCTTGATAGTACAAATTAATGCGAGCAAAAGCCTCTTCAGCGATTTCAAATTGGTGACTCTGCCAAGAGAGTACCGCAAGGCAGGCCCAGAGTGTATCATTTTCGACATTGCGGCATAGCTGCAAAAGATTACAAAATATATTTATAGTTTATAAATTTCATGTTCTATATCTAGTAGGTAACAGTAAACCTAACCTGCTTGCAAAAAATTAGATAAAAATAGCAATGAAGAATATCAAAGAAAACTTTGGGAAAAACTAATGGAGATTAGTAAAATTATAATAGTTAAATCTCCATAATCTTCATAGGTATAATAAAGACATAAGTTTATCAAGTTAAAAAACTAAAACAACCGACTTCCATGCACTGCAAATCAAAATCAGTAGCAAGTTTGAGACGTTTATCGTCAAATCTCTAGAGATACAAAAAGATCTCGTTCAAATTACAATGGTATCATCACAAATGTACCCTATCGATTAAAAAAGGAATCATTCGAATCGGTTCACAATTAACGGAGTAATCGCATAACATACATAAAAGAAAACTTACAGGCGAATTGAGAACCTCTTTCTTTTTAGAACTCGGTTGAAAAGTAGTACTACGTTGTGTACAGACATGTTCAGTGATTACCTGCAAAGCGTTTTGCCACATGTTTGCAGCAACATCTTTCAGAAGCTTCCCAGCGAACTCGGCCAACGGTACATGAACCAACGAACCATCACCCCGGCATATACAAACAACACCTTCAACCACGCTTAGAATTGACGGATTACGTCCTAAATCCCTGAAACAACATTGATAATGTTAATTTGACGCAATTACAAGTACAATGTTCAGGAAACTAAAAATCAAACAACTGACTTTTATATTTAACTTACGAGATTTCCCTACTTAGAGTAGTGAGAGCTAGCCAGTCAGGTTGTATTGACGCTTTTGGACAGCACCATGCTACTACAGAATTTGCTCTCAAACCTATAAGTAGTTCAGCTTCATCACTCCATAGTATGCTCAGGATTTGTGACCCTGCAAAAGTTTGCAGTAATTATGTTACAGAAACGTGAAATTGTTGCTTTATTGAAGCAAGTGTATAAGAGTAAGATACTTTGTGCACCCAGATTCTTTTAAATTATTACCTAATTTTACAAACTTTTGTTTTACATCCTTGATAGTGACAACATACAAATCCCTGTTATAGTCTAGCAAAGCTAACTGTCGCTCGTCTATAGCGCCTGTTTGACTCAGAGCAATACTTGATACAGTCATTTTGTGTCGCAGCTTCGTTACGGCGTTATAAGCAGAACTGCGCACGATGAGACCAGTTGGCAGATCAAAAACGTGGATAACTGCGAAACATAATATTGATCAAGATAAGAAAACAGTAAACGTACTGTACTGTCTTATTAAAGATCTTCAATATAGTTAATTTATGATAACTGTATGTCAGTTACGGATCAATAATGATATGAGATAACTGAAGAGAACTATATGATAATGTGATATTATTATTGACTTGAATGTATATGTATACCACTAATTTCTTACGTTTTCGATCATTTTGGTCAATAGCAGCTAATGTATCCGGTCCCAAAGATATTGCTGCTCTGCCAAGAGTCTCAGGACGAGCCCCCCAACTGGGGCTCGCAAGTAATCGGCCCATGTAACTGTAGATAGAGAGGCCTGCTCTTTCTACTACACACAAACATCTGAATGTAAGAAACATTGTTCGTTAACGTATCATCGTCCAAGGCTATGGCACTGGTAATTAACAGAAATAGAAGAGAAATAAAAAAACTCAGCGACGTACCTTTCAGCTAACAAGATCATACTTATTGTCCCTTCTTTTAAATCAAATGTTACAGGAGTATTTGCAACATGTGACGTACTAAGCTTGTGGATAAAGCATTGTTTCACAGTAGCAACAACAAGGTGACTAAATCCAAGTGCTATTTGTATTACCCTATCTGGGTACTCGAGAATTTGATGTTGATCCCTCGAGATATCTTTTATTGAAATTACTGTGCGACCAGTTTGATTGCATACGTAATCTTTCCATGTGTATTCTCTGAAACGTTTACTCTTGTTTAGATTAACACATAGTACTCCTTTCAACTCTCGTGCTTCATCAGTTTCATATCGGTCTATTATATTTATAGCGTACCTGTCAATGATGTGAGCAAATAAAACTTGTCCGTTAGCACAAGCAGCAGTCAGTTGGGTCCCATCGGAAGACCAAGCAAGATTGTAAATACTATCAGATGCCGGTCTGTCTAAGCACTGAGACCACTAAAACATTGATTTAATGCAAGCTTTGTTCAAGAAGGATTACATAGTTTATTATAGGCAAAGAAACAAACTTTTTGTTATGCTTGTTGGCTAGTTAAGTACTTACACCGTTTGCATTGCAAAGCCTGATAAGGTTAAAGCCTCCAATAGCGAACATATCACCTGCTGGAGACCAACTCACGCTTGTTATGGGCTTATCATGTTTCACACTTACAGATATTTGCTGACCGAAAGTATCCCATATCTGCAAAAATCATCATGATGGAAGTAATTAAAAGTGTCTCATAAACTAGTTAAGTACTTACTAGAAATCGTCATTTCAATATAATCTAAAATCTGTCACTATAACCACGTGTAATGTATATTGTACCTTTGTAAAAGTACTTGTCAATACTCACTTTAGAAAAACCATCTTCAGAACCAGAAATAATTAAATTATTATTTGCATTCCAGGCAGTACACAAGATAAGTCCTTCGTGAGCTTTCCACTGAAATATTAAAATACAAAACAATATAACTTTTACACACCAACTTATAATGAGGGTAGCACTAATATTACAATCTGTTATTTTCTGTTTAAAGTATACTCTGTAGATGTTATTAAGAATATGACATAGAATGTACCTTAGTAACTTTATTGCTGGAATTCAACTGTTTTATAACAAGTAAATTTCCTTTTGAGTGCAAAATCGCTGAACTATCTGGACTCCACACGGCATTGTAACATGGAACGTCGGATTGTACTATAGTCGATCGCAGTAATCCGTTTCGGGACCAAACTTTGACAAATCCATCTTCACCAGCTACAATACAACACGATTTTCATATTAATTAAAATTTCTTAAAATATAAGTTCCTAGCAACTTAGTGATTTTCAAGTGCTTTTTTTATAATTACCTACCTGTGAGTAGACCAGCACCATCGGGACTCCATTGAGCTGATAAACATGCACCTTGATGAGCGTTTACTGATTTCTCTATACGCCCGTTATGGTTGACTATGTGGAACCTAAAAATTGGATTTAAATAAATTTAATTTGATATCACTTACTAGCGACAATGGTAGGCTTTGAAGCCAGAAGAGGTGGTTTTAGATCCCTGACGTGCGCGAATGGATTTTTCTATCGAAAATGTATGTGAGCATTTCACAGTGGTAAAGGCCAATCTAGTTCCAATCAAATCCATCATATCTAGTGTCCATCTAACCAGCTATGACCCTCAACTGGAAAATCTGTCGCCAAATCATCTAATGTGTTCCGGCAACTGTTCTTGAGGCAGTTTCCATTCTAGGCCTAGCGTAATGTCATCCTCGATCCCGCGCAAACGCAAAGCTAACGTCAACAGCTAGCCTAGCATATACGATTACGATATACATAGAAACATAAGTAAATATGCAATATTTATTAGTTAAGTAAGTAGTTCGACTTACTTTCCATCAGCAGAAGCTATCAAAATAACATCATGCTGATGTTTATTGCCTCCAAGATTCAATTTCGGGAACAGATGCATTTGTGTTGGAAATAAATCCTCTTGGAAAACGGTGACAACCATCGAATTGTGTTTTACGAGGTTCCATTTCACGAGCTTGTGATCATCACTGGAGATAAAAAAAAATTATGTTCGTTAGGACGAACAGACAAAATTTCCGTGTTTTTGCTGGCTAGATAAGCACTTGAATTCATAATGGTTAGTATACCACAATTAAGCACCACCTAGAAATTCACGTGTTGGATAAATAAAGGATTATGATTTATAATCATCATCATTATCAGCCAATATCCATCCACTGCTGGACATAGGCCTCTTCCATGGCACGCCACTGAGCTCGATCTTCTGCTATTAGTTTCCAACCGCTGCCAGCCAGTTTGCGTAGGGGCAATTGGGGCAGATTTATACAAAGGGCACTGTCATACACTAAAGACATCTGTTGTTAGGAGCGCATTAACTGAACGACTTATGCGTGTACGCGTGACTTACATATGTGTATGTGTTGGCTCACGGAAGGGTAAAAAAACGGTGGGGAAGGGGAGGGGAGGGGGAGGGGGAGGGGAGGGGGAGGGGGAGGGGAGGGAAGGGAAGAGGGGGGGGAATGGTAGAAGGGGAGGGAAGGGGAAAGGGGAGGGGAGAGAGGGGGAGGGGAGAGGGGGAGAGGGGGAGGGAATGGTAGAAGGGGTGGGAAGGGGAAAGGGGAGGGTAGAGGGGGAGGGGAGGGGAAAGGGGTAGGGAGAGAGGGGGGGATTAGCGCGGCGTGGTACGGTGCGGTGTAGGTAGGATACGAATGTGTCTTATTTGTAAAATAATCAAACTATAACTAACCATACTATAATTAAAAATGCTATCCAAAGACACTATTCCACGCGGACGAAGTCGCGGGTACAGCTAGTTCATCATATATTCATAGTAATTACATATTTTTTTTAAAGTTGTATAAAAAACCTCACATGTGTATTTACACAAATTACATGTTTTTGATACAAAGTCAGATAGAGAACTAGTTTTTAATGAATCTATACAGAAATAGATACCAAAATATTTACAGACAGTACTATTTTTTAATGATTCTATACAGATATTGATACCAGAAAAAATTCTATAAGACAAAATAGAAAAATTGTATGAGGCTGCCCCACAGCCTGTATGAGAGTCCTGCATGTGGGGAACATTCATACATTTAAATTTTTATAAAAAGCCTCCCTTGTGAATTTACTCAAATTACCTGTTTTTGATACAAAGTCAGATAGAGAACTAGTTTTTAATGAATCTATACAGAAATAGATACCAAAATATAATCCAAAATCAAACCCAACAAAAATAGGCATAACATAACTCAAATTCTATACATTGCCTTGTAATGAGAGTGATAGGGTAGTGAAGGGGGGACCCTCCCCTTGCCACTCTACCTCCCCTTTTTCGTGCCAAACGATTCTAAATCCAACCCATAGATACTAGAGAAAAATCTAAAATCTATACGATGAAACCGAAAAACTGTATGAGGCTGCCCCACCTTCCCCTATATGTGTCATCATTGGATTATCAATTAGCAATAAGTAATCTATACTAATATTATAAAGAGAGAACATGTGTATTTTTGTATTTTTGTATGTTTGTAATGAGTAAGCTCAAAAACTACTGAACCGATTAAAAAAATTCTTTCACTAATACATAGAATGGACTTTCGGAATGAAAATAGGCTATATATTATCCCGTTTAAATCAAAGGTACATTCGTGGAGACCTAATTTGCAACCTAAGTCGGCAAAAACACGATCGAAAAAACACGTTTCTTACGAACGCTGCTTAATTGAAAATAGATAGAAGAATTTTTTCTATGCAAGAGTTGTACAACTTAACAAGACTTACAGAAAAGTCCGCAACAGCATATGTCTATCTCTTAAGGTTGACTCACAGTAACCATTTTAATCTTAAAAATTTTGTTAAAAAATATTACATAACTTCCAAGGCTATTTTCAAGTATATAGTATTAATCCTTATCCAAATAATTACGTTAATTAGCTTGGCCACATATTATAGATTAAAATTTTTCTTTATAGTATATAATTCAAATGAAAACTCTAGAAGATATCACGAATTTCACAAACACGCATCGCAAAATTAATAAAATATTTGCAGTGAAACCACAGATTAGGTCATAGTTACTATGAAAATATTATTATAAGCTTAGCTATGCTGTAGATCCCCACCGATCACAATCAATTTGAAGTCAATATAGTATAATAATATGATCTATTGTATAAAATAATATTCATCTATATATATAAATATAATATAATATAATATTTTAAACCACCCCGACTGATCTATGTATAATAGCTTTTTCCAATGACTCTAAACACGACATTTAAAATCTGAGCTGTAAGTTGGTGAGGATTTGAGTATTCTGTAGAGTCCAGGAGGCTTCCATGTTCTTACAATATCGTTGAAGAAGAAGATTTTCGAATTGATCAGACCTATGAAAGTTGATTTCATAGCGCAATTAACTAGAAAAAAGCTCATAATTTTATAACGATTGAACGAATTTTCATGAATCAAAGCTAAGAAAACTCTCGATGAAGACATCTATCAAACAAAAAAAAACTATCAATAATAAAAACAAAATCGGTTCATCCGGTTAGGTGCTAAGATGCTACAGACAGACACAAAGATACACACGTTAAACGTATATTAACCCTACATTTTGCGTCGGGGAACGCCGTAAGGTTACGGCGGCAGATGTACTCCTTGGTGGTAAGCTACTTTTTGGTAGATTTAATGATTCCACTACCACTGTACGAAAACTCATGATTTATGAATGCACATAAAACTTTCATTGGTAGGTATATAGCTAGGATTAGAACCAACGACCGTCGGGTCAGAATCAGGGTAACTATCCTTTACGCCAAAGGGCCGTCCAATATCAATACGTAAGTATTATAAAACAAAGTTCATCACTGCGTCTGTCTGTCTGTTCGCAATAATCTCAATAGCTACTGAATGGATTATCATGCGGTTTTCACCAATAGCCAGAGTGTTTATGAGGAAGGTTTAGGTGCATAATTCGTTAAGGTTTTGTGTAAATTGGATGAAATATGACGATGGTTGTTAAATATGTTCATATTTTATATTCGATGCAACAAACTGATGCAAATTTTGTAGGCATATATGTTCTACCCGTGCGAAGCCGGGGCGGGCTGCTAGTTTATTTATATTTCGAAAAAAAAACCAGCACTTAGCCACTAAGTCGCCTGATGTAAAATGACAATGCGGTCTGAGATGAAATCGTGATTGTCTCGTGGAAGACATCACTGAGATGAGGCGCTGAAACATCCTTTCCTTCAAATTAATCCTTATAGTGCAACTGTTCTTTTCCAGCCCCTATTTCAAACAGGCTGGCTGGTACTTACTAAAATTGGCGAGATCTAGGTAATAGATAAGCGAAGCGATAGACGACCGTAAGTACCTATGTAGGTAAGTAATTAGCAATAACTATGAATGCAATGTGTCTACTCACCCACAAGAAAACACTTCTTCTGTATTTATCCAACTGACGCATACAACTACTCCTGCATGCACAGCGTCCTTAAAACCAGAAATTTTTAATTTCATTTTGTTGAAATTCAATGTGTACTTCTTGTTGTCAATTTGAGTTATGCTCGTTGCTAGGCAACTGATTAAGTGTACTATTTTCTCGTGGAGGGGAAATTATCCATCTACGTATTTTCCCTCCACGGTATTTTCCTTTTTTTTTCTATTTTTTATATCTTATAGGCTAGCATTTTTCACCACTATCTCACCTGTTGGTAAGTGATGATGCGGTCGAAGATGGTAAGCACGCTAGGCCTAGAATGGGAACTGGCTCTCAAGGATAGCTGCCGGAACACATTAGATGTTTGGCGACAGATTTTCTAACTTGAGGGTGGTAGCTGGCCAGGCGGACACTAGATAGTGTCCTACCACCTGATGGAATACCAAAAATAATTGCTGGTACTACAAACGAGGGGTTTCATTACTTTCATTTCTTTGGTACGTAATTGGTACACACCCATCCCATAAATGCCTACGAACAGTGAATATAAGAAGAATAAGAAGCTGAATGGGTGTATAACTTCGATTGGTAAATGCTCGAAGGTGTATAACGACTTATTATTTTGAGCGTTCGTTTGGCCGGTCTGAATGTTTCATAGAGTTCGCTTCGCCGTGTGTAATCGCTGCGCTCGATGGGATACGTAAAACTACATCGTGTGCCCTGTGCCTCAATTTTAAGGTACTCTTTATTGGCTTCAATACAATACACCTACAGCTTTCGCACCGTGAGTGTGGAGTATGTGGGAAGTGTGAGAAATTGGTAGATATCATTGTTAATTAATACTGACATGTTGATTAAACGTCAACGTCACTGTCATACTTACACTCGTATATTGTCAATTGTCATGCCCGTTTCGTCTAATTCCCTATTCGCGAAAAGAAAAGCTGTGAATATTGCTTTATCTTGTATTAAATAACAGTCGCTCGTTATAATGTCGGACGTGCCAGACTTGAGCAGTGACGAGGACCAATTCGAAGAAGATGAATGGCAAGAAATGGAGACGAGTAACACATCTGTAACATGCTTGTTTTGTGCTTTAATTTTACCGTCCCTAGAAGAAGCTTTTACACACTGCGAGACGGTCCACAAGTTCGTCCTACAATCGCTGAAGTCTAAGTTTAATATGGACTGTTATTCATACATAAAATTGATAAACTACATCAAAACTCACAAACCTACACCGGAAGCGGTCATGGCCGTGAAACACGCCGTTTGGGACGACGAAAAGTATCTAAAGCCCGTGGACAACGACGAGTGGTTGATGTATGACTTCGATGCACTCACAGATAAGCTTAGTTCACCTAAAAATTACCATGCTAATGTAGAAAATGGATTAGTTACTCTCTCGCAAGCTCATTTCATTGAACTGCAAAGGACTATTCAGAATTTGACGGAGCAGCTGAAGGAAAGTCAATCTCATCTAGCTATGGCGAAAGAAGACATCAATAAAATGCAGAGTTCGATGAAAACACTTGTAGAAGGTGCTCCGTCTTCTATTACAGGAGACAATGATACAATAGTGAATTGTGTGGCCCATGTTCCTCTTGAAAGTGATGAAGGTTACTTTAGCACCTATGCGCACTTTGGCATCCACTATGATATGCTCTCTGACAAAGTGCGAACAGAAACCTACCGAGATGCAATCTTAAACAATAAAGAGACAATGAAAGACAAAGTAGTACTGGATCTAGGATGTGGGACAGGAATCCTTTCCATGTTCTGTGCTACTGCGGGAGCTAAGAAGGTGTATGCTTTGGACCAATCCGAGGTCATCTATCATGCGATGGATATTATTAGAGAAAACAACTTGCAAGACACAATAAAAACAGTCAAAGGCAGATTAGAAAATACTAAACTTGACGAAAAAGTTGACATTATAGTTTCTGAGTGGATGGGATATTTTTTACTATTTGAAGGAATGCTAGATAGTGTTATTTACGCTCGAGACAACTACTTAAGTCCCGGAGGACTCTTACTTCCCAACAGATGTAACATAAGCCTTGTAGCGAGTGGGGATGCCGACACGCACAGAAAGCTCATTGATTTTTGGTCAGACGTTTACGGTTACAAAATGAACTGTATGAAATCTGAAGTCGTGCGAGAAGCAAGTGTAGACGTAGTGGCATCTAAAAATATTATATCAGAGCCTTGCGTTGTAAAAGATGTAGATATCAACACATGTACCACTGACATTATGGACTTTACGTCTGACTTTAAATTGCTAATATCGAAGGACGGAGTTCTGACATCGCTAGTAGGTTATTTCGATACATATTTTGATCTGCCTCAGAAAATATCATTCTCAACCGGACCGCATGCAACCTCTACTCATTGGAAGCAGACAGTTTTTTATTTCCGTGAATGTAAACAAGTTAAACAAGGAGACGTCATTAACGGTACGATAATATGTAACAGACAGAAAACGGATGTCAGAGCACTGTCCGTGCAGATTAATATATTTGGAAAGTCGTTTAAATACATCCTTAGTTAATTTACTATTCAAACAAAATGTTTGGTCTGTATGTATTTTGTATAAGCTTTTAAAGCTATTTTATACGTGCCAATTCTCCATTTCTTTTTAATGGTATACAATAAAATAAAAGTAGTTTCTACGAAAATCTTTATTTTTTATTTTACATAGTTCATTTTACACATAGATAACTAAAAGTGACTTTATTCTATTTACATAAGTATTAAAAACAATAAAAATTGTGTTGAGATTTCACAACTTAATTTAAGTGTAGACATGCAAGTGGTTATTTTGTATTAGGTATTTTAAATCAAGCATGGTATCCAATAAATATTTCGTAAAATAGAGATTTTAGGTTCTAATACTTGAATTATTTTGTGAGATCCAGGTAAATGCTGAGAAAGGCGATTACATACTGAAAATATTATTAATTTGATTTCTCATTATGCATTGAGCCTATCTTCACTGAATCTGATATTGCAATACTTTGAAACTATGAAAAATACATCATGTGGCTGAGATCCAATGCATACACAAATTTTTCATTTGCCAATTAGACAGAAGTCAATTTGTATTATTAGCGTTTACGCCAAAAGCTACTTCGATATGTTGGAATGAGGAAGGAGGAAGGAATGACATTAAATTTTCCACAACAAATGTCACTTGATGCTATTCCCACACATTATAATGATGCGTTAGGCGCGTTTCAGAAAATTTCTTCTAAAAAAGAGTATAGTACATACTGCCAAAATTTAATTTCTGAATATATGCAATGTAATCAGATTTAATGAAAATAGAATTACAACACATTTTAATAGATACCATAGAGCTAGGTACCTACCACTTAATTTCACCTTAGAATAGGGGTGAACCTAAAGTATGCATAGGCATCAATGAATGATTATAAATCCTTAGGTCTGCCATGTGTCTATTTACTTCAAAATTACATAATATGGGTTAAATAGCCGTGTATTCTTAATATTAATGTGTGGGTGTCATTATTATTACTGCATTCGAGATAATATAATAGGAATGATATTTAGAAATTAGTTATTTTAGTGATGAATAATGCTTGAAGCCTTGTCTGTACTCACTTTAAAAGTGCTATTAAATGGCGAGTGAATAGGTATCTTCTGGGCAAGCATGCTCCATCATCGATCGCATCGTCGCTTAACATCAGGTGAGATAGTGGTCAAGTGCTACCTAGTTTGGTGTAAAAAAAAGGGTTTTTCGGGATAATGGGTCAACGATTGACTAGCAGTCACGACTTTCATGATGGTGGCTTTATGGTTAGTCTCTGACATCTACCGACAGACAGCAACCAAGTGAACTGCTATATGGTAGCAAAACTTGATTTAATAAAGACAATTAACCGAATGCTGAACCTGTGACTAGTAAAGTGGTAGAGTGAATGACATTTATATTAGAGTCCATGTAGAATTGTTGTCGTTTGAAATGTTAACAATATTTTTATTTGTATACTACTAGTAGCGCCATCTACCAATTCGTCAGTTCTATTTTTATATATTTTTAGTTCTATTTTTTACTTCTGAGTGCTGTTACACTATAATGTAACTAGATTTAATTTTAAATAGGTATATTATATATATTTGTAGGTATGTGAAATGTAGGTGTCTCATAGGAGAGGCCTACGTCCAACAGTGGACGAATACTAGTCTACAAGTACCTAATGCAAGAATCCTAGCACTGAATTCATCATTTTGTACAAACAAGGCGGAAATTGTGAGAAGTAATAATGCAATGCCGTTGCAAGCTAGGTATTCATTATAGAATTAACAATCGATAATGTGTACATAAGGCTCATTATTCTAAAACTACATTTCATAAAGCTGTCCCCAATAAGAATGGCACTCATCTACAGTCCCGATCTTAGTCTGATTAATTAATTATGAATGTACTATAACTATGATTAGGTATACACTAAATGCACAATATACAGATTTCATAAATATCTAGTCATTTAAAATAGACGATAAATATATAAAAATCCAATGTATTCTCTACCTTAAGCGTCACCAGTTAGGGTATATTCTATAATAACGATCCTTGAAAAGGAATAGGGACCGATATATGATTATGGTATTTTTTGTGTTGATATTAAAATGAGAATGGTCCCAAGTACCAATCAGGAAAACTAGGCCACTGATATTTGATAAAAAAGTTCGAATGATATTGAAGCATTTTTAGAAAATTTGGCATCTGTGAGTAAACACTTGGCCGTAACGTTTAGTTAGCCTTGTTTAAACGAGGAGAGTTGCTGGAATACGAATCAAAATAATGAAATTCAAATAATATTTTCACGCATAGTCGAGGCCGGTAGTCTCTTATTTGATAGGGAAGAATTTTTGATCGATGACCATCTTTAAAAATTAGATGCATCTATTCAGCTGTCTAGCTGCATCTCCCTCTGTTAGACATTTGCGATGACAGCAAGTATCGAATAAATATAGTCCCTTACCCTTTAATTTTAAATTAAATTTAATAAAACGACGAGTTTTTATCGTAAACGCTTTTGACAGATCTCACATAGTTTTCGACTTATTCTGGCTCCCTGATTGGTCTAAATCTAGTAAAGTGTAGTAACCACTAGAGGCGCTGTACTGTTTTTAACCGACTTCAAAAAAAGGAGGAGGTTTCTCAATTCGACCGTATATATATATATTTTTTTTTTTTTTTTTATGTTTGTTCGCGGATAACTTCGTCGTTTATGAACCGATTTCGATTATTCTTTTTTTGTTCAAAAGGAGATATCCCAAGTGTGGTACCATGGTAATTTTATGGAGGTATGATAAGTATCTCCAGAGATATTGAGATAAACATCTCAAAATTGGTACTGAAAATGAATAGCGCGGCATTGAAGTCGGTTGTTTTTTAGTTTTTAAACGATATTATTCATACAAAATTTGGTCGATATACGATATCGAGTTTGGTACGAAAACTCGTACTAAGGGTACCTATGATGTTTTTCACAAAAAGCTGTGTAAGTATGCGATTTTGGCTGCCCGCACATAAGGTAACTGGTATTCCGTGTGATAAAGTACCTTAACGGTCGCATTTTAACAGTTGCTCTGCTTTTTATAGTAGCTCACACGTTTACATACACGCGTTACTCTTACTACAGAAAGGGGCGTCTAAACGGCGAGACAAGCGCATAACTTCAACGATTCGGTCGCTTGAGCGTTGAGCGATAGAACAGCGGCTTTTATCGCTTGCGTTATTCGATAAACTCTCCTTATCTAAAGCAGGCTTTATAAATTTAATTTCTTACCCTTCATACGCTACATGAAGGACGGTTACATTTTACCTAGGGTCCTCCGCAAGGTTTTTTTAAGCCTTAACTAGGTTTTCCTGTTCTGTCCTAGGCATATCTATGCCTTTCAGTCTAGAAGTTCATAGTTGATTTGATAGATTCAAGTCTGCTTTGAGCATTTACAATAACTTGAGATGCTAGACGATACACTCTTATTGATTAAGTACTACTATTTATTATTATAGATTAAATAAGTATATTATTGAACAAAACAGCAATTTTTCCTCCGACACAATGGAAAATGATCTTTTATTACGAGTTGTCAAAAGATTTTACTAATATTTGCACAGAATAAATAATAGTACCTATGGGTATATTAATCATCAGAGTAAGTAATACCACAGAATAATGAATAGTTGGTAGTACTGGGTATTTATAAATAGGTAGGTATTTACATTTCTTATTGACAATAATGGAAATTAATGTTTTTGTCACCAAATACCCAGTACCTATCTAGTTCTATTCTACAAGATTTGTGTTTTTTGCAAAATGCTCACTAGTGCCTCTACAAACTTGCTAGGTACTAATGTACATAATTGTGTTAGCAGTCAGCAGTCGGTCAGTTTTGTTTACTCTGTTGTCATCGTTGATGTCTGTAGGCTCTGTTGATAGATGGCACTGCTACCAATATTCTATATAAGTGGGTGGTTATTGGGAGAGATGAATTTGAATAAGTTTAGTACCTAGTCAACTTGTTATATTATGTATGCTAAAGAAAAAAGTACTTGAATATAGAATATATACTAGTATATATTAACATTCATTCATACGGAAAATATTTACTCCAATTTAATTAAAAACTTCAATAAATCTGTACATAAAATTAAAAAAATATTTACAAACATCATGCTTTTGCTATTTCTAGTTGGCTTTTTAAATGTGTCGGAGGTTAATAATAATAATAATTAGGTACCTACTTAATAATTATTATATTGAATAAATCTATAGGTATTGTGAAGTGTACTACCTACAGGTATAATGATACTATCTACTCGTACCTATAATCTAAAATTTGAGATGGCGTATTATTTAGAAAATAATTTCATATTAAATAACATTTGGTCAAGAATATCAAGACTCCAATTTAATCGGAAATATTAAAATTAATAAGCGTATTTTTCATATGGACTAATATTAATTAAGCTACGATTTATTAATAATATTTATATAGGAAATAGGTAAAGGGTAACTACGATCAAAAAGGTTCTTTGATTGGAAAGTGCACATTTTGTTCGTGTTTAAATTATGTTTGCTCCGTAACCAGCATTTTCATTATCTACATTTAGCTCTTATTAACTATAACTATGTTGAAATGAGTTCAGTACATTTTTACACGTTAAGTAATGAGTAAATGATCTGTTTTTATTTCACAGATAAATTTTAAATAACATGAAAAACGCGATAAAGGTATCGGAGATATCGTGCGGTGTCCCTCAGGGGCTCGTTCTTAGTTCTCTTTATCTTTCACTATACAATTTAAGCTTTAATTCTAAATTAGGCTAGGCTAGTCTTAGCGGCGAATAAATAATTAACACTACTGGCGCAATGTTACGCCTTTCCGAATTAGCTCACTATGTTGTCTTCCACATAATGAAACTTTATACACTATTGTGCTTCAATTCGCGTTTGTGCGTAACACAACATATAATAGCAAATATTAAAAGCGTTCGTACACTCAAGTGTTTAACGTTTGTTCAACAGCGAGTTAAACATGTTGCTGCAGCTAGTTCTAACACTATGTACAAGGGTGGCTAAATATTATTCTTCTGTTGTTGGAGGCGGGCCGTTGCTCTCTTCTTCTAGCTTAGCTCGAGCTTCAGCGTCTGAAAATTAAATTAATTTAATATTTACTCGAGTGATAGTACTTGAATCAAAACAGCATTACCGACATGCTAGAGCAGTGTTTCCTCAGAGACAAAACTGAAGTGAATGGTCTTCTATTATAAAATGTATGTGACTTCTATTTGTTGTTTAGATTGATACTTATTTCTATGGCTTCTAGAGGCTTTAAAAAACGTATTTTCTAATTTCAAAGATAAAATTAATATAAACTAGTGTAAAGAAAATGTGCTAGACTAATTATTAAAATAATAATTAAATTACCTTTAGTTGCCTGCTCTTTCCATATCTTCTTATTATCGCTCAAGCAAGCAACCCACGGCTTCCTGATTTTGAATTTTGGAGTCTCATTTGCTGAAAAATAAAATACTACACTAATTTCTTGCATTCGTTAAATAGAAATGAGGTGGACTGTTATTACTAGCTGAGCTGCTTGATTATGATAAATACCTTTCAGGTAATTTAGTGTAAATTTGATATTATGACTTTGTATTCGAATATCTATCAGATAATCACCATCATCGTCATAATCAGCTTGTATCAGTCCACTGCTGGACATAGGCCTCTCTCAAGACTTGCCACTGAACTCGATTTTCGGCTCTTTTTTTCCATTTCCTGGCCTGTGGCTTTGCGTATGTCACGCACAACATCCTAACCTGCTTTTGCGGATTCGCGGTCACCATTCTAAAACTAGTCTATCCCCACGGTATCGGTCCAGTGGTTATCAGGTAATCATTCAGGTTCAATAACAGACGTCTGCCGTACCATCTATGCCTTAAAAATTAATTTAAGTACGCAATCTCACCAGCCGTGCTATCCTCATTTATGGTCTCGCTTCCAGAAGTGCTGCTAGCAGTCTTATTGCTGGAGTGCATTGGACCCAGAACACATTCCAGCATATCAGCACAGACGCCCATGCTCGGCTCCACGATGAACTCTATGAACCCGATCTGTGATTCAGCGACTAAGGTGTTGTTTCTATCGCAAAGGGGACTAAAGGGCAGACCCAGATCTCTCTCCTTGTCACCTTGGAGAAAGAATTCGTCTAGCAGGCTCATTGTCCAACGGTGGTGGAGATCCCATCTCTGAAAATTGTTTCAAGGCGAGTTTAGTAAGCTGGTACGAAATACATAAATACAGCAAAAATGTAATGATTTCTTCCGAATGATTAACTTCCGAAATAAGTTATCATAGATGGCGCCACCAATGCATAATTGGGTTAAAAATGCAATCCACTAATTTCGTCGTATCGATAGTATCGGACAATGGCTTAATTGGCAGAACACCTGGACATGCTATCCGGGGGGTGCGGGTTCGAGTCCCGTCGGTACGATGAAATTTGGGATTGTGTGTAACAATTTACAAAAATATAAAGTGTGTAACACTTCACGAAACATAATATTTAATACAGCAAAAGTGGATAGAAGTAGCTAAAAGACATTCAGTTGATTTAAAAACTGGTTTTGGTGTTGAAGTTACAAATTTTACCTAAGCTACTAAGTGACACCGAAATGATACAAAATATTGCTGAATGGCAGAAAATCGAAAGTTAAAATCGAAGGCCAACCGCAAGTTGGAGGATAAGGTCTTGCAGTAATATAATTTTAATATTGCACTTTTTAAGACATAACATTCATTTTTAACCGAGTTCACTAAAAAGGGGGAGGTTCTCAATTCGACTGCTTTTATTTTTTTAAAATGTTTTTTAACTCAGAACTCCGTCAAATCTTAACCGATTTGAAAAAATATTTTTTTGTTTGAGAGATTATGCCTCCCGTTTGGTCTCATTCAAATTTTATCGAGATCTGATAATTATCTTCGGAGATATGGAGATAAACAATATAAGCAAATGAGTATAGTAGTATTATATACTTGGATGACATGCTTATAACTACTGGCAACTTTGACTATCGCGGCATGTGAAGTCGGTTTTTTTCGTTTCGTAAACGATCTTAAATTATCAGTTGTACCTAACCTTATGTTTCATTAATATTACAGAAAAATATTTCTGCAGTGCTGAAAATTATACACTTTTCTTGCATATACTTTATCTATATTACACACATTACGTTAATATTTGCAGTGAAACCACAGATTAGGTCATAGTTACTACGAACATATTATTATAAGCTTAGCTATGCTGTAGATCTCCATCGATCACAATCAATTAGAAGTCAATATAGTAAAATAATATGATCTATTGTATAAAATAATATTCATCTAATAATATCTAATAATATAATATTTTAAACCACCCCGACTGATCTATGTATAATCTTTTCATTAAAAGCATTCCAATGACTCTAAACACGACATTTAAAATATTGAGCTGTAAGTTGGTGAGGATTTGAGTATTCTTTAGAGTCCAGGAGATGTCCCAGCATCAGGTCAATGTTCCATGTTCTTACAATATCGTTGAAGAAGAAGATTTTCGAATTGATCAGACCTATGAAAGTTGATTTCATAGCGCAATTAACTAGAAAAAAGCTCATAGTTTTATAACGATTGAACGAATTTTCATGAATCAAAGCTAAGAACACTCTCGATGAAGACATCTATCAAACAAAAAAAATATATCAATAATAAAAACAAAATCGGTTCATCCGGTGAGGTTCTAAGATGCTACAGACAGACACACGGATACACACGTTAAGCGTATATTACCTCTACTTTTTGCGTCGGGAAACGCCGTAAGGTTAAGGCGGCAGATGTTCTCCTTGGTACTAAGCTACTTTTTGGTAGATTTATTGATCCCGCTACCACTGTACGAAAACTCATGATTCATGAATGCACATAAAACTTTCATTGGTAGGTATATAGCTAGGATTAGAACCAACGACCGTCGGGTCAGAATCAGGGTAACTATCCTTTACGCCAAAGGGCCGTCCAATAACACTACGCTATACGCTAATAGCTACTGAACGGATTATCCTCTAGTTTTCACCAATAGCCAGAGTGTTTATGAGGAAGGTTTAGGTGCATAATTCGTTAAGGTTTTGTGTAAATTGGTTGAAATATGACGATGATTGTTAAATATGTTCATATTTTATATTCGATGCAACAAACTGATGCAAATTTTGTAGGCATATGTTCTACCCGTGCGAAGCCGGGGCGGGCTGCTAGTTTTAAAATATTTTACATCTGTAAATATTAAAGAAATCCAAATTCTCACCTTGGCTGGATGAGAGATATCAGAACAGTGTAGCACAAGCGAAGCAGCCTTGCTCTTATCCACTGTCGGTTCTGCCAACGTCAGCAGTGACCTCATGTTCTTCAGCTGCTGGAAGTGGAAGGACATGTCCGTAGCCAGCACCATGTCGATGACCAGGGTTCGGAACTCGCGGAACTCATCCCGGGAGAGGTTCTGGAGGATGTTGCATTCCTCGTCACGCATTAGCCTGTAAAAGGAGGTAGAGGTTTTTAGTTATGAAAGAGTAAAAAAGGCATTTTGGAGGTCATATATCTATTTGAAACTTGAAGTAGAGGGAGCAATAGGTCCATTACTGATGTGCCTAGTGGCACATTTGTTCTACGTCAGGGTACACCGGATGTGTGCAAGTTCGCGCATTTATACCGCGTTTCAAATTAAAGCCGACACCGCCTCCGCGACCACTGCGTTTGTGGTTTGGTCGCGGTATGTGACGCAGTCTACAGCCCGGCACTACCGGGGCACGGCTGTCGTCGCCCGGTCTGAGCCACGTCACATTTATTGCTAAGACATCTACTGAATACCTCGCTACAGTCGCAATGAAGTTGTCGTGATCAGTTCCTAAAGAACCAGCATTATAAAAACCAACATTTCGCTGTTTGTTGTTACCCATTATCAAAAGAAAAATAATTTGATTGTGAAATACAAATACATAAAAAATTAAAACATGAAATGCTATAATAATCACAAAACCTAACAGTGTCACGTTGAAAAGCCGCCACTAATGATAATTTACTATCCCAAATATATTTAAATTGAGGTTTTGTATTGTTTATAATATTACTAAAAAAATTAATTATAACACCTTTCCTCATACATAGATAATACAATGATATTTATCCGATCATATAATATTTTAAAAAATATATAAAACTCGTAAATGTATAAGTCAAAGTAAATAGTAATAAGGACTAAATAGAGCATTATATATAAACAATAATAATAATATGTGAATATAAATAAGTATATAACAGCTACACAACCCAGCAATAGACATTTACAGCTACAGCAATATTGTATGCACTCCGTCTTAGGTAGTGAACTGTTTGTAAGTATTATTGCAACATAAGTAAACATACATATACAACATATGAGTAAACAGTTAAAAAGTAGGCAGTTAATTAGCAGGCTCTGATTACAAAAAAATATATATATGGTCGAATTGAGAAACCTCCTCCTTTTTTTGAAGTCGGTTAAAATAAAAAACATATAACATAGGCGCAATGGAAGTTAGATAACTCCGGTAGAAACAAACGGGTTATTTTCCAAAAATTCGTTCTATGTCACATTCGTTTTGGTTTCTTGTGTAAGATGTTCCTGTTCTTTTCGCACGTAAATGCGTCCTTCTTTGGAACAACAATACTTCCACATGCTTCGCCGGCTTTCTTCTCTGGCCTTAGCGAACAACTGGCCATTGATCCTAGTAAGGCGCTCGTTGACGTGATATCCTTGTGGGCGCCCCAGGTATGCCGATATCCGTGGTTGTGAGACCGCGGCGGACGCGTGCCGCTTTCGATAGTCACAAGTTCCTGAATTTTCATGAACTCAGACCTCATTTCATCGCGAAGAGCTCGTATCGTGTCAGTATTAATTTCCGTTTTTCCCGTCGCACAGAGGTCAGAGGTTACAGAAGCTAAAAGGGTCTGACTCGAGTGCACATAATATCGTTTAAAAACTAAAAAAGAACCGACTTCAATGTTCATTTTCAGTACCAATTTTGAGATGTTTATCTCAATATCTCTGGAGATACTCATCAGACCTCGATAAAATTACCATGGTACCACACTTGGGATATCTCCTTTCGAACAAAAAAAGAATAATCAAAATCGGTGCATAAATGACGAAGTTATCCCCGAACAAACATAAAAAAAAAAAAAAAAAAAAAAAAAAAATATATATATATACGGTCGAATTGAGAAACCTCCTCCTTTTTTTGAAGTCGGTTAAAAACCATCTTGCATGCCTCGGACGGGGGTGGATGTATCGCGTCCCTTCGGCGTCCTAGACTGACAATCTCCACATCTCCAACTGTCCGCTACGGTGACTACCATCGGCACCCTAACGCATTCGTTGTAGCTTCTTGACATGCACTTCGGACAGGCAACGCCATCTTTCGCGCCCATAAATTTACCACAGGCGGCGCACTTCTGCATTTTACTAGTCAAGAAATCGTTAACTCAATGATCTCCCAACACAGTCTTTACGCTGATGTAGTTCGGTCTTGCGATAACAGATGGCGCTGTTAACAAGTATCGCAAAATATGACTGATTTTTAACTTTTCAGCAAATTTCACGTGTTATTTTCGTCATACTGAGCAAGTCAATACCACATAACACAACAAAGAAAAAATTACACGAAACCAGAAAGTAGCACAGTTTTTGACTAATATTTCACTATTATAATCTTAATAGCGGGTATAGTAAAAACACTTCTCGTAGATGATTAAAAACTTTTAGCTTATTTAGGTCACTGTCCCCACACATTAAAACGAGATAACACTGTTTTAAGTTAGCAGTCTAATGCACTATACAATAAGTCTTAAGTTCAATACTGGGATTTTTTCTGTATATTTTTAATGTCAAAAAAACATATGTGCTGTCTGTTTACAACTCAACGTCCGTGATGTCACAATATCTAATGTGTTCCGGCAGCTATCCTTGAGAGCCAGTTCCCATTCTAGGCCTAGCGTGCTTACCATCTTCGACCGCATCATCACTTACCAACAGGTGAGATAGTGGTCAAACGCTAGCCTATAACGTATAAAAAAAAAAAAAAAAAAAATATTGGTAGGTATAGGTAAATCTGCCGCCATAACCTTACGGTGTTGCAGCATCACATATCCCTTGAGAGTCAAGAGTATTCTATGCCTAGCATGTTTACCATCTTTCATCACATCATCGCTTACCACCAGGCGAGATAAAGGTCAAACGCTAGCCTATAAGATATAAAGATGAAACTGGCCAAGTGCAAGTTGGACTCGCACTCGTAGGGTTCCGTAACACAGTAGAGTATTCTATAAGTATGATTTTTCGCAACTACAAAATTAACTTTGTTTTTCATAGTGTTTGTATGAATAACGAAGTTATCTTTGAGGTCAGTATATCTCAAAAACTGCTGACTGTATCTCGTTCAATCCAATTTTCGTTGAAAGTTTTTATTGAGATCTACAGATCATATATTTTTTCTAGATTTTTCACTACCTAACTTTAAAAGTTAGAGGGGGGGGGGGGGGGACACACACACACATTTTAGCACTTTAGACGCCTATCTGTTAAATGATTGGCTTTGAGAAAAAATGATTTTAGGAACCGTAATGTAATTTTTGAAGATCTATCCATAGACACCCTAAACGTAAAGGTTTAAACAAAATTTTTTTTTTGTTTCATTTCCATGTATGGGATGCCCCCCTTAAACTTTTTTTATATTTTTTATTTTTGTATAAAAATCGGAAAGCGGTTTACAGAATACATCCACCTACTAAGTTTCAATTCTGTAGTCCTAATAGTTTTGGAATAAAATGGCTGTGACATACATGGCGAATCTATAAGGGTTCCGTTTTTTGCCATTCGGCTACGGAACCCTAACCTACGGAACCCTACGGGTCGCTTTCTGTACTTTCACTATTTTGTTTGTTATTATGTCCCGACATTAGGTAGGTACACGTGCCATGTGCCTAAGGGTTCAGAAATTAATTGGTATAGTTAAAATGCAAATTTGTACATTGGGACGTGTGTTGTTTTGATTAGTTGAGCTGTACATTTTATGGATATATTTATTCACGTAGTATACCTAGCAGTATCTATAATAATTAAGATAGTTTAAAAACTAAAACAACCGACTTCAATGCCCCGCGAGTCAATTTCAGTAGCAAGTTTGAGACGTTTATCGTCATATCTCTGGAGATACTTACCAGATCTCAATGAAATTAAAATGGGACCATTCCGGAAACGTACCCTACCGATTAAAAAAATAATTATTCAAATCGGTTATCACTTGACGGAGTAATCGCGTAACATACACACATAAAAAAGAAAAAAAACACAGACGAATTGATAACCTCCTTCTTTTTGGAAGTCGGTTGAAAATTTCTATATTTCATTCTTTATATAATCCTAGGTCGAGTTGTCAAAATTGGTAATAAATATTTATTTTTCGAAAAATATATGTAATATTGAAATTCATTTTGAGATTTTCTCAGCGTAAGTTATTCTCTTATTGAAGGTATCTTTTAGGTCTTTTATTGAAATAAAAAATTGACGGAATAGTTTTTGTTCAACAACACAGTTATTATTGTTTTGTGTTAAGTTGTTGACAAAATATTGCAAATATAAGTTTGTAATTCCTATTCCATGCAATCGCAGTTGAAAGCGGTTATGACGGCAGCCTGAAACATACAATTAAGTACTTGTTACAAAACAGATTTGTATTTTTAGTCGTTAAGCTGCACTTAAGCCTTTCATTACAATGTTAGGTACAATGCGGGCCTTAGCAATCTATCGTGGCTTTGTAGGGCGGGCGGGTTGATGGATCAGCGAGCCGTAAGGCGGAAATGACGGCCGTTTAATACAACTGATTATATCAAGATCTCAACACTTCGAGTTGAATTTGTTTGTTCTATTTTTTAGAAGCTTTTATTTAAATTGCAATGTTTGTACGTATGTATATGTACGTATGTATATGTATATTTGGGTCAAATCTTGCAAGCCTAATTTGACCCACTTCCCCGTGTTTGATTAAGCTAAAATTTTGCACATATACGTAAATAGGATGACAACAGAATGTTATGGCACCGTGGAGCTCGTCTGATGATGGAGCCGAAAGGTGAAGAACTCACAAAATAACATGATAAGCTCCTGTGAATCCATGAAATATTGCATATAGGTAATCTATGAGCACTTAATATGACCCAGAATAACTACTCTTTAATGCGGACGAAGCTGCGGGACATTGCTAGTTGGTACAACAGCTAACTCACCTACAAAATAGGTACCTTTTAATAAAACTAAAATTTATACATAAAGATTCATATAAATTCCACATAAGGTCAGATAGGTGTGATCGTTCATCATTCACAGTGACACGCGAAGGTATCTCCAATAAAAAAGAATATCAAGTAAAGGATAACCTTCCCAAAATCCTTCTGGAATTATATCGGTGCTAATCATATTTATTTAGGCCGTCTAGATCCTTTAAATAGAAGGTACGGTCAATATTATATTTAGTAGGATTTCTGCTCTGACTGTAAATTGGTATGCATGGGTGAATACAGAATATACCGATGAAATTGTTGTACTTGTAGTATGTACTAGTATATTAGGTGACATGACCTAGATACTCTATATTTCAATGACCTTTGTCAACATTTGATTTCGTATTAAGAGAGGTCAGGTAAAAGTGGAGCAACAAATATACTAATGTATATTAAATAAGATCGTTTAAAAAACTAAAAAAGAACCGACTTCAAATGCCGCGCTATTAATTTTCAGTACCATGTTTGAGGTGTTCATCTCCATATCTATAGAGATACTTATCAGACTTCCATCAAATTACCATGGTACCGCACTTGGGATATCTCCTTTCCAACAAAAAGTAATAATCAAAATCGATTCATAAACGACAAAGATATCCGCGAACAAACATATATATATATATATATATATATATATATATATATATTCCTACTATATATATATATATATATATATATTATATATAATATTAAAAATGCGAAAGTAACTCTGTCTGTCTCTCTGTTACGCTTTCCCGCTTAAACCTCTCAACCGATTTTGATGAAATTTGGCACAGACAATCTTTAGACCCTGAGAATGAACATAGGCTACCTTTTATTGCGAAAAAAAGGGATGAAGAGGTTGAAATAGAGGTTGAAAGTTTGTATGGGATTTCTTAATTTTTAAAATTATAAGTTATTTTTCAAAAAAAATAAAACCGACTTCATTCATAGGTAGTAGATAGATAATACCTACATGTATCTACCTACTTACTAACCTACATGTACCTACTTACTACTACTACATACATAGTATCTATCTAATATCCAATAGACTTGGCTGGCACCGACTTCAAATAGAGAAGTGGGTAACGCTTATAATAATTTTAAGTAAATTATTTTTCGCTTTTGAGTGCCTTTTTGTGGTTATGAAGTCGGTTTAATTTTTTTTGAAAAATAACTTATTTTACCCTTTTTAGTGCAAAAAAAGTTTTAATGAAATTACATGCATCTATTAAATTTCGTGTCTGGGCCGTTATACACTGACGGATATATACTTTTTGAAAATTTCAAGTATGTACCTATAACGGTTAAGAAGATACAGATCTGTAAAGTGCGCACATATAGACACACGGACAGACGCACGGACGGACGGACGAACAGACAACAAAGTCTCAGAAAGTGTTCATTTGGTAGCCTTAGGGTTCGGAACCCTAAAAAAATTTTCCTTTAAATGCCGCGCTAAAGTGAAAATATTCACTAGTAATAATGATGTCATCAAGGTATCAAAGGACAATGTCCAAAATGGCCCTGTACAATTAAAGCATCTGACACACACGATAATTAATTGTCTATTTTATTACAATAATTCCAAATACTTTTGTAACACGGACTAGTTGTATTCCAAAATGAATATTAAAAAATATTATTTGCGATTATTAACATTAATTGCCGCCATATGGCCAACAGAGAACTGAATCACTCTACTACGTTATAAGAGGCACTTCCCTATATTGTGGATACCCGAATTATGAAAGCACTGTGTAGCCAACCTAACAACGGAAAGTGTTATTTACGCAGTAACTATTATATAATATGTGGTTTTATGCTTATAATTTTTTTTGCTGTGTTGATTGGTACAAAGTACGTTCATAATTCTGAGTTATTTAATTATGTATGCAGTGTCGCGGGACTGAAATGGCCGCCATCTTCGCCAAATGTCATGTCATGTCAAAAAATATTAGGTATGTTTAAAAAAGTTTGCACCCTAACAAGACTTTGCCCGGTAGAACATTCCTGTGAAGACAAATTATTTATATTTATATATAATTATTTATTATAATTATTAATATATAATTATTTATTGAGGGCCCGGTGGCGTAATTGGGAGAACGGTCGGCTTTGATGCCGTGGTACCGAGTTGAAACCGCCGTGCACCAATGAATTTTTCTATCGAAAAATATATGAGCGCTTCTCACAGTGGCCCTCCGGTGAAGGAAAACATCGTTAAGAAACCAATAACCCCCGCATGGTGGTAGAACATATCTAGTGTCCGCCTGGCCAGCTACCACCCTCAAGTCAGAAAATCAGTCGCCAAACATCTAATGTGTTCCGGCAGCTATCCTTGAGAGCCAGTTCCCATTCTAGTCCACTTCTCTATCTTCGACCGCATCATCACTTAGCAACAGGTGAGATAGTGGTCAAACGCTTGCCTATAAGATATAAAAAAATATTATCCCCACCTTTATTTCTATCTCGCTCACAGTTACCGTAAGAATATCTTATATGCAATAGCAACCTCCATTGTGTATAATCTTCTTGGGACTCTTCTACTAAAACTAGTACATTCTCCTATGTTTGAGGTATTTATCTCCATATCTCTGGTGATACTAATCAGATCTCGATAAAATTAAAATGGGACCACCTCGGAAACGTATCCTACCTATTAAAAAAAGAATCATTTGAATCCGTTCACAATTGATGGAGAAATCGCGTAACATACACACAAAAAAAAAAAAAAACGTACAGACGAATTGAGAACCTCCTCCTTTTTTGTGAAGTCGGTTAAAAACCATGAAACCTAATATTTAAGCACTTGATAAGAAATAATTAAACATTTGTTCTAGCGTTTTTGAAATTTCGACCTGTGAGGGGATGAAATAGGGGTTGAAAGTTTGTATGAAGTTCGTCATTTTTGAACATAAAAACATTACATTTTGTATTTAGGCACTAAATTAGAAACAAAAAATCGTTTGTTCTAGAATTTTGAAATTTTTACCAGTGTGGGGGTGAAATAGGGGTTGAAAGTTTGTATGGGTGTTCGTCATTTTTGAAGATAAAACCATGAAACTTGGTACGTAGGTCTCTTAGGATGTGCAGAGTTTTTCTACAAACGGAATTCCCGAAATTCGAACGGAACGGAACGGATTCGGAACGGGAACTACGAAGCGAAACTTTTTGTATACAAAATCTTAACCACTGAATCTAGGAACATAATATTTAGAAGTTTTGGGTGTATGAAGTTAAAAAAAAATTTGGCTTTTGAACTTAAAGTTCCTTTTAAACGTGGGATGCCAGTAGAAAATGTTGGAAACGCCGAATTCAAGGAACTGCTGTTCTGGATTGGCCTGGCGTTTAATCTGGAGATGCATTAGGACGGGTCTATACTGTCCACGTTAGCAATATTGAATGCTTTTGTTTGAGACTACTGCTGCACCACGTGCATGGGCCAACTTCGTTCAATGATCTCAAGAACTACAATGGTCAAACTTTTGTTACCTTCCGAGAAGCCTGTGAAACTAGAGGATTGTTAGAGAATGATAATCATTGGGACTCGACATTAGAAGAGGCTGCACAATGTAGATCAGCAGCTAAGGTGAGAGATCTTTTTGCCATTCTCATAGCGACGTGTGGTCTTTCAAATCCTCAGATATTATGGGAAAAGTACCAAAATGATATGTCTGACGATATTGTACACAGACTACAACAAAATAATCCCAATATCACATATAATGATTTAGTATATAACGAGGCGCTAACTAAGATTGAAAACTAAGTGATGGCTATATCTGGGAAGACATTATCAGATTTTGGAATGAACCGGCCACAAAGAATTGGAGAAGTCAGTAGTGATTTAATAAGAGAACTGGACTACAATGTCTCTTGTCTTATGTCTTTACAGCAACAAATATCAGAGTCTGTTCCTCGATTGAACACGGAACAAAAATTAGTCTTTGATATTGTTGTGCAAAGAATCGATAATGGTGAGGGCGGATTGTTTTTTTTAGATGCGCCAGGAGGCACTGGAAAAACTTTTCTATTAAATTTACTTTTAGCCCAAATCCGCAAAGATAAAGGAATAGCTGTTGCCGTACCTTCCTCTGGAATTGCAGCGACGCTGCTCGATGGAGGCCGCACGGCACATTCAGTACTCAAACTCCCACTAAATTTACCTCATGAGGAAATTCCAGTTTGTAACATTACAAAAAACAGCGATCGTGGCCGAATGCTACAGCAATGCAAGCTGTTGGTGTGGGATGAGTGCATAATGTCGCATAAAAAAGCGATCGAGGCGCTCAATCGGACTCTGAAAGATATCAGAAGCAACCAGAGTTTAATGGGTGGGATGGTAGTGCTGCTTGCTGGTGATTTTTGACAGACACTACCTGTCATTACCAGAGGCACTCCAGCAGATGAGATAAATGCATTTTTGAAAGCGTCTACATTATGGGTACATGTAAAAAAAATGTTGTCTCACTAAAAACATGCGAGTACAACTACATAATGATACGCAATCGGGGCAATATGCAGCTGCTCTATTGAAAATCGGTGAAGGTCGAATGACTACGGACGCTAACGGCATGATTACATTAAATCAAGAATTTTGTAATGCTGTCCACAACTTGGAAGATCTTAAAAACAACGTGTATCCCGGTTTGGAATATAACATGAGGAATAGAGAGTGGCTGTGTGAAAGGGCAATATTAGCATCGACCAATGAAATCGTGGGACAGATCAATGAACGCATGATGTCACAAGTGCAAGGCGATGTTGTCGAATGTCAGTAGATATTGTCATGGACAGTGAACAGATGACATCTTATCCTACAGAGTTTCTAAACTCTTTAGAGCTGTCAGGAGTGCCGTCTCATAAGCTGAGACTAGAAGTTGGGGTTCCAGTTTTGTTAATGAGAAATCTCGAAGCGCCGAGACTATGCAAAGGGACTCGATTGCAAATTACGCAGCTAGGACGCAATATTATTAGAGAAATTATAATGACAGGAATAGCTAAAGATGAAGAAGTTTTGATTCCCCGCATACCCATGATCCCTACAGATTTACCTTTTCAGTTTAAAAGAATCCAGTTTCCCCTCAAACCAGCCTTCGCAATGACCATTAACAAAGCGCAAGGGCAAACACTTAAAGTAGCAGGTGTCCATTTAGAGAAAAACTGTTTTTCGCATGGCCAACTGTACGTGGCCTGCTCGCGGGTGTCGAGTACAAACAATCTCCACATTTTAACAAATAATAACAAAACAGCAAACTTTGTGTACAAAAATGTTTTAAATTAGGTCATTTTAAAATATTTTTGTACACAACGTGACGCTGGCCCCTGTAAGTGTCTCTTGGACATAAGGGACCAATAAATTTTCCTAGGTACTTTCTGCCACTCAATGGAATACATAGGTACCTTATACCTACTGTAAACAGATATTTTAAATAGATAGATAGATTAGAAAATGTTAATCCTCTTTTGGCTGTAAATGTAACCTATGTAAACCAATTATACTATATTTTTCTAAGAGCTGTCGGATTATGTAAAGAAATAAATAAAATAAAATAAATAAAATATATATTTTTTATTTTTTTAAATATACCTACTCTCTTTTAACCAAACGCTATACCCAAATCTATACCGTTCTTTTAATATAATCCATAATATTCAAATTAAAAGTAGGCAGACGAAGTCGCGGGTACCAGCTAGTATTTATATATACGGTCGAATTGAGAAACAACCTTTTTTGAAGTCGGTTAAAAAGGACAAAAGTTAAAGTATAAAGTAAATTGGTGCGCCGCGCGGTGTCAATGCGCGGGTTTTCAGAGTGATTTGTTTTGGTCGAAATTTAAACTTGATTATTTGTAACACGTTATATATAGTAAAAAAATCATACAAGTTCTTCTCCATACAAACATTAACTGTTATGCTAAATCTTACAATCTCCGGGCGTGCGCGCAGTACAACAAGCAAAGTAATCCTGTGAAAAAAAATTATAAGTCTGTCACTACTAATAAGGATCTTATAAATGCATTGCGGTAGACTCTTTAACATATAATAGCATATGTCAAGCTTTAACATACTCAAGTACATCAGTTTTCATATATCGATCTGATAGTTTGCTGCAAGACTATAGAACACTTTTACTAGTAATAGCATTTAACAAGGGTAGATATCATTTGCGTTTATATACCAGTCTTATAGTTGGCTACGAGATTGTCTTTTAGGACAATTTTAGGAATAAGTGTATAATTGTTTGCAATAAGACTAAATATTCCTGAATAATATTCTGATCCTATAGTAGCCGGGAGGTTCCCGGGAACCGAAATATTTGCTTCACACTGCTTCGAATAATTATGTAGATACCTAATTAAAAAAACTTCCACAAATAAAATAAGAATCCAATTATACATCGGGCTCGTTTTTTTAGGGTTCCGTAGCCGAATGGCAAAAAACGGAACCCTTATAGATTCGCCATGGCTGTCTGTCTGTCTGTCTGTCTGTCTGTCTGTCCGTCCGTATGTCACAGCCATTTTATTCCGAAACTATTAGGACTACAGAATTGAAACTTGGTAGGTAGATGTATTCTGTGAACCGCTTTCCGATTTTTATACAAAAATACAAAATATAAAAGTTTAAGGGGGGGCATCCCATACATGAAACTGGAACAAAAAAAATTTTTTTTCGTCAAACCTATTCGTGTGGGGCTATCTATGGATAGGTCTTTAAAAATGACATTGAGGTTTTTAAAATCATTTTTTCTCAAAGCCAATCATTTCAAAGATAGGCGCGGCCAAAGTGGTAAAATGTGTGTCCCCCCCCTCTAACTTCTAAAGTAAGGGAGTGCAAAATCTAGAAAAAATATATTTGTAGATCTCAATAAAAACTTTTAACGAAAATTGGTTTGAACGAGATACAGTCAGCAGTTGTTGAGATACAGCGACCGCAAGTATAATTTTGTTTTTCATACAAACACTATGAAAAACAAAGTTATTTTTGTAGTTGCGAAAAATCATAGATATAGAATACTCTACTGTGTTACGGAACCCTACGAGTGCGAGACCGACATGCACTTGGCCAGTTTATTATTTTTAACAAGCTGCCAATCATCGAATATTCCGAATGGTAAGTGTGAAAGGGCAACATTCACCCCCAGGGAAATTATCTCGCATCATAATGAGCTTCCTTCGGCTCTTTTGTTGAAAAATATTCAGAATTTCCATAACAAACTTTGGTTGTATTCCTTTTTTAGGAAGTATTGTTATAGGATTTTTAGGATAATGCTTTGTAGACACTACAAAAACATGCAAGGATGTGGTCTGTGGTTTTGGTCGTAGGTATTGATATATTTTGTCTGGTTTGTGAAAATAAACGGTATTTATCTTAGGCCTTTTTTACAAGGAACTTTATACAGATAGTTAGTAGACAAAGGATTTAGTTTATTTTTAACCGACTTCACAAAAAAGGAGGAGGTTCTCAATTCGTCTGTATGTTTTTTTTTTTTTTGGTGTGTATGTTACGCGATTTCTCCGTCATTAGTGAACGGATCCAAATGATTCTTTTTTTAATAGGTAGGATACATTTCCGAGGTGGTCCCATTTTAATTTTATTGAGATCTGATAAGTATCTCCAGAGATATGGAGATAAATACCTCAAACATAGGAGAATGTACTGGTTTTAGTAGAAGAGTCCCAAGAAGATTATACACAATGGAGGTTGCTATTGGATATACTTTTGAAGAGTAAAAAATATGACCTTGAATAATATTTTTACATCTTTCTTTTCGTTGATTTTGGTTTTTGACAGATATTCTTGCGGTAACTGTTAGCGAGATAAAGGTGGGGGTAATAAATATTTTATTTTATATCTTATAGGCTAGCGTTTGACCACTATCTCACCTGTTGCTAAGTGATGATGCGGTCGAAGATAGAGAAGTGGACTAGAATGGGAACTGGCTCTCAAGGATAGCTTCCGGAACACATTAGATGTTTGGCGACAGATTTTCTGACTTGAGGGTGGTAGCTGGCCAGGCGGACACTAGATATGTTCTACCACCATGCGGGGGTTATTGGTTTCTTAACGATGTTTTCCTTCACCGGAGGGCCACTGTGAGAAGCGCACATATATTTTTCAATAGAAAAATTCATTGCTGCACGGCGGTTTGAACTCGGTACAACGGCATCAAAGCCGACCGTTCTCCCAATTACGCCACCGGGCCCTCAATAAATAATTATATATTAATAATTATAATAAATAATTATATAAATATAAATAATTTGTCTTCACAGGAATGTTCTACCGGGCAAAGTCTTGTTAGGGTGCAAACTTTTTTAAACATACCTAATATTTTTTGACATGACATGACATTTGGCGAAGATGGCGGCCATTTCAGTCCCGCGACACTGCATACATAATTTAATAACTCAGAATTATGAACGTACTTTGTGCCAATCAACACAGCAAAAAAAAATTATAAGCATAAAACCACATATTATATAATAGTTACTACGTAAATAATACTTTCCGTTGAGGTTGGCTACACAGTGCTTTCATAATTCGGGTATCCACAATATAGGGAAGTGCCTCTTATAACGTAGTAGAGTGATTCCGTACTCTGTTGACCATATGGCGGCAATTAATGTTAATAATCGCAAATAATACTTTTTAATATTCATTTTGAAATACAACTAGTCCGTGTTATAAAAGTATTTGGAATTATTGTAATAAAATAGACAATTAATTATCGTGTGTGTCAGATGCTTTAATTGTACAGGGCCATTTTGGACATTGTCCTTTGATACCTTGATGACATCATTATTACTAGTGAATATTTTCACTTTAGCGCGGCATTTAAAGTCAATTTTTTTAGGGTTCCGAACCCAAAGGCTACCAAATGAACACTTTCTGAGACTTTGTTGTCTGTTCGTCCGTCCGTCCGTCCGTCCGTCCGTCCATCAGTGTGTCTATATATGTGCACTTTACAGATCTGTATCTTCTTAACCGTTATAGGTACATACTTGAAATTTTCAAAAAGTATATATCCGTCAGTGTATAACGGCCCAGACACGAAATTTAATAGATGCATGTTATTTCATTAAAACTTTTTTTGCACTAAAAAGGGTAAAATAAGTTATTTTTCAAAAAAAATAAAACCGACTTCATAACCACAAAAAGGCACTCAAAAGCGAAAAATAATTTACTTTAAATTATTATAAGCGTTACCCACTTCTCTATTTGAAGTCGGTGCCAGCCAAGTCTATTGGATATTAGATAGATACTATGTATGTAGTAGTAGTAAGTAGGTAGATACATGTAGGTATTATCTATCTACTACCTATTAGACTTGGCTGGCACCGACTTCAAATAGAGAAGTGGGTAACGCTTATAATAATTTTAAGTAAATTATTTTTCGCTTTTGAGTGCCTTTTTGTGGTTACGAAGTCGGTTTTATTTTTTTTGAAAAATAACTTATTATTGTTATATTTCACAGGCTACCGTTTGACCGCTAAACTAAAAACTAACTAAACGCATTATAGTGGTTTTCTTGATGTTGGTACACGAACATTTAAATGCATCAAACTTATCTCTCAATAATTCTAAATTGCGTCAAACTAATCTCATTATACGTATGGAGTAATTTTTGTAAACAAACGTGCAATATCCGCGACAAGACCCGACGCGTCGGCTGGACGGGGTATTTGATTAAAATGCAAATCTGCCGAGCTGCAGCACAGTGCAATGACATAGGCAAACAAACAGTTAGTCTGCTAAACTTGCTCAGCAAAGGGACAAGCCAAGATAGAGGTTATAAAACGCTAATTTTCCTGGATCAGATGTATGTAGGTTTATACATTGTTTTTGGATAAAAAATTGTCTCAAGTTCTGAAACATGCATTGGGGATGCACGTAATAGTACGGTGGGCAATCCTACATTAATCAGGGGAATTAAACATTTGTTTTAAGTGTGACGTTCGACGTTTAGATGAAAGCTGAATGGCTCATCACTTTTGTTTTTTTTTTTATTCAAAGCAATAAGTTATGTTTTTGTTATATTTAGAATAATTATTATTGAAATGATCTATTTAATGTTATTTGACGTCTGTATGTGCAGATTTTTAATTTGCCCATATACTTAATAAATGCTTTGACTTTTTTTGTAGTGTTGAAAAGGCCGCAAGCAACTAAGCAGTGTAGTGCGGAGTGCTTTGACACTCCGCATAATGTGTACTATGTGTACAAAAAATACTTGTTAAAAAAAACCTAGGTGTTAATCCAAGTTGGATTGAAACCAAGAATACTTTCACATGTATTTTTAACACAGGTATTACAGGTATTTTTAACCAAGTCTTCTGTGTTTTCTGTGGCCACAGAATATTTCAATGTAGTCGGTGGACGGTTCTGTCTTAATTTTTCAGCATTTAATTCAATTTGGGTGTTTTATTGTGAATTGCTGAACCGACGCAATTTGAAATTGCAACCGCTGCTGAGCTTTTAATTATATAGCTTAGTATTTGTTTCTTTTTGTTATCTAAGCAATAACAGTAACTATGAACGTTTGAACCAGTAAATATTATTTAGTTATAAATTAGTTACAAACTTCTGATTGGTGTAAGTAGAAGATACGACTTTGGCAAGATAATGCACAAGCCGCAGTCTCGCAAGAATCTACGTGAGATTTGACACAAGTATTTACTAATTAAATTCACTATCTGTTCACGCTTTTATTAGCTTTACTTGTAGTCTAATTAAATAGAAAACAATGTAATAAAATAGAAGTCAATAATTTTAACATAGATACTTCTATAATTGTTGTAATTGCAAACAACCTTGTATGTATATGTAGTTCGGATAATAATAATATAATTTGGTATCTTAAAGCTTCAAGATACCTTAAAAATAAACTATTAAAATTCAGATTTCAGCGTATCTGTGTTTTATTAGTTATTTTTAATAGGCTAGCGTTTGACCACTATCTTACCTGGTGGTAAGCGATGTTGTGGTCAAAGATGGTGAACACGCTAGGACTGGAGCTGTCTGACTCTCACGGTCTGTGTGCTACCAGAAAACCGCCAAGTTATGACGGTAGATTTTCTCCTTGATGGAGGTAAGCTACATTTTGGCAGCAAGTCAGGTTGGAATATCGATATAATGCTCCTACCACAGCCTCGAGCAACCGAGTATCTCTCCCTTTAGTTAGTAAAAGTATTAGAAACCTTACCTAAAAGCAGCACTTATATGGTGGTTCTCCAGCACCGCTCTATCATTGTACAGCAGCGCAGTATCAGAGCCTGACATGACGTGGAAGTTGTTTGTTGTTCCAGTGTGCTCGAAGTCATGGACTACGGCCGCTACCAGCGTTGCGAAGATCTCCAAGTCTGACAGCCAGTTCTGAAAATGGTGAACTCATTAGGCCTGTATTGCCTCACTCGATTTAATAATATTTTACTTAATGTATTTATTACTTTAATCGATTTTATTTTTATGTCTGATTGGCTAGCATTTGACCACTATCTTGTCTGGCGGTATGTGGTCAAAGATGGTGAACACGCTGGGCCTAGAATGGTCTGACTCTCAAAGGCTGTAAGTTGCCAAAACATCGTATGGTTATGGCGGCAAATTTTCTCTTTGATGTTGGTACTTTTTGGTAACAAGTTAGGTTGAAAAGGTTTGAAGGCCAAAGAGGTGTAACTCAACATCTCTGGAGATACTCATTAGATCTTGATTAAATTATAATGGGACCAAACGGGAAGTACACTCTCTCTAACAAAAAAAGAACTTTCCTATTCGGTTAATAGATGATGGAGTTCTAAGGTCGCGATAAAAAAAAAGTCGAACTATGAACTTCCTCCTGTTTGTTTTGAAGTCGGTTGAAAATAGAGTAATGAGACAGTGACAGAGAGAACCAAAAGCCAAAGTGTCGAATAGCAACATAACTTTTAAGGTACGGCCACACCGCGGCGTCCTGCGATCTGCGGGCGCGATCTTAGTACTATTCAATTATTTTCTGATCGCGTTTGGTGTGAACTAGTTGGTACAAATACTACTGCGCTATCTGATCGCCGCCTTGTACTATTCATTATTCTGTGTCACCGCCTAGATCGCTGAGACGCTGCGTATGTCCGTACGTGTGTCCGTATCTTCACCAGCAATATTTTACCGACGATGGTTTCTACACTACAAGGTAATCTGTGTTGTTAAAAAAAATCTCAAAGCATTAATTCATTATACGGGCACATTAAAAATCTGCACGTCCACACGTCCAATAACATTAAATACATCTTATCAATAATTATTCCAAATATAAAAAAGCGTAATTTATTGCTTCGAATAAAAAAAAGCAAAAGTAATGAGCCATTCAACTTTTATCCAATTGTCGAACGTCGGACTTGCACAAAAAAAAAAAAATCCCCTGATTAATGTAGGGTTTCCAAACTTACTATTACGTACACCTCCAATGCATATATCAGTACTTCAGAATATTCTCCAATAAATTCCAATAAATTGTGAAATAATTAAACACAATAAATAAATAAAACGCAAACTGATCGCAGTAACCCACTCACCATAAGTCCAGTCTGACAGAGCATGTAATGGACTGTCTGTGCTACGTCAGCCGCGTGCAAGTTGTTGTGATAAGGATTGTGGAACTTGCAGTAACCTTCTTCTATCCGACTGAGAAAGTTTTCTAGAATCGTAGGTGGAACCTGTTGACAATAATATAAGTGAGTTTGGAGGTTAGCTAAAGATAGAGGCAAAGCCTAGTTTGGGACCTGTTGGTCAAAACATAAAACAATCGTTTATAACCGAATTCACAAATAAGGCGGAGGTTCTCAATTCTTCGGAACCTTTTTTTTAATTTCTTAATTTTTTATGTATGTTTACCGATTACTCGAAGATGCCTGAATCGATTTGGATTTTTTTTTGTTTCAAAGGTTACCCTTCCCAGGTGGTCCCATTTAAATTTTAACGAAATCAGCTGAGCCGTTTTTAATATATCAACATTTGTATTACGACTCATTTACTTATCTCGACGATATACTACTAACTGCTGGCACAGATTATATGATTGTTACTTCGTCTACTGGCTACTTTGACTAGCACGACGTTTGAAGTCGTTTCTTTTAGTTTTTTAAACGATCTTAAATTATATATACACTACACACAAAGTCATAATAACTCGCTTATTCTATGCATGTTCTTTTTGAATATACATCAATTTCGTAAATAAAAAGCTGTTTATTGATAAATTTGTTTCTATACCAGATTTATTATCGTATTGGCAATAAATAAATGAAAAATGAAATGAAATGCAACTTCCACAGAAAGTCACGGGAAGGACAATTTTAATGTCCCGCGCCCGTATGCACAGAGCTTAATCAACCCTACACGTGAACTCTGGATGGTGCTAAATAGGTAACCAGTTACAGTAGCACCCCCGGTAGTTTCAAACGAAAGGTAATGACAGTGCAAATAACAACTAATAAGGGTAGTCAACAAACTGGCAATACTTCTGGTTTTGCAGATGTCAATAGGAGGCGGTGACCACTTACTGTCAGGAGGGACGCTAGCCTCTTTGCCGCTCTATATTATAAATAAATAGAAAATACTCGAATACAAGTTTTTAACGATATCATACTAATAAATACTTTAAAATGTTTTGTGCGAAGAGCTTCTAGTGGGATGATAGTTTATATATAAGTTACCGATGCTCTCTGTTATCGCAAACTTCTTACTGAGGAAGATTAGCATCTATATGTATGCATAGATGCATCCCGTTCCATCAAAGCCATCGCATCAACGTAAATAATAATAACTGACTTGGCATACATGACAATACAAGCTATAGGTAAGTATATACTTTAAAGCACAGTGTGACCTAAACCCGCACTTTACCCACGCTTTTCCGTGACTTAAATAGTCGATTATTGCACGACATTTAGCACCCTCGCTGCGCTTGGGTGCCAACTTTGAGGGCCCGGTGGCGTAATCGGGAGAACGGTCCGCTTTGATGCCGTGGTACCGAGTTCAAACCTCGCTGTGCACCAATGGATTTTTCTATCGAAAAATATATGTGCGCTTTTCACAGTGGCCCTCCGGTGAAGGAAAACATCGTTAAGAATCTAGTTTCCCCCTGGCCAGCTACCAATCTCAAGTTAGAAAATCTGTCGCCAAATATCTAATGTGTTCCGGTAGCTATCCTTGAGAGCCAGTTCCCATTCTAGGCTTAGCGTGTTTACCATCTTCGACCGCACCATCATTTACCAACAGGTGAGCTAATGGTCAAACGCTAGCCTATAAGATATTAAAAAAAAAACTTCACGCGTGCAATAATCTTCTATTTGACAGAAAAGCGTAGCAAGCGTAAAGTGCGGGCTTATGTCACACTGACAGCTATAAAGTAATATACTAGTGTACTAGCTACGAATAAAGTATAGTAGTTATATCTACAATTTTATTCCTCACGTCGTTATCTTATAATATGTGTGAAGCCAAAAAATGGTTTCTGAGAGTCCTGAGACACAATTATGCTCGTTCAGGAGCATATTTATACAATTTTTTGATTAAACTAAGTGTGAATAAAGCAATTTGTATTTGTTGGATGAACTCTCTTTGTACAAAGATTTTATTATGAAAAAAGTTCAACAGAGAGTAAAAATTAAAAATAAAACTTCATAAAGCCCGCATTATTTGCATTCCCACTCGTACCTGCCTATTCTGCGGAATATCAAACTTATTAAAGCTTTGAATAGCTTTCATTTAGTTTCATCAAAAGTTATTTAGCTCTGACATTGGATATGTAGAGAAAACTTGTCTTGAATATACGTGTGGTAGGGCGAAATTAATAATTAGCTTAGCCGTATGTTCTAGGTAGGTAAATTCGTAGCCATGCTGGTGGCATTTTGAAATAGTCACGGGCTCGCGTTCGTCAGACTTAACCTCTGATCTTTGTACCCAGCTTAGGTATACTAAAAATGTGTGTGCGCTTTTCACAGTGGCCCTCCGGTGAAGAAAAAACATTTTTAAGAAACCAACAACCCCCGCATGGTGGTAGGACACTATTTAGTGTCCGCCTGGCCAGCTATTACCCTGTAGTTAGAAAATCTGTCGCTAAACATCTAATGTGTTCCGGCAGCTATCCTTGAGAGCCAGTTCCCATTCTAGGCCTAGCGTGCTTACCATCTTCGAGCGCATCATCACCAACAAGTGAGAAGTCAAATGCTAGCCTATAAGATGTAAAAAAAAGTAGGGCTTTGTAGAATTTTGGTATGGAATTGAAGTTGCTAATTGAACGTCTTATTATTACTTACGCTTCCTGCTGCTATCTTAAACTACATCGTCACTTAAAATTAGGTGAGATAGATCTTTAAGAAACGTATAGTGCTTAAATACTCCTGTGTGTACCACCATTTACAGACAAAATTCATTTTTTATTAGGTCTCCAAAGACCATAAATAACCTAGACTTGCGTGAATTTGACCTGTTCAACATATCTAATACTATAAGAATCTTTGTCCTGACATACTGACTGACTCACTGACTCACTGACTCACTGACAGACAACGCACAGCCTAAACCGCTGGTCGTAGAGACTTGAAATTTGGAGGGTATATTTGTCTTAGTACGTAAGGGTGTACTAAGAAAGGATTTTTCAAAATTCACCCCATAAGGGGATGAAATGGGGGTTCAAAGTTTGTATGGAGAAACAAGATTAGATCGTCTTTTCTATCCGAAACTTCACATAAGTGCTTCAGTAAAAAAATAAGTAAAGACGTGTTTCAGGTTTTTTTGGAATTCCACCCCTAAGAGGGTGAAATGGGGTAATAAAGTGTAAAATCAATATTGTTTCGGATTGCGCTGAAATTTGGCATGCAAATAGTTATTACGACGTTAGTTCCCACTGAGAAAGGATTTTTCAAAATTAACCCTCGAAGGGGATGAAACGGGGGTTCAAAGTTTGTATGGAGAAACAAGATTAGATAGTCTTTTCTATCTGAAACTCCACACAAGTGCTTCCGTAAAAAAATATGTAAACACGTGTTTCAGGTTTTTTTTTAATTCCACCCCTAAGAGGGTGAAATTGGGTAATAAAGTGTGAAAATCAATATTGTTTCGGATTGCGCTGAAATTTGGCATGCAGATAGTTATTACGACGTTAGTTCTCTCTGAGAAAGTATTTTCCAAAATTAACCCTCTAAGGGGATGAAACGGGGGTTCAAAGTTTGTATGGAGAAACAAGATTAGATAGTCTTCTCTATCTGAAACTTCACACAAGTGCTTCAGTAAAAAATAAGTAAACACGTGTTTCAGGTTTTTTTGTAATTCCACCCCTAAGAGGGTGAAATGGGGTAATAAAGTGTAAAAATCAATATTGTTTCGGATTGCGCTGCAATTTGGCATGCAGATAGTTATTAATTACGACGTTAGTTCCCTCTGAGAAAGGTTTTCCTAAATTCATCCCTGAAGAGGATGAAACGAGGGTTCAAAGTTTGTATGGAGAAACAAGAATTGATTGTCTCTTATATTCGAAACTTTACACAAGTAGTTTAGTAAATAAATGAGTAAATACGTGTTTCAGGCTTTTTGAAATTCTATTCCTAAAAGAGTGAAGTGGAGTAACAATGTCTGAAATCAATATTGTTTCGGATTGCGCTGATATTTTGCATCCAGATAGAAATTTTGACGTAGGTATCCGCTGAGAAAGGATTTTTCAAAATTCACTCTTCAAGGGATGAAGCGGGGGTTCAAATTTTGGATAGTCATTTTATTCGACATTTCACACAAGTACTTCTGTAAATAAATAAGTAAATACGAGTTTCAGACTTTTTCAAAATGCCACCCTAAAAGAGTGAACTGGGGTAAAAAAGTCTGAAAATCAATATAGTTTCGGATTGCGCTTTATTAGGTTTTTCGGGTTTTAAAAATATGAATCCTGATTTGTCTTAGTCACGCGATAACATGAAAACAGGTGAACCAATTTGGCTAATTTTTATTTGATGTCTTTAATGATAGAATCGTTTTTACAAAAGAAAAGTTTTAAGTAAATAAAAGGAGATTTTAACGCGGGCGTAGCCGCGGGGGACTTCTAGTCTTAAATAAATACCGAAATGTAATGTCCAAAAATTGGTTTGGAGGAAATTCCTAACTGTCGAGTTACATAAATTATACTTTAATATATTTTTTTAATTCACTTTGAGGACTAGAAGCAAACAAGAAAATTAGAT
Organism: Cabera pusaria; assembly: GCA_954871355.1. NCBI lineage: Eukaryota > Metazoa > Arthropoda > Insecta > Lepidoptera > Geometridae > Cabera > Cabera pusaria. The sequence goes on from OX940887.1 coordinate 25,676,231, forward strand.
ACAATATGCGAAAATTTATAAATAGTGTATAGATACACTTTAAGTTATAATTTAGTTAATGGATTACACTGTAAGTTTTCCGAACAAAATAAAATAAAAATAAAATAAATAATATAGTGGTTTAATGCTTGTCTGTTTAAATATAAAGGCAGCCAGCATGCAAGACGCTCGCTGATGATATGCGATACCCGTAACATACTGCGCCACTGATGACGGTATACCTACTCAAAATTTCACTTTAGTAATTGTCAAGTGAGGTATGAAGGAGAGAAGGTGTGCTTATTAGCGGCTAACTTGTATTAGAAACACAAAGTTGCATAAAAATAATCAAACTACGAAACTGAGACTAAATCCAGCCCCCAACATTGCGGTTTAATGCAGATAGCAAGAACTTTGCAGCATCAGTGAAAATATAATTTCCAAAGCCCTACAAAACTGCTTTATAAAAGCAGTTTTAAAGTTTTATTGAACTTAGGCCGTGCTGAAAATTTAACTTTTTTGTAAACGACGACATTACGTAGGTCTCGGCACACAAAACTCGAGATTGCCTTTATTGTGTATTGTTTTTAGGTTTATCTCGTTTTCACGTATTCATAACTAAGAAGGAGAAAAGTATCTTAAATCGACTTCCATAAAGAAGGAGGTTCTCAAGTCGTCTGTATGTTTTTTTTTGTATTTATGTTACGCGATTACGTCGTCAATTGTGAACTGATTCGAATGATTTTTGTTTTGATCGGTAGGGTACGTTTCCGAGGTGGTTCCATTGTAATTTTATCGAGATTTGATAAGCATCTCTAGAGATATATTGATAAACGTCTCAAATTTGCTACTGAAATTGGCTCGCGGGACATGGAAGTCAGTTGTTTTAGATTTTAAACTATCTTAAATTATTTACATAAATAAACATAAATTAGTTAAAATACTGTTTATAAGTAAGCACGCTAGTTTTCTATTTTAAGTTTTCTCGGTATAGTCTGCCTACGTAGGTAATTTGGAATTCCGTTGAGACGGTGTCCTAGAGATTAGGATCAAAGGAGGGCTGCTAGAGTTTTATTTTAGGTTTTCCTTGTGTTCGCACCTTGGCAAGATTTATTCTACATTAATGAAAGAAAACCAAATGTCCCTTTTATTTCCCAAAGGAACCTACCTGTAGGTGTTTATTATAAGGCGGCGTACACATTAAGGTAGCAGTTATTAGGACTTCTAGTCCAGTGGACAGGACAGGTTTAGTCAACATGACGCGGTAGCATTGCTTTGCAAGTTATTCAATCATAAAGTAGTTGTTATATGTAGGCAATGCCTCGTGGATTTTAGGATTAGGTTGGCGCAAATGACATCCTAACGTAGGTACAATAATTGACTCGCCTTTAGTGAAGCTCACGAACTACAAGCGATGCGTGGTCAACTCGCCATAGCTATGCTACATACAGCCCGTCGTCAACGCGCTTAACCCTTGTTCACATGGCGACAAGTTTTGCCTTATTTTTACCGGTTTATTCCTGTTTGTCCCCTTATACCGGGTCTGGAAAAAAAGAATGTGTTCACACGGCACGCCTTCCGTTGCTGTATCCTAAGGTTCTCTAAACGGGACTCCCGTGGCATTCTGCAAAAAACGCTGAATGTTTTACTGTAGCAGAAAAACCTCAGATCGTTCCAACTCTTGCAGGTCCGTCGAAGAAACGACCGCATGAAACGTGCCTTATGTGATGTCCACGTGTCTACAATAAAACTTGCTGTAAGCGCGGCAACGCCTAACCGTAGCCGCGGCGACTTGCCGGCACTGCTTATCCGCTACGGTGACATGTCGTTTGCTTTACGTATAGTGGACTGTACTATAGAATAGACGCAATACTATACTACTGAATATCCAGTAAAGTGTCCAGTGAAATTAAAGAGCTCTTGAGACATCTAGTATGTTAAAGGATAACAAACGCAGTTCAGTACTTTACTGCAGAAGATATGCATGTTATTGTAAAACGTATTGTTAATGTTGTAGAGTTATTTGTATGTCGAATGCATTTCTAGTGGCAAATATTCACTGACAGTTCCTTATCGTTTAGATTCATTATAATGCTTAAATTAGCTGACACACAGTGGTCATTAGCCAACTATGTGTGAACAAGGACTAAGATAAACCTTTCTTTGTAGTCTTTATCAGTTCCTTAAGGATAAAATGGAAGGAAAACTTTCCTCAAGGGTAACAAGCGGCCCTAAAAATTGGATGTTACAAATAGAGCCTGATTTGACTTGTCAGCGGAGGTTTGATTGACGAGGAATTTGATTGCGTAGATTGAATTTGTGGGGAAATAATTTTCTTGATAAGGTCCAATGATTAGTTATGATTGGATCAATTGTTGCCAATCGGTTCAATGAATTCCAGAACAGTAATGAGGGTTGACAGTCACGTTTCAAATAAGATTAAATTATTCTAAAATGTTATAAAGCCTTTCAGGCTTGGGTATTTGAATATAGATCACATCATTAATCTGATGTTGTGGTCAAGTGAGAAACCGTATCTATAACATAATGTGACAAAATTGTGTTCGTGCTTGTAAGTTCAATAATACCAAATTAAGGTAATCCCTACTATATATATTAATATTATAATTGCGAAAGTAACTCTGTCTGTCTGGCTGTTACGCTTTCCCGCTTAAACCTCTCAACCGATTTTGATGAAATTTGGCACAAACAATTTTTAGACCCTGAGAATGAACATAGGCTACCTTTTATTGAGAAAAAAAGGAATGAAGAGGTTGAAATAGAGGTTGAAAGTTTGTATGGGATTTCTTAATTTTAAAAGATAAAACCATGAAACTTTATATTTAAGCACTTGATAAGAAATAATTAAACATTTGTTCTAGCGTTTTTGAAATTTCGACCTGTGAGGGGATGAAATAGGGGTTGAAAGTTTGTATGAAGTTCGTCATTTTTTAACATAAAAACATTACATTTTGTATTTAGGCACTAAATTAGAAACAAAAAATCGTTTGTTCTAGAATTTTGAAATTTTTACCAGTATGGGGGTGAAATAGGGGTTGAAAGTTTGTATGGGTGTTCGTCATTTTTGAAGATAAAACCATGAAACTTGGTACGTAGGTCTCTTAGGATGTGCAGAGTTTTTCTACAAACGGAATTCCCGAAATTCGAACGGAACGGAACGGATTCGGAACGGGAACTACGAAGTCAAACTTTTTGTATACAAAATCTTAACCACTGAACCTAGGAACATAATATTTTGAAGTTTTGGGTGTATGAAGTTAAAAAAAAATTTGGCTTTTGAACTTAAAGTTCCTTTTAAACGTGGGATGCCAGTAGAAAATGTTGGAAACGCCGAATTCAAGGAACTGCTGTTCTGGATTGGCCTGGCGTTAAATCTGGAGATGCATTAGGACGGGTCTATACTGTCCACGTTAGCAATATTGAATGCTTTTGTTTGAGACTACTGCTGCACCACGTGCATGGGCCAACTTCGTTCAATGATCTCAAGAACTACAATGGTCAAACTTTTGTTACCTTCCGAGAAGCCTGTGAAACTAGAGGATTGTTAGAGAATGATAATCATTGGGACTCGACATTAGAAGAGGCTGCACAATGTAGATCAGCAGCTAAGGTGAGAGATCTTTTTGCCATTCTCATAGCGACGTGTGGTCTTTCAAATCATCAGATATTATGGGAAAAGTACCAAAATGATATGTCTGACGATATTTTACACAGACTACAACAAAATAATCCCAATATCACATATAATGATTTAGTATATAACGAGGCGCTAACTAAGATTGAAAACTAAGTGATGGCTATATCTGGGAAGACATTATCAGATTTTGGAATGAACCGGCCACAAAGAATTGGAGAAGTCAGTAGTGATTTAATAAGAGAACTGGACTATAATGTCTCTTCTTTACAGCAACAAATATCAGAGTCTGTTCCTCGATTGAACACGGAACAAAAATTAGTCTTTGATATTGTTGTGCAAAGAATCGATAATGGTGAGGGCGGATTGTTTTTCTTAGATGCGCCAGGAGGCACTGGAAAAACTTTTCTATTAAATTTACTTTTAGCCCAAATCCGCAAAGATAAAGGAATAGCTGTTGCCGTAGCTTCCTCTGGAATTGCAGCGACGCTGCTCGATGGAGGCCGCACAGCACATTCAGTACTCAAACTCCCACTAAATTTACCTCATGAGGAAATTCCAGTTTGTAACATTACAAAAAACAGCGATCGTGGCCGAATACTACAGCAATGCAAGCTGTTGGTGTGGGATGAGTGCACAATGTCGCATAAAAAAGCGATCGAGGCGCTCAATCGGACTCTGAAAGATATCAGAAGCAACCAGAGTTTAATGGGTGGGATGGTAGTGCTGCTTGCTGGTGATTTTCGACAGACACTACCTGTCATTACCAGAGGCACTCCAGCAGATGAGATAAATGCATGTTTGAAAGCGTCTACATTATGGGTGCATGTAAAAAAATGTTGTCTCACTAAAAACATGCGAGTACAACTACATAATGATACGCAATCGGGGCAAAATGCAACTGCTCTATTGAAAATCGGTGAAGGTCGAATGACTACGGACGCTAACGGCATGATTACATTAAATCAAGAATTTTGTAATGCTGTCCACAACTTGGAAGATCTTAAAAACAACGTGTATCCCGGTTTGGAATATAACATGAGGAATAGAGAGTGGCTGTGTGAAAGGGCAATATTAGCACCGACCAATGAAGTCGTGGGACAGATCAATGAACGCATGATGTCACATGTGCAAGGCGATGTTGTCGAATATTTGTCAGTAGATATTGTCATGGACAGTGAACAGATGACATCTTATCCTACAGAGTTTCTAAACTCTTTAGAGCTGTCAGGAGTGCCGTCTCATAAGCTGAGACTGAAAGTTGGGGTTCCAGTTTTGTTAATGAGAAATCTCGAAGCGCCGAGACTATGCAACGGGACTCGATTGCAAATTACGCAACTAAGACGCAATATTATTAGAGCAATTATAATGACAGGAATAGCTAAAGATGAAGAAGTTTTGATTCCCCGCATACCCATGATCCCTACAGATTTACCTTTTCAGTTTAAAAGAATCCAGTTTCCCCTCAAACCAGCCTTCGCAATGACCATTAACAAAGCGCAAGGGCAAACACTTAAAGTAGCAGGTGTCCATTTAGAGAAAAACTGTTTTTCGCATGGCCAACTGTACGTGGCCTGCTCGCGGGTGTCGAGTCCAAACAATCTTCACATTTTAACAAATAATAACACAACAGCAAACGTTGTGTACAAAAATGTTTTAAATTAGGTCATTTTAAAATATTTTTGTACACAACGTGACGCTGGCCCCTGTAAGTGTCTCTTGGACATAAGGGACCAATAAATTTTCCTAGGTACTTTCTGCCACTCAATGGTATACATAGGTACCTTATACCTACGGTAAACAGATATTTTAAATAGATAGATTAGAAAATATTAATCCTCTTTTGGCTGTAAATGTAACCTATGTAAACCTATTATACTATATTTTTTTAAGAGCTGTCGGATTATGTAAAGAAATAAATAAAATAAAATAAATAAAATATATATTTTTTATTTTTTAAATATACCTACTCTCTTTTAACCAAATGGTATACCCAAATCTATACCGTTCTTTTAATATAATCCATAATATTCAAATTAAAAGTACGCAGACGAAGTCGCGGGTACCAGCTAGTAATAAATAATTCGGCACAAAAACGGGCATAAAAACACTTTTACCGCGTTTTTCATCTGCTACGGCCGACGGCTACGAAGATGCGCAGCTCTGTTTATTGGAAATATCGTTGCGTAGCTTTAGATAGTCTACGCACACCTCTACGCTCTACATAATTGGGAATGGGCAGGACTCTAATTTTGTACTTTGGTAACCGCTTTCGTCGCCATCTTTCTCTCTCTGAATTAACAGCTCATATAATTTATCGTATATTAATAATTTTTTTTTACTACAATTTCCTGTAAAGCACTTGAGTTATCATTTCGAAAGTCGGTTAAACAAGTGACCGGAGCCAAAGCCGAGTGCGCTCCTTCTTCAAAAGCAAGTTACGTCTGTGTATTTTTTTTTGGTTTTTGTTTTATTGTAGTTAGGCAAGCATTTGACCACTATCTTACCTGATGGAAAGTGACGATGTGATCGAGGGTGTAGCAAGCTTGCCTAGAAGATACCTGTTCATTCTCAACTTGAAGAGACTCTTCACTCTTCAGACTTGAAGAGAGAAGAGACTGATAATAGTATAAATATTTTTTCTTAAAAAGTAACGTCACGGTTCGACAAATACATAAAGCTGAAGCAGCAATTTTAGACCGCAGAGAAAAAAACTATAATATTTAACATACTTAGAGTAGATGTCCATGTCAGCAACTCAGTTTCAGTAGGTTGCAAGTTTGAGACGTTTATCGTCATATCTCTGGAGATGCTTATCAAATCTTGAACGTACCAAAATAACATAGACGAATTGAGAACCTCCTCCTTTTTGAAAGTCGGTTGAAAAAGAAAAATAATACAAGCGCAATCCTCATTCATACGCGCTTCATATTGCTATATCCATTCTGTTTGTAACTACATACAACAATCATAGCACGATAACCTATAGCAGTAACAGGCTTTATTGTTTACCATTCGCTCGTTATATCCCCTTACGATTTTACAATGAAAGTCATTTTAATGTGAAAATGATGGACCGTTCGGAATTAATGGTTTTTAAGCTTATTAAACGCACGGTCCTGATTATAATGATAACATTAATTAATAAGTATTATCGCCTTAATTATGCTGATTTAAGGTACGGCCACACCGCGGCGTCCTGCGATCTGCGGGCGCTCGCGTTTGGTGTGAACCAGTCAGTACAAATACTACTGTGCTATCTGATCGCCGCCTAAATCGCGCACGCAGGACGCTGCGGATTGTCCGTACCTTTAAGCACATTTTACGGTGAGGGATTTTCATAAATCTGATCATTGAATTCAAAGTCGCTCAGCGAGCTATGGAAAGGGCTATTCTCGGAATATCTCTGAAAGATCGAATTCGAAATGAAGTCGTTCATCAGAGAACCAAAATTAGAGCTCATAGCAAACTGAAGTGGCTGAGGGCTGGTCGCATCTGTCGTCCGTGTTGGAGTAGACGAGTCCTAGCCAGCTAGGTGGAGCGATGATATACGCAAAACCGCCTGGCAGCGATTGGAAACAAGAGCTAAAGATTTAGCTCAGTGGCGTGCCAGAGGGGAGATCTATGTCCAATAGAGGACGAATACTGGCTGTTAATGATGATGATGATGATAATCATTGAATTGGAGCAAAATTCTTTATTAGTGTCTAGTATCGTTCTTCGATCGAAACAAATGAAGGTATGCATATTCGTCTTCATCCAAAAGCCCAATAAGTTGTAGTGGAACTATTATTTAAGGCATTGTACATATATTAGATATGAAACTAGTTACACTTTAGAAAAGTAAAAACAATGGGCAAGCTGTTCAAATGCTAAGACGGTCGTTCGTCCACAGGTAGCATATGACGGTCGTTCGTCCACAGTTAGCATATATATGCTACCTGTGGACGAATTCAGGCGGAACATAGATAATAATATAATATATTTTATATATTTATGTTCCTATGTCCTATATCTGAGTATTCTAGGCCTCGCGTGCTCACCATCTTCGACCACATGATCGTTTACCACCATACAAATATACAAAATAGTGGTCAAACGCTACCCTAGAAATATAGAAGAAATAAAATCTTTTTCAAAAAAAATAAAACCGACTGCATTACCACAAACAGGCACTCAAAAGCGAAAAATAAATTACTTAATATAATTATTATAAGCGCTACCCACTTATCTATTTGAAGTCGGTGCCAGCCAAGTCTATTGGATAGTAGATATACTATGTATGTAGTAGTAGTAAGTAGGTAGATACATGTAGGTAGTATCTATCTACTACCTATTAGACTTGGCTGGCACCGACTTCAAATAGGTAAGTAGGTAGCGCTTACAATAATTATATTAAGTAATTTATTTTTCGCTTTTGAGTGCCTGTTTGTGGTAATGAAGTCGGTTTTATTTTTTTTGAAAAAGATTTTATTTTACCCTTTTTAGTGCAAGACTTTAGCAATTATTTACAAGCAATTAGTATATTGCATTGTTGTGTTCAGTGTATATCAATTAGTCATTTTACGTTTGTACTGGTATTACAATGTATTAGTCACTATTTGTACTTAATTGTATTTAAATGACGTTCATAAGTGTACGATGTACCCAAATGGAACAATAAATAAATTGAAAATTGAAAATTGACATATAGACACACGGACGGACGGACGAACGGACGAACGGACAACAAAGTCTCAGAAAGTGTTCATTTGGTACCCTTTTGGTTCGGAAACCTAAAATGCCGCGATAGTGAAAATATTCACTAGTCATAATGATGTCATCAAGGTATCAAAGGCCAATGTCCAAAATGGCCCTGTGCAATAAAAGCATCTGACACACACGATAATTAATTGTCTATTTTATTACAATAATTCCAAATACTTTTATAACACAGACTAGTTGTATTCCAAAATGAATATTAAAAAGTATTATTTGCGATTATTAACATTAATTGCCGCCATATGGCCCACACAGTCTGAATCACTCTACTACGTTATAAGAGTTGGCACTTCCTTACATTGTTAATACCCGAATTATGAAAGCACTGTGTAGCCAACCTAGCAACGAAAAGTATTATTTACGTAGTACCTATTATATAATCTGTGGTATTATGCTTATAATTTTTTTTGCAGTGTTGGTTGGTACAAAGTACGTTCATAATTCTGAGTTATTTATGTATGCAGTGCCGCGGGCGGGACTGATATGGCCGCCATCTTCGCCAAACGTCATGTCATGTCAAAAAATATTAGGTATGCTCAAAAACTTTGCACATCAACTAGACTTTGCCTGGTAGAACATTCCTGTGAAGACAAATTAATTCTCCCCACCTTTGTTTCTATCTCGCTCACAGTTACCGTAAGAATATCAGAAGTCAATAATACTTAAATTCAAAAAATTAAAACCACCCCCGACTGATTTGTATATGTAATCCGAGTTTATAATCAAAGCATATGAATAACTTTGTACATTGAGACCATTCCAAGGAGATGTCCCAGAATTAGATCAAGCTTACCATATTTTTGCAATATCATTGAAGTAACAAGATACTGCGACAGCGCCATTTTGATTTTTTGACGTCCGCGGTCAAAGGTCTACGAGCTTACGAAAGTTGCTATCGTAGTTTTTTTTAACCAAAAAAAGAGCTGATAATATTTAAACGGCTGAACAGATTTTCATGAAATAAAGCTAAGAACACTCTCGACGAAGACATCTATCAAACAAAACAAACTAAATTAAAATCGGTTCATCCGTTTGGGCGCTACGATGCCACGATGACAGACACATAGATACACAGATACACACGTCAAACTTATAACACTCCTTCGTTTTGCGTCGAGGGGTAAAAACCAAAATCAACGTGAAGAAAGATGTAAAAACATTATTCAAGGTGATATTTTTTAGTCTTCAAAAGTATATTCAATAGCAACCTTCATTGTGTATAATCATTTTGGGACTCTTCTTCTAAAACCAGTACATTCTTCTATGTTTGAGATATTTATCTCCATATCTCTGAAGATACTAATCAGATCTCGATAAAATTAAAATGGGACCACCTAGGAAACGTACCCTACCTATTCAGAAAAGAATCATTTGAATCCGTTCACAATTGACGGAGTAATCGCGTAACATACACACAAAAAAAACATACAGACGAATTGTAAACCTCCTCCTCTTTTGTGAAGTCGGTTAAAAAAAAAACATACAGACGAATTGTAAACCTCCTCCTCTTTTGTGAAGTCGGTTAAAAAGTCAATCGTATAATAGCTTTTTGACAGGAAATTCTTTCATTTATGTCACGAAGTTACGGGATTGACTATATAGGTAAGTATATCGGAAATATTGTTGATATTTTAATGGACATTACCAGGAGATCTTTGGAATACATTTCAAGGTGGGATGTAGGCAGAATTAATCGGTGGCAAATCGTATTTATGTGCCATATTTGAATATTAATATACATAATATAGGTATGTAGAGTTTGTGAACCCGCTCGTTATAATTTTCCTTTGCAACCTCATTACTTATGATAATCCATGCAATAATATTACGCCAGGTAAAGGTAAAGAAAACGGAAGATATCATATAATATCACAAAGAAAGCTTTGCGTCATTATCTTAAAGCTTTGTTCTGCTTTTACTGGGTGATATTTTCTTTGGTTGATCGGCGCATCTTTATTTTGTATGATATCAGGTAACAGGGTAAAGTACCTACGCTTACCTAAAGCTAAACGATAATATTTGAGTTGATAGACAAAGTGGTAATAAATAATACCTTGTAAAGAAATGGATAGTATATCGTTAATTTTATAAAACGTATCGTGAGTATAATCCATTATTACTATTTAACCGGTAATCACGTGAGTAGTTTACCGGTTAAATAGTAAGTTTATCGTTAGTTTATCTTCTAGCCTAGCTCAGCAGAGAGCTTTATGGTACGCCCAAAAAGGGCATACCTACTGTTGATACAAACATAACCATACCGTATTATGTAACACAGTATCTACAATAAATTTATTTTGATTTTGATTCCTAGACTACAGGAGGGTTTGATTTTGAGGTTATATTTATCTGTTCCCTAATAACTCCTTGAAACAAATGAGGTATCATTAGACGCGTTCCTGATTATCCGCTGGTTATATGCCATGTGATGTCATATTAAATTGAATATGGCGCCCTCTAGAGGACAAAGTTATAACTATTTCTTTTGTTATATCAGCCGCGTTGGGTACAAAATGAAAGAGCTTAATTAGCACATTTCAAATATATATACTAACTGTTCCCCGCGTCTTCGTCCGTGTTAAAATATACCTACCCTATAACCTAATCCATAGTACTTACTAGTTATCCTTGTGAAAAATTTCAGTTAAATCGGTCCAGCCGTTTGACCGTGCAGAAGTCTTTACAGTTTTTGGATACATTGCCTTTCATACAAGAAAATAAGGATAGGTCTTTTAACTGTTTTATCCATTACCATATTAGGAACATTTGGAGTTTTAAATGAAACGTGAAACGCGATTGTCGATTTTGTATCTTTGCGAAACCTTAGGCGGTAAGGTAAAAAAACTTAGTAAATTATTGACTATTATGAGTATACGTGTATCTAATAGGGAAAAGGTTTTAACAGAAATTGAACATTTTCTTTTACTTGAGAGAACTCTACATTGAGAGTTTTTCATACAGTTTAAAGCTTACTAGCTATGTGGTTTGTACATTACAAGTAGTCTTATTAACCCCTCCAACTAAGCTGATTATGCTTGTGTCCGGAGTGGGTCCACGTCAATAGTGCAATGGGTGGGGATCGAACTCACGACCTCCATGCCGATTAGCCATTGGACTATTGCCGCTAAGTAATAAACAAAAATTTGCAGTAAGGTTTGTGCTACCTATCTGCTTTTCCCAAAACGCAATTTCATTGATTTGTCTCATTAACGCTCTGTTCGTCTTTTAAATTTAGCTAATTACAAAAAGAAGTGGCCAGTGAAATTACACTTCATGTGAGAGTTAAGAGGGGGGTACTTTTCAATATGAATGTATTCCCCCGTTTCCTACCTGGAAAATGCGTCTAGAGCAAAATTTGTTTGTACAAAAGATCAAGGTCTGCTGTAGCTACGCCCGCCCCATTTACTTCTTGTGACCAATCAATTGCAAAAATAAATTGAACCTTAATTTTGCTCTAGAAGCATTTTCCAGGGAGGAAACGAGGGAATACCTTTGTATGGAAAAGTGCAGCCGGCGTTACCTCTTAACACCTTTACATATCTTGAGGTAGGCGCAGTACAGTGCTCCTGCCTATAATGGTAATAGGTAAACGTCATCGCTTACCATCAGCCGAGCGTCGTGCTTGTACTGTTACCTTATACAATAAAGAATAACTAAGAGCACTAAAAAACTGGGCTTACTATAATAGTACTTATACATAACACTCATAGACTCGTATATTATTCTAAAAGATTTTCTCGGAACGGGATATAACCATCCTTCATTTATCACGGGGATATTGAGATAGGTGTTTCCTTGAACAGGTGTTAGGGTTGTCAAAGGGATGAATTGAAATGAACTATTTCGGAATATTATTGGTTGGATGTTCAATTAATCTTGGATATTGTTTAGGGAATTCTTCTAAAAATATTAACATAATTTGACTTATGTGAACTTTGTACAATAAATTAAAAATTATCGTGAATATATTATCGTCGTTTTGTATCACCCACTGCACTTCACTTTTAGTCGAATTCTCTCGGATTTCACTACCTCTTATCGCAAGGTCACTACTAGGTACGTAAATACAGCCCGTATAATAACGTCAATTTTTCGACTTTTGTATTACATTAAGCAATCACCGAAATACACAAAAAATGCATTGCAGTATGCTCAATACGTCTATTTGATATTTTTATAAAATTAGGGCCAAGCATAACAATTTAAAATTATTTGATATATAATAATCATTTATTATTGAAGTCTTTAGAAAACTGGCCATGGAAATTTTACGCACTTTGCGAGTCATGGGACGCATTGTTAGCCCGAAAGCACTTTGTAGTAGATACAATACATCACATTATAATTCAAAAAGTCTTTATTAATTATCAAAAACACGAAGAATATACAATAGCATGTGTTTTATCGACAAAGATGGCTTGCGGTAAGCAAGTAAATTTTATTCAGCACATATATTAAAACATATCTATCATTTATTACCGGCGAACATGTATGAAGTCGCTTATGAAAGTGGATGAAGCGAAAGAGGTATTTCAAGATCGTAACATGTGGAAAGAAGTAGTCTCTGTCTCAGAAAAAAAGAAAAACATGGTAAATATCCCGAAATTAATATTAATAATAGCCTCTGTCTACCCCAAAAAGGCGAAAGGCAAAATTGTATGTATGTATGTATTAACAGCCAGTATTCGTCCACTTTGGAATAAAACCTATTTATAAACTTAGGCATTTTTTTTCTGCTTTGGGCTGTTTATAAAGATATACAGTCGAATAATTTAAGATCGTTAACGAAACGATAAAAAATCAACGGTTGTAGTCATTTTCAGTACTAGTCAATTAAATTGCAATGGGACCAAATGGAAAGAATATTCTCTCAAATATGAAAATGAATTTTTAATACAGTTGCTCAAAAAGTGGCGTATTGCAGGGACGTATAGCGTTCGGGATGTGGGCTATTACACACGCTTTTTTTTACCTTTCCCGAACTCATGCGTTCTTTTTCCCAACTGTCAAAATAATGTCTATTAAAAAGAAAAAACCAACCATGAAGTGTTTACTAAAAAAATCATAGAAGTTTTTATGAATCATGCAAATACGTATATTTCTAAAAAGAAGCTCCTAATTTGTTTCAATATCAGATTTAATGATTTGATTGAATTAGTTAGGTTAGGTTTCATTTCATTTCATCTCATTAAATTTCATTTTCATATCATATCAATAAAAAAATTCTACTGAAGACTTGACTGTATGGGCATAGTTCCCTTTGCCTACCAGAATGGGTGAAGAAAAAAAACTCTGCGTATATTCTACGGTTGGCGCAATTTTTCAGAAATTTTCTTTGCGAGTTTAGTTGTTTGTTGCACAAAATGAGTAATTACGACCCTAGTTTTTTTAATTAACACCACCGGAACTCAGTATAATTGCACAAAATGCTTCGGAGAACATTTTCCTGGAAAAGTCATAAAGTCGCTACATATCTACATACGACGAATTTATTGCGTGGAGAGAAGAGAAATAAATTATATGTAAAAAATATTTTTAAAAACAAGCTTTTATCTGGGACAATGAACTAAAATGTTAAAAATAAATTCTAGTAAGTATTTGGCGTGTAGGTATTTACCTATATTCTTAAAAGCTTGAAGCACTACCCGTTTTTCAGAATGGGTGAAGAAAAAAAAACTCTGCGTATATTCTACGGTTGGCGCAATTTTTCAGAAATTTTCTTTGCGAGTTTAGTTGTTTGTTGCACAAAATGAGTAATTTCGACCCTAGTTTTTTTTAATTAACACCACCGGAACTCAGTATAATTGCACAAAATGCTTCGGAGAACATTTTCCTGGAAAAGTCATAAAGTCGCTACATATCTACATACAACGAATTTATTGCGTGGAGAGAAGAGAAATAAATTATATGTAAAAAATATTTTAAAAAACAAGCTTTTATCTGGGACAATGAACTAAAATGTTAAAAATAAATTCTAGTAAGTATTTGGGGTGTAGGTACTTACCTATATTCTTAAAAGCTTGAAGCACTACCCGTTTTTCAGGCTAGGTAATTACTATACTTCAGTGCCTCAAGCTTTTAAAAATATAGTTAAGTACCTACACGCCAAATACTTACTAGAATTTGTTTTTAACATTTTAGTTCATTATCCCAGACGAAAGCTTGTTTTAAAAAATATTTTTTACTTATAATTTATTTTTAACTTTTTAGTAGGTAGGTATAGATACCGACTACCTACCTACTACCTAAGTATTTAAGAGAAGGCATGATGTTTTAAAATATTCCACGGATATTTGATGTGATTATGGGTAAAGTGCTCTTCAAGGAAAATCAATCGACTCGGTGGTACTATGTTGCTTTATAACAGAAATGCCATGGCCACCTTACAGCTTCATCATCAGATCCTGGCTATCATTCAAGTTTAAAGTGAGTTACGTTGATTTATCACAGAGATGCCGTGGCCACCTTCCAGCTTCATCATCAGACCCTGGATATCATCTAAGTGAAAAGATCTCTTCAAGACGAATCAATCGAGCCCACACTCGGTAGGGTTATGTTGATTTATCACAGAGATGCCGTGGCCACCTTCCAGCTTCATCATCAGATCCTGAATATCATCTAGGTGAAAAGTTCTCTTCAAGACGAATCAATCGAGCCCAAACTCGGTAGGGTTGTGTTGATTTATCACAGAGATGCCGTGGCCACCTTCCAGCTTCATCATCAGACCCTGGATATCATCTAGGTAAAAAGTTCTCTTCAAGACAAATCAATCGAGTCCAAACTCGGTGGGTTTATGTTGTTTTATCATAGAGATGCCGTGGCCACCTTCCGTCTCCATCATTAGACCAGCTCGATGGTACCATATTATTGTATTGTCACCGAAGATACGTACACCAAATTTGAGTCCAATCGGACATCGGGAAGTGGGTCTAATTTAGCTTCCAAGATTCCAACCGAGCAAACATAGTGACATACATACATACATACATTGCAAGTTAAATAAAAGCTTGTAAAAGCAAATAGTTTTTCAGAAAATGTTATGTTGGCATACTTCTCCAAAATCTCAGCAAAATTAAAACCTTCTACGCTATGGTCGAGGTTTTCGATGGTAAAAGTATGCTGAAAATAAGAAACAACGTGGATATAAGTGAATACCTAAAATTAAATGCTTTCTTAAAACGACAATCAGACGGTTTTACAAGTAAAAAGTCGAAAATATTAACATCGAATGAAGTGGAAAGGTTTTTGTACGAAGCTCCCGATGATCATTATTTAGCCACAAAGGTAATTTATTAATAAGTACTTATATTTTTCTTTAGTATTCAGTTTGCGAAATCGTACATGTGAATTATAACTTTTATAAGAAATAAATGTTAAGTTAGTTGAGTTTATTGTGTTTTTATTATTTTATTAAATTGCTTCATTTTTTCGCAACTGTATTAAAAATATTCGTTCAGTACACGTGCGAAACCGTCATTGCAACTTGTTCCGACTGTCAACCCTCGCCTTCGGCTGCGCCTCGGCTTTTGTCGGAACTCTTTGCGATAACAGCCTTTCCGCACTTGTAATGAAATATACTATTTCCAAATCTATACTTCTATACTAATATTATAAGGAGAGAACATTTGTATTTTTGTATTTTTTTATGTTTGTAATGATTTGGCTCAAAAACTACTGGACCGATTTAAAAAATTCTTTCACTTATATATAGAATGGACTTTCGGAATGAAAATAGGCTATATATTATCCCGTTTAAATCAAAGGTACATTCGTGGAGACCTAATTTGCAACCTAAGTCGGCAAAACAACGGTCGAAAAAACACGTTTCTTACGAACGCTGCTCAAGTGAAAATAGATAAAAGAATATTTTCTATGGAAGAGTTATACAAATTAATAAGACCTACAAAAAAGTCCGCGACAGCATATGTCTATCTCTTAAGGTTGAATCACATTAACCGTTTTAATCTTAAAATGTTTGTTAAAAAATATTACATAACTTCCAAGGCTATTTTCAAGTATATAGTATAAATCCTTATCTAAATAATTACGTTAATTAGCTTGGCCACATATTATAGATTAAAATTGTCCCTTACAGTATATAATTCAAATGAAAACACTAGAAGATATCACGAATTTCACATACACACATCGCAAAATTAATAAAATATTTGCAGTGAAACCACAGATTAGGTCATAGTTACTACGAAAATATTATTATAAGCTTAGCTATGCTGTAGATCCCCATCGATCACAATCAATTTGAAGTCAATATAGTATAATAATATGATCTATTGTATAAAATAATATTCATCTATATATATAATAATATAATATTTTAAACCACCCTGACTGATGAAGGTTTGGGTGCATAATTCGTTAAGGTTTTGTGTAAATTGGTTGAAATATGACGATGATTGTTAAATATGTTCATATTTTATATTCGATGCAACAAACTGATGCAAATTTTATAGGCATATTTGTTCTACCCGTGCGAAGCCGGGGCGGGCTGCTAGTCAGTTAATAAATGAAGGAGTTCTGATGTGACAAACATTTTAAATTAAAAAATACGACCGAATTGAGAACACCCTCCTTGTTGCGAAGTCGGTTAAAAATATAACGCTATACCTACAAGTAGTGTGGATGCTCCAAACGGTAAACTTGTGATAACTCTCAATACAATAAATAATTGTCTCTCAGTAAGCAACCCTAGTCAGTGAGAGCTTATTATTAACGTGCCATTATTGGCAAGCTATTCGTTATGAGCGTTATGGGGTAAAATGTTATTGCTTCCTTTCCACTGAGGAAGTGTTTCCTGCATATATTTAAGATCAATAGATGTAATTTCATTGCAAGTTTTTGCTCCATTTTGGCCAATGGCACCTACCGGAGAGGGTAACTGTAACCCGCAATACAGGCTTTATAGTCCTAGTGCTGGGTACAGAGCTCTACTAGGGTACTTACTATCCATTGTGAAATATATACTTAATATACTTTAGATATTATAAAATGCATGTTATAGATTGTAACATTTACCTGAATAATGGTTTTAGGTGACCATATTATGTATTATTTATATATTTGAACATATTTTACCGAACTACAATAATCATATATCACAAGCCACAGGGTTCTTTCTATACATTTTCGTTAAATAAAAGGCAGATTATGAGTATTGCCGCCTTCAAAATGTGTGTACGATAAACCTTATACTATGATTTCATTTTGCGGATCGTACATTGATTGTGTTTAATTATGTGATTCTGCAGGGTACTGCTAATAAAATGTAGCTGTACAGGTATGCCTGATGCCACATATATGATGTTGAAAAGATTTGCCACTTGCATTTTTAATTTGCAGAAGTAAATAATAATTGTAGCATTTTAACCACCCTAACAATTTTTTTTATTTTTTATTTTTACTACCTCTGAACTCCAACATATAACCGATTTGAAAAGTGTTTTTTTTAAAAGGTGCTTAAGTTCAAACTTAAATTATAATATAATTAAGATAGTTTAAAAACTAAAACAACCGACTTCCATGCCCCGCGAGTCAATTTCAGTAGCAAGTTTGAGACGTTTATCGTCATATCTCTGGAGATACTAATCAGATCTAGATGAAATTACAATGGGACTACTTCGGAAATGAACCCTACCGATTAAAAAAAGAATCATTCAAATCGGTTCACTATTGACGGAGTAATCGCGTAACATAAAAAAATATATTAAGAACCATCTTCTTTTTGGGAAGTCGGTTGAAAATAATAAGCGATCAATTATTATTATTATTATTGTCAATTGCAAAGATCCGAGTCGAGCAGAGGTAGTTTTCGAATCAAAATTCGTTTTCGAATGCCTTGCTGGTAAAAACCAGTACCAAATAGAAGAAAGCTTTCGCGTTAAAAACAATCAATTCGAAATATCTAAATAAACTGCATTGCAGATATACAAGTAAATCTCAATAAGTAGACTCACCTTAAACTTATGTATCATGCCGTATCTATTGAGAAGCTCGTATCCCAGGTATTTAACTGGCGCGCCGCTAGATGCCTCGTGGAGTGCAAACACGTCGAACGACCACTCGTCCAGGGTCTGAAATTTTACATTTTTAAATTTTTTTATGGTATAAGGTAACAGGCACGAAGGATAGAGGTCCATGGTAACAAGACAAGCATGACGTTCGCCTGATGGTAGACAATGACATCTACCTATTACAGCTAACAGCGGCATGCAAAATTCCGGATAGACAGAATTTTGCATGCCGCTGTACTTGTGACAAGATGTTAAAATCTCACATGCTCTTGTTTCTTTTTAAAGAAAATTCGACTTTTACATATTTTTTTAAGAGATTCATGGCAAGATATCGGGTCCCCTCTGTCCAGCTGTAGGATACCACAGGTTCAGAAAAATATGGAAAAACCAAAATAGCTGTTACCTACTTTTGACGCTACTTTTCTTTCATCAGGCAACATCTCATCAACAGTGCAGCTTTATAGGCAATTTTTGGAAAAATACTTCATATTTTTCTGAAGCCACCGCTACTTGGAACACTCTGTTTTGCGATTTCATTGTTTCCCATTTGATTTACACGTCAAAATGCTATTAAATAACAGAAATAGCTAAGTCTCTCAGACTATCCAGACGGAGCCGTGCCTAACACCCGTGTGAACGCAAGTTCAGTAATACTAAATGGTTGAGTAATACGCTTCCGCGCTCAGTTTGCTACCAAGCGGCAGCTGGGTCGGACGCTTCTGTGCAGTATTACTTCGCAGCGTTGCTTACATAGTAATCATGCCGTATTGACTATGCCGGACTGAGCGCGGAAACCTATTACTCAAGCATTTAGTATTACTGAACTTGCGTTCACACGGGTGTTAGGCACGGCTCCGTCTGGATGATAGTCTGAGCTAAGTCTGATCAAGCCCTATCAATGAACATTGCATACCCGAGGCTCCGAGCTAGTTCCAAGTATGTAGAAATTAGGTTAAAATCAAGTATATTTCAGCAAGTACCAAGTTATTGAAGTTTGCTGCAAAGTTTGACTCACCTAGTAACCTCTACACTTCTTGTTTCTGTTTTGCCATTCTCAGTGGGCGAACTAAGTTTCCTTTTATTAGACTTCGAAAAAGAAGGTGGTTCTCAATTCATAAGTAAGTATGTTGTTTTTTATGTTTATTACGCAATTACTCCGCCAATTGTGAACAGATTTGAATGGTTTTTTTCTTTGGTAAGTATTTAGCGCCACTGTTAAATGGGACGGTGAGATTTGACATGATTGGAAAGCAAATTTAATTATGTTAATTATAATTTTGATAAAGAAGGATCTATATTCAGCATATAAAAATGGCCGCCTAAATTTTAAGCCGATTTATATTTTTAACCGACTTTACAAAAGAGGAGGAGGTTCTCAATTCGCATGTATATATATTTGCAGATTTTAATTTTTGTTACCTCGGATCTTTGTAAATTCAAGCCGACTAGGGAAATTATTTTTTTTTGTTTGAGAGAGTATGCTTACTGGTTGGTCCCATTCTAATATTATTGAGATCTAATTGGTACAGATATGGAGATAAACACCTTAAACTTAGTACTTTAAACGCGGTATTTGAAGCCGTTTGTTTCGTTTATTGTGAAATAAAAATATATACGGTCGAATTGAGAAACGTCCTTTTTTTGAAGTCGGTTTAAAATAAATTGATGCAAATCCGTTCATCTACTTAAAAGTGAAAGAGTAGCAAATATGCTAACTAACAAATAAGCTCAAGTGTTAGTACGAGTGTCGTGCCAGCCGAGAGCACACGTACTCGCCGTTGATGAAGGAGTGCGGAATGTATATTATCAAATAGTGCGTATCACTCTGAAACCGGTCGCGTTTATATCAACTTCGACCTTATCACGTGAGTAGTTTACCGGTTAAATAGTAATCAAGCTCAAGTATATTTTCATTGTGATAAATTGTTGCAAATGGAAACATTCTCTTTGTAAAGAGCCCTATAGAAATCCTTCCCACAAATGTACAGGTAAAACCTTTGCTCTGCACTTGAAAGGTAATTAGGAGTAGGCATTGATTTTCTGCGTCGAAGTATTCCTGGCTTCTTGGTTTTTCTTTGAATAGAAGCTTTAATTCTTACGGGAATTCACAAAAAAGGAGGTGGTATCCCAAAACGGTTAATAAATGACGGAGTTCTGAGATAACAAACATGGAAAAAATTAATAGAAAGAAAGAAAGAGAGAGGTGCAGCTAAACTGCTTACTGAATCTTTCTCAATTCGACACTTGCAATTTTAACGATATGAACGTCATGTTCTTCCTAGATTTGCATCACACGAAAATGCTGTGAATCAAGAAAGAGCGAGAAAGAAAATACTTCAAATTCATAAAAGTCGTTCATTACGACACGATAGGCTAAACAATAGTATAATGTCTCTGGTATTGTGAAGGTATTTAATCATTCTGGTTCTAATCCTGAAATCCAATATTTGGAATGAAGAAACCCGTATTCCCAGAACAAAGGGACTAACGATCTGAAATCCCTAAGCGGTTGGCAAAGTTAAACGAACAACAGGGTGGCTAAACAATATCAAACATTATAAACAGTATAGCAACTATTAATAGGACTATCAACGGAACGTTTATTTTTATTAGGGTTTTGTAGCCGAATGGCAAAAAACGGAACCCTTATAGATTTGTCATGTCTGTCTGTCCGTCCGTAAGTCACAGCCATTTTATTCAGAAACTAGAAACTTGGTAGGTAAGTGTAAGGTGTATTCTGTGAATCGCTTTAAGATTTTAATACAAAAATTAAATAAAAATAGGTTATGGCTTCCCATACATGGAACTGAACTAAAAAAAATGTTATTTATCAAACCTATACGTGCAGCGTGTTTATAGATAGGTCTTTAAAAATAACATTGAAGTTCCTAAAACCATTTTTGCTCAAAGTCAACCATTTGAAAGATAGACACTTCTAAAGTGGTATAATGTGTGTTCCCCCTCTCTAACTTTTAAAGTAAGTGAGTGAAAATACTCATTAAAAACTTTCAACAAAAATTGGTTTGAACGAGATATATTCAGCAGTTTTTGAGATATAGCAACCACAAACGTAACTTTGTTTTTCATAAAAACGTTATAATAATTATTTTATATTATTATTAACAATATTTTTTGTTGGCGAAAAATTATAGTTAAAATACTTTACTGAGTTACGGAACCCTACGAGTGCGAGTCTGACTTGCACTTGAGTAGTTTTTTTTAAATGTCTTATAGGCTAGCATTTGACCACTTTCTCACCTGTTGGTAAGTGATGATGCGGTCAAGATTATTATTCATGAGTTTCGGCATTGTTGCAAGCGCCATGATCACGGATGAACTGAAGATTACGGGTAGAAGAAACGTTTACGTGCAAACGAAACAGACTACCCTCTTTCGTTCTCATTTTGAACTCTCGGCACCACTACCATTGATTTTCGCTAGAACTACACAACTGGATACACAATAATCACAGTATCTTTTTGTTTTTTATCACTACGCGGGCATTTTAGGAATTGCATAAATTCTACTGCTTCTAGATAATAAAAGAAGCACGGTAAATATCTGGTTGATAACTGTTCTATTAATAGTATCAGTCACCAAGAAACTTAAAAACTTTATAGTATAGCAACTACTAACTAGTAATAATTTAGGATTTTTTAGGATTTTTTCGTTTTTTAAAAAACGAAAAAAAACGACTTCAAATGCCGCGCTAGTATATTTTAGTACCAAGTTTGAAGTGGTTGAGGTGTTTATATCTCTGGAGATACCTACTCACTACATCTTCATGAAATTACAATGGGACCAAATGGAAAGTATACTCTCTCTCTCAAAAAAAAAAGAAAAGAATATTCTAGATCGGTTTTGTTTGGTAACATGACAACTTTTACTTTTTTCATCTTTGCAACACTACTAAGGATGAATTTTTAAATGTTTTTTTTACAAATATTTTATAGAAAATTTCATGGCAAATTAAAAAATCCCCATTGCCCAAATCGGTCAGAAAATTAAGGTAATATTACATTTTTGGAGTTGAGCTACTGTTACAGTGTAGGTTACTCTATTTACCAGATAAATGGACGTCACAAATTTAATTTGTCGTTCGCTAATACGAGTACTGTGTGGTATTTGATGTAAACTGGATACATATATAGATAACTTCTATTATTATTATGAACAGACAAACATTTTTAATTTTTTTTATTTTAACATGTCAGGTTGATTTCTTTTTGTAATATAGTAATAAGACGAGACAAACAAGATTATTTATTGATGGTAAGAGACGATGTTTATAACAATGCCTATAACAGATACTGTGGCATACAAAGATTAAGATTTCGTCAGAATTTTGGACGTTACTGCTATACGCTCGTTGACAGTCTCAACTAGATATCTAGGGATCCTCAATTTCTCTGTATACTTTTCCATGCAAAGAAGAAAAACATTTTTATTTCTCAGTGGAACCTTTTTTCAAAAATTTGTGATACGCCCCAAACAGACTAGCAGAAGTATAATCGCTTAAAAACGACAAAAGAAACGACTTCTAATGTCGCGGCGCTAGTCATTTTAGCAGTTGCAAGTTTCAGGTGTATATCTCCATATCTCTGGGGATGCTCATTAGATCTCGTTGAATTTGAAATGGAATTACAAAGCTATAACTCTTTCGAATAAAAAAAAACTTTGTGTGTACTTATGTACACGCGTTAGAAGTTATACTTTTGTGGCGTATGGAAAAAAATAGTAGTAGTGTAGTGATTAACGATAAATATTAAAATTAATCAAAAAGATTTTATTTAGATAAAAAAGGTTTTATTAGGGATGGACTCAAATATGGTGAAACACCTTAGGGTGTTCACTAAGTAAATATCTGCACAAAATGTCTGACTCTCAAAAGCTGTGTGCTGCTGGAACACCGTGAGGTTATGTTTACTCATGTTGATATGGCGGCAGCAGATTTTCTCTTTGATTGTGATAAGCTACATTTTGGTATTAAGCAAAGCAGAGCATCAGTATAACAATGCTATTACCATTGGATGGCGGTTTCTTTACAGTAACAATGCTTATTACACTTTCAAGAGCTAAATCATGTTTTTGTTAAAACAAAAAGTCAGGCAAGCATTTGATCGCTATAACTCCTATTAAGTACAATGTGGTAGACTACATCGTCATCCTTCAAATCTGAACAAGTACGATTCCATCTTTGAGGATGCAATCGTAATTGTTTGGAAATGAAGGATGGCAATGACAAGAATAATAAAGAATAGTGAAGATGACGATATAGCACGCTTGCTTAGAGCAGTGTTTTTCAACATTTTTCATGACGCGACCCCCTTAGTATGAAAAAAAAATCTACGACCCCCTACCTGCGCGGTTTATAATCTGTGTTTAATTATATTACTAGTTTCTGCCCGCAGCTTCACTCGCGTGGCCTACAGGAAACAAATTACATATTTTTCTTCAGAAACAAATATTATATGCACTCTCACTTCCTCTCAATTACAATACCTACAGATTCTTTTTCATTAATATTTTCCTAATAAAACTATATTTTCAAACTTTTTTTCTTTTACTGAGGCTTTGCGATCCCCTGTGACCTCCTTCTAGAGGCTTCGCGACTCACACGTTGAAAAACTCTGGCTTAGAAGATATCTGTTCACTCGCGATTTAAAGACCCCCGGATTTTACTTATATTTGTCCTAATTTCATGTAAATTCACGTTTTAGAATTGGCGACTTGTTTAATATATATCAGTAATATTCACACTGTTAAACTTCTACACGCTTCCTGCAACTAAGTACCGCAGTTGTACCAAACTTTAGCAATATGGGTCCACCCAATTCAAATGCTCCTGGTGATAAAATCAGAACCACCTGTGAAACTGCAATGTATCGCCGTAGGTGATTCCCAAAGGAACAGGCAATACCAAACTGGGTCGCCGATCTATTTTGGGAGGGACGAAATGTGCTCAGGAAATCTAGTTATAATTCAGGTGTGATACCGGGGTAGGAAAGGTAGTTTACAGGTATGTTTGTCTTTGGCTGAAGCTGTGGTACAGCACAATCTGTGCGGTAATCTGGTCACCGACCATCTGCTTTTATAGTGTTATATATAGTGAAATATATTATATAATGAAATATTTTATACCATAAACTCACTCATATTTTTAACTTTTAAATTAGTAAAACAAGATATTAACGCGAGTTTACGTTAGTTTCCGATTTTATTAATTGAAAATAATTATATTGTTATTTTACCAGTTTGACTTCTACAAACTCTTTATTTCCGTTACAATTGCAGTTATAAAAAATCATCAAAAATTTCGTGCCCTGTCGGTTGACAATAGTAAGGACCAACACGATAGACTCGTAACTACCAATCACAGTCAGCGGTATTTTAAAGCTTTCACGGCATTACGCGATGCTAGGTTACGCGCCCGTGTGCAAAGGACTGTTGCTTCAGACAGCAATACTATTAATTTTATCGTTGATTAAAAATAAATATGCGCAATATTGATTAAATATTTTATTAATAAACTCATCTCTTGAGGGCCCGGTGGCGTAATCGGGAGAACGGTCGGCTTTGACGCCGTGGTACTGAGTTCAAACCGCCGTGCACCAATGGATTTTTCTATCGAAAAATTTATGTGCACTTCTCACAGTAGCCCTCCGGTGAAGGAAAACATCGTTAAGAAACCAACAACCCCCGCATGGTGGTAGGACACTATCTAGTGTCCGCCTGGCCAGCTACCACCCTCAAGTTAGAAAATCTGTCACCAAACATCTAATGTGTTAAGGCAGCTATCCTTGAGAGCCAGTTCCCATTCTAGGCCTAGCGTGCTTACCATCTTCGACCGCATCATCACTTACCAACAGGTGAGATAGTGCTCAAACGCTAGCCTATAACGTATTAAAAAAAAATCGATGTGCAAATATCACACGAAGAGATTTAATTTGACTTTCTGTTACACGTTGCATAACACCCGTATGATGTTGATATTATTTCACGAACATTTTACCCAAATAATATGATGATCAAAATAAGGAAATATAAACGGGTAATAAAGCTGCAACCTTCGCAACAAATTATCAATCACATCCCTTCCCCATCCGTTCATCCTTAATTATTGTCCCATAACGTCCAAATTGAGTGAAACAAATGACCACATGTGAGATATTTACCGCGACTTAATTTAGAGCTCATCATTGCTGGTACATTTTTGATGATTTCCGAGTAGATTTATCCCTCGCCGGGCCAGATTTATTGGGGGTAATGAGGATTTATAGTTCCACAAGGGTGGAGTAATCATTTATACTTTGCTTTATTGCTGTCGCTTTATATTTGCTGGACTTTAAGGTTCTTTGCACATGTGAGGGTGTTACCTAAAGCTAAATTGGGAAAGATGTGTGAATTTTGGGATTTACATAAGTAACCTAAGATGCTTAAAAGTTTAAGATCTTTCAAAAAACCCGAAAAGACCGACTTAAAATGCCGCGCTACTCATTTTCTGTACCAAGTTTGAAGATTTTGTCTCCCTATCCTTGGAGATCGTCATCAGATCTCGATGAAATTTAAATGGGACCACCTGGAAAGTATACCCTTTCAGATAAAAGAAAAATGTTCTATATCCGTCCAGTACCCTTAGTACGAATTTTAATACCAAACTCGATATCGTATATCGAGCAAATTTTGTATGAAAAACAGTACAGCGCCTCTAGTGGTTACTACACTTAACTAAATTTAGACCAATCAGGGAGCCAGAATAAGTCGAAAACTATGTGAGATCTGTCAAAAGCGTTTACGATAAAAACTCGTACTAAGGGTCCAGGCGTCTTTGACTAACATACATAAAGTTAAAAAAAAAAAATTGTCAGTTAAAAAAGCACCTTTTAGTGCGTCCTAGCGCTGTGTTTTGTACCAACAAGAATTAATTTTTGCCCACCGCTGGAACGGATGCATTCTTTACATAGGCCATAATTACGTGGTTGGTTTTTAACACACTTTAATTTTTTTTTTATAATCTGACGTAAACGATTGGATGACAGCTGAATGGTTCGTTACTTTTGTTTTTTTTTTAAATTAAAAGCGTTAAAATTCTGCTTTTGCTATGTTTACTTGATAATTGTTTATGATTTAATTTAATATTTATGATTTTGACGTGTATATGTGCGTATATTAATACTGCCTACATACTGAATAAATGCTTTGATTCTTTGATTCTTGACGTTGAAACGTTCCAAAACGTTAGACTCGTCATATTATTTTCCCGTGTACAAGAGGCCTTAGAGTAAATAATTAAGAAAAATAGTTTTAAGAACCTAGATGTAATTTTGAAAGACCTATCTATAGACATGCCGCACGTATAGGTACAATCATCAAAAAGATTATGTTAGGGTTCCGTTTTTTTCCATTAGGCTACATACTGAACTAAAGCACGCCTATAAATCCTAAGCCCAGTATTACTGTAGTACGTTCCTAATTGTAGTGGCTCGCGGTTGGTTGAACGTTACCTCGCATTCTGTTAGAGAACAACTCGCCAACAATGTGGACAGTGGCTATCGGCTTTGTTCATTAATTTTGGGTGGTTTGCGTTAAATTAGCACTACAGCGATTTTAATGGTGCTGGCCGACAATGTGTCTTTTTTTCTTCTGATTTCAATTGTTTCAGGTTTAGCAATTTGAATCAATAATTTTGAACGAACGAACCAATCATATCATTAAAATTACGATGTATTCTAAACTAATCAGTAATTTAATTAAAACGATTGTTTTTATTAGAAGAAAACACTGTTTAATATAAAAAAAATATGTCATAAAGAAGAACTAAGATAATATGCAAGTTCTTGATATATAGAGCTTTGCTAAAACTCAACTTTTTTAAGATCAAATTTCACGGATAAAGGGCCCAACCAATTTTCAAAAAAAAATCTTAAGGATAACCAACCAATAAAGCGCTATATAACATAAAGATACTTTCTTAAGTTACGGCCACACCGTAGCGTCCTGCGTGCGCGATTTCGGCGGCGATCAGATAGCGCGCTAGTATTTGTACCGACTGGTTCACACCAAACATGATCTACGGCGATCAGAAAACGATTGAAAATCAGATCGCGAACGCGCACGCGGACGCAGGACGCCGCGGTGTGGGCGTACCTTCACGAGATTGAAGTCCCAATGTGCTATTGAGTTACAAAATAAAACCGACAGGTAATATAATTCTTACCTTGAGCACTCTCACAACATCTTGAGGAAACTGCATAAGCGCAGTACTAGTAACCCGCCTGTAGATTCTGTCCACGAAGATTCCCGCTCTGATAGCGTGGGCCACGGACCGGAACTTAGGTTTCTCGTCCGACTTCCGCTTCGCCGTTGCCAGCTGCCGCGTGAACGTCGAAGCCAGCCATTCCCGGACTTCAGGCGGTACTGCATCCGGCTGCACTTCCGATAACTCGTCATCTTCGTCTGCCAATCTCCTGTACAGAACGGCACATAGTTAGCTATATCTGAGACTATCAATTGGTAGTTAAAAGCTTCCACGATTTTTAATATCCATTGAAAGCTGCAAAGCTATTAAAATGCTTCTTATCGTCACTTGCAGCAAGATTTTAGTTAGAAATTTAATTTAGTTAAGATTTAATCCAATTGCCTTTAATACATTACCTTCGGTTTTTTAGATAGTGTTCAAAATTATTCTATATTAACTAAATAACCAGCTAGTTTTCTCTATAAGATTTTAGTCTATAACTATCTCTATATCCTCAATTAGCTGCTAAAAAGTATTAAATTAGTGAATCTGAAAAAGAAAATGTTAATAAAAAGAAGCGAGGTCTCATTTAGAGTAGCGGACGATGTTATAGACAATCAACTAAATGGGACCCCGGCTTTATTGTTTTATTGAACGATCCAGTTTCATTCGATTGTTCAGTGGTTAAAGAAAATAAAAAATGCCATTGTAAAAATAGAACTCGGAATGGAATCAGAATTGTGTTGTGTGAAATAAATGATTGGTAAATAGACGTGGGGAACGGATGCGGTGGTCATTGTAGGGTTGCCATCATGACTTTCAGTCGTGTTCTGGGGTGCATTTTTCAGTTATTTCATTATTTTACAGAGTATTGTTAATTAAAATATAAATATTGTCAGTTAGCATAACACAAACTGACTGCTTTATAACAGAACATTCACTTGCAGAACTTGCAGAACTTGTTCTCTCCAGTTATAAATATTAAAATACGGGACTTATCGCGCTTAAAACATTAATTTTTATTTAACTCTTTTTTTTGTTCTCTCCATTTTCGGGCCTGAAGTTAAAACCTCAGTTTTTTTAATAGAACGTGATTTGTTGTGAAATAAAAAACAAATATAAGACTGATTACAAACGAGTAGGTACTATCGCTATTTTGTTACCATTATTCGATTAAATCATTCATCATCAGACCATGAATCGTACGATTGTCGTTTTCTACTCCAAGACAAGTATCATTCCATATTAGACCGCATCATAACCTAACATCAGGTGTATATATAGCCCAATAGCTTGTTTATTCACATTTTACAATAAAAATCTTTCGCAAGTTGGAATTTAATAGTACAATTGAGTTGTAAAACAAAGAAGGTATGACTATGTTTTATTAGAGCATGTCGTATATATAGTATGGTTATACTTACAACAACGTATTGATGGCAACCCTACATAGGTCGTTATAATACACAATGTTAGGACATGCTGTATCTATATTAGGTTATTTAATAAATGAAAGAGTAGCATGCGACGTGCGTTCTGCTACACTGCTTTCTATTGTAATAGTATCACCAAATGTAATATTATAGAAAATCCGAAGTTAAGATTCATTACCTAATAATATATCAAACAATTTCACTAAAATAGATGACGTAATATGTCTAAGCAACTTTGTTTTGTGTTTATATGTTATACCAAAATTATGAAATTAGCCAATTCTATCATCAATTATTTGATAAGGATATTGAAATCCCTAAAGATACATGATCAGATGGCGAAAGATATATTTCATCACAATATTGACAATTCTGTAAAAAAATAAATACATTTTATATATGATTATTGAGCAAAGCGGATAGGTGTCTGAAATGGAATTTATATATGACTGGTAAAACATTTCCGGCATTCTGAACTTACAATTGTATTATTACTCTCATAATATCTGTATTGTTCCATAGAATGTTCCAATAAATCAATACTGAAGTCAACCTTTACAGAAATTGGTAAATATGATCTGAATTAATTAGTTATTAATCAAAATTGCAGCTCTAAAATCTATGTCTAATTTAGACTGGTCGGTAAATTAACATAATATATGTATAGAGAGCGATATTGATGTTCTAATTATTGGAAATGTCGGAAAAGTTATACAAAATATAAAACATAAAGTAGAACTCAAACAAGCAGTCACAATAGAAAGCATTGTAGCACACAACAGTTAAGACGGTGAAGCTGGAAATGTGGTGTTGTTATCGGGGACTCCATTTCTATTGCCACTTGAATTGAACCAGAATAGGAGAATGCCAAATTGGACATTGCTCTGTTATGCGAACAGACCTAAGGGTTGGACAAACTAAGAAAGATCTACAAAACCGACTCGTCATCAATATGACAATGATAATAAAGTGTCGATGCGACATAATGACTAAACAAATAGTCATTTACTATAGTAAATAGTACTGATACTGATATTAGATAGTACAGAATAAACTGGAGATGAATTTGTACATGTATATGACGTAGAGTCATAGATTATCAAGCATGCCAAGACAATATCTTTAAAAAAAGGAATTTGTGATCATGATGATGCAAATATATGAGCAGCTGATCTAATTCAATTGACAATAGAATCTAATATAACTGGTAACATCGACACACCTAAACACCAGTGCTGGGGCTGACTGCTGACGCGCCACTGCCGGTCTAAAATAAAACACCACGTCAATGGGGTATCATAGGGATCAAACCAAGAGGGATAGTTGAAAGGGATGTTGGATATTTTGAGGATTAGGTGAAGTAGGAGCCTGTCCTAATTGCTACACCGATTATAAATATTAAGTAACATGTAGAAAATGTATAATTGAAGGAATAGTACATTTCAAAAAAGTGTCTTATTTAATAGAATAGGTATCTAAAACAATATAGTTACTTAATTTTAATATTCAGTATTTTAAAATCAAATCGCATATATAGTTATTAAAATATCAGTATTAAATAAAAAATAACTATATCAATAATATACTTAAAACTACTTTACCGTATTACCCAATAAATAAATAAATCTCAATAATTTTATGAAAAAGAATATGAAAGCGAGGGCAGCAGCTATAAAATAACATGATGCTCTGAAAAGGAGACACTTTACAAACAAGGAAAAGATAAAAATTGAAATGAAATATAGATAAACAAGCTTGAAGGAAGGCTATAAAGGGGTCACCCAAAAGTAAGACATGCCTGAAGGACAGAGACAGACGAGACAATAAAGAAACAGGACGTTCACAAGACGAACGACATGGTAAAAACGACACATGAGCATGGGCATAAGGGTCTATATTCCATGTCTAATCTAAACGGAGAAAACTATAACTACAGAATAAGTCACGCTTAACATACAGAAGCGTAACTTATCCCTCATTCAAAGAATGAAATAAAACCTGTAACAGCAACGAAATCCGGGAAGAGACTAAACTAACAGTAGGACAGGTGAAAACAGAAGCGTCAACGGAATAGAAAGACCTAGCAGATTTTGGACAGAAGGGAGTCGCGACTACTTGGCCAATGCCGGCGTTGTTGTAACGGTATTAACTTTGCTTCGTTTGGTTTCTGGGGGCACCTCGCCCAGCAAGGAGTTCGGAGACGTCTCGTGTTGATGGCGCTCTGCTGGGGCTGCGGCTGCTCCGCAACTCTCCTATCCCTGTGTGAGACAGAATCACTGGCGGCGCGACGCAACAACCGATCTCACGCTTTTAATCGCACCCTAGAACCGGTGACTTAAACTACCATTAAACTTAACCATGATGAATATTTGAAAATATCCATACAATAATATATAACATTAAATAAAACAGAAACTGTAAATGTAATAAGAATCGATACCTTCGTATAAAATATCACGTCTGAAACAAAATAATAAAAGCAAGTATAAAATTAAATGAAAAGAGACTACTAAGTAAACGTTAAATTTCATTGGATTCCCAGTTTAATTTCGTTGGAATCACATTAATGTACGGTTTCTTTTTAAATGAGAACTTCAAAGATGACGAAACCTTTGAAAATGTTTGATTATTCAACTCGCATCAACTTTGCCGAAGTTGAATAGAGCTGAAGTGCCGGATAATCCGTACGAGTAAGTTTTATAAAGTTTGCGAGTACAAGATGCGCCAAAGAAATGCGAGTAGTAAAATAGAACCGAAATAAAATACATGGACTACATTTAGTAGATGGTTTTTTAACCCTCGACGTAAAAAGAAGAGGTGTTATAAGTTTTACGCATGGATATAGTACACAAACAGATGAACCGATTTTGATTTAATTTTTTTTTGTTTGTAAGTTGTTTTAATCAAGTGTTCTTAGATATAACTTATGAAAATCTGTTCAACCGTTTTAAGACTATTTTCTAGATGATGACACTATGAGATAAACTTTTGTGGGTATGATCCCAGATATGTATGATCAATTTAAAATTCGATATCCTCTTACTTCAATGATATTGTAAGAACATCTTAGAATTGACCTGATGCTGGGGCGTCTCCTGGAATCTGCAGAATACTCTACTTCTTATCAACTTACAGCAGAGATGTTGTGAAAGGTCTCATTGAATATATTAATTATTTTATTCGAGTGAGGTTTCTAATTTTGAATTTATGTATTATTTTAATATAAATTGATCACGGATCATCATCATCTATTCTCAGTTCTTTTAGTACTTCGTCTGGGAGTTCTGCCTATAACAAGCCCCTTTGCGACTCTCGGGCATGTACAAATACAATACAAATTTCTTTATTGTGACACCTTTTATCCTAAAACTACATGTACAATAAATAAATTATACCGCAGGCACCTTTTGATGGACTTTAAAAATACTTTAGACGGAGGTGTTACTTAAATAAGTAAATAGTGATACAAAATGTTTGTGAGGCATACTAATATTATTCTAAACCTACTTAATATTACTAACCAACCACAACAATTGCATATAGATATTAATACGCTTTTATTAGCTTCAGACGTATGTATGTTTGTATGTTAGTATGTAACGGAATCTTTGAACATGATTTTAACCCCCTTCAAAACCTCGGATTGACTCGAAATTTGGCATACTTATTAAGGACCGATGACAATAAATTAAAAAAATAATAATAATAATAATAAAAATAAAAATCGACTAAAAAATGAAAAATAAATAATAGTTTAAAAAAACTAAAAAAATACGCTTTTATAGAAAATCCAACTAAAAAATAGAAAATAAATTTTAATAAATTTTAATTAAAAATAGTGTAAGAAAAAATGATTTTATTGTAAAAAAAAAGCGTGGGGATTTTCTATAAAAGCGTATTTTTTTAGTTTTTTTTAAACTATTATTTATTTTAAACAAAGATATGACTGGACTGACACCTAACTGAATACGTAACTGTAAAGGTTACGTGCCGAGGCCCGAGCGTGGTGAACCGGCTTGCAGGCAGAACACCCATACGAAGGACTTCAAAAACGTCCGAAATTGGTTGAGTTAATACCCGTTATAGACTTAAAAACTTCGATTACAATATTTTGTTATCTATGTAAAATAAGGGTAAAATCGATGACATGAAACTTCTTTTCTACGTAACATTTTATCTATTATAATCACCTGAGGGCCCGGTGGCGTAATCGGGAGAACGGCTGGCTTTGATGCCAGAGATACCAAGTTCAAACTGCCGTGCACCAATGGATTTTTGTATCGAAACATTTATGTGCGCTTTTCACAGTGGCCCTCCGGTGAAGGAAAAACATCGTTAAGAAACCAACAACCCCCGTATGGTGGTAGGACACTATCTAGTGTCCGTCTGGCCAGCTACCACTCTCAAGTTAGAAAAATCTGTCGCCAAAACATCTAATGTGTTCCGGCAGCTATCCTTGAGAGCCAGTTCCTATTCTAGGCCTAGCGTGCTTACCATCTTAAACCGCATCATCACTTACCAACAGGTGAGATAGTGGTCAAACGCCTTTATAGGCTTATGATAAGACAAAAAAAACCTACTTAGCACGCTGACCTTTGAGTATACAGCCAATTGTATACTCAAAGACGCCGACCCATATTGATAGACCACCCTTTTTACTTATCTTACATAATAATTGCCTCGGAATTTCATTACTTCGGAAAGTCTATTTGAATATGAAGCAAAATTATGCAAAATGTATTCTGCGTCCATTCGGATGTAAATTCTCTCATGTATGGACATGAAATATGAAAGCAACATGGGTTGCTTTCATATATCATTTTGCTTGAAATAATTTTGCCCAACCATATATTCGGTTCGACAATAGCTAAGATTATTTAAATGTTATGTTTGAAGAAAATAATTATTCCCTGGTCCTCTATACTAATATTATAAAGAGAGAACATTTGTATTTTTGTATGTTTGTAATGATTTGGCTCAAAAACTACTGGACCGATTTAAAAAATTCTTTCACTAATACATAGAATGGACTTTTTTAATGAAAATAGGCTATATATTATTCCGTTTAAATCAAAGATACATTCGTGGAGACCTAATTTGCAACCTTAGTCGACTAAAAAACGGTCGACAAAACACGTTTCTTACGAACGCTGCTCAACTGAAAATAGATGGAAGAATATTTTCTATGGAAGAGTTTTACAACTTAATAAGACCTACAAAAAAATCCGCGACAGCATATGTCTATCTCTTAAGGTTGACTCACAGTGACCATTTTAATCTTAAAATTTTTGTTAAAAAATATTACATAACTTCCAAGGCTATTTTCAAGTATATAGTATTAATCCTTCTCCAAATAATTACGTTAATTAGCTTGGCCACATATTATAGATTAAAATTGTCCTTTACAGTATATTATTCAAATGAAAACTCTAGAAGATATCACGAATTTCACAAACACGCATCGCAAAATTAATAAAATATTTGCAGTGAAACCACAGATTAGGTCATAGTTACTGCGAAAATATTATTATAGGCTTAGCTATGCTTTCGATCCCCACCGATCACAATCAATTTGAAGTCAATATAGTATAATAATATGATCTATTGTATAAAAGAATATTCATCTATATATATAATAATATAATATAATATTTTAAACCACCCCGACTGATCTATGTATAATAGCTTTTTCCAATGACTCTAAACACGACATTTAAAATCTGAGCTGTAAGTTGGTGAGGATTTGAGTATTATGTAGAGTCCAGGAGGCTTCCATGTTCTTACAATATCGTTGAAGAAGAAGATTTTCGAATTGATCAGACCTATGAAAGTTGATTTCATAGCGCAATTAACTAGAAAAAAGCTCATAATTTTATAACGATTGAACGAATTTTCATGAATCAAAGCTAAGAAAACTCTCGATGAAGACATCTATCAAACAAAAAAAAACTATCAATAATAAAAACAAAATCGGTTCATCCGGTTAAGTGCTAAGATGCTACAGACAGACACACAGATACACACGTTAAACGTATATTACCCCTACATTTTACGTCGGGGAACGCCGTAAGGTTACGGCGGCAGATGTACTCCTTTGTGGTAAGCTACTTTTTGGTAGATTTAATGATTCCACCACAACACCACGAAAACTCATGATTCATGAATGCACATAAAACTTTCATTGGTAGGTATATAGCTAGGATTAGAACCAACGACTGTCGGGTCAGAATCAGGGTAACTATCCTTTACGCCAAAGGCCCGTCCAATATCAATACGTAAGTATTATAAACAAAGTTCATCACTGCGTCTGTCTGTCTGTTCGCAATAATCTCAATAGCTACTGAACGGATTATCATGCGGTTTTCACCAATAGTCAGAGTGTTTATGAGGAAGGTTTAGGTGCATAATTCGTTAAGGTTTTGTGTAAATTTGATGAAATATGACGATGGTTGTTAAATATGTTCATATTTTATATTCGATGCAACAAACTGATGCAAATTTTGTAGGCATATATGTTCTACCCGTGCGAAGCCGGGCTGCTAGTGTCATGATAAAAT
The DNA here is from genome assembly GCA_954871355.1 of Cabera pusaria. Lineage (NCBI taxonomy): Eukaryota > Metazoa > Arthropoda > Insecta > Lepidoptera > Geometridae > Cabera > Cabera pusaria. The sequence continues at coordinate 25,711,882 of OX940887.1, forward strand.
GATATTATAGTTTTATTGTTTAAAACACAAATGGCAAGGTGAAAAAAATGGCAAGGTGTCCGGTGAAATTACAGGGGGCATGTGAGACTCGACATCGTTATGTCTCAAGGAAACAGGCGCAGTGTAGTGACATGCAAAATTCTGGCAGTCCAGAATTTTGTATGCTGCTGTCTCTGTTATAGGTAGACGTCATCACTTACCATCAGGCAACCGAGGTGCTTGTCCTGTTACCTTTTACCATAAAAAAATACAACAAAAAATATTTCAACTACCCTCACGCAGCGACTGGGCTCGGGCGTGTCGACGCCCGCGCGACGGCCACGCGCAGTGTAGGATTCCGTAGTAGCCTGTTATTCAATGCAAGTCTTTACCCGTTATAGTATAGTAATATATAAGTAGAGAATTCAGTCGAAAAATGGTATAAGCAACCCTTAAGTCATTTTAAAAGACCTAAACACTTGCACACTCATGCGTTGCCAACCTGTTTAGATTCTTTTAACGCCTCTTTTGAAAGACTCCATGTTGTAGGTCTGCGGGAAAACAGCAGACGGCAGCTCGTTCCGCAATTTACAGGCGTACAGGAGAAATTACTGTTTGAATCGAGATGTGTGCGAAGTCCAAGTATCGATAATGTGTGGATGAGCGTGTTGTCTATGGCATGAAGTGCGATGGTAAAATAGGGACGCCGGTAATAAATTGAATAATTATTTCCGGGATTAAATTTTATTAAAGAAGGGTACTACAGGCAAAGAATAGGGATTGTCACAATTTATATATATGTACATATATTCTGTTTTTTACTTTTACTATTATTACATCTGTGTTAGTTGAATTATTATCCCCTGTCATTAGTTTTTATAAAAGATCAAGGATGTCGCTTACATTTATTTACTTCATACGTTTTTACCTTTGCCCAAAGGGAAAAGAACTACGCATATCCAAACCTTAAATTGCATTTTTTCTCACAACATCAGACCAACATCACATGCTATTCGAGTTATTTTCAGTTTTGTTTGAGATTTTCTCTCTATGTCTCTAAAGAATGATGTGAGATTTTAAGAACCCAAGTTGGTTCTTAAAATCTCACTACATATTTTTTAAAAGATTTACAAAAATAAGAATTATCTATATCGATCAAAAGGCACCGGAATTCTGAGGGTACATTATGCATCTACGATTTCATAGTTTTAACGATTTTTAAAATAATCCAGTTTTATAAATAAACACAATTTAATACAATAAATAAATACCAGCTCTACAAGCACCAATTTGAAAATGTTATCAGTTCCATGGAAATAAAACCAATATTGCCTGAAGCCTTTGAATTGTAAAGCTGTATAGCTTTTGCGCTTTAAGATTTTCAATCAGACAGACTCATATCTGTTCTAGTACTATATTCATATACAACAATACTTTATGGAAAGCTATCAAGCGCTTTTTCATAAAAGTATTGTTGTTGAAATGCCAATACCTCTTATCTACATGATAAAAAACATTTTCGCTTCCCGCTGTCTGTCTCTCTAATTACGGTTATTATACTATTACTATTATATACTATTACGGTACTACAGATAAGGAGATACAGCCCTCTGACAGACAGACAGACGGACGGATGGACAGACGGACGGACGGACGGACAGTGAAGTCTCAGTTACATGATTCCGTTAATACCCTTTGCACACGGAACCCTAAAAATTACGAGAAAAGTTCAAGATGTCGGAAAAAATCCAGCCGACTCAGAGCTCTCATCGAAAATGTTTTCTTATTCTTTTGAAATATAACAAGACATTGTTACCCGATAGGGTTACGACAAATGTTTAAAATCCTATAGTAGGTCTCCTGCTAGTAATGTTGACCAACTTCTTAAAGAAATTGCGCTCAGAAACTAGAAGTGAAGCAATACGTTACATAAGTTCCCAGTTCCAACGCGTCTGTAATATTACCGGACATTACCGATATTGCGGCAAAATTGCCGTATCAAAATTTATCGCTAGCATTACTTGGTTTTACAACTGCTGCGTCTTAACGATGCCATCATAGCCTTAGATGGTTATCGTCCTACTCTATAATATGCTTAGGAATGGACACTGGTGTTATGATGACCGATGGGACGAGATTTTACTGCCAACTTTTTAACTATTATATTCCCGTGATTCCCATTGGCTATGCTACGACATGCTTAAACCTCTACGAGTGCTACGAGTAGGTTGCTCTACAATAATTGTAGCCGCAACGTAGCAAGCAACGTGATATAAAGTATTTATTGTGTATTGTGTAATGTGTCTTATTCGAATAAGTTAATAGTCTACTACGTCTGTAACGAAAAGATCTATTAACTATTAAATTGTGACGTTTTCCGTGGGTGAGATATATATATATATATATATATATATATATAAAATGCTGCATATCGATGTTCTGCCTGACTTGCTACCAAAAAGTAGCTTACCACCATTTAGGAGAAATTTTGCCGCCATAACCCTATGGTGTTACAGCAGTTTTCTGCCTTTGAGAGTTCATATAATCCTCTTGTATTATGGCAACAATAGAGAGAGAAATAGGTAGATTGAGTCTCGTGTGCAGGCAAACTGAATCAAATAATAATAAAATCAATATTGATTTGGTTAAGCCACATTTGAATATTCATATATTAAAGAGTCGAAGAGCAAGGCAAGGGTTGGATGAAAGTAGCCGAGGATCGTGCTCAGTGGCGTACAATTGGAGAGGCCTACTCGTATGTTCAGCTGTGGACTAGTATAGGTTGATGATGGTAATGATGACGAAATCGAGTCAAAACTCTCGTGATACATAAATATTTAGTGCTCAAAAAGAGGTTTGCCTGGAAACCTGACTAGATTTTGAGATGGACTTTTTTACTTTTTAAGCAGAATAACAAGGTAAAACTAACCGCTTGACGTGATTTCAAACCAAAACAGGAGAACCGTATTTTGTAGTTTTAATTGAATGGAATTTAAAGGCCGTCATTTTCGGCTTCACTTGGCATATTCGTCAGGCTCTTTCCATGTTTTCTTTCTCTTTTCATAGACATTATTATAGAACAGATTAATTACAGAGTGGTTAAAGCAATAAGACCAATACATTATGTCATAATTTTTCTTGAAATATCTGAACCAAAACTGAAACTGTACTCAGAAGCCTTATGTTTAATTTGTATTATTTATTGAAGTGAAAACGTCTTTAGCGGCGTTGTGCACTTTTCTTGGGATGGGTAAAAAATTTTAAACTCGCGTGAGGGTCACGTGTCCTGATCGTAAGACGAAAATTCGTAAGACGGAGCGCAGGGCGCTTGCGCGAGGTGTTATTCTAACGGAGCGCAGGGCGCTTGCACGAGGTGTCATTCCAACGGAGCGCAGGGCGCTTGCGTCAGGTGTCATTCCACCAGAGCTCAGGGCGCTTGCGCGAGGTGTCATCCCAAAATATTAAAAAATGACATGTTCAAGTTTTCACTTCTGCCGGCACTCCCGTTATTTTTTTTCGACCATAAAACATTTTATACGTTAAGACCATATAAGATGTATTTTGGAAGTTCATAGTTAACTTTTTTATGTAATAGTTGGCAAACAAGCTGACGAGCGGTCACCGTCGCATATGAATAAATAAATAAATCGACTTTACCTGATACCTAGTTTCAGTTTATTTTTTATGTTTATGTTTTATAATGTAATTACGTGGTTACATTCATGGACCATTAATAAATTGTAAATAATTACCAGGAGATAAAAGTTTTTTTTTAATTAACGAGTTACTTTTGCCAACCAATAATGACGTCTTTAGAAGACGTCATTATTAGTTGAAAGTGGTTTCATTTAGGTATTCTTTTTAACCGACTTCAAAAAAAGGGTGGTTCTAAATTTGTAAGAATATCTTAATTTTTATGTATTGTCCCCGATTACTCAAAAACGCCCGGCCCGATTTAAAAAAAAGTCTTCTTTGGTTGGACGGGTTACTTAACTTCCCAAGTGGTCCCATTTAAATTACATTAAGATCTGATGAGTATCTCCAGAGATATGGAGATAAGCACCTTTACTAAAAATATCTAGCGCGGTGTTTGAAGTTGGTTGTTTTAGTTTTTTTTAAGAATTTTACATCATTATTTTGTCACTACATCCTCGAATTCAACATTAGGCGTGTTTACAACAAGGTTCAGAATTACTCAGCATTACCAGAAAGCGGCGCATTGGATTAATTAACCTGAATCCTTGTTCAGCCTCGTGATTAAGGCTACAATCTAATTTGTCCCGCCATTTGTGCAGCCAGGGCGGTTTTCAGGGGTTGAAACCTGTACGCAATTAGTTTATAGGAATCGAAAACAATAAAAATGTAAACGCTGCCGAGTTTTAGGAATGAAAAGCTGTTTAGATTATTATTCGGAGATGGAAGGTTTCAATCTAATTTGTCCCGCCATTTGTGCAGCCAGGGCGGTTTTCAGGGGTTGAAACCTGTACGCAATTAGTTTATAGGAATCGAAAACAATAAAAATGTAAACGCTGCCGAGTTTTAGGAATGAAAAGCTGTTTAGATTATTATTCGGAGATGGAAGATTTCAATCTAGTTTGTCCCGCCATTTGTGCAGCCAGGGCGGTTTTCAGGGGTTGAAACCTGTACGCAATTAGTTTATAGGAATCGAAAACAATAAAAATGTAAACGCTGCCGAGTTTTAGGAATAAATAGTTGTTTAGATTATTATTCGGAGATGGAAGGTTTTTAAAAGCGATCATTTGTTTAGTTTCTAGTAAATTAGCTGCGCCCCGCGGCTTCGCCCGCGCTATAAATTACATTAATTCATTTACATTTTTTCTTTCAGAAGATCCTTTTCCTGGCAATATCAACACAATAAAAAACAACGGGTTGCACTGAGGGAGTGCCGGCAGAAGTGAGTAAGAAGAATTCACTTCAAAAATAATTAGCGAAATCGGTCCAGCCGTTTACTCGTGACGCTGTGACCAAGAGAAATACGGATTCGTTTAAATATATAGATTACTAGCGGATCCGCCAGAAGTTGTCCTGCTCGATCGCAGCGCCACCTGTCGGGTCAATTGTAAATCTAAGCCATTCTTAAATCCACTGGAAACACATAAAAAATTTCATCAAAATCGGTTAAGCCGTTTAGGAGGAGTTTAATTACAACGAAAAGTGGCATAGATTTTTATATATAGTGTTTTACTCGTGGTCTCCCAGGCTATCCACGGAACGAATTTTTAATAATTTTAAAATTTTAATGATAACTGCATTGGCCGAATGGCTGACAGGTACCGACCGGTATATCATTACTGTAGATAGGCTTCTCCATTAGTCCATTACCGAGCTTTTTAGGGTTCCGTAGTCCTGACAAGGAACCCTTATAGTTTCGTCATGTCCGTCTGTCTGTCTGCCTGTCTGTCTGAGGTTTTGCTATGAGACCGTTAATACTAGAAAGTTGTAATTTTGTGGGGGTATGTATATAAATTACGCCGACAAGTGCTGAAATAAAATTTTGAAAAATATTTTGTTGTAGGGTAGCTCCCCTATATGAGAAGTGTGAAGAAGTGGGGATGATTTTTTTTTTCATCGTCTACCCCGTCGTGTGGGGTATTGTTGAATAGGTCTTTTAAAATGACTTAAGGGTTACGAATACCATTTTTCGATTGAATGCTCCATTTACGAAATATTAAACTTTAAAGTGCAAATTTTTGTTCCAGTAGGGCGTCCCCCCCCCTTCTAAAAGCTAAACTGCTGGCTTGAAAAATCTGGAAAGATTCGTAATAATAGCGCATTTCATAAACTTTAAAGGAAAACTATAGCGGTTAAGATAACTTTATTAGTTTAGCAGTAATAGTCGTAGAACTTGGGTGTTGGATAATTTTGTACCAAATACAAAATCCTTGGAATAAATCCTTTAAAATGACAAAGACGGAGTACCTCGTTGTTTGTTTATAATGGGTAAAGACTTGCATTGAATAACAGGCTACTACGGAACCCTACACTGCGCGTGGACCGACACGCACTTGGCCGGTTATTTATTACATGTTTACATGTTATGCAACCGTTTGACCATGCTATCTCACCGTGAAGATGTGATCGACGATGTAGCACGCTTGCCTAGAAAGTACCCTCCCACTTCCCTTCTCTTCTACTCGAAGACCACCGGATTCTATTTAACATACTTGAGAAAGTTGTTATCACATAAATAGTTTAGATGTAAAAGATACACCACCGTAGTTATAGTCTCTCAATATCTTTTTAGGGTTCCGAACCCAAAGGGTACCAACGGAACCCTATTACTGAGACTCCGCTGTCCGTCTGTCTGTCTGTCTGTCTGTCTGTCTGTCTGTCTGTCTGTCTGTCCGTCTGTCTGTATCTCATAAAGCGTGACAGTTAGACAGTTGAAATGTTCACAGATGATGTATTTCTGTTGCCGCTATAACAACAAATACTAAAAACAGAATAAAGTTAAAAATTAAAGGGGGTCCTTAAACAAAAAAAATACAAGAAACGTGTTTTTTCAGGATTTTACTATAACGCCATCTATGAACGTTTGACTGTATTAATAATATTAATTACCTATGTGTTAACTTGTACTAAATAAGCACGCAGCTCCTGTTTTAATAAATGTTTGGAATTGACACGGTAATATAATTTAATATAATAATATCTGGATGACCGAGCTTTGCTCGTAATTTTTTTTTGGTAAATCGTGTTTTATGTATTTTTGTGCCTCCCAATAATATTTTTTTCACAAAAGAACAAACTTGGAAAAATTTACGTTAGACGTTCGTAGATGGCGTTGTACTAAATAAGCACGCGGTTCCTGTTTTAATAATATCTGGATGACTGAGCTTTGCTTGCTTGAAAATATTGTAGTGTGGTACGGAATCGGAACCCTACGAGTGCAAGTCCTACTTGCATTTAGCCAGTTTATTTCAATATCATTGTCTGGAAGAAATCCATTTAACCGATAAGACCGCACTTTTGCATTACTTAGAATACGTACTTTATGTTTATTATTTCTTGTATCATTGGTGTGCATAAAAAGTGTTTATCTACTTATCTATAAGAACTCAAACATGTGTTTCTAGAACACAAACTCGCAAAAATTAAACAATAGGTATAGTAAACGAGCAAAAAGAACTAATTTGATTTTCACTAATAATTAGGTAGATGTTTTATAATTGATCAAATCAAATCAATCATTTGTTTGTCAAACATAAATTACATTATAGTTATTAGTTTCGGTTCTTATTAATTATTTTGTCAATGTGTTCGGTCTAAAGGCAGACGTTCCAATATTTATATTCAGTCTCTATGGTTAGGTTAGGTTATGTTAGGTTAGGTTAGAATACATTAACATTATAATTATTACTTTGATTTATTGTAGACTTGTTCCTACTCAGTCATCAAAAAGATCGCTCCGAACTAGTACATTCTTTCAGCTGTACTAGTTCGGACTTCTGGTACTATTAGTACAGTACGTCATAATTACTTAATTAAAAATAGTCCCTATGACTGTTACCATTATGTTCAAAATAGCATAGAGTGCATCTCACTCGTCCGTTCACTAGTTACGCTAACCCGTTCGTTCATCGTCCTTTTCATTCCGTGAGCAAGAGCAATTGAATCACAGACAATAATCGCGAACGAAGTACTAAATGTACTATGTACTAGTAGACTTACGGAATAGTTCATTCTAGTTTAGTGTCAAGAATTCATTCATATTAGTACTTAGTATATGAACTACACAAGGCGAATTTATTGTCTACATATTCTTTTATGTTATAAAAGCTTTTGTCCAGCAGCCATTTATTTATTTTAGTCCTAAAACCTTACCACTTAGGCTGAGTTGCACCATCTGACTTTAACCATAACTATAACTATTAACCGGTGTTTTTATATGGATTTTGACAGATTTTTGACATTTGCTATACTTAAAGTAAGATGGTGCAACTCAGCCTTAGTGTTTTTATCTCATCTGGCAGTTTATTATAAATTTCACGAAATAGATGTATAACTAGGTAGTACTTTTATTTATTCTGTGTTATTTATAACACCTCCTTATTACGCCCCCGTAGTAGATATTCCCAGAACATCGCTTATTAGCATTACTTCTGTCAGTCGACTTTCACTGACCGACCTTGAGTTGCGACTCAACTTACAAAAGATTGTTTTGTTTATAATTAACGAAGTAATTTTATCTTAATGCCTTGACAACTAAATATGTTGATTGTAATCTTTGTTGTAGTTGGAAGTTTATTTGTTCTCATAGCCCTCGAGAGTCAGACCATTCTGGGCGTGTTCACCATCTTCGACTAGATCATTGTTTACCACCAGGCAAGTCGTCCAACGCTAGCCTAAAAAAATATAAAAAAAATTACACAATTAATATTGTGCTGCCACAATAATATCATTGCTGTAAATAACTAATTATAACTGTTCGCTGTGAACAAACTATGAGGCGCATCTTGAATTTCGGATTTTTATATTCACTTAAACGTAGTCCGACAAACATAATCAAAGATTTAAATAATCTGAAGATACTGACAGAAAAATCGTTATATTTACAATCTAATAAATATATAATAATCATTTGGCAGAAAAAAACCTTTCAAAAATCAAAATAAAAGAACTACAGGTTATGATAAAACGAGCCACAAAAATGAACTTAGCATACATTGATCTAAAATTCTTCAAGCTCATAAAAAGCGCAAAATAAAACTGAACTATGCCTCCAGTGAATAGAATTTATTACAACACAGAATATCTGCTACGCATCTGAAACATAAAAATGTCTGAGGTATCTTTTTGATTTGTTTGTAAAATTTGACGAGGTCGACTATGCGTATCAAATAACGTTTTGGTAAAATGAAATTTTTATTATATATATATAATGAAAGTAAACGAAACGTTAATGTTATTGTTTTTTAGCAGTGGGCAGTAACCGGAAACGAAGAGCTGAAGATCGGGCTCAGTGGCGCATCTTGGGAGAGGCCTACGTCCAGCATTGGACTGACATGATGGCTGATGATGATGAAACGAAATGTTTGTATAATTTAAACCAAACAAGTCATTCCAATAAACATTTTTGTAACGTGTATTTCAGTTTTTTGCGCATAAAGCTTTAATTCTTGTATATTAAAAATATGACAAAACAGAATGACTAATGAATATTGCATTATTCTCTCTCTCTTTTTGTGAAATAAATGTTTATTTAATTTGAATAAAAATATTAGTACATTAGAAGTGTTGTATTTGGGTTCATAATTAGTATCAAATTAATAAAACCCTTTCTTTAGCTTCAAGAAAGGAATCTAAAATAAGAAAAACCAAGTTTACTTTAAGCATTATCGGTTCCCGACTCTTTTGTCTCAGACTGTTCTTTTGTTCAGTTTTCAGCCGCCGTGCCTGAAGGAATTTTAAATTAGTTGACTTTAGAAATTATTTCAAATTTTTACACAATGTTAATTTCATTTGCAACACATTATGATAGGGACTGAATTATGTTTACAAGGATTCGTTATAACTTTAGACAATCATATCTTTTTAAATAGAGTTAATCTTTTTAATTAGCCTTTTGTAAAATTCCAATCATTATGACTCTCGTATATAATTAATAGGGAATATGCATGTGGTATAAATTTACTTGAAATCATTTGTTTTCGAATTATTATTGTTCTGGTACTATACTTGTACTGGTATAATACTTCTATTACATGAAAAATACGGTTAATTTAAATTTGCGAAACACATCACCATTTGTCAATCAGAAAGTGACGTCACAGCGCACCACACGGTCTCCACAGATTAAATCTTTTTCATAGAAATAGTATGAACTGTTGTACGAATACGTACTACTTCTATTAAAAAGATTTAATCTGTGGAGACCATGTGGTGCGCTGTGACGTCACCAGGCGCGAAAATTTGGCAGCGTCTTAGATAACTCATTTTTTTTTTAATGCTGAAACTATTTTTTGTTGCTTAATTTGAACACTTTCAGTATTATTTCATTTTTTTACTGTGTTAAAGGGATATAATCAGTGAAATAAAAATATTAAAAAAAACATGCATATTTTCTATTGTGATATGTCAAAGAAAATGATTACTATCACTTAGTACCTACATAGAATCAACACCAATATCATAAATGCGAAAGTTAGTTTGGTTTTTTTTGTTTGGGATTTCTTCATTGTCAAACGGATGGACCGATTTAACTAAAACTTTGTAGATATAAGATACTTTTTAACGCGAGCAAAGCCGCAGGGCACAGCTGGTAAAGTCTTATTTCATAAAAATATATACGGAATAATTTTAGATCAACATATAATGTTATACCGACTTGAAAAAATAAGGGTATACTTTCCAAGTGGTCTAAATAATATTATCTTTATTGAGGTGTTAAACACTTTATATTATTGTACATTGTTACATAGGATCGCATCGTGGCTAAGTTGGTCAGAGCACCTGGAAATGTATCCCAGGAGGTGCGAGTTCGAATCCCGTCAGTACGATGACATTTTGGATTGTGTGTAACAATGCACAATACATAATACCAAACTATAATAAAGACAGAACCTTGGTCACTATCTGCCGGTAATATACCCAAAAAGCTGGCTACGTTACCTCGTTGTATAGATAACATAAATAGTTAGTTATAGTTAAAATTAATAAAGTTGAATCAGTAAATTTTGGGTGCAAATTTATTTATTGAAAATCATCATCATCTTCCTACACTTATCCCACTTAAGTGGGTTCGGTGCAACATTGTATATTGTGTATTTATTTAAAATATTAAAAGAATTAACTTCAACTCATTATTGAACGTTATTTCTATATGCATAGTCTTCCCGTAACATAATGAGAGGCAGACGGAAGGTACTCCACTTACTTGGTTTCATCTATGTAGACTGCTTCAAGAACTTTGGCGGCATACTGTAGGTTTTTTTGTAAAGTCTCTGCGGATATTTCACCTCTGTTTAATTGTCTTAGGAGATATCGTAACCTGTGGACAAAAATAAAATATCTATTTAAGTAACAAAGTTAATACTAAGTAGCGGGACTATTTTGATTAACCCCCGGCCCAAAACGAAGGGGTGTTATAAGTTTGACGTGTATTGTTGTGTATGTGTGTGTCTATCTGTGGCATCGTAGCACCCGGATGAATCGATTTTCATTATTTTTTTTTGTTTGATAGGTGTTTTAATCGAGAGTATTTTTAGCTTTAACTCATCAAAATCGGTTCAGCCGTTTTAAAACTATGAGCTTATTTCTAGTTGATGACGCTATGAAATGAACTTTCATAGGTCTGATCTATTTCAAATTCGATATCCTCTTACTTTAAGTATATTGTAAGATCATGGTAACGTTAACGTGGTGCTGAGACATCGAGTCGAATCGATTTAAATAAAATTGAAGCATTTGTTCAGTATGTAGGCTGTATTAATATACGCACATATACACGTCAAAATCATAAAATAAATGATGATCAAGTAGGTAAACATAGCAAAAGCGAAATTTAACGAATAAATAACCGGCCAAGTGCGTGTCGGGCCACGCGCAGTGTAGGGTTCCGTAGTAGCTTGTTATTCAATGCAAGTCTTTACCCGTTATACACAAGCAACTAGGTACTCCGTCTTTGTCACTTTAAAGGATTTATTCTAAGGATTTTGTATTTGGTACAAAATTATCCAACACCCAAGTTCAACGACTATTACTGCTAAACTAATAAAGTTATCTTAACCGCTATAATTTTCCTTTTAAGTTCATGAAATGCGCTATTATCACGAATTTTTCCAGATTTTTCAAGCCAGCAGTCAGCTTTTAGAGGGGGGGGGGGACGCCCTACTGGAACAAAAGTCAAAGTCAAAGTCAAAGTCAAAGCATTTATTCAGTATATGGGCAAATTAAAAATTAGCACTTACACACGTCAAATAACATTAAATAGATCATATTCAACAAAAAATATAGATATAACAGAAACATAACGCTTTGAATTTACAAAAAAAAAACAAAGGTATTGAGCCATTCAGCTTTCATCTAGACGTCGAACGTCACACTTAAAACACATGTTTAATTCCCCTTATTAATGTAGGGTTGCCAACCGTACCATTACGTGCACCCGCAACCCAGTGCATGTTTCAGTACTTCAGACAATTTTTATCCAAAAAATTGTGAAATAATGAAACATAATAGATAAATAAAACGCAGACTAATTGCAGTACAAATCATGTTCCGAATGGAACTGATTGTCCGACTATCAGCCGCATAATACCGTCGTAACAGGCAACCCTAGATCTGCAAACAAAAGATGAAAACTGATTGACTGTTGAATCTACTGGTGTTTCGGAAGTACTCCCATCAGAGAAGAAACACCAAGAAACTCTATGGGGCTTGTCACTTATTTTAATTCATTTTTTTTAATTCATATTAAATAAATGTTTAATGTACAATAAGTAATTCTATTATCATACAATTTATATTATATCTTGGAGCTTGGGGCATTCAGGCCAAGCATTTTTGTCATTCATATAGTCATTTATTGTATAGTACGATTTCTTCATTAAATTGGATTTTACAAAGGTTTTAAATCTGCTTATAGACAGTTGATCAATATCTTTAGGAAGTTTATTATAAAATCGTATACAGTTCCCCAGAAAAGAACCACTAACTTTCCACAACCTGAATTGAGGTAGAATTAATCTATTTTTGTGTCTTGTATTGAAATTATGTACATCGGACCTCTTATCATACTCATTCAAATTTTTGCGTACATACATAATATTTTCATATATATATTGACATGCCACTGTGAGAATTTTAATCTCCTTAAATTTTTCACGAAGTGAGTCTCGCGACTTCATGGTATATATAGATCGAATAGCCCTTTTTTGTAAAACAAATATAGATTGGATTTCGGCGGCTTTCCCCCATAATAAAATGCCATAGGACATTATACTATGGAAGTAGCTAAAGTAAACCAATCTAGCAGTGGATTCGTCAGTCAAGTTTCTGATTTTACGTACTGCGTATGCAGCGGAGCTCAATCTACCTGCTAGAGCCGATATTTGAGAACCCCATTGTAGTTTTGAATCCAGGGTGATGCCCAAGAATGTAGCGGATTCAACAAATTCTATCGGTACATCGTTTATTAATATCCTGCTATTAATGACACCCTTTCTTACATTTGGCAGCGAGAATTTAATACATTTAGTTTTTTTGGCGTTCAGTAATAAGTTATTGGTTGTAAACCAATTCAAAACCTGTGCGATTGATTTGTTAACATCGTCAAATCCAGGCGCAATCCTATCTATTTTGAATATTAAGGATGTATCATCCGCGAACAAAACAATGTCACATAAGTTTTGCACGAAAGACGGCAAGTCATTAATATAAACTAGAAATAAAAATGGTCCTAAGATCGATCCCTGCGGAACTCCCATTTTTATGAGGGATCCAGATGACCTGACGCCATTGACCTCAACCGTCTGTATTCTATTACTGAGGTAGGATGAGACCAGATCAAGTGCTTTTCCGTTAACGCCGTAGTGTTTTAATTTGCAAATTAGCGTTTTGTGACAGACGCAATCAAACGCTTTAGATAAGTCACAGAAAACGCCGATAGCATCTTGTGCTTTCTCCCAGGCATCAAATATATGTTTAAGAAGATCTACTCCAGCATCAGTAGTAGAACGCCCCTTAGTGAAACCATATTGTTTGTGATTTAAAAGATGATTAATATTAAAATGTGCCAAAAGCTGGTCTAATATAACTTTTTCAAAAACTTTACTGAGCGCCGGTAATATAGAGATTGGTCTATAGTTTGAAGGGTCATTTTTGTTCACTGATTTGTGTAGGGGAATTAATTTACTTTTTTTCATTACATCAGGAAATACACCTTCATCGACGCATCTGTTAAAAATAAACGCTAAGTGAGGGCTAATTGCATTAATAATATAACTAAGTACTTTGGTTGACATACCCCACAGATCCTCGGTTTTCTTTTGATTGAGCATTTTAAAAGTTTTGATAATTGATATTGAAGTTATGTGTCTGAACTCAAACATAGAGTCACATACATTCACACACTTCGATAGTAAAACAAAAGCATCCTTAGGGGAAGAGTTTAAAGGCTGAGTAGTAATAATAGGTACTTGTGAGAAGTACTCAACAAATGTGTTAGCGACATCATTATTATCTATGATTAATTTATTATTAACTTTTAACATAATTTTACCGTCCCTCTGCTTAATTTTTCCAGTTTCTGTATTAATGACTTTCCATGTTGATTTTATTTTGTCATCGGCATGCTTAATTTTTCTACTTAGATGCAGTGATTTTGCTGTCTGACAAACAACTTTAAAAGTTTTTGAATACAATTTTAAGTGATTTATGAATTTAGTATTATGTAAATTAATGGTTTTTTGTGAGTACAAGTTATACAAATTGTTTCTACTTTTATAAATACCAGGAGTTGCCCAGTCATTGAAACGAACCTTCGCACCCTTTCTAACCATTTTAATTTTAAAAATATCATTGAACTCTGCATCTAACATTTGAAATAAAGCACTGCATAGGTCATCAGGATCCTCAGAAAATCTTAGATTCATTAATTGCTTGTCAATGATATCCACAAACTGTTCAACCCGTTTGGTGGTAATGGGCCTGTAAAAATGTTCTTGGCCTTTGATGGATAATTTACATGAAAAAGTGACACTTTGTCCCAGATGGTCCGAGCCAAGTTTATCAAAAATTGCAATTTTTTCGGGTTCACAGTTGCAGAACACATTGTCCAAGCAGGTAGCTGACGAGCTAGTGATTCTTGTTGGCTGATTAAAAAGATGCTTCAGATTGAAGCTTAGAAATAAATTTTTTAATTTGTTGCTGAGCGGAGACTGCTCAATTAAATTAACATTGAAATCGCCACAAACTATTAAAGATTTAGAGGTGTTGAAGACTTTGCTCATTACTTCTTCCATAATTGTTTCAAACATTTTATAATCAGCCGATGGAGGTCTGTATACACAGATGACTATATGTTGCCCCAGCTCTATACAAGATAATTCAACACATCGTTCCACAAACAAAGCTACTATGTCTTTACGCTCTTTAAAGTTACAATTTTCAGTTACATATATTAGTGAGCCACCACGAATTGCCTTTTGTCTAATGAATGTGCTGGCAATTGTATAATTTTTTAATATTGGTAACAAAGTACCTTTCACAAACCAGTGTTCAGTAATACACATTATGTCAACTTTATAATAATTGAGAAATAATTCTAACTCTAAGGCTTTGCTGGAGAGACCTTGTATATTCTGATGAAAAATGTTGATTGAGTCAGGCCTCCCCATTGTCTTAGACATTAGTTTAAACTAACTAAGTCTACTACGCTACAATTACCCTGCATAGTAACACCACTACGTTGGGGCTCGTCTTTGTGATCTGTTACAATATGTAAAACAGGGTCATAAATATTGTATGCTAATAACTTAGCAATGGTCGACTTATTAGTCTTATTGAGATACAAAGTATCCTTTGTCAATATTACTTTACTAATAAATTTGTTGGTTTCAAAATACAAAAAGTCGCTGAAGCGACACGTCAAATTGTACAGTGCCAAGTTCAATTTATGAGCATGCTCATTATAAGAGCAACTACTTGTTTTAAGATACGGGAATGAACAAACTATTATTTTACTAATGCCTCTGCTGGCAATGTCTGACAAAAGTTTAATTAGAATATTAAAATTTGCACTTTAAAGTTTATTATTTCGTAAATGGAGCATTCAATCGAAAAATTGTATTGCAACTCTTAAGTCATTTTAAAATACCTATTCAACGATATCCCACACGATGGGGTAGACGATGAAAAAAAAAATCATCCCCACTTCTCATATAGAGGAGCTACCCTAAAAAAAATATTTTTTACAATTTTATTTCAGCACTTTGTCGGCGTAATTTATATACATACCCCCACAAAATTACAGCTTTCTAGTATTAACGGTCTCTTAGCTAAACCTTGGACAGACAGAAAGACAGACAGACGGACATGACGAAACTATAAGGGTTCCTTGTCAGGACTACGGAACCCTAAAAACAAAAGTAATGAACCATTCAGCTGTCATCCAATCGTTGACGTCAGACTATTAAAAACATATTAAACTAGGGTTGCCAACCATACACGTACGTAGACAAGTACGTAGACAAGTCAGTACCTTACACAATTTTTATATTATAAAACATGTGAAATAGTGAAACACTATTTAAAGAAACGCATACCGATCACAGTACATATCATGATCCGAATGGAACTGATTGTCCGTCTGTCAGCTGCATAATATTGTTTAAATAAAAATGGCAAACCTAGACGATCTGCGGACAAAAGGGGAAAACTGAATGGCTAATAAATCAACCCGTGTTTCCAAAATTTCCATCTCCTGGAATCTGCAGAATACTCAGCTCTTCATCAACTTTCAGCAGAGGCTATCGAGTTTGGGCTCATTAGAATGGACTTTTGAAATTGATATTTTGACATTGAATACATTGATCCGTTAGGGGTAGTTTTCAATTCTGAATTTAAGAGTTATTAATTTACTCTATTTTAGATCAATAATTTTTAATTGTAATGCCTAAAACTGGATGATGGTTTACCGGTGTATAAATATTTGAAGTCTGGGAAAACTTGGAGCAAACAATAGGGAAAGTTTGGTTTTCGTTTACTAGACCCTGTATGAAGAAAGTTCTGTTGTGATTCCCCCACGTCCTGTCAGTCATTGAATTATTTATGATCTAGATAATAAGCAACTCAAAGCGAACCGCTCGTGTAATGTGTAAGCGCTGACGGCCGATTTTAACAGATAAGTTAGATATTAGGTACACTTAGACGCAAAACCCCTTCCAGCATAGATATTCTCATTTTTAACCGACTTCACGAAAAGGAGGAGGTTATCAATTTGTCTGTATGTTTTTTTTTGTGTGTATGTTACGCGATTACTCCGTCAATTCTGAACCGATTCGAATGATGTAATCGGTAGGGTACGTTTCCGAGGTAGTCCCATTGTAATTTCATCGAGATCTGATAAGTATCTCCAGAGATATGACGATAAACGTCTCAAACTTGCTACTGAAATTGACTCGCGGGGCATTGAAGTCGGTTGTTTTAGTTTTTAAACTATCTTAATAATTGGATATATTCGAATTTGCAAGCGTCATTTTGAATTTCGAATATTAATTATTCCGTAAGCTATTTGGTCGCGGATACCTTTCCGATTAATGATTGATTTTTTCAAATTTAAATATCAAAGTAATGGATTAGAGCATTGTGAATTGCAAAGATCTGAGTCGAAGGAATGGCAGTTTCCGAATCAAAATTAGCTTTCGAATTATTGTAAATAGCACAGTTGAATTTTATACTGCATCCGTTAACCTGAGACATATCGTATCATAGATGCGTAGTCTCTCACGGCATGTAATTTGCAATCAACTGGTAATAGTAATTCACTATCATCAATCGAACAACTCAGAGAATCTCCAAAAAAGCCTTTACCGAAGAAAAATGACCTTACAAACAAAACCAATAACAAATTTAGAGAGTACCTTTCTTTCATACATCAGAACTAAAATGTTACTGAAGTTTCGACGGCTAGTTCCAACTAAATACAATTTGTACGGAGGCTCCATAAAAGGGCACTGAGCGCCTAAAAGCGAATAAAGGTTACCCGAGATTGGTTGAGTCGAACCCCACTAAATTGGATTGTGTGCTTCACACGAACCCATCGAGATCCGATCGAATTGTTGGTATTTAGAATTTGATCGGTCAATTTCGGGAGAGCGGTGTATTAACCTACTTTCGATAATTTAATGTCACGTCTTACTTAGGCTGGCCGCAGATTTTTTACTATCGTCCGCGATAGTTAATCGAGCTATCGCTTAAATACAGTTTTGCTACTTTACTGTGTGTTGCTTAAGTAATAAGTTACATGTTTAATGCTTAAACTACCGTTACCGTTATGGTTGCAAACAATTGCTAGAATTGTTGCTTAAGAGATCGAGCATTTAGGACGCACCGCAGCAGGACGGAGCGCATCGCAAAAATCTGTTTAGATCGCTTTAATACATTTCATTATGCCGGGCCGCGGGTGCATAACAAAAATCCGCCGAGATCACTTTCAGCACTGCGGCCCGCCTAATGTGCTCGATCCTTTAGCAACCATTCTTTCGCTTAAACTACTGTTAATAACTCTCACTAGAGTTCAGAATTACCATACTATCGCTTAAGCCTATACTGCTGTCTTGCCGCTTATCCGACCATTCTGTCATTTATGTACCAACTCGTGAACTAGTGTGTGGAAGGTTCTGTTGAAATGAAATTCAGTACTGGTCGCGTTTACTCAAGTGTTAGCAGTCAATTTGAAATCAGCCTTACTGTAAAATTGTAATTATTGAATAGATGTTACATTCACGTTTAATTTATTTGATAGGCTCGTGGGCAAATAGGAAAGGTCTATTTACGGCAGAATCGGGCGGCTGATGATATCACAACAGAATATAAATAAAGTACATTTGTAAGTACAATCCAGCAATCCTCTGCCTACAGGTAATCTATACTAATATTATAAAGAGAGAACATTTGTATTTTTGTATGTTTGTAATGATTTGGCTCAAAAACTACTGAACCGATTTAAACAACTCTTTCACTAATACATAGAATGGACTTTCGGAATGAAAATAGGCTATATATTGTCCCGTTTAAATCAAAGGTACATTCGTGGAGACCTAATTTGCAACCTAAGTCGGTAAAAAAACGGTCGAAAAAACACGTTTCTTACGAACGCCGCTTAATTGAAAATAGATAGAAGAATATTTTCTATGCAAGAGTTGTACAACTTAATAAGACCTACAAATAAGTCCGCGACAGCATATGTCTATCTCTTAAGGTTGACTCACAGTAACCATTTTAATCTTAAAATGTTTGTTAAAAATATTACATAACTTCCAAGGCTATTTTCAAGTATATAGTATTAATCCTTATCCAAATAATTACGTTAATTAGCTTGGCCACATATTATAGATTAAAATTGTCCTTTACAGTATATAATTCAAATGAAAACTCTAGAAGATATCACGAATTTCACATACACGGATCGCAAAATTAATAAAATATTTGCAGTGAAACCACAGATTAGGTCATAGTTACTACGAAAATATTATTGTAAGCTTAGCTATGCTGTAGTAGATCCTCACCGATCACAATCAATTTGAAGTCAATATAGTATAATAATATGATCTATTGTATAAAATAATATTCATCTATATATAATATCATGTTTTAAGCCACCCCGACTGATCTATGTATAATCTTTTCATTAAAAGCATTCCAATGACTCTAAACACGACATTTAAAATCTGAGCTGTAAGTTGGTGAGGATTTGAGTATTCTGTAGAGTCCAGGAGATGTCCAAGCATCAGGTCAATGTTTCCATGTTCTTACAATATCGTTGAAGAAGAAGATTTTCGTATTGATCAGACCTATGAAAGTTGATTTCGTAGCGCAATTAACTAGAAAAAAGCTCATCGTTTTATAACGATTGAACAAATTTTCATGAATCAGAGCTAAGAAAACTCTCGATGAAGACATCTATCAAACAAAAAAAAACTATCAATAATAAAAACAAAATCGGTTCATCCGGTTAGGTGCTAAGATGCTATAGACAGACACACAGATACACACGTTAAACGTATATTGCCCCTACATTGTGCGTCGGGGAACGCGTAAGGTTACGGCGGCAGATGTTCTCCTTGGTGGTAAGCTACTTTTTGGTAGATTTAATGATCCCACTACCACTGTACGAAAACTCATGATTCATGAGTGCACATAAAACTTTCATTGGTAGGTATATAGCTAGGATTAGAACCAACGACCGTCGGATCAGAATCAGGGTAACTATCCTTTACGCCAAAGGGCCGTCCAATATCACTACGTAAGTATTATAAAACAAAGTCCATCACTGCGTCTGTCTGTCTGTTCGCAATAATCTCAATAGCTACTGAACGGATTATCATGCTGTTTTCACCAATAGCCAGAGTGTTTATGAGGAAGGTTTAGGTGCATATTTCGTTAAGATTTTGTGTAAATTGGATGAAATATGAGGATGATTGTTAAATATGTTCATATTTTATATTCGATGCAACAAACTGATGCAAATTTTGTAGGCACATATGTTCTACCCGTGCGAAGCCGGGGCGGGCTGCTAGTATTCAATATAATGATTGTATTTCTCACTTATATAAAATTATAATTTGCGCTTGCGAACAAAACCTGTGTCGGTAGGTAGGGGCCAAAAAAAAATTGTGAGTATAATAGTCGGTAAGTACTTCATAGTTTTTATTCCAGATAGGCAAGAGTTTGATTGGTCAACTATGAAGCACGCTTACCTAGAAGATACATGTTCTCTTATGATTTAAAAACCTGTGGTTATATAATCACTATTCTATATCTATTTACTATTTAAGCGTTTAGTATCTGATATTTGATGGCTTCAATAATTATTTTAATATACCAATATGTGGGTGTTATTATGTATCCATACATGGCCATTTATGGGGATTGATGACTTTCAAGATAACTTAATTGTTAAGTTTTTGATAGGATGTTGATGAAATCGATTGGTAGGAACACATTATAAATATCTGTCTAAATTAATTATCAAAGTATATTCTTAATATTAGACAATAGCTTTTTTTATTTTTTTTATTTTAGTTTTTTTTTAAATGATCATTAATAAAAATATTTGATACTGAAATTTTTACAAAAACAAATATTTATAAACATTGCTTCTTTGCAAATTACGAGTTATGAAACGTTTTCATTTATCCTTAAACATATTCATCACTGACAGAAGTTTGCTGATGAAAAAACCATAGCATGTTTCTTGCGGCTACACAATGGGAAAACTTATGTGCTACGTCATGGCTCGCCATGGAAGTTTAGAACACAGGCGTCATGTTGTCAAAGAACTTTTTTTTTTTTTTTAATCATAAAAAAGGCCTCTCTCACAATTGTGAGTATGTTAGCCTGGTTACTAATCTAATTACATTATATTATCTATGTATTAGTTTGTACAACATTCTGGCTGAGTCCGAAAGTGGCTCAGCCAGAATACTGTTAAAAGCGCCAAATTGTCTTATATTATAACTTAATCTATTTCTACTGTCTTCGTTTCGGACACATTCAATAAGCACATGATACAGATCATCTAAAACATTGCAGTCCGGACAATTGGGTGTAGAAGATTTTCTCATTAAAAATGAAAACTTATTGCATGGAATGTGTCCAGAACGAATTCGTAATGCTGTAACAGTTTCTTTTCTATTCAAAATATGATTGTCAATCCATGTGGCATTCAAAGGTTGTGGCTGTATCGTGCGGTACCAGATACCTTTATCTAAAGATCTTAAATCAATATATTCTTTAAATAAATCTGAACATTGTATCTTAACTAAAGAAATAAAGTTTGTATAAAAAGGAGTATAATCAAGAGAGATCCCGTCGTTGGAAGCTTTTTTGGCTCAACTATCAACTTTATCATTCCCTTCTAGACCAATATGGGATGGTATCCATTGTAGAATAATCTGAACATTTTTTTTTTGTAATTTTATTATTGAGTCTAGAATACTGTAGGCTATCGGTGTACCTCGAAAATTCGAGGTACACCGAGCCAAGTGCTGAAGTGAACTCTTAGAGTCCGTGAGAACTACAACATTAATGAGATAAGTTGATTCTACATATGCCAGAGCTTCTGCAATAGCAACGAGCTCAGCCTCCATAATGGATATTTTTGCATTGATATTGAACATCATGCTCTGTTCTTCATGTTCAAGGTAGAAGGCAGCTCCAATATCCATTCCATTTTTAGATCCGTCTGTAAAGATTTTGTGACTTTCACTATATTTTTGATTAATATATTGGCACGTCAATAATTTTAAATGATAAGTATTGAAGTTACGTTTAGGTTTTGATATTGATTCTACTGTATCGTTAATTATCGTAGATATATCTATATTAGTTACCCAAGTATCTAGAGAGAACATACCAGCTTTACTACTGGAACTAATTGACAAATGATTGAGGCTATCATTTAAGTAAGTTAATAGCGGTTTTTTCTTGTTAATCCAATATTGACTACTGCGTAAACTACTCAGTTCTGAGATTGTTTGAATTATACTGTTATTTGAAGCTGATTTACAACGCAACCAGTATTTTCCAGCTAGATATCTTCGACGCAAATATAATGGATGGAGGTTGAGCTCGCTCTCCATAACGTGAATTGGTGTAGATCTTATGAAGCCGCCGATGTCTCTCATGGCCTGGTTTTGAGCTCTATCAATTACAATTAAAGTTGTTTTAGCGCTATTGTCATACAAGAAACTGGCATAGTCAATGCGACTTCGTAAGATAGAAATATATAATGTTCGTAGATGTTTGGGGTGCATTCCCCAACCTGAGCCAGCCAGAACTTTAAATATATTAAGGAACTTTACTACTTTATCATGCGTTTCGCATATATGTTTCCGCCATCTGAGTGAACGATCCAGCCACACCCCTAAGTATTTTACACAGTCCACAATTTCAAGAGCATTATTATTAATCATTATGTTTGGATTCACCAAACGTCTTTGCTGTCCTTTTCTAAATAAACACCTTACTCTTCGATGTGGATATATCTAAATTAAGGTGCCTAAATAATTCAGTTAATGTGTCTAAGGCTGTTTGAATTTGTGTACTGGCTTCCAATATGCTATTTGAGGTAACATATAGGACGAAGTCATCAGCATATTGCGATATAGATATATTGCGGATTGACTTGCATATATGGATAGTTGCGACATTAAACAATAAAGGTGACACTGGGTCCCCTTGACTCAGTCCACGTCCTGTGCATCTAATGATGTTATAATCTGAACCTTCAATGTTTAATAATCTCTCCTTTAGATATGTCCATAGATAATTACAAAACATAGACCCAACTCCAATTTGGTCTAAAGTCAATAAAATGCTAGTTACATCTACATTATTATACGCATTTTCTAGATCAACGAAACAGCCAATAGTTAACTGATCTCTTAAAAATCCAATTTGAATATTATATATATAACTAAATCGCTTAAATTATCTAAACAGGAACGACCCTTCCTGAATCCAGCCATTTGATCAGCAAAAAGTCCATTGTGTTCGAGATACCATTCCAGTCTGTTATTAATAATAGAGTGGAGGATCTTACATAGACAAGAGATGAGAGCAATAGGTCTAAGTGAGGAGACTGAGGATAGATCTCTGCCTGGCTTTGGAATAGGGACTATTCGGATTTGGCGCCACTGACATGGTATAAAACTTGCTGATAGAAAAATATTATAAAAGGAAAGGAGTATGTTTTTACCGATATTAGGGAGGTTTTTAATCATTGAATATGATATATGATCAGATCCAGGTGCTGTGTCTTTATCTTTTATACACTTCTCAAATTCCTGCTTAGTAACATGACTTTCTAGTTTTGAATTTCTAGATGAGAAGTGAGGGTGCGGTGGAATTGTAAAATCTGGACAGAGATTACATAAGAGAGTTTCTGCTAGTGAATGATCTATATTATTTTTAGGTGATCTATAGCCTTTGAGCCACTTCATGTGGCGCCACATATCACTCACTGACGTGGTTTGATCAATAGAAGTACAACGATTATGCCATGATTCACTTCGCGCAGTCTGAATTAACTTTTGTGAATCTGCAATTTTTTTATTTAATGTATCCAAATTAAATGGAGTTGGGTTTTCTCTAAATTGCGCTAAAGCGAGTCTTCTCTGTGCTACAGGTTGTGAAAGAGTTGGAGTCCAGTATGGCTTAGGCGTAAATTTACTTTTAGGGTTTAAACAAATTTTAATGAACGGAATGCTAACGTCTGCAGCCATATTTAAAATGTTTACAAATAAATTATAACTGTGCTGTAAATTATTCTCACAGATTTTAAAATGCATAAGGTGTTCATTTAAATAATCCTGATATAGACTCCAGTTGGCTTTTTTATAATTTCTTTTTTTATCGTGACTTGGTGTGAAAAAAATTGATGTAGATAGTTTAATTATGAGATGATCGCTGCCTAGTGATTCTCTAGTGACCTGCCAGTTAAATTTATAAGCTATATCTGATGACACTATAGATATATCTGGGGCTGACTGTTGCAAGTTACCGTTTACTAATTTCAGTCTAGTGGCAGTTCCGTCATTTAATGTAATAAAATTATTATCTACAATAGAATCAAAAATTTGTCTGCCTCTAATGTCTGTCTTACTGGACCAGTTAGAATGGTGCCCATTGTAGTCTCCTATAATCACAGTCTTATCACTAACTAACGAAAAAATTGTATCCCAATCAGCCGGCATTGTGCGGATATTTGGTGGAACATATATTGACATAACATTTTCTATAAATTCACAATTCAACAGCTTTACCCTTATGATTTCTATGCCATTATTTACTAATTGAACGGGACATAATTGCGCTTTCACTGATCTATGAGTCACTATTGCAACACCACCATATGAGTCCATCCTATCTCGCCTAAATATATTATAATCTTTAACTGAAAATGAACTACCAGGCTCCAACCAAGTCTCACTTAACCCTAAAATATGAATTTGGTCTCGACATAACAAATGTTCTAAGGCTGCTAATTTAGGTCTTACACTTTGTGCGTTCCAATGCGCAATATTTACTTTAAGAACTTTATCCATAATTGTTGACGATCTTTAATAAAAAAGACCAGTCTGGTATATTGTCAAAGATCAAAGATATTATGAATTCTACACATATTTGAATAATATTTTGTATTTTATCTGTAGTTGGTTGATTCCTCTCTAAAATAATATTTTTAATTTGTAACCATAAGCTTTTAAAGGAACTGAGTAGCTTCTGTCTATTTATATAATTTTGTTCAATACCAGACTGGTCTTTTGTATCAGATTCATCATATTCCATGTCACTTATACCATCATTATCTACTGCATCGTTTGATATAATTCTTCTCTTCTTACGTCTGTCATTCCTTTTGTTTGCTTTCGGAGTGGCCTCGGGTCCGTCTTCTACCTGTGACTTTGCTGGAGCTTCTTCACTTGGGAGCATAGCGGCCTTCTCAGCGTAGGTAGGTTTCGAAGGTACCAGTGGTTTTGCCTGAGGTGCTGCTGCTGCAGGTGTCAGGGACGACGAAGGTGTAGTGTCCGTGCGTATCGGTATGTCACGGGGAACGTAATTTGTTATTGCCTTCCTGTAAGAACAGTTACGCTCGGCCATAGTGTCTCTTATTGTCCTCTCCTTGATGTATACCGGACAGTTTTTATGCATTGCTTCGTGGTCGCCAGTGCAGTTTATACATTTGTAGGCGGTGGAATTACACGTTTCATGTTTACCGGCGCATTTGGGACAGTACGACTCTTTGGACGAACACATCTTATTGGTGTGCCCAAATCTCCAACACTCTGAGCACTGGGTGACGGGGAAAACGTAAGGTTCTAGTTTAACCATCATATCAAAAATTTCGATGTGTGAAGGTAACTCAGGGCCCTTGAGTCCCACGCGTACCGACTCACTGTCTACCCATTCGGATCCGTTCTTCCGCTTGAGGCGCCTTACATTAAACACCTCCATGTCGCATGAAATAGATTGCATTAATTCGTCTTCAGTGAGATCTAATTCTATGTTTTTAATTACTCCATAAGATAACCCAACCTCATACGGCCGCTGGAATCGCCATCCCTTACCGATGAAATATTCGCATTTTATTAGTATATCCGAGGTACCAACGTCTAGCTCGACGCTTATCTTATGGGGGTTAATGTATTTAACCTTCGATGTGTTAGGTATGTTATTATTCCGAAACAATTTCGCGAGAGCGAATTGCTTCGGAAATGGTTCTTTTGAAGTGATAATGAGTTCCATGCCCTCTCTTAGCTCGCGCCTTCTTTGTTTTCTTTCCTTGACTACATTCCATGAGTTACCGGGTTCCTCCTCCATGGTTCGTTTTTTAGGTCAAAGAACTTAGTTTCAAGTTTTTTACCGACTTCAAAAACGAGGAGGTTCTCAATTCAGTTTATTCTTTTATTTTATTGAAGTGTAAACTTTTTAGAGGCGTTGAGAACTTTTTAAGATGGGTAAAAAATGTTAAATTCGCGTCAGGACCTCGCGTCAGAACACGTGACCTGATCAAAAATTCGTTAAATATAGGGAGAGTAGACTAATTGCACAACGTTAATGTTTAAGTTTTCACTTTTGCCGGCACTCCCGGACAACGGTGCAACACGTGATTTTTAGGGTTCCGTACCTCAAAAGGTAAAAAAAAGCAACCATTATAAGATCATTTTCTTGTTCGTCTGTCCGTCTGTCTGTCTGTCTGTCTGTCCGTGTGTCACCACCGATTTGCTCAGGAACGGGTGGACCTAGCAAGTTGAAATTTTACCAGATACTGAGGTCTATAGTCCCTATTAGGTGTATAAAATTCAAGGTGCTGAGTCAACACGATAAAAAGATATGGGCAAATTTAGATTTTCGCAAAAACTTGTAAGTACCAAAATGTACCTTAATTTTCAACTTTTTTATTTTTCGAAATTTTTCCCCTAATTATGCTGTACGACCTTGCTTTTGACCAAAATTGACAATTCTAGGTCAACCGGAAGTACCCTATAGGTTTTTGGTCGAAAACCTATAGGGTACTTTCCTTTGATTTAGAATCATGAAATTTGGCAAGAAGCAAGGTCTTACAGCACAAGTAAAGGAAAAATTCCAAAAAATAAAAAGTAGTTGAAAATTAAAGGGTGCCCCCCCCATACATAGATATAGACCTCTGAGTTATATGAGCGCTGATACAATTTAGAGGTCTAGCTTAATTGGTACTAACCAAGAAGCCTCGGTGGGCGAGTCCAACTCGACTTAGCCGGTTTTATTTTATTTGAGTTACAGATTACAGAAGTACAGTGTAGTACAGATTGTGTTACAGAACTCCTGAATTTATTAACCAATATGAAAAAATCATGTTTTGTTTAAGAGGGATCATACTTCCCGTTTGGTCCCATTATTACAATTTTGATTTTAAAATTATCGTGAATTTGTAACATTATTATTGTTATATACCGGCTGTAATTCACGTACCTTTAGTCGAATTTTCTCGACCTAGGTTTCGAGCGAGTCAGTCGCTCTTCCGCGGGAGTGAGGTCACGCGGTGAGATCGCGATGTTCACTGCGGGCCGCCGCTCGCTGCGCTCGTCTTGATAGCCGGTGTGGGGGCGGACTCGGCGGCGATTGGGAACGGCTGTGCCTTTTTGGTACCGAGGATGCCTGAGATAGCCCGAATGATGTCATCGTCGGTTCTTCATCGCTGCTACTCCTATCGCCAGAAGTACCGTCGCAAACAATGCTGGCTGTGTCACACTCCAGACTGACTGACACTTTCTTTTTCGAGGACGCATTAAGAATCGGTTTCCACGCTGACGGCAAGGTCCATCCACTATCTCGGTTGTCTATTTATCTCAATAGCCTCACGTACTTTTCTAGGTACAAAGAACTTCTCTCTAGCTAGTACGGAGGCTTTATCGAATCGGATAAAGTGGTTTGTATCCGCGAGATGTGCATGCTCCGCGATGGCGGATCTTGTCGTGTCCGAATTCTAAATGCTCCTTATGTGTTCCGTAAGTCTAGTCGTGATTTTGCGTCGAGTTTCTCCCACGTAGCTCTTGCCACAGTCGCATGGTATTCTGTACACGCCCGGAACGTTCAGCTCGTCCTTGTCCTTCGCTGGCCCGCAGTGAACATCGCGATTTCACCGCGTGACCTCACTCCCGAGGAAGAGCGACTGACTCGCTCGAAACCTAGGTCGAGAAAATTCGACTAAAAGTACGTGAATTACAGCCGGTATATAACAATAATAATTATTACAATTCATCAAGATTTGATAAGTGTCTCCAGAGGTATAGAAATAAACACCTCACATTTGCAACTGAAAGTGACTCGCGAAGTTATTGAGGTTTTTTGATACCAACCCGCGATTTTTACGGCCCAATATAGATTACTTGCTCAGTCCTAAAAATCTCTGCCATTAATTGTCTACATTGACTTAAAATGTCCAAATAAGCATTTTCTTCTAAATAGCATTTCAAAAATATCAGCGCTGAAATCATATTGTAAAATTGGTATTATGAACACTAAGTGTGCTCTTATATTTGTGAAGGCAATTTCGAAGCTATCAGACGTAATTCAATTTTTCACAAAGCAATAGATTTTAGAGCACAAATATTGGTAATTATGGATATTATCATGAAACTTCAGACGTAAACTAAATTAAATTTTAGCCTAGGCTACGTTTAACCTTCATAAAATGTAAGCAAGTTTTTTTAAGATCTTCATATTCTGGATTCTGGAAACCTGCCTGTTTCAAGGGTAATATAGATAGGCGCAAAATGTAGATATCTAGGCAGATTCTAAGGTTGATGCTATCATTCACCGTCGTTTAATACGTACTGAATATAGAATACCTAAAAATATTAAATTTCCTTTTTAATCAGATCACTGTGGGTATAATAAGTTTTCATCATAATCATCATCATCAGCGTGTACTAGTCTACTGCTGGACATAGGCATCTTCAATTGCTCGCGATTGAGCTGGATCCTCGACTAATCTTATCCAGCATTCTCCGAACATAATCGATCTACTCCAGCTAGTCTGAGGGCGTCCAACGCTACGTTTGCCTATTCGCGGTCTCCACTCAAGAACGGTCCACGAAAGCGGTTGCCGGTTCTTCAGCTAATGTGGCGGGCCCACTGCCACTTCAGCTTCCAAATCTAATACTATAAGAACCTTTGTCCTGACATACTGACTGACTGACTGACTGACTGACTGACTGACTCACTGACTGACTGACAGACAACGCATAGCCTAAACCGCTGGTCGTAGAGACGTTAAATTTGGAGGGTATATTTGTCTTAGTACGTAAAGGTGTACTAAGTAAGGATTTTCCAAAATTCAACCCTTAAGGGGATGAAATGGGGGTTCAAAGTTTGTATGGAGAAACAAGATTAGATAGTCTTTTCTCTCTGAAACTTTACACAAGTGCTTCTGTAAAAAAATTTGGAAATACGTGTTTTAGGTTTTTTTTAAATTATAAAATATTATATACCCCTAAAAGGGTGAAATGGGGTAACAAAGTGTGAAAATCAATATTGTTTCGGATTGCGATGAAATTGGTATGCAGATAGTTATTACGAAGTTAGTTACCTCTGAGAAAGGATTTTCCAAAATTCACCCTTGAAGGGGATGAAACGGGGGTTCAAAGTTTGTATGGAAAAACAAGATAAGATAGTTTTTTGTATTCGAAACTCAACACAAGTGCTTCAGTAAATAATTAAGTAATAACATAATATATCAGGCTTTTTCGAAATTTTAACTCCTAAGAGGGTGAAATGGGGTAACAGATTCTGAAAATCAATATTGTTTTGGATTGTACTGAAATGTGGTATGCAGATAGTTATTATGACGTTGGTATCTGTTAAGAAAGGATTTTCCAAAAAATCACCCCTTAAGGGGATAAAATCAGGTTCAAAGTTTGTATGGAGAAATAAGATTAGATAGTATTTTTATTGAAACTTCACACAAGTACTTTAGTATACAGATAAGTAAATACGTGTCTCAGAATTTTTCAAAATTCCACCCCAAGAAGGTGAAGTGGGGTAATAAAGTCTGAAATCAATATTGTTTCGGATTGCGCTGAAATTTGGCATGCAGATAGTTGTTTTGACGTAGGTATCCCGTTAAGAAAGGATTTTTCATAATTCACTCTTTAAGGGGATGAAGCGGGGGTGCAAAGTTTGGATAGTCTTTTTATTCGAAACTTCACACAAGTACTTCTGTAAATAAATAATTAAATACGAGTGTCAGGCTATTTCAAAATGCCACTCCGAAGAGGGTGAAGTGGGGTTACAAAGTCTAAAATTCAATATTGTTTCAGATTGCGCTGTAATTTACAATGCAGATAGTTCTTATGACGTAGGTATCCGATAAGAAAGGATTTTCCATATTCACCTCTTAAGGAGACGGAATAATGTTTGTATGGCAAAACAAGATGAGATAGTCTGTTTTATTCGAAACTTTACTTAAGTACTTCGGAAATAAATAAGAAAATTCGTGTTGCAGGATTTTTCGAAATGGGGTAGGTAACAAAGTCTGAAAATCAATATGGTTTTTTAGGTTTTATAAATATGAATCCCTATTTCCTTTAGTCACGCGATAACTTGAAAACGGATGAACCGATTTGGCTAATTCTTTTTTGATGTCTTTTATGATAGAGAGGTTTTTACAAAAGAAACGTTATAAGTAAATAAATGAAGTTTATAACGCGGGCGAAGCGGCGGGGTACTTCTAGTACATGTATATTCTCGGAGTTTTTCTGAAGGATCGAATTCGTAACGAACTGAATCTGATAGATTTTTGTGATGTTTTGTTTTATTTGTGATGAAAATGTAATTAATAATAGTTATGGACACTATTTTTACCACTGGTAACTATTTCATGTTTTTTTTTTAATTTTAAGAAGACAAGCACGACGCTCACCTGATGGTAAGCGATGACGTTTACCTATAACAGATACAGCGGCATGCAATATTCTGGATTGCCAGAATTTTGCATGTCACTGCACTGCGCCTGTTACCTTGAGACATAAAGGTGTCGAGTCTCACATGCCCTGTAATTTCACTGGACACCTTGCCATTTCAACCGAAAAACATTCCTAATATACGGCTGAAAATTAATTGGCAAAGTGGTGGTCCCACCCCAGGCGGATTAGCAAAAGTCCTACCACTGACTAAATCCGCCTGATTTCCTTTAAAAAAGTAGCTTACCACCATCACGGAGAAAATCTACCGCCATTAGCTTACGGTGTTCCGGCAGTACACAGCCCTTGTCAGTCAAAGCATTCTAAACTTAGCGTGTTCACTATCTGCGACCTCATCATCGCTTACCACCAGGCGAGATAGTGGCCAAATCCTTGCCTATAAGATATCAAAAAAAAATATTTGAAGTTTATTTCAAGACATAAAGATGAAACTTAATAAATCAAAACTAGGTATACTTTTTACACTGATAGTTTTGTAAAATTATTTATTCATTCGATCTCGCACAAAACATAGACAACGTAATCAAAAATACGAGTCTGAAATCATACGTAGGTACTAAAAACAAAGGTCAACACGAATCGCGCACTCAATGAAGTGTGAGCTCGACAAAGCGTGCAAAATAAACGAACGATAGAAATGAACAAATAGGACTAAAAGTAACAAAACATGATGGCGCATTTTCATAGGTCCTAAAGGGATCTAGCATGCAGACATCCATTTCCAGTCAATGTTGCTCTACGCTTTATGGATACAAGTTATGGGAAATCGAATTTTATGACGACTTATTTAGTGTTTGTCATTTATTATAACGTACGTTGTACGTACGAATGTATTACAATTCAGGTTATATCGTTTTGTTATAAAATGATTTTCAAATAGTGCTACAATGTTGAATATAACAATTAAGATATTTTAATGTGAACGTACCGGCTTTTGTTCACGTGTATTTACTTCGGATATGCTCCGACCAGGTTTCAATCTAATACGTAGGTCATCTTCTGGGAGCGGCTAGGATGGCGGCAACGCACGTCCTATCGCCCGCGCTTCCCGGCACAAGTTGGCGAGTTGGTCGGAGCATATCCGAAGTAAATACACGCAAACTAAAGCCGGTACGTTCACATTAAAATGAATAATTTTCGCGAAATCTTTCTAACTAAAATAATTAAGATAGTTCAAAAACTAAAAAAAACTATTTCCATATTGCGCTAGTTTCATTAGCAAGTTTGAGACGTTTATCGTCATATCTCTGGAGATACTTATCAAATCTCGATAAAATTACAATGGGACTACTTTGAAAATTTGCCCTACCAATTAAAAAAATAATCATTCGAATCGGTTTTTGAAATCGGTTGAAAACCGCAGTAGTTAAGCATCTCATATTGAATTATACTGTTCCTTTACATTATTACGAGAACGACGAACGAGGGATTGAATTTAATTCCAATAACAAATTGCTCCTATTGTGCTAAGAAAGAAAGCTATTATTATATTTTTATTATAATAATTGGACGTCGGTGGCTATTGGATTATGTTTCTAAAGGTAACAGAGATAAGTGTAATTTATTTGAGGTTTAGGGGTATGGTTTAGCCTATGGCTACAAAGTTAAGTGGGTCCTTCGCTAAGCGTAGCTTTGAGTAACCGTGACAACGTTAGGTATGTAAGTCAACGTCTCTGTATATTGAGTTTATAACATACTAGCTACGTCCCGCGGCCTGCCCGCATTCAATCCAAGTCATAAACCTTCCTCGTGAATAACTCTATCTATTGATGAAAAAATATTAAATAATGAATTACGAATAGTGAAGGAGTTTTAATTGATAAATGGTCAACACTTTGTAAAGACACACTTTGTACAGACACACACACAGACAGACATATTAGATACATATAAACTTTAAATATTAGTTAGTAGTTTAGATATATTTCATTTACCATGCATCTTAAAGATTACTCTTACTAAACATGGAACAGTTACGTTCTCCAATTTACCTGTTCAAAATTAAATTAATGGTTGGACGAAGTACAACGTGTGTTGCAGTGGCAGGGTGATATAGACTATTCACAGTACCCTTAGTATGAGTTTTCATACCAAATTCGATATCGTATATATAGTATGAAATATAGTACAGCGCCTCTAGCGGTTACCACACATCACTAAATTTAGACCAATCAAGGAGCGAGAATGTGAGATCTGTCAAAAGCGTTTTAAGATAAAAACTCGTACTAAGGGTACAGAACAATTTTATAAATGGGAATATAAAGGACAATAATGGTATTTTATTCTATATGAAAAAAATCTAAAAATATATTATTGAGATAGCTTAGGCAAAAAGCAGTTAGAAAACGTTTTAGTTCATAAAATAGCAAACTAAATTTTAATATTTATTTCAAAGGTCTCAGCTTTTTAAATCTGTTTCATAACACCATTAAATAGTAGCCGCCATGTCGCCTTGTTATTACGTCATACGGCTATGTAAACATAGAAGTGTCAACTGTCAACTATCATATCACTGCATTTGTTTACACAGCCAACTGACGTCATGACCACAGAGCAATATAGGGTCCACTGCGTCCAGAATCTTTGTCAAATTACGCGCGAAAATGTATTTAGTTGTTCATTAGCACTATAGAATCTAATTGATACTTTTTTCAAAGATGGGTGTAATACCCTATTGTTTTGCTGGATATTTTTGTTGTAAAACATTTCACAAAATATTGTGAGATAGTAATTGGCACGGCAATCTCTCTCAAATATTCCTGAAAGCTTTTACGTAAACAGGAATTCTTCGTTTTTCTTCGTACAATCAACAATTCTTGGTATCACAGAATGTTTATAAAGTTTGTGTTTTTAACAAAGCAATATTGATTTTCAGCCTCTATTGCTTTGCCTACACAAGATTATGCTCATGTCGGTGGTAACTATTATAATGAATTCATCAGTAGCCATGTACCGATTAATTAGAATATTATTGTAATAGGCTTTAGGGTGGTAATATCTTGTAGCTGTATCTTATAGCCGTAATTTGAATAATCGGATAAAATAATTTGAGGGCCCGGTGGCGTAAACGGGAGAACGGTCGGCTTTGATGCCAGAGGTACCAAGTTCAAGCCCCGCCGTACACCAATGGATTTTTCTGTCTTAAAATTTATGTGCGCTTTTCACAGTGGCCCTCCAGTATTAGAAAAACATAGTTAAGAAACCAACAAACCCCGCATGGTGGTAGGACACTATCTAGTGTCCGCCTGACCAGCTACCATCCTCAAGCAAGAAAATCTGCCGCCAAACATCTAATGTGTTCCGGCAGCTATCCTTGAGAGCTAGTTCCCATTCTAGGCCCAGCGTGCTTACTATCTTCGACCGCATCATCACTTACCTACAGGTGAGATAATGGTCAAACGCTAGCCTATAAGAGATATAAAAAAAACATCTCCCGCCATAGGTTAATATTAAACGTACTTTGAGAAAGTGTACTGTTAGCAAATAAGTCACAAGCTGCATAGGGTTTTCATTTGTTTCAGAGCACCTATTGAACACCCTATACAGTACTTTTAAACTAAATAGCTTAATTTAATGGCGTGAAGATTTTGACAAATGAATAGCGGTAAATTTGACACAAGTAGGGCCCGGTTTTCCCGGTTCCTGATAGCGCTTTGCTGATAGCTTTTATATGGCGTCATGTATCAGATAACTAACGCATTATCATGAACTGGTGAAACTGGCCCTAAATGTTTATAAATACAGGGGTAGTAAGTGAAAATTAACAGGAAAACTTCTTAAGTTTTGATATTTTACAATGCAATGTCAATAATTTAAGAGTGTTTAAAAATCTAAAAAATCTAGTAAATTTCAGTATCAAGTATGATGTGTTTTATGTCGATATCTCTGGAGATACTTGTCAGATTTTTTCTACAATTCTGAAATATAACGAAATAATGCATGATGAAAATGTTACTCCACACTGACACCACATTAGTATCTACACTGCACCCGTGTCAAGCCGGGGCGGGTCGCTATTAAAATATAAAAAAGTTTATTAACTTAACATTATATGTATAAAGGTTGCTTATACATTGGGTGTATTTAGGTAATAGAAGTAACTAAAATCCAATTCTCTAATGATAAATTGTATTACACAATATCCAACCGAGACGACGTCCATTACCCATTTCAAGCATTTTGTAACATCACCGAGAGCAAACTCTAAGGTCCATCAATCAGTCTGTAGAGGTCTAGACAGTGTATCAACTGGGAAAGAAATCGAGCCTTTTCAAAGGGTATTTACGCTTCAGCATTATCGTCTGTTAGGTCAACCTATTTTGTTCGCTAAATAGTTTATCAATAGGAACACGCTTTTAATTATAGGGTTGCGTATTCTATAAGAAAATAAAGGAACCATGACACTCGCAAGATTACATCATCATCATCAGTGTCAACAGTCAGCGTGTATATCAACAATAATTGTTTATTTGTACTTACAACATACACCTGTACATAGATAATTTTTTACTGAATTCAAAAAAGAGGAGGTTCTCAATTCGGTGGTTTTAAATTGTTTTATGTTTGTTCAGGCATAACTCCGTCATAATATAAGTAAATCTCTAGAGATACTTATCAGATCTTAATAATGGGATCATCTTGGAGATAAGCGCTACCCTTGGCAAAAATAATCATTCAAAATCAGTTCACAATTGGTTGAGTAAACGCGTAACAAACTTAAAAAACATACAGACCAATTTAGAACCTCCTCCTTTATGGAAGTAGGGTTGAAAATTACCTTAATTGTCTGTCTATCTAGACTCTTGATAGACAGATAGTACAAGATATAGACAGGTGTCTGTAGTTTATATTAGAGTATTTATCGCAAGCGTGTAAAGTCGAATATAAGTAAACAATTTCTTCTAAATTTTGTTATCCTTTAAAGTCTGGCTTAAAGCCCTCTTTATTGAATTACCTTAGCGACTTTCTAATTGTTCATTTGATTACAAGAATTGATTAGCTATTATCATGTTTCGCCTGGATTATTTTGTTTATCATCATTAGAACGTCTCGGAATGTCTAAACCTTTAAGATGAATTGTTTTGATATAAGTTTGCCTTTTCGAAAGGATCGTTGTACTAAAGGTTACTGAAGATTTATACGCTCTCTATCTTTTTAATTGCAAGTATTTTTACAAAATTGAAAGTTTAATGAAGTAAGTGCACCTAAGTATTTACTTGCTAACTTACGATCGTATTCATGAAGATTTTGACGGACGCATAGCGGTGGATTTGACACAAGTCATGTCAATAATTTCAATGTCAATATTGGTTTGAATTACACTAACACTAGGCGACATGCGACAACGACAGCTCGACGACTAGACGCGACGTCCGAAGACAGGCTGCGGCCGACAATTTTCATATATTTTGTTCAAAACTCTACACACTTGGCGCCAGAGTTGCGGAATCGCGTTGACGTGCTATGCTAATCTAATATATAAAATTCTCGTGTCACAGTTTTCGTTGCCATACTCCTCCGAAACGGCTTGACCGATTTTGATGAAATTTTTTGTGCTTATCCGGTATCTATGAGAATCGGCCAACATCTATTTTTAACCGACTTCAAAAAAAGGAGGAGGTTTCTCAATTCGACCGTATATATATATATATATATATATATTTTTTTTTTTTTAATGTTTGTTCGCGGATAACTTCGTCGTTTATGAACCGATTTCGATTATTCTTTTTTGTTCGAAAGGAGATATCCCAAGTGTGGTACCATGGTAATTTTATCGAGGTATGATAAGTATCTCCAGAGATATTGAGATAAACATCTCAAAATTGGTACTGAAAATGAATAGCGCGGCATTGAAGTCGGTTGTTTTTTAGTTTTTAAACGATATTATATATTATTCATCCCCCTAAATGTTAGGGGTAGTCCACCCCTAAATTTTTAATTTCTATTTTTTTATGATACAACATACAAAAATACATACAATCCTCAATTTTCACCCTTCTACGATCAACCCTTATTTTTTAATAGCCATATTAGTAATTTAATCATTTTTCCTCTCCGGTCGAAAACTGAAATTATTTATATGGCAAAACAACGTTTGCCGGGTCAGCTAGTATAATATATAATATTATAAAAACGTTCTTAATTCTGTCACTCTGTCTGTTTATTATCTAATCACGCCTAAACGGACGATCCGATCTTACTGAAATTTGGCAAGGAGATACTTTATAGCATGAGGGAGAACATAGGCTACTAAATTCTTGGTGTACGTGAACAAAGTCGCGGGTATCAGCTAGTATTTATAATGCCTAAATACAGTTAAATGCTTTTGATTTTGATAATTTTGTCGCGGAATCGATAACCGTAGGAGTAAATGTGTCGTCTTCTAAAAACAGCGAAATACCTAACAATGTGAAGAAATGTGACAAGATAGAGTAGATGTGGCTGAAAAGCCGAAGAGGCCTATGTTCAACAGTGGAATAGTATTAGTAAACTTTAAACTTTCGCGATTTAGTTATAAATATCAAGATAAGGGACTTATCGCGCTTATTGGAATAGTATTGGTTGACGATGATCAATTAAGTACTGAATGATAACACTTTTTTGCACACAAAAGAAACATGATACAAAGAATAATACAAAAGACACAGTACAAACGGCGGTCTTATCGCTAAATAGCGATCTCTTCCAGACAACCGCTTAATATACGAACTCTGTTAAAATTATAAAAATAGAGTGCAAGAATAACATCTTAACTTTAATTAATCTAATAAACTGGCCAAGTGCAAGTCGGACTCGCACTCGTAGGGTTCCGTACCACACTACAGTATTTTATAAGATCGAGCAAAAAATACCACTATAATTTTTCGCCAGCAAAAATAATAATTAATAAACATTTCGTTTCTTATAACGCCATTTAACGTCTAACAAAGGTGTTAGGGATCGACATTTGCCGGTGGTAGGTGCGCGTCGTCGTGTTCACACTTTGCTAGTTCCGTCGGCAAGAACTAACTTAGTAGAGTTCGCACCATTGTCACGAGCCATACGACTGATTAACGTAATATCATTAAATATAGACATATTTTTGTGCAGCCTGCCGAAATTCAAAGAGGCGGCTCAAAATTCTGTGGAAAATTTATAAAAATATTGTTTATATTACTGAATTTTTAATTTCATTTTTTTATTATTTCTAATCTTAATTACGTTTTAATTGTTTATTTTGTCAATATTATATTTTCTGTAACATCGATTTAGTGCTTACTGTTATGATGTTATGTCTGATTTGTGTAAATAAATAAATAAATAAATAAATAAATTTAAATATAACGCCATCTATGGCACGTTTACCTAACTAAGCGTTCATAGATGGCGTGAAATGCCGAAAAAAACACGTTTCTTGTATGGAGCCCTCTATTATCTTTAACTTTATTCTATTTTTAGTATTTGTTGTTATAGCGGCAACAGAAATACATCATCTGTGAAAACTTCAACTATCTAACTATCACGGTTCATGAGATACAGCATAGTGACAGACGGACAGCTTTATTTTTTATCTTTTCTATTTATAGTAATAAGTACTCTTTATTTCTATGATATGAAATAGTTAAGATATAATATAAACTTTAAAAATGCAATGCGAGTCAGTTTCTGTAGCAAGTTTGAGGTGTTTAGTTAGTTACCTAATATTATTAATGGGGCTGGAAATGGATCGGATTACAAACCTTAGAAACGAACCGAAAATACTCGAACGGCTAAAATATTTCACTATTATTTTTAGTGGGCAAGTAACCCACCAAATTTAAAAAAAGGGTAAATAAAGTTACCCGAACTCAGTAAATATGGTTTTAACCCCACAATACGACTGTAAATATTCTTATAGCACTTGTTTCAGACCGGTTGGTCTACCTGTTGGGTCTTGGATTATTAAGGAAACATACACCAAACGAGTGAGAACTTTACTGTATACTGAGCTACAAGAACGTTTTGTTTAACCCTTCAACTCAGTAAATGAATAAAGTAGTAGAAGATAACAGTGAACATTAAGCTTTATGTTTATCTCTGGACGGATAATAACGGTACCAACTAATACCTAACGCCTGTTGCTTCTTCGTGACCTGTCTTCTCTTCAAAACTGGTTACACTGAATAATAGGCTGGCTATCATCTTATCTATTAGCAACACATCATTGGTCCTTTTTGCAAATTGAATAAATAACAGCTCCCTAAATTTACATAACCAAAGGATAAAAGAGATTGGCAACGTACTGACTCCACACATTATGAATTTCTATTTACGTAAAACAGTGTATCTTTCAGCTTTGCAAAACATTAAATTACAACTCAGCACGGTTATTTGCAGTACAAAGGCTTATGGACTCCTGAGCCATCCTAAACTAATAACAAGTAGGTATCCGTACATTATACGTCCTTAGAGAGTATCTGAACCAACGAGTATAAGGCGATTCGCACACTGCACCGTATTACGTAGCGTAGCGCGGGAGTACGTGGTATTACGTTGTTTGCAAGTATCTGTGTTTGTATAGGAAACGCGCGTAGCGCAACACACCGAAAACAGTGTTGCATATCACGCGCCTACATGCGGAGAAACACGCAACCCCGCGCGTGGGTCCAAGAAATCAATACAAAAAATCTGCGTTCGCGCATCCGCACGCGTGGCTCCGCTGCAGTGTGTGGTGTATCTAGTTAGTCAGTAGTTAGTAGCTATTTATTTTCAGTAACAAGTTCGAGGTGTTTATTACCATATCTCTGGAAATACTGAATATATCTTGATGGAATTTAAGTGATACCACCTGGGAAGACCCTTCTCTAAATCGGTTCCGGCATCTTCGAATAAAAAAAATAATCATATGAATTGAGAACCTCCTCCTTTTTTCGTCGCTTAAAATGTACCTATAAATCGCTTTACAATGATTTAATTAGTTATAATATAGTTTGAGTATGGTTGTACATAAAAGTTTGAAGTCTTGCATAAAAAGTGTATTTTAATTTTTAAGTGGAAATAAGTAGAAATTGGAAATTAATAAAAAACGCAATTGTGCGTATACTCGTGTGTGTATGTGAGTAGTTTTTGAGAAAATAGTGTACATACATACATACAGTTAGAATACAGAGCCTCTTTTTTTAGGGTTCCGTTCCGTGGAAAAATACGGAACCCTTATAGATTCGTCATGTCTGTCTGCCCGTCCGTCCGTATGTCACAGCCACTTTATTTCGAAAAAATTAGAACTACACAGTTAATACTTGGTAGGTAGATGTATTCTATGAACCGCTTTACAATTTTTATACAAAAATAAAATATTAAATTTATTAATATAAAAATATTAAATTATATTATTTAAAAAATATGGAACATAGTTACATGGAACAAAAAAATAAAATAAAAATCATTAAACCTATACGTGCGGGATGTTTATAGATAGGTCTTTAAATATAACATTGAGGTTTCTAGAATTATTTTTCTCAAAGTCAATCATTCGAAAGACTTCTAAACACTTTACTTCACTTAACTTCTAAAGTGGTAAAATATGTGTCCCCCCCTCTAACTTTTAAGTAAGGGAATAAAAATTAAAAAAAAATATATCCTGTATATCTCAATAAACATTTTCAACGAAAATTGGTTTGTACAAGATATAGTCAGCAATTTTTGAGATATAGCAACCGCATATACCTTTGTTCTTTCACACAAATACTATGAAAAACAAAGTTAATTTTTGGCGGCGAAATATTATAGTTATAAAATACTCAGCTGTGTTACGTAACTCTACGAGTGCAAGTCCGATTTGCACTTGGCCAGTTTTTTTGAAGTCTGTTAACAATAACAGTTTTCAAAATATCTACATTGTAACTGCCACGATTTACGTTCTATTAAACAATGTTTCTTACCTAAGTGCGGCCTTATCGCAAGCGTCGGGCGTGTCGACGGCGGGCAAGTGCTCAGTGTCTAGATCCAGCTGATCCAGCTGTTCGTCTGTGGGCGTCGGGCAGCTCTCAGCTTTGCTCCGGCTCGACGAGCGCCGGACTATTGTGAGAGCGCCTTGTTCTGGAAATAAAGGCAGGTCTTAGGTGATACGACTTACTCTGCCAGCTGATTGGTTGAAATTTTCAAAGAGTATGTTCAATATGTTTATGTTTAGTATGGTTAATTACAATTTTTATAATAATGTTACACTAAAATAAAAATTTTACAGAAGTAAAGGACAGGAGTCAAGTTTTCTCGGC
The DNA here is from genome assembly GCA_954871355.1 of Cabera pusaria. Lineage (NCBI taxonomy): Eukaryota > Metazoa > Arthropoda > Insecta > Lepidoptera > Geometridae > Cabera > Cabera pusaria. Next base: position 25,752,806 of record OX940887.1, read on the forward strand.
ATATTTTGCTTGATCTAATTTAATATTGTACGGTGATAAATTGTACAAAGTTTTACGAAGTTTTTTTTGATGGATGGGCCTTAATATTTAAAAAAGTAGTTGTCGATCGGCAGATTCACAAAACAGCTGTTATTTATTCTGTTTTGTGGGTAGATTAGTATAACCAGCTGACGCATGGCGGTAGGTAGGTGACCTTTCGAGTGCGTGTTCAACCCGCACTTATTTTTTTGTCTATATTAGTTATCTAAAATTTCTGGCGCTCGTTTAATTATTTGTGTTGTTGTATTTGTTTCAAATGCTATATATATATATATTCTTTTATATTATAACGACCCACCCCGGCTTCGTTCGGGTAGAGCATTCATTTATGACTGCATTTTTGCATCAGTTTGTTGCAACGAGTACAAACTAACGTCTTCTTATAATTCTTTAAGGTTTTGTGTAAATTGGTTGAAAAATGACGATGATTTTTTGAAGTATCAGAAAAGTCAAGCCACCAGGGAGCATTCATCTAAAACAGTGCTTTTGAGATATAACAAAACAATGCATGGTGGGATATTCCTCTTGTAGAGGTTTTAAAAAGGGGAGATGTTTTGCTTCGCTTTTTACATTTATACTTCTATGTAGAATTTGTGATATATTCCAAAACATCTCATTACAGACTAACATATGATGACAGTCTATTAAAAAAACATGCATGGTAGTCTTTGGGGACTGCTGATAGAAGTGAAAACTAAGTAACATGTGATTGTATCGTCGAGCTATTAGATTATTATTTTTAAATTTTTTTTAGTACGTACAGCGACAAATACTTTTTGTATATATATAATGTATACTAATAACGCACGGAGGTGTATATATATGTACATATATATACACAGTATAGAAATAGCTCATGGAAACCGTTCGGTGACGATGACGCGAGTTCCATGATTATTGTTCACTCAAAACGTGCTCGACAATATATATCAACCATATATATACAGCGATTTTATTAAAATCCTTGTAGACAACACTAATACTGACCCTGTTGACAAAACTTCATGTAACTAAAACGTCCTCTTCCGGACTACTATTTGAATACGTTCATGAATACCGAGTTGCGACAAAACGATCCGAGTTACGACTTTCGAGAGTCGGACAATTTTCCATTCATAACAAAGTTGTGAATCGTGATATGGTGATCCGCCTTTTTAGTATTCGCTGCAACAGAAGTGGATAAAATTGCCAATTGTTGTTCGTAAACCGTAATTTTGTTATTGTTTGTCGCTTTTCCGCCTTTCGATGGAAAATGCAAGTGGTTTTGCATGTTGCTTGTGATTACTGATTTGTTCGGTTATTGCGACTAATTTCATTGTTGTATCTTCACGCTTAAAATATTGTTTCTCAATTTCGTTTCGTTAAAATATAATATCGAACAGTCATTGGCCGCAATTTTATATAGATTTTAATAAGTCTTCTGCTTTATAGGGTGTCCATCGGTGATAACGACAACTTGTTTACCTGTTATGCAACCGTGGAAAAACAATGCTTTTACTAGTTTGATCTTATTAGTTGCTTTGTTAGTATGTAATAATATGGTGCCATCGAGCTAACCTGATTATAAAGCCGGGCTGTAGATATTGGAACTCCGTAATGGCCAATGGTAAAACAGTCGAATTTGGGCTAGTATGTTTTGTTATAATTAGTACTTTTTATTAAACATGATAGCGTCTTTCTTTACTTCCGTCCGTTTTCACGAAATTACTCCCACAGATTGCAGGAAAGCGAGAGGAAAGCTGTTACACATCAAAAATACATTTCCATAATCCTATCAAACGGGACATAAAATCTATAAATAAAATATGAGATTCCATGAAAAATTTTCTTCAGTTAAACCTACTTATTATACGTTTTCCGAAGAAGTCGGGTTTTGCTAGAGAATTACTGTCCCACTTTCTGTTATCTTCAAAGGCTGTATTTCTGCTTATAAGTTCTGTTGACTTTGCTGTTACCATGGTAACGGGGTCGAAGCCCACTCAATGGGATTTTAGTTGCCTACTAACGTTGCCAAAAATATAGACGACTGCTGCTTATGATTGGTTCCTGGTATGAACTGGTTCCTGATATGTTATTCAGATGTTTTTATTTCGTTTAGGCTATCGTTTGAACACTATTTCGCCTTTTTTCGATAGAAAAATACATTGGTGCACGGCGGGGATTTGTACCCAGTACCTCTAGTGTCAAAGCAATTTGTCTTCCGGTTAGGGAACCTTTGACAACCTTCAAACAGTACAAACGGGGCCACGCCCCCTAATTATAAGGTGATCAACTGCGCACAGACGCAGGAGGCAAGAGCGTACAGACAGAATTTTGAACTAAATTACAAAATAAACATAGTAAAATTAACGGCGGGTGTTATTATGAACAAAAATAATAAGAAAATAAACATTAAGAACTGCTGCAAGTTGAAATTTAAAACTACGTGCGCCAAACAAATTGATAGGGCTTTAGTGACAAAATTAGACAAAGAGTATATGGGCGATTTGCTTTGAATTGCCCAATGGGCAGTCGGTTCGGAAAAACCTAAAACGGCATTGAATTGCAAAAAAAGATTACTCGCAATGTGGGTTGCACATTACTAGTATTCTTGTTAACCCCCATTGGCTTTTAAAAAGAAGTTAAAAAACAAAAAAAATGATAATGGTTCTAGACTCTAGAATCTAAGGTCTATAATGTGATTCTAGAATGTAGAGTAATAAGTGAAACATCACTTATTAAGCTTAAGTTCACAAAAACATCTGTGCAATATCTAGTTAAAGTAATAATAATTCTTATGTGATGCTGTATCTATTAGAAAGAATTAGTGGAATTTAATAACATCAAGGTTACAAAGAAAATATACATTTTATTACATGTGATGAGAATATAAAATATAACGCCCTCGGGTAGAACAAACTTATTAGTATCCTCCACATGAGAGATATTCATAAGACTCAATTGTAAAGCAACGCGATTTACCCTTGTCAAAAATCTAAAATCATAAAATAAAATTACAAGGTATCTCAAAATATTTATTGCCTAGAGGCATTTTGATTTGAAACCTATTCTAAAAGATTTTGATAACTTTTTTCCACTATTTATAAATAAAGACCGAAAAAGTAAATAAAACAGCTCTGGGCGATGTAAGATAATAATATCAAAGTAAGCTTTTCTAAGAACTTGATTTTACAGCCGGCTGATTTAAAAAAGACTAATTATTCCCCGCGGATTTGTCCTCTTTAAATAGTATGGTACTTTTTTAACCGACTTCCAAAATAGGAGGATACTCAATTCGACCGTATATATATATGTTTGTTCGCGGATAACTTATTTATGAACCGATTTTGATGATTCTTTTTTTGTTGGAAAGAAGATATCCCAAGAGTGGTACCATAGTAACTTCATTGAGATTTGATAGGTATCTCCCAGGGATATGGAGTTAAACACCTCAAACTTGGTACTGAAAATTAATAGCGCGGCATTTGAAGTCGGTTGTTTTAGTTTTTTAAACGAACTTATATTTTTATTTATTTTATTTTATTCTAGATAAGCAAGCGTTTGACTACTATCTCACCTGATGTTAAGTGAAGATGTGATCGACGATGTAGCATGCTTTCCTAGAAGATACCATTTACTCGCGATTTAAAAACCCCCGGATTGTACTTAACAGAAAACACAGACTCTGGCAGGCTATTCCATTGCTTTGTTGTGCGTATGATAAATGTTGATGCAAAGCGTTTTGGTAAAGGTACTTGTAAAAAGCTACAGATGGATCGAATGAGCCATAAGCAGTACGGTTCTAAAGGATTTGGACAAAAAATAAATTATCAATTCAGCCATCCAATTGATCCAAGTAGATCTCTACCGGGAGAGGGAGGCATTGCAAATCCAAAATAAAAAAAATGCATTCGTATAAATTATCATCATAATCATCATCATCATCAGCCTATTTCCGTCCACTGCTGGACATAGGCCTCACCTATGGCACGCCACTGAGCTCGATCTTCAGCTCTCTGTTTCCAACCGCTGCCGGCCAGCTTGCGTATATCATCGCTCCACCTAGCTAGAGGGCGCCCTACACTCCGTTTACCGAGCCGTGATCTCCACTCTAGAACACGTCTACCCCAACGGTTATCGGTTCTACGACAGATGTGACCAGCCCACTGCCACTTCAGCTTGCTAATCCTTTGAGCTACGTCGATAACTTTGGTTCTCTGACGGATGACCTCGTTTCGAATTCGATCCCTCAGAGATATTCCGAGCATAGCCCTTTCCATAGCTCACTGAGTGACTTTAAATTGGTGAACCAGTCGCACTGTCAGTGTCCACGTCTTGGCTCCGTAAGTCATAACAGGTAGGACGCACTCGTTAAAGACTTTCGTCTTTAGGCTTTGTGGTATGGGCGATGCAAAGACTCGACGAAGTTTTCCAAAAGCTGCCCATCCCAGCTGTATCCTTCTGCGAGCTTCCTTCTCGAAGTTGTTTTTACCCAACTGCGCGACGCAAGGGAGAGGTAATGTGTTTATCAGTCTATATATGTATGTATGTATGTATGTGTTTGTTCCGTTGTGGCACACTAGAGACCAAACGCGTGGGCCGATTTTGATAATTGGCACGTCAATAGATTTGCCATGCTAGCGCGAGTGTCAACGAAAACATAAAAAATTGAAAAATTCAAAATGGCGGATTTCAGACGCCAAAATTCGGGGTTTCAAAAAAATTTTTTTTTCAAAACCTTTCTAGTGGGTTATCGAATTAAAGGTCTTAAAATGGAGATTCAAAATATATTTATAACAAATAATTTATGATCGTACAAATCGGAAAAAAACGATTTTAAGTTTTAAGTTACTTATCAGATCTCAATAAAATTACAGTGAGACCAAACGAAAATCATATTAACTCAAACAAAAAAAGAATTTTCCAAATCGGTTAAGAATTGATGGAGTTCTGAGGTAACAAACAACCTCTTCCTTTTGGTATAGTCGTTTAATAGTACAACTGTAAAGTAAGTAAGCTTAAAAAGCAATACCCTATCTATTTCACGCATTTCGGTTTTTTGTTCAGATTACGGAATTTTCCGTCCTTTACTTAACTAAAAAGTGTAAAATAAAACATTAAATTAAAAAATCAAAATACCCGACTGCGCAAAAAATGAAGTGTTAAAAAACAAACTGAAAAGAAAAAAAAATATAGAGACTTTAACAGTCGGGACACATTAATCCCCATTCGTTAAGCCATTAATGTGTCCCGACTGTTAAAGTCTCTACATTCCATATAACAAGGTATAATTTATTTTATGAGTGTATCGACCGAGAAAGAATTTAAATGGTATAGTTTTTTGATATCCCCAAACAGAAGTCTAAACTACTAGACTTACTTGTTTTTTTCTTTTCAGTTCGTTTTTTAACACTTCACTTTTTGCTCAGTCGGGTTTTTTGATTTTTTAATTTAATGTTTTATTACCCAATTGCAAGATTTGCCCAAGGTATACGTATTCGTGAACAACTTCGAGAGGAACTCCGTTTAGGGCAATCGGTTCCGGGACAACATGTTCGTTGAACATGATCTTGGTCTTATCCAAGTTCATCCGGAGGCCGATGCCTGCAGAAGAATCAGCAAGGGTAGTCAGCATGTATTGCAAGTCCTGCACGGTTTCAGCCATGATGACGATATCATCCGCAAACCTGAAGTGTGAGAGGTGCTCGCCGTTTATATTTATGCCCCGTCCTTTCCAATTCAGCGTCTTGAACATATCCTCCAGAGCGTTAGTGAACAATTTGGGGGAAATAACGTCCCCTTGTCTCACTACTATATGTAAGGGGATATGTTCAGTCTGATGATTTTGTACTTGGACGGTCAAAGTCGCGGCGTCATACAGGCCTCTCAGTACTTGGACGTATCGCCAATCAACTTGGCACCGTTGCAGAGACTCCAGAACAGACCAGGTTTCTACAGAGTCAAAAACTTTCTCATAGTCCACAAACGCAAGGCAGAGGGGCTCGTTATACTCTTCGGTCTTCTGTATAACCTGTCGCACTGTATGTATGTGGTCTATGGTGTCATATCCTCCTCAAAACCCAGCCTGTTCAGGAGGCTGAAACTCGTCGAGTCTACGCGCGAGACGATTTGTGATGACTCTAGAAAACAACTTATAGACGTGACTCAAGAGTGAAATGGGTCGATAGTTCTTTAAGAGGGTCTTGTCTCCTTTTTTAAAGAACATAATGACCACACTCTTGCTCCACGCCTTTGGAGTTCTCCCCGAAAAGAGAACGGAATTAAATATACGCTGCAGTTGTACAAGCGTTGGAGTTCCACCAGCTTTCAAGAGCTCCGTTGTAATTCCATCCTCTCCGGGGGCTTTTCCATTTTTAAGTTGCTTGAGAGCCATCACAATTTCGTCCAGGCTGACCTCTGGCAGATCCTCGGTATAATGGCGGGTAAGAGTGGCTCTAGGATTTTCAGACTGGGGTTGGGGACGGGACGCTTGCGAGGTATATAGTTGGCCGTAGAAGTCTTGAACTTCCCTAAGAATCTCCGGCTTAGAAGCAACGACACTCCGTTAGATGTGGTCAACTTCGTCAGATGGCTTCGACCCAGCTGTTGAACAAAAACTTTGGACCCCCGGTTTCGCTCGATCGCTTCTTTAATAGAGCGTGTATTGGAGCTCCGGAGGTCACGTCTTACCAGCTTAGAGATTTTTTTGTTCAAATCCCGTTGATCTGACGAAGTGACTGCGGGGTTTTCCCGTCGCCTCTGCATTAGCTACACAGATTCTTCTGAAAGCTTAGACCTCTTTCCGGCACCTCGCATCTTGCAAAATTTCGTCCCCTCCTCCGTAAGAATCCTCCATCATAATCAACCGGTATCAATCCACTGCTGGACTGGATTCGTATATATGCATTGTATTATATAGTCTGTATTATAGATTTAGGAGTAGTTTATGTTATAGTTAAAATTGTAAATTGATTTTATTCATGTTTATGTTTTCTAAGTTTATTGACATGCATTGTATCATTGGATAATAATACTATCAAATTGTAGTTATTATACATGCCCTCTACACAACTCCAACAGCAGAGAAAATTTCAAAAGGATCCGGGCGACAAAACCTTGACATAAAGTACGAATAATCACATAACTTTTACTCTTACAACCTTTATGACTTTATTTTATTGTTGGCAAGTCAGATAAAACCCTTGTTACCCCTGAATAAAATATACCTAGGGCAGAATTTTACGTGACAGCTTTTTTGGTGCGTAATAAAAGTTTAATACGAGTGGGTAGTGCTAAAGATTAACAACAACATGAATAAGTTTGTACTGCTGAAAAATGTAGCTACACTGCTTTTCTTTCATATGAAAATTATGATGAAGAAAATCATTATCATCATCACTATCTGCTAGCAAAATCGCACTTTCGAATACAATAATAGTTGTCATTATTCATCACAATTACCATCATTACAGGTATGGCCACACCGCGGCATCCTGCATCCTTCGAGCGCGATCTCAGATCTTTTCAATTGTTTTCTGATCGCGTTTCGTGTGAACCAGTCGGTACAAATACTTCGCCACCTAGATCGCGCACGCAAGACGCTGCGGTGTGTGTGACGCCTTAACTCTGGTGGCATTAACCAAAGGCCGATTTAGGCTTTTTAATAAGGTGTAGCTTAGTAGGTAGCGTAATCGTAGGACTAGTATACTTTCTGTGGCTTAATCGTTGGCAGGGATAAATGTAAATAAACTGGCCAAGTGCAAGTCGGACTCGCACTCGTAGGGTTCCGTATCGCACCACAGTATTTTATAAGATCGAGCAAAAAATACCACTATCATTTTTCGCCACCAAAAAATAATAATTAATAAATAATAATAATTAATAATTTTATTTCTTATAACAACATCTAACGTCTAACAAAGGTATTAGGGATCGACATTTCAATATAACGCCATCTATGGGACGTTTACCTAACTAAGCGTTCATAGATGGCGTGAAATGCCTAAGAAAATACGTTTCTTGTATGGGGACCCTCTATTATTTTTAACTTTATTCTGTTTTTAGTATTTGTTGTTATAGCGGCTATATAATATAAAATTTCAACTGTCTAACTATCACGGTTCATGAGATACAGCCTAGTGACAGACGGACAGACAGACAGACAGACAGACAGACAGACAGACAAACAGACAGACAGACAGACAGACAGACGGACAGACGGACAGCGGAGTCTTAGTAATAGGGTCCCGTTGTACCCGTTGGGTACGGAACACTAATAAAAACAAGCCTGTTGGCGTAAGGGATACAAGGCTGGACTTGTAAGCGTGAGGTCACCGGTTCACGGGTGTTCGTCCACAGGTGGTAGCAGTAATTATCGATGTTCCGGCTGGCTTGCTACCAAATAGTAGCTTAAAATGAGAAAATCTGCCGCCATAACCTTAAGGTACGACCAGACCGTAGCGTCCTGCGTCCGCGTGCGCATTCGCGATCTGATTTTCAATCGTTTTCTGATTGCCGTAGATCGCGTTTGGTATGAAACAGTCGGTACCTACATGAAAATACTGCGCTACCTGATCGCCGCTGAAATCGCGCACGCAGGACGCTGCGATGTGGCGTTTACGGTGTTTCGGCAGCCCTTGAGAGTCACACAATTTAAGTCCTGGCGTGTTATATACAGTCAGTCATACATTCCTTGAAAGTTATACCATTCTAGGCCTAGCGTGTTCACCATCTTCGACCGCAACATCGCTTACCACCTACAAATAGTGGTAAAACACTATTCTATCAGATATAAACTTACGATGTACTTTTTTTTTTAGATTTATTATGGCTTCACACGATTAGTGTATGTAGCCAGTGTCAAGTATTGAAATTCTTCAAGTTTTTATTAATTTTAGATAGAGATGGGTCAAAGTCACATTTCAGGTCAGTTTTCAAGTAAAAGTCTAGTCTAAGTCATACCTTCAGTAAAGATGTGGTGTTTACTGAAGATTTTCAGTGAAATTTTGGTGAGAACGCAAACAGCATGTTTTACAACATATTACAACATATTACAACATATTACAACATATACACTTTCACCGGCACTTAATGGTTAATAATCCACATTTATTACACATTAACACGCGGAAGAACACAAGTTTTAGGAAAAAATACAATGAGATCACACACACTTTTCCACGTTTCCGCCAAAACCTTCTAAGATGAACTTTATAAGGAATGTACAGCAGCAGGAAGAAAATTAAACTGATCCTTAATCTGTGGGTCAGTCCACAACCAAATAAATTATGTTATTATTTCTTAAAATAAAATATCTAATTATTTGTAACAATTAAAATATACTAACGTAACTTAGAGCACACATTTGGAATTTCACGTTACATTATTAGCATTTAAATTAATTATTTTAGAATACATCGATGATAAGGAACATAGCAATACCAACGACACCATTAATCACATATACATGACAAAAAATTTACCCAATGCTAAAAAAATAAAAACATTAACACATTTATAATTATTGACCAAGTTAGAACTAAATTACATTCCACATTTAGAGAAATCACAATACACGACATATAACAAAAAGACAATAGTAACAGAATGTACGGAAGAGTACAACAATGACTTATAACCATTGATGTATTTATTGTAGTCGGTACTTACATCAATGCTTGTAAGAAATAATTGTAAAAAGCGTGAGATGCAGTGGGATGCAAAGATAATTGTGAAAAGATACCAAAAATATTTAGTTACGTGCACGAATTGATTGCGGTTAACGCGAATTGATTTAACCTATATTCGATATTCTAATAGTAAAATAGTTTTAAAGTTATAAGGAATCTTCAAATATTGGCTGTTAATCTACGAATAAATCATAAGTCAGGAAAAGTAACTGCGTTATAAAAATGACCCAACAAAAGTCGTGTCCAGCGGCTTATTAGTCGGACATTTGTCTTGTTTGACTCAACTATCATAACAGACATTGCAGCATACATGCGCGAACCAATCCCTGCTTTCGTTCCGAATTTTAATCAATTTCCAAGCAAATCATTTGTAACTTCGAAAGTTGATTTATTTTGAATCTACTTTTTCTTTATTCTTTTTTTGAATCTACGTCGTTTTGATTTAAAGTAGAGCCACTTTTTGTGCGGAATTTGTTGTGAATTAGAGTTCCTGACTTATGATTTATTCGTAGCTGTTAATACATTTAATATATTATTTCTATGTTAAAATATTATGAATTTCTTTTTGTAAGTGAAGTCATCAGGAATTTGAAAGCCTCATTTAGTTACTTTGCTAAACATTTTATTGTGTATTATCATATTTATGGAGGCTATCAAACCTTAATATTTAAGGTGCATCACTATCTTCTCCCATAAGGGTGAGAACACATGCGCCAAGCGTTGCCGCATGTTCTTATACTTTATTAATATATTATATCATTCCCAAAACTGATCCAATGTCTTAAAACGTTTCATAAATTTAGAGTAAAAATCGTCTCTAATAGGACATACTTAATAAATTACTTTTTATCAATCGCAATAACCGCAAATCATGGGGGTTCCGTCTAGGGGATCTAGAGGCGTGCTTACTGGGAGGGGTGCCGTTGCGGGGTGCGGGGGGCGGTGGAGGCCTCGGCGCCTCCTCTCGCGGCGCGCCCGCTCCACCTGGCGGGCTCGCCACTGCAACACCAACCGATCACTTAGTCAAAGGTTAAAAGAGAGTTACAGAGAGATATTTACATATTATATGTTAGTGAGAGAGGAAGAGAGCAACATAAATATACAATAAACGTTTGGTATGCCTGCTCCATCTAGCGGGCTTACCGCTGCAACACTCACCAAAAGATAAAGCTTGATATAGGAAGAGAGCATTGTTAGTAAGTTAAATTAAAGTAAGATGTAGGAAGAGCGATTAGTCAGTCAGAGAGATAGTTTTGTTGCAGGTAGAAATATTTGTTTGTAAGAGAAATAACAGTTATAGGACCAGAAAACATTGTTTCAAGAAAATAAAATTTGAGAGAGTGTTGGTGAAAGTTAGGATTGTTACTGCAGTAGGATCGTAGTCTGGATTGTTTGTTGGTTATACATAATAATCAGAATGGAATAAAATTGATCAAAGGTAATTAAACATAGATTTGGCTGCTATATGAAGTTGTGCTAAACTAGTGAGTAAATATTATAAGAATGTTTTAAATGTGTTAATAGGTGCAGGACGCGTAAAAAATAATCGTACTGTCAATTTATGATGAAGAGTAATTTAATTTTTTTTAATGCTGTATAGGCAATATCGGCATTGCAATATGGCAATATAGGCAATACCACTATCTCACCTGATGTTAAGTGACGATGCGGTCGACGATGTAGCACGCTTACCTAGTAAATACCTGTTCAATCGCGATTTGAAGACCTCAGCTATAAATAACATGAAAGTATAATAATTATACCTTGAAATTAAAATAAAATATGTCGCAGCATCAGCATTACGGCGACATCTATTGGAAACGCTAAGCAGCTCACAGACAGCTGCTTGGGTGTGGTCGATGCCAGTGGTGACGTTTGACGTTTGATGTTTGACAGTTGGACTGTAGGACTATTATCTCTTCTGTGGTTTTGACAGTCGAGACTGGACTTGACGGGACTAAGTGAACAACGTCATTCTGTTTTGAAAGGGAAAGGCGAGCGGTCGCACGAACGCCACGTGGCATCGAACTCACCGCGTTTCTAATCCTAATCCATCCGGTTAATCCTTATAACTGATTTTCAATCTTTTTACGCATTGGTTAAAACAACGATTGTGTCAAGTGTTGCGAGTGTTATTTGAGGTTTTTACAATGTCCGACCAATCTGATAACGAGTCTTCCGAACGAACCTCCGTTAAATATATAAGAAATAGTTAGCTTATGCGCCTCATCGTCTTCAAGTTCAAGTTCAATCAATATCACCAACTTTTCTCCTATTGCCAGAATTGGTATTAAAGTAAATTTGCTGAATGAATACTAAATGAAAATCTTTTTTGCTGTGGTTTTCGACAAAGTAACTTCTAAAAATGTTTTGGGTATATTATATATTATATTTCGCAATTTTGGTCGTTACAATTTAATTTAAAATTTGCAATCTCATGATACACTTAACAAACAGATGCCTCAATTTGAATAACTCTGAACTTAAAGTTAACCCTCACGCATTTGAATAACCTTATGAATTTAATTCAAATATGATGTTTAAACATGCAAATCCGCTTTGAACTTTCGAATGTCATTCGCTTCGCTAATTCGTTCAAAGCAGAAGAAGCGAAGCGAAGTCTGCGAGATAAGTGGGACTTTAGCGAGACGAAATCCAGACGGTTACACACACAGGTCGCGTTCAACCATGTAGTCAGGTTGCTATTTTAGGGTTATCAAAACGTACATAAAATTGACGGTGGTAAAAAGTTTGACGATTAAATTAGTGCTGCTTTATTTATAAAGACTACGATATTGGCGGCGATGGTGTTTTGACAATGCAGCTATAAAGTTTATAAAACGATTATTGCAATGTTTTGACGTTCAAAAGTGTACCTTGTACTAAATTAAAATATACGATTTCAATTCAATTCAATTGAATTGATACGTTAACAAAGATGACTAGTCGTCACCGATCTAGCCAACAAAAAGCAATAAGTCAATTAAATATTTCTCGCATGTGCTTTGTTGACTTATACTCTATCGTTGCCTTTACGAAACAATATTTGGAGCGCTAGGCAAGTTCAATTAGACTATCGATACATCTAAAATGTGTGGGCAGACGACTGCCCTAAAATTTATAGACAAACATTTTATTTTTATAGTAGATAAACAAGCGTAATTTTTTTAAACTATCACATACATTTTAGTTATTGATTCGACTATCGAATGCAACTTAGGCTAGGCTTCTCAGAGTGTTCGCTTCGCAATGAAAACGCAGTGTAATGCTCTTACCAATATTTCTGTGTAACACTACAGTGATCAGTGCAATCTTATTGTGCATAATGCGTACGTGACAAGTTCGCAATGGGTTTCAAAAACTCATAAAAGCCTGGCTATAAAAAGCGAATAAAGAGCTTCAATTAATTTTTAATATCATAGAAGTTCAACCTCTAGCTATGTGTCAACTCATACAAAAAAAAATTGGCAACCCTATCAAGGGCTAAAGTGGATTACATTTTGTGCGCTAATGAGTGCTCAACTTTACACAGGAGTGTGGCGTCTAAAGTAGGCTTTAAATTGCTTTGGGACTGTAAGAGTAATGTTTACAATAATTGGTACCTACTCTACTAATGTTGCACAATTACAATTATATAGACTGAGCCTATTTTAGGGTTGAACGCGTTCGAAACTGTTGAGGTGGCAACTTTTATTAAAAGGTGAAAAATTTGCCCCAGTAACTGTGTTTTTTTTAACTTATCATCATTCAATTTAATTTGAGCTACAAATGTCAATCAATATAATAAGATCGTTTAAAAAACTAAAAATAACCCACTTCAATGCCGCGCTATTAATTTTCAGTACCAATTTTGAGGTATTTATCTCCATATCTCTGAAGATACTTATCAGACCTTGATAAAATTACCATGGTACCACACTGGGGATATCTCCTTTCATATTTTCCTTTCATTCACATTTCGGTAAAGGAAAACATCGTTGACAAACCCCCATCCCTCGTAAGGAGGAAGGACACTGTCTAGTGTCTACCTGGTTAGCAATCACCCTCAGTTGGAACATCTGTCACCAAACATCTAATATGATCCGGCAGCAATCCTTAAGAGCCAGTTCCCATCCTAAGCCTAGCGTTCTACCATCCTCGACCGCATCATCACTTGCCAATCAAGGTGAAATAGTGGTCAAACACAGCCTATATGATATTAAAAATACTGAAATTGTCATCGCTAAAGAGCTAGAACGTTGAATCAGGGCCAAAGGTTGCACTTGGCTAATCCCATACGCGGTCAGTACGATTTTTAGGGTTCTGTACCCAAAAGGTAAAACGGGACCCTATTACTAAGACTCCGCTGTCCGTCTATCTGTCTGTCTGTCTGTCTGTCTGTCACCGTCTGCTCATTAACCATGATAGTTAGACAGTTGAAATTTTCACAGATGGTGTAATTCTGTTGCCGCTAGAACAACAAATACTAAAAACAAAATAAAGTTAAAAATAAGGGGGACCCCCATACAAAAAACGTGTTTTTAAACGCCATCTATCTAATTAGTTTCGGCAAAATGACATAGATGGCGCTAGTAAACGAGCCCCGTCTTTCTAGATCGCGACCAAACCAAATACTCTTGGTAATATCAATTAATCAAATATAAGAGGTTGAAACTCTGTTATGTTTCGTATTGTACGGAACCCTCCCTAAGTGTGCGATAAGAGACGCGATTCTGACTCGCACTTGGCCAGTTTTATTTTTTATACTTTGCGTCGGGGAATTATAATCGAACGGATAAATTATCATTTGCCTTGTGTATTAGTACACATAAATCTCATATTATAATTGTCTTAATTTTTTTAAATATCATATAGGCTAGCGTTTGACCACTATCTCACCTGTTGGTAAGTGATGATGCGGTCGAAGATAATAAGCACGCTAGGCCTAGAACGGGAACTCAAGGATAGCTGCCGGAACACATTAGGTAGATGTTTTTTTTTATTTTTTTTATACGTTATAGGCTAGCGTTTGACCACTATCTCACCTGTTGGTAAGTGATGATGCGGTCGAAGATGGTAAGCACGCTAGGCCTAGAATGGGAACTGGCTATGGAAATGTTTTTCTAACTTGAGGGTGGTAGCTAGCCAGGCGGACACTAGATAGTGTCCTACCACCATGCGATGGTTGGGGGTTTCTTTACGAAGTTTTTCCTTCATCGGAGGGCCACTGTAAAAATATTTTTTTTATCTATCCGACTAAGCAGTTTATAAACCTATTATATACTCGTATGTATGTCTAGGTTGCATGGTTTTTTAGTACTAGTAGGACAAAAGCAAACACTAAAATGGCCATAAAATTGCTATGACTACGATGGAAAGGTGCCCATGAATCAAAATAAAAGCACCTAGCTTTGAATACCTATCCAATGGAATAATAAAATTCAAGCTGCCGAGAGAAAACGTCGGGCTAACTTTCAATGGAAGTTTTACAAGCTATATCAAATTTTAAAGTGTAATCTTCTTAGATGTCAGTACCATATGCTTTATATTTGAGGATACCTAAAATCACTTTTTGGATTCGCGTTTTAATATTGTTTTTAAATTGTATAGGTTAGCGTTTGATCACTATCACGCTTGTGGTAAGTGATGATGTCGTCGAAGATGGTGAACACGCCAGGCCTAGAATACTCTGACTCTCAAGGACTGAAGGACTGTGCTGCTGGAACACCGTAATATTCTGGCGGTAGATTTTCCCCTTCATGGTAAACTACTTTTTTTGGCAGGAAGTAAGGCGGAACGGAACATCAATATAATTTGCTCTTACAATGACCTGTATGGAAAGGAACGTGCTGGGTTTTGAATCGGCGATCTCTCGCTTAGGAGTCGAGCCATTTATCCTTTATGCCAACGGAGTTAAACATTTTAACAGTTATTGCTAACTCTACCGACTATTTGATTCAAAGCAAACCTACATTTGAGAGTCATAGACGACAGATGAAATCCGGCTGCAGATGAAGTACCGACTAGCAAGCCATTGAATATGAGCGCTTTGTGCTTGTTTGGGTATATTGAAACCTTGAAGTAATTCATCTAGATTTAGGGGCATATTGTAGGTATCGGACTGTGAAGAGTGATTAGTATTGAAATAATTGCTAATAGTATTTATTTATCCTTTTTATTAAATAATTATTTGTACAAAACACGTCAATTACAAAAATAGTTCAATTTAAAGAGAAGAATAATAATATTAGTTGACAACTGTATAAAAAAAAAAACATACAGACGAATTGAGAACCTCCTCCTTTTTTGTGAAGTCGGTTAAAAAGATTGTGACTATAAGTCCTGATGCCGTCCCTCGAATCGCGCGCCCAACCTATAGCAAGATCCCATTACATTAGCGGCATTGCCACGCTGAATTGCCAGGGAAATCCGCTGGACAAGGAACCAACAAGACCGGGGATCGCAACCCTTCTCCCGCAAATGGTGCCTCAAGTCAATTGCTAATTATTTGCGTATTAATTGGAATAATCAGATAAGACGACACATTAGGCAGATAATTGCAATTGTGGAGTCCCTATTTTGATTATTATTACCCTGTTTTGATTATTTTTTGAAGTGAAACTTTTTAGGCTAACTGGAGAAAAATTTGACGGAAGTGGCGCAGCGTCACGGTCCAAATCAACGGATGTAACGTAAGTGTCATTATATATTTATGAACGCCCTCTATTGTAGAACGGCGTAACTACAAAGACGTATTCGCTATCATTCGGGCATTTGTCCCGCTTAGTTCAACAGATGGAGTTGCACAATAAAATAATTAGTGATATTGAGAAATAAATTGAAAGGACTTGGAAGTTTTACTTATAACGACTTTCGACACCCTCTTTTTTATGATTGAAGGTAACAAGACAATCGCTTACCGAATGGTTACCTTACCTAACCTGGCTGTTACTTATTATTAGGTCGGCGATGACTGTTGTCTATAAAATATATACTATGGGACGCAAAACTCTGGATTTCCACCGTTGGACCACCACCTCACTTCATGTAACGTGAAGATGCGGGTATTGTCTCTGAAAGTTGGAGACGACAGCGGGACTCGGCCAACAAAACCAATGATTTTAATTTTCAGTGCATAACTGACTATAGCCTTGATTCTACAGCGTCTTATTAGAGTGTAGAATCGACTTTAGTCCATTTAAAAAGCACAAAGTCAGAGTATTGTCAGTATTTAATACTGGAATCGTATCAAAATAGATAAGTACATCATAAATCTAATGCCACAAAATTTCATAAATATACAGTCTGTATATCTATACAAAAGCTTTTATGGCAAATATTCAAAGCGCTCTGGAAACCCTACATTATTAGTTACCCTAGTTTATTATCAAGAAAATCTCAGTATTGTCCTTACACTTTCGTACCTTGTGTTAATAAGAGAAATTTACATGTTTTTGGGTATGTCCATTGATTCGGGTTATTATTACTACGATAAGGTTCTATAAAGTGCTTTGTTTGGTTTCACTTAACATCAATATTTTAACATGTTTCGTCGCTTGGCAATTCCATGAAATATTAAGTGACTTTGACTTGAAAGCAAATACATGGTGATCGCTGGTTAGTCCGTTGAAGTTTCTTAGCGTAAGAGATAGATAGTGATTTTTGATTCAAATATGTAATGGATTTCAATAATATTTATAAATTTTGGGAAACATTACAATAAAGCAACAAAACAAATGAATGCAACAAAGGAATTAAAGGCGTTCTTAATTAAAAAGAACTACAGTACCTACGAGTACCTATATATGTAATTTTGTAATAAAATAATAGTGTCGGTTGTATGTAATACATATTTGTTAGAACCCTGTCTACAATTAACGGTACTTTTTTACCGACTTAAAAAAAGGAGGAGTTTCTAAATTTGCCGGTATCTTTTATTTTTTATGTATGTTCTCTGATTACTCAAAGACGCCTAGAACTTAAAAAAAAAATAAAGGGAATACTTCCCAGGTGATGATTTTTCATTGCTAGAAACTTTATTATACTGACTCGTATTGACAAATAACCCTATTATTATTATTATATTATTATAATAGTATTACTCTGTGCGTTTAATCAAATGCAATCCAGTTTCTAGAGCAAACGTTTTCAAGGGCTTTTATCAACGCTACGGTTTGTTCAAGTATTTTCCTTATCTTCAATAGAATACGCTTTCGAGGATCCTTGCATTGTTATATGTAAATCGATAGCAACTAACGTCACACAAACCACTGTCAGAAAAGGAGTTATTGTTTTTGACTTTCAAAAATGAAATGTGCATACTTTTCAACTAAGTTCAAAAAAGGAGGTGGTTCTCAATTCGACTGTTTTTCTTTATATTTGTTACCTCAGAACTCCGTTATTTATTAGCCGATTTGGATTTTTTATACACGTTTGTTATCATTGTAAATTCACCGAGATCTTATTATAACCTCCAAAGAGATAAACACACACCCATCATGGTTAAATTAGCAGAAAAAAATATTTTTAGTTCAAAACTTTATGCACTGTAGAGGGCGCCATATTCAATTTAATGTAACGTCACATAGCCTATTATAACCGACGGCAAATTAATATAATAATTGATAAGGGGTTAAAACATTATGAGGGAACAGATGAACATAATTACATACATCGGGTAAACATAACGTGTAGTTTCAAGTGTGGTGTTCTTGTGCTTGAAATTTGGTTTGTGTGTTACTCACAAATATACTGGTTCCATATACTTCAGCCTAGGCCATGGAATGCTTACCTGGAACAAAAGGAGAAAGAAAAATGTTAACACATTCATAATAACATAAAATATGGAATCACTACTTAAATAAGTTATATTCGTGTATAATTTCAGCCAAATCATCATCAGAAATGGACGTTCCAGTCGTAAAGTCCTAGGACTGTCCAACCCTCGTCACTTTGACACCACGAAATACCGCTTACTTTCATTATAAAACCTTTTCCTACCAATACAAGATTATATTATAACATTTCAATCCCAAAACATCCAATGAATATATTTCACTTTCCTTACAAAAGGTTCGCTTGCTTATTACATCGAGTACAATATTTACTATTAAGCCTACAATCTTTCAAAGACACGCGAGCACTCTTATATTAAAGGATTAAGGCAGCTTATCCCTTGTCACAGTATCTAAGCAGATAAGCTAACGGTGGTCTCAGCTAATTTTACTTTCTTGAGATTTCCCGAGAAGGTTTAAGAAGATTAACGAAGGATATAAGCTCAAAGATATACCGTACGTAGCAAAAAAATGGCGAAACAAGGTTTATTAGATGAATATTTAAGAAAGTTTCAGGTTCTTTATTTCGTTATGTTTGAAATTAGTTTAAGTTAAGAAAATGTACTTTTAGTCCTTGCATGAACTAAGCTGATTATGTGACTTAAAAAGGTTTCTGATGATAAATCTCTTAACCTTTCTCTAGGTTATCTTTTTAAGTTCTTAAGTATTATGATAACATTACTTATTTTTGTTTTAAAAGGCTTTATAAAAGTACTTAGGTATACTTTTAATATACCTTATACCTATTAGATATACCTTAACTTCAAAAGCTCACGTTTTTCACAAGAAAATTGAAAAAAAAAGAAGCAATGAGACAAAGCGTTAAATACCTTCAGCTTCAGTTCTATAGCGAAATTACTCAATCTTGTTTTGCATAATTGTTGTAATTGTACATTATATTGTCTTAACTCAAAAAACTGGTCGGCTTGTCTTAGTTGGTTTGAATCAAGGTTGAAAATTATCACTTACCCGTTTTACTACCATCTAGAATTCCCGTGTAGAATACAACGTGGGTGTTATAAGGTGTCACAACCGCGTTTGAAGATCCTTCTTGAAGATGAAATAAGATCCAACCAACTAACAGTGCCATAGAGACCCTAAAGTAATCTTAAAATAACGTGAGAGAATGACTCCCAGCTGAAAAAAGTAATCGTTGTTGATGCTTGGAGTCGTGATTGCAAGAGTGTAAACATGTCTGTAAAAGTTACCGAAAAAATTGAAAATTTTAACTTCTGTTTAAGGTATGTTGCTGAGCTATTGTTGAAACGTTTGAAAATTATTAATAAGAGCGACTAAATATAATATTAAGGCCCAGTCTTACAATCAATCAAATCAACCACATTTTCGGACAATTATGAAGACGCAAGCAATGACGAAAAAACCTCAAAAAAAAAACATAAAATCTCTATATTTTGTAAAAAAAAATCGAGTTTTTTTAATGTCATATAGGCTAGCGTTTGAACACTATCTCACCTGTTGGTGAGGATGCGGTCGAGGATAGTAGCACGCTTAGCCTAGAATGGGAACTGGCTCTCAAGGAAAGCTGCCGGAACACATTAGATATTTTGGAGACAGATTTTCTAACCTGAAGGTGGTAGCTGGCCAAAGCAAACATAGCATGTAAAAACGTGGCTTTTAGATTTTTTTTACCTACTTTAATTTCTTGTATTAACTTTTAACCTGAGGATGAAAACAGACAATGTAGTGAACTTAAGGCGACGCGGTATATAGAAACGTTTATCTCAAACACTTTTTAAGAGTCCCCGAAGAGATATATTCCAAAATATATTTATTCCTTTTACGTGTGAACTGCATATGCAGCCACTGAATCGTAATTCTTTGAACAGTGACTCTCTAGAGTCTCGAGTCGAATTTTACGAGACTTTAACCATCAAGATTTATGTTATAGCCAGTTTAATACTGTGTGGCAAGGCTCTAAATTTTTATATCTTGAAAACGTCTTTTATAAAGATTTCATTTGTAGTAAGCCTTTAGGTATTTATATCTTTTCATAAAAGAAATGAAGAGGTTTTGGAAGAATTGCCAAAATAAAAGTAAAAATTGGTTGATTTTGTTGGTCTGTAGTTTATTTAAAAATTGATCTCTTTCATAGTGCAAGGAGATAGCATAAAGCCTGATCAAAAAAATAACTAGTTTTAATAATTATTAGTACATAAAGGTTGCGTCACGCGCTTTGGAAAAGCATTCAACGTAAATAGATCACAAACATCAGACAAACTGACTTTCTTATACTTTAACTTTGTGTGGCTACTTATTAACTAAGGTACTAGTTTAAGAGTAACTGCTTCCTAGTGTTCTCTGGCAGGTGTTATCAAAGCGCCTAAACCTAGTATGCACTAGGATAAGGTTGTATTGTCAAGTGAGTATCTTTTCGTCACCCGAAAATGTTGGGTAAGCCACAGAAATTCAAAAGAAGGGTTTATTAGTCAGGAGTTCAACTGAAAAATATGTGCCTTTCATAGTGGCATGGATCATTTAGCCTCGACCTAGACAAGCCAGTGATCACAAGGTTGCAAGACAATGATCACAATAGACTTCAAAGTATCTTAGTAATTACATACCTCGGATTACCCTACGCTACGCGTCCAGAGTTCGTATGCAAGAAACGTGTTTTTTTTCTGACGGTTTTCGCTTAATTATCCAAAAGACATTTGACATTTTCACGAAGTGTGTATTTCAACATTCCTTCCAACTAATAATAACACTAAATGTGATTAAAACTTAAGTAAACGTGTTTAGTTTCAGTATTTTTTACTCGATGTTATAAAATATTGTACGGAACCTTTCATGTGCGGGTCCGAAATGCTCAGCGGGTTTAATTTTAACCTCCGACGTAAAAATAAGGGGTGTTATAAGTTTGACGTGTGTATCTGTGTATCTAACGTGTCTGTGTATCTCTGTATCTATATGTATCTGTGTGTCTGTCTGTGGCATCTTAGCCGTTTAAATATTATCAGCTCTTTTTTGGTTGAAAAGACTACGATAGCAACTTTCGTAAACGTAGTGCTTTGACGCGGACGTCAAAAAAAATCAAAATGGCATTTACTTACCTGTCACAATTCTGCCGTCTGTTTAGCGAAGTTTACATTAGTCAAAACAAATGTGTTAATTTGAAATTCAGTATCCTGTTACTTCAATGCTTTGATAATATACATGTCAATGATATTGCAAGAATATGGTACACTTTATCTAATGCTGAGACAAGACATCTCCTTGCATCTGCAGAATACTCTAAACTGAGATGTCGTATTTAAGCTTATTGAAATGATCTTAATGAATAAATTATACACATACAAATCAGTCGGGGATGGTTTTAAATTTTGAATTTAAGTATTATTGCATACCTCGCTAAGTGGAAATTGATACACTTCAATGATTAGACATGCCACATTTCTTTATGGATGTCATTCCTCACCTAACATCACGTGAGATAGCGATTAAGAGCTTGTCTGTCCACATTTAATAATCTTTACAAAGTATAAAACAAAGTCGCTCCTGCTGTCTGTACGCTAAGATCTTTTACGCTACGCAACGAATTTTAATGCAGTTTTCAGCAATAGATAGAGTGATTTAAGAGCAAAGTAACCAGGATTAAACGCAGGCAAAGCCTCGAGGTGCAGCTAGTAAAAAATATAATATATTTCTAGGATAAGTGTAAAGCAATATATCAGTTCAAGGCTAGCCACTTTATCACTTCCAACCGCTTGTAATAGGAGCCGGGGCATCAAATACGAAACGTGAGTGCAAACGGGAGCGGTTTTCCTATAATAGTAAGTAAATTGTGCAGAAAATATTGCCTGGTGCTTAGTCTTTGTCGAGAAGATGTGGTGTTGTAAAATGTGTGAAGTTAGACCGAATGCATTAAATCTGATTTTAACTTTTTGTTGTGTAGGGCTCCTTGTAAATTTTAACACATTTAATTGTATGCTGGATAGACAAACATTTGAACATAATCTCGCCTGATGATAAGAGACGTTGCAGTTGAAAATTGAGTTTTGCTTGTCTAAAAAAGGAGAGACAGTTAGTGGATGAGGCGTTGACAACTGAGTTATTTTTCTATTTGATTTAGACAGTATTGGTATGTGGATTGACTGACAAAATTGCAGTGCTTAAAAGCTACAGATCTCCTAAAATAAAACAAGATACCACTTATATCACATCGTCGTTTAACATCAAGCGAGATAGCAGTCAAGTGCTTGTCAATGTTTTTTTTTAATATCTTATAGGCTAGCGTTTGACCACTATCTCGCCTGAGGGTTAGCGATGATGTGGTCAAAGATGGTGAACACGCTAGGCTTAAAATATTCTAACCCTCAAGGGCTGTGAGCTGCCGAAACACCGTAAGGTTATGGTGGCAGATTTTTTTCTTGATGGTGGTAAGCTTTTTTAGGTAGCAAGTCAGGTGGAACATCAATATAATATCCTCCAACCACCTGTGGAAAGTTTGTAATGAAAAAATCTACAATTAGTATTTATCATTGATAGTCTCATATTATATTAATTAGCTAAAGAAATGTACATAGGGTCAGACCTTTAAGATCAGCTAGGCTATTCTGTAAGCTATCTCGACAGCGGAATCCGCGGTGAGATTCGAATTTCCTACTACGGAATTCAATCGTTCAAAATCAATTACAGAATAGCCTAGCTGTGTCTATAACCTTACTGAATAAGATTGTACGATATTTTTATGTCACTACACGGAAGGAAGACATTGGTAGCTGTAACACAGGTGTGACCTAGCACGGCTGCTAATGTCCAAATTGTACTTAGTAATTAAGTTTTGTAAAATATGCATAAATCAACTTAAACTTGCCATTAGTAATAATAGTTATAAATATTATGTATATACCTACCTACTCATTTCCATATGTTTTATTATCATTATCTTGTATATATCCAAAACGAGTTCTTTTTGTCTATTTTTTTTTTTTTAGTTTTCATCCATGTAACTAGTAAACTAGTTTTGTGAAGTTGATTCCGCAGAAAGTAAGTTTAAATTTTTATTTGTTATCTGTGTTTTTAATGTATAAAAAGCATCCTAAGGTCTTGCCAGTTTCCACTCCTCAACTAAACTTGACATTGGCGAAATTGTGGTGGCATTATCGCAAAATCCAAAAACTAAGAAAATAATAATTAGTTATAAGGTGCAAATTTGTAAATCTGTGATTTGATGAAATAAATTATTATTATGATGTGATTATTATGACTTAATACTTAATACTTATATCGTAATACTTTTACCGTAGATACCGCTATTTCTATACAATCATAGCTTGTATACTGCGTAATGATAAGACGACCACTCCAGCTGAAACCGCCCTTATCGAGTTTAGCCCAAGCCCCCAGCAGTAAATGAAACGAGTTTCACGGCTGCTGCTCAAAAATTAGACAGTAGTCTGGATTTGAACTAATGATTTCAAAGTTAGTTTTTACAAAAATGTTACTACGGCATGCTACGGTTTTTCTGGAAACAATTACGAGTTTGTAAGCGCGCTTTGATATTGATATAAACACACCATTTTTTAGATACTATTATATATTATTTTAACGCTGTTGTAACAGGCGTGGTAGTTAAAACTACGGGGACTCGACTCGTAGTGGGTTGAAGACAGAAGATTGCTACGAATTGCTACGAATTGCTACGAATAGCTACGAGCGGCGCATAGAAGTTTTAAGTTTAATTTAATAGAACTCAAATAAAATTTTGTCTAATATCTGGCTGTTAAGATGCTGGTTGTAGAACCTCCTTTTTTGAAGTCAGTTAATAAATGTAATCAAACTGCAGTTAATTATTGTACTTGCATGTTACTAGTATTGCATAGTGTTATTTGGCGCAATTAGTCTGATTACTAAGAAATAAGGATATATCCGTGACTAAACGCTCTGTAATTACATGCTTTATAGCGCATACACGTATAACTTTCAATAATTATACTTAACAATAGCAAAAGTCTGCACAAAAAAATAGGAAGTTCTCAATTCGACTGTTTTTTTAACTCCGTCAAATCTTAGCAGAGTTGAAAAAATCTTTTTTTGTTTGAGAGATTATGCCTTCCGTTTGGTTTTATTCAAATTTTACTGAGATCTGACAATTATCTCCGGAGATATGGAGATAAACAATATAAGCAAATTTGTATACTTTGATGACATAATTATAACTCGCCAGTACTTTGACTTTTGCGGCATGTGAAGTCGGTATTTTCATTTTGTACGATCATGAATTATGTTTAATTTTCACATTGATAATTAAGTCTGCTATGCGTCAAAATATAAATAGCATATATCATATAGGCTAGCGTTCGACCATTATCTTATGAGTGATAATGCGGCCAAGGATTGTAGCACGCTAGAATGGGAACTTGGTTCCCATTCTAGGCCAAGCCAGAACACATATGATGTTTGGCAACAGATTTTTCTAACTTTGGTAGCTAGCCAGGTGGACACTAGATAGTGTCCTACCACCATACGGGGGTCGGGGGTTTCTTAACGATATTTTTCCTTCACCGGAGGGCCACTGTGAAAAGCGCACATAATTTTTTCGATACATAAATCCATTGGTTCGCGGCGG
This sequence comes from Cabera pusaria, assembly GCA_954871355.1. Classification (NCBI taxonomy): domain Eukaryota; kingdom Metazoa; phylum Arthropoda; class Insecta; order Lepidoptera; family Geometridae; genus Cabera; species Cabera pusaria. The sequence goes on from OX940887.1 coordinate 25,777,915, forward strand.
GGATTTAAATCGGTACCCCTAGCGTTAAAGCCGACCATTTTCCCACAACACCACTGGGCCTTATAATCGTCTGCCTGATTAAATCTACAAAATCTGTAAACATATTTCTCAATACATTCAAACTTATCTAGACGCTATTAGGTCTTCAATAGCCCACTCCAATCAAATTACCGTAACGTCCTGTGAATAGATCAGCCCGAACACCCCATAGGTTTATCCATTTAGGGGTGTTGAGGCCAATTACCGCTCTAATCACCCCTTTGATGGCGCCTTGGACTCTGTATTGTGACAGTAAGGACTTTACATTACTTTGAAAATTATCATAATAGAGGAAAATGTGTGGAGCTTGATATTCGTAGTAGCTTTGAATCGCATTTAAAGCTTCTATTTACGCATCTTTTTATGTAATTGTTACTCGATTTTATAAGCATTATTTTTTAGTGAGAAGACGCAAAAGTTTATCAATATATTTTTTAGTATATTTGCTCAAAAAGTGCTTTTACGAAGCATGTATACATTGTTCGAAAGTTAAAAATGCGCTCCGTTGTATGGCACCGTGCGTATCCTTTACATTTTTTTAAAAATTCTACCAAAGAGTTTCAATTTGCAAGAATAAATAAGCTGAATGTTTAAACCTCCTCGAAAGCGCTTTTGCTTAATACGTTCGTTTCACTTACATACTAAGACTTCCTCAAAGATACAATACACATCCTACTGCAACAATTTTGAAAGTCTCCATGCCCAAGTTCCATACCAATGATTAGATACTGGCTAGAGGACATTAATTACAATAGCCTATACATCTTGTCGGTAACACTGTAGTTAGTTTCCTAGGAAGAAGTGGAGAGTTCAATGAACTTTAAACTTTAACTTTCAATGAACAGCTGTGATCTTTACAGTTTAGGTCATTAGCGAAATCTTGATAAGAGGAGTTGTTGGATGGTTTCGAGATTTACTTCGTGCGCGGTCTTTTTTTCCGCAGCTAGGCCGTATGTCAGCCCTTTTATGTTGGGTTTTATTGTTTTAGTTATTAACTTATATTTTAAAAGTATTTGGTAAATAAATAAGGCTATAAAAAAGAATTATGTAAGTAAATAAGGCATGTCCAATTTTTTTATGTTTTAGTCGCACGAAAGAACTAATGCGTCTTGGAACTCTGAGAATCAACAGAATTGGCGCGGATACTAAAAAGTTGTAAACTTATATATTATAACGTTGTTATTTACAGCACAGGCTTATCGCCTAGTGTAGGCTCTGTGAGACATAATTATACTGTAAATTATAAGCCATTGTGGCTTATAATTTATATAGTTTATATAGTTGACATATATATATATATATATGTCAACAACTATTATAAACAAAAAAAAAACTCAAGCCACTCTATAAAGGCAGATCTATCAGGTCTAAAAGTCCTATAATTATATAATTAAGAACGGTTAAAAACTAATAAAACTCAATTAAAACGCCGCGCTAGTAATTTTCAGTACCAAGTTTGAGGTGTTTATCTCCATATCTCTGGAGATACTTATCATCTGGATTAATTATAAATAAAAAAATTATATACTATATGCCTTTCATAAATGACGGATTTCTAGGCTAACAAACATACGAAAACATACTAACGGAATAAGAACATTATCTTTTTTGAAGTCGGTTAAAAATAATTTTAATTGCAAAAATACCAGTGCTTGACAACAATCTCAGATAATCTTATTATCTCACGTTTCCAGCATTAAGCTGGGGACTACAGCTGAGTATCCTGCTGATCTACAAAACTTTAAAAATTCTAATAATTAAAAAACTAAAAGAACCGACTTCAAACGACGCTCTAGTCAAAGTAGCTAGTAGTTAGTAGCATGTCATCGAGGTATACAAATGTATCTTTACACAAATGTTGAAATATTAAAAACGGCTCAACCGATTTCCGATTTTCGATAGCTAGGAAGAGTAGGGTAGGGTAGAGTAGGTACCCTTTGAAACAAAAAAAGAATTTTCTAAATCGGTTCAAGCATATTCGAGTAATCGGTAAATATACATTAAAAAAAAGAAAAGATTCCGACGAGTTGTGAATCTCCTCCTATTTTGTGAAGTTAGTTAAAAATTATTTATCGCATAAAATGTAGAAATAATTTGAGTGCGACGCTGACTATCAAGACAGTCTGTATTTTGGTAGCTAGTCCCTTCCTTATCGATTACTAGAGGATACCCGATATGTGCTATTACGCTAAAAAAATAAATGTGGTCGCAGGTTCCTTGTACATTGTTTTAGTGGACTAAAACCATCTTTACATTATTGTTGCCTTTCTAATGAAACCGGTTTGGGGCACATTGGTTGGATGCATCGATGTATATGTACTACGTACTAGATGTGGCAAACTAGCTCTACGTTCAAAAGCAGAGCAGAATCTACATCTCGGTTAGTTTAGCGTAAGTACTCCTTACGCCAAATCGCGCGCCGCTCGGCACGTAAGCACATAATAATGAATAGACGAAATTCAGTTAATGATGGGCGCCTCTGGTTTACATGTACCTCGATGGTTGGATGTTTTCAAAGTCTATAACGGACATAAGAAAAAACTATTTTTGTGTTTTATATACAAAGATTAATAATTATAGAGTAAAAAAAAAACGCAACTCTCCTATTCCAAAGTTTGTATGTTATATTTCAAAATTATTTTTCAATTAACCCACGTGTGACATATCGTACATAAATAGCATAAAGCCCACATGAAACTCACATCGGAACCAGCGTATTAATTTAACCAGCTGGTAAATCGATAAAAATGTATCCGTATCTAACAAGCTTCAAATAAAGTTATCATGTAAAGGCGTGCCTCGTTTGTTAACAAAATATGTTGTGTTTTATATTTTCACAGGTTCAATTTGAATAAACTTCGGCTTATTGAATGTTGTATTGTACCATTTGTTTGTCAATGTATTCAGTCGTAGACAATTTCATGAAATTAATTTCAGTTTAACGTTCAGCTGCTGGTAAAAATGCTCTGTGAGTCTCAGGCATGTGTTGACCTATTTGGACAATATTTTTTTGTTTGGATATGGTTTACTTACATAGTAGTCCAATATCACTCGTAAGGATAATAAGGATTTCTGTAACGAAATACCTCTGAACACCAACGGCCAAATTAATCGCGCAGTTAGTATTTTGTACACTGTTATCCTGAAAGTCATACTCTGAGTTTCAAAGCTAGTTTCATGTAGCTGAAAACACCAGGCGTATCCAATTCATTGCTATTAAATTTGATAAATTATTTACCATTGATTGACCTCAATGTCTCCACCTTCATGAGACAAACCCGTAGATACCAAATTTCACCTCCTAGGACCAAGGTAACGTAGTAGTCATTAAAACGTATACGCCTATTTTTCTCATAAGTCTACATAGGTAAAGCCTATTGGAAATTTCTAAAACTCTGAAATGGCTTTGCAAAGCCAGGGGACAAGAGAATGTGTCGGTTATAACATGGTTGTAAGTGCTCGCGAGGTATACTGTTCTCACAGAACCAATAGTAATAGAGGCTTCATCATCACCATCAGCCTATTTCTGTCCACAGCTGGACATAAGCTTCACCTTTGGCACGCCACTGAGCTCGATCTTCAGCTCTTTGTTTCCAACCGATGTAAGCCAGCTTGCGTATAGCATTGTTCCATATAGCTGGAGCGCGCCCTACACTACTAAGTACTAATACTACTACAAGAAATTTAACACAAGATAATTCATACACAAATATATATATATATATATATAAATGGCCCCTTATTATTTAATCACTAGCAGTAGCAGTATTAGTAGAGCCCCGTTGTTGCAGATGCCTTGAGTTCTAAGCGAGAGGTCGTTGGTTCAAATCCTAGCACGGAGGCTGGAGCATATTTATACCGATGTTCTGCCTGACTTGCTACTAACAAGTAGCTTACCACGATCAAGGTGAAAATCTGCTACCATGACCTTACGGTGTTCCGACAGCACACATCCCTTGAGAGTCAGAATATTCTAGGCTTAGCGTATTCACCATCTTCGACCACATCATCGCCTTCTACCACGCGAGATAGCTGTCAAACGCTAGCCTATAAGATATTAAAAAAAAATTGCATATGTAAAATTCTGTACAACTCTAACCAAGCCTTTAGGGACGGGTCCATTTTAAAGATGTATGTTTCGAGCGCTACCCCGCATTACGAAATAATGTTATCGCTAATACCAGGCCGCTACGTTGCGTATATTTAGGGTTATAACACGTTGGATGTACGTCTGCTCGTTCATCAATCATTCTACCTTTATAAGCCAGCTTTTGGTGACGTATTTTATGGTGTCAAGTAAAAAATTCAGACTATTATATTACCTCTGTCACTCTGTCTGTTTGTTACCTAATCGCGCTTAAACGGATGATCCGATCTTACTGAAATTTAAATAAAACTGGCCAAGTGCAAGTCAGACTTTTGTCCCGCACACGGAGGGTTCCGAACGCCATCTATCGAATTTCTAACGAACTTCTAACACCAACTAAGTAAACGTTAACACAAAGGTAGAATAATATTATATAGTAGTAATAGTAATAGTAGTAATAGAAATTGTAGTAATTAATATTTTTAAATATCTGGTTGACCGAGCTTTGCTCGGTATTTTTTGCCACCTAAATAGACAAATATGACTCTTCCCATCTATTGACGAATAATAATACTATTTTTTTTTTGAGAGCAACTAAAGGCCCATTTAGACGGGGAGAGTTTCTCGTCTCGAAGATACGATTATCAAAGAAATATAAAAAATATTATATGTCTAAACATTCACACCTTTCAATTGACTCGCAATAGAATATTGATAGTGTCGGTCTAAACAGAATTGTCTCGTATTTCGATTCTCGCAATCAAAACGGTTCTACCCGATTTGTACGATACTCGTATGAACTTGAAAAATGTCATACGAGATCGTGTTTATACAAGTCGAGACTCTCTCATAAGCAAGAATCTGCTTACTATACTTTTGTTGTGTAAACAACATAGGCAATTATGCCTAGCGATAAGTCATATGCGAATCTCGTATGACATAATCGTAGGCGAGATTTTAATTCTTGCCTGTATGTAAACATTTTGATACGATTGTGTTATGGCGATGATTGCTTGTGACAGTAGCGTATGGTTTCTCGTAAGAAACGTACGAGAAACTCTCCCCGTTATAATAACTCAGATCACACAAATGTTAATTTACAGAGCAGTAGTACAGTGATAAAATTTTTGGTGTACGTGAACGAAGTCGCGGGTATCAGCTAGTAAGCTATATTTCAAGTACAAACGCGTTGAAAAAAGAACTACATGTTGCAGTTTTTAGGGTTCCGAACCCAAAGGGTACCAACGGAACCCTATTACTGAGACTCCGCTGTCCGTCTGTCTGTCTGTCTGTCTGTCCATCTGTCATCAGGCTGTATCTCATGAACGTGATAGTTAGACGGTTGAAATTTTCACAGATGATGTATTTCTGTTGCCGCTATAACAACAAATACTAAAAACAGAACAAAGTTAAAAATTAAAGAAAAGTTTAAAAAAAGTTTTTTACGATAGCGCAGCGCCACCTATCTAGTTGCTAAGATGGCGCTATCGTCTTTACCTTAATCTGAATCTCGGAAGCGGCTCCAACGATTAAATAAAATGTAGTATACCTACAGGGGATTTCGGGGGCGATAAATCGATCTAGCTAGGATTCATTTTCAGAAAATGTTGTTTTATTCTTGTTTTCAATAATCAACTTTATTGATAATCATCTTAAAATATGTCTCTTCCCGACCCGACATCTTTTGGCGAGTAGAAGTACTGTATCAGTAAAGCAGTTAGTTGCTCTCAATTAAAAAAAATAGTAGTATTATTTGTCAATAGATGTCGGGAAGAGTCATATTTGTCTGTTTAATTGGCAAAAAATACCGAGCAAAGCTCGGTCAACCAGATATTTAATAATATTAATTACTACAATTACTATTACCACTATTACTATTACTACTATATAATACTATTCTACATTTGTGTTAACGGTTACTTAGTTGGTGTTAGAAGTTCGTTAGAAATTCGATAGATGGCGTTCGGAACCCTCCGTGTTGTCAAACAAAGTCTGACTCGCACTTGGCCGGTTTTATTTTTTCTTGACATTAGAGTATAAGCCATTTTCCTTGGCAAATGACGATGGGATCGAAGATTTTTTAAAATATCATATCGGCTAGCGATAGACGACTATCTCACCTGTTGGTAAGTGATGATGCGATCGTGGTTGGTAACACGCTAGGCTAAGAATGGGAACTAGCTCTCAAGGATGGAATAATAATGCGCCTAAAATTTCAAAAACTAAAACTTGACTACTAAAAATCACGATCTAATTTTAGAATTCATTCACAATTATGAGGTGCATCTAAGTAAATCCGTGAGCAACAGCTAACAATACATAAAAATGTGCCTGTGCCTTTTGCTACCAAAAAGTAGCTTACCACCATCAAGGAGAAAATCTGCCGCCATAACCTTACGATGTTCCGGCAATACACAGCCATTGAGAGTCAGAGTATTCTAGGCCTAGCGTGTTAACAATCTTCGAGCACATCATTGCTTACCACCGGGCGAGTAGTGGTCAAACGCTAGCCTATAAGAGAAAAAAAATGGATGCACGGCTAAATTGAGAAAAAATAATTTGGTCATGACTTTATGTTCTCTGGATATGAATAAATTTCTGTAGGTATATATTTTGTTCAATGTATCACACCTGAAAAAACACTCATAACTTGTTTCAAACGTTTATTCAACAGGTGGTTTTCACTAAGTTCTATGTTAGTTTTCGGGTTTCGTCAACTTAACTTGAAATTCAGGACTAATATCGTGTTAGAAAGTTACTTCAGTTCTAGTTTTAGTTATTCAGTGTTTAATTATGTTAATATTGCTAATACATACCAACGGGCGCTGCTATTAGGTACTTACTTTAATTGAACTTGTGACAGGTAGTTTATATTATAACCTAGAAGTGATAAATATTTCGCCGTTTCTTTGAACCACCTTTTTATCGTATAGGCTAGCCTTTGACAGCTATTTCCTGTATCCTTAGTACGAGTTTTTATACCAAACTCGATATCGTATATAGAACAAATTTTGTATGAAAAACAGTACAGGGCCTCTAGTGGTTATCACACTTACCTAAATTTAAACCAATCAGGAAACCAGAATAACTAGGAAACTATGTGATTTCTGTCAAAAGCGTTTCGGATGAAAACTCGTACTAAGGGTACTGTAGTTGGTAAGTGACGATACGATCGAGGTTGCTAGCACGCTAGGCCTAGAATAGGAAAGAGCTCTCAAAGATGCTTGGCGACAGATATTTCGACATGAGCGTGATAGCTGGTCAGTCAGATACTAGACAGTGTCCTACCGCCGTGCCATGTTTCTCAACGATGTTTTACTTCACCTTCCTTCACTGTGAAATGAACACATACATTTTTCGGTAGAAATATCCACCGGCGGGGATTTGAACCTCAGAACCCTAACCGTGAAGGTATGTGAAGTAGGTCCGTTTTTAAAAGCTTTTATTTAACTTGCAATGTATGTTAGTATGTATGTTCGGGTGGAATCTTGGAAGCTAAATTAGACCCACTTCTCGATGGCCAAATGGACTCAAATTTGGTGTACTAATGTATCTTTGGTGACAATACAAAAATATGGTACCATGGACCTGGTTTGATGATGGAGACGGAAGGTGGCCACAGCATCTCCGTGATAAAACAACATAACCCCACCAAGTTTGGGCTCGATTGATTTGTCTTGAAGAGAACTTTACACCTAGATGATATCCAGGGTCTGATGATAAAGCTGGAAGGTGGCCACGGCATCTCTGTGATAAATCAACGTAATCCTACTGAGTTTGGGCTTGATTGATTCGTCTTGAAGAGAACTTTACACCTAGACAATATCCAGGGTCTGATGATGAAGCTGGAAGGTAGCTACGAAATCTCTGTGATTAAACAACAAAACCCTACCGAGTTTGTTGATTCATCTTGAAGAGAACTTTACACCTAAATGATATTTAGCGATTGGTGATGAAGCTGGAAGGTGGCCACGGCATCTCTGTGATTAAATAACGTAACCCCAGCGAATTTGGGCTGAAATGATTCGTCTTAAGGAGCACTTTACACTTAAACGATATCCAGGATCTGATGATGAATCTGTAAGGTGGCCCTGGTATTCTGTTATAAAACAACATAGCCCCACCGAGTCGATTGATTTTCCTTGAAGAGCACTTTACCCATAATCACATCAAATATCCGTGGAATATTTTAAAACATCACGCCTTCTCTTAAATACTTAAGTAGTAGGTAGGTAGTCGGTATCTTTACCTACCTATTAAAAAGTTAAAAATAAATTATAAGTAAAAAAGATTTTTTTAAACAAGCTTTTATCTGGGAAAATGAACTAAAATGTTAAAAATAAATTCTAGTATTTGGTGTGTAGGTACTTACCTATATTTTTAAAAGCTTGAGGCACTGAAGTATATTGCCGAGCCTGAAAAACGGGTAGTGCTTCAAGCTTTTAAGAATATAGGTAAGTACCTACACGCCAAATACTTACTAGAATTTATTTTTAACATTTTAGTTCATTGTCCCAGATAAAAGCTTGTTTTTAAAAATATTTTTTACTTATAATTTATTAAATGATTAAATTAAAAATATGTATTAACACCCATATCGACAAAATTCCGTAAGAGACATTTTCGTAAGGGACAAATCTACTTTTCAGGAAAGCTAAAAAACAAAATGCTGTCCTAAAACATCATAACTATAATCATCATTTTTTATCCTAGAAAGATGATTTCTATGCAATAACACTCTATTGCAAGATATTGAGTCAATCAGGATAAATACAGTAGTTTTACAGATGATGTCCACTGACACTGACAGACACTGAAATTTTGGTAGAGATGTCCCCAGTTGGCTATGAGGGAACAGTAGTGAAGTGGGAGGATGGTCGGTTTTGACGACAGAGGTACCGAGTTCAATCCCCGCCTTGCACCAATGGATTTTTCTATAGAAAAATGTATGAGCGCTTTTCACAATGGCCCTCCGCCGATGCAAGCACATCGTTAAGAAACTCCCAGCCCCCGCATGGTGGTAGGACACTGTCTAGTGTCCGCCTGGCCAGCTACCACCCTCAAGTTAGAAAATCTGTCGCCAAAAAACACAATGTGTTCGAGCAGCTATACTTGAGAGGCAGTTCCCATTCGAAGCTTAGCGTGGTACCATCCTCGTCCGCATCATCACTTACCAACACGTAATATAGTGGTCAAATGCTAGCCTATATGATATTAAAAAAAAATTGTCTGAAATTTTTCATAGTGATAGACAGTATAGTAGAATAATATCGTTTAAAAACTAAAAAACAACCGACTTCAATGCCGCGCTATTCATTTTCAGTACCAATTTTGAGATGTTTATCTCAATATCTCTGGAGATACTTATCATACCTCGATAAAATTACCATGGTACCACACTTGGGATATCTCCTTTCGAACAAAAAAAGAATAATTGAAATCGGTTCATAAACGACGAAGTTATCCGCGAACAAACATAAAAAAAAAAAAAAAAAAAAAAAAAATACGGTCGAATTGAGAAACCTTCTCCTTTTTTTGAAGTCGGTTAAAAAGGCATAGAATAGTTCAACGCGCATGAAGCCGTGGGGGGCAAGCAAGTATATTTTATTCTTCATATACTCCTTAAATCAAAACCCGCTTATTAGATGTGTAGAACATCTTTTACCTAAATTCCCTCATCAAACAAACGAAAAATAGTTACAATATAATAACAACACGTGTACATAATTGGCTGAAGATATTATTGTAGCAATTTGGGGTAAATATGTACACTCACACACATAATCCCTTGTCGTTTGATGTGACAGGCTGTGTTTGATATAATTTCCCGGAATTTAGTGCGATATCCAGAAATATTCAGGAAATTTAATGAATTTATAATATTAGTATAGAAAACATAGTCGTTATGTTTATGGATAAATTGGCGTTTGATAAGACTGAATAAGCTACGTAGGTATTTCAAGTAAAACGTCTTGAATTAGTTAGGTATTTCGAATAATATGTTGAAGAAATGTAGCTTATATATATTTTATTTTATATACCTTATAGGCTAGCGTTTGACCACTATCTCATCTGTTGGTGAGTGATGATGCGGTCGAAGATGGTAGGCACGCTAGGCTTAGAATGGGAACTGGCTCTCAAGGATAGCTGCCGGAACACATTAAAATTTGGCGACAGATTTTCTAACTTCAGGGTGGTAACTGACCAGGTGGACGCTAAATAGTGTCCTACCACCATGGCGGTTGTTAGTTTCTTAACGATGTTTTTTTTTCACCGCAGGGCCACTGGAAAAAGTGCACTTAAATTTTTCTTTACCGCAGGGCCACTGGAAAAAGTTCACTTAAATTTTTCGATAGAAAAATCCATAGGTTCACAGCGGGGATTCATTTTGATATTAGATACGATTAAATTGGCAGTTAATATAAGTAGTACTGAACTAATGAGTAATATAAAAAGTATTACTCATCTTTACATAGTATACAAGTAACAAGTTAAAATGTTGAATAAACACCCACGACAATGTCTCTATCTATTCTATCTAAGAATCACCACTGATTAATTACGAATCGTTTAAAGACAAAATCGGACTAGTCGTTTTGAAGAAAAATTGCAACATCGATTTGCACCAACAAATGATTACTGCAGCGCACCCTGGTGAGTTGTCACCGTAACACCTATCAAAAAACATGCACCAATTACACTCAAACCCATAACTGAAAACTGCATGAAAATCGGACTTGTAGTTTTGGAGAAAAATGGCAACATGGATTTGCACACATAAACAAACAAACATCCTCTCACCCAAAACGCATATAAAGTCTCCGTGCCGTCGTGGGTAAAAATAAAGTAGCTCCCGTCAGTACGCTCAGGTCTTTTATACAACGCAACGGTTTTTTATGCAGTTTCCAGCAATAAATGGAGTGATTCAAATATTATGTTTCTTTGAAGTGTCACACACTTTATATTTTTGTAAATTGTTAAACACAATCCAAAATTGTAAACCCAAAATGTGTAATCCGGGGGGTGCGAGTTCGAGTCCTGTCGGTACGACGAAATTTTGGATTGTGTTTAACAATTTACAAAAATAGAGTGATTCTAGAGGAAGGTTTTTAACCAGGATTAAACACGGGCAAAGCCGCAGGGTGCAGCAAATTTACTATAAAATAACGTTGTTTGAATTGACCGAATTTTAACATAAGCGTCAGCCACAAGCTTAATAGCATCCCGAACTCAAGATTCCAATAAAAACTTTCATATATAGCTGAAAAAATCTTACCATCTTACTTCATACTAATATTATAAAGTCAAAAGTTTGTGTGTATCTGTGTTACTTCTGTACGCTACAACTACTCGACTACCGATTAAACTGAAATTTGGTATGTAGATAGTTTAGACCCTGGAATATCACATAGGGTACTTTCTATATAGATATTCTCACGGAAGCGATGTCTACGCGTGTAAAACCACGGGGCACAGCTAGCTGTGGATAAATATAACAATAACTCACCACGATTTCCTAAGGTCTAAGAACAAACACGTTATGTTCTATCACACATACTAATGTTACTGGGTTTTAACTTGTACTGTAAAGTTGCACAGAAGGCTCAAAACTAGTACGATGGTCACTAAAATATGTGAGACGATATAAATAACCCAAACAAAAATGTTAACTAAAAATATTACTCGTGTCAACGTGTCACCCACTTACACTTTTCCACCCACGAACATACATCGTGATACACGTTTGCCGCGCCTGACAGTCCGATGATGGCCCGATATAGCGGGAGTGTCCAAGCAATAACAACTTACCAAAAAAAAAAAGCAAAAATAATCCTTACGTTCCTGACATAAGATCCAAAACTTCAAATCTTATACGTATCATCGTATGGCCTGTCGGACAAATACAAATGCTTTTCATCGCGATTGTACTTAACCTTAGTAAATACGGTGTTGTTACAAAAATGGACAGTTTCTTTCACAGGAGGTGGAATTGTTGGAATTATTAATGTGCCCAGGTTATTTTGGAAAGATATATGCAGTGGTAAAGTACCTTTTCTTTACTCATGTGGTGGTACACGCAATAATATAATATTTTTTTTTTTTTTTTTTTTTTATAATGATTTATCTACTTGATGCAGATATCTCACTACAATTACAATCTAGCCTTATAACAACTAGGCTAATGAGTAATTTTATTTTCACTTAATTTACTATTAGAATATTACTAAGAATGTGTCCATTAACACTTTTCTTAATGTCTCTATTAAGGAGAAGACACTTTGTTCTTGTGTTCTTTTTATAGCGTTCGCGTTCACTATCACTACACTTTGTTCACTTGATAAAGTATCACTAATGTAACTCGAAGGGTTTGACCCTTTTTAGTCTTCTCACTATTTCCGTGTTGTAATAAGTTGCAATAATATAATGATAGCGAAAATATGTGATAGATTATCTAAATTGCTTAATTGGTTTGATTTGGATGGCTTTTATAGGATAAATTGAATACCTTTTGTCATTATTGCTTGGTTACATATAAATCTATAATTTTGTTATTTACACACTTACAGGCACACTAAAACAATAGAAATACATATTACAATATGTATATTGATAATATATGACTGATGATAATAATAATAAATGACTTTACAGCAAACTTCACCCCATTTCACCCCTCCACTCCCCCTTTCTTGGAATTTTTTTCACAACATCTAAGTGTAGAATAAAGTCCTTAGTGTGCCTTTCCAATTTGAATGAAATACGTTGATAGATAACGCTACAGCAAACTTCTTCCCTTTCCCCCCCTTATTTTCCCCCTGATAAATAAATCAAGGACTCGTGTCCCGATTTTCTTCAAAATTGGTTGCAAATGCGAACTTTAGGCGAGAACAGACCGACAAACATCCGGACAAAAGCATTTTTGGCCTAGTCGAAACTGATACACTTCGCTCGCTACGCTCGCTCGATCAATTACACGACATTATTCGAAAAAGTATAAGTAAATACGTTATTTATATTGAAAGCGTATATAACCTATATATATAATTAATAAAGATATATCGTTCAGAACCTCATTTGTGAAAAATCGATGGTGTTGGAATGTCAGTGTAACCGTAATTATTTTTTTAATGTCACAATGAGGTCACAATCGAATGTTAACGTCAGATTACGAAATTTAGTGTCAAACTGATTTGCTTTTCGTTCTCTTGCATCAATCATAGCTCCGCGCAGGATGTGCTCTTTTACGATAACTAATAAATTACGTTTATTTTTGTCCCTTAACCCATTACATAGAACACCCATACATGAAACATTAGAATCATTGCCTTTTTAGGGTTCCGTACCCAAAGGGTAAAACGGGACTCTATTACTAAGACTCCGCTGTCCGTCTGTCTGTCTGTCTGTCTGTCTGTCCGTCTGTCACCAGGCTATAGCTCATTAACCGTGATAGTTAGACAGTTGAAATTTTCACAGATGGTGTATTTCTGTTGCCGCTAGAACAACAAATACTAAAAACAAAATAAAATTAAAAATGAAAGGGGATTCCCATACAAAAAACGTGTTTTTAAACGCCATCTATCTAATTAGTTTCGGCAAAATGACATAGATGGCGCTAGTAAACGAGCCCCGTCTTTCTAGATCGCGACCAAACCAAATATTCTTGGTAATATCAATGAATCAAATATATGAGGTTGAAACTCTGTTGTGTGATGTTTCGTATTGTACGGAACCCTCTCTAAGTGTGCGATAAGAGACGCGATGCTGACTCGCACTTGGCCAGTTTTATTTTACATGCATTGCATACTAAATTCGAGTAAAAAATATTTCATTCCATAGGATATAATAATATCGTTTAAAAACTAAAAAGAACCGACTTCAATGTTCATTTTCAGTACCAATTTTGAGATGTTTATCTCAATATCTCTGAAGATACTTATCAGACCTCGATAAAATTACCATGGTACCACACTTGGGATATCTCCTTTCGAACAAAAAAAGAATAATCAAAATCGGTGCATAAACGACGAAGTTATCCCCGAACAAACATTAAAAAAATATATATATATATATATATACGGTCGAATTGAGAAACCTCCTCCTTTTTTTGAAGTCGGTTAATAAACGACGAAGTTATCCCCGAACAAACATAAAAATATATATATATATATATGGTCGAATTGAGAAACCTCCTCCTTTTTTTAAAGTCGGTTAAAAATAGGAAATTTTCCAAAGGGAAAATTATCATATTTCACAAACGAATAATCCACATGCATAATAAGATATTACATACTCGCGGCACGTTCAGCGCCCGTAATACGTGACGCTGTCCCCTTATACATATTATTAGATTTCATTCTCATTTTGTCACTATTAAGAGATAATTATGTTATACCGTAAAGTTTATAATACAGGTTACCGTTATTTATTGATCGAGCGAGCGTAGCGAGCAACGCATCTCAGTTTCGACTTCGGCCAAAAATGCGTTTGTCCGGATGATTGTGTGTCTGTTCTCGCCTACAGGTCGCATTTATCAACCGATTTTGTTAAAAAATTACACACGAGTTCCTTGATTTATTAAAGAATGTTTTACCGAGGGGAGAATAGGGGGTAAATAGGGAAGAAAGGGAGAAGTTTGCTATAGCGTTATGTATGGATTTCAGTAAAATTGGAAAGGCACATTAAGGACTTCTTTCTACACAATATGTTGCAAAAACAATTTCAAAAAGAAGGAGTGGAGGACGGAAACGGGAAGAAGTTTGATATAGCGTTATATATGCACGGACTTCAATTTGTACAAGGGCACGCGAGGTCTACTGTTCTCAAAGAACTACTAGTTTACTATTAATTTATAATTGTATATTGTATATGTGTATATTGTATAATATACTCGAAGAAGTGGTGGAAATCCTCACGGAAGAAGGGACGAAGTTTTGCAAGAGCAAGCGTACGGGCAAAAAGTCCAAACTTTCAGCAGAAACACTTCGACTAATGGAAGAGAGACGAACAGACCCATTGTCAGATTTGTCAATTAACCAGGTGCGCAACCTCTGATCCTCTCGCTCTTGACTAAGGAATCAATTGAGCAGAATCGGGGGTCAAAAGTGTTCGTCCAGCCTCTGGGTAGAAGTCACCTTACAAAGCTGACAACATCAACGTGGAACGTCGTCGCATCCAAGCCAGAGATTCTGTCGGAAGTTGAAAAGTTCTACAGCAAGCTCTATGCATTGCATGCTTCAAGGCGCGTACCCGATACTTAGGATTGCAGAGCCACCTTAACCCACCACTTCACAGAAGACCTGCCCGAAGTCAGCCGAGATAAGATCGTGATGGCCCTTAGACAGCTCAAAAATGGAAAAGCCCCAGGTGAAGACGGAATCACAACGGTGCTTCTAAAAGCTGGAGGAGCCCCAGCTGTAAGCCAGCTGCAACAGCTCTTTAATTCTGTTCTCTTCACTGGTAGAACTCCACAGGCATGGAACAGAAGCATGGTGGTTTTGTTTTTCAAAAAAGGAGATAAAACCCTATTGAAAAACTACCGCCTAATCGCTTCTGAGCCATGTCTACAAGCTGTTTTCAAGGGTCATCACGAACCGTCTTGCGCGCAGACTCGACGAGTTTCAACCTCCGGAACAGGCCGGGTTTCGAAGCGGTTATGGCACCATAGACCACATCCACACGGTGCGGCAGATTGTACAGAAAACCGAAGACTACAATCGCCCCCTGTGCTTAGCATTTGTGGACTATTAGAAGGCCTTCGACTCAATCGAAACCTGGTCGGTTCTGGAGTCCTTGCAGCGTTGCCAAGTCGACTGCCGATATTTCGAAGTGATGAGATGTCTTTATAATGCCGCAATGATGATTGTACAAGTACAGAACCAGCGTAATAAACATATCCACCTGCGTCGAGGAGTGAGACAGGGGGACGTCATATCCCCGAAACTGTTCACCAACGCCTTAGAGGATATGTTTAAGACGCTGGACTGGAAAGATTGCGGCATCAATATTAACGGCAAGTACATCTCTCACTTACGATTTGCAGATGACATCGTCATTATATATATTAGACGCTGCAGGACCTACAAAGGATGTTGAATGACCTATCTGATTCTTCTCGTCGCATCGGTCTCCGGATGAATTTGGATAAAACCAAAGTCATGTACAACGAGCACGTTGTTCCGGAACCGAATGCCATAGATGGAATCCCACTCGAAGTTGTAACGCAGTATGTTTACCTAGGGCAAACGCTCCAACTAGGCAAACACAACTTCGAGAAGGAAATCCAGAAATTAATTCAGCTGGGCTGGGCAGCATTTGGGAAACTCCGTTGACTCTTCTCGTCGCCTATACCTCAGTGCCTAAAGACAAAAGTCTTTAATCAGTGCATCCTGCCTGTCATGACATACGGAGCCGAGAAGTGGACACTCACGGTTCGACTAGTTCACCAGTTTAAAGTCGCTCAGCGAGCTATGGAAAGAGCTATGCTTAGAGTTTCTCTGCGGGATCGAATCCGGAACTAAGTAATTCGCCAGAGAACTAAAGTGATCGACATAACTCAGCTGATTAGCAAACTGAAGTGGCAGTGGGCTGGTCATATCTGCCATAGGACCGATAACCGTTGGAGCAGACTGGTTTTAGAGTGGAGACTGCGAATCGGCAAACGTAGCGTAAGACGCCCTGTGACTAGGTAGAGCGACGACATTCGCAAAGCGGTGGGCAGTGACTGGAAAGGAAGAGCCGAAGACCGGGCTCAGTGGCGTGTCTTGGGGAAGGCCTACGTCCAGCAGTGGATGGATTCCGGCTGATAATGATGATGAATTTATAATTAGTAGCATTTTAAATATAATTTTATATCTTAGGAGTTCCTCATTTAGAATCGATTTTCATATAAGGTAAGTTAATTTTATGAAGACTGAAAGTTAAATTTAACTCCAGATCCAATTTTCCAGCCAAAACCTTCCATGATTCTAAACAAAAATGATCTAATTATATTCTAAAACTAGGTACATCAATTTAACAATCAAATATAGACATAAAATAGCTGCAGTTTTAAGCCGTGTTCATTGACACGCGCGAACACTCTGCGTAATGAGCGTAAAGCCTGCAAAGACAACACAGCGCATTATTGTTGTGTTCATACACAGTACTGATGTTTTTATTAGTTTCGGATTATACTCAGAATGAATTTTATCACATTAGCTTTTAGCTTCTTTCGTATCTTTTATAAGTCTTTTCCCTTCATTCGTCACTTTCCAAAAAATGTTGTTGCGTATGAGTTACTCGACTTATGGCTGACGCATTTCCCCGGATTCGTTCCTTACGTTAATGAGCTTATTATTAAAGTTCTTGCTTACAATGTTTACTAAAACTCCGTCTTACCTTTAGGAAAGATAGATTTAATACAGTCAGGATGGAAGATCTCGTTACCAACTACATAAATACATTTTAATTTAATACGTGTTCACCTGCATCTACTGAGCGAAAGCGAGTTAAGTAATGAGTTTACACCGAGCAATTAAACACGAAGTAGGGCGCAGTTCAATTTGTACGCACTTATAAGTGTTCTATTAGATTAGTTTGAGATATAAACAGTAACGTATAGCTAAGAAAGGTTAGCAGGAAATATTGCTTTATTTTGATTACGAAGGTTCTAGTTTTATTTTATGTAAAAGCTCTAGTTGACTAATATAAAAAATCATACTGAAGCAAAATGGGATTCATATAGGGAATGTTTTAGAAGATATTTATTTCAATATATGACTAACTAAGTACTATCTACTTTTACTAACTAGCTTTTATAACTAGGTGAGCCCTGTAGCTTTGATGAGGTTAATAGTACTTAGTTAGTTAGTAGTAGCCTTTGTGTTAATCTAGGTTATAAACAATGTATCTGTATCCAAATCAGTTTTAACATTTTTGCGTAATTGAAGAGACACACAAACAACTAAACGTACAAACATAGATATTTGTAATATTCATTATATTATAATCATCAGCTTATACTATACTCTCCAATTGTACGCATCTGAGCACCTTCTTAGGCTATTTATTATCCAGCTCTTGCCAGCCACCAGGCGATTGTCATCGCCCCTCCTAGTCTGAGGACGTGTCAGCGTGGAGTAACAATGCCGTCATACATTATTTTGTTATATTTCAAAAGAATAAGACAGAAGGTTTGGTGAAAGACAAAGCTTGATTTCTTCCAACACCTTGAACAATTATCGTCATATTTCAACGAATTAACTCAAAACAATATTAAAATTTGCGTAGAAGCCTTTCTTTTGAATTACTCTATCCTTTGAGTACTAAGCCACTATTTATTGTTGAAAAACCGCATTAAATACGTTGCGTAATTTAAAAGATCCAACGTCACCAGACGTAAATTCAGTTGATAACAAATGTCAAAAAACCTTGAATTGTCGGTGATCTTTACCCTAGAAGCTAGGCTATCAGAGCCTCAGCGGTTCGTACAATACATTGTACGTAGTACTATTAAGTATTCTATGGTACGAATCGCTAAGGTACCGCTGTATTAGGTACTACAGTAAAATAAAATGGCTGTGACATACGGACGGACAGACATACAGACAGACATGATGAATCTATAAGGGTTCTGTTTTTTGTCATTCGGCTACAGAACCCTAAAAACATGTTTTTGTTGAAAAAGAATTAAGTAGGCAATACAAGTTTTCAATGACAGCTCCGCGTCGGAAGCAATTTCCTTTCATAGAGCCCTGGGGGTCTCAACTCGCAGTTTCATGAGGTTAATTAATTAAAGAAATATATATTCTTAAGATATATAAAAAAATTGAGGACAAAGGAAAGTTTGAGAAGACGTTGAAATATTTAGCGTTATAATATTTGCGGGTTTACCCAACTACATAATGAAGTAGTCTTTTCTTAAGTTTTTTTTTTATTTTCTGGGTATTTTTATTCTTATAAATATACCTACTACATGAGTCTGAGAATGCACACCACAATAACATACTATTGGCAGCTAGCGAGAATTTCGATTGTTGTTCCATTTTTACTCACGTATTAAGAAACTCCTTTCGTAATGTGTTCCTTTAAATATTTAATGTTAAATTAAGTTTACTTAAGATTTCTTCCACAACATGTATAAGCATATATGCTCTAACCGTACGAAACCGGGGCGGGTCGCTAGTGATAAAATAAGTAGTTCTGAGAGAACAGTAGACCTCGCGTGCCCGTATAAAAATTGAAATCCGTCCATATATAACGCAGCAGAAAACGTCACCCCCTTTCTCCCGTTCTTACTCCTCGTTCTTGGATATATATTCACCACTTCTTCTGTAAAATAAAGTCCGTAGTGTGCCTCTCAAATTTGATTAAAATCCGTCGATAAAAGACGCTACAGCTAACTTCCCCCTTTCCCTCCCTCCACTTCCCTTTTTAACCGACTTCACAAAAAAGGAGGAGGCTATCAATTCGTCTGTATGTTTTCTTTTGTGTATGTTACGCGATTACTCCGTCAATTCTGAACCGATTCGAATGATTATTTTTGTAATCGGTAGGGTACGTTTTCGAAGTGGTCTCATTGTAATTTCATCGAGATATGATAAGTACCTCCAGAGATATGACAATAAACGTCTCAAACTTGCTACTGAAATTGACTCGCGGGGCATTGAAGTCGGTTGTTTTAGTTTTTAAACTTAATACTTAATAACGTTTTTAATCTTGATTAAACATGTTTGATTTTTTTTTCCAAACGACTTGTGTAGAATGAAGTCCTTAGCCTTTCAAATTTGACTGAAGATCCATTGATAAATAACGCTACGGTAAATTTCTACCTCCCCCACCCCCTATTTTCCCTCCGATCAAATAAACGCGACAAAATAATTTTCAAATAAACCTTTGTGCCAATTTTCGTCAAAATCGGTGAAAAATGCGACTTGTAGGCGAGAACAGACACATAGACAAACATCTTGACAAAAGCATTTTTGGCCTAGTCGAAACTGAGATGCTTCGCTCGCTACGCTCGCTCGTTCGTGCCCGCATTGAAGATGTATTTTCTTCTTGGAGTGACACGAGTGCTGGTGTACCACAGGGTGGCGTACTTTCTCCTCTTCTTTTCGCTATTTTCATAAATTCTACATCTTTTTTCCTTTCTTCCTCTTATCACCTATATGCAGACGATCTCCAAATCTACACGCAATCCTCACTTGAATATTTAAATGACGCTATCAAAACTACCAATGATGACCTCTGTTGTATATCTAACTGGGGTAGATCTTATGGACTTACTGTTAATCCGACTAAGACACAGGCCATAATAGTAGGCAGCTCTAGATTAGTATCTAAAATTGACTTCTCAACTGTACAGGGTATTACTTTTAACAACGTCATTGTACCACTCAGCAAACAGGTGAAAAATCTGGGAGTGATTATGGACAGCAATCTCACATGGGACCCGCAGTTGCAATCCGTGAGCTGAAAACTCTTTGCATTAGCAGCCTCACTTAGGAGGTTGCGAAACTTTCTACCCACAGCTACTAAAGCTGCGCTAGCTCAATCTTTTGTATTTCCTATCCTTGACTATGCCGACGCCAGTTACCTTGATCTCAGGGAGGATCAGCTAAATAAGCTTGAGCGACTAAAAAACTTCTGCATTCGATTTATTTTCGGTCTCCAAAAATTTGATCATGTCTCAGAATTTCGCGCAAAGCTCAAGAGGCTTCCCATTCGTCTTCGCAGGAATACTCATATTCTTTCGTTTCTCTATGGAATTTTGTTCAACCCCTCGACTCCTCCTTATCTAAAAGCTCGATTTCATTTTCTTTCTTCTTCTAACTCCCTTTCCCTAAGGTCATCAGATAACCTGCTCCTCGATACCCCGGCTCATAGTACGAATTTTTATGACTCATCATTCACTGTCCAAGCCGTGCGCCTGTGGAATGAACTACCTATTGTTATAAGATGTGCACGATCCATAGATAGTTTCAAAGACCAAGTTCGCAAATTCTATCTCTCTTCTGGCAGATAACTTTTCCTATAATTTCGCAACAAATATAATAGTATATCGTTTATGTATATGTAAGTTTATGATGTGCATATGTATTCGTATATAATATTATTATATGTAACGTTTTTATGTAGTCTATAAATATAATAATTCTAAGTAAAATGTTTAAAATACACACCACCGTCCTTGTTCTATCTATAATGTTATATCCATCCAAAGGTTGCTCCATCCATCAAAAGAAATAGCTTTTAGCGATAAGACCGCCAATTGTACCTAGGATTAGTTAGTAAAGTCCTATTCATTATGTATTTATATTACTATTCATTATATATATTTTTTAATTGGTGTCAATAAAGAGTATTTGTATTGTATTGTATTGTATTGTTCAATAAGATATAGAATACAAATAATGATAAGTTCTTCTCCTCATCTTTTCATAAGTTGGGTTGATAGAATATACGAGTATCACTCGTCAAATAGATGTCCACAGTGATCCCACCCCTTATGTAGGTCAACAGTTTCATTATATCGTTTATGTGGAGATTCCATCGTAGTAGGCGCAATATTGCGGCTTATTGCGACAGATCATATTAGATGTTCATAGAGAATTGATAATATTTATATTGGAGCTAAGCTTATTGAGAAGGGAGTGGTCACGATTCGTTTGTTCTATTTCTGGGAATATTGCTTTGGTTTTTTGAATCAGTAGCCTTAATATAGAAATATCTTTCTAAATGTCATAAAAAAACTGTATACAAAAAAATTAATAACGTTAACAGTCGAATCGACAACCTCCTTCTTTTTGGAAGTCGGTTAAAAAGTCAAATATATTGTTCAAGTAAACAGCAGCTGGAGAGGCCTATTTCTTCTTCTCTATTATGTTTACCACTCATTGTAAAAAGACACATTTTATTCAATAAGTAAGTAGGTACTTCCCATATATGATATGCTACCTGAAGTAAGATAGTACGTCAACCAGATTACATCTAGACGGCACTCTAAGTTAAAAGCCAAGAAGCGCAATATCCTAACTCCGCAGAGATGTCAGAAGTGTATCTCAGGTTTCCAGCTTTTCTTTGAACTTACTTTGAAATTGCACAAAGTTGTATTATCTTCACTAGATGAAATTGGCCTGGGGCTTTGTCATTGTTGTGACTCTATGTGCCTATCTGTAGCTTCATCTATTCTGATGAACTAATTCCAGTGCCTGATGTATTTGTTAATATTATACTTGTGTGGGTTTGCCTTGATGAATCAATCAGTAAATTAATCACTTTATTTAAAAAAAATTGAAGTGAAAACTTCTTTAGCGGCGTTGTGAACTTTTTGGGATGGGTAAAAAATGTTAAAGTCGCGTCAGGACCTCGCGTCAGGACACGTGACCTGATCGAAAATTTGTAAGTCGGAGGGAGAGTAGAGCAAATTCACAACGTTAATGTTCAAGTTTTCACTGCTGCCGGCACTCCCGCAGTGCAACCCGTTGTTTATTTTGTAGACAAAAGTTGTCTGAAGTTCTGTAACATGCATTATACGGTTAGCAACCCTACAATAATCGGGGGAATTAATTTTTTTGTAGTCCGACGTTGGATGAATGGCTCATTACTTTTGTTTTTTTTTACCCGACTACGGCGAAGCAAAAAGGAGGGTTATATTTTTGACCGGTATGTGGGTATGTATGTTTGTATGTATGTTCATCTGTTCCCTCATAACTTCTAAACTACTTATCGTAATTTGAAAAATGAGGTGTTTTTGGACGCCTCTTATTTGTCTGCTGGTTATAGGCTATATGACGTCACAACAAATTGAATGTGGCGCCCTCTAGAGGGCACGAAGTCCAGAACTTAAAAAAAAAGTCTCCCCACCCCATTGTGTGTGGTATCGTTGAATAGGGATTTTAAAATAAAGATAGGGTTTATTACATAATATTTTTGTCGGGCGTAGCGTTGGCGAGATATATCCCGCCGAAGTCAAGAAAACTAATTTTTACCCCACGGCGTCGCAGAGAAGCAGTTGGGAGGGTTATGTGTTTGTTGATCGCTGTGTATTTATGTAAGTATATTGACATGTATACATGTATACAATTATGCAAGATCCCCATAAAAAATAAGTTCAAAAACTAAAACCCGACTACTGAAAAATCACACTCTAAAAAGTATGAAACAAGAAAATATTCTCACCTGAGATCGCTATGTACGAACTATTCAATATGTATCGTGTATTATATAAACAACTTACTTTTAATAAATATTTTATTGTATTTCATAAATATTCTTAGTGGTGGTCAGAGGATAGCCGTGGTCGTATGTCCGTCCGTCGTGGCTGTGTAACCGTAACAAAACAATACACTCTGCAAAGTAGCATACGACCACAGGTATCCACTGAGCACCACTAAGAATATTTATGAAATACAATAAAATATTTATTAAAAGTAAGTTGTTTATATAATACACGATACATATTGAATAGTTCGTACATAGCGATCTCAGGTGAGAATATTTTCTTGTTTCATACTTTTTAGAGTGTGATTTTTCAGTAGCCGGGTTTTAGTTTTTGAACTTATTTTTTATTTATTTAACGCAATAAATTATGCTGTGTTATATTTGAATAATTATTTCTATGATCTATTTAATCATGGGTAAGTGCAAACTTTTAATCTGTAAATAAATGTTTTGAGTTCGAGTTATGATATAGGTACAATCTACACAAGGCCGATTGAGAAAACATTTTTAATAGCCAACAATATTTTCATTGTGATGCAATACTTAAAGTGGCATAGACGCCTATTTTTACTTTCATTAGACCGACTGTACACTGTACAGGGTATTGCTCGTGTATAAATGGTTCAAGAAGGACAGTAGCACAACGAAATGCCTCTTGTGGTGTGCAGTCCTTTGTCTATTTAGGGCAACTCAAAAATCTGTAATAGAACGTACAGTTTAGCCCAACGATACGCTAACTGCAGGTAATGTTTTCATTAAGCTAGCGACGTTACCTCGTTATTCGTACGTTGGACGAGGTAAGTGGAACTTTATTCTAATTTACCTTTAGGCTCGATATTTATTTTTGGTAGTCATATGTATATATAAAGTAGTTATAAATAGCAGGTTTGCAAAGTTTAAAGATTTTTTGTAATGTCATATAGGCTAGCGTTTGACCACTATCTCACTTGTTGGGAAGTGATGATGCGGCCAGGGATGGTAGCACACTAGGCCTAGAATGGGAACTGGCTCTCAAGTATAGCTGCCGGAACACATTAGATGGTCAGCGACCATCGACATCCTAACCGATGTCGGCGACAGATTTTTTGACTTGAGGGCGATAGCTGGCCAGGCGGACAATGTCCTACCACCACGCGGGGGTTGAGAGTTTCTTAACGATGTTTTTCCATCACCAAAGGGCAAATGCGCACATATTTTTTTCTATAGAAAAATTGACTTTATTAATGAAATTCAAATGACTAAAGATGGTGCTAATAATAAAGTAAAATTTATGTAAACACAGACAAGATTCAATGTGTGTTAAATAAATTTCAAATATAAATATTTGGCCTAATGCAATTATTATCGCTTGCTGTAACATGACTAGAAACTTATTTTGAAGGTATGATCAGTGCTTCGAGCATTTACCATCAGTGGCACAAAGGTTAAACAGCAATTTGATAGGTATGCGCATGCGAATGGTGCTATTTTCATTCACCCAAAGTTCAATTAATGTTATAACGTAATGTTCAGACGAAAGAAAATTTTAAAGTGAGTATAAATGGAAAGAAAAGTGTCTTAAATTTATGTACAGACACAAAAAGATACCTTTGACAAAATATTTAAGTAAATAGTTTATGAACGTACAAAACGAAAACCCGACTTCACATGCCGCGATAGTCAAAATAGGCACTAGTCAAAATAGTCATGTCATCAAGGTATACAAATTTGTATATATTGTTTATCTCCATATCTCCGGAAATGATTTTTAGATTTCGATAAAATTTGAATGGGACCTCATACGCACACGAAACGGCAGCTAAAATCTCTCAATCGAAGAAAAAAAATAACAAACATAAAAAACAGTCGAATTGAAAACCTCCTCCTTTTTTGTGAAGTCGGTTAAAAACACATCAACCGTGAACTTAATCTCAAAGTACATATTAAGTTAATTCTTCTCTATAAATATAAAATAATGCAAATTCAAATGATTTGTGTTTAAATCTCCTTATAAACCCAGGTATTTTGCCACATTATACAAGATAGTAATGACAACTAATTGGCGGGTAAATTCTACCGTTTACAACCTTCTGGAAACTGCACGGTAAATCTCGTCACTTTGCAATTTGTGCGGACATGTTTACTATCAAATTATTTAAGTAAATTGACAGTGTGGGATGGTCGGTTGCATTGGTTAAGCAATAACAAGCATGTATTTCTGATACTTAATAATCTGCACAATTTAACTAGGTATACTGCATGCTGCAAGTAGACTCTGTAAAAAAAATAAAAAGGATCAAAAATGCCTATAATTTCAGGTGAAATATACTTAAAAATTTTATAGAGGCGGTCAAAATGGGTAAAATAAAAAGAATTCTACATAGCTGAATCATCCCAAAAAAAAAATTATGACAAAGAGCTAACGTTATATTGCCAGTACTTCCTTTCATAGTACATGAGCTAACACCTCATTATTATAGGCACCTATCCTGACCCAAGTATCGCACGGACCGTGATAGGTCACGTTTCTCCTTAAGACGTGGACTCTAAAAGTCAGGTACCTTGCATAAAGGTTCCATAAAGGCAAAAATACACGAGCAATTAATCACTATCAAAAAAAATGAAATATATTAATGTCACATCGTTTACAAAAAAAAAAACAAAACAAAAAAAAAATACCAGTACCAAGTTTGAGGTGCTCCATATCTCTGGAGATACTAATCAGATCTTACTAAACTTACAATGGTACTAAACGGGAAGTAAACTCTCTCAAAGAAAAGAAGAATTTTCCAAAATTTAATAAATGACGTAGTTCTAAGGTAACATAAAAAAATGGGTAAATTAAAATCCTCCTTTTTTAAAGTCGGTTGAAAATATGGTTGTACTCATTGCGAATAACGTATTAGTAAAGTGCTTATTTTTAATATTGAGAAGGAGGGAGATTACGAATACCGTGTAAATATCAGAAAAATAAACCCTGACTTAAAAGAAGATAAATCCTCTTCTTGCAAAATTACAATTGAATAATATCGTTTAAAAACTAAAAAACAACCGACTTCAATGCCGCGCTATTCATTTTCAGTACCAATTTTGAGATGTTTATCTCAATATCTCTGGAGATACTTATCATAACTCGATAAAATTACCATGGTACCACACTTGGGATATCTCCTTTCGAACAAAAAAAGAATAATCGAAATCGGTTCATTAACGACGAAGTTATCCGCGAACAAACATAAAAAAAAAAAAAAAAAAAAAAAAAAATATATATACGGTCGAATTGAGAAACCTCCTCCTTTTTTTGAAGTCGGTTAAAAACCAGACATTGACTTAAAAAAAAAATCTGGACATTTAAGTGATAAATGAATGGAGCCTGAGATCACTAGGATCAATGAATCTACTTATACTGGACGGAAAATAATTTTATAAGCTTCGATTGCCACCATTTTACGAAGACCCATCTCTTGGCTCTACTGTAGTGGTTTCAGGGTCAATGAAAATGAAATGAAATGAAAAAGATTTTTATTTCAGCATAAAACAAGATGTGCAATGTTTAAAATATACGTAAAGAAACTCAAAACATGTATCTCATGCTGGAATACTGTACATATATTAAAATTATGGTCTTCACACTAGGCAAGCCTGTATCGTATATATATGTGTGTGTATATATATATATATATATATATATATATATATATATACACAAATGAATATACACTTAAATTAGATTACGCCACATAAATGTATAAACCATTATTATACTTTTAATAATGTTGCTATAGAATAGTGTATTATTCAATACAGATTAATATAAATTTATATTGTAAGAAGTCAGAAACTACAATTAGGATTTTATGTATAAGTTGGTATTTTTGCGGGCGCACCGACGAACTAGACCTTACGCTAGTTATATAATTATGTCTATGGTACCAGCGCCAATAGTTACTTCATATAGCTTACCAGACTAAGTTATGTGGAATCTGACCATGGTCTACGGCCATATTGAATCAAGCATCTCACTCTCCAGCTTGAATATTTGCCAGTTTGAAATAAGAATATTTTAGACCTTGTGGTATAGTCTCCTAGCAGTTTTTCCCCGCTCGTCAGCACTGTGCCTTAAGAATTTTGAATTATGAAGAAGTGTTTATTATTCTCGACTCGGTGACAAAATGCGTAAATAGGTGTAGACAGATTTTTGAGAAGGTCGAAGTTTTGTTGAAAAATAAGAAAATGTATTTTAATCAACATCAACACCAATATTATAAATGCGAAAGTCAGTTTGTTTATTTGTTTGTTTGTTTGTTTGTTTGTTTGTTTGGGACTTCTTCACGGTCAAACGGCTTGACCGATTTGGCTAAAATTTTGTACAAAGATAGAACATATGGCAGAATAGGATATAGGATAATTTTTTTTTGGCTATCGTGTCAGGGGGTCCAAATATTTTTTATTCAATTTTGTAAATATAAGATCTCTTTTCGAATAAAAGGCTTGACCGATTTGCCTGAAATGTTGTATAAAGACAGTTCATAAGGCAGAAAAGAATATAGAATACTTTTTTTCTGGCTATCGAGTCAGGGGGTCCAAATATTTTTAATTCAATTTTGTAAATATAAGATCTCTTTTCGAATAAAAGGCTTGACCGATTTGCCTGAAATGTTGTATAAAGACAGTTCATAAGGCAGAAAAGAATATAGAATACTTTTTTTTTGGCTATCGAGTCAGGGGGTCCAAATATTTTTAATTGAATTTTGTAAATATAAGATCTCTTTTCGAATAAACGGCTTGACCGATTTGCCTGAAATGTTGTATAAAGACAGTACATAAGGCAGAAAAGAATACACAATACTTTTTTTTTGGCTATCGTGTCAGGGGGTCCAAATATTTTTAATTCAATTTTGTAAATATAAGATCTCTTTTCGAATAAAAGGCTTGACCGATTTGCCTGAAATGTTGTATAAAGACAGTTCATAAGGCAGAAAAGAATATAGAATACTTTTTTTCTGGCTATCGAGTCAGGGGTCCAAATATTTTTAATTCAATTTTGTAAATATAAGATCTCTTTTCGAATAAAAGGCTTGACCGATTTGCCTGAAATGTTGTATAAAGACAGTTCATAAGGCAGAAAAGAATATAGAATACTTTTTTTTTGGCTATCGAGTCAGGGGGTCCAAATATTTTTAATTGAATTTTGTAAATATAAGATCTCTTTTCGAATAAACGGCTTGACCGATTTGCCTGAAATGTTGTATAAAGACAGTACATAAGGCAGAATAGAATACACAATACTTTTTTTCTGGCTATCGAGTCAGGGGGTCCAAATATTTTTAATTGAATTTTGTAAATATAAGATCTCTTTTCGAATAAAAGGCTTGACCGATTTGCCTGAAATGTTGTATAAAGACAGTTCATAAGGCAGAAAAGAATATAGAATACTTTTTTTTTGGCTATCGAGTCAGGGGGTCCAAATATTTTTAATTGAATTTTGTAAATATAAGATCTCTTTTCGAATAAACGGCTTGACCGATTTGCCTGAAATGTTGTATAAAGACAGTTCATAAGGCAGAAAAGAATATAGAATACTTTTTTTCTGGCTATCGAGTCAGGGGGTTAAGATATTTTTAATTGAATTTTGTAAATATAAGATCTCTTTTCGAATAAACGGCTTGACCGATTTGCCTGAAATGTTGTATAAAGACAGTTCATAAGGCAGAAAAGAATATAGAATACTTTTTTTCTGGCTATCGAGTCAGGGGGTCCAAATATTTTTAATTGAATTTTGTAAATATAAGATCTCTTTTCGAATAAAAGGCTTGACCGATTTGCCTGAAATGTTTTATAAAGACAGTTCATAAGGCAGAAAAGAATATAGAATACTTTTTTTCTGGCTATCGAGTCAGGGGGTCCAAATATTTTTAATTCAATTTTGTAAATATAAGATCTCTTTTCGAATAAACGGCTTGACCAATTTGCCTGAAATGTTGTAAAAAGACAGTTCGTAGGATACTTTTTTTATGTAGAATACGTTTTTTTGGCTATCGAGTCAGGGGGTTAAGATATTTTTAATTGAATTTTGTAAATATAAGACTTCTTCTCGAATAAACGGCTTGACCAATTTGCCTGAAATTTTGTGTGAATACATGTCATAGGGCAGAATAGGATTTAGGATAATTTTTTTTTGGCTGTCGAGTCATGGGTCCAGATATTTTTAATTGAATTTTGTAAATATAAGACCTCTTCTCGAATAAACAAGTTGACCGATTCGCCTGAAATGTTGTTTAAAGACAGCTCAAAAGGCAGAATAGAATATAGAATACTGTTTTTTGTTCATCGAGTCTGAGTGTTTAGATTTTTTTTATTGAATTTTGTGAATGTGTGTCCTCTTATCAGCTAAACAGCTTGACCGATTCAGCTGAAATTTTATATATATTACGGTTCATATTGCATAGAATCACATAGGATACTTTTTCTCTGGCAGTCGAGTCCAGGTGTCCAGAATTTTTAAATTGAAGTTTGTAAATGTGTGGCCTACTCTCGGTCGAACGGGTTAACCATTTAAGCTGAAATGTTGTACACAGACAGTCATAAAGACATAGAAGGGCAACGAATACTTTTTTTTGGGTGGAAATTTGGTTTTCTATAGTTTTATTATGAAATTTTGTAAATGTGTGGCCTCTTTTTAGCCACACGGCTTGACCGATTCAGATGAAATTTTGTACAAACACAATGAATAGGGCATAAACGGGTAAAGAATACTTTTTTTCGGCAGTTAAGTGTGGGTGCCTATATTTTTTGTTAACTTTACATAGAGTTTGTATAATCATAAAAGTTTGACCTTAGGTTCATAGATTATGACTAATTTTAATAAGTGCCTTAATTAGGCCATAAAACTGTCAGGGTCATTAAAAGTCATCAAAATTTACGCGATGGCTTTGCTTGCCCAACGTGTTTTATCTGCTTTGTGGGAAGTATTTTATAAGCATTCGTGTTTTAACAGCCACATTTAACCTTAGGGTCATCGATGTTGACTAAGTAGGTTATAAAAACTGTCAGCGTCATAAAACGTAAACATTTTTGCGCTCACTTCGCTCGCGCAGTGATAGCGCTCGCTGCGCTCGCGCAATAATTTGTTTGGTTTACTTTGTAGGTAATACTTCAGCAACTTTTGTATTTTAATAGCCACATGCATCAGAACGAGTCCATAAATTAAAACAGTACAATCTTCAATAATCATAATGATTTTTAACCTTAAATAATTGGATATCAAGTTTAACCTTTGTGTCATCAGTGTTAACTTAGTAGGTCATAAAAACTGTCAGGGTCATAAAAGGTCGTAAAAATTTTCGCGCTCGCTTCGCTCGCGCAATGATAGCGCTTGCTTCGCTCGCGCAGTGATAGCGCTCGCTCCGGTCTCACAGCATTTGTTATATCTACTTTGTAGGAAACATTTCAGCAACGTTTGTATTTTAATAGCCACATGCATCAGAACGAGTCCATAAATTAAAACAGTACAACCTTCAATAATCATATTTAATATTAACCTTAAAATAAGTGGATATGAAGTTTAACCTCTGTGTCATCAGTGTTGACTTAGTAGGTCATAAAAACTGTCAGGGTCATAAAAGGTCGTAAACATTTTTCGTGATTTCAGTTTCGTTTTCAGTGATAGCGCTTACTACGCTCGCGCAGTAATAGCGCTCGCTCCGGTGGTGCAAGCATTAGTTATATCTACTTTGTAGGAAGCATTTCAGCAATAATTGTATTTTAATAGCCACATTCATCAAAACATGACATGAATTGGAACAGTACAGACTTCAATAATCATAATGATTTTTACCTTAAAATAAGTGGATATCAAGTTTAACCTTAGGGTCATCGGTGTTAACTTAGTAGGTCATAAAAACTGTCAGGGTCATAAAAGGTCGTAAAAATAATTTTTGCGCTCGCTTCGCTCGCGCATTAATAGCGCTCGCTGCGCTCGCGCAAGCCTTTGTTTTATCTACTTTGTAGGTAACATTTCAGCATTTTTTTGTATTTTAATAGCCACATGCATCAAAACAAGTTTATAATTCGAACAGTTACAACCTTCAATAATAATAATGATTTTTCTACCTTAAAATAAGTGGATATCAAGTTAAACCTTTGTCTCATCAGTGTTAACTTAGAAGGTCATAAACACTGTCAGGGTCATAAAAGGTCGTAAAAATTTTTCGCGCTCGCTTTGCTCGCGCAGTGATGGCGCTCGCAAGTATTTGTTATATGTACTTTGTTGGATACATTTCAGCAATTTTTGTATATTAATAGCCACATTCATCAAAACATGACATAAATTGGAACAGTACAGACTTCAATAATCACAATGATTTTTACCTTTAAATAAGTGGATATCAAGTTTAACCTTAGAGTCATCGGTGTTGACTTAGTAGGTCATAAAAACTTTCAGGGTCATAAAAAACGTAAAAATTTTCGCGCTCGCTACGCTCGCGCATTGATAGCGCTTGCTGCGCTCGCGCAAACCTTTGTTTTATCTACTTTGTAGGTAATATTTCAGCTTTTTTTGTATTTTAATAGCCACATGCATCAAAAAGAGTTTATTAATTGAAACAGTACAACCTTCAATAATCATAATGAATGTTTACCTTAAAATAAGTGGATATCAAGTTAAACCTTAGATTCATCGGTCTAGACTTAGTAGGTCATAGAAACTGTCAGGGTCATAAAATGACGTAAAAATTTTCGCGCTCGCTTCGCTCCCGCATTGATAGCGCTCGCTGCGCTAGCGCAAACCTTTGTTATATCTACTTTGTAAGTACTTTCAGCATTTTTTGTATTTTAATAGCCGCATGCATCAAAACGATTTTATAATTGGAACAGTTACAACCTTCAATAATCATAATGATTTTTGACCTTAAAATAAGTGGATATCAAGTTAAACCTTTGTCTCATCAGTGTTAACTTAAAAGGTCATAAACACTGTCAGGGTCATAAAAGGTCGTAAAAAATTTCCGCGCTCGCTTCGCTCGCGCAGTGATAGCGCTAGCAAGCATTTGTTATATGTACTTTGTTGGATACATTTCAGCAACTTTTGTATTTTAATAGCCACATTCATCAAAACATGACATGAATTGGAACAGTACAGACTTCAATATTCATAATGATTTTTACCCTTAAATAAGTGGATATCAAGTTTAACCTTAGGGTCATCGGTGTTGACTTGGTAGGTCATAAAAACTGTCAGGGTCATAAAATGACGTAAAAATTTTCGCGCTCGCTTCGCTCCCGCATTCATAGCTCTCGCTACGCTCGCGCAAACCTTTGTTTTTTCTACTTTCTAGGTTATATTTCAGCATTTTTTGTATTTTAATAGCCACATGCATCAAAACGAGTTTATAAATTGAAACAGTACAACCTTCAATAATCATAATGATTTTTACCTTAAAATAAGTGGATGTCAAGTTTAACCTTAGGGTCATCGGTGTTGACTAAGTAGGTCATAAAAACTGTCAAGGTCATAAAATTACGTAAAAATTTTCGCGCTCGCTTCGCTCGCGCATTGATAGCTCTCGCTGCGCTCGCGCAAACCTTTGTTTAGTCTACTTTGTAGGTTAAATTTCAGCATTTTTTGTATTTTAATAGCCACATGTATCAAAACGAGTTTATAAATTGAAACAGTACTACCTTCAATAATCATAATTATTTTTTACCTTAAAATAAGTGGATATCAAGTTTAACCCTAGGGTCATCGGTGTTGATTTAGTAGGTTATAAAAACTGCCAGGGTCATATAATGACGTAAAAATTTTCGCGCTCGCTGGTAAACCTTCGTTAGGTTAACCAAGTACCAAGTAATGATTAATGACTTCAACAATAGACGAAATCGAGTTCGACCTAAGAGTCATCTATATTGACTTGATGATTAGGTCATTAAACTGTCAGGGTTATAAAACGCCATAAAAAATTTTCACTAGCAGCTATTCACCTTATTTTCTTTGTAAGAAATGTTTTAGGAACTGTTGTATTGAGTCAAACATTTAAACAGCACAATTTCGTACACTAACCTAACCAAAATGATTAATGACTTTAACAATAGAGGATATTGAGTTCGACTTTGAGGGCACCTATGGTGATTTGGCCTAAGAGATCATCGATCTAGACCTCAATGGTCATAAAGACACAAATAACGCGGGCGAAGCCGCGGGTAACAGCTAGTTTTAATATAATTCGAATTTTTCTGGTTTCTTTTTATTTAGGTCTCATTTTTACAAGTTACATATTATACTGGGTTTCAAGAACCTGTAAACTGATCAACATTTATACGTTATTTATTATTAGGCATTTTATCAAATAACTAATTTCACGCATTATTTAATAATTCCACAGTCATCACGGTGGTAAATACCGTGGTAAATACACCAAAGTAGTAGAGCGCAAACCTGTGTTCGAGAGACGTCAAGTATTTTGCGTATGAATTGTATTAGGTGCGTTCAGAATATCAACCTATTAGCTACATCGAATTGTAATTAACTATTTGAGCGTGCGCGTGATAGGTTGATTGGCTTACTTGGTATACAAAGTAATGTTGGTTTCTGTAGAAATTAGTTCATGTGGTACACAAGTACAAGGTATAAAGTTATAAATGATAAATACAATTAATTAGAGGTTGAAGAAGGTAGGTTGAGAATGCTTTCATTGTTTTGTACGGTAAAAAAATGAATGAATTTGTCTTGTGTTTTAAGAAATGTTGACGACGTAAATGGTTGAACCGTTTGACTAGAAATAAGTAAGTAATAAAAAAAAAATAAAAAAAATTCGGGGCATAATATGTTTATTATGCTTATTATGTATTTTGGCTGATTTTTTTAAGTGACCTTGGATAGCCTTGTTTTTACGTACGTACACCTATGGGAAATAGTGCAGAATGCTCCAAGGAGCATTAATTATCTAAGCCGATTCAATAAAGGTACGGACATACCGCAGAGTACTGCGTGCGCGATCTAGGCAGCGATCAGATAGCGCAGTAGTATTTGTCCCGGCTGGTTCACACCAAACGCGATTAAAAAACGATTGAAAAGTACTGAGATCGCGTCCGCCGATCGCAGGACGCCGCGGTGTGGCCGTACCTTAAGTAATCACACCAAAATTTAAAAAAAATGCATCTTGTATTATGAGTGCAACAGCAATAGCGCAGTAGTGTTGATTTTACACACCATTTTTCACCACCGTTGATACAACCACATTTGCTGTCGTACTATTTACTTATTGCATTCGTATTACATTTTTTTTGTCAAACCTTATATTCTCCTGACCTCAAAAACCTTGAGCCACCAAGTTTAGAGAAAGAAGAACAAATATAGATGTCGAAGGTTTCCGTAAAGGATTTCCAATATTTATCACTTCTCACAGATCATTACCCACTTTACCTAGTTCAACGCTGCCTCGATGTTTATGGGATGGTTTTATATGTCAGCACTTTACCACGATAACGGCTGATGGTTAGCGACTATGCGGTTTATAAATGTAATTATGTACTGTCTGTTTGACTGTATGGCTTGGAATGGAAAGCGGATTCCTTCCTCCCCCTTTTACCATCGGGCAACAAGGCAAACTAACAAACAGCATCCATACATGGTGGATATTCCAGCAATCCGCACAAAACGTTTTGGTTCGACTTTCGTAACATATTCCGATCCGCAAAAGAATTGAACATGTTGCCGGCTGACTTGTTACCAAGTAGCTTAACTTCATCATCATCATCAGCCGGTGTCAGTCCACTGCTGGACGTAGTAGGCCTCTCCCAAGATGCGCCACTGAGCCCGATCTTCGGCTCTTCTTTTCCAGTCACTGCCTTGGGGACTTGGCTTTTTGTGTGACTTTCGATCTTTGGGAGGAATATGCCCTAAAGGTATCTTCTAGGCAAGCATGCTACACCCTCGATCACACCGTCACTTTCCATCAGGTGAGATAGTGGTCAAATGCTTGCCTATCTGTAATAAAGAAAGGTCTGGAATCAGTTTTCCAAGAAAATTCTTGCATCCAATCCATATTTCCAAAGTCACGCGTTGCCTTCACACTATTTCACATCAGGGTCTTTACTTATGTAAAGACCTTAATCTGAATCTTTAAAGATAGTATTTATATACTATCTTTAAAACACACAGTTGACATCAAATAATAGTGAGTGTAATAGTCGGTACTTTTTTACTCATAATTATCTTTGCCAATGCAAAAACAATCTTCGTGTCATCGTTTTTACGAACGAAGTTTTTAAGACGCAGACATCGCTTATCGTTTCAAAATGCAGCGGGACAGACTAATGTAGTTGTTTCTTTTTAACCGACTTCACAAAAAAGGAGGAGGTTCTCAAATCGTCTGTATGTTTTTTTTTTTATTCAACCTTTGTATCATCTTTGACCGATCGCGGCGAATCAGTTGAAGACTTCTCTTCGTGCATACATTTGCAACTCTTAACTTTTTCGATATACGGAAATAGGTACTAAGACCTACATGAAACTTTTTCAAGATGGCAACTGTGGGCTCATTCACGCAATCTGATATTCTAAATAATTTGAAAACATAAATTGGCCAACTTCACGGAACCAATTTAAAGTTCGATTGGCTGCTATTGCGGTGGGGAATATGGGATTCATGTCATTTAAATGAGAAAGGTGTTCGCTGAAATAGTTTTAGTGGCAGAATACATTACGAATACACTATACTTTATTGCACAGTGAGTGCGTACGTTTTGCATGATAGGCTCATTCCCAGTGGTCCTTTGGGAGAATGGTCGGCTTTTACGCTATACTAGTAGTAGTAGAAAAATCTATTGGTGCAATGGATTTTTCTACCAAAACAATTATACCTATGCGAATTTACACAGTAGCCGTGACAGAAACTATTATGTTTTTCCACGGGTGATAGGAGCATTATTATATCGATGTTCCGCCTGACTTGCTAGCAAAAAATTAAACGGAGTCAACATGAAAATCATAAATAACCTTTACTTTATATTCTCTTTAACGAAGTGTGTTTAGTATTTCCTTATTGCTGTATTGTGTCATCATCATCATCATCATTTTAGCCAATTTCCATCCAAATTGTATAACATTTGATATTATAATATTTGATGTGGTGTAAACAGTTATATACAACTACAAAAACAGCCATCCTTGGCCAAGGACATGAATGCTTGTTATTGTGTGAAGCGCTACGAACCGTTACGACGGTTCGTAGGCCCTTGTCATTTTGTATTCGTATCCATCTCCCTGCCCCATTTAGACCTGTTTTCCATTAGAAAACTATTACTGAAAGTAGACTAGCTGTCAACAGTAGGTCAAGGAACTGCGGAACGGATGTTTGCTATGTCCTACAAAGATCAGACAAAAATTGCTAGGTATAGTTAGATATATATATATCTATATAGATAGACTCTTGGTAACTTATTAATGCCTGGTACTTCCGAAATGTATATTTTATTATTACCTTTTTAGGGTTCCGTACCCAAAGGGTAAAACGGGACCCTATTACTAAGACTCCGCTGTCCGTCTGTCTGTCTGTCTGTCTGTCTGTCTGTCTGTCTGTCTGTCTGTCTGTCCGTCTGTCACCAGGCTGTATCTCATGAACCGTTATAATTAGACAGTTGAAATTTTCACAGATGATGTATTTCTGTTGCCGCTATAACAACAAATACTAAAAACAGAATAAAGTTAAAAATAATAGATGGTCCCCATACAAGAAACGTGTTTTTTTCGGCATTTCATGCCATCTATGTACGTTTAGTTAGGTAAACGTCCCATAGATGGCGTTATATTGAAATGTCGATTCCTAACACCTTTGTTAGACGTTAGATGGCGTTATAAGAAATATTGGCAACCCTACATTAATTAGGGGAATTAAACATGTATTTTAAGTGTGACGTTCGATGTCTAGATGAAAGCG
The DNA here is from genome assembly GCA_954871355.1 of Cabera pusaria. Classification (NCBI taxonomy): domain Eukaryota; kingdom Metazoa; phylum Arthropoda; class Insecta; order Lepidoptera; family Geometridae; genus Cabera; species Cabera pusaria. The sequence goes on from OX940887.1 coordinate 25,815,154, forward strand.
GAATATCAGGCTCAATACCTTTGTTTTTTTTTGTAAATTCAAATTCAATTTTTTTTATTGAATATGATCTATTTAATGTAATTTCACGTGTGTAAGTGCAATTTTTGTATTTGCCCATATACTGAATAAATGCTTGGACTTTTTTGACTTTTGAATAAAATGTTTAATTATTATTATTTTTTGCTGGCGAAAAATGATAGTGGTATTTTTTGCTCGATCTTATAAAATACTGTAGTGTGGTACGGAACCCTACGAGTGCGAGTCCGACTTGCACTTGGCCAGTTTATTATGTTATGTTGTATGATATGGGATAAATTTTATTAGAACTTTAAATTGAAATATTGTTTTCAAAACATTTGCTCAAAAAATGCATTTACGAAGCCTGTATACATTGTTCGAAAGTAAAAAATTGCACCCATACAATACAACGGAACGTGCGGTAAAATAGGTACCTCACCTAAGTTCCTACTTTACCGCTCGCTCCGTTGTATGGCGCTGTGCGTAATCAGACATCAAAAACGTATTCAAAGGTCATGTTAGAGTTCAATCTCCACTCGGGACATCACACTCAATACCGTTGCCTGGACCTTGTCGTGTGGGTGATGAGAGACTACTTTTTTCTGCAAGGCAAATCCAGTTAATTATCACCAACATGAGTAAAGGAAAATCCCCCGGACACGATGGGCTCAGTGTCGAGCATTATAAGCACGCAGGTGCTCATCTACCGCGAGTCCTATCTTTACTTTTTAATCTTTGTGTGAATCACTCATATCTACCTGAGGACCTGATGAAGACTATCGTGGTACCTATAATCTATACTAATATTATAAAGAGAGAACATTTGTATTTTTGTATTTTTGAATTTTTGTATTTTTGTATTTTTGTATGTTTGTAATGAGTAAGCTCAAAAACTACTGAACCGATTTAAAAAATTCTTTCACTAATACATAGAATTGACTTTCGGAATGAAAATAGGCTATATATTATCCCGTTTAAATCAAAGGTACATTCGTGGAGACCTAATTTGCAACCTAAGTCGGCAAATAAACGGTCGAAAAAACACGTTTCTTACGAACGCTGCTTAATTGAAAATAGAAAGAAGAATATTTTCTATGCAAGAGTTGTACAACGTAATAAGACCTACAAAAAAGTCTGCGACAGCATATGTCTATCTCTTAAGGTTGACTCACAGTAACCATTTTAATCTTAAAATTTTTGTTAAAAAATATTACATAACTTCCAAGGCTATTTTCAAGTATATAGTATTAATCCTTATCCAAATAATTACGTTAATTAGCTTGGCCACATATTATAGATTAAAATTGTCCTTTACAGTATATAATTCAAATTAAAACTCTAGAAGATATCACGAATTTCACAAACACGCATCGCAAAATTACTAAAATATTTGCAGTGAAACCACAGATTAGATCATAGTTACTTCGAAAATATTATTATAAGCTTAGCTATGCTGTAGATCCCCACCGATCACAATCAATTTGAAGTCAATATAGTATAATAATATGATCTATTGTATAAAATAATATTCATCTATATATATAATAATATCAACACCAATATTATAAATGCGAAAGTCAGTTTGTTTATTTGTTTGTTTGTTTGTTTGTTTGGGACTTCTTCACGGTCAAACGGCTTGACCGATTTGGCTAAAATTTTGTACAAAGATAGAACATATGGCAGAATAGGATATAGGATAATTTTTTTTTGGCTATCGTGTCAGGGGGTCCAAATATTTTTAATTCAATTTTGTAAATATAAGATCTCTTTTCGAATAAAAGGCTTGACCGATTTGCCTGAAATGTTGTATAAAGACAGTTCATAAGGCAGAAAAGAATATAGAATACTTTTTTTCTGGCTATCGAGTCAGGGGGTCCAAATATTTTTAATTCAATTTTGTAAATATAAGATCTCTTTTCGAATAAAAGGCTTGACCGATTTGCCTGAAATGTTGTATAAAGACAGTTCATAAGGCAGAAAAGAATATAGAATACTTTTTTTTTGGCTATCGAGTCAGGGGGTCCAAATATTTTTAATTGAATTTTGTAAATATAAGATCTCTTTTCGAATAAACGGCTTGACCGATTTGCCTGAAATGTTGTATAAAGACAGTACATAAGGCAGAAAAGAATACACAATACTTTTTTTTTGGCTATCGTGTCAGGGGGTCCAAATATTTTTAATTCAATTTTGTAAATATAAGATCTCTTTTCGAATAAAAGGCTTGACCGATTTGCCTGAAATGTTGTATAAAGACAGTTCATAAGGCAGAAAAGAATATAGAATACTTTTTTTCTGGCTATCGAGTCAGGGGTCCAAATATTTTTAATTCAATTTTGTAAATATAAGATCTCTTTTCGAATAAAAGGCTTGACCGATTTGCCTGAAATGTTGTATAAAGACAGTTCATAAGGCAGAAAAGAATATAGAATACTTTTTTTTTGGCTATCGAGTCAGGGGGTCCAAATATTTTTAATTGAATTTTGTAAATATAAGATCTCTTTTCGAATAAACGGCTTGACCGATTTGCCTGAAATGTTGTATAAAGACAGTACATAAGGCAGAATAGAATACACAATACTTTTTTTCTGGCTATCGAGTCAGGGGGTCCAAATATTTTTAATTGAATTTTGTAAATATAAGATCTCTTTTCGAATAAAAGGCTTGACCGATTTGCCTGAAATGTTGTATAAAGACAGTTCATAAGGCAGAAAAGAATATAGAATACTTTTTTTTTGGCTATCGAGTCAGGGGGTCCAAATATTTTTAATTGAATTTTGTAAATATAAGATCTCTTTTCGAATAAACGGCTTGACCGATTTGCCTGAAATGTTGTATAAAGACAGTTCATAAGGCAGAAAAGAATATAGAATACTTTTTTTCTGGCTATCGAGTCAGGGGGTTAAGATATTTTTAATTGAATTTTGTAAATATAAGATCTCTTTTCGAATAAACGGCTTGACCGATTTGCCTGAAATGTTGTATAAAGACAGTTCATAAGGCAGAAAAGAATATAGAATACTTTTTTTCTGGCTATCGAGTCAGGGGGTCCAAATATTTTTAATTGAATTTTGTAAATATAAGATCTCTTTTCGAATAAAAGGCTTGACCGATTTGCCTGAAATGTTTTATAAAGACAGTTCATAAGGCAGAAAAGAATATAGAATACTTTTTTTCTGGCTATCGAGTCAGGGGGTCCAAATATTTTTAATTCAATTTTGTAAATATAAGATCTCTTTTCGAATAAACGGCTTGACCAATTTGCCTGAAATGTTGTAAAAAGACAGTTCGTAGGATACTTTTTTTATGTAGAATACGTTTTTTTGGCTATCGAGTCAGGGGGTTAAGATATTTTTAATTGAATTTTGTAAATATAAGACTTCTTCTCGAATAAACGGCTTGACCAATTTGCCTGAAATTTTGTGTGAATACATGTCATAGGGCAGAATAGGATTTAGGATAATTTTTTTTTGGCTGTCGAGTCATGGGTCCAGATATTTTTAATTGAATTTTGTAAATATAAGACCTCTTCTCGAATAAACAAGTTGACCGATTCGCCTGAAATGTTGTTTAAAGACAGCTCAAAAGGCAGAATAGAATATAGAATACTGTTTTTTGTTCATCGAGTCTGAGTGTTTAGATTTTTTTTATTGAATTTTGTGAATGTGTGTCCTCTTATCAGCTAAACAGCTTGACCGATTCAGCTGAAATTTTATATATATTACGGTTCATATTGCATAGAATCACATAGGATACTTTTTCTCTGGCAGTCGAGTCCAGGTGTCCAGAATTTTTAAATTGAAGTTTGTAAATGTGTGGCCTACTCTCGGTCGAACGGGTTAACCATTTAAGCTGAAATGTTGTACACAGACAGTCATAAAGACATAGAAGGGCAACGAATACTTTTTTTTGGGTGGAAATTTGGTTTTCTATAGTTTTATTATGAAATTTTGTAAATGTGTGGCCTCTTTTTAGCCACACGGCTTGACCGATTCAGATGAAATTTTGTACAAACACAATGAATAGGGCATAAACGGGTAAAGAATACTTTTTTTCGGCAGTTAAGTGTGGGTGCCTATATTTTTTGTTAACTTTACATAGAGTTTGTATAATCATAAAAGTTTGACCTTAGGTTCATAGATTATGACTAATTTTAATAAGTGCCTTAATTAGGCCATAAAACTGTCAGGGTCATTAAAAGTCATCAAAATTTACGCGATGGCTTTGCTTGCCCAACGTGTTTTATCTGCTTTGTGGGAAGTATTTTATAAGCATTCGTGTTTTAACAGCCACATTTAACCTTAGGGTCATCGATGTTGACTAAGTAGGTTATAAAAACTGTCAGCGTCATAAAACGTAAACATTTTTGCGCTCACTTCGCTCGCGCAGTGATAGCGCTCGCTGCGCTCGCGCAATAATTTGTTTGGTTTACTTTGTAGGTAATACTTCAGCAACTTTTGTATTTTAATAGCCACATGCATCAGAACGAGTCCATAAATTAAAACAGTACAATCTTCAATAATCATAATGATTTTTAACCTTAAATAATTGGATATCAAGTTTAACCTTTGTGTCATCAGTGTTAACTTAGTAGGTCATAAAAACTGTCAGGGTCATAAAAGGTCGTAAAAATTTTCGCGCTCGCTTCGCTCGCGCAATGATAGCGCTTGCTTCGCTCGCGCAGTGATAGCGCTCGCTCCGGTCTCACAGCATTTGTTATATCTACTTTGTAGGAAACATTTCAGCAACGTTTGTATTTTAATAGCCACATGCATCAGAACGAGTCCATAAATTAAAACAGTACAACCTTCAATAATCATATTTAATATTAACCTTAAAATAAGTGGATATGAAGTTTAACCTCTGTGTCATCAGTGTTGACTTAGTAGGTCATAAAAACTGTCAGGGTCATAAAAGGTCGTAAACATTTTTCGTGATTTCAGTTTCGTTTTCAGTGATAGCGCTTACTACGCTCGCGCAGTAATAGCGCTCGCTCCGGTGGTGCAAGCATTAGTTATATCTACTTTGTAGGAAGCATTTCAGCAATAATTGTATTTTAATAGCCACATTCATCAAAACATGACATGAATTGGAACAGTACAGACTTCAATAATCATAATGATTTTTACCTTAAAATAAGTGGATATCAAGTTTAACCTTAGGGTCATCGGTGTTAACTTAGTAGGTCATAAAAACTGTCAGGGTCATAAAAGGTCGTAAAAATTTTTGCGCTCGCTTCGCTCGCGCATTAATAGCGCTCGCTGCGCTCGCGCAAGCCTTTGTTTTATCTACTTTGTAGGTAACATTTCAGCATTTTTTTGTATTTTAATAGCCACATGCATCAAAACAAGTTTATAATTCGAACAGTTACAACCTTCAATAATAATAATGATTTTTCTACCTTAAAATAAGTGGATATCAAGTTAAACCTTTGTCTCATCAGTGTTAACTTAGAAGGTCATAAACACTGTCAGGGTCATAAAAGGTCGTAAAAATTTTTCGCGCTCGCTTTGCTCGCGCAGTGATGGCGCTCGCAAGTATTTGTTATATGTACTTTGTTGGATACATTTCAGCAATTTTTGTATATTAATAGCCACATTCATCAAAACATGACATAAATTGGAACAGTACAGACTTCAATAATCACAATGATTTTTACCTTTAAATAAGTGGATATCAAGTTTAACCTTAGAGTCATCGGTGTTGACTTAGTAGGTCATAAAAACTTTCAGGGTCATAAAAAAACGTAAAAATTTTCGCGCTCGCTACGCTCGCGCATTGATAGCGCTTGCTGCGCTCGCGCAAACCTTTGTTTTATCTACTTTGTAGGTAATATTTCAGCTTTTTTTGTATTTTAATAGCCACATGCATCAAAAAGAGTTTATTAATTGAAACAGTACAACCTTCAATAATCATAATGAATGTTTACCTTAAAATAAGTGGATATCAAGTTAAACCTTAGATTCATCGGTCTAGACTTAGTAGGTCATAGAAACTGTCAGGGTCATAAAATGACGTAAAAATTTTCGCGCTCGCTTCGCTCCCGCATTGATAGCGCTCGCTGCGCTAGCGCAAACCTTTGTTATATCTACTTTGTAAGTACTTTCAGCATTTTTTGTATTTTAATAGCCGCATGCATCAAAACGATTTTATAATTGGAACAGTTACAACCTTCAATAATCATAATGATTTTTGACCTTAAAATAAGTGGATATCAAGTTAAACCTTTGTCTCATCAGTGTTAACTTAAAAGGTCATAAACACTGTCAGGGTCATAAAAGGTCGTAAAAAATTTCCGCGCTCGCTTCGCTCGCGCAGTGATAGCGCTAGCAAGCATTTGTTATATGTACTTTGTTGGATACATTTCAGCAACTTTTGTATTTTAATAGCCACATTCATCAAAACATGACATGAATTGGAACAGTACAGACTTCAATATTCATAATGATTTTTACCCTTAAATAAGTGGATATCAAGTTTAACCTTAGGGTCATCGGTGTTGACTTGGTAGGTCATAAAAACTGTCAGGGTCATAAAATGACGTAAAAATTTTCGCGCTCGCTTCGCTCCCGCATTCATAGCTCTCGCTACGCTCGCGCAAACCTTTGTTTTTTCTACTTTCTAGGTTATATTTCAGCATTTTTTGTATTTTAATAGCCACATGCATCAAAACGAGTTTATAAATTGAAACAGTACAACCTTCAATAATCATAATGATTTTTACCTTAAAATAAGTGGATGTCAAGTTTAACCTTAGGGTCATCGGTGTTGACTAAGTAGGTCATAAAAACTGTCAAGGTCATAAAATTACGTAAAAATTTTCGCGCTCGCTTCGCTCGCGCATTGATAGCTCTCGCTGCGCTCGCGCAAACCTTTGTTTAGTCTACTTTGTAGGTTAAATTTCAGCATTTTTTGTATTTTAATAGCCACATGTATCAAAACGAGTTTATAAATTGAAACAGTACTACCTTCAATAATCATAATTATTTTTTACCTTAAAATAAGTGGATATCAAGTTTAACCCTAGGGTCATCGGTGTTGATTTAGTAGGTTATAAAAACTGCCAGGGTCATATAATGACGTAAAAATTTTCGCGCTCGCTGGTAAACCTTCGTTAGGTTAACCAAGTACCAAGTAATGATTAATGACTTCAACAATAGACGAAATCGAGTTCGACCTAAGAGTCATCTATATTGACTTGATGATTAGGTCATTAAACTGTCAGGGTTATAAAACGCCATAAAAAATTTTCACTAGCAGCTATTCACCTTATTTTCTTTGTAAGAAATGTTTTAGGAACTGTTGTATTGAGTCAAACATTTAAACAGCACAATTTCGTACACTAACCTAACCAAAATGATTAATGACTTTAACAATAGAGGATATTGAGTTCGACTTTGAGGGCACCTATGGTGATTTGGCCTAAGAGATCATCGATCTAGACCTCAATGGTCATAAAGACACAAATAACGCGGGCGAAGCCGCGGGTAACAGCTAGTAATATAATATTTTAAACCACCCCGACTGATCTATGTATAATAGCTTTTTCCAATGACTCTAAACACGACATTTAAAATCTGAGCTGTAAGTTGGTGAGGATTTGAGTATTCTGTAGAGTCCAGGAGGCTTCCATGTTCTTACAATATCGTTGAAGAAGAAGATTTTCGAATTGATCAGACCTATGAAAGTTGATTTCATAGCGCAATGAACTAGAAAAAAGCTCATAATTTTGTAACGATTGAACAAATTTTCATGAATCAAAGCTAAGAAAACTCTCGATGAAGACATCTATCAAACACAAAAAAACTATCAATAATAAAAACAAAATCGGTTTATCCGGTTAGGTGCTAAGATGCTACAGACAGACACACAGATACACACGTTAAACGTATATTACCCCTACATTTTGCGTCGGGGAACGCCGTAAGGTTACGGCGGCAGATGTACTCCTTGGTGGTAAGCTACTTATTGGTAGATTTAATGATTCCACTGTACGAAAACTCATGATTCATGATTGCACATAAAACTTTCATTGGTAGGTATATAGCTAGGATTAGAACCAACGACCATCGGGTCAGAATCAGGGTAACTATCCTTTACGCCAAAGGACCGTCCAATATCAATACGTAAGTATTATAAAACAAAGTTCATCACTGCGTCTGTCTGTCTGTTCGCAATAATCTCAATAGCTACTGAACGGATTATCATGCGGTTTTCACCAATAGCCAGAGTGTTTATGAGGAAGGTTTAGGTGCATAATTCGTTAAGGTTTTGTGTAAATTGGATGAAATATGACGATGGTAGTTAAATATGTTCATATTTTATATTCGATGCAACAAACTGATGCAAATTTTGTAGGCATATATGTTCTACCCGTGCGAAGCCGGGGCGGGCTGCTAGTTAAAAATAAAACAGGAGATATTTCAGACAGAAATAACTATCGGCCCATCTCCCTGGCTACCACTGCAGCAAAAATATTGGACGGTGTGCTTGATTCTCAACTCGATAACTATATGAGTCTACATGACGCACAGTTCGGGTTCCGACCCGGGCTATCTACTGAAAGCGCAATAGTAAGTCTCAAACACACCGTTCAGTACTATACCAATCGCAGGACACCGGTATACGCCTATTTCCTCGATCTCTCCAAGGCATTTGACCTCGTCTCATATAAAGTGCTTTGGAGAAAGTTGGAGGACAGTGGTGTGCCGGCAAGCATGCTCAGGCTCCTCCAGTATTGGTATAGTAACCAGACCAATATGGTGAGGTGGTCTAACGTCCTCTCAGAACCATACAGGTTGGAGTGCGGGATGAGACAGGGAGGGTTGACGTCTCCCAAGCTCTTCAACCTGTATATAAACGACCTTTTAGTTGAACTCAGCAGCATGTGTGTCGGCTGTCGTGTTGGTGGAGTTGCCGTCAACAACATCAGTTATGCGGACGACATGGTGCTGCTGGGTCCAACTGCGGGGTCTATAGGACAGATGCTTGCAATCTGCGAGAGGTATGCTGCATCGCATGGTCTCATCTACAATGTGAAGAAATGTGAATACATGGTCTTTAAGTCCGCCGGCAAATGTCCTGATACCTGTCCAAAACTTATTTTAAATGGTCTAGAGATCAAACGGACACATAATTTTAAATATTTAGGTCATATTCTTGCCGACAACCTTAAGGATAATGTAGATGTCGAACGGGAACGTAGGGCACTGGCGGTCAGAAGTAACATGTTGACTCGTAGATTTGCTCGGTGTAGTAAGGAAGTCAAAATCACCCTTTTCAAGGCGTACTGTCATAGCTTCTACACCGGCAATCTATGGGTCAACTGTACTCAAAGATCGCTCAGTGCTCTACGCATCCAATATAATAATGCCTTTAGAATGTTGTTGGGCCTGCCTCGGTTCTGCAGTGCTTCGACAATGTTTGCGCAGGCTCACACTGATGACTTTTTTGCAGTTATTAGCAAAAAGACGGCCTCCGTGCTCGGGAGGATTCGAGGCAGTCCTAACAGCATTCTGAGAACAGCAACAATACAACTCGCCTATCATGGCGCACTTTGTAAGAGTACTGAGCGTCAGAAATAAACCAGTGTACCTTTAATAGACTCTGCTAAAGAAACTTTGTTTATATTTTAAAATGTTTGATGAGACGATGTTAATATATTTAATTATATGTTTACTAACATAGAAAATAGACAACTACCTACTAACCAATGGATGTAACTTATCTGATAATAAATAAATAATAATAAAAGTAATCTTTAGAGCGCTTGTAGACGTCCGTTTTTTTCACCGGATAACGGACCGTGTTTTTTGTCGGATTCGCGGTGGTGTATGAATTATAATGAATGTGTGTACATGCACCGGACATCGGTCCGGCGAACAATTTACGCCAGATGCACCACCGCTTCCCCTCGGCGCGACGGACACCGGTCCGGTGTAAGAAAGGGCGGTTATCCACGCCAGTGTATCGGTGCGTGTTGACGCTGCCGGACGTTTTGCCTGATTTCTATTATATAATATAATATAATTATATAATAGACGGCAGTCCATCCATCCGGTAAAAAAAATATGTATACAAGGATAGCCGTTTATTGACGGTCCGTTATCCGGTGAATAAAACAGACGTCTACAAGCGCCCTTGCGGTTTTTAAATTTCCATATAAAATATATAAAAATTCCACCAAGGAGTTTCACATTGCGATAATAAAATAAACTGAGTGATCGAACCTTGGAAGTGGTTTTGCTTCATAAGTTTGGAGAAAATTAGTAGAATGATGTAGGTTCTAGATATACGAAATACCGGGATACGAAAGTATGTTTGCCCAAGCTGAAACTGAGACGCTATGTTTGCGCTTGCTCGGTCACTGAGATCATTTGGTCGTGACTAATTAATCGTGATTGAATTTTTAATAATGTTTGGTTGAAGTGGCAACATAAACACTATTGGACATTTGAAATACCGTTTGACATAAGACATAATGCTGTTTTAAGTAGTAACTTTAGCTTTAGACTTATATACGAACACATTTAGTTTAGACGAGAGCTCAAGGTGAGCTCTTGAGTGTAGAGCTCTCAAGAGTTGGTCAGGCAGACAACTGACTAAACCATACTATGTATTACCATTATTTACTATACTATTTATATTTACCGAGAGTTTGCGGCATTATTAGAAATGATTTGCAAAATAAAATCAAATAAAAGGTTAAAATATTTTTGAAACACAATCTTTTTGTAAAGATTTTATCCACTTCAAACAGCATAGTCACCAAACATTAGAAGAGAGACAGTGTTCAAGTGTAGTAAGTAGTAAGTATTTTCATCATATTTTTGTGTTGCAAATCAATTGAATTTTTGAATTTGTTGAAAAACTAACAAAATACTACGGTATAAATTCCTGTTCACATATAATTTGTTCCCGTAAGTGGATACTTAGGACAAGAAAGTTTGAGTTATCCCTCCGCTACGAGTAGGGGGATAGCTCGAGCTTTCTTTATCCGGTCTAAATACTACCACTTCAAGGGTCTAAATACTACCACTTCAATACAAACACTTCCTCTCGGAAAATTCCGCTCAGAGTTGAATCGATACTCTTTACAAATACGGGAAGGGTCTGCCAATCTCCCTGAGTGGATAGATGGAGAGGGTTGATGCGTTTATAATTGTTTTAGAAACTAGTTCGCGAGTCGATGTGTAACTGCAAATTTTTAATTTGCCTATATACTGAGTAAATGCTTTGACTTATGACTTTTTTTAAACATTTTATCAGCGTTTTTTTAGGGTTCCGAACCCAAAGGGTACTAACGGAACCCTATTACTGAGACTCCGCTGTCCGTCTGTCTGTCTATCTGTCTGTCTGTCTGTCTGTCTGTCTGTCTGTCTGTCTGTCTGTCTGTCACCAGGCTGTATCTCATGAACCGTGATAGATAGACGATTGAAATTTTCACAGATGATGTATTTCTGTTGCCGCTATAACAAAAAATACTAAAAACAGATCAAAGTTAAGAATTAAAGGGGGTCCCCATACAAAAAACGTGTTTTTATTATAGCGCCATCTATGTACGATTGTTTACCAGTGTTTCTCAACCTTTTTCACGACACGACGCGACCCCCTTAGTTTGTAAAAAAATCGACCTACTTGCACTGTTTATAATTTGTATTTTGTTATATTTCTAGCTTCTACCCGCGGTTTCGTTCGTGTGGCCTACAGGAAACAAATTACATATTTTCTTTTAAACCAAAAATTATAAGAACTCTCAGTCAAAACACCTACTTTACTCACTCTTTAATTTATATTTTCTTTAAAAGTATGTTTTCAAACCTTGTTTTTTTCTTTTACTGAGGCTTCGCGACTCCCTTATAGAGGCTTTGCGACCCCCCAGGGGTTCGCGAGTGGCGCGACCCACACGTTGAAAAACACTGTTTTTTTGTGTTAACTAGAGATGCGCTGAATATTCGTTTGGTATTCAGTCTCAGCGTATTCGGCATCTTTTCCATTATTTGTATTCTGCCAAATTATTCGGTTTTGTTGCCAAATATATTCGGTTCAAGCATTTCTATTTTTGGCTCATGTAGCCAAGGTGTAGAACTAAAAGACAAAACTTCTTATAAAAGACTTATGTTATATTATAAGTCAAAGAAAACATATTTACTTCTTAACCTATAGTTAGTAGGTATAGTCAACATTTATTTTAAGCCTTAAATCAACATTTAATTTAAATCTCGCAACAATATTTATTTTTAAACTTTAAATCAACATTTATTTTTAAACTTAATATCAACATTTTTATAAATCTCAATTAAATCCATCCAAGTTCCTAATCTAACCAGCAGCGGCACGTAGCGTACATGCTAGAACTTGTTTACGCGGCAAAACAATGTAATGGTAAACCGAATAATTCAGCCGAATATCTGTTTCGGTAAAGGTTCAACCGAATAATATTCGGTATTCGGTAATTCGTTGAAACCACTATACGGCGCATCTCTAGTGTTAACGTTCACTTAGTTGGCGTTAGAAGTTCGTTAGACATTCGTTAGATGGCGTTGTAGTAAATAAGCATGTTTAGTATTGACACGGTATTTATATTATCGATGTACTTTGTACTTTATTTTTCCGGCAAATTTTGTTTAATCGGAACCCTACTTGTGCGGGTCCGACTCGCACTTGGCCAGTTTATTTTCATTGATAAGATTTATCTACCTATAGAGTCCTACTACTAGTCAAAGGTCTCCCCCATAGTCTCATAAATGCATTTTAAAGGACAACGTCACTTTTACCTAATATTGAGAATGTAATGTCATGCCCAAAGTCAGCTAACTGTATGGAAACATTATTATGGTGGGTGGTTCGAGCCACAGTATAAGCCTAACATTTATGGTCAACCATTCAGACCCAACCAAGGATCACGATTAGGATCAAGAACTGAGCTTATTGCGTAGGTAATAATGAGCTCCCCTTCAGTGACAATGACCGCCGAAATGCATCATCATAATCAACATCTTCCTACACTTGTCACACTTAAGTGGGGTCGGTGCAACATGTCATACTCATCATCAAGGGTTATAAATATTATCGCAAACAAGTAAATTTTTGAAAAGTACAAAAATCCAGATTGCGTAAAAAAATATTTATTAGCATTTCCTATTCCGAACTCCAATAAAACATATAAGTTATATATATATATATATATATATATTCGTAATGACAGTTAAAAATTCTTTATTTTGATACCACTCTCGATGTATTTTGTAAACATAATTTTTTTTGAGATTACTTTTTGGCGCCAAAATCCTTAATTTTGTTTTTTTATTTTATTTTGAAGGACCCAGTGTCACTCTCATGACTAAGACGAAACTATTGACACCACTCACATAAAAATACGACATGCCATTTAGGCTATAGGGCGTGCCAAAAAAATATCGAGACTACACTCGAAAAACATAACCCTCTATTCTTTCGCAGTCGGGTAAAAACACATTTAACTAAAGTAAATCTATAGAAACAAATGAAGCTATACAGTCACAAGTTTTCACGTCTCACTGCATCTGTTTGTACATCGTGAAAGCAGTTGCAGCGTTTTTATTTCAGTGCATGCGCTTAATTTAACAGTTCAGTCGACAGAGTCAGTATTTACACAAGTTAACGAGTAAACTAGGGGTAATGAGGCATAGCTATTTACTATACTTACATCGTTGTAGAAAGGCTGTTGTAAATTATTTATTACTAGCTGTGACCCGCGGTTTTGCTTACACATCGTTCCTGTGGGAATATCGAGATAAAAAGTACCCTATGTGTTATTTCAGGGTTTAGTTTATCTACATACCAAATTACAGTTCATTCGATTGAGTAGTTTTAGCGTGAAGAAGTAATAAACATAATACACAAACTTTCGCCTTCATAATATTAGTAAGATTTGTAAAGTTTTATGTTACGATGTATGGTGAGACATTTAACACATCATTGTGACGTACGGTTTAAGCTTATTGTTAGTTGTTAGAGTTAGAAGCATTATATTGATGTCCCGCCTGACTTGCTACCTAAAATTAGCTTACCATCATCAATGAGAAAATCAGACGCCATAACCTAAGGGTGTTCCAAGTATTCCATAGTATTAGCGTGTTCACCATCTTCGACCACATTATCGCTTAACACCGTAGCTTAACACCAGGAGAGATAATGGTCAAACGCTAACCTACCTTAAATTAACTAAAATGACTAGAATAATGTATATAATGGGTAAGTGGTGTCATTCTACCCACGAGGTTAATCCATGTCATATACATTATATTAGTCGTGAAATACCTAACTAAAACTTTAAATTCATATGAATGTGCATGCAAAGAACACGTAAATTGTAAAAATGTAGGTTAGGTATGAGTTACAGCCACAAATAAATAAAACTTTCCTATCGTCTTAAAGTGATTCTAAGAATAAATAAAGTTGTTACATTTCCTGCAATTTATATTTTTCCGTAAAAACTAAAACAAGGAACGTTGCATTGTTTAGCTGGGAAACTAACTTCGTTTTCGCGAAACGAACTCGTAAAACATGTGAATTTCTTTTGTTTTCAGCTTTGCTGGAGACTGCTACAAATTGCAGTTTTTACTCATGTTTTCTTTATTATCCCCAGACGCAAAAAGAGGTATGTAAATATATAGAGGTAAATAAGTTTGACATGTGTGTTAATGGCATAGGTAGCTGGTGGTGTAGCTTTTACATTCATATACTGATTTTGATTAAGTTTTTTTTGTTTGATGTTATATTTTTTTTCAAATTTTCCACTTTTATAGTCACAAAATCAGTTAGTTATGAGGCAAGAAAATTTGCTCAGCTGTTTGAAGGTTATTAGCTCTTTTGTATTCGATTAGGATTTAATAGCAACTTTCACAGTTGTCCTGGAACCTGCTAGACTTTTCACCGACCCCGAGGTTTTAAGTGAAAACTTCTTTAACGGCGTTGTGAACTTTTTTGGGATGGGTAAAAAACGTTAAACTCATGTCAGGACATCGCATCAGGACACGTGACCTGATCGAAAATTCGTAAGACGGAGGGAGAGTAGAAACTTTTTTGGGATGGGTAAAACATATTAAACTCGCGTCGGGATACGTGACCTGATCGAAAATTTCTAAGACGGAGGTAGAGTAGACCAAATGCATAACTTTAATGTTCAAGTTTTCACTTCTGCCGGCACTCACGGAGTGCAACCCGTTGTTTTTTATTGGTTATGTGTTTTTCTTTGAGTATTCGGCCAAGTGTTTTTACACGGTTTTCCTAGTAGTTTTTATAACAATGCCCCTTGATTTTCATCTGCAACATTTTAGAGCTTGGAGCACGCAATTTAACTGTTAACAATATAATTACAAGCTTTTATTTATCAATTTACCTATAGTAGCGAAGTTTGTTTAAACAGATATAAAATAATACAAGCTATTAATAATTGTTATTTATATTAAATACTAGCTGTTACCCGCGGCTTCGCCCGCGTTATTTGTGTCTTTATGACCATTGAGGTCTAGATCGATGATCTCTTAGGCCAAATCACCATAGGTGCCCTCAAAGTCGAACTCAATATCCTCTATTGTTAAAGTCATTAATCATTTTGGTTAGGTTAGTGTACGAAATTGTGCTGTTTAAATGTTTGACTCAATACAACAGTTCCTAAAACATTTCTTACAAAGAAAATAAGGTGAATAGCTGCTAGTGAAAATTTTTTATGGCGTTTTATAACCCTGACAGTTTAATGACCTAATCATCAAGTCAATATAGATGACTCTTAGGTCGAACTCGATTTCGTCTATTGTTGAAGTCATTAATCATTACTTGGTACTTGGTTAACCTAACGAAGGTTTACCAGCGAGCGCGAAAATTTTTACGTCATTATATGACCCTGGCAGTTTTTATAACCTACTAAATCAACACCGATGACCCTAGGGTTAAACTTGATATCCACTTATTTTAAGGTAAAAAATAATTATGATTATTGAAGGTAGTACTGTTTCAATTTATAAACTCGTTTTGATACATGTGGCTATTAAAATACAAAAAATGCTGAAATTTAACCTACAAAGTAGACTAAACAAAGGTTTGCGCGAGCGCAGCGAGAGCTATCAATGCGCGAGCGAAGCGAGCGCGAAAATTTTTACGTAATTTTATGACCTTGACAGTTTTTATGACCTACTTAGTCAACACCGATGACCCTAAGGTTAAACTTGACATCCACTTATTTTAAGGTAAAAATCATTATGATTATTGAAGGTTGTACTGTTTCAATTTATAAACTCGTTTTGATGCATGTGGCTATTAAAATACAAAAAATGCTGAAATATAACCTAGAAAGTAGAAAAAACAAAGGTTTGCGCGAGCGTAGCGAGAGCTATGAATGCGGGAGCGAAGCGAGCGCGAAAATTTTTACGTCATTTTATGACCCTGACAGTTTTTATGACCTACCAAGTCAACACCGATGACCCTAAGGTTAAACTTGATATCCACTTATTTAAGGGTAAAAATCATTATGAATATTGAAGTCTGTACTGTTCCAATTCATGTCATGTTTTGATGAATGTGGCTATTAAAATACAAAAGTTGCTGAAATGTATCCAACAAAGTACATATAACAAATGCTTGCTAGCGCTATCACTGCGCGAGCGAAGCGAGCGCGGAAATTTTTTACGACCTTTTATGACCCTGACAGTGTTTATGACCTTTTAAGTTAACACTGATGAGACAAAGGTTTAACTTGATATCCACTTATTTTAAGGTCAAAAATCATTATGATTATTGAAGGTTGTAACTGTTCCAATTATAAAATCGTTTTGATGCATGCGGCTATTAAAATACAAAAAATGCTGAAAGTACTTACAAAGTAGATATAACAAAGGTTTGCGCTAGCGCAGCGAGCGCTATCAATGCGGGAGCGAAGCGAGCGCGAAAATTTTTACGTCATTTTATGACCCTGACAGTTTCTATGACCTACTAAGTCTAGACCGATGAATCTAAGGTTTAACTTGATATCCACTTATTTTAAGGTAAACATTCATTATGATTATTGAAGGTTGTACTGTTTCAATTAATAAACTCTTTTTGATGCATGTGGCTATTAAAATACAAAAAAAGCTGAAATATTACCTACAAAGTAGATAAAACAAAGGTTTGCGCGAGCGCAGCAAGCGCTATCAATGCGCGAGCGTAGCGAGCGCGAAAATTTTTACGTTTTTTTATGACCCTGAAAGTTTTTATGACCTACTAAGTCAACACCGATGACTCTAAGGTTAAACTTGATATCCACTTATTTAAAGGTAAAAATCATTGTGATTATTGAAGTCTGTACTGTTCCAATTTATGTCATGTTTTGATGAATGTGGCTATTAATATACAAAAATTGCTGAAATGTATCCAACAAAGTACATATAACAAATACTTGCGAGCGCCATCACTGCGCGAGCAAAGCGAGCGCGAAAAATTTTTACGACCTTTTATGACCCTGACAGTGTTTATGACCTTCTAAGTTAACACTGATGAGACAAAGGTTTAACTTGATATCCACTTATTTTAAGGTAGAAAAATCATTATTATTATTGAAGGTTGTAACTGTTCGAATTATAAACTTGTTTTGATGCATGTGGCTATTAAAATACAAAAAAATGCTGAAATGTTACCTACAAAGTAGATAAAACAAAGGCTTGCGCGAGCGCAGCGAGCGCTATTAATGCGCGAGCGAAGCGAGCGCAAAAATTTTTACGACCTTTTATGACCCTGACAGTTTTTATGACCTACTAAGTTAACACCGATGACCCTAAGGTTAAACTTGATATCCACTTATTTTAAGGTAAAAATCATTATGATTATTGAAGTCTGTACTGTTCCAATTCATGTCATGTTTTGATGAATGTGGCTATTAAAATACAATTATTGCTGAA
Organism: Cabera pusaria; assembly: GCA_954871355.1. Classification (NCBI taxonomy): domain Eukaryota; kingdom Metazoa; phylum Arthropoda; class Insecta; order Lepidoptera; family Geometridae; genus Cabera; species Cabera pusaria. The sequence goes on from OX940887.1 coordinate 25,833,087, forward strand.
ATGCTTCCTACAAAGTAGATATAACTAATGCTTGCACCACCGGAGCGAGCGCTATTACTGCGCGAGCGTAGTAAGCGCTATCACTGAAAACGAAACTGAAATCACGAAAAATGTTTACGACCTTTTATGACCCTGACAGTTTTTATGACCTACTAAGTCAACACTGATGACACAGAGGTTAAACTTCATATCCACTTATTTTAAGGTTAATATTAAATATGATTATTGAAGGTTGTACTGTTTTAATTTATGGACTCGTTCTGATGCATGTGGCTATTAAAATACAAACGTTGCTGAAATGTTTCCTACAAAGTAGATATAACAAATGCTGTGAGACCGGAGCGAGCGCTATCACTGCGCGAGCGAAGCAAGCGCTATCATTGCGCGAGCGAAGCGAGCGCGAAAATTTTTACGACCTTTTATGACCCTGACAGTTTTTATGACCTACTAAGTTAACACTGATGACACAAAGGTTAAACTTGATATCCAATTATTTAAGGTTAAAAATCATTATGATTATTGAAGATTGTACTGTTTTAATTTATGGACTCGTTCTGATGCATGTGGCTATTAAAATACAAAAGTTGCTGAAGTATTACCTACAAAGTAAACCAAACAAATTATTGCGCGAGCGCAGCGAGCGCTATCACTGCGCGAGCGAAGTGAGCGCAAAAATGTTTACGTTTTATGACGCTGACAGTTTTTATAACCTACTTAGTCAACATCGATGACCCTAAGGTTAAATGTGGCTGTTAAAACACGAATGCTTATAAAATACTTCCCACAAAGCAGATAAAACACGTTGGGCAAGCAAAGCCATCGCGTAAATTTTGATGACTTTTAATGACCCTGACAGTTTTATGGCCTAATTAAGGCACTTATTAAAATTAGTCATAATCTATGAACCTAAGGTCAAACTTTTATGATTATACAAACTCTATGTAAAGTTAACAAAAAATATAGGCACCCACACTTAACTGCCGAAAAAAAGTATTCTTTACCCGTTTATGCCCTATTCATTGTGTTTGTACAAAATTTCATCTGAATCGGTCAAGCCGTGTGGCTAAAAAGAGGCCACACATTTACAAAATTTCATAATAAAACTATAGAAAACCAAATTTCCACCCAAAAAAAAGTATTCGTTGCCCTTCTATGTCTTTATGACTGTCTGTGTACAACATTTCAGCTTAAATGGTTAACCCGTTCGACCGAGAGTAGGCCACACATTTACAAACTTCAATTTAAAAATTCTGGACACCTGGACTCGACTGCCAGAGAAAAAGTATCCTATGTGATTCTATGCAATATGAACCGTAATATATATAAAATTTCAGCTGAATCGGTCAAGCTGTTTAGCTGATAAGAGGACACACATTCACAAAATTCAATAAAAAAAATCTAAACACTCAGACTCGATGAACAAAAAACAGTATTCTATATTCTATTCTGCCTTTTGAGCTGTCTTTAAACAACATTTCAGGCGAATCGGTCAACTTGTTTATTCGAGAAGAGGTCTTATATTTACAAAATTCAATTAAAAATATCTGGACCCATGACTCGACAGCCAAAAAAAAATTATCCTAAATCCTATTCTGCCCTATGACATGTATTCACACAAAATTTCAGGCAAATTGGTCAAGCCGTTTATTCGAGAAGAAGTCTTATATTTACAAAATTCAATTAAAAATATCTTAACCCCCTGACTCGATAGCCAAAAAAACGTATTCTACATAAAAAAAGTATCCTACGAACTGTCTTTTTACAACATTTCAGGCAAATTGGTCAAGCCGTTTATTCGAAAAGAGATCTTATATTTACAAAATTGAATTAAAAATATTTGGACCCCCTGACTCGATAGCCAGAAAAAAAGTATTCTATATTCTTTTCTGCCTTATGAACTGTCTTTATAAAACATTTCAGGCAAATCGGTCAAGCCTTTTATTCGAAAAGAGATCTTATATTTACAAAATTCAATTAAAAATATTTGGACCCCCTGACTCGATAGCCAGAAAAAAAGTATTCTATATTCTTTTCTGCCTTATGAACTGTCTTTATACAACATTTCAGGCAAATCGGTCAAGCCGTTTATTCGAAAAGAGATCTTATATTTACAAAATTCAATTAAAAATATCTTAACCCCCTGACTCGATAGCCAGAAAAAAAGTATTCTATATTCTTTTCTGCCTTATGAACTGTCTTTATACAACATTTCAGGCAAATCGGTCAAGCCGTTTATTCGAAAAGAGATCTTATATTTACAAAATTCAATTAAAAATATTTGGACCCCCTGACTCGATAGCCAAAAAAAAAGTATTCTATATTCTTTTCTGCCTTATGAACTGTCTTTATACAACATTTCAGGCAAATCGGTCAAGCCTTTTATTCGAAAAGAGATCTTATATTTACAAAATTCAATTAAAAATATTTGGACCCCCTGACTCGATAGCCAGAAAAAAAGTATTGTGTATTCTATTCTGCCTTATGTACTGTCTTTATACAACATTTCAGGCAAATCGGTCAAGCCGTTTATTCGAAAAGAGATCTTATATTTACAAAATTCAATTAAAAATATTTGGACCCCCTGACTCGATAGCCAAAAAAAAAGTATTCTATATTCTTTTCTGCCTTATGAACTGTCTTTATACAACATTTCAGGCAAATCGGTCAAGCCGTTTATTCGAAAAGAGATCTTATATTTACAAAATTCAATTAAAAATATCTTAACCCCCTGACTCGATAGCCAGAAAAAAAGTATTCTATATTCTTTTCTGCCTTATGAACTGTCTTTATACAACATTTCAGGCAAATCGGTCAAGCCGTTTATTCGAAAAGAGATCTTATATTTACAAAATTCAATTAAAAATATTTGGACCCCCTGACTCGATAGCCAAAAAAAAAGTATTCTATATTCTTTTCTGCCTTATGAACTGTCTTTATACAACATTTCAGGCAAATCGGTCAAGCCTTTTATTCGAAAAGAGATCTTATATTTACAAAATTCAATTAAAAATATTTGGACCCCCTGACTCGATAGCCAGAAAAAAAGTATTGTGTATTCTATTCTGCCTTATGTACTGTCTTTATACAACATTTCAGGCAAATCGGTCAAGCCGTTTATTCGAAAAGAGATCTTATATTTACAAAATTGAATTAAAAATATTTGGACCCCTGACTCGATAGCCAGAAAAAAAGTATTCTATATTCTTTTCTGCCTTATGAACTGTCTTTATACAACATTTCAGGCAAATCGGTCAAGCCTTTTATTCGAAAAGAGATCTTATATTTACAAAATTGAATTAAAAATATTTGGACCCCCTGACACGATAGCCAAAAAAAAATTATCCTATATCCTATTCTGCCATATGTTCTATCTTTGTACAAAATTTTAGCCAAATCGGTCAAGCCGTTTGACCGTGAAGAAGTCCCAAACAAACAAACAAACAAACAAACAAACAAATAAACAAACTGACTTTCGCATTTATAATATTGGTGTTGATTTTATAGACTAGCGTTTGACCACTATCTCACTTGTTGGTAAGCGATGTTGCCGTCGAAGATGTAAAGCACGCTATGCCTAGAATGGGAACTGGCCCTCAAGGATAGCTGCCGGAACACATTAGATGTTTGACGACAGATTTTCTAACTTGAGGGTGGTAGCTGGCCAGGTGGACACTAGATAGTGTCCTACCACCATGCGGGGGTTGTTGGTTTCTTAACGATGTTTTTCCTTCAAACCAAAAAAAACTTCAAAAGCGCACGTATATTTTTCTATAGAAAATCCATTGTTGCGCGGCGGTTTGAACTCGGTACCTCTGGCATCAAAGTTCAACCAAACGTTCTCGCGATTACGCCACCGGGCCCTCAAAATTATAACAAATTCATGCAATGCATGGAGATTCGAACTCGGGCCTCATGCTTCCTTATCAGTTCATTTTACCACTCGACCAATCTGCCATTCATGACTCATTCGAATTTAACCATCCGTTACTTGTTGCCTAGCTTTCTCAACGTTATGTTAACTCAACAAAAAGAAAACTAGTATACAATGGAATATTGTTATCTTTACCAAATGTATCTGACGCTACGTTTCACTTTTTTATTCGTCTATGGTCTGGGTAAGCATGCCATCTATGCCGTACTTACGTGTTATTGTTTGCGTTGGAACATTCGACAGAAATATCGTGCAGGCTACTATGAACTTTGAGGTGCTACTGGACTATTATCCCTCGATAGTACCTATATTTTTAAAAGCTTGAGGCACTGAAGTATAGAAATTACCTAGCCTGAAAAACGGGTAGTGCTTCAAGCTTTTAAGAATATAGGTACCTACACGCCAAATGTTTACTAGATTTATTTTTAACATTTTAGTTCATTGTCCCAGATAAAAGCTTGTTTTTAAAAATATTTTATACTCACAATTTATTATTTCCGATATATAGCCCCGACAGTTTCCACATTGGTATCAATATGGATAGATAGCGAATCAGCAGGCGTCACCGCGCTTACGGCAAGGCGAAATGGCAGCGTATGTTGAACCTTAACAAACTTACATCAATGTCGTATAAATGATAGCCGCAAAATAAATAAGTGAAACCTCTTGTCTTGGCACCACTGAGGCTCTCCCCACGTCTCTACCTAAGCGTGTGGATGACTGGCCGTAAGCGCGGTCTCGGCGAGTTGACTGCGCGCCGCTTGAGGTTCGTAAGCAGGTCCCGAGGCGAGGCGATTACGTTACGATGTAATTTGTGCCAATCCGATTGACGAAGGGTCATTATACCCCACGAGATAGTCATAACTACCTACCCACATCGGTAGGCCTTAATAAAGCCTCCACGAGCATTGGTTTTTTTTAATACTTTATAGGCTAACGTTTGACCACTAACTCACCTGTTGGTAAGTGATGATGCGGTCGAAGATGGTAAGCACGCTAGGCCTATAATGGGAACTGGCTCTCAAGGATAGCTGCCGGAACACATTAGATGTTTGGTGCTGATTTTCTAACTTGAGGGTGGTAGCTGTCCAGGCGGATACTAGATAGTGTCCTACCACCATGCGGGGGTTGTTGGTTTCTTAACGATGTTTTCCTTCACCGAAGGGCCACTGTGAGAAGCGCTCATACATTTTTCGATAGAAAAATCCATTGGTGCACGGCGGTTTGAACTCGGTACCACGGCATCAAAGCCGACCGTTCTCCCGATTACGCCACCGGGCCCTCAAAACTGGTCAACTTGTCGCCTCACTACCGTCAGTCACTTCTAGACAAGCACGATTTACATACCCTTAATGTGCCTTAATACTACATTAGCTGATAGATATTGATGAAACTCATTCGCGTCAAAAAAGTCAGATAAGCCAAACCATCGTTCATCATATTATACTTATATTCTTAAATTAAACTTTCTTGCTCCAGAACCAAAGCTAGAGCACATATAACAATTAGTTATCACTGCCTGCAGACATCATCACAAATTCTTCTGTAATAAAACTTGCAAGACAATGGCAGTTTTTTGTTAAGACTGAATAAATTCAGAACAACACAGACAAGAGAGCGTTACGAATATCGCTTTTAGTTAAGGGAGGAACTTTGGCTATTTTGAGCATTGTCTCTACTACGTGAATGACTTAAGATGGCTTATACATTTGCTTTTGGAGCTTTTACTTCATGATTTCAATCAATATACACTTAGTTTCACTAATAATTTAAAAAAGAAACTAAACAGCCATTTAGGGTTTATAAACTATGTATGAATATATTATGTATTATAATATAATTTAACGTAGCGTAGGCTTCGAGCATTGGTAAATTCTCGAAGAGCGTAGGACGCCCTGTGACTAGGTGTAGCGACGACATTCGCAAAGCGGTGGGCAGTAACTGGAACCAAAGAGCCGTAGATCGGGCTCAGTGGCGTGTCTTGGGGGAGTCCTACGTCCAGCAGTGGACTAATGCCGGCTTATAATTATTATGATATTATTTAATGTATTATTTATAATAACATTTTATATTCTAGAATACTAACTTACGGCAAACCCTTGTATGTCTATTATAAAAAAAATATAAAAGAATAATTATACTCGCCTAGAGTAAAACAAGAACAAGGTGTGATTTCTCGTATTGTGCTATAGCATATAATAGAATATCATATACAGTTTGATAAGTTGCCCTTACATGCAATATAATAAGATAATTATTGATGTACTATCAATGTTTATTTCATGCGTTTCTGTTAATTGTGTTTCACTATTTCACTTTTTTTTTTTAAATAAAAATTGTCTGAACTACTGAAACACACCTACGTGTATGGTTGGTTTTAACCCATTTTAATTTTTTTTTATTAATCTGACGTACACGATTGGATGACAGCTGAATGGTTCATTACTTTTGTTTTTTTTTTAAATTCTAAGCGTTAAAATTCTGCTTTTGCTATGTTTACGTGACAGCTATGAATTATTTTATGATTGATTTTTTTGACGTGTATAATATGTGCGTATATTAATACTGCCTATATACTGAATAAATGCTTTGATTCTTGATTGATTAGCATAGATTATATAGATAGTTTTGTTTTGAAGTCCAGTAAAAAGTCAAAAGGGTATGCCGGTGGAATCAACAACGAGCTATCGAAGTAAACACACAACAACCTCTCTCCACTAGGGTACGACGCTTGTCAATAAAATATAACTTGGTATATACGAGTATTATGTATTTAGGTATCGTTTACAATGACAGTTTCATATTTTACATCATCATCATTATCAGCCGGTATCAGTCCACTGCTGGACGTAGGCCTTAATATTTTTACTTGATCAAAATTAAATCCATATTTCTTTTTATTATTTTGATAGGATAGCGCGTAACCACTATCTCGCCTGATGATAAGAATTGATGTGGTCGAAGATTGTGAGCACGCTAGGCCTAAAATGGTCTGTGTGCTGCCAGAAAACCGTAAGGTTATGGCGGCAGATTTTCTCCTGGTGGTAACCTACTTTTTGGTAGCAAGTCAGGCGGAACATCGATCTAGACACGCCGCCGCGTGTCAAGCCAAGTTCAATATAATATTCTCCTACCACCCGTGGAGAAATATGTATAAACATAAACGACAAATTTTCCCCTTCAAGATTAATTAGCTGGATAGTCTGATATTTTTCATAAACCCGAAGAGAATTGCGATTTCTTCTATCCTACTTATATTATAAAAGCGAAACTTTGTGTGTTTGTAACTTTTTTCACACATAAACTACTCAAGCGATTGAGCAAAAATGTTTGGGTAAGTAGATAGCCTAGACACTGGAATAACTCATAGGGTACTTTTTATCTATATATTCCCATAGGAACGATGTCTACACGGGTCAAACAGCGGGGCACATTAAAGTAATAAATAATTAAATAAATACACTTTCTCAACTCTCCGTGGAAAAGTAATCTTTACCTGCGTAATTAATTGCTCTCATGAAACAGCAGTATGGCCTCTTAATTAATTTTTGCTTCTTATTCAAGAATTTAATTACCATCTGGAGCTTGAAAGGTTTCTCAGTGATTTTCAAACGCACTAAAATATGACAACGTTCAATATTTTCCTTGTGATTCAAGTGAGTTCATTTAAAAATTAATAAAAATTCGAAACATTTATAATCATGGTATAAGCCAGCGAAGTTTTTAATACATTTTTTCTCACTCCTACAAATGAAATGAAATTGAGAATATTATTATAAGGATTAGTAATAGTTGCAGTAGATGCAGCACATGAGTAAAGACTTCTTTACTCATGTGATATTAGGTTATAATAGAAAATAAAAGTAGGGAATGAGTTTTCCGGAATTTTGGAAAAATTACACGACTGAAACAGATTTGTTTATAAATTTAATGATATAAACTGATTTTTTGGAACTTATTAAAATTTGGACAATACAACAAACATAATTACTACAACATTTTTTTTTTACTTTAACCCCTCCAACCAAGCTTATTAAGCTTGTGTCTGGAGTAGGTTCACTTTAACTTTATCGAACTCACGACCTCTCGATCGCTAGGCCGATTTAGTCATTCAATTTTTGGCCACTGGTCTATTGCCGCTTACTTGCCACTAACTTGTCGGCAAATGTTCGATTTAAATATTGTTTTTAATATGTAGGTATCACTGCTGGCCTGAAGCCATGTGAAGATGCTTGCTTGTAACATAATTATAGTAGCTTTGCAGGCGTAGGAACTGGGCGCGTTACTTTTATTAGTTAATATTTATTTTTAACCGACTTCAAAAACGGAGGACGTTCGCAATTCAACTGTATTTTTAATGTTTCTTAAAGTCCTCAGAACCCCGTCATTTATTAACCAAACTGATTATTTTTTTGTTTGAGTGGTAACTTCTCTTTAGGAACATAATTGTATACTCCAATGAGTAAATTCATATCTCAATAGATATGAAGATGAAAAATACCTCAAACATGCTACTAAAATACCTCAAACATGCTACTAAAAATACCTCAAACATGCTACTAAGAATGTCTAGCGCGGCGTTTAAAGTCAGGTTTTAGTTTTTTAATCGATCTTATATTATTAAAGCTGCAATCTATTTTCTAGGTGGTACTGATTGGTAAAATCGTGCAAGTTTCAACTTTGCCAACATTGCCTGATTTCGAAAAAATTGCAAAAAGCTTGGGTAAGATAATCAAATAATTTGAGCTATTTAATTTAAAAATTATAGGACATTCATATTTATTTATAGCACAGTGTGACCAGAACCCGCACTTTACGCACGCTTTTCCGTGGCTTAAATAGTCGATTATTGCACGGCGTGAAGTTAGCACCCGAGCGCAGCGAGGTGTTATGTTAGAGCGAGTGCTAAACGACTATTTGACGGAAAAACGTAGCGTAATTGTAAAGTGCGGGTTTATGTCACAATGCTATCTACAAAATAATATACGATACTCGTGACTTACGTTATCTATTATGTATATTATTTCGTGTGCGCTCGGGTGCTACGCCGTGCAATAATCGACTACTTAAGTTAAACGTATCGTAATATACTATTATGTTCCTGCATGCATTTATATGTTCTGTGACTTCGGGAGAGAACGGTCGGCTTTGATGCCAGAGGTACCGAGTTCAATCCCCGCCGTGCACCAATGGATTTTTCAATCGAAAAAATTATGTGCGCTTTTCACAGTGGCCCTCCAGTGAAAAAAATACATCGCTAAGAAACCAACAACCCCCGCATGGTGGTAGGACACTATCTAGTGTCCGCCTGGCCAGCTACCACCCTCAAGTTAGAAAATCTATCGCCAAACATTTAATGTGTTCCGGCAGCTATCCTTGAGAGCCAGTTCCCATACTAGGCCTAACGTGCTTACCATCTTCGACCGCATCATCACTTACCAACAGGTGAGATAGTGGTCAAACGCTAGCCAATAAGATATTTAAAAAAAGCTGTTGGCAATGACTGGAAAAGTAGAGGCGAAGATTAGCTCATTGGCGTATATTAGGAGAGGCCTACGTTCTGAAGTGGACTGACACCAGCTAGTTATGATGATGCATTTATTTATTTATGTTTTAGAATGATTTATATAATTTTAGTAAGTGTTGCATGTTTTAATTCATAGATATTTCAGGAGGTAAAAAAGGTTTATTAGAGGCTATGGCGCATATTAAAAGTAAAGAAGAGTCATCTTCAGAATCGGATTCCAGTGACAAAAGCGATAGTATAGGTAAGGAAAATACAAATTAATAACTGACTTACTGGCGTACTTATCTTAAAGCCCGACTCATTTTTTTCTTCTTTCAACTACCTTTTCCTTAGGTCATCAGAAAACCTGCTTCTCGATACCTCTGCAAATGGCTCGAACTTTTTTGACCCTTAATTTACCTACCAAGCTGTACACGGCTATAGAACGGAAGTACAGAATCACAAAAGAGACGAAATTTAAAAAAATCGTCTGTTCCGTATGCACAATCTATTAATAGCTACAAGGAACAAGTTTGTTAATTCTATCTTTTTTTTAATAAAGATTACTCGCAATGTGGGTTGCATATTACTAGTATTCTTGTTAACCCCTCCAACTAAGCTAAATATGCTTGTGTCTGGAGTGGGTTCACGTCAATAGTGCAATGGGTGGGGTGGGGATCGAACTCACGACCTCTCGATCGCCAGTCCGACACCTTATCCATTGGGCTATTGCCGCTTTATCTATCTTTTTTTTTGTTTTATAATATATATAATATTGCTATATAATGTATTATTTATGTAGGTTTATACTGTTAAGGAGTTAACAATATTACTAGTGCCACGCTCACCGAGTCTTCCGTACCAACGTTGGTTATTTCCAATTATGCTAGACCTCTATATTGTATGAACGCTCATATAACTCAAAGGCCTATCTTAATTGGAGTAAACAATGTATGTATGGGGGACTCCCTTTAATGTCCAACTTTTTTATTTTTAGGAATTTTTCTTTTATTTGTGCTATAAGACCTTGCTTCTTGCCAAATTTCATGATTCTAGGTCAACGGGAACTATCCTATAGGTTTTCGACCCAAAACCTATAGGGTACTTTCGGTTGACCTAGAATTGTCAATTTTGGTTAAAAGCAAGGTCTTATAGCACAAATAAAGGAAAAAATCCGAAAAATAAAAAAAGTTGATAATCAAGGTATATTTTGGTACTTACAAGTTTTCGCGAAAATCTAAAATTTGCCCATATCTTTTTATGGTGTTGACTCAGGACCTTGATTTTTATACACCTAATAGGGACTATAGACATCAGTATTCGGTATAAATTTCAACTTGCTAGGTCCACCCGTTCCTGAGAAAATCGGTGGTGACACACGGACAGACAGAGAGACAGACAGACAGACAGACAGACAGACAGACATATAGACGGACAAGAATGTGATCTTATAAGGGTTCCTATTTTACCTTTTGAGGTATGGAACCCTAAAAGTAATGAAAGTACCTATACTTATAATACATATATTAATACACATATATATTAATACATATATTACTGTAATTTGTACTCTGTTATAATAATACTATAAGAGTAATAAGCTACTTTAAATTGGTTGAGTCCTATTTTATGTTATTTCTATTTCTTGGTGTATGTCGGTAGAGAGTATTTAGAATTGAATTGCTTGGAGTAGGTTGGCTCGAACCATTATTATTTGCATTATTACTAAATATAATAAAATAATTGAAGACATTATTGAAGAATTATCTGAAAACATTATATAAAATGCATAATTATGTATTATCATCATCATAATAAGCCAGTGTCAGTCCACTGCTGGACGTAGTAATTTTGTCTTATGCCTTCAGATAATACTATGACTTTGGTAATATTTTAGCATACCTATTTTAAGTTTTTTTAATTATTTTAGGTGGTAGCGAGATCGGATTATTAGAGGCTATTGGGAAACTTGAGGGTAAAGGAGTATCATCATCGAATTCATATGAAAGTAGAGGTAAGGATTTTTTTAAATTTAATAGGCTAGCATTTAGTTTCGAAGATAGTGAACACGTTTTTCCTAGAATGGTTTCACCACATACATATGAATAATAAGGTAGTTACACATATTTTTGTGGGTTTAACTCACAAGGGCTGTGTGCTGCCGAAACACCTTTATGGTACACACAGATTTTTCTCCTTGATAGTGGTAAGTTACTTTTTGGTAGCAAATCAGGCAGAACATTGATATGATATAATATTCTTAGTACCTATAGAAAACATCATTGTTTAAAAAAATATATACATTTCGAATTGAGAAACTTCTATTTTTCGTCGGTTTAACATGACATATTTATTTACTTTATAAGTTTTTTTAATGTCTTATAGGCTAGAGTTTGACCACTATCTCACCTGTTGGTAAGTGATGATGCGGTCGAAGATGATAAGCATAAGCAATGATAGGCCTAGAATGGGAACTGGCTCTCAAGGATAGCTGAACACATTAGATGTTTGGCGACAGATTTTCTAACTTGAGGGTGGTAGCTGGCCAGGCGGACACTAGATAGTGTCCTACCACCATGCGGGGGGGTTGTTGGTTTCTTAGCGATGTTTTCCTTCACCGGAGGGCCACTGTGAAAAGCGCACATACATTTTTCGATCGAAAAATCCATTGGTGCACGGCGGGGTTTGAACTCGGTAACACGGCATCAAAGCCGACCGTTCTCCCAATTACGCCACCGGGCCCTCAAAGTATATTTTACATTTATTTTTCAGAGTTGAATAAATATTATAAACATCTCAGTAAGTTTTATTTTCAATTTATTTTCGTAACCTCGTTACTTTAATGAAATACAATTATTTTCAGTGGGTTTCCCTGTCAGATAAATTTCTTACATTTGTTTGACCATTATTTTCGACCCATTAAATTTATTTTACTTAATTGGGTCCAATGAAACCTAAAACATTGAAGCGATCCATTCTAATATTATATGTATTTCCTAATATTTATCGACACTTTTAAAATATTATTTTTACTTTATTCATAGGCACTACTGTCTAACTGGTGTTAAGTGACGATGTGGTCTTACGAGTAGATGTAGCACGCTTGCCTAGAAGATGCCTATTCACCCACATATAACCACAGACTCAGGCAAGGAATTCCATTCCTTGGCAGTGTGTATGAGGAATGTAGAAGCAAATCGCTTCGTGCGTATTGATGGAATGTCCACCATGTAACGGTGTCAAATTTATATATATATATAATAAGAAAATAATCTTTTTTTTGTGTTTAGTGAAACTCTCAACATCATTATACAAAGAAGCGTATCGTAAGTAAATTAAATAATATGTAATATATGGTTAATATATATAATAATATTAATAAATAATAATGTATTTATAATATTAATAAATAATTATTCAATTAAAACCAGACCTAAAAGCAAAATATTTTTACAGTGAAAAAAATTGCAGAAGAAGGTAAACGAACTATGTTTTATAAATTAAAAGTTATATTTATTTTATTTGTATAATTAATACTTTTTATATTCCAATTAAAGATAAACAACAAGAAAACTATTTTGAAGATATGTTAAAAAATCTCAAGAAAATGAATTGTAAGTTTAAATCAAATATTTATATTAATTGGTGACGCCCGCGTTAGATTTAAGATCATTTCCTACATCATTGGTCGTACCTGTGCAAAATTTTAAGTAAAATATATTTTTTTTAAATAAATCCAATAAGCTAGCGTTTGACCTGTTGGTAAGTGATGATGCGGTCGAAGATGGAAGCACGCTAGGCCTACAATGAGAACTGGCTCTCAAGAATAGCTGCTGGAACACATTACATGTTTGGCGACAGATTTTCTAACTTGAGGGTCGTAGCTGGCCAAGCGGACACTAGATAGTGTCCTACCACCACATCAGTAAACATGTACTACCACCATGCGGGGGTTGGGGGCTTCTTTACGATATTTTTCCTTCACTCTGAAAAGCGCATCTATATTTTTCGATCGAAAAATCAATTGGTGCTCGGCGGGATTGAACTCGATACCTCTGGCGTCAAAACTGACCATTCTCCATATCCATATAATTTATGATCGTACAAAACGAAAAAACCGACTTCACATGCCGCGATAGTCAAAGTACTGGCTAGTTACAATCATGTCATCAAGGTATACAAATTCGCTTATATTGTTTATCTCCATATCTCCGGAGATAAATAAAATTTGAATGGGACCAAACGGGAAACATAATCACGCATAATCTCTCAAACAAAAAAACATTTGTTTAAAACGGTTATAATTTGACGGAGTTCTGAGGTAACAAACATTAAGAAACAATAAAATATACAGTCGAATTGAGAACCTCCTCTTTTTTTGTGAAGTGGGTTAAAAATCACGCTTTTTTCCCGTTGGTAGGCAGAGACTACTTCTTTCCACATGCTACGAACCTGATATACCTCTTTCGCTTACAATACAAATACAATATAAAAATCGGAATAACCTGAAACATATTTTTATATATCATACATTTACATTTTTACAGCCAATGTGAACTTCGGGGCATTAATTGGTAATACCTAAATATTTTTATAATAATTTGTTTAATTAATGTCAATATCTTTAAAAAATCTAATTTAAATAAAAGTGAATATAAAAGTAGTAGATGCATATATATAAGTTTATTGTTATATATAATATATGACAATCTTATTTCAATGTAGAAAACGCAAAGAAAAACCGGCACTAAAAAGAGACAGTGAAGGCCTAAGAAGGATGATTCCCAACGTCAAAATGTAAGTGCTTTTTAACAGTATTATTTATATAAGGTATAAGCCATGGTTACACTTAGCGTTTTTCTCTAAAATTTGGGATTTACTCACTCTGTATATCCAATAAATCAGCCTATATTAAAGAAAAGCTTTTAACTAAAAGCGAATAGGTATTCATTCTGATTGTGTATTGTTGTTTTAAATAACTTATAATTAAATTATACCTAAGCAGTCCCGCGACACAGCATACATAATTAAATAACTCAGAATTATGAACGTACTTTGTACCAACCAACACTGCAATAAAAAAATTATAAGCATAATACAACAGATTAAATAATACTTTTCATTGTTAGGTTGGTACACAGTGCTTTCATCATTCGGGTATGAACAATGTAGGGAATTGCCAACTCTTATAACGTAGTAGAGTGATTCAGTACACTGTGTGCCTAAGAATATAGTTGTTGCTTTGCCCGAGTTAAAAATTAATTTCATTTAATATTATGTTTCTTTGAAGTGTTTCACACTTTATATTTTTACTAGCTGTTACCCGCGGCTTCGCCCGCGTTATTTGTGTCTTTATGACCATTGAGGTCTAGATCGATGATCTCTTAGGCCAAATCACCATAGGTGCCCTCAAAGTCGAACTCAATATCCTCTATTGTTAAAGTCATTAATCATTTTGGTTAGGTTAGTGTACGAAATTGTGCTGTTTAAATGTTTGACTCAATACAACAGTTCCTAAAACATTTCTTACAAAGAAAATAAGGTGAATAGCTGCTAGTGAAAATTTTTTATGGCGTTTTATAACCCTGACAGTTTAATGACCTAATCATCAAGTCAATATAGATGACTCTTAGGTCGAACTCGATTTCGTCTATTGTTGAAGTCATTAATCATTACTTGGTACTTGGTTAACCTAACGAAGGTTTACCAGCGAGCGCGAAAATTTTTACGTCATTATATGACCCTGGCAGTTTTTATAACCTACTAAATCAACACCGATGACCCTAGGGTTAAACTTGATATCCACTTATTTTAAGGTAAAAAATAATTATGATTATTGAAGGTAGTACTGTTTCAATTTATAAACTCGTTTTGATACATGTGGCTATTAAAATACAAAAAATGCTGAAATTTAACCTACAAAGTAGACTAAACAAAGGTTTGCGCGAGCGCAGCGAGAGCTATCAATGCGCGAGCGAAGCGAGCGCGAAAATTTTTACGTAATTTTATGACCTTGACAGTTTTTATGACCTACTTAGTCAACACCGATGACCCTAAGGTTAAACTTGACATCCACTTATTTTAAGGTAAAAATCATTATGATTATTGAAGGTTGTACTGTTTCAATTTATAAACTCGTTTTGATGCATGTGGCTATTAAAATACAAAAAATGCTGAAATATAACCTAGAAAGTAGAAAAAACAAAGGTTTGCGCGAGCGTAGCGAGAGCTATGAATGCGGGAGCGAAGCGAGCGCGAAAATTTTTACGTCATTTTATGACCCTGACAGTTTTTATGACCTACCAAGTCAACACCGATGACCCTAAGGTTAAACTTGATATCCACTTATTTAAGGGTAAAAATCATTATGAATATTGAAGTCTGTACTGTTCCAATTCATGTCATGTTTTGATGAATGTGGCTATTAAAATACAAAAGTTGCTGAAATGTATCCAACAAAGTACATATAACAAATGCTTGCTAGCGCTATCACTGCGCGAGCGAAGCGAGCGCGGAAATTTTTTACGACCTTTTATGACCCTGACAGTGTTTATGACCTTTTAAGTTAACACTGATGAGACAAAGGTTTAACTTGATATCCACTTATTTTAAGGTCAAAAATCATTATGATTATTGAAGGTTGTAACTGTTCCAATTATAAAATCGTTTTGATGCATGCGGCTATTAAAATACAAAAAATGCTGAAAGTACTTACAAAGTAGATATAACAAAGGTTTGCGCTAGCGCAGCGAGCGCTATCAATGCGGGAGCGAAGCGAGCGCGAAAATTTTTACGTCATTTTATGACCCTGACAGTTTCTATGACCTACTAAGTCTAGACCGATGAATCTAAGGTTTAACTTGATATCCACTTATTTTAAGGTAAACATTCATTATGATTATTGAAGGTTGTACTGTTTCAATTAATAAACTCTTTTTGATGCATGTGGCTATTAAAATACAAAAAAAGCTGAAATATTACCTACAAAGTAGATAAAACAAAGGTTTGCGCGAGCGCAGCAAGCGCTATCAATGCGCGAGCGTAGCGAGCGCGAAAATTTTTACGTTTTTTTATGACCCTGAAAGTTTTTATGACCTACTAAGTCAACACCGATGACTCTAAGGTTAAACTTGATATCCACTTATTTAAAGGTAAAAATCATTGTGATTATTGAAGTCTGTACTGTTCCAATTTATGTCATGTTTTGATGAATGTGGCTATTAATATACAAAAATTGCTGAAATGTATCCAACAAAGTACATATAACAAATACTTGCGAGCGCCATCACTGCGCGAGCAAAGCGAGCGCGAAAAATTTTTACGACCTTTTATGACCCTGACAGTGTTTATGACCTTCTAAGTTAACACTGATGAGACAAAGGTTTAACTTGATATCCACTTATTTTAAGGTAGAAAAATCATTATTATTATTGAAGGTTGTAACTGTTCGAATTATAAACTTGTTTTGATGCATGTGGCTATTAAAATACAAAAAAATGCTGAAATGTTACCTACAAAGTAGATAAAACAAAGGCTTGCGCGAGCGCAGCGAGCGCTATTAATGCGCGAGCGAAGCGAGCGCAAAAATTTTTACGACCTTTTATGACCCTGACAGTTTTTATGACCTACTAAGTTAACACCGATGACCCTAAGGTTAAACTTGATATCCACTTATTTTAAGGTAAAAATCATTATGATTATTGAAGTCTGTACTGTTCCAATTCATGTCATGTTTTGATGAATGTGGCTATTAAAATACAATTATTGCTGAAATGCTTCCTACAAAGTAGATATAACTAATGCTTGCACCACCGGAGCGAGCGCTATTACTGCGCGAGCGTAGTAAGCGCTATCACTGAAAACGAAACTGAAATCACGAAAAATGTTTACGACCTTTTATGACCCTGACAGTTTTTATGACCTACTAAGTCAACACTGATGACACAGAGGTTAAACTTCATATCCACTTATTTTAAGGTTAATATTAAATATGATTATTGAAGGTTGTACTGTTTTAATTTATGGACTCGTTCTGATGCATGTGGCTATTAAAATACAAACGTTGCTGAAATGTTTCCTACAAAGTAGATATAACAAATGCTGTGAGACCGGAGCGAGCGCTATCACTGCGCGAGCGAAGCAAGCGCTATCATTGCGCGAGCGAAGCGAGCGCGAAAATTTTTACGACCTTTTATGACCCTGACAGTTTTTATGACCTACTAAGTTAACACTGATGACACAAAGGTTAAACTTGATATCCAATTATTTAAGGTTAAAAATCATTATGATTATTGAAGATTGTACTGTTTTAATTTATGGACTCGTTCTGATGCATGTGGCTATTAAAATACAAAAGTTGCTGAAGTATTACCTACAAAGTAAACCAAACAAATTATTGCGCGAGCGCAGCGAGCGCTATCACTGCGCGAGCGAAGTGAGCGCAAAAATGTTTACGTTTTATGACGCTGACAGTTTTTATAACCTACTTAGTCAACATCGATGACCCTAAGGTTAAATGTGGCTGTTAAAACACGAATGCTTATAAAATACTTCCCACAAAGCAGATAAAACACGTTGGGCAAGCAAAGCCATCGCGTAAATTTTGATGACTTTTAATGACCCTGACAGTTTTATGGCCTAATTAAGGCACTTATTAAAATTAGTCATAATCTATGAACCTAAGGTCAAACTTTTATGATTATACAAACTCTATGTAAAGTTAACAAAAAATATAGGCACCCACACTTAACTGCCGAAAAAAAGTATTCTTTACCCGTTTATGCCCTATTCATTGTGTTTGTACAAAATTTCATCTGAATCGGTCAAGCCGTGTGGCTAAAAAGAGGCCACACATTTACAAAATTTCATAATAAAACTATAGAAAACCAAATTTCCACCCAAAAAAAAGTATTCGTTGCCCTTCTATGTCTTTATGACTGTCTGTGTACAACATTTCAGCTTAAATGGTTAACCCGTTCGACCGAGAGTAGGCCACACATTTACAAACTTCAATTTAAAAATTCTGGACACCTGGACTCGACTGCCAGAGAAAAAGTATCCTATGTGATTCTATGCAATATGAACCGTAATATATATAAAATTTCAGCTGAATCGGTCAAGCTGTTTAGCTGATAAGAGGACACACATTCACAAAATTCAATAAAAAAAATCTAAACACTCAGACTCGATGAACAAAAAACAGTATTCTATATTCTATTCTGCCTTTTGAGCTGTCTTTAAACAACATTTCAGGCGAATCGGTCAACTTGTTTATTCGAGAAGAGGTCTTATATTTACAAAATTCAATTAAAAATATCTGGACCCATGACTCGACAGCCAAAAAAAAATTATCCTAAATCCTATTCTGCCCTATGACATGTATTCACACAAAATTTCAGGCAAATTGGTCAAGCCGTTTATTCGAGAAGAAGTCTTATATTTACAAAATTCAATTAAAAATATCTTAACCCCCTGACTCGATAGCCAAAAAAACGTATTCTACATAAAAAAAGTATCCTACGAACTGTCTTTTTACAACATTTCAGGCAAATTGGTCAAGCCGTTTATTCGAAAAGAGATCTTATATTTACAAAATTGAATTAAAAATATTTGGACCCCCTGACTCGATAGCCAGAAAAAAAGTATTCTATATTCTTTTCTGCCTTATGAACTGTCTTTATAAAACATTTCAGGCAAATCGGTCAAGCCTTTTATTCGAAAAGAGATCTTATATTTACAAAATTCAATTAAAAATATTTGGACCCCCTGACTCGATAGCCAGAAAAAAAGTATTCTATATTCTTTTCTGCCTTATGAACTGTCTTTATACAACATTTCAGGCAAATCGGTCAAGCCGTTTATTCGAAAAGAGATCTTATATTTACAAAATTCAATTAAAAATATCTTAACCCCCTGACTCGATAGCCAGAAAAAAAGTATTCTATATTCTTTTCTGCCTTATGAACTGTCTTTATACAACATTTCAGGCAAATCGGTCAAGCCGTTTATTCGAAAAGAGATCTTATATTTACAAAATTCAATTAAAAATATTTGGACCCCCTGACTCGATAGCCAAAAAAAAAGTATTCTATATTCTTTTCTGCCTTATGAACTGTCTTTATACAACATTTCAGGCAAATCGGTCAAGCCTTTTATTCGAAAAGAGATCTTATATTTACAAAATTCAATTAAAAATATTTGGACCCCCTGACTCGATAGCCAGAAAAAAAGTATTGTGTATTCTATTCTGCCTTATGTACTGTCTTTATACAACATTTCAGGCAAATCGGTCAAGCCGTTTATTCGAAAAGAGATCTTATATTTACAAAATTCAATTAAAAATATTTGGACCCCCTGACTCGATAGCCAAAAAAAAAGTATTCTATATTCTTTTCTGCCTTATGAACTGTCTTTATACAACATTTCAGGCAAATCGGTCAAGCCTTTTATTCGAAAAGAGATCTTATATTTACAAAATTGAATTAAAAATATTTGGACCCCTGACTCGATAGCCAGAAAAAAAGTATTCTATATTCTTTTCTGCCTTATGAACTGTCTTTATACAACATTTCAGGCAAATCGGTCAAGCCTTTTATTCGAAAAGAGATCTTATATTTACAAAATTGAATTAAAAATATTTGGACCCCCTGACACGATAGCCAAAAAAAAAGTATTGTGTATTCTTTTCTGCCTTATGTACTGTCTTTATACAACATTTCAGGCAAATCGGTCAAGCCGTTTATTCGAAAAGAGATCTTATATTTACAAAATTCAATTAAAAATATTTGGACCCCCTGACTCGATAGCCAAAAAAAAAGTATTCTATATTCTTTTCTGCCTTATGAACTGTCTTTATACAACATTTCAGGCAAATCGGTCAAGCCTTTTATTCGAAAAGAGATCTTATATTTACAAAATTGAATTAAAAATATTTGGACCCCCTGACTCGATAGCCAGAAAAAAAGTATTCTATATTCTTTTCTGCCTTATGAACTGTCTTTATACAACATTTCAGGCAAATCGGTCAAGCCTTTTATTCGAAAAGAGATCTTATATTTACAAAATTGAATTAAAAATATTTGGACCCCCTGACACGATAGCCAAAAAAAAATTATCCTATATCCTATTCTGCCATATGTTCTATCTTTGTACAAAATTTTAGCCAAATCGGTCAAGCCGTTTGACCGTGAAGAAGTCCCAAACAAACAAACAAACAAACAAACAAACAAATAAACAAACTGACTTTCGCATTTATAATATTGGTGTTGATAAATCGTTAAATAATAATAATGATTAACTTACGTAATAAGTAGTCATAGATGGCGCCAACAATGCATAATTGGGTTAACAAATGCAATCCACTAATTTCGTCGTAACGATACTTCGCACCGTGGCTTAATAAGCAAATCACCGGAACATGTTATTCCGGAGGTTGCGGGTTCAAGTCCCGTCGGTACGATGAAATTTTGGATTGTATTTAACGATTTAATTTCATTTAGTTGAAACTTCTCTTGTATAAAACATTTTCTTTCATAAAAACACAAAAAGAATAAGCCAAATCAGTCCACTCGTTCTCAAATTATTTTAAAGGTAATTAGGGATTCATTTTTATAAAACCCGAATAACTACGTTGATTTTTTAAACTTTGTTACCTACCCCATTTCACGCATGAGGGGTTGAATTTTGAAAGAGTCTGAAAACGTATTTACCTATATATTTACAGAAGTACTTGTGTGAAGTTTCGAATAAAAATTACATCTAATCTTTTTTTCCATACAAACTTTGGACACTCGTTTCATTCCCTTAGTGGGGTAAATTTTGGGAAATCCTTTCTTAGCGGATACCTACGTCATAATAACTATCTACGTGACGAATTTTTACGTGCAATCTGTTCATTGGTTAGAGCTGTGTGTTCCCGGACGAATAATATTACTAATAGTTTCAATTAAAACTATAAAAGGTATTAAAATTGCGGGAGTTCCTTGACGAATTATATGAGAAAATATATGTTGATAATTATTCATTCATCCATATAGTATAAATCTTAATCATAATGGTAAAGAGATTGGTAAGGATAAAGTTAAATGATAGACCAGTCAGTCAGTAACAATTGCCTTTTATATATACAGAAGAAGATATTATTTATTACCTTACATCTTTGGCATTTATTGTCCTATTTGTATTTATTGTTAGAAAGTATATAGGTAACTGTCAGCGGTTGAAAACGAATAGCTGAAGATCGATCTCAGTAGCGTGACATATATGAGATGTCTATGTCCAGCAACGGACGGAATTTGGCTGATAATAATAATGACGATGATGGTATACTGTATATTTATCGTCATTAATTACTATACCGAACCAATAAACTGATAACATATTTTATTCTTATGCTTTCCAGAATGCTGAGGAAGAAAATATAGTCTTGTGTGTGTGCAAATTTTTGCTTTATATAAAATTAAAATGTGTTATCCATAAAGTGTTTTATTCACAAATACCTAGTAATTTTAACTCACAAAGATTTCACCTTCGTCTGTACCAAGAATGGGCAAACTGTTTCCTTTGCGTGCCAATATTTATTTACAAACTATATGTATTCAGTTACGCCAAAACGCCTATGTATATAATTATCGACATTTTACCATCCACCACACAGGTTCACAACACTATTACGCACAAACAAATTATTTGGCTTATCTTTGCTTACAATAGGTATGCTCGCTGTTAATCTTCTTTTCTAACTACCCTACGAATTTAGTCTTTGACAATTATTATATGTTAATGTAATTTTTATTAAGCTTTCTATATTATGTATTTGTAATGTTAGGTGTTCAATACATAATCTGGTTTATAATAGTGTAAGAACTAGGCATTTGTGAAAATAAAAATTGTCTCTGTATGTAGGTACGTACGTACATCACAATTATTTAGCGATGTTTGCACATCTTGTTAGTGATTGTTTCCTATTTAAATACGCACTCGGAAATCTAGTTTGGGTTTCACAGAATTTTATATACTATATTTGTAGGTACTGTGTTGTTTGAAAGTGCATTAATCTGTTATTTAATACTTGTTTTGGCAATAAATATTTTTCATTTTCATTTTTCATTTTCAGTTATTAGAATTTACGATTTTACGCTTATATTGCAATTGATTAACTTTATTAATTATAAAATCACCCCGCTACCCTGCGTTCGCATTGAATAGAAATCACGCACGTAGATTTACTGTTTTACTTTTCACTGTCAATCAGCGTATGACATTCAGTCAAACATCATACGTTATGAAATTTTTCATTTTGTGAATTGTGGATCAAAGCATTTTTATTTAGTTTTGGGTTTATGAGTTAAAGATAAAGAGAGAGAGAAGAGAGAGAGATTGAATGATCTTAGGGCCGGAGGTGGCCTTCGTGCCGTAGTTTATACAGCCCTGGTCTATACGAAGACGTCAATGAATTCCCATCATTTCAATCGATCATGATACTTGTAATGTTTATATGAGAAGAAGAGTCAGAATAGTTGTGCGTACCTGCAATATGTGGATGAGATTACTACTGACGTATTTTTGCTATGATACATTTAGAGTTGCTTTAAAAGTAGAGTTAACAATGTACTCTTTCAACAGAGCAGGCAACTAACATGTAATTCATTATTATTTTATTTTGGCACCCAGAGCTCATGAGTAAACAAAATCTTTACTCATGTGCCCAGAACCATCACGTTTGATTTGAGTATGAATTTAACATAATCATAATCTCAATAATTACAGTTTTGAATGCCCTGACCAATGCTCTGTTAAGATCATGTATCAAGATTGTGTATTATGATGTATAATGAATAGTTAATATAATGTAAATTCAATTAATTTATTTAATAACTAGCTGTACCCGCGACTTCGTTCGCGATTCCTACAAAATCTTAACAAAACCTTAACGATAGTGTGGCTACACTTAATTTTTTATTCGTCTCATTAAGGTTCAAATCAATGTCTTACATTATGATTAGGCAAGAGAAGTTATATCTGCTACGCTGTAATTTTTTTTAAATGTAACAATTCATGTCTTAATTTAAATAATCCACACTAACCATCAATTTATGGGCACTATTGCATTGCCCAGTTTGGTAGATAGGGTTACAATTTTAATGACAATGTATTTTAAATAGAATACTTAAACAATGTTTAATTGCATATACTATTACATAATATATTGTCTAACGAAAATTTGGCAAATATTGTACTTTGGTATGTAGATAACTACGTCGTTATAATGTATCAAGCCGCACAAAAATCCAGCCTCATAGAGAAGCGCTCGTCCAACGTTTGATCTCCTACATTTAAAGATATACCTATAACGACAACTAACCGCCTTGATATTCTCGGCATCTCATTAAGCATCAACTCTTAATTTTACTTTTATATCACTACATAATATAAAACAAAGTCCCCTGCCGCGTCTGTCTGTCAGTTTGCGGTAAACTACATAATTTGCGGTTTTCACCAATAGATAGAGTGATTCATGAGGATTTTATGTTAATCATAATCATAATCATAATTTATTCATCAATTTAACTTATTACAACTTCATATGTACCTACCTTTACAATTTTAAACTAGTTTTATATTAATGTAAACAAATAATGAGGGTACATCTTGCCATTGTCAGCCGTGCTAGGTCGTACCTGTGGTACAGCTGACAATCACTTCCAACAGTGCGCTCACACCAATATATATAATTATAATTTAAGTAAATCTACATTTAACTGTTAGATTTGAAAATAAAAAATAGGTTAATTATAAATAAAATATAACTAGATAAGTGTCTCCCATATTGGCCAGTGTCAAAACTAGATATTACTCGCAAGCCGTCGGGGCTGCAGTCCTCGCATTAGTGGTTTGACGACAATGTAGGTGCGATAAGCCATTGTATTTCGCAGGTAAACGCTTAGAATGGGACACAAACAAGTGTGGAGTAGTTTCGTATATAAATAATTTAGTTAATATTATTATTTATTTTTTTTATCTTTTTAATATATATATATATATAATATTTCGGTATATCACGTGACGATGGCAAGAGACCCGACGGTATGACGTTGGTTCCGTGGTGCCGAGGGAGACCGTTGGTATGGGACGCGACGTGTGCTGACACGTTAGCAGCGTCCCACATATGCGGGACCTCACGAGCAGCGAGTGCGGCAGCGGATGCGGCAGAAACCCTCAAACGGAGGAAATATGCTGCCATTGGTGATGGCTACATTTTTCTTCCGTTTGGGGTCGAAACAATGGGTCCGTGGGGTCGAGATGCCCGGGGTTTTGTAAAGGAGCTGTCCAGACGTTTAATAGACGTCACTCATGACCAAAGAGCTGGCGCTTACCTCGGCCAACGGATTAGCCTAGCAATTCAACGAGGTAACGTCGCCAGCTTTTTGGGAACGTTACCGGCAGACAGCTGCGACCTAGGTTCTGTTTTTTATTTATAACTAGTTTAATTTTTATTTATAACATTTCAAATAGTTTTATTTATTTTTAAGTTGTATATTTGCTGTAAATATTTGATGTAATAAATTATACTCTTTTTAATTTAAATATCGAGAATGCAATATTAAAGGCAAATAGGTTTTGGTAGGTAAGTAGAAAAAGTATAAAAGATATAGATATAGATAATTATATCACTCTCGATGTTGGCTGATAATATATTATGCATGGAAGTTGTGTGAGTGTGCGGGTGTGTGTTTTATGGTATGTGTGTGCGTGTGCGTGTGTGCGTGTGTGTGTGTGTGTGTGTGTGTGTGTGTTTTGAGTTGTGTCACATTTTATATATCATCAATTTTTCAGTATCATTATAATTAAGAGTTAGCAAATATTTCGTGGCATTTGCTTTACACCTATAAAAAGTCAGGGGATAGATGTTAACAATTTTATTTAAGCTTTTATACAGGAATGGACCCAAAAAACATAAGTGTCTATGGGCATAAGCCGACGAGAATTTAGAGAGTTTCACTAATGAATCTTTCCTTCGTTTATTGTTATAGCTTACTAAGTCACATGGAGTAATAGTATGAGTCTTTAGAATAGCCTTCAGGATGTAAATCTGCCTGACTGTGAGTAGGTTTGTTTCACAGTATAGTTGCCTGGTAGAAAATCTAAAGGGTTTGGATAACATCACCTTCAGTATTGCACGTTGAGATCTCTCGGGGTCTCATGAGATCGGGAGAAAGCACAAGATGCTATCGGCGTTTTCTGTGACTTATCTAAAGCGTTTGATTGCGTCTGTCACAAAACGCTAATTTGCAAATTAAAACACTACGGCGTTAACGGAAAAGCACTTGATCTGGTCTCATCCTACCTCAGTAATAGAATACAGATGGTTGAGGTCAATGGCGTCAGGTCATCTGGATCCCTCATAAAAATGGGAGTTCCGCAGGGATCGATCTTAGGACCATTTTTATTTCTAGTTTATATTAATGACTTGCCGTCTTTCGTGCAAAACTTATGTGACATTGTTTTGTTCGCGGATGATACATCCTTAATATTCAAAATAGATAGGATTGCGCCTGGATTTGACAATGTTAACAAATCAATCGCACAGGTTTTGAATTGGTTTACAACCAATAACTTATTACTGAACGCCAAAAAAACTAAATGTATTAAATTCTCGCTGCCAAATGTAAGAAAGGGTGTCATTAATAGCAGGATATTAATAAACGATGTACCGATAGAATTTGTTGAATCCGCTACATTCTTGGGCATCACCCTGGATTCAAAACTACAATGGGGTTCTCAAATATCGGCTCTGGCAGGTAGATTGAGCTCCGCTGCATACGCAGTACGTAAAATCAGAAACTTGACTGACGAATCCACTGCTAGATTGGTTTACTTTAGCTACTTCCATAGTATAATGTCCTATGGCATTTTATTGTGGGGGAAAGCCGCTGAAATCCAATCTATATTTGTTTTACAAAAAAGAGCTATTCGATCTATATATACCATGAAGTCGCGAGACTCACTTCGTGAAAAATTTAAAGAGATTAAAATTCTCACAGTGGCATGTCAATATATATATGAAAATATTATGTATGTACGCAAAAATTTGAATGAGTATGATAAGAGGTCCGATGTACATAATTTCAATACAAGACACAAAAATAGATTAATTCTACCTCAATTCAGGTTGTGGAAAGTTAGTGGTTCTTTTCTGGGGAACTGTATACGATTTATAATAAACTTCCTAAAGATATTGATCAACTGTCTATAAGCAGATTTAAAACCTTTGTAAAATCCAATTTAATGAAGAAATCGTACTATACAATAAATGACTATATGAATGACAAAAATGCTTGGCCTGAATGCCCCAAGCTCCAAGATATAATATAAATTGTATGATAATAGAATTACTTATTGTACATTAAACATTTATTTAATATTAATTAAAAAAAATGAATTAAAATAAGTGACAAGCCCCATAGAGTTTCTTGGTGTTTCTTCTCTGATGGGAGTACTTCCGAAACACCAGTAGATTCAACAGTCAATCAGTTTTCATCTTTTGTTTGCAGATCTAGGGTTGCCTGTTACGACGGTATTATGCGGCTGATAGTCGGATAATCAGTTCCATTCGGAACATGATTTGTACTGCAATTAGTCTGCGTTTTATTTATCTATTATGTTTCATTATTTCACATTTTTTTGGATAAAAATTGTCTGAAGTACTGAAACATGCACTGGGTTGCGGGTGCACGTAATGGTACGGTTGGCAACCCTACATTAATAAGGGGAATTAAACATGTGTTTTAAGTGTGACGTTCGACGTCTAGATGAAAGCTGAATGGCTCAATACCTTTGTTTTTTTTTTGTAAATTCAAAGCGTTATGTTTCTGTTATATCTATATTTTTTGTTGAATATGATCTATTTAATGTTATTTGACGTGTGTAAGTGCTAATTTTTAATTTGCCCATATACTGAATAAATGCTTTGACTTTGACTTTGACTTCTCTACCCGTAGCATAAAGGTTTTGTATGTACCACCCCAGACTAGGATACAATATGATATCAGAGAGTGACATACGGACGGACAGACGGACGGACAGACATACGGACAGACATGACGAATCTAAAATGGTACGAAACTGCACGACATTTCTACCTAATAGAACTACAACAGCGATACGAATTCAGAAGCTGGGAAACCCGACGATCCTGTAATATGTGCAGTTATAATGTGTAATGTAAAGTAAAACATCGACTGGCATAGCAATTCGTCATCTACATCTCATGTTTTAAATGGAAACCTACTTCGGTTATCTTACTTAGCTTCGCTTAGCTCTCATACATAGTTGGCTTTGAGTAACTCAAAGATAGTTGGGCGCTAGTTTCCTTTGGCTTATATTCCTATAATGAGGACTGTGTTTAATCCATCATCGGCAAAAGAACGATTGAGTGTTGTTTGCCGAACTCAGCTGATCTCCTTAAGCTTCAGATAACAAAAGAGAGTGCGTATGCCACCATCATCCGAATATCTTTCTCAAAGATTTATTAATTTTATTTAGAGAAAGCTTTGAGAGCGAATCCATTAGCGACATGCTTTTATTCGATTAATGGCTGGTTCGTGCGAATCACAACTCAAATCACCTTTTGCCACACGTAGTAGGAGCATTATATCGATGTTCCGCCTGACTTGTTGACATAAAATAGCTTTTTACCATCAAGGAGAACATCTGCCGGCGTATCCTTACGGTGTCCAGCAACAAAAAGCCCTTGGTATTCAGGTTCATTTTAGGCCTAGCGGATTCACTATCTTCGATGACATCATCGTTTAGCACCAGGCGAGATAGTAGTATAACGCTAAGCCTATCAGCAGGGTTATTCTCAATCATTCGAAAGCAAATTCGAATTCGGAAACTGCCTTTACTTCCACTTGGATCTTTGCAATTCACAATGCTCCGATCGGTTAAATTTTGATATATCAATTAGAAAAAATCAGTGATTTATTGGAAAGGTTTCGGCGCACAACAGCTCAGGGATAAAAAAAATATTAAAAATGAAGTTTCCGAATCCGAAAATGTTTTCGAATGATTGAGAATAATCGTAAAATAACTAACAAATAACTACAAAAACATTACATTTTCGACAAAAAATCTCTATCGTTGTGAGATTCGAACCTACAGCCTTTGCTTCATAAAGCAGGCTCTGTTCCACCTGATCCAATCACGTACATATGCGGTGTGGCGAATTTAAGAATAACAGTGTGAATCTGCACGTATAATTACTTAATTTTTTGAACCATACCATACCATGTTTTAACCATATATCATGCAAAATAGACAATTTTATTTTATTTCAACGTACCAGTGTCGCCTCTGATACTTCAGATGTCAATAAAAGGCGGCGGTAACCACTTACCATCAGATGAGTTTGTTTGGTTCCAGTATATTTTTAGGTTGCTACTGTATCACTTGCTAAGATATGTCTAAGATTGTTTATCTAATACTATAAGAATCTTTGTCCTGGCATACTGACTGACTGACAGACAACGCACAGCCTAACCCGCTGATCGTAGAGACTTGAAATTTGGAGGGTATATTTGTCTTAGTACGTAAGGGACTACTACGGTGTACTAAGAAAGGATTTTCCAAAATTCACCCCTTAAGTCGATGAAATGGGGGTTAAAAGTTTGTATGGAGAAACAAGATTAGATAGTCTTTTCTATTCGAAACCTCTCACGAGCGCTTCAGTTAAAAAAATAAGTAAATACGTGTTTCAGGCTTGTTCAAAATTCCACCCCTCAAAGGGTAAAACGGGGTTACACATTCTGAAAATCAATATTGCTTCAGATTGCGCTGAAATTTGGCATGCAAATAGTTATTACAACGTTAGTTCCCTCTGAGAAAGGATTTTCCAAAATTCACTCACTAAGGGGATGGAACAGTGGTTCAAAGTTTGTACGGAGAAACAAGATTAGATAGTATTTTCTATTCGAAACTTCATACAAGTGCTCCAGTAAAAAAATAAGTAAATACGTGTTTTAGGCTTTTTTGAAATTACACCCCTAAGAGGGTGAAATGGGGTAACAAAGTCTGAAAACAATATTGTTTCGGATTGCGCTGAAATTTGACATGCAGATAGTTATTACGACGTAAGTTCCTTCTGAAAAATGATTTTCTAAAATTCACCCTGAAGGAGACGAAACGGGGGTTCAAAGTTTGTATGGAGAAACAGGATAAGATAGTCTTTTCTATTCGAATCTTCGCACAAGTACTTCTGTAAATAAATAAGTAAATACGAGTTTCAGTCTTTTTCAAAATGCCAGCCTAAGAGGGTGAAGTGGGGTAACAAAGTCTGAAAATCAATATTGTTTCGGATTGCACTGAAATTTAGAATGCAGATAGTTGTTATGACGTAAGTATTCACTTAGAAAGGTTTTTTTTATTATCACCGGATATTACTTTTAATTTTTAATTTTATATATAAACTTTTAGATTTACTTAAGTTCTTCTGTAAATAAATGAGTAAATACGTGTTGCAGGATTTTTGCAAGGGGTTGGTAAAAAAGTCTGAAAATCAATATGGTTTTTCGGGTTTTATAAATATGAATCCCTATTACCCTTAGTCACGCAATAACTTGAAAACGGGTGAACCGATTTGGCTTTTACTTCTTTGATGTATTTAATTATAGAAATGTAGGTTTTTACAAAATAAAAGTTTTAAGTAAATAAAAGAAGTCTTTAACGCGGGCGAAGCCACGGGGCACTTCTAGTAAAACTATAAAAACCGACTTCAAATGCCGCGCTAGTAATTTTCAGTAGCAAGTTTGGGGTTTATCTCCATATCTTTGTAAGTACTCATTAGACCAAACGGAAAGTTATACTGTCTCAAACAAAAATGCATTTTCTAAGTTGAGAGCCAGTTCCCATTTTAGACATAGCGTACTTACCATCTTCGACCGCATCATCACTTATCAACAGGTGATATAGTAATCATACGCTAGCCTATAAGATATGAAAAAATAAAATCTGGACAAAAGCATTTTTGGCCTAGTCGAAACTGAGACGCTTCGGGCGCTGCGCTCGCACCGTCAATTTACGTAGCTTCTCGCTGCGCCGAGCGGTGCATCGCGGCGTCGCGAGAAGTTACGTCACGTGATACAAATATTTACTACAAAAAATACCGCACGCATATATTGTAAAGTATGGAGTGTCATAGAAGTGCGCGCACTTGCGGTGAAATAAAGCAATTTTTTTTGTATAGAATTTATTCTACCGTGCGGTAATTCTACCGCAACCATGTGTGTGCTTAGCCTAAGTGGGTAAACGCCCTACGTTGAAAGACATCGATTTACTAATCTTTTATCCTGATTTAATTACAGACATAAAAACCACATTATAGTTTCCTAATTAATTGTTCCAATTACAAAAATTTAATTAGCTTACTGTACATTTGCATTCGTAGTGCATAGTGATGTTAACATGAAATTAATTAGAACAGCGTGTTTTGCAATTCAGGTAATAATTAAGTTTTATGTTACCACATAACGGTGCGTACATAATGTTTCTGATAATGTGGACACGAAATGTTATAAATCATTATATTGTAACATGTTATTATAACATGTTTTATAATTTTCGTGTCCACAATAATCTGAAACATTTAAATAACAATGTTGAGTTAATGTTTGTTTAATGTTTATTTATTTGTTTATAGTTAGGTAGTTTTAAATATTTTAATGTATATACTATTATGTAAATAACTTCAGTAAAAAAAGTTAATATACACAATAACAATGTTATAACATGTTATGTTACATAGTCAGTACGCAGCCTAAAATTGAACATAACAGCAAAGATCATAATTTATTATTTGCTTTTCAATATTTCAAAATAGAAACTTAAGTTGCTTTAAGTTACACAGGCAAAACATTTTATTTAATATGTGATAGGCTAGCGATTGACCAATATTTCGCCTAATGGTAGGTGATGATGTGGTCGAAGATGGTAAACACGCTAGGCCAATAATGGTATGACTAGGACTGTGCTGCTGGAACCCCGTAAGGTTATGGCGGCAGAGTTTCTCTTTAATGGTGGTATGCTACTTTTTGGTAGCAAGTCAGACGGAACATCGATGTTATGCCCCTACCACCTGTCAGCGACCATCCATGCTAGGATTTGTGTCGGCAACCTTCCAATTAGAAGTCAAACAATCTATCCTTTACGCCAATAGGCCGTCAAATAGGTAGCATGATTATTATTCAAATTAACAACCGTAGTAGGTAGTAGATAAATACTACCTACATGTATCTACCTACTTACTACTTCTACATACATGGTATCTATCTACTATCCAATAGAATTGGCTGGCACCGAGTTCAAATCTATAAGTGGGAAGCGCTTATAATAATTATATTAAGTAATTTATTTTTCGCTTTTGAGTGCCTGTTTGTGGTTAGGAAAGCGGTTTAATTATTATTGAAAAATAATTTATTTTTTACCATTGCCACTCAAAAAAGAGCACTTTATTCATCGATAGCAGTGAATAAAACGCTCTTTTACTCACTCAGTAAATAAAAACATTTTGAATTTGGAACAAGCACAAAATCAGAATTATGTACAAAAAATAAATAAAAACTTGCTGAAAGTGCCTACTAGCTGACTAAATGGAGGCATACCATAGAAGCTATATAATGGAATTAAAATAAAAATCCCGCCAATTTTGATAATTTTTTTGTTTTCAATTTGCTTCACGCGATTTGTGTATTCAGCCAGAATAAAGTATTAAAATTATTCAAGTTTTTGTAAACTCAGGCCATAAAGTTGAGTCAAAGTCACCTTTCTGATCAAGTTGAAGTCTCAGTCTAGTCCAAGTATCCATACCCTTTGTAAAGATGTGAACTTTACTGATAATTTTCAGTACAATTTTGGTGAGAACGCAAATAGCATGTTTTTCAAGATTATGCTGTTTCCCAGCACATATGCACTGGCACTAAAGGTACGGACACACCGCAGCTTCTTTCGTGCGCGCGATCTAGGCGGCGATCAGATAGAGCAGTAGTATTTGTAACGACTGGTTCACACCAAACGCGATCATAAAACAATTGAAAAGTACTGAGATCGCGCCCGCTAATCGCAGGACGCCGCGGTGTGGCCGTACCTTATATGGTCAATAATCCACATTTATTACACATTCATAATAACATATGATAAATATAAATAGGAACTATAAGTAGGTACTACTATTTATTTTCTCGCAGTCAATGGTAAAAAGAAGATTACACGACTCGTGAATAAAAAAAAAAATCTCGGTCTTTGTATCCCTCGCTCCGCTCAGGATTCTAATCTAGAATCCTTCGCTGCTCTCGGGATCCAACTTAGTCCCTCGAATTAAATTGCCTTTTTATTCACTCGTTGTATAATCTACTATTACACTTTTTAGTGCAAAACAAGTTTTAATGAAATTACATGCATCTATAAAATTTCGTATCTGGGCCGTTATACACCGACGGATATATACTTTGTGAAAATTTCAAGTATGTACCTATTACGGTTAAGAAGGTACATCTGTAAAGTGCGCACATATAGACACACGGATGGACGCACGGACGGACGAACGGACAACAAAGGCTCAGAAAGTATTCATTTGGTACCCTTTGGGTTCGGAACCCTAAAAATTTTACTTTAAATGCCGCGCTAGTGAAAATATTCACTAGTCATAATGATGTCATCAATGATCAAGGTATCAAAGGACAATGTCCAAAATGGCCCTGTGCTATAAAAGCATCTGACACACACGATAATTAATTGTCTATTTTATTACAACAGTTCCAAATACTTTTATAACACGGACTAGTTGTATTCCAAAATGAATATAAAAAAGTATTATTTGCGATTATTAACATTAATTGCCGCCATAAGGCCCACATAGTCTGAATCAAAGAGAATATAAATACTACGTGTCTGAATCACTCTACCACGTTATAAGAGTTGGCACTTCCTTACATTGTTAATTCCCGAATTATGAAAGCACTGTGCAGCCAACCTAACAACGGAAAGTATTATTTACGTAGTAACTATTATATAATCTGTGGTATTATGCTAATATTTTAATTTTAAAATTATCGTGAATTTGTAACATTATTATTGTTATATACCGGCTGTAATTCACGTACCTTTAGTCGAAACCTAGGTCGAGAAAATTCGACTAAAGGTACGTGAATTACAGCCGGTATATAACATTAATAATTATGCTAATAATTTTTTTTTGCAGTGTTTGTTGGTACAAAGTACGTTCATAATTCTGAGTAATTTATGTATGCAGTGTCGCGGGCGGGACTGATATGACCGCCATCTTCGCCAAACGTCATGTCATGTCAAAAAATATTAGGTATGCTCAAAAAATTTGAACATTAACAAGACTTTTCCTGGTAGAACATTCCTGTGAAGACTAACTAATTCTCCCCACCTTTGTTTCTATTTCGCTCACAGTTACCGTAAGAATATCTGTCAATAATACTTAAATTCAAAAAATTAAAACCACCCCCGACTGATTTGTATATGTAATCCGAGTTGATAATCAAAGCATATGTATAACTTTATACATTGAGACCATTCCAAGGAGATGTCTCAGAATTAGATCAAGCTTACCATATTTTTGCAATATCATTGAAGTAACAAGATACTGCGACAGCGCCATTTTGATTGTTTGACGAGATAAACAAAACAAACTAAATCAAAATCGGTTCATCCGTTTGGGCGCTACGATGCCACGATGACAGACACACAGATACACAGATACACAGATACACACGTCAAACTTATAACACTCCTTCGTTTTGCGTCGAGGGTTAAAAACCAAAATCAACGTAAAGAAAGATGTACAAACATTATTCAAGGTCATATTTTTTAGTCTTCAAAAGTATATGCAATAGCAACCTCCATTGTGTATAATCTTCTTGGGACTCTTCTTCTAAAACCAGTACATTCTCCTATGTTTGAGATATTTATCTCCATATCTCTGAATATACTAATCAGATCTCGATAAAATTAAAATGGGAACACCTCGGAAACGTACCCTACCTATTAAAAAAATAATCATTTGAATCCGTTCACAATTGACGGAGCAATCGCGTAACATACACAAAAAAAAAACATACAGACGAATTGAGAACCTCCTTCTTTTTTGTGAAGTCGGTTAAAAAGACGTGTGAAGGTGGGCCTAACTGTTATATTTTTCTAACGCATTGTTCGTTATATTATATTTTTCTAACTGTTATTTTAAACTGTTATAATTATATTATATTGTTAGTTTAATTGTTCCATGTGTTATGAATATAATATATTATTATGTTAATGATTGATATAATGGTTTGAGTATTCAGTTGGACGTTATATCACATAAGATTACAATATTTAAATATTTGAAAATGAATAAGATTTGAGAGTATTTTGTGATATTCCATTAATTTAACTTTTTTTTTGTCCTTCGCACATTCAATTTAAAATAAGTCCAAACAGTCACAGCACACGATGGCGACAGTATTTACATAAACAAAAAAGTACATACTTTAGGTCACTAAGTACTAAACATAGCACGTGGTCGTGGAGTGTTATAACAGAACATTAAAAATAACAGTGTGAAGTAAAAAACAGTATCTGTGCATTGCTGCCATTGAATGCCTCACACACTGTGAGGTTACTTGTATTGATAAATATCGCTCTTATTTTAATTACGTGAGAGTTCATATTAGTGTGTCATACCTGAGGGATGAAGTTCGCCCCCGACCCGACGAATCCCGAATATTTCCGATCGTTGCCGAGGCTCGATGTTATTTATAAGATCTTACCAAAATATATTATAACAGTTTGCCGTCGATATATCTAATGTGTTGTAAGAATAAATTTTTATCAACACCAATATTATAAATGCGAAAGTCAGTTTGTTTATTTGTTTGTTTGTTTGTTTGTTTGTTTGTTTGGGACTTCTTCACGGTCAAACGGCTTGACCGATTTGGCTAAAATTTTGTACAAAGATAGAACATATGGCAGAATAGGATATAGGATAATTTTTTTTTGGCTATCGTGTCAGGGGGTCCAAATATTTTTAATTCAATTTTGTAAATATAAGATCTCTTTTCGAATAAAAGGCTTGACCGATTTGCCTGAAATGTTGTATAAAGACAGTTCATAAGGCAGAAAAGAATATAGAATACTTTTTTTCTGGCTATCGAGTCAGGGGGTCCAAATATTTTTAATTCAATTTTGTAAATATAAGATCTCTTTTCGAATAAAAGGCTTGACCGATTTGCCTGAAATGTTGTATAAAGACAGTTCATAAGGCAGAAAAGAATATAGAATACTTTTTTTTTGGCTATCGAGTCAGGGGGTCCAAATATTTTTAATTGAATTTTGTAAATATAAGATCTCTTTTCGAATAAACGGCTTGACCGATTTGCCTGAAATGTTGTATAAAGACAGTACATAAGGCAGAAAAGAATACACAATACTTTTTTTTTGGCTATCGTGTCAGGGGGTCCAAATATTTTTAATTCAATTTTGTAAATATAAGATCTCTTTTCGAATAAAAGGCTTGACCGATTTGCCTGAAATGTTGTATAAAGACAGTTCATAAGGCAGAAAAGAATATAGAATACTTTTTTTCTGGCTATCGAGTCAGGGGTCCAAATATTTTTAATTCAATTTTGTAAATATAAGATCTCTTTTCGAATAAAAGGCTTGACCGATTTGCCTGAAATGTTGTATAAAGACAGTTCATAAGGCAGAAAAGAATATAGAATACTTTTTTTTTGGCTATCGAGTCAGGGGGTCCAAATATTTTTAATTGAATTTTGTAAATATAAGATCTCTTTTCGAATAAACGGCTTGACCGATTTGCCTGAAATGTTGTATAAAGACAGTACATAAGGCAGAATAGAATACACAATACTTTTTTTCTGGCTATCGAGTCAGGGGGTCCAAATATTTTTAATTGAATTTTGTAAATATAAGATCTCTTTTCGAATAAAAGGCTTGACCGATTTGCCTGAAATGTTGTATAAAGACAGTTCATAAGGCAGAAAAGAATATAGAATACTTTTTTTTTGGCTATCGAGTCAGGGGGTCCAAATATTTTTAATTGAATTTTGTAAATATAAGATCTCTTTTCGAATAAACGGCTTGACCGATTTGCCTGAAATGTTGTATAAAGACAGTTCATAAGGCAGAAAAGAATATAGAATACTTTTTTTCTGGCTATCGAGTCAGGGGGTTAAGATATTTTTAATTGAATTTTGTAAATATAAGATCTCTTTTCGAATAAACGGCTTGACCGATTTGCCTGAAATGTTGTATAAAGACAGTTCATAAGGCAGAAAAGAATATAGAATACTTTTTTTCTGGCTATCGAGTCAGGGGGTCCAAATATTTTTAATTGAATTTTGTAAATATAAGATCTCTTTTCGAATAAAAGGCTTGACCGATTTGCCTGAAATGTTTTATAAAGACAGTTCATAAGGCAGAAAAGAATATAGAATACTTTTTTTCTGGCTATCGAGTCAGGGGGTCCAAATATTTTTAATTCAATTTTGTAAATATAAGATCTCTTTTCGAATAAACGGCTTGACCAATTTGCCTGAAATGTTGTAAAAAGACAGTTCGTAGGATACTTTTTTTATGTAGAATACGTTTTTTTTGGCTGTCGAGTCATGGGTCCAGATATTTTTAATTGAATTTTGTAAATATAAGACCTCTTCTCGAATAAACAAGTTGACCGATTCGCCTGAAATGTTGTTTAAAGACAGCTCAAAAGGCAGAATAGAATATAGAATACTGTTTTTTGTTCATCGAGTCTGAGTGTTTAGATTTTTTTTATTGAATTTTGTGAATGTGTGTCCTCTTATCAGCTAAACAGCTTGACCGATTCAGCTGAAATTTTATATATATTACGGTTCATATTGCATAGAATCACATAGGATACTTTTTCTCTGGCAGTCGAGTCCAGGTGTCCAGAATTTTTAAATTGAAGTTTGTAAATGTGTGGCCTACTCTCGGTCGAACGGGTTAACCATTTAAGCTGAAATGTTGTACACAGACAGTCATAAAGACATAGAAGGGCAACGAATACTTTTTTTTGGGTGGAAATTTGGTTTTCTATAGTTTTATTATGAAATTTTGTAAATGTGTGGCCTCTTTTTAGCCACACGGCTTGACCGATTCAGATGAAATTTTGTACAAACACAATGAATAGGGCATAAACGGGTAAAGAATACTTTTTTTCGGCAGTTAAGTGTGGGTGCCTATATTTTTTGTTAACTTTACATAGAGTTTGTATAATCATAAAAGTTTGACCTTAGGTTCATAGATTATGACTAATTTTAATAAGTGCCTTAATTAGGCCATAAAACTGTCAGGGTCATTAAAAGTCATCAAAATTTACGCGATGGCTTTGCTTGCCCAACGTGTTTTATCTGCTTTGTGGGAAGTATTTTATAAGCATTCGTGTTTTAACAGCCACATTTAACCTTAGGGTCATCGATGTTGACTAAGTAGGTTATAAAAACTGTCAGCGTCATAAAACGTAAACATTTTTGCGCTCACTTCGCTCGCGCAGTGATAGCGCTCGCTGCGCTCGCGCAATAATTTGTTTGGTTTACTTTGTAGGTAATACTTCAGCAACTTTTGTATTTTAATAGCCACATGCATCAGAACGAGTCCATAAATTAAAACAGTACAATCTTCAATAATCATAATGATTTTTAACCTTAAATAATTGGATATCAAGTTTAACCTTTGTGTCATCAGTGTTAACTTAGTAGGTCATAAAAACTGTCAGGGTCATAAAAGGTCGTAAAAATTTTCGCGCTCGCTTCGCTCGCGCAATGATAGCGCTTGCTTCGCTCGCGCAGTGATAGCGCTCGCTCCGGTCTCACAGCATTTGTTATATCTACTTTGTAGGAAACATTTCAGCAACGTTTGTATTTTAATAGCCACATGCATCAGAACGAGTCCATAAATTAAAACAGTACAACCTTCAATAATCATATTTAATATTAACCTTAAAATAAGTGGATATGAAGTTTAACCTCTGTGTCATCAGTGTTGACTTAGTAGGTCATAAAAACTGTCAGGGTCATAAAAGGTCGTAAACATTTTTCGTGATTTCAGTTTCGTTTTCAGTGATAGCGCTTACTACGCTCGCGCAGTAATAGCGCTCGCTCCGGTGGTGCAAGCATTAGTTATATCTACTTTGTAGGAAGCATTTCAGCAATAATTGTATTTTAATAGCCACATTCATCAAAACATGACATGAATTGGAACAGTACAGACTTCAATAATCATAATGATTTTTACCTTAAAATAAGTGGATATCAAGTTTAACCTTAGGGTCATCGGTGTTAACTTAGTAGGTCATAAAAACTGTCAGGGTCATAAAAGGTCGTAAAAATTTTTGCGCTCGCTTCGCTCGCGCATTAATAGCGCTCGCTGCGCTCGCGCAAGCCTTTGTTTTATCTACTTTGTAGGTAACATTTCAGCATTTTTTTGTATTTTAATAGCCACATGCATCAAAACAAGTTTATAATTCGAACAGTTACAACCTTCAATAATAATAATGATTTTTCTACCTTAAAATAAGTGGATATCAAGTTAAACCTTTGTCTCATCAGTGTTAACTTAGAAGGTCATAAACACTGTCAGGGTCATAAAAGGTCGTAAAAATTTTTCGCGCTCGCTTTGCTCGCGCAGTGATGGCGCTCGCAAGTATTTGTTATATGTACTTTGTTGGATACATTTCAGCAATTTTTGTATATTAATAGCCACATTCATCAAAACATGACATAAATTGGAACAGTACAGACTTCAATAATCACAATGATTTTTACCTTTAAATAAGTGGATATCAAGTTTAACCTTAGAGTCATCGGTGTTGACTTAGTAGGTCATAAAAACTTTCAGGGTCATAAAAAAACGTAAAAATTTTCGCGCTCGCTACGCTCGCGCATTGATAGCGCTTGCTGCGCTCGCGCAAACCTTTGTTTTATCTACTTTGTAGGTAATATTTCAGCTTTTTTTGTATTTTAATAGCCACATGCATCAAAAAGAGTTTATTAATTGAAACAGTACAACCTTCAATAATCATAATGAATGTTTACCTTAAAATAAGTGGATATCAAGTTAAACCTTAGATTCATCGGTCTAGACTTAGTAGGTCATAGAAACTGTCAGGGTCATAAAATGACGTAAAAATTTTCGCGCTCGCTTCGCTCCCGCATTGATAGCGCTCGCTGCGCTAGCGCAAACCTTTGTTATATCTACTTTGTAAGTACTTTCAGCATTTTTTGTATTTTAATAGCCGCATGCATCAAAACGATTTTATAATTGGAACAGTTACAACCTTCAATAATCATAATGATTTTTGACCTTAAAATAAGTGGATATCAAGTTAAACCTTTGTCTCATCAGTGTTAACTTAAAAGGTCATAAACACTGTCAGGGTCATAAAAGGTCGTAAAAAATTTCCGCGCTCGCTTCGCTCGCGCAGTGATAGCGCTAGCAAGCATTTGTTATATGTACTTTGTTGGATACATTTCAGCAACTTTTGTATTTTAATAGCCACATTCATCAAAACATGACATGAATTGGAACAGTACAGACTTCAATATTCATAATGATTTTTACCCTTAAATAAGTGGATATCAAGTTTAACCTTAGGGTCATCGGTGTTGACTTGGTAGGTCATAAAAACTGTCAGGGTCATAAAATGACGTAAAAATTTTCGCGCTCGCTTCGCTCCCGCATTCATAGCTCTCGCTACGCTCGCGCAAACCTTTGTTTTTTCTACTTTCTAGGTTATATTTCAGCATTTTTTGTATTTTAATAGCCACATGCATCAAAACGAGTTTATAAATTGAAACAGTACAACCTTCAATAATCATAATGATTTTTACCTTAAAATAAGTGGATGTCAAGTTTAACCTTAGGGTCATCGGTGTTGACTAAGTAGGTCATAAAAACTGTCAAGGTCATAAAATTACGTAAAAATTTTCGCGCTCGCTTCGCTCGCGCATTGATAGCTCTCGCTGCGCTCGCGCAAACCTTTGTTTAGTCTACTTTGTAGGTTAAATTTCAGCATTTTTTGTATTTTAATAGCCACATGTATCAAAACGAGTTTATAAATTGAAACAGTACTACCTTCAATAATCATAATTATTTTTTACCTTAAAATAAGTGGATATCAAGTTTAACCCTAGGGTCATCGGTGTTGATTTAGTAGGTTATAAAAACTGCCAGGGTCATATAATGACGTAAAAATTTTCGCGCTCGCTGGTAAACCTTCGTTAGGTTAACCAAGTACCAAGTAATGATTAATGACTTCAACAATAGACGAAATCGAGTTCGACCTAAGAGTCATCTATATTGACTTGATGATTAGGTCATTAAACTGTCAGGGTTATAAAACGCCATAAAAAATTTTCACTAGCAGCTATTCACCTTATTTTCTTTGTAAGAAATGTTTTAGGAACTGTTGTATTGAGTCAAACATTTAAACAGCACAATTTCGTACACTAACCTAACCAAAATGATTAATGACTTTAACAATAGAGGATATTGAGTTCGACTTTGAGGGCACCTATGGTGATTTGGCCTAAGAGATCATCGATCTAGACCTCAATGGTCATAAAGACACAAATAACGCGGGCGAAGCCGCGGGTAACAGCTAGTAATTAATTATATTGACTGTTATATGTTATAACGCCCACCTTTACGTATGGCACTCGGGGACTGCCGCGGTTAAGCTGTCGCGGTTGCATAGCATTTTTTTATTTATGCAGTTTTTTTTTTCTTTGATATTAATTCAAGTTACACTTTTTGAGTGTGGTGACCGATAAGAAAACATTTTTTTTTCTTTTATTAAAGTTAAGAAGTTAATGTTGTTCAAAATATTTTTATTATCTTACAATACATGCAGGTTATTCAGGAATATTTATCATTGAAACTATAGGTTTATGGTAACTGACATAAGAAACATAAGTTTGAAACTTGATATCTTCTAAATATCTGGAAAATACCGCGTCAATGGTGGTCCTATATTTGTTGTGAATTCTTGTGGATCATTATTTATTTTCAAATTAATCATAATAAAATGTGTGTATATAGAGTACTTACTCATTTTCTTTCACTCTGTTTTTCGTGACTTTCTTCATTAATAAATGCACTTTGTTTATTCATATTTACAGATAGAGACAGATAGAGTACAGATATTCACTGTTGTATATAGATGATAAATACCTATACTCCTATCTGTGTCACGGCTACATGTATGAAGGCAGTGAGTGTTTAACAAGGAGGAATTATGTAAAGTTCCGAGGACTTGTTCACCCTTGACATAATTTGAAAATAGATTTCGGAATTTATAGTTGAAAAAGGAACGAGAAGACAAAATTAAAATTAGCCGGTCCGAGGGGTATATAAGCGGTTAGTGTAGCTCCCCTACATGTGAAGTGGGGATGAAATCCGATAGATGGCGTTGTACACCGTTAACACACGCAAGTGTTTCATTTTGCATTTCTACCTATGTCAAGTTTTAGTAGTTAGGCATTACATACAGTAATTTAATTAAAAATCCGATAGTTGGCGTTGTACACCGTTAACACACACAAGTTTTTCATTCTATCAAGTTTTACCCTTGTTTAACCATTAAATTGAATGATGTGTGAAACCAAAGACGACCTTATCTCTACTACGCTAAGGCTTAATAAATGAGGTTCGTTGGGTGTTAGGTTTTATTTTCGTTACGTAATTTCGGGATTCGGTCTCCACGCTCAAGGCCCACGATAAAAGCTATGCAATAGCTTTAAAAGAGTTGGCAGTTAGGCCAATTTGGCTCTCATTGCCTCTATGAACTATTGTAATGGAGCGCGCTATATAGTACGAGAATTATATTCCAAATTGCGTCTAATATATTATGGAGACAGCTTGCTTTTGTTATTTTGGGATGGTTGGTTTAGGGCTACATAAATTATTCAAATAGTAAGGTTACCTATAATTATATTTCATTC
Organism: Cabera pusaria; assembly: GCA_954871355.1. Taxonomy (NCBI): domain Eukaryota; kingdom Metazoa; phylum Arthropoda; class Insecta; order Lepidoptera; family Geometridae; genus Cabera; species Cabera pusaria. The sequence goes on from OX940887.1 coordinate 25,875,559, forward strand.
GCCGCCTGCCTCAAACCAACCTCTTTGAGAATGCTGCCCACGACGGTTTACCTGTCTGAATCCAAGATTTCTTGGATTACCATGCCAATGTTCTTGAGATTTTATAATCCTATTCTAGGCTTAACGTACTCCTATTTTTAACCAATTCATCAACGGGCAAGGTTGTGGTCAAACGTTAGCCTACTTTAGGTACCTACACAAGAACCTTGAGAGACGGATGATTCTAGAGCGCGTCGCATGTCTGGATCCGCAAGTTCCGGGTTCGATTCACAGCTCTCGGTAATATTTTTAGTAGCGTTATAAATTTAAATAATCTTGTTTTAACAGGTTTTACTGATATCAGCTTCACGACGAGGAGGCTCAGATAGTTTCTTCCTGGATCTCTACAAAATATTTCAAGATAGTACAAGTATGTTATATATTATTTATATATATATTATATATATTATTTACCTGACCATTACGAGTACTATGCCCAGTTAGTGATTATCAGTTAGAGTTTCGAGGTGTTAGTGTTCGCTCTAAAATTTAGGTACAATGTAAATGCACGATAATATAATAATTAAGATAGTTTAAAAACTAAAACAACCGACTTCAATGCCCCGCGAGTCAATTTTAGTAGCAAGTTTGAGACGTTTATCGTCATATCTCTGGAGATACTTATCAGATCTCGATGGAATTACAATGGGACCACCTCGGAAACGTACCGGTGGCGGGGCATAGAAGTCGATTGATTTAGTTTGTAAACTATGTTAATTATTATTGAAACGGTTGATAGCGATGGATGGCCAGTCATACCGAAAGGAGGCTAACTCGTCTCATCATCTCTGCCTGGGCCTTTTGCAACGTTGTCTAACGTTGTGTGGGTTCCACTCAGTACAGCTTAGCCCAAACTAGACTTTACATAATTCAGATACCCGTGAGTGTACAACCGTTCTTAATAATAATATAATTCAGATAGTTTAAAAACTAAAACAACCGACTTCCATGCTCTGCGAGTCAGTATCAGTAGCAAGTTTGAGACGTTTCTCGTCATATCTCTGGAGTCATATCTCTTATCTGATCTCGATGAAATTACAATGGGACCACCGTTTAAAAAAAGAGTCATTCGAATCGGTTCACAATTGACGGAGTAATCGCGTAACATACGTACAAAAAAATAAAACAATAAATTTAAAAAAAACATACAGATACATTGAGAACCTCCTTTTTGGAAGTCCTCCTTTTTGGAAGTCGGGTAAAAAGGAAGTGACATTCCTTTTTGTAAGATCGGTCTTAAGAGATCTATAGAGAAATATCTCAAACTTACAGCAAGTAATTCGCGTGGCATGTGAATTTGATCCTGTTTTATGTTTTAATACATTTTTTTAAATTACATGAATAATTTATAGAGATATTTTGATATTTCTACTTCAGCTGGGAAATTCACAGCGGGATTTCCAGAAGATGTTGGATATGTAACATCATCAATGTCCAGCGATGAAATTAGTGCAGGTAAAAGAAACCTTTGTTATTTTTGCCAGAATATTAATGTTTAGCTGACTTCACAAACAAGAAAGAGGAGGTTCTCAATTCGTCACAATCTTATATTTATGTATGTTCACCGATTATTCAAAGACGCCTTGACCAATTTAGAAAATTCTTTTTTTGTTTGGAAGGGTATATTTACTACTCCTAGATAGTCCTTGGTCCCACTTAAATTTCATTGAGATATATATGTATGCAAGATGTAAGGGAGCACAATTACCACCTCAGTGCTCCAAGCCAACCGCACCTGCCCGTGGTGCATCCTGCTGATCAACAAACGAGGCTCTGGCGACCGACAAATGGCGGTATAACTATTTCAAATTATGGCGTAGCTAAATACTACAGGCCGGTGACGGGCAGCAGCGTCACCGGTGCGAGGAGCTACGTCCTGCGATCGCCAACCCGCCTGCCCAGCGTGCCGATTAGGGCATATTCTCCCAGTGGACCGAAGATCGGGCTCATTGGCGTGTCTTGGGACAGGCCTACGTCCAGCAGTGGACCGAGACAGGCTGATTATGATGATCATGATGATATGATGTGTTCAATATCTCCAGAAATATGAAGATAAACACCTCAAACTTAGTACAGAAAATGTCTAGCGTGGCATTTGAAGTCGGTTTCTCGTTTTTTGATCGATCATACATTATTACCTATTATCTTATGTAGTATCTATCTATAAAGGTACGGACACACCGCAGGGTCCTTCGTGCGCGATCTAGGTGGCGATCAGATAGCGCAGTAGTATTTGTACCGACTGGTTCACACCAAACGCGATCAGAAAACAATTGAAAAGTACTGAGATTGCGCCCGCAGATTGACCTTAAATCAAGCATAGAAGCTGGGCGGATATTTACATTTAAAAAACGTGCGCGGAAATTTGATTAAACTTTGTCTTACATTAAAAGATAAATAATAATAATTCATTAATTTACAGAAATTGAAAGATATTACAGATATTTGAGTAAGTAATTTGATTACATTTAAAACATAATTTTATTTTATTTGATAATAATGTTTTATATTTTATTCTTGTTTAGGTATACTTCCAAAAAAATATTATAAAGAAGCTAAATTCCGTGAGTACTTCTAAAATGCTAATATAAACTTAAAAAAATTCCTCAGTAGTACCTTATGACAACCTACATATACACACAAATGTATAGAATAAATAAATGTAATAAAATGCCCACACAAACTTTTACTGACAATTTCCCCCCCTTACCCTCCTCCCCCTAAGCCTAATCGCACACTGATACGGATGCAGCCATGACCACGGCCGGGCTGGCCGCATGCGACTCTTAAAAACATCTTTTGAACATAGAAATGTATGTAGTAACACGCTCGTGATCGCTACGATCCCGTGCGTGTCATGCGGTCGGGTCGAATGCGGGCAGCCGGGCCGTGGTTGTAGCCTCAGCCGCATTAGTGCGCGCTTAACCTAAGTACTAGCTAAATGTTGAAAACTGGACGCCCTTCAGTAGACGGAGTGACAACATCTGCAAGCTAGTTGGCACCGGTTAGAAACGAAGGGCTGAAGATCGAGGTCAATCGCGTACCATAAGTGAAGCCTATGTCCAGTAGTAGACAGTAGTAGCACGTAGTAACTATTACATAATCTGCGGTAGTAGGCTGATGATCAGAATTCAATTTTTTTTCTATAATTATGAATACGATAAGCAATCAGAATCCTATCATGATGGAACGAGAATGTGAAAGTTTTTAAAAAAGGAGAGCTATTTTGGTATAGGCTACGTAGACGTTATCTTTTTCTTAAGAAAAGCGTATTTACAGCTGTGGACTGCGAGAACTTTCGATGAATTGAACATAATTTAACATACCATATATAATGTTTCTTGAAGTGTCACACACTAATATACCATACTCAATATTCTATTACAGAGGCAAACTCCGATGAAGGTAATATTTTCAACAAATAAAGAATCATGGTATGTTTATTAAAATAATGGACACGTCAAGTGCGAAGTGGAGTCATGAGAAGGTATTTTTTTCTTATCATCATGTATCTTAATGAAGTCCATTGCTAGACATCACAGAATCGGAGAAATAATTTTGCTGTGCTAGACGTAGTTTTTTAACCCCCAACGCAATAGAGTGGGTATTATAAGTTTAGCGTGTATATCTGTGTATTTGTGTCTGTGGCTTCGAAGCGCCAATTTTGTCAGTCAATTTTGGTTTAGTCTCTTTGGTGTGATAGATGTCTTAATTGATAGTGTGCCGAGATTTGATTTATTAAAATCCGTCCAGCCATTTCAAGAGTAAGCTTTTTTTTTATAGTTGATGACGATATGAAAGCAACTTTCATGGGCTTGATCAATTCTAAATTATGTATCCTCTTACTTTAAAGATATTATAAGAACAAAGAACATGGTAGCATTAACCTGATGCTGGAAAATCTTCTGGAATCTGCAGAATACTCACCAACTTACAGCAGTGATGTCAAATTTGGCTCATTGGAATTGTCTCAATGCAAGGGCGTCGCCAGCTTATGACTAAGGCGGGGGGGGGGGGGGGGGGGGGGGGGGAGGGCAATGGGGAAATATTATAGAGGACAATAAATATGAACGCATGTATATTAAACCTTCTGAATTTATTTACGTTTTGTCATGCGATGCGGAATTTATAAATAGGTAAGGAAGTGAATTGCTCGCACTTTGGTCGCTTTGCGGCTAGCTACATTTGAACTCTAGGGGGGGGGGGGGGGCAACGGCCCCCCCTGTCCCCTCTTGGCGACGCCCTTGTCTCAATGAACAGAATATACATAGATCAGTCGGGGTGGTTTTAAATTTTGAATTTGAGGATCGTACAGCTTTTACACAATGTTCACTTCTTAGTTTAATTTTTATATGGCTCCTATTATACAGCTTTTGCCAGCCACCTTGCAAATATCATCGCTTTACCTTTAATTGCTTGCTTCTATTTCTATAAATCCATTACTAGAGTTGTGCCCAGCGGCTTTGCTTGCGTAAAATCTATCACATACCGGAATATAAATGTACAATGTGTTAATCCAGTTTTTTTATATCTAATATGCTATCGTGGCAAAAAAATGGCTTGAAATAAACTTTTTATTACTATTATTTTTTATTTATTAGTAAGCGTTGGACCACTATCGCGCCTGGTGGTAAGCGATGATGTGATGTTACTAGCAATGTGTATTGCACATTACTTGTAGTCTGGTTAACCCCTCCAACTATGCTTGTGTCTGGAGTGGGCTCACGACAAGAGTGCAATGAGTGAAGACCGAACTCACGACCTCTCAATCGCCAGGCCGAAGCTTCCGGTAAACTAAATTAAACTTTAGAGACGAATTGTAACTTGATCTTACCTTATTAACCTTTGTATTACAGACTTACGGGGTAATCCGATAAGAATAAAGCTTCACGAATTAAAAAGAAAACATAGTAAGTTTTTAAAATATTGTTAAGTTTTTTTACTATAAGTACTTACGTGATGTTTTCTAACTTCGATGCAGCACGCAGTTGTTGCATATCTATATGAGTTCAGATGATACGATTTGTAACACACAATTTGTATCAAATTAATATAAACTAAGGTATAAATTTAAGATTAAATAAAACTGGCCAAGTGCGAGTCAGCATCGCGTCTCTTATCGCACACTTAGGGAGGATTCCGTACAATACGAAACATAACAGAGTTTAACCTCATATATTTGATTAATTGATATTACCAAGAATATTTGGTTTGGTCGCGATATAGAAAGACGGGGTGCTCGTTTACTAGCGCCATCTATGTCATTTTTCCAAAACTAATTAGATAGATGGCGTTTAAAAACACGTTTTTTGTATGGGGGGGGGGGACTCCCTTTAATTTTTAACTTTATTTTGTTTTAAGTATTTGTTGTTCTAGCGGCAACAGAAATACACCATCTGTGAAAATTAACTGTCTAACTATCACGGATAATGAGCTATAGCCTGGTGACAGACGGACAGACAGACAGACAGACAGACAGACAGACAGACAGACAGACAGACAGACGGACAACGGAGACTTAGTAAACCCTTTGGGCACGGAACCCTAAAAAGAACAAAAACGACGAAAAAATAACCGTTTATGCTGCGCTAATCATTTTCAGCAGCAAGTTTGACGTGTTTGTCTGTATGTATTTGGGGATACTCATTAGATCTCGATGAATTTACAACGGAACCACTTCATAATAATATTCATTAAAAAAAAAGTATTTTGAAAATCTGTCCACTATATGATAGAGAAATGAAAATTTGCTCTTTCTTTTTAAAGTTAGTTTTAAATGTCAAGTAAATATTAAAATTAATATAGTTTAAAAACTAAAACAAACCGACTTCCATTCCCCGCGAGTCAATTTCAGTAGCAACTTTAAGACGTTTATCGTCAAATCTCTAGAGATACTTATTAGATCTCAATGAAATTACAATGGGATCATTTCGAAAACGTACTCTACCGATTAAAAAAAGAATAATTCAAATCGGCTCACAATTGACGGAGTAATCGCGTAACATACACATTAAAAAAAACATACAGACGAATTGAGAACCTCCTTTTTCGGAAGTCGGTTGTAAAACCCGCGGTAAGAAATGGCGCATATAAAAAGGTATATTCTCCTTTGTGAACATTGGATAATAAGTTATAAGTTTGACGTGTGTATCTGTGTGTCTTTCTGTGGCATTGTAATGCCTAAATGGATGCGATTAGCCGGATCCACACTGGACGATCCAAAATAGATCGGCGATCCCGCGATCTAAGATCGTGATGCGTGGATCGTTCTAGGTCGATCCAACAGCAATCTTTTGCGATCCTGACTGGCTGTTGGAGCAGCTCCTGCCGATCCATACTGAATCAGAACAACACAACCGTCCAGACCGCGCGCGCCAAGCGACTGAGTCCCCTTTGTGCGTGACCAAAAAACCGACAGCAAATGGATCGCACGCGGCGAGGAGCGCGCGCTCTACGCCGCGCATATAGATCGCGCGCGGCACGTATACACTTCACGCTCCGTGAAGCGCGCTCCATGCCGCGCGCGATCGGAGCGCTTTGTATCGTCCGGTGTGGATCCGGCTATTTTGATTTAGCTTTTTTTTAGTTCGATAAGTGTCTTAATCGAGAGGGTTCTGAGCTTGCAGTTCAGCCGTTTGAAGACTATCAGCATTTTTCTTGATGATGACGCTATGAAATAAACTTTTGTAGTTCTGATCAATTCGAAATTTGTTATACTCTTGCTTTAACGATATTATAATCCTCACTAACTTACAGCAGAGATGTCGAGTTTGGGCTTTTTGGAATGGTCTCAATAAACAGATTATAAATAGATCGGGGGTGTATTTTGAATTTAATTTAAGTATTACTACCACCATTTTTAGGGTTCCGTACCCAAAGGGTAAAACGGGACCCTATTACTAAGACTCCGCTGTCCGTCTGTATGTATGTCTGTCTGTCTGTCCGTCTGTCACCAGGCTGTATCTCACGAACCGTGATAGTTAGATAGTTTAAATTTTTAAAGATGTATTTCTGATGCCGCTATAACAACAAATACTAAAAACAGAATGAAGTTAAAAATAATAGAGGGTCCCCATACAAGAGACGTGTTTTTTTCGGCATTACACGCCATCTATGAACGCTTAGTTAGGTAAACGTTCCATAGATGGCGTTATATTGAAATATAGATCCCTAACACCTTTGTTAGACATTAGATGGCGTTATAAGAAATAAAATGTTTATTAATTATTATTTTTTGCTGGCGAAAAATGATAGTGGTATTTTTTCCCGATCTTATAAAATACTGAAGTGTGGTACGGAACCCTACTAGTGCGAGTCTGACTTGCACTTGGCCAGTTTATTTTTGTTCGATAGGTATCTTAATCGAGAAGGGTCTGAGCTTACAGTTCAGCCGTTTGAAGAATTTGAGCATTTTTCTTGATGATGACGCTATGAAATAAACTTTTATAGTTCTGATCAATTCGAAATTCGGTATACTCTTGCTTTAACGATATTATAATAAGAACTTGGTAGCGCTGACCTGATATATTTCCTGTGATCTGCAGAATACTCAACTCCTCACTAACATACAGCAGAGATGTCGAGTTTGGGCTCTTTGGAATGGTCTCAATATACAGATTATAAATAGATCGGTCGGGGGTCTTTTTTGAATTTTTTGAATTTAATATAAGTATTTCTACCACAATTTTTTTATTTAAGTATTAATCTTTATGTAATTGTAAATGTATTGCTGCCTTTAGGGGAAAGAAAAGAAAGGGAACGCAATGAGATGAATAAACTGGCGGGTTTGGTTGAACTGGAGCTGACAACTGCTATAATCGATCAGCCTATTGCACAGGGTAAAAGGACTCTTAATTTTTTTAATCTCTTTGAATTATAATATTTTTTTCACTTTACTGCTCTGGGCACTGAGACATCTATATATATGCATATAATAATGAGGCAGTGGCGTAATCGGGAGAACGGTCAGCTTTGATGCCAGAGGTACCGAGATCAATCCCCGCCGTGCACCGATGGATTTTTTTTATCGAAAAATGTATGTGCGCTTTTCACAGTGGCCCTCCGGTGAAGGAAAATATGATTAAGAAACCAACAACCCCCCGCATGGTGGTAGGACACTATCTAGTGTCTGCCTGGCCAGCTAACAGCACAGAAAATCTGTCGCCAAAACAGCTAATGTGTTCCGGTAGCTATCCTTGAGAGCCAGTTCTTTTAATTTTTTTTTATTAAAGATTACTCTCAATGTGGGTTGCACATTACTAGTATTCTAGTTAATCCCTCTAACTAAGTTAAATATGCTTGTGTCTAGAGTGGGTTTACGTCAATAGTGCAATGGGTCGGATGGGGATCGAACTCGCAACCTCTCGATCGCCAGTCCGACACCCTATCCATTGGGCTATTGCCGCCTTTCTAGGCGTAGTTCCCATTCTAGGCTTAGCGTGCTTACCATCTTCAACCACATAATCACTTACCAACAGGTGAGATAGTGGTCAAACGCTAGCCTATAAGATACATATAAATATAATGGAAAGAAAACTATATTTTTCTATGTGAAACATTGGTTTGTTTATGAAACAAATTATCTGTATCATTCTTTATCTCCATCAAAGTATCTTTATGTAATTCTCAATGTATTGCTCTTTTTAGAGGAAAAAAAAGAAAAAGAACAAAAAGAGAAGAAAAAACTGGAGAGTTCGATTGAACTGGAGCTGTCATCTTCTATAATCGAACAGGAGTCTACACAGGGTAAAATACTCTTTATTTTCTATCTCTCTCTAAATACTAATATTTTTAGGGTTCTGTACGTAAAAAGGTAAAAAAAGAACCCTTATATAACATCTCTTTCTTGTCCGTCTGTCGGTCTGTCTGTCCGTGTGTCACCACCGATTTTCTCAGGAAGGGGTGGACCTAGTAAGTTTATTTTTTGCGCGTTATTGCGCTGCGCCCTGAGAAATCTATATATATGTATATGTATTACAATGATATTATAACTTTATTTCAACTAGTATTTACAAATGGTACATATATACAACTTAAAAATAAATAAAACTATTTGAACTGTGAATAAATGAAATGTTATAAATAAAAATTAAAATAGTTATAAATAAAAAACAGAACCTAGGTCTATGTGTATATATATATATATATATATACCATAGATATCTAGTCATACGTGCCTCGTAATTTAACTGAACTCAGTCTTCTTTAAGCCTGAACAATATTAATTTTCACGGATTATATTATATTATTATACAAATTGATAGTATGAACATATACGAGTATACATACAGAACATGAAAATTCCTTGTTTTTTCTGGGACACAGCCCAAGTTGAGTAGTTAAATAACCGGCCAACTGCGTGTCGGGCCACGCGCAGTGTAGGCCGTTATTCAATGCAAGTCTTTACCGTCCGTAGTAGCCCGTTATTCAATGCAAGTCTTTGCCCGTTATAAACACGCAACTAGGTAACTTTGTCTTTGACACTTTAAATGATTTTTTCTAAGGATTTTGTATTTGGTACAAAATTATCCAACACCCAAGTTCAACGACTATTACTGCTAAAGTAATAAAGTTATCTTAACCGCTATAGTGAAAAATGGTATTAGCAACCCTCAAGTAATTTCAAAAGACCTATTCAACGATACCCCACACGATGGGGAAGACGACGAAAAAAAAATTAATCCCCACTTCTCATGTAGGGGATATATAAAAAAAATTTTTTTCAAAATTTTATTTCTTTGTCGACGTAATTTATATACATACCCCTACAAAATTACAGCTTTCTAGTATTAACGGTCTCTTAGCAAAACCTCGGACAGACAGACAGACAGACAGACAGACAGACAGACGGACATGACGAAACTATAAGGGTTCCTTGTCAGGACTACGGAACCCTAAAAAACTGGGTCGTATTTTGTTTAATTAGGTATCTAATGACATGAAATAATGGTTAATACATATAGAAATCACTAGATAATTTTCTCTTTTAATTTCAGTGGAAACGAAAAGGAAGAGGAAAAATTAAATTATTATTAAGTATTATTATTTTAGCTTAAATTCCTTCTGGCCGCCTTGGTTATGGATTTTTACAATTCACAACAAGTCTGTTATGAAAATCTGCTGCGCAGCCAACTATCGAAGAAGAAATTCTATAGATTCACAATCAGTTGACCACTGTAAACTACTTTTAGAATTACTGTGATACAGTTTGAGAAATACTGTTAAAATACTATTTTCTAAAAAAAACCTATTCATGTTTTACGACTAAGTAAAAAATATGGCAATCATTTAATTTTCTTTTATTACATCATATATATTTCAATACGAGTCTGTTGCCAAGGCGGCCGCAAGGATCATTTTGACCTTAATTATACGAGTATAATTGCTTTTGGTGAATTCTTGTATTACTCACTGACCCACTTTTGAAATGGACGAAACACGGTTATTTACTTTTTTTAAATTTTCGTTTAACAATAAAAATAAGTTAAATCATGAATAAATTTAATTAAGAAGAGATATCATTCTGAGGAAACATGTTTCTAATATCTTAGTTTTAGGTTTGCATACCTCAAAAGAAAATTGAAATAACAAAACATCTATCAACACAAGTCATAAAGATGTTTGAATAAATATCTATTGTATTATTTTCGTAATATTATCACGAAAACAATGTAGGTAAGTATTGTTTACGACACCGTGGAAATAATTGGCCACTTAGAGGTAGTTGCCATGACGTCGATATGTAATCCTATACGAGCCAATTACGGAGGTAGGTAGCTATTGAGGACTCATAAGTTTACTCGTGTATTGATCAATTGGCTGTTCAACATTTGTGTCTGCAAAATGTTGATGACAATGTTTTAATACCGTTTTAAACCGAGCTTTAGGCTAGATTTGAATAGTATCCCAGAAGTGTTTTAATACCTAGCTATATACAGTTTCATACACTGTATTTTGCTTTATGCTTTATATACAATCATACAATATTCATTTAAATAATAAACCAAAGTTAGCAAATACAAAACAAACATAATAATGACTCCGTAACGCAGTAACCAAATCAGAAGTTCGGACTTGGGTACTCCGTAACGGCTAGGGCGCATGCGCGGTGGACTCTAGTTGGTTCTGACTCATGATCAACTAGAGTCAACCGCTCATGCGCCCTAGCGCGATCCCCACAAACAATGATAATAAAAGGGCTGATGATGGTTAGGCGCGGTGTGGTGACTGATAATTGATTGTTTTGATCAATAATATTAAAAGAACAAAAAAAAAATCATATCATCAACTTTCAATTGTCTGATCAATTCGAAATTAGGTATCCTCTTACTTCAATGATATTAAGATTGAGGTAAGAACATGGTTGAATTGACCTGATGCTGGGGCATTTTCTGGAATCTGGAACTTCATCATTATCATCAGCCTATCTCTGTCCACTGTTGGACGTAGGCCTCACCTATGGCACGCCACTGAGCTCGATCTTCAGGTCTTTGTTTGCAGCCGCAGCCAGCCAGCTAGCGTATGTCATCGCTCCATATAGTTAGTTAGATTAGTTAGGAGGGCGCCCTACACTACGTTTCCCGAACCATGGTCTCCACTCTAAATCACGTCTACGCAAACGGTTATCGGTTCTACAACAGATGTGACTAGCCCACTGCCACTTCAGCTTGCTGATCCTTTGAGCTATGTCGATAACTTTAGTTCTCTGACGGATGACTTCATTTCGAATTCGATCCTTCAGAGAGGCTTCGAGCATAATGATAGACCCCTACATAGCTCGCTGAGTGACTTTGAATTGGTGAACCAGTAGTACTGTCAGTGTCCACGTCTCGGCTCCGCAAATAATAGCAGGTAGGACGCACTCGTTAAAGACTTTCGTCTTCAGGCTTTGTGGTATGGGCGATGAAAAGACTCGATGAAGTTTTACAAATGCTGCCCATCCCAGCTGTATCCTTTTTCGAGCTTCCTTCTCGAAATTGTTTCTACTTAAATGCAAGATTTGCCCAAGGTAGACGTATTCAACAACTTACCAATCAAGAGCCCAAAATCGATAGCTCTGATGTAACTTTACATTAGAGCTATAGATTTTACATCAGAGCTATAGATTTTAGGCTCATTGGAATGGTCTCAATGAACAGACTATTTACATAGGTCAGTTAGTGGTGGTTTTAAATTTTGAATTTAAGTATTAAAATAATACTAGCAGTTACTAACTACACCAGATAATACATTATACTCTTACATTATTTAAGGAAGATAGGGTAATTTATATCTTAATTATACGCGCCTAAAGGTAAGGCAAGACAAATAAAATGTACACGTTTTTTTTTCAACCAACTTCCGAAAAAGAGGAGGTTCTGAATTCGTCTGTACGTTTTTTATGTATGATTGCTCCGTCTATTGTGAACCGATTCGAATGATTCTTATGTTAATCGATAGCGTACATTTTCAAGTACATTCCATTGCAATTTAATCGATATGTGATATGTATCTCCAGAGATATGGAGATGAACACCTCAAACTTAGTACTGAAAATAACTGGCGCGGCACTTACTCGGTTTTTTCGTATTATTATAAAACGCGTACTCAATAAAAGAAAAAACCCAAAGATTTATTGATGACATCAGCGCTCCGTACTACAAAGCTACCAAGATCCTTGTCATCGTATCGTCGCAAACAAGCGGGGGCTAAGATAATTGTCTCCGTGAAATATGATACTTCTACCCTTAGTTATAGAACGTATAGATATAGAATTGGAAGCCCTTGAGCGATATCTACTCAGACGGCTTTTCTCAATATTCTTTCCTCAATGTATAGGTATATGTTTTTATTGGGTAAAGACTATACTAGATGTGATCTTAAGTGACGATGTTCTCAAATGTTGTGTTAGTTTGGAAATGAAAGGTTGTAGTGAAACAAGGCACTAGACTGTTGTAAATATTAACTTAGTTTTAGCGACTATAGCCCAATGGCTAAGACGTGGGCTTGGCGATCGAGAGGTCGTAAGTTCGATCCTACCCATTGCGCTATTGACGTGACTCCACTCTAGACACAAGCATGCACAGCACATTTAGCTTAGTTGGAGGGATTAACAAGACTACAAGTAATTTGCAACCCACATTGCTAGTAAATTTAAAAAAAAACTTTAATCATTCAGGTACTAGTTAGTACGAAGCTTACTCAATAAGTTTTTTTTAATAATCTAAATAATAGAAACAGATGGATATCATGAACTAATAGGAATCCTGGGGTTATTGTAAAACTCTAATAAAATTTGGCAACTAGTTTTCTTGCGTGGACACAAATTGGGAAGAACGTATACAGAAGCCAAAAACGTATGTTTTCTTTTATTTTTTCATTCGGTTGGTACGAGAACGCACAGTCCGGAAAGCAAGATAGAGTCTCAATGTCGTGCCATCGAAGTTATAAAGTTTCAAATATAGAATATATCGACTGGCATTTCATCTCAGCCTACAGAAGAAAACATATACATTTGTAATGCAGGTATGCCGGAACGGAAGCGCACGAACCGGTATAAAAGCGTATAAAGTTACTAGGACATGACTGAAACAAAACACTGTCGCCAAGGCAATTCGTACCGTGTCAAGTCAAAATGCCAGACTCAGATGGGAACAAAGTCACTAAGATGCGGGACACGTATTACAGGGGGTACGAAAAAAGGAACCCTTATAGTTTCGTCATGTCCGTCTGTCTTTCTGTCTGTCTTCCCGGGGTTTTGCTAAGAGACTGTTAATACTATAAAGCTGTATTTGTAGGGGTGTGTGTCTATCAATTATGCCGACAAAGTGCTAAAATAAAATTTAGGAAAATATTTTTTTTAGGGTAGCTCCTCTACATGTGAAGTGGGGATGAACTTTTTTTCGTCGTCTACCCGATCGTGTGCTAATACTATTTTTCGAGTTAATGCTCCGTTTACGAAATATTGAATTTTAAAGTGCAAATTTTTGTTCCATTAGGGAGTCCCTCCTCCCCCAACTAACTAAACTGCTATCTTGAAAAATCTAGAAAAATTCAAGATGAGATGATGGCTTTCCTGAACTTCATAGATAAATTATAGCGGTTAAGATAACTTTTTTAGTTTAGCAGTAATGTTGGTTGAACTTGGGCGTTGGATTATTGAATAATAATTATGTTAAATATTATACTACTACGGAACCCTACACTGCGCGTGGCCTGACACGTACTTGGAAGGTTTTATTTGTTTTTAAGTCTGGCAGTTGAAATAAAGATTCAACTTCTAGGCCTAGCGTGCTTACCATCTTCGACCGCACCATCACTTACCAACAGGTGAGATAGTGGTCAAAACGCTAGCCTATAAGATACAAAAAGAAAAACTTTTTACCTAAGGAACGTTAAGTTGACTAGCTCTTATCCGACTTTGAACTGGCAAGGTTGTTTAACCGTGTAAATATTTGTTTTTTGCGGGTTTTAGTAAAAAAAACTTTTATCTATCAATATAGTGCCCGCTAGGAAATCGGTGTTAAAACAGACGTTTTTGCTAACTATCTCCTCCTCGTTTTTTGTGAAGTCGTTTAAAATTATTTCAGTCTACTCTTCATTCAGTGCAATGTAAGTTCTAAGGTGTCTACTCGCATTTATTCATTCAAGTGCATCGAAGCCAGATATCCCTTTGGAATATTCGAATAGAATAATTTTATATGCATGAATATTACATTGCTTTGAAAGGAATTGGTTTTAGCTTCTAGTTTTCAAAGTTGAATTGTTACGTTTCTAGACAACATCTAGTAGACGCCAAATATAGAACCTGTAGTTATGTTCCGTGAACATACCGTGGCCTAATGTTAACTTTTTAGGGTTCCGTAGCCGAATGGCAAAAAACGGAACCCTTATAGATTTGCCATGTCTGTCTATCTGTCTGTCTGTCTGTCCGTCCGTATGTCACAGCCATTTTATTCCGAAACTATTAGGAGTACAGAATTGAAACTTGGCACGTAGATGTATTCTGTAAACCGCTTTCTGATTTTTATACAAAAATTAAAAATATAAAAGTTTAAGGGAATCTCCATCATTCATCCCATACATGGAACTGGAACAAAAAAAAATTTTTTTTCAAACCTTTACGTATGGGGTATCTATGGATAGGTCTATAAATAGAGTAGATCTCAATAAAAACTATCAACGAAAATTGGTTTGAACGAGATACAGTCAGCAGTTGCTGAAATATAGCGACCGCAAGTATAATTTTGTTTTTCATACAAACACTATGAAAAACAAAGTTATTTTGTAGTTGCGAAAAATCATTGTTATAGAATACTCTACTGTGTTACGGAACCCTACGAGTGCGAGTCCGACTTGCACTTGGCCAGTTTATTATATTAAATACCCTTTTCACCACTTACAAGTAATGTTTCGAATGGGTTAATCACCGGTTAATGAACAAGTGATCATACCGACTCATTTATCAAAGACAAACTATATAGAAATACTCATTACATTAACAGCCAATCAAGGTTCAGTTATCCAACACCTAAATCAAACATCATGGCGTAGGCGTTTACTGTATTATCATTTCCTTAAAATGTAGTATTGCCCGAAATCTGTTTGTTTAAAAGCTTTTGCAGGATGCTATCTGCACGCAAACTATTTAATTTATTCTACGTAGAAACTATTCTCCTTATCCAAGCTGCCGTATTTTACTGCAAAGGGTCACTAGAGGTGTAGGTACACAAGAATAATGGATATAGTCCTATCTATGTTACCTAGATTTATTTAAATTCGTTCCGTAGAGCACATAAAAATTAAACTTCATTTTTTATTTTTACAAAACTGTAGAAAAAATAGAATCGTCTTTTAAATAGGTAAGTAATTTAAGATCGTTTAAAAAACTAAAAGAACCGACTTCAAACGTCGCGTTAGTCAAAGTAGCCAGTATCATACAAATTCATCGTAATACAAATGTTGATTTATTAAAAAAGGCTCAACCGATTTCGTTAAAATTTAAATGAGACCCACCTTAGAAGGGAAGGTACTGTTTGTAACAAAAAAATAATTTTCCAAATCGGTTTAGGCATCTTTGAGTTATCAGTGAACATACAAATAAGTTATTTTTCAAAAAAAATAAAACCGACTTCATAACCACAAAAAGGCACTCAAAAGCGAAAAATAATTTACTTAAAATTATTATAAGCGTTACCCACGTCTCTATTTGAAGTCGGTGCCAGCCAAGTCTAATAGGTAGTAGATAGATAATACCTACGAGTACATGTATCTACCTACTTACTAACCTACATGTACCTACTTACTACTACTACATACATAGCATCTATCGAATATCCAATAGACTTGGCTGGCACCGACTTCAAATAGAGACGTGGGTAACGCTTATAATAATTTTAAGTAAATTATTTTTCGCTTTTGAGTGCCTTTTTGTGGTTATGAAGTCGGTTTTATTTTTTTTGAAAAATAACTTATTTTACCCTTTTTAGTGCAAAAAAAGTTTTAATGAAATTACATGCATCTATTAAATTTCGTGTCTGGGCCGTTATACACTGACGGATATATACTTTTTGAAAATTTCAAGTGTGTACCTATGACGGTTAAGAAGATACAGATCTGTAAAGTGCGCACATATACACACGGACGGACGGACGGACGGACGGACGAACAGACAACAAAGTCTCAGAAAGTGTTCATTTGGTAGCCTTTGGGTTCGGAACCCTAAAAAAATTGACTTTAAATGCCGCGCTAAAGTGAAAATATTCACTAGTAATAATGATGTCATCAAGGTCTCATAGGACAATGTCCAAAATGGCCCTGTGCAATAAAAGCATCTGACACACGATAATTAATTGTCTATTTTATTACAATAATTCCAAATACTTTTATAACACGGACTAGTTGTATTCCAAAATGAATATAAAAAAGTATTATTTGCGATTATTAACATTAATTGCCGCCATATGGCCAACAGGGTACTGAATCACTCTACTACGTTATAAGAGGCACTTCCCTATATTGTGGATACCCGAATTATGTAAGCACTGTGTAGCCAACCTAACAACGGAAAGTATTATTTACTTAGTAACTATTATATAATATGTGGTTTTATGCTTATAATTTTTTTTTGCTGTGTTGATTGGTACAAAGTACGTTCATGATTCTGAGTCATTTAATTATGTATGCAGTGTCGCGGGACTGAAATGGCCGCCATCTTCGCCAAACGTCATGTCATGTCAAAAAATATTAGGTATGTTTAAAAAAGTTTGCACTTTAACAAGACTTTGTCCGGTAGAACATTCCTGTGAAGACAAATTATTTATATTTATACATAATTATTTATTATAATTATTAATATATAATTATTTATTGAGGGCCCGGTGGCGTAATTGGGAGAACAGTCGGCTTTGATGCCGTGGTACCGAGTTCAAACCGCCGTGCACCAATGAATTTTTCTATCGAAAAATATATGTGCGCTTCTCACAGTGGCCCTCCGGTGAAGGAAAACATCGTTAAGAAACCAATAACCCCCGCATGGTGGTAGAACATATCTAGTGTCCGCCTGGCCAGCTACCACCCTCATGTCAGAAAATCTGTCGCCAAACATCTAATGTGTTCCGGCAGCTATCCTTGAGAGCCAGTTCCCATTCTAGTCCACTTCTCTATCTTCGACCGCATCATCACTTAGCAACAGGTGAGATAGTGGTCAAACGCTTGCCTATAAGATATTACAAAAAAAAATTCCCCACCTTTTTTTCTATCTCGCTCACAGTTACCGTAAGAATATCTTATATGCAATAGCAACCTCCATTGTGTATAATCTTCTTGGGACTCTTCTACTAAAACTAGTACAATCTCCTATGTTTGGGGTATTTATCTCCATATCTCTGGTGATACTAATCAGATCTCGATAAAATTAAAATGGGACCACCTCGGAAACGTATCCTACCAATTAAAAAAAGAATCATTTGAATCCGTTCACAATTGATGGAGAAATCGCGTAACATACACACAAAAAAAAAAAAAAAAAAAAACATACAGACGAATTGAGAACCTCCTCCTTTTTTGTGAAGTCGGTTAAAAAAATAGATTCTGACGAATTGAGAAGGTCCTTTTTTGTGAAGTCGGTTAAAAAACGATTTTTCACATTGTTTATTTCTTATCTTGTATGGCTGCGGTCTACTATCGCCTAGTTTCTACAAAACATTGCAAATTCTGCAGCAACTAACTTCCACAGTAAATAACATGCCTAATGCAGTGAATTTAATATTAAATTGCTGTGCCGTGAACAGCTGCAGTAGTAAACCGCAAACTAAATCGTTTTAAAATCGGTATTCCGTGATGATATTCCACTTTGAGGCAATTCCACTGCGGCATTGTGTTCCGAAATCCTGCCGCATTGCACTCCTTCGGGATCGAAGGCTTTACTGACATGCGAATGTTCCTGAGAGCATGTTTACAAAGAATACAAGTTTTGTGATAAATTTACAAGTATTTAAAATTACATATTAAAGAATCTATGTCAATGTAAATAAAAAATAAACTGGCCAAGTGCAATTCGGACTTGCACTCGTAGGGTTCCGATTTCGTACCACACTACAATATTTTATAAAATCGAGCAATAAATACTGAAAGAAATCACGTTTCTTATAATAAATTAATAAATCGATCTAGCTAGGTTGTAATTTACAGAAAATGTTGTTTTATCCCAGTTTTCAGGTAATGAAAAACTCTTATAATATAATTAGAATATGAAGGTAGGAAGAAATCGCTTTTAGCCATAAGACCGCCCATTGTACCTAGTATTAGTTAGTTAAGTCCTATTCAGTATGTATTTTCTAAATTGGTGTCAATAAAGAGTATTTGTATTGTAAATTTCGCCATTGCTACATTGATACGATAGCTCAGTGGGAGATCGATAGGATGGCGATCAAAAGGACCCCGGTTCGAGTCCAGACGAGTTGATTAATTTTTCCAATTGTGTTCTTTTGTAAGAAGACTATTATTGGGAGCCAAAAAATTACATAAAACACGATTTACCAAAAAAAATGCGAGCAAAGCTCGGTCATCCAGATATTATTATATTATATTACCATGTCAATTACAAACAATTATTAAAACAGGAGCCGCGTGCTTATTCAGTACAACGCCATCTTACGAACACTAACTCCAACGAAAAGATAATAATACTACGTATAGAACGGACACTCTGTTCCCCCCACCAATTCCGGGCTTCCTCACCCCGCCACCGACTTGGAGCTGTCGAGGAGCTGCGCTGAGCAAGGACGCCACACGAGTACGACTATAGAACAATTACTACTCACGGAGAGAAGAACATCAACTTCATACAATTATGTTGGGACCAGTAGACACTGGAGGTTCTTTACGTAGGTTCTTATTACGTAGGTATATAATAAACACTTAATTATATTAGTATACCTACCTACATATTCGTATTTTAGAATTCATTTTCATAAATGAAACAACGATATATGTATATATACTCGTGCGTAAATAACGCTTAATTTGTAAAATATTTAAAAAAACTTTCACGTTTAAACATTTTTATAACACAGCAATTGGGAACTTGATGTAGGTACGTAGTATTTATATTCTCTTTACTTGACGTCGCTCTAACGTGCGAGCAAGACACACGACATTGTTTCGTACAGCTCTGGCTGGCCGCCCAACACAGAATAAAAATAGTTACTGTGGTGCAGTTTGTTCTATGCAAGTCGACTGGACCTGGAGATGATGGTTTACGAAATAGCGACTAATATTTTTAGTGTTAAAAGCTTTTTGGGTAAGTGTACAAAAAATATTCATACGGTCAGTACGTAGTACGTATGTACGAAGTAACTATTATATAATCTGTGATACGGTGATTACGGGCGACAACCTTAGACATCACGCACACAAATGCACGTATAGAAAAACGACCCGTGTGTAGTGTCTGTGTCGGTGTCACAGTGTCGGTCGTTAAAACGCTAGTTTGTATGGAGATTTAGCGAGTGTCCGGGGTGTGGTTATAGTGCCGAATTAAAATGCCGAAAAATACGTTTCATATATGGAGACCCCCTTTAATTTTTAACTTTATTCTGTTTTTAGTATTTGTTGTTATAGTGGCAACAGAAATACATCATCTGTGAAAATTTCAACTGTCTAATTAAACACATAGGTAATTAATATAATTAATACAGTCAAACGTTCATAGATGGCGTTATAGTAAAATGTCGAAAAAAGACGTTTCTTGTATGAGGACCCACTTTAATTTTTAATTTTATTCTGAAATACATCATCTGTGAAAATTTCAATTGTCTAACTATCACGGTTCATGAGATACAGCCTGGTGACAGACGGACAGACAGACAGACAGACAGACAGACAGACAGACAGACAGACAGACAGACAGACAGACAGACGGACAGCGGAGTCTCAGTAATAGGGTTCCGTTGGTACCCTTTGGGTTTGGAACCCTAAAAATAGTGTCTTGTCTATAGCAGCTGAAGCTAAAATGCTGTAGCCTTCTTTTTGATGAGTTTTTTATCGATATGTAAAGAAGGAGTTTCTTAATTCGTCTGTATGTTGTTTTTTGTATATATGTTACGCGATTACTCCGTCAATTGTGAATTGATTCGAATGATTCTTTTTTTAATCGGTAAAGTACTTTTCTAAGGTGGTCCCATTGTAATTTGATCGAGATCTGATAAGTATCTCTAGAGATATGACGATAAACATCTCAAACTTGCTACTGAAATTAACTCGTGGGACATGGAAGTCAGTTTGATTTAGTTTTTAAAAGCTATTTTTTAATGTTTAACTTGCAATATATGTATGTAAGTATCATAGAAATAGGAATAATACCTTATTATTCCTATTTCTGTGGTAAGTATGTTTGTTCAGATGGAATCTTGGAAGCTAAATTAGACCCACTTACCGATGTCCGATTTGACTAACATTTTCTGAACTTGTGTATCTTACGTGACAATACAATGATTATGGTACCATTGAGCTGGTCTGACGGTGGAGACGGAAGATGGCCATTTGAACTTCTAAACTAAACAAGATAAACCCATCGAGTTAGGGATCGATTGATTCATCTTGAGGAGCACTTTACACTTTAACGATATCCAGGATCTGATGATGAAGCTGGAAGGTGGCCATGGCATTTCTGTAATAAAACAAAATAAGCCCACCAGTTTGGGCTCGATTGATTTGCCTTGAAGAGCACTTAGCCCATAATCACACCATAATATCCGTAGAATATGTTAAAACATCACGCCTACTTTAAAATACTACCTATACCTACTATAAAGTTAAAAATAAATTATAAGTAAATTTTTTTAATGCTCCTTAGGTGGTCCCATTGTAAATTCGAGATCTGATGAGTATCTCCAGATATAAGGAGTTAAACTCCTCAAACTTCCTACTGAAAAATATGTAGCGCGGCATTTGAAGTCGGTGTTTTCGTTTTTTAACGATCTTAAATTAATAATAATTACAAATTGTTAAACGATGCGGAAATCTGTGGGACAAGAGGCTATGAAATACGTTGTTAGTTGCTAAAGGAGACACGAACAGTGGACTTAGCGAAGTGTTTCGATAAAAGATCTACAGAATATTGCAATTATCAAATTAATCTGTTCTGTATCTTTAATACACTAAGACGATCGATTCATATGATCGATTTATGAATTTATTAGTAAAATAATAAATTGATATTCACAGGTCTAAAGTACAAGTTTACAGGAGAGTCATTACAATATTGTCCAGCATAAGTTTTGTTTTTTACTTGTGTATTTGAGTAAACAAGCCCTGAAGCTATTCTTCGTGCAGTTAGATTTATATCAGTACGGGAATATTTTTACCCGGTTTTGCCTTTTGGATTTATTGTTGGCCGTTAGTCACGAGCAGGTGTAGGGTTTGTGTGAGTTTTCAAATGTTTCATGTAGGCATATTGTTGATGACTATTCAATTCCGGAAAGACATTCAACCCGGAAAAGGAGAACTTATATTTTTTTTAAGTGAAAATCGTCAGACGCACTGGCGTATAATTTAACGGATGTGACGTAGCGTCACGGTCCGAATGCAACGGAAGTGACGTACGCGTAAATCCAAATTGTCAATATTAGAATGTGAAGGAAGTTTTACTTCTAACGCGTAGCTTTCTAAGTACTCCATGTTTTATATCCTGCTCTCTTTTCAGCCCTTCTCTATTAATTTTATAATTTTGATTATTTATTGCATGTGCCCAACAGGGTCCATAATGATCTCATGTACCTAGTACTTGGTAGTGATAGGTTTGTTATTTTATTTACACATTTTATAAACTATCGCCTTCATGATTGTAATCCTTTCCTTGCATGGTTGTCTGGAAGAGATTGCTTAAAGCGATAAAACCGCCCATTGACAGTATTAGATTTAAATTGTTTAGTTATAATGTGTTTCTGTTTTTTAATAAAGAGTTTAGCTATCTATGTAGTGCACCAAATGTACAATATATGTGTATCAAATACTAAGAAAGCAATAAAGTATTGAGTATTGAATCTTCAAGGCAAACTTATCCAATTAATAGCGCCTCTAAGTAGACATTCCACTTAAAGCAGACGTTTCAACTTGGAAACAATAATACGGTTGCAACTGCAGGATAAGCCGGCGTAGAACAATAGCAGCAAACATCCGTTGAAGTCGGAAACCGCACCGTTTCGCTTTCCTTTGCAAATAGAGGTGCCATGACTGTCTTCCCATTTGTTACTGCTTTATAATGTTATGCTGCTGCATCTTAGACTAGATATAGTGTAGTGACAAAAATATATGAAAAATTGGTTTACATCTCTAGCAAATAAAAGGACAGTTTTTAGAAGCCCAGTTTAATTATTCTGTGGCCCAGTGCATTGAAAAAATGGCCGGCTTTGACAGCTTGAGGTAGGGGGTTAAAACCCGTCGTGAGCATTTCAGTGGCGCTCTGGTGAAGGAAAACACTGGCCTAGCCCCCTAGCTTAGCAAAAATAACGATTTTATTTAATATTTAATATCTGATAGGCTAGCGTTTGAGTACCATCTCTCCTAGCGGTAAACGATGATGCATTCGATGATGATAAACATCTTAGGCATAGAATAGTCCGAGTCTCATGATCTGTGTTTCCGGAACACCGTAACGTTTAAGCGGCAGATTTTCTGCTCGATGGTGAATAGATAATTTTACATAACAATTCAGGTGTAACATTGATACAAAACCTTACTAACCCTTACTAAACTGTGGGAAAATTCAGACAAATCCAAAAGCCCGAAAAGCATTAACAAAACAAATCACGGTTCACTAAGCATCGGTGGTACTTTTCCCCACGTCTGTACTTGAATTATAAAGCCCCCGCGGTAGAGAATAGTATGTTTCGTGACAAAGGCTTTTATATTGGAAACAAATGAAACATTTATTCTCGGTGAAATATTTGGCTTACGTGATGACGAAGGAAAAAGGATTTCCTCGGGTTACGCACGTAGGATGTCATATTATGGGTGGAACTTTACCGAATCACTCGACGTAACACTTTATCTAATTGTGGACAGAAATGGTTTGGGTTTAGTTATGGAAATACTAAGACCAATTTTCTTGAAATAAAAAGACGTGTGGCACTCGGGGAGTACATATTCACTGTTGTATATAGATGATAAATACCTATACACCTATCTGTGTCACGGCTACATGTATAAAGGCAGTGAGTGTTTAACAAGGAGGAATTATGTAAAGTTCCGAGGACTTGTTCACCCTTGACATAATTTGAAAATAGAATTCGGAATTTATATTTGAAAAAGGAACGAGAAGACAAAATCTGTGCAACTGCAAAATCCAACTGTCCATTACAGTTAGATCTAACGAACCTCATTTTTTAAGCCTTAGCGTAGTAGAAATAAGGTCGTCGTTACGGAATTTCTGGATTCGGTCTCCACGCTCAAGGCCCGCGATAGAAGCTATGCAATAGCTTAAAAGCTAAAAAGATTTTCATTTTAGTAATAATTTTCAAACAAAAAAACTAAATTAAAATCGGTTCAGCCGTTTGGGAGCTTCGATACTACAGACAGACACACGTCAAACTTATAGCACTTCTGTCTGGGAAGATTGGTAATAAGACCATAATGCCTGACACACGGTTATAACCAGCCATAACATGTTAAGTGTTATGAAAATTAAAATGTATACAGGTACCTAAAATCGTTTATAAAAACCGACACCATATATGCCGCGTGCGTTAATCTTTTCAAATAGTAAGTTATTTGTCTCATATAAATCAAGCCTTATCTCTCAGTATACCTATTAGATCTTGATAATTGATCCGCCTTAACAAAAGAAGTTAACAACCATAAAAAAAAAAAAAATGCCGCCATAACCTCATGGTGTTCCGGCAGCACATAGCCCTTGAGAGTCAGTGTATTCTAGGCCTAACGTGTTCACATCTTCGACCACATCATCGCTTACCACTAGGTGAGATAGAGCCCAAACGCTAGCCTTTAATTTATTGAAAAAATATTCAAGAACCATCCTTGACATGTTACCTTACTCATGAAAAATAACCAGCCAAGTGCGTATCGGACCACGCGCAGTGTAGGGTTCCGTAGTAGCCCGTTATTCAATGCAAGTCTTTACCCGTTATAAACAAGCAACTAGGTACTTCGTCTTTGTCCAATACCCAAGCTCAACAACTATTACTACTAAACTAATAAAGTTATCTTAACCGCTATAGTTTTCCTTTAAAGTTCATGAAATAGGGGAGCTACCCTTAAAGAAAAATATTTTCAAAATTTTATTTCACCACTTTGTCGGCGTAATTTATATACATACTCCTACAAAATTACAGCTTTCTAGTATTAACGGTCTCTTACCGAAACCTCGGACAGACAGACAGACGGACATGACGAAACTATAAGGGTTCCTTGTCAGGACTACGGAACCCTAAAAAATCATTGGTTGACCAGTAGCGCAGAATTTGAGTAACATAAATACTTCGACGGATTGAGAACCTCCTTCTTTTTTTATGTCGGTTAAAATGTTGTATATAATTAACAAATACAAAATTTTAACCGACTCAATTTGTTTCCGACTCCAAAATTTGAATATAACCTCGTATTTTACTAAATCGTTGTTGTTCTTATTGCGTTAAAATAATTACAAATTTAAAAGAAATAATTGCGTTAAAATTATTAAATGTTAATTAATAAAAAATTAAAATTATTATAAAAATTATTAATTATTATATTAAATTATTTTTAAAAAATCCGGCGAGCATGTATGAAGGCGCTCATGAAAGTGGAAGAAGCGAAGGAGGTATTTCAGGATCGTAGCATGTGGAAAGAAGTAGTCTCTGCCTACCCCAACGGGAAAAAGGCGTGATTTCATGTATGTATGTAATTGCGTTCAGTTTGTAAAATTATTAATACCAGCGTTAGAAGTAGGTATCTACTAATAATGAAAAATATATCTACTGACAGTACACTGAAAATGTTCATTCAAGAGCTCTCAAACAGTTTTATTGTAAATTTGGCAATCAGTTGCAGGCTCTGGCTCAATAAGTTTTGGCTGAACTTTTAGCTTTGTCGCTTTCCAAATAGATCTACTATAATTTACTGAATTAGTCAGTTCTTATTTTCATCTGTTTTGCAAGGGTGATTTTCACAATTAATTGTGAAAATTGATTGAAAATGAAAATTCAATTGCAATTGAATTAAATTAATATTTTCAACCGACTACCAAAACGAACATACAGACGAATTGAAAACCTCCTTTGTTGTACGATTACTCTGTCAATTGTGAACCGATTTGAACGACTATTTTTTTAGTCGGTAGGGTACCTACGTTTTCTAGGTGGTCTCATTGTAATTTCATTGAGATCTGATTAGTATCTCCAGAGATATGACGATAAACGTCTCAAACTTGCTACTGAAATTGACTCACGGGGCATTAAAGTCAGTTGTTTTAGTAGTTTTGAACCAACTTCCAAAAATTATGAGGTTCTCAATTCGTCTGTATGTTTTTTTTGTTTTTTTTTGTGTGTGTGTTACGCGACTACTCTGTCAATTGTGAACCGAATCGAATGATTCTTTGTAATCGGTAGGGTACGTTTCCGAGGTGGTACCATTGTAATTTCATCGAGATCTGATAAGTATCTCCAGAGATATGACGATAAACGTCACAAACTTGCTACTGAATTGACACGCGGGGCATTGAAATCGGTTGTTTTAGTTTTTAAACTCTTAATCTTAATTATTATTAGGGTATATTAATTATTTAGGCCCTCCTTATTATTTTCTTAAGGTACGGACACGCCGCGGCGTCCTGCGTGCGCGATCTAGGCGGCGATCAGATAGCGCAGTAGTATTTGTACCGACTGATTCACACCAAACGTGATTAGAACACAAATTGAAAAGTGCTGAGGTTGCGCCCGCAGATCGCAGGACGCCGCTGTGTGGCCATACCTTTAGAATATATATAAGAGTTTTTGCTGTATAGACATGCCAGAAACTGGCTGTGTCATATACTTTCGTCTCATACAAAGCCGGGCCCAGACAGGATATTATAATATGCCTTAAAAAACCTATCAGCAATAATGTGCCTCCGTATACTCCGTATACCATATAGCCCTCATTTATTTGTCATGAAATTGATACAATACAAAAAGAAAGAGCTACGTTGCGCTTATTTGTTTTCTTTCCATACTATACCTAAAATACGCTGTTACATACTAAGGGCCGATATCACCAGTTAATATAAACGCGATCAGGTCGACTTCAATTTGATTTACGTGTTTAACTGAGATTAAACCGGCATTTTGCATTTCACCACTACAAACTGGACGCAGTTACAGTTAAAACGAGTTTTAATTTTGAACTACCGATTTTGGACGTTTAGCGCTCTTGATCCCGTTTACACTGTTAACAGCCACTGTCACTCGTATTTTTCGCGTTCGTTTCCGTGTCCGTGCATGGCATAACAAGACGAGACGTCTTGTTATTTAGTTATTAAATTATAAATATTTGAATTCCTTGGCCTAGAATTTAAAATTTGAAATTCACGATTCAAAACACAAAAATATATACCATGCACGGACACGGAAACGAATTTGATAATATTAATTCGGCAGTTTAACAATGCCAAGTAAATCTAATACGACAGCTCTATGACGAGATTTACGTTCCATTGTGCGTAATAGCATTAAATCTTGGTTTTGGTAAACACGATCAAATGAAGCCTCATGGGAGGTGGTGAAATCAAGTACGCCTAAATCAAGATCAACATTGACTTTTGAACACGTTTTAGTATAACTTAGTTCAATAAATCTCAATTAGTAGCATAAATGGTGAAATCAACCCTAAATCCTATCTAAGCAACTCGCCGGATGGTAAGCGATGACGTCTGCCTATTATACATACAGAGTAATGCAAAATTCTGGATAGCCATAAATTTGCATGTCACTTCACTACGCCTGTTATACGGATACATAAAGATATGCACTTTAATATTACTTGACACTTTTCCATTGAAACAAAAAAAAACGTTTTCAAATGGCTGAATTAATTGGCACAGTGGTGGTACCGCCCCAGGTGGACTAGCAAAGTCTTACCTCCATGACTCCTCACAACATTATCTTTATCGAGAATAATTATTAGCTTCTGTGCTTTAAGTGACTTCGACCGACGTCAGAAGTGTCAGTACTTGGTAAGTGCACTCAACTCTGATATCTTGTTTATAGTAGCTGCAGGCGCTTCTCTTTCTAATTGTAAAATGTTGGTTGTTAGCTTAGGGATCTGTTTTTGTGAGACCGGAGTATTTGTTCAGACATGATTATATCTATCAATTGCATATTTGAAATCCAAACAAACCTAATGATATAAATTTTACTACAATTTATTTGGGATATGTCTATATGAGACCTGTGCCAAAAATACCTAATGAAAATTGAATTGAATTTTCTCTATGTAAACGTATACATTAATTAACCTCCGGACTGGCATAAGTTGTATCTCCGGTATTAGAAATCAATCCATAAGCCGTATGTCATTAGGTGTAGAGTCAATATGCGTCAAAATTATGTGAAACCCGCACTGTATCTTAACAATGTGATATTGTGATTGTAATTCTGTTCATTTATCGAGTTTCAACTTTATTTTCTAGAGTTGCAGTTTTGATGAAGCGAAGTAAGTTATTGGTATACCTAAAGGTTTACCACTTAATTTCTATCAAACACGTTCTTTGTTATGTTAGACCACATTGTAACAACAAAGGCCGAAAATTATCAACGCAAACATAATTATTTTATTATAAAAACTCATTTTCATTTTAAAATTATAGATTTAAATTCCCATTACATTATTATAAACATAATAATGTATATTAATATCAAGAAAGATGTTATACATCGTTGCTATAGACGTGAACAATTTGTTTAATTACCTCGACTTGAGAGTACGTAATTGTTTCTTATCCTTCTAATATAATCAAAGAACACAGAGTGTAGTTATCTCTAATTTTAACCCTTTGCAGTGAAAATGCTGACTTCCCTTTTCGTAGCATTAAAAGTTTGTCCACTCAATTTATTTTTCATTTTCCCTCAGTAATTTTCTTTTTGAAGAAATAGAAGAGAAATGCTTTTGAGTTTTGCCACAGGATTTAATTATTTTCCAGCGAAGCTTTTATTATACTTAAAAGTTCTATATTATGTTTTAATTAATACAAAAGGAGTTTTACATAAAATAAAATAAATAAAGTAATAATAATAACAGGTAGCACACAGCCCTTGAGAGTCAGTGTCATTTTCTGCCACAACATCGCTTACCACCAGGTGAGATAGCATTCAAACGCTATCTAATATATTTATAACATGTATAATGGCCTTGCATATTTTGTTTTAGCGGTTATAAGTTCTCTAGTGGGTACATAAGTACGTAAATGCTCGATAAACATGCTCGATCTCAAGCAAGTACGGTCGTGTGTACCATGCAAGTCTTAAGACAAATAAATGCTCGAAGGTTACCAAAATTTTCGATTCGAACAAGATTCATACTTCCTTAATTCTTACTTGATGTTCGAAGTAAACAGGCGATGCCCACCAAGGCATAAACACGTAAGTGTTTAACTGAGACTAAATCGGCATTTTGCATTTCACCATCACAAACTGAACGCGGTTACAGTTAAAACGAGTTTTAATTCTGAACTACCGATTTTGGACGTTTAGCACTCTTTATCCCGTTTACACTGTTTACAGCCACTGTCACTGATATTTTGTGCGTTCGTTTCCGTGCATGGCATAACAAGACGAGACGTCTTGTTATTTCGATATTAAAATTATAAATATTTTAATTCCTTGGCCTCTTCGAGCATTTATCAATGGAGATGTTAATGCAAGGCGTACCCCTCTGCTGGCCATATAGCCATTATTGGCCATATGAGCGTGCGCAATTACGCTGTATTTTTAATACTGTGTGCGTGTTTCAAGCTAGTGTGCGGGATCGTTAAAGTGAGTGATTAGTGTGTGTGCAATGCGTGTTTACCTCGTCCCCCGTAAGTATCGCAAGAAAAAAATGTTTGCGGATTACAACGTTAATATCTCCTTTGGTAAATGCTCGGAGCTTGGCCTACATTTTAAAATTCGAAATTCACAATGCAAAACACAAAAATATATACCATGCACGGACACGGAAACAAATTTGATAATATTAATTTGTCAGTTTGACAATGCCAAAACAATCTAATACGACAGCTCTATGACGATCCCCTTTTTATTTTATTTTGATATCCCCTTTTTGGGGGCCAAGTCACCCACGTCCGTAGGAGAGTACCCCAACATGTGAATCCCTACACGTGGTCCCCGGGTGGTGCTAATTAGGTGACTCGGTGGGAGGCTTTTGCCGCGGCTCGTGACCACCCACCGGCCAAAGCCATGCTGCCAAGCGTTTTAGTTTTACGGTTTGATGGCCGGTGCAGCCACAATAGGAGATGGGTCGAAGCAGTTGCGCCATTGCTGTAACACCGACCAGATAAATGCTGACGCCACCGCATCGGGTGACCAGTCGCGGAGGGTAGCGGGATCCGAGGCACGGTGCACCGCTGGCCGACCGCAGTCAGTAGGGGGCCCAAGTAGCGTGCCAGCCACACGTGAAAGGCTGCCCCGCCAACTGTCGAAAAATCCCGAGATGCGCCATAGTGCCGGTTGGCGACCGGAGGAGAGGGCCCTATGGACATCCTCGGGGGGGCTCGGGCGTCCCCGCAGTCTCCAGACTGGTCCCCCCTCAGATGTGGTGTCCCGGTGTTTGTCTGATGGTCAGCAGCAGGGCGTCTCGCTTCACTGCCATCTTCTTACCTGCACTCCGATATCCATTATTAGAAAAAGTAGAAACAAGAGTAACGTTAAACAGCGGATGCACGCCCTCTCCCTCAAAGTGCACCTCACAAACATCAGGCTTGCACTCCAATCTCCAGGCAGTCCACCATCACCTTGAGACTGATAAACCGGCACTCTTGTTTCTATCGGAGACGCAGATACGATGTCCTTCCGACGTGGCGTACCTTACGTACCCCGGCTACACCCTGGAGCACAATTTTAAAGCTCGGTCAGGTGTGTGCGCTATGTTCGGGACGACATCTGCTGTCGGCGTCTTCGATACCTCGAAGACCCCCGATACTCTGTGCTTTGGATACTGGTTGACACAGGCCTAGAGAAACTTCTCTATGCCTGTGTCTACCAGTGGCACACTGGAGACCAGGAGACGAGCAGGCTCACAGAGTACTTAAGTGAGGCGGCGGATGCTGCTCAACATAAATACCCTTCAGCCCAGCTAGTGTTCGTCCGTAATCTAGTGTAATCCGTCAGACTGAGGTTCGAAAATCGCTGCAAAATCTAGACGTGAACAAAGCCAGCGGTCCTGATGGGATTCCAGCTATAGTTCTGAAAACCTGTGCGCCTGAACTTGCTCCTATCTTGACACGCCTCTTTCGCCTCTCTATGACAACTGGTGAAGTACCAAGATCATGGAAGCTTGCCAACGTGCAACCCGTGCCCAAAAAAGGCAGTCGTGCTGACCCTGCCAACTACAGGCCAATTTCGGTCACGTCCATACTCTGTAAGACTATGGAACGTGTACTGAACAACCGGCTCCTGGCATTTCTAGAAACAAATGATCTCCTCAGTGACCGACAATACGGATTTCGCCGAAATCGGTCCACTGGGGATCTTCTAGCGTATGCCACGCACATCTGGAGTGAGGCTATAGAGAATCATGGGGAAGCGCTTGCGGTTTCCCTTGATATCTCAAAAGCCTTTGACAGGGTTTGGCACGATAGTCTTATAAACAAGCTTCCATCATAGGGACTACCCACTGGTTTTTGTGTCTGGATTTCGGATTTTCTAAGGGACCGGTCGATAAGAGTTGTCATTGATGGCTGCTCTTCTGACCAATTGGCAATAAATGCCGGGGTCCCTCAGGGATTGGTGCTCTCTGCAACCCTATTTCTGCTACATATCAACGATCTGCTAAAGCCCGGTATCTTTGGGTATGCAGACGACAGCACTGTTGTAGAGAGCTATACATCCAGTGCACGGACCAGTGCAGCTGAAATCCAATGTCTGAGGGAGGCGATGGTCGAGCGCATGAACTTGTCTCTGATTGGGGTGATGCCAATCTGGTAAAGTTCAATGCTGCTAAGACCCAGGCGTGTCTATTCTCCGCCAAAAGAAGTCCATTTCACTTGACACCTACTTTTCGAAATGTGTCCGTACCGATAACTGACCACCTTGAGCTTCTTGGCGTCTCTTTAACACCCACGCTCAACTTTGGATCCTACATCGAGTCCAAGGCCCAGTTGGCTTCAAAAAAGCTTGGTATTCTGGCTAAGGTGAGACAGTACTTCACACCGGGACAGCTGCTCAACTTGTATCAAGCACAAGTCCGTTCATGTATGGAGTACTGTTCTCACCTCTGGGATGGGTCAGCCAAATATCAGCTGGAGGCGCTGGAAGTAATTGAGAGGAGAGCTAAGAGACTTATAAATGACGACGAACTTGTAGGGAAAAGGCTCCAGAGCCTAGACCATCGCCGCAAAGTCGCTAGTTTATCGGTTTTCTATCGGATACATTTCGGAGAGTGTGCCATCCAATTGCACGAGTTTGTACCGCCATCCCCTTTCTTTTATCGGACAACCAGACGTACCGATGTGCGCCACCGCTTCATGGTGGACGTTTCATCTACACGCACGAAGCGTTTTGCTTCGTCCTACATAATACGATCCGCCAAAGAATGGAATTCCTTGCCGGTGTCTGTGTTTCCCGATAGCTACAACCCGGGGGTCTTCAAATATGCGAGTGAACAGGTATTTACTAGGTAAGCGTGCTACATCGTCGACCGCATTGTCACTTAACATCAGGTGAGATAGTGGTCAAACGCTTGCCTATACAGCATAAAAAAAAAAGAAAAAACATTTAAGTTCCATTGTGCGTAATAGCATAATATCTTGGTTTTGGTAAACGCGATCAAATGAAGCCTCATGGGTGGTGTAGGTTGTGTAGCTTGTCAGAAACAGTACGTTAGTGTGTGAATTAAGAAAATCGTTGCTTAGTCCTTACCTGTGTTACTACATTACTACACGTTACTTACTTTTTTAAATATTTTTTTTCCATTAAACACATCAACATGTATTTCATTTAGATTACCTATTAATTATTAATTTATTAAGCAGATAAAAATTTAAATAACAAAATAACAGTATTACAGTTTTAATGACAATAGGAGCAAGTTCAGCGTATGCCGCGTGCACAATTTCTTATTCACGCAGCGCTGGTTTTAAATTTGCCCAGTGCTCGGTCTAGGTTATTCGCCGAGATATTAGTTTGTATAACTAGGACTTGATATGAATAGGCTATGCTTTCTCTGTTAGTAATTTCTAACAAAGATTGTTGTCCTATATTTTACCAAAAACCAAAACATTTATGTGTCTGTTATCGATCGTTGAATTGTTCTATCCCGTATTGTTCTATCATATACTTATTTATTTAATGATACTTAATACTTTTGCCCATATTATTAACTGTGAATACAAGTGGAATGTAGTTTTATTCACTGATTAAAATTCACAACACAGTGAGCATTAACTCACCTACCTACATCACACTATTTATTGTCGTCCGGGACTTTTCGCCTGCCAGTTTTATCATCGCAATACTCACCAGCTTCAAGGCTAGATTATAGGGCCAGGCTAAACTAAACAGGGGATAAAATTATAGCACTTGATAAGTGTAAGGCGCAAGATGTTACACTCACCGCCAACTAGGTCTTCAACATCGGACATTCCGTCTGCTGTAGAAAACTCAAAAACTTCCATTACCCTACGAGGTGAAAAACGCCGTCGTGTGGGAAGCGGTGAATATAAGGAGCTCGATTTATTTAAACAGGAAATGAAGGAACTGATGGTTGCGATGATGAGCAAACAAGACACTAGGCTAGAAAACCTAGAAAAGAGTATTTTCGGAAAAATTGATGAGTCCAGCTCTGACCTTGAATCTACACTGAGCTTCATGTCCGGGCAGCTGAAGGACCTCGAGACAAAAATAGATCAACTTGAAGGTGAACGAAAGGAAATCTCCTTACAATTATCTTATTTAGACAACAGAATTGATGCTATGGAGATAAACTTTCGAAAAACATCCATTGAAATACGGGGAGTTCCAAAACAGCAACGCGAGACCAAACAGAACCTTTTTGATCTAGCTCATAACCTACTGAAGACTCTTAAAATAGACTACCATAACGCTGACTTAAAGGACGTATTCCGCCTTCCAGTCAAGAGAGATACCTTACGATCAACCCTCGTTGTTGAGTTCAACAACACCCTCACCAAGACATAAACCATCGAGGCCTATAGAAAATTTAACAAAGGGTACAAGCTCACCTCACATCACCTAAAAATATC
The DNA here is from genome assembly GCA_954871355.1 of Cabera pusaria. Lineage (NCBI taxonomy): Eukaryota > Metazoa > Arthropoda > Insecta > Lepidoptera > Geometridae > Cabera > Cabera pusaria. Next base: position 25,909,526 of record OX940887.1, read on the forward strand.
TGGAGAAGAGTCCAGACTCTTCCTATCTGAACACATGACTGCGAAAGACAAGCAGCTCCACTTTCTGGCGAAAGACTTCGCAAAAAACGAAGGCTACACGTTCTGCTGGGTCGCCAATGGTAGAGTTTACTTACGTCAAAAGGAAGGAGCCCCGCATATATTAGTGAAGAACAAAGAAGTACTCAGGGACCTGTCTACTAATAATTGACTAATTAGTGTTTTTAGAATTATTTCCCACATGTATCTAAATTTTCAGTGTACCTTAGCTAAATTGTCTTCACGATGCACCAATAGTTTAACAACAGCTGATAGTGACTCTCACAACTCACAATTGAGTACCTTGTTTCTTGACGTCATTAAACTTACTGTATGTTTATCATTAGTCACACATATTGTACTCACAAAATATAATGATTATTATAACCTAGAAACTGACACACACGCATACACAATACCACTAACAGAAAAAAAATATTTACACATTTCATCTACACTTAGTATACACATCTACACTGCTGGCTACAATAATCATACACTCATAGTTTTCACAGTACATTATGGGAATATACTACAAGAGCAAATAATTGGACAAATGTGGTTACCAGACTTTAGTACAACATGGAATTAGACATGACAAATGATATAGATGAGACTAAACTAATTAACAACAAGCATTTCGCAATGCCTGAACTATGCAAGGACTTTCTTGGCAACGTCACTGAAAACTTTTCCATCGTTACGCAAAATATCAGAAGTGTGAGGAAAAACTTCGACAATTTTTCATTATTTTTAACAAGACTAAACTTTTTGCCTGATATAATAGTTCTTACCGAGTGTTGGTTAGATTCCAATTTCACATATGTTAGTCTAGACGGTTATACTTGCCATAGTTCCAAAACTTTTCTCAACCAAAACGATGGATTAATTATTCTTACAAAAGCCAATTTAAATATCAAAATTCAAGAACCTAAATTCAGCGATGGAAATTGTCTAATAGTAAGCTTAGATAACACACTATCAGTCATAGCGGTATATAGATCTGCATCTTTTAGTAACATTGACAATTTTCTTGACTCTATGGAAGCTATTATTAAACAAACCAAATGTGAAAGTCTTATTATAACGGGTGACATGAACATAGACATAAAACCTTACTGCACGGATGCCAAAAAAGCTGATAAGTATTTAGATATGATTGAGCACCATGGGCTTATTACTGGACATAATCTACCTACACGTGGTCCCAACTGCCTTGACCATGTGCTTGTAAAGTCCAGACATAAAGCTCGAGTAGCAGTATGCATGTCTGATGTAACGGATCACAACGCTTTGATTACAAGTATAGAAGGCAGAATTAAACAAAGAGATCAGCCTTCAAATACAGTAACAAAAACTAACAATGCAGAAATTGTACAAGAACTCAAACGAATTGACTGGTCTATTTTTTATGCAGAAACTGATATTAATGTTGCCGTGAATCACTTTGTAGAAACTCTAAATAAAACAATTATATCAAACCAAAAGCAAATAACAATACGCAATTCAAAATTTATACGCAAAAAATGGATAACACCTAGTTTAATAAAATGTATTAGAAAAAGAGATCAACTACATTTAGATTCCAAACTACATCCGGGCGACAAAAAATTAAATAACCAGTACAAAATGTATAGAAACTATTGCAACAACATCCTACAAAATTTAAAAAGGGAGCACGACACTAAACGTATTCAAGATGGAAGAATGTGGGATGCTATTAAAACTGTAACAGAATTGAAATCTACTAAATCTAAAAATACTGACTTATTGATGATTACCGATCACCCTAATGTTTCACTTAATCAGGCTAATAGATACCTAGCTAATGTTGCAGAGCATCTGGCCAGGGATATACTTAACAAACTAAAAGTATCAGAATCCTATTTAGCCTGTTGAGTCTGTCAATATAAACAACCAATCCAAGCCCGATTCTTTTTTCTTAAAACCCACTGACGAATATGAGATACTGACAATTATAAATAGCTTAAAAATATATTCAGCACCAGGTCCAGATGGAATATGTAACAAGCTGTTAAAATTAGGTAGAACTGAGTTGGTCAGTCCCATCACATACCTATGTTACCTCAGCATTTGTTCAGGTATTGTGCCGGATAGTTTCAAAGTTGCAAATGTGTGTCCTATTTTTAAAGCAGGAGATCCTAAGATAGTTTCCAATTACAGGCCCATATCCCTTTTAAGTGCTCTGTCAAAAATACTAGAGAAAATAGTAAATCAGAGACTGTTAAGTTATCTCGAAGGAAAGGGACTTTTGGCAGATAACCAATATGGTTTTCGCTCAAATCGATCCACGGAGGATGCAGTTGCATCTCTGGTCACGCAAGTTATTAATACACTTGATACTGGCCAGAAATGCATCGGCGTCTTCCTCGATTTAGCGAAAGCTTTCGACACTGTGTCTCGCCAAATACTCTTAGCCAAGCTCGAACAATCTGGTATTCGAGGCATAGCGCTTGAATGGTTTAAGTCGTATCTTTCAAACAGGAAACAACAGATTAAAATAGACAGACACTGCAGTGAGCTCTCTGATGTTTCATTTGGTGTGCCGCAGGGAAGCGTGCTGGGTTCCTCCTTGTTTTTGTTGTATATCTACGATCTCTGTACCTTGTCCATACAAAAAGCTAATATTTTGAGGTATACGAATATACACAAAAGGGGCTCCAGCGTGTGAATGAATGGCTGAACAAGAACTTGCTGACCTTGAACACTTCCAAAACGAAATTTCTAGAATTTAAAATCTCCATTAGCGGTGTACCTAAGCAACACACTCGGCAGCTCAAAGTTCATAAGTGCGACAACGTTACTAACACAAGCTGCAAGTGCACTGAAATAGAGAAAGTAAGTTGCATCAAGTACTTGGGTGTTCTTATTGACGATAGGTTGAAGTGGCAGGAACACACTGACCTCGTCTGCTCACGTGTAAGGAAACTAAAATATGTTGTCCTAAGACTTCGACAATCTGCAGACCAATATATCATAAAATTAGTATATACATCGTTATGCCAGTCTGTTATCAACTACTGTCTACTGACTACTGTGAAATCACTGTCTGGGGGCAGCATGCACTACTCACCTTATAAGAGCAGAAAGAACACAAAGAGCTTTACTAAAAGTTGCGTTTAATAAAACGTTCAGGTACCCTACCAGCAAATTGTACCAGGAATATAAATTTCTATCAGTTAGACAACTTTTCATACTAGCAACTGGCTTAAGATTCCATAAGCAAGCACCTAAAGAAGTAACAAAGGCTGTCAGGACACAACGCCATCTTAAGTGGAAAATTCTATCATTCCGTACAAGTTTGCTCAGAGATCACAATCATTTATAGCCCCCTACACATATGCTAAAATTAACAAAATTCTAGACTTTTTAGGTGCACTAGATATATTAGTAAAAAGAAAATCACCACCTGGCTACTAACATTAGACTATACACAGACTGAGGATTTTCTACGGATTGTTAAATAATTAATTAATTTTATATTTTTGTCTTTTTTTCAATGTTTAACATTAATATTATTATTTTTAATACATTTACAATAGATCATATGAAACAGACATACCTATATGTTCTACACACTAAGACGTATTCCCCCTACTCTTACATCAATGCTAATAAAATACAACTCCACACACATACACACACACACACACACACACACACACACACACACACACACACACACACACACAAACACACACACACACACACACACACACACACACACATACAGGCACACACATGGTCGCTTTGCTTCACAATCTACATCTAGTAATATTATCGAAAACAATATTTATGTTCAATGGAGCAATTTTTGTTAAATAAATAATTAAAATTATAATAATTAACCAAAAATCACAAGTAAGAATCATAAGTAAGGTATTGATAAATTGTTATTACACAAATATGCTGTTCAAACCAATTCTACAGAATCATGGGAGAAACTAGTCCTCATGACACAGGGAATCCTAGTATGAGGACTTGTGAATCATATATAGTATTTCTTAAACTAAAAGCCAACCAAACTTTGACTAACTTCACTGTACTTACTGTGGCTAATGGCATCATTTCTATTTATTTTTAATTAAATCAAATTTTTGATTAACTATGAAGTTTTAAATATGTTATATCTAAAGTTATATATAGTTAGTTATGTTTATCAAAAAATGTATACACACCTTCAGTATCTATAATTATACTGCTGGTTCATATCACGTATTTATTACTCAATGTAACCTAGATTATGTCATTTATTTTTTGTTGAAAAAACATTATCATTATCATTATCATATAGTTGCTACATTATGTCGTTGTTCCGCCTGACTTATGTGTGTTCCGGTAGTACAAAGCACATCAAACCAATCTAGGTCTAGCGTGTTTACCATTTCGACCACATTATCGCTAACCGCCGATTGAGATAGTGGTCAAAACGTAGGCCACCGACTACTTGGTTTAGTAGTCGGTGCGCTAGCGTATCATATCTATATATAAAACAAATGTAGGTACATAACTTTTTATACACAGAACAATGTACTGTGCTTTATACTAATAGACTAATCAGTAAGAAGTAATAGTATATTTGTCATAAGTTCAAACCCATATGTTATTAAACATACATGTTTCGCAAAAAAGTTGCTGAAACGGTCTGTTTGCACAAATTTTGTGCAAATTCATCCCTTGGGTAAACTAGAGGGATTTCCTTGTGAATAAAAGGGGAGAGATACATTTAATTTCAGCGAACGAATCTCGAGTCTGTGCAAGCGGGTTTTCACCAAGTGTACTATCGTTCAATAATAATGATTGCAAATTTAATTGGAGCAGTTCGCTGCAAGATATTTTAAATTATTTTGTTACAACTTCCAGATTTGTTTTGTTACCCGTGAATTTGCAATTTGTACTGAATATTCTACTATGTTTATAATATATCTACTACTGATATCTAATAAAAGCTCAGATAAATAAATACTCAAAGAATAAAAGCCTACAAAAATTATGTACTATCTTACACACGTAGCCCTCTAAGCAATGCTAAATTTCCATCTCTCGGCGCTAAACAAAGATTTTTTATAGATCAATGTAATGGTAATAAAAAGTTCTTTATTAACCGACTTCACAAAAAAAGAGGAGGTTCTCAATTCGTCGGTATATTCACCGATTACTCTAAGATGCCTGAACTGATTTCCATAATTCTTTTTTTGTTTCAAAGCGTACCCTTTCCAGGTGGTCCCATTTAAATTTTAACGAAATGGGCCGAGCCGTAATTAATATATCAACATTTGTATTACGATGCATTTACTTATCTCGACGACATTCTACTAACTACTGCCACAGATTATGTAATAGTTACTACGTCTACTGGCTACTTTGATTAACGCGACGTTTGAAGTCGGTTCTTTTAGTTTTTTAAACGATCTTAAATTAAATATTATGTTTCTTTGAAGTGTTTCACACTTTATATTTTTTGTAAATTGTTAAACACAATCCAAAATTTCATCGTACCGACGGGACTTGAACCCGCAATTTCCAGAATAACATGTTCCGGTGCTTTGCCAATTAAGCCACGGTGCGAAGTATCGATCTTAAATTATATTACTATTATTTATTAATTTTTTTTACTGACGATAAGCAAGCGTTTGACCACTATCTCACCTGATATAATTGTAGATAGATTTTAAAAAGGTAATTTAACGTTATTTACGCATTGTATAGTGATCAAAAATTATTTCTGCCTCATTCGGAGGTTTTCTTCAGGTCCTGACTGACGAGATCCTGAAGAAGGCCTCCGAATGAGTATCGTTAAATTCCAATAAATTTGAAAATAAACGTGAGTTTTTATAATGATATTCTAGTACTGCTAGTGTACATATTCAATACGGTGGTATAGTCTCATTATTTACACCGTTGGTGTGTTAGATATCTCACAATTTTTTTAATCCAACCCAACACTGCTACGTCATACTACGACCTCTACGTGTGCGACCGATGGGGTACTCTACGAAATAGTATATTTCATTACAAGTGCGGAAAGGCTGTCATTGCAAAGAGTTCCGAGAAATTGACAGGTTGACAGTCGGAACAAGTTGCAATGACGGTTCCGCACGTGTACTGAACGACTATTTTTAATACAGTTGCGAAAAAATGAAGCAATTTAATAAAATAATTAAAACACAATAAACTCAACTAACTTTCTGAAAAAGTATTTGTTTTTTTCTCTTCTCTCCACGCAATAAATTCGTCGTATGCAGATATGTAGCGACTTTTTGACTTTTCCGGTAAAATGTTCTCCGAAGCATTTTGTGCAATTATACTGAGTCCCGGTGGTGTTAATTCAAAAAAACTAGGGTCGAAATTACTCATTTTGTGCAACAAACAACTAAACTCGCAAAGAAAATTTCTGAAAAATGGCGCCAACCGTAGAAATTAGAATATAAGCAGAGTTTTTTTTTTCTTCACCCATTTTGGTAGGCAAAGGGAACTATGCCCATACAGCCAAAAAAATAATTTTCTTCAACTTCAATACCTGTATTTTTTATTTTACGTTAAAAAAAATCAATGGTTAGACGTGGGCGTGACGTAATAATATTCCTGCATCTATGGGCTGTCAATTTCAATCAGCTTATACTTTACATATTAAAGCACTTTAAAGATAATAATAATTTAAATCGTTTAAAAAACTAAACGAACCGACTTGACTTGCCACGCTAGTCATTTTCAGTGCCAAGTTTGAGGTGTTTGTCTCCATATCTCTGGAACTATTCATCAAATCTAAATGAAATTTTAATGGGACTACTTGGGAAGTATAATCTTTCAAACAAAATAAGAAATTCCTAAATCGGTTCAGGCGTCTTTAAATAATAGGGGAACATACAAATAATATATTTCCTACTTTTTTGAAGTCGATTATAAGCAAATATCAAACCTAACCAACTATATTTTCAGTTCAATTTAACTCTAGACTGTTAGTTTATTGGCTCGTATAAGTTCGCCACTTAGGTCAGCCTTTGTATCAAGTCTGCTCCATTGTATTATAAAGCACTCTATCACACATTAAGCAGGATTAACCTAACATTGACGCCTATCCCTCTATCCTTGTTAACTATTTCGGGCTGAGCAAAGAGCAGAAGGGTTAACTCTTGAGCCTGTTCACAGTTAATTAACTTAGTGTAAAATGGGCAGCAGACTGAGAGGACTCGAGGGTAACGTGCGGTAAGAAGTCTAGTGGAAATAAGTGTTAAAAGTGAATTAGTGGCTTTAATGATATCGATTCAAATGCCAGCAATGAATATATAATATAATAGTGAGTTAGTTTATATTTAAAGGATTGTTCCGCTTATACTCAGGGGATTGTTTTCTTTTTTATGCTTTTTTCATATTTTACGTTTTTTTTTTCTCTTTTCCTTCTTAAATTCATATTTTCACCATATTGTAAATTCAGATAGACATTTTTTTGTAATACAGCATGTAACATATGTAAATAGGAAGAGACTGATTCTCATTACACAGGGATTCCCTAGTGTGATACTCAGAGCTCAAATATGCTATGTTTGTTCATAAGCTATTTAGTGATTCAGCATATAAAGGATCAGTGGCGCAGTGATAGAATGGTCGGCTTTGACGCCAGAGGTAGTTGGTTCAAATCCCCGCCGTGTAGTAATGGATTTTTTAAAGGATAAAATATATGCGTATTTCACAGTGGCAGTGGCAATATAATAAAAGTTTATTTAAAGCCATTTTTTACAGGTATACATTAAGTTACATCAGGCCGGCCTGTCGCACTCCGCGCTGTAGCTATGAAACTACAAGTACCTCCGCGGCACCCACTTGGTTACAAGTTCAGGTAGTCACTATTCATTATTCTGTGGTTATACTAAGTATATTTGAGTTACATACAGGTGGTTCTTTTGTTTATTCAGCTTGATTAGAAAGGCTGTTACAATGTGTCAAGAATAAGAAATCCCCGGTATGATGGTAAGGCAATGTTTATCGTCTGGCCAGCAACTCTAATACATACTCTAAAAAGTACCTTATTTGACCCTACGTTCCGTCCGTATATTTAGTAATAGCACAAATTATTACCACGGTACTGGTACAGAATAAACTAAAACTGTTAAAACAGAAGCTGGTTCCAGCAGATTACTTATATATTTAAGGATCTCTCGTGTACTCTACGTAACTGAGTGTGAAATGGCTCAGTAACTTCACAGGCAACTTGGCCCAAATTTTAGACAATTTATGCTGGCGTAAGCGAAATTAATGACCCATCCAGTATCTAATCCGTCTATTTAATAATTTTAGGGAGGGTTAGTACTGCCAGAATATACGAGTACGTTGCCTTTACAACGGCTGGGTTTTGTGGTGAATACCTAAGATATACATCTACTCTTTAACGATTTGATGATGGCCTTGCTGGCCGTTTATATTAATAAAGTACTGGAAGTGCCCCGCGGCTTTGCTCGTGTTAAAAATTTCTTTTATTTATTTAAACATTTTCTTTCGTAAAAACCTTTCTATCATAAAAATACATCAAAAAGATATAGCTATATCGGTCCACCTGTTTTCAAATTATCGCGTGACTAACGGAAAAAAGGGATACATTTTTATAAAACCCGAAAAACCACATTGATTTTCAGAGGTTTTTCTTTTTTTTTACCACATTTCGCCCTCTTAGGGGTGGAGTATCGAAAAATCCTGCAACACGTATTTACTTATTGATTTACAGAAATACTTATGTTAAGTACCTATTGAACATAACAGACTATCTAATCTTGTTACTCCATACAAACTTTAAACCCCCGTTCCATCTCCAGGGGAGAATTTTGGAAAATCCTTTCTTCGCGAATACCTTCGCCATAATAACTATCTGCATGCCAAATTTTAGCGCAATCCAAAACAGTATTGATTTACAGACTTCAGACAGACAGTATTTACTTATTTATTTACAGAAGTACTTGTGAGAAGTTTCGAATACAAAAGTCAATCTTATCTTGTTTTTCCATACAAACTTTGAACCCCCGTTTCTTCCCTTTTAGGGGTGAATTTTGGAAAATCCTTTCCTAGTACACCCTTACGTATTAAGACAAATATACCCTCTAAATTTCAACTCTCTACGACCAGCGGTATAGGCTGTGCGTTGTCTGTCAGCCAGTAAGTCAGGACCCGTGGTCAGGACAAAAATTCTTATAGTTTTAGATATACTGTAATAGTTCTGTGAGAACACAAGACCTCGCGTGTCCTTATAAAAATTGAAATCCGTCCATTTATAACGCTACAGCAAACTTCACGCCATTTCTCTCTTCCACTCTCCTTTCTTGAAATTTGTTTAGCCACATCATATTTAGAATGAAGTCATTAATGTGCCTCTCAAATATGATTGAAATCCGTGATAAATGACGCTACAGCGACTTCCCACTTCCTTTCCACCTCCACTCCAAAAAATTTCAAAAGGGGGGCTTTTTGAAATTTTAATTAAATTAAGAAACTCGTGTGCCAATTTTCGTCAAAATCGGTTGAAAAATGCGACCTATTTTAGGGTTTCGTACCCAAAGGGTAATACGGGACCCTATTACTAAGACTCCGCTTTCCGTCTGTCTGTCTGTCTGTCTGTCTGTCTGTCTATCTGTCTGTCTGTCTGTCCGTCTGTCACCAGGCTATAGCTAATTAACCGTGATAGTTAGACAGTTGAAATTTTCACAGATGGTGTATTTCTGTTGCCGCTAGAACAACAAATACTAAAAACAAAATAAAGTGAAAAATAAAAGGGGGTCCCCATATAATAAACGTGTTTTTAAACGCCATCTATCTAATTAGTTTCGGCAAAATGACATAGATGGCGCTAGTAAACGAGCCCCGTCTTTCTAGATCGCGACCAAACCAAATATTCCTGGTAATATCAATTAATCAAATATATGAGGTTGAAACTCAGTTATGTTTCGTATTGTACGGAACCCTCCCTAAGTGTGCGATAAGAGACGCGATGCTGACTCGCACTTGGCCAGTTTATTTAAAATATCTTATAGGCTAGCGTTTGACCACTAAGTGATGATGCGGTTGAAGATGGTGAGCACGATAGGCCTAGAATGGGAACTGGCTCTCAAGGATAACTGCCGGAACACATTAGATGTTTGGCGACATATTTTTCTAACTTGAGGGTGGTAGCTGGACAGGCGGACACTAGATAGTGTACTACCACCATACGGTGGGTTGTTGGTTTCTTAATGATGTTTTCGGGCCGCTGTGAAAAGCGCACATACATTTAGCGATGGAAAAATCTTTTGGTGCACAGCGGTTTGAACTCGGTACCTCTGGCATCAAAGCCAACCGTCCTCCCGATTACCCCACCGAGCTCTCTCAAAGCCAACCACTCTCCAACCTGTAGGCGAACACAGATTTTCGCAGCATGCAGCATTTTTTGCAGCATTTTTGGCCTAGTTGAAACTGAGACGCTTCGCTCGCTACGCTCGGTCAGCTAGTCACCTTATCCCAAATAGGATTGCTTTGGCAAAATACAATATTAGGAATGTTTTTCGTTTGGAAAGGCAAAGGGTCCGATTAAATTACAGAGTATGTGAGACTTTATGTCTCACTCTCAAGGTAACAGGCGTAGCGAAATGACATGCATAGATTCTGGCTATTTATAATATTGCATGCTGCTGTATCTGTAATAGGTCGACGGCATCGCTTATTATCAGGCGAGTGTCGTGCTTGTATTGTTACCTTATATGAAAAAAATACAGAGATAATAATTAACTTGAGTCGAAATATGATTTTAGCATCGCAAAGATTTTATTTAATAGACGTATTTTACCCACTAAATAAAACTAATGAATAATAAAAATATGATATTAAAAACCTCAGCCAATAAAAAAACCGTGAATAGATAAAATAACATTTATTATCCCTAACCAATACAGTCAGTTCACAGTTGATAAACTTTCAACAAACGGTCAAACTTTACTTAGGAATATTGAAAGTTCTCAACGGAGGGTAAAATGATAAAACCTATTATATTAGTGACAAAGAAGATAAATTCTCGTCCGTCGGGGTGAGCTCGGTGCAGTGAAAATATTAAAGCATCTAGATAGCCTTGGCAAGCAATATCGTTGTGAACAGAGCTTTTAATTCAAGCTGGGGTATTTTATTAGAAAAGGATATTTAGCGCTTTTATAAAGTCAAAGTCAAAGCATTTATTCAGTTTATGGGCAGATTAAAAATTTGCACTTACACTCGTCAAATTACATTAAATAGATCATATTCAATAAAAAATATTATAGATATAACAGAAACATAACTTATTGCTTTGAATTTACAAAAAAAACAAAGGTATTGAGCCATTCAGCTTTCATCTAGACGTCGAACGTCACACTTAAAACACATGTTTAATTCCCCTGATTAATGTAGGGTTGCCAACCGTACTATTACGAGCACCCGCAATCCAGTGGATGATTCAGTAATTTAGACAATTTTTATTAAAAAAATTGTGAAATAATGAAACATAATAAATAAATGAATGCTAGGTATTTTAATTTATCTTAATTTAAATAACATATAAATATAACTGGTGCCGCCATAACCTTAGGGTCAGCTCAGACCGCGACGCGACACCACGCACACTTATTAAAAGAGTGATATAAAATAAAGAGTTTATCTATCTATCTATCTTAGTCAAAATAGTCTATAAATCGTCCTACTTGCGCTATCTAGGCGGCGATCAGATAGCGCAGTAGTATTTGTACCGACTGGTTCACACCAAATGCGATCTACGGCGATCAGAAAATGATAGAAAATCAGGGCCCCTAGACAAAATCCAATTTCTTGTTTTCATTCACGCTAACGCAAGTTCAAAATGTATGGAATGACATTTATGTTTCCGCAACAAAAATGTAATTCCCATACATTTTGAACCTGCGTTAGCGTGAAGGCAAACAGGAAATTGGATTTTGTCTAGGGGCCCAGATCGTAATCAGACGCAGGACGCCGCGGTGTGGTCGTATCTTTTTACTCAAGGACCTATACAATATCAAGGGCATAAAATTAACGTCTAGTTATTGAATTATTTTCTGTTCATAAGTCCATAGGAGTAACTACGTCATTCTTACGAAACGGCCAAGCCAAGCCAAGCCAACGGCATTTTGAGATGTAGAGTTTGTAGATAACTTAAGACTAGGATTCACGCAGAACGCTACAATGTTGTTGGATGGGTGTGGGTCGGAACACCTCCTCGTGGTGTACCCTGGGTATCGGCCGACAACTTTTCCCAGTCAACTGGGTTAAGTTGTCGACCGATAGCGAAGTTTCGACGTGGGGGCTCCTCCGCATGTCCCTCTGATATTTAGCAGAGGGTGCAGTGTGACGGGGCAGGGCGGGCTCGGTGGTGGGAGCCGCCCGGTGGCGAGTCTGAGCATAATGCTTGGACTTAGTGGCGGGGCCGATAACGGCTGCAAGAGGGCTGCTCGCATGCTTTTGTCATGATAGCCGGACGGTGAACGGTGTGCGAGCTACAGTTGCCCTTCGCACACCTGTAATGTGAGGGACGAAGGGTGTGGTGAGTTTGAGGAGAAGACGAGCCGCACTCCTCTTAGGTTGCTCCCCCGGGCGAGTGGTATGCATAAAGGATTTTCCTGGGCCAAAAAAAAAAGAGCTAGTAGCTTGGCTCTTCATGAGATCTGATAACTTTTAACCGACTTCACAAAAAAGGAGGAGGTTCTCAATTTGACTGTTTTTTTAGGGTTCTGAACCCAAAGGGAGCAACGGAACCCTATTACTGAGACTCCACTGTCCGTCTGTCTGTCTGTCTGTCTGTCTGTCTGTCTGTCTGTCTGTCTGTCTGTCTGTCCGTCTGTCACCAGGCTGTATCTCATGAACCGTAATAGTTAGACAGTTGAAATTTTCAAAGATGATGTATTTCTGTTGCCGCTATAACAACAAATACCTTAATAATTAATAAAAACCGAATAAAGTTAAAAATTAAAGGAGGTCCCCATACAAGAAACGTGTTTTTTCGGCATTTTACTATGACGCCAACTATGAACGTTTGACTGTATTAATTATATTAATTACCTGTGTGTTAACTTTCACTTAGTTGGCGTTAGATATTCGTAAGATGGCGTTGTACTACATAATCACGCGGCTCCAGTTTTAATAAATGTTTGGAAAAGACACGTTAATATAATCTTATATAATAATATCAGGATGACCGAGCTTTGCTCGCAATTTTTTTTTTTTGTAAATAGTGTATAATGTAAAGTTTGGACTCCCAATAATTCTCTCACAAAAGAACAAACTTGGAAAAATGAATCATCTCGTCTGGACTCGAACCGGGTCCTTCTGATCGCCATCCGATCGATCTTCCACTGAGCTATCATCACAATGTAACTATAGCGAAATTTACCTTAATTTACCCTATATGTTCTAATTATATTGTAGAAGTTTTTCATTACCTGGAAACAGGGATAAAACAACATTTTCAAAAAATGACAACCTAGCTAGATAGATTTATCAATTTTTACGTTACGTTACGTTTACGTTATTTCTTTCAGCATTTTTTGCTCGATTTTATAAAATATTGTATGTATGTATGTATGGTACGTAATCGGAACCCTACGAGTGCAAGTCCGACTTGCACTTAGCCAGTTTATTTATGTGTGTTACCTCACAACTCCGTCAAATCTACACCGATTTGAAAATATCTTATTCATTTTTGTTTGAGAGATTGTGCCTCTCGTCTGGTCCCATTCAAATATTATCGAGATCTCATAATCATCTCCGGAGATATGAGTATAAACAATATAGGCATTTAAGCAAATTTGATACCTCGATGACATGATTATGGCTAGTGGATATTTTCACTTTCGCGACATATAAAGTCGGTTTTTTCGTTTTATACCATCATACATTAATTACATTACAAGCAACATGTACTTGTCTTGGCCTTACTTTACATTATACATTATACTGTTATATATAAAACGACGACTGTATACTAGTATACCGAGTGTATACCGAGGTACTACTATACTGCTAAAATTAAGATAGTATAAAAACTAAAACAACCGACTTCTATGCCTGCGAGAAAGTTTCAGTAGCAAGTTTAAGTTGTTTATCATCATATCTCTGGAGATACTTTTTCAGATCTCGATAAAATTGGAATGGAACCACCTCGAAAATGTACCCTACCGATTAAAAACAGAATCATCCGAATCGCTTCCCAATTGACGGAGTAATCGCGTAACATACATACAAACAAAAAAAATTAAATAATAAAAAAAACATACAGACGACTTGAGAACCTCCTCTTTTTTGGAAGTCGGTTGATAAAGATGAAGTGTACCCACAAAATGTAGGTACCTGTTCCACGACTTTATGAAACGTAGGTAATGTATGTTAGGTAGCACGGTAGGTATTCAAAGGCCAATTTCAGAAGACAAATCCAATATATGAAATTTCAAACCTGCAGAAATAAATTTGTACGGTTTTTAGACTTACAAATCAGTTGAATGTGATGCAGCTTACCTGAAACAAATATAATATAATTATTTTAACGTTTTTTTTATCTTAGCGATGATATTATTTATTTTATTAATATCCTATAAGCTATCTTATTATTGTTTGACTACTATCTCGCCTGGTGGTAAGTAATGATATGGACAAAGATGGAGACCGAAAAACTGTAAGGTTATAGCGGTAGATTTTTTCTATGATGGTGGTGAGCTACTTTTTGGTGGCATGTCACGCGGAACATCGATATAATGCTCCTACGACCTGTGAATATATCGTAGTTTAAAATCAGTAGAAAATGTTGTCCAACTGGACTTAAAAAAATTACACTCACATGGGCTTGGATTATAACTTATGATCGTACGAAACGAAAATACCGACTTCACATACCGCGATAGTCAAAGTAGCCAATAGCCAATGGTGTCATCAAGGTATATAAATTTGATTATATTGTTTAACTACATATCTCTGGAGATGATTATCAGATCTCGATAAAATTTCAATGGGACTAAAGTGAGCAAACGCAAAAGCATAATCTCTCAAACAAAAAAATATTTTTTCAATGCGGTTACGATTTGACAGCGTTCTGAGGTAACAAACACTAAAAGAAACTGGCCAAGTGCAAGTCGGACTCGCACTCGTAGGGTTCCGTAACACAGTTAAGTATTTCATAACTATGATTTGTCGCAACTACAAAATTAACTTTGTTTTTCATAGTGTTTATATGAAAAACAAAGTTATCTTTGCGGTCGCCATATCTCTAAAACTGCTAACTGTATCTCGTTCAAACCAATTTTCGTTGTTAGTTTTTATTGAGATCTACAGCATATATATTTTTTAGATTTTTCACTCCCATACTTTAAAAGTTAGAGGGGGGGGGGGGCACACATTTTACCACTTTAGACGCGCCTATCTTTCAGATGATTGACTTTAAGAAAAAATGATTTTAGGAACCTCAATGTCATTTTTGAAAACCTATCCATAAACCCCACACGTATAGGTTTGAAGAATTTTTTTTTTTTGTTTCAGTTCTATGTATGGGATGTTAAACTTAACTTTTATATTTTTTATTTTTGTATAAAAATCGGAAAGCGGTTTACAGAATACATCTACCTACCAAATTTCAATTCTGTAGTCCTAACAGTTTCGGAATAAAATGGCTGTGACATACGGACGGACAGACAGACAGACAGACAGACAGACATGAAGAATCTATAAGGGTTCCGTTTTTTGCCATTCGGCTACGGAACCCTAAAAAAATGGACGAGATTCTCAATTCGACAGAATCTCTTTCTTTTTTTATCATTTTTAGGGTACCGTACCCAAAGGGTAAAATGGGACCCTATTACTAAGACTCCGCTGTCCGTCTGTCTGTCTGTCTGTCTGTCCGTCTATCACCAGCTCATTAACCGTATTAGTTAGACAGTTGAAATTTTCACAGATGGTGTATTTCTGTTGCCGCTAGAACAACAAATACTAAAAACAAAATAAAGTAAAAAATTAAAGGGGGTCCCCATACAAAAAGCGAGTTTTTAAACACCATCTATCTAATTAGTTTCGGCAAAATGACATAGATGGCGTTAGTAAACGAGCCCCGTCTTTCTAGATCGCGATCAAACCAAATATTCTTGATAATATCAATCAATCAAATATGTGAGCTTGAAACTCTGTTATTTTTCGTATTGTACGGAACCCTCCCTAAGTGTGCGATAAGAGACGCGATGCTGACTCGCACTTGGCCAATTTTATTTTTATGATTTTTATGTATGTTAACCGATTACTAGAAGATGCCTGAACCGATTTGGAAAATTATTTTTTTGTTTCAAGGGGTTTTGTTTCATCCTTCCCAGGTGGTCCTATTTAAATTTTAACGAAATCAATTGAGCCGTTTTTAATATATCAACATTTGTTTTACGATGCATTTATATACCTCGACGACATGCTACTAACTACAGGCTACTTTGACTAACGCGACGTTTGAAGTCGGTTATTTTAGTTTTTTAATTGTTCAGTTGAGTAATCTTTCGCCAAATGTTGTGTTCAACCCTCAAAACTGAGGGTCAGTGGTAACCAGCCAGATGAACACGTGGCTCGATGGCGTGAATAAATTAGATTGATACAAGCTTGCACAACCCACGTTACTTGCCAGCTTACTAAGCCGTTTTTGCCTCACGAAGTTTTCATCGAAAGGATTCTCCGGTGTAGGAAAACATTCAAGCTAACGTTACACATATCGTAATATAACATTCTGATTAACAAATATGTCAAATATATATCAGCGAATCAATGAGATAATAACGATTATACCTGGCAAACGTCTTCAAAATATGTCAAATATATATCAGCGAATCAATGAGATAATAACGATTATACCTGGCAAACGTCTAAGCAATGTTATGTAACGTAACTTCTGTTCAGGGATATGTTTTCCAAATATTTTTATGATATCATATTCTTGACTTATATGTTGTTAAACAATACTTAGACAATGGACAAGTAGATATATTTAAATAGATGTTCGATTCCAAGATCTCAGAAGGCATATCTGATTTCTGAGGTAAGGTTGTTACGTTTGGTTGTTTACTTGTTTGGTTGTTTACTTGTTTGGTTGTTTACTATATGTGTAATATAAAAAAAATATTATTTTAGATGGTTTTCAAAACGAGTTAGTAATTTTCAGTATTAAGTTTGAGGTGTTAAAAGTCAAAAAGTCAAAAGTCAAGGCAATTATTCAGTATATGCGCAAATTAAAAATCTGCACTTATTCACGTCAAATAACATTAAATTGATCATATCAATAATAATTATTCTAAACATAACAAAAACATAACTAATTGCTTTGAATTAAAAAAAACAAACGTATGTAATGAGCCATTCAAAACGTAGAACGTCACACTTAAAACAAATGTTTAATTCCCCTGATTAATGTAGTGGTTGCCAACTTTACTATTACGTGCATGTCCAATGCATGTTCATCAAAAGCATACTCTCTTAAACAAAAAAGGAATTTACCTTGAAAATTAAGATTAACTTAAGTTAGTTATTAAAACTGTTTAGTTTTAAAACTAAAAAATCGACTTCACACGCCGCTTGACATTATTACAAAATAAAATGGCAAGCTAAGTCAAAAATAAAATATGAATATAATGATAAGCTTACTAGAGCAGTACAATTACTTACTACTTATTGTAATTAATAATTAACCCCTCCAGCTAAGCTAAATATGTTTGTGTCTGGAGTGGGTTCACGTCAATAGTGCAATGGGTGGATATAGAACTCACGACCTCTCGATCGCCAGCCCGACGTTTTAGCCATTAGGCTAATGCCGCTTGTTGGGTTTTTAACCCACAATATACATAGTGGATTCTTGAAATGGGATCGTAAGAGCAGGTACCTCTTCCGATGTAGCTAGAAAAATCCATCGTGTATATACTGGTTGCACCTGCAACCTTTACCACCAACCTACAACCCTTATTACCCTGTCGAATTTTCTCGACTTTTTGTTTTGGAGCGATGTCACGCGGCGAGATTTCAACGTTCACGTTCACAAAAATAAGGTCGAGAAAAAAACAGACGGCTTCTCTACAAAGTTAAATAATTAAATATTCTTTATTATTCTGCAAACCACTTTAAGTTGTTTGATGTTTAGTAATAGGTGTGGATTGGACGAAGCTTTTCTGTTAACACTGTTGTTTTAGCACAGTGTATGTGTGAGGTGAGGAAATGATCAAGTGTTTACCTATCCGGTTAAAAAAAATGTACCTAATAGGTAATATTTAAAAGCGCAATTAATTTATTCCAAACAAAGTTTTATTGAACAATTAACTTCCGATATAATTTTCTATGAATCAAAATATTATGACACCGGTTTCAAACAAATTTAGTTTGTGAAACAAAGTTTCTTTAGCGGTTCAGTTGAAATTGTTACGGCGACATTGTTTGAAGAACACTCAATGGAAAATTATTTAACGTCTTTAAAATAATTTGGTAATGAAGTGAAATAAAAAATAATTAAGAAAGGTGATTAAAATTTGCCAAAAAAATCGATAATAATTGTGGTTTATAAACTAAATCAGTGTCCTGAAACCTCGCATATGCAAAATTTGTTCAAATTTAATGCTAACTTTATAAGCAAAATAAAGTGTAAGAACTAATTTGGCGTTCTTATCGAGTGAGTAATTATCAAATAGGTTTTAAAAAAATATGGCCATTATAATAGTAATTTAACTGCATTTTTTTTAAATGCAAAAATGGGTAGCTCTCGACCACTATCTCACCTGATGTTAAGTGATGATGCGGTCGGTGATGTAGCGCGCTAACCCAAAATATACCTAGTCACTCGCGACTTGAAGACCCCTACGTTGAATCAGGCTCAGGCAGAGAATGCAATTTTCAATTTGACAAATAAGTAATTTTTGTGTTAAAGTTTGCGTTCCATAAGTGAAGCCTATGTTCAGCGGTGGACGGAAACAGATCGATGTGATGATGATGATGATGAAATAATCTTACACTTTTTTCAGCTATGTGGCAGACGATACTAATTAGTTTACTAGTAGTGTCTAGTGAAGGTAGGTATGAGAATGTGAATATAAACCAAGACTGGTGGGAGACTGCTGCCATTTACCAGGTCTACACCAGGTCTTTTAAGGACAGTGATGATGATGGTATCGGGGATATTAACGGTGAGAAAATTTTCCTCTATTGTTTATCTATTTGTAGTTTGATGATGGTCTAAACCACCATAACATTATGCATGTAATTGTATTTTTTAACCGACAGTGTCAGAAGGAGGGTTATGTTTTTCGAGTGTATGTATGTATATTTCTTTGGCACGCTCTAAACAGCTAGATGGATTTTAGCTTGAAAGGTATTGTTAGATTTGCTGAGAATAGCAAAATGATATAAATTAAAAATGGCCGATTGTTGGCGCCATATTACGTCTTCAAAAATCTTTTTTCCTCAAAACTTATCGAGTGGGTTATTCAAATAAAGGGTTTTATGAATTCAATTTAATTTCAATTCCATTCAATTCTGGCTTACAAAAGTATATTACTCATACAACTTTTATGTTATTAAAATAGATCTTTTTTAGGTTCAGTAGTATATTTTCTATTCATACAACCAGATGATAGAGGGCTTTTGCCACCAACATGCAATAGAATTAATAATAGACATTTTTAACTGTCAAACCAACGTAATCATCTTTTTAATAATAATAAACTATATATAAAAAAATATTCCGACGAATTGAGAACCTCCTCTATATTGTGAAGTTGGTTTAAAATAAGGAAAGAGCGATAGGAATAAACAGAATAATCCCAATACCAAGCAGTGGCTGTAATAATAATGATGATTCTTATTGATATATTTATTGATCGCCAATATAATATACATCGTTACAAAGCACTTAAAACATTATTATTCTGAAACACAGAGGTAAATGTTTCTTGTAATTATAGACGAAGACTGCGAGACTTATCCATATGGTATATCCAGAATATCAGCGTCCAGTATTTCCAGGGTCGATGATCCTGAAAGTCGTGACATTTGTGTTGAGACTGGCCTGTTTCAGCACTTCATAATATTTGACTGTATTAATTAACTTTAAGCATTTTTTATTTGAATATCTTGAATAAATAATTTTTTTTTTCTTTCTGTCTTTCTATATGGCCAGTAAAAAAAAAACCTTTTTCAGGAGTAACATCACGACTTGAGTATCTGAAAGACATTGGAGTTAATGCCGTTTGGCTGACGTCCATCTTTAAATCTCCTAACCACGACTTCGGTTATGACGTATCTGACTACTACGCCATCAACCCTGAATACGGAACCATTGACGACTTCGAACATCTTCTAAAAAAGGCTAACGAACGAAGTGAGACCATAAATATTCATGGGCAAATTATTTTAAGATAAAAGTACTGACTAATAATAGTCAGTACTTTTATCTTAAAATAATTTGACAAATAATAGTGATTATAAAACCACTATTATTTGTTGTCAAATGGCACGACCTAAGTTTCGTGCATGTCCAATGCACTTCCTCGGGAGTTTTTATCTCGTGACGAGCGGCGACCCGCAGTGGTCAGTGGTGGAAAGCTAGGTCGAGACATTCAACAACAAATAGTAGTGAGTACAATAGTCGGTACTTTTATAATATGATTCAAACTAAATATTACTATAAATCTATAAAGTTATTTAATGTATTATTTTTTGTATATATTATATAGGCTAGCATTTGACCAACATCTCACCTGTTAGTAAGTGATGATGCGGTCGAGAATGGTAGCACGCTAGGCCTAGAATGGGAACTGCCTTTCAAGGATAGCTGTCGGAACACATTAGATGTTTGACGACAGATTTTCTAACTTGAGGGTGGTAGCTGGCCAGACAGACACTAGACAGACTCCTACCACCTCCAGAACGCTGTTAATTTTATGATTCATTATATTTCCCAATAACCTAACACTACAGAATAATCTACAAAGAGCCAAGCTCAGTAAAATTAAAGTACAGGCGAGCCACCTTCAATCTTAATAACATCAAATACTGCAATTCTACTTACTGCCATCCTCGACAGCATCGTCACATACCATTATGTGAGATAGTAGTCAAACACTAGCGACATAATCAAGATAGTTAAAAGTATAAAAAACCGACTTCAGATGCCACGTGAGTCAGTTTCAGTAGCGCTCTCTACATGTCTCTGGAGATACTCATTAAATCTCAATTAATCGTGTAATGGGACACCGTAGAGATGTAGCTCTATTTTTCATTGGTAGCCATGTAAAAATCATTCGAATCGGTTCACAATTGGAGAAGTAATCACATAAAAAACATACAAAAAAATATACAGACGAATCGAGACCCTTATCCTTTTTTTGGACTCGGTGGAAAATGACATAGATTTATAGAGTAATACTAGCTGACCCGGCAAACGTTGTTTTGCCATATAAATAAATGGCTATTAAAAAATAAGGGTTGATCGTAGAAGGGTGAAAATTGAGGATTGTATGTATTTTTGTATGTTGTATCATAAAAAAATAGAAATTAAAAATTTTGTCTAAAAAATAAAATAAACATTTTGGGGGTGGACTACCCCTAACATTTAGGGGGATGAAAAATAGATGTTGGCCGATTCTCATAGATACCGGATAAGCACAAAAAATTTCATCAAAATCGGTCAAGCCGTTTCGGAGGAGAATGGCAACGAAAACTGTGACACAAAAATTTTATATATTAGATATATAATAATAATTATAGATAAGTTTTTACAGATGGTATTTTGTTTTAATATCTTCCACAGATATAAAAGTAATACTAGATATGGTGTTGAACCATTCCAGCAATGAGAGTGAATGGTTCCTGAAGTCAATGCATCACGATGAATATTACAGCGATTGGTATATTTGGGATCACGGGCATCTCGACTCTTCGGGTGCTAAACAGCCACCTAATAATTGGGTAAATACGCTGTTATTTTTGTATAGGAGACAGATAGCTTATCTGTCTTGACGGATATCATGTTACTTCAGGTTATGTGATGATGCTGTCTAATACGGGGTACACACCGGGCTGAATGAACGGCTGAGAGAGATGGAGCTATACGCTTGTATAGATGCGTCTTCTTCCATTCGAAATTCCTTCGCCTTCGTTCATTTTGGTGTGTACCAGGTATGATATTGAATTGTTCTTGTCTGGCAATGGAATACGAGGTAAGATGAAAAGCTAGACTATGGATGTTCTGTCCAGTTCTTGTGTTTCATCCTTGCACAGAAAACCATACCAAATTCGGTAAAACAATTAGCGACATGTGTTCAGTTGGTGGTTAAAGCAAAGACATTGTACTATAAACATGACTGCGCACAGCAACTTTTAAACAAATTCAATTTAACCTGAACATAAGGTTATAATTGCTATGATACATCAAAACGGGCTGACGGAGAGGATTGTATTATAAATAGAGCATATTTATCTTTATTTCTTCTATAATCACAACAAAAGAAAGAGACCAAAACGCCGTGCAAGTGTCATATCGTTCAGTCCGGTTTTTGCGCCTAGTGTACAGTTATGTTTATAGTACTATATCTTTGTGTTAAAGCCACAGCGAAGCCTTTGAGTATACAGGTGGTTTATTTATCAGAGGCTGAAACCTATCATTATAAGTTACCCACTTAGATGGGACCAGCTCTAATGAAGTGCTTGATTACAGGTCAGTCTATTCAGAAAAAGCGCCTGGTCGTATTCTATCAGCCGGGATCAGTTTTACCTTCATCAGTTTAGTAGCGCTCAACCTGATTTGAACTTCAGAAGTCCTGTGGTTATTGATGAAATGAAGGTACGGTATTTTATATGATGCTTACTTAAAATAAACAAAATCCTGGTGTTGGTCTTCTGCTAATCCGCCTGTGGCGGTACTACCACTCTGTCAGGTATTCAACGGTGAAATAACGCTGATGGAAGAAGTTACTCTCTTATTCTATGGTTATTAATTGCCTATGTCCCATAATTTCACTGAAAATTTTGCCAGAAACTATTTTACTTTGAACTGGTTAAACAAATAATTTATGATCGATCAAAAAAAGATTTTTCAAATCGGTTTAGATTTGACGGAGTTGTGATATTGTTTATGAGGTAACAAACACAAATAAAAAGAAGAAAAAAACAGTCGAATTGAGAACCTCCTCCTTTTTCGTAAAGTCGGTCAAATAGTAAAAGTCCTGTCATTATCCCTGTTTTAATTTTTTACAATGTACTGTAAAAAATTAAATTTTATTACAGAATATATTAAAATTCTGGCTCGAAAAAGGAGTAGCTGGCTTCATGATTAGTTCAGTAAACCATTTATTTGAAGTAGACAGAGATATGTTTGGAGGAAGGTATCCTGATGAACCACCAAGTGGGAACCCGGCAATTAGCTGCAGCGATGATTATGGGTTTTTGATCCATGAGTATACTAAAGATCTCGATGAAACATATGACCTGATCTCACAGCTAAGGGAAGTATTTGATGCCATTAGTATTCGGGATAATATGACCAGGTATGTTAATATATTTTTAAGGGTAACCAAAGTTATCAAGTAAAAGATATACATTATAGCACAGTGTGACCTAAACCCGCACTTTACGCACGCTTTTCCGTGACTTTAATAGTCGATTTCTCTGAAGGATCGAATGTGAAATGAGGCGATTCGATAAAGAACTAAAGTCATCGACATAGTTCAGCAAATTATCTCACTGAAGTGGCAGTGGTCGAGTATAGTCTAAACCTTTCTTAACTGAATGCAATAAAGTCGCAAATAACGCCATGACCAAGGTAGAAGGAACAGTTGGCAAGCTAATATAAGACTTTAGTTGAATTGTGCATAAAAAAATTGCCAGGTAAAACAGAACTATGGACTGAAAGAGAGGAATCATGCAATTCTTTTTCTAGGGTTATGATGACTGCTACATCACCAACAGATATAAAACGAACAGTCAGATATTATGGTCAAGGCAATAACCACGGCGCCCACATTCCTATCAACACGGTCTTGATGGATGAACTTACCATGAAATCTGATGCCAGGGATATCAAGTACGCCATCGATAGATGGATAGCGTATAAACCTTTGACAAAACCAGCTACTTGGGTGGTAAGTGTTGTACTATTGTAAATACTGTGCAAGTATGATGGTTGACATTAATATTATCGGAGATCATTATCGGGACAGGGATTAAATGAATACCAGCTTGTATCCATAGACTTCGACCTTAATCTTACAAAAAGTACGTAAGAATGAAGACAAAGCCTACAGATACGTCTGTAACCTGTGACTTGAACTTTCTACAAAACAAATAAATGATATCAACTAGTTTTCCCATATCCAACATGATGGTCAGTTTACAGACGGTTTGAAACAAAGGCTGCATAGAAACTAGTCACTCATAAAAATTTCGATTATTTATCTTGACAAATAATTTGAAAAAGATAACCTGTTAATCGTTAAAGAGGAGATATGAATTGCTATTACATTCGTTCCATCACGACAAACGGCATGAGATAAGAGGAAAAAAATGGGGGAGACCTTTGCCCAGCAGTAGGATCAAATAGGTTGTTAAAAAAAACAATTAAATAATTTATAACGAAAGATGATTCTGATTGTTGATAATGACAAGCTTTTATTTAAATTGCCGTGTTAGTATCTATGTATGTGTGTTTGAATGCGTAAAATCTTGGAAGCTAAATTAGAAAGACTTTCTGACGTTCCAGTAGAGTAAAATTGTGTATACTTGGATATCTTCGGTGATAATGCAATAACATGGTACCATCGAGCTAACCTGATGATGGAGCCTGGCTTTAAGGACTGAAACTCCATAATGGTAAATGGTAGGACAGACGAATTTCGCGTTGTATGTATTGTTATCGTTAGTATTTTTCATTACACATGATATTAAGTACTAATAAAATGACGTCTTTACAAAAAGGTTGAGAAAAATTTTTGTTAATTTATTAATTGAATGCGTTCAGATGGGGAATCACGACAAATCCAGAATTTCTTCAAGGTTCCGAGGCCAACTGGTGGATGCTTTCAACATGCTTGTCTTACTTCTACCAGGAATTGGAATCACTTACATGGTACTGTATTATTAGAGTTACCTTTTTAAGAATCTATTTTCATATTTAAGACTCCGTTATGAAAATTTTATGAGGAGTAAAATTAATAGCGTTCGCTGAAAATCGTTATGTTTTATACATATACGAGTATTATGTTTTGATTATGTTATATACATAGACACAAATTTGGTATTCTTGAGTATCTTCGGTAACAATGCAATAATATGGTACCATAGAGCTGACCTGGTGATGGAACCGGGATTAATGGACTGGAACTCCTTAATGGCAAATGGTAGGGTAGTCAACGTAAGTATTGGTAAGTAAAGTAAGTGTAACTTACTTTGGGATAGTAAGGCAAATCTGGTGGAAATTGCATGCTGTATTTTTGTAGAATTTTGGTTTAAAAATGTGCACCGCGCCTTTTTTTATCGACTTCACAAAAAAGGAGGAGGTTCTCAATTCGTCGGTCGTATGTTCAGCGATTACTCAAAGTTGCCTGAACCGATTTGGAAAATTCTTTTTTAAGCTATTGCATAGCTTCTATCGCGGGCCTTGAGCGTGGAGACCGAATCCAGAAATTCCGTAACGAAAATAAAACCTAGCACCCCAACGAACCTCATCTTTTAAGCCTTAGCGTAGTAGAAATAAGGTCGTCTTTGGTTTAACACATCATTCAATTTAATGGTAAAACTTTGATTTTGTCTTCCCGTTCCTTTTTTGTTTCAAAGGGTACAATTCTCAGGTGGTCCCATCTAAATTTAAACGAAATCGGTCGAGCCGTTTATAATATATCAACATTTGTATTACGATACATTAACATACCTGGGGCCTTATTCAGTATGACCATTTTAAAGTTTTACCGTGCCGTGTTACGTTATCTCCGCGTTATGGTATTCTCTATGCCAATTAAAACGCGGTCGGGTAAGGTTATGAGCGCGTTTTAAGCTGTCAAAATATCGTGACGTATGAGGACGTGTAACGCGCGCGTTTTGTATAATTTACCTATCGTGTGGCATACAGAATACAATTTTTCAATAACATAACGTGGCGCGTTAAGGAACGCGTTATCTCATTGGTCTTACTGAATAAGGCCCCTGGACGACATACTAACTACTAGCACAGATTATATAATAGTTACTTTGTCTACTGGCTACTTTGACTAGCGCGACGTTTGAAGTCGGTTCTTTTAGTTTTTTAAACTATCTTAAATTATTGTCATTTTCATTATTGTCAATTTTCATTTGAATAACAACTTATAGCTAGATTTGTCAACCGACTTCCCAAAAAGATGGAGGTTCTCAATTTGTCTGTATAATTTTTTTTTTGTGTATGTCACGGGATTACTCCGTCAATTGAGAACCGATTTGAATGATTCTTTTTTTAATCGGTAGGGTTTGTTTTCGAGGTGATCCCATTGTAATTTCATCAAGATCTGATAAGTATCTCCAGAGATATGACGATAAACGTCTCAAACTTGCTACTGAAACTGACTCGCGCGGAATGGAAGTCGGTTGTCTTAGTTTTTAAAATATTTTAATTTTTATCACCCTATTCATTGCAAGATAAGGACCTAAGGTCTTAAAATAATGCCGTTTAAAGTTGAACTCTGAAGTATTAATAAGACCACATGTATTATATTTTACCGTATATATATATTTTTTTTTTTTTTTTTTTTTATGTTTGTTCGGAGATAACTTCGTCATTTATGCACCGATTTTGATTATTCTTTTTTTGTTCGAAAGGAGATATCCCAAGTGTGGTACCATGGTAATTTTATCGAGGTCTGATAAGTATCTCCAGAGATATTGAGATAAACATCTCAAAATTGGTACTGAAAATGAACATTGAAGTCGGTTCTTTTTTAGTTTTTAAACGATATTATTAGTTTATTTGTGAGTATAACTTGTTTGTAGTCTCAAAACTTGTACTGTAAGTTATCAAAAGTTTTGATTAATAACAGAAGTAAATACATTTTATGATCTACAGTAAGTAATTTTAGAAGGTTTATTTTCAGATAGTAAACAAATTTTCATTAATATTCCATTAAACCAAAAGTTAGTACAGGGTAATATCAATTAAGAAGTTTTAGGTCTAACGTTTAGAACAAAGTTAGGTCTCATTACAAAGTTAACTAAAATGAATCATTAAAGTGTGCTTTGGAAATTAATAATTTACCCAATTATTGCTAATTATTTAAAAGTACTGAGATAGATTAATAGTAATTATTTATTAAACAGAATTCAATGTATTTTCATTCTATGGTTTTTAGCCGACTGTCAATGACGTGCTTGTCATTTTCAGTTCTAAGAGATACTCAAAATAATTACAATGGGACCAAACGGGAAATATACTCTTTCAGAAATAAATAATTTTCCACATCGGTCATGAGGTAACAAAAAAAACAGGCGAATGGAGAACCTTTAAAAAGCGACAAAGGCCCGGTTATGGCATCGGCCCAGCGATCGTGAGAGGTCGTGAGTTTGATCCCCCCATTGCATTATTGACGTGTGCCCACTCCAGGCACAATCATTGGAGGGGTTAACAAGAATATATTAGTAATGTTCAACCAACATGGCTAGTAAACATTTTAAAACAAACCTCCTTCCTTTAAACCGACTTCACAAAAAAGTAGGAGGTTCCCAATGCGACTGTATTTTTTTTTCAATTTGTTTTTTTTGTTCTTTTTTTATGTTTGTTACCTCAGAACTGCGTCAAATCTTAACTGATTTGAAAAGAAAACATTTTTTGCTTGACAGATAATGCCTCCCGTTTGGTGTCCCTTTCAAATTTTATCGATCTACGACTATTATCTCCGGAGATATGGAGATAAACAATATAAGAAAATTAGTATACTTAGATGACATGATTGTAACTAGCCAGTACTTTGACTATCGCGGCACGTGAAGTCGTTTTTTTCGTGTTATATTATCAATTTTTTTTAGTTAATTATTTCTATTAAGTTGGTCAAAAAAGAGTGTTTAACCTAGCTAGACCTAAAAATCTCCATCAACTTCTGAACGGAATGGCCTGCTGCCACAAATTTCCAACGACTACGGCTCGCAATTCGACCAAACTATTGACTAACCCCATGTCAACATTAAATGAGCCCTTACATTATTCAGGTTAAGGTATATATACCGTACATCTCGAACACTATATGGTCCGTTGCTGAAAAGTCGAGGATGATAAAAATAAAATTAATAAACATCTTCAATAAAAGGTTGTAATCACCACAAAAGAAAGGGACATACACCGTGCAAATGTCGTCTCTTTCTGTCTTGTTTTTGCGCCTAGTGCACAGTCTTGTTAATAGTACAATGTCTTTGTTATTATCCTATGCTAATCACACAGGGCGAAGAGATCGGCATGGTCAACGGGTATGTTCCTTGGACTGAGACGGTAGATCCAGTGGCTTGTAAGACTGATGATCCCGTGAACTACGTGGCAGTATCCCGGGATCCCGCTAGAACACCATTTCAGTGGAGTAATACGAAGAATGCAGGTTGGTTAACGAGTTTGCTTACATAACGCTACTTTATAAGATCCCTTTTTAACCGACTTCAAAAAAAGGAGGAGGTTTCTCAATTCGACCGTATATATATATTTATGTTTGTTCGCGGATAACTTCGTCGTTTATGAACCGATTTTGATTAATCTTTTTTGTTCGAAAGGAAATATCCCAAGTGTATTACCATGGTAATTTTATCGAGGTATGATAAGTATCTCCAGAGATATTGAGATAAACATCTCAAAATTGGTACTGAAAATGAATAGCGCGGCATTGAAGTCGGTTCTTTTTTAGTTTTTAAACGATATTATAGCGTAAAAGATCGTTCTAAAATTTCCATTTTTAACCTTGCATAATGAACTTAATAAGCCGATACTTGTAATTCATTTCAGTCGCTGCCCTATATCTCTATAGCTACTGACCCAGCGACCCTTTTGAATATTTGCGTCTCCACATGAATAAAATACTTGTTCCTGACGTCACTAGGTTAACAGGGCGTTCAAACGCCATGACTTTGTTCTGCGAGTACTTTGTACATTTTTAATGTGTGTTTGTGGTAAAACGTTTTATGGTTTTTGCTTAACCCTGGCCTTTAGGTTGTTTTTAGAGAGCGTTTGTTACCTTAAACTACAAAAGAAAGGTAAAAGTCCTCAGCTTTCAGAAATCAGGTAGGTACTTACGTATACTTATACACTTCTACTCATGCGGACTTATATATATTATTTTTTCCCTAGAAGGTGTACAACAATAAATTTGAAAAATGTGATCCCTGGTTCCATTAACTACATAAGCAAAATACACCTAGAATAATATAATTAATTGAGCAATCAATCGCCACTTTACTCGATATGATTTTTACATCAGCTAGGCTATTCTGTAAGCTATCTCGACAGCGGAATCCGCGGTGAGATTCGAATTTCGTACTTTGAAATTCAATCGCATCACGTTCGCAATACGGTGGAATTTCGTTATACGAAATTCAAATCTCACCGCGGATTCCGTTGTCGAGATAGCTTACAGAATAGCCTAGCTGAAACTAAATTGGTCTTCACTTTCCACACATCAATTTCTACGCGGGCAAAGCCACGGGGCCTAGCTAGTATTAATATATACAAGTATTTGATGTTATTGATTTAATTTAATTTAATTTAAACAGGAATATAACGTGACTTACGTGATGTCAATATAGCGATTGACGATTGTTAATTTTTAATCAATAAATAAAATATAAGTATGAGATTTTTTTATAAAATAAAACCGGCAAAGTCGAGTTGGACTCGCCCACCGAGGCTTCCGTACAAACGTTGGTATGCCCACTTAAGCTAGACCTCTAAATTGTATGAACGCTCATATAAATCAGAGGCCTTTATTAATTGGCTAAAACTATGTATATATGGGGACACACTCTAATTTTCAACTTTTTTTATTTTTTGGATTTTTTCCTTTATTTTTGCTATAAGACCTTGTGCTTCTTGCCAAATTTTATGATTCTAGGTCAACGGGAAGTACCTTATAGGTTTTCGACCCAAAACATATAGGGTACTTCCGATCGACCTAGAATTGTCAATTTTGGTCACAAGCAAGGTCTTATAACACAAGCAAAGGAATAATTCCGAAAAATAAAAAACGTTGAAAATTAGGGTAAATTTTGGTACTTACAAGTTTTCGCGAAAATCTAAATTTGGCCATATCTTTTTATCGTGCTGGCCCAGGACATTGATTTTTATAAACTTAATAGATACTATAGACATCAGTATCTGGTATACATTTCAACTTGCTCGGTCCACCCGGTCCTGAGAAAATCAGTGGTGACACACGGACAGATGGACAGACAGACAAACAGACGGACAGACGAACAGACAGTCGGACAGACAGACAGACAGACAGACAGACAGACAGACAGACAGACCGACAGACGGACAAGAAAGTGATCTTATAAGGGTTCCTGTTTTACCTTTTGAGGTAAGGAACCATAATAAGTACTTATTTGATGTGTTACGTCTTTACTTACTATCGTGACGATATGATTTTGAATAAAAAAGTAAACATACAAGAAGAAATAAAGGTACGACTACATCGCGGCGTCCTGCGTCCGCGTGCGCATTCGGTCGGTAAAATACTACTGCGCTATCTGATAGCCGCCTAGATCGCGCGCGCAAGACGCCACGGTGTGGCCATACCTTATGTGCTCGCATGTATGACACACTTTACTTCGCTGACGTGTATAATGTATACCTGAATACACGGGGAATTGACTAGATTATCTGTAATCCTATAATCTTCCTACGTAACTTACTCTCGAACGAGCTAAATTTGCATTACTTTGGGCTGTATGAATAAAATGGCAACACTTTATGGTAAACGTTTGTAATGCTGATAAGGCGGTAACGGTCTTAGAATTTCAATTATCCTGAATCCTAAGTACATTTTTTTTAAGCAATTTTGGCACTTAGTATAGTTTCAAGTTAAAAAAATTGCCGACTCCACATGCCGTATTTCATTTTTTGCTGCTTGTTGCGCTGTTTTATTAAATACCTCTGAAGTTTTTGTTGTAGGTACTCTTTTCAACAAAATGCTAATCGTTTTTAACCGACTTCAAAAAAAGGAGGAGGTTTCTCAATTCGACCGTATATATATTTTTATGTTTGTTCGCGGATAACTTCGTCGTTTATCGAACCGATTTTGATTATTCTTTTTTTGTTGGAAAGGAGATATCCCAAGTGTAGTACCATGGTAATTTTATCGAGGTCTGATAAGTATCTCCAGAGATATTGAGATAAACACCTCAAAATTGGTACTGAAAATGAATAGCGCGGCATTGAAGTCGGTTCTTTTTTAGTTTTTAAACGATATAATAATTTGAAACAATCCTTAAAAAGTTATATTGTGTGGCCATCAATGAAAATAAACAATTATTTACTTAACGTCGACTAACACGTGACATGAAACGTGTGTGTATATTATGGAGAACACGGATTTTTCAAGATTTTGAATTGCTGGTACAGGTATCTCAAAAATAGTGGTCCGCGTGCGAGGGCGCGATCTGATTTTCAATTATTTTCTGATCGCCGTAGATCGCGTTTGGTTTGAACAAGTCGGTACGAATACTACTGCACTATCTGTACCCTTAATACGAGTTTTCATCGTAAACGCTTTTGACAGATCTCACATAGTTTTCGAGTTATTCTGGCTCCCTGATTGGTCTAAATTTAGTTAAGTGTAGTAACCACTAGAGGCGCTATACTGTTTCTCATACAAAATTGTTCGATAAACGATATCGAGTTTGGTATGAAAACTCGTACTAGGGGTACTGATCGAGCCCGCGCACGTCGATGCAGGACGCCGCGTTGTGACCGTTAAGCAAAAATTTGTAGGAACAATTTTGTCTCACCCATTTTATGGTAATACTTACCGATTTAAAAAAATGCAAAAACACCACAATTTACGAAATTTAACCTTGAAAATATTTTTTTGCACATGTGGGATCGATGTAGACTCTTAGGCTGGGTTGCGCACCATCTTACTTTACCCGTTAACTACAACTATAACCGGTGTTTTTGTATGGAGTTTGACTAATTTTTGACGTTTTTTATAGTTAAAGTAAGATGGTGCAACTCATTAATAATCGGCTTAATATTTCATTTATAATGATGTTCCTAATAGGGCGGTGTTTTATCTCCTCTCCTATTTGCCATTTTTATTAACTCCATATCTCAACATATCTCTTCTTCCTACCACCTCTATGCAGACGATCTCCAAATTTACTGTCACGCGCCCCGGAATCAAATAGCAACTGCTGTAGAACGTGTAAATGCCGACTTACGCTGTATATCTGAGTGGAGCGAATCCCATGGTCTGAAAATTAACCCGGATAAAACGCAAGTCCTTAAAGTGGGCAGTTCTAGAACTGTGTCAAAAACCAATCGAAGCATTCTACCGCATGTCGTTTTAATGGGGTGACTATCCCTTACAGTGAAACTGTCAAGAACCTGGGAGTATTATTCGATCAGCACATGTCTTGGGGTCCTCAGTTGACTGCTGTCAGTAACAAAATGTTTGCAGCCGCGGGTGCACTGCGAAGATTACGAAATTTCTTGCCTACTGCCACTAAAGCTGCGCTTGCACAGTCTCTTCTTCTTCCTATTCTTGATTACGCCAACGCCGCCTATCTGGACATCACTGAGGAACAGCTAAACAAGCTCGAACGACTCCAAAATTTTGCGATTAGGTTCATATTTGGCCTACGCAAATATGACCACGTCTCCGAATTCCGTTCAAAGCTAAAATGGCTACCCATCCGCCTCCGCCGCAATGCTCATATCCTTACCCTCCTGTTTAATATTTTGTTTAATCCTACTTCTCCTCTCTACCTTAAAGACCTCTTCCAATTCCTACACACTTCGAATTCTCTCTCTTTACGGTCTTTAGAGACTCATACATTGTTGATGCCTAGTCATCATAGCTCGTTCTACGATAAATCGTTCGCAGTACGAGCTGTAAGGCTCTGGGATGCGCTACCAGTTGAAGTAAGACGTTGCCAGACCATTACTACATTCAAAGAACGTGTCAAAGCTCACTATCTCTCGTAAGATTAAATTGCTACCTACTGTTTTTTTGTTTTCTCTCCTTGTTATATTTATTTATATAGTATATGTATTGTTTATTGATAAATATATTATTTATGTATTATATGTATCTGCAGTGTAGTGTTTATGTATTTACTTATTTATTTTAGTTAAGGTATTTAACACCATATTTACCCCGCCATGTTCATTAAACAAATCCTCATTACACAAAGGTTGTCTGGAAGAGATTGCTCTCAGCGATAAGACTGCCTTTTGTATCACTTATTTGTGAATGTTTACTTAAGTTTTTTAATGTTTTCTGAATGGTGTTCAATAAAGAGTTATTCTATTCTATTCTAATATTTCTACCAATTTTCAGCTATATGCGAATGAATGTAAGCTTACCTATTTTTAATGGTTTCTTACCTCATAAGAAAAGAAGAAACTCTTATAGCATTTACTTTGTCGGCTATCTGTCCGTCTATCCACCTGTATGTCTGTGCATCTATCCGTCTGTCTGTCTATCCGTCCGTCTGAGTGTCCGTCTGTCATGACCCTTATTCCCATGAACGCGTAGAGTTATAAAGATGAAATTTATATCAAATACGACGGTCTATTATATATATATATATATATAAATCAAATTTCAACGCGTTTAATAGATATGACGTTTATGATCGTTTATTTATGTCGCATATTTTCGCACTATTTGCGTTTTCACGAGGGAATCAAACCTATAGGTACTTTCCATTGACTTAAAATGATGAAATATGGCGAAAAACAAGGTCTTACTAAACAAGATCAATTATAAATACTATATGTGATCTTGTTTAGTTTATTCTACTATCACAAATCTGTGCCAAAAGTATTATAACTGTATTAGATTGGTATCTCAATTGACGTCATTATAACGGTTCTGGATTTTTTTTGGATTGATGGATTCTTCTTATTTTTGGAAGGATAGTTTGGCTGAATTTTTATCGCGACCAAGTTCATTACTTTCTATAATATTCAATTAAAGAATTAGATTGGGCAATTTCGGCAATTTGTTTTTCTCCTACCTTTCACGTAGCGATCTATTTTATTCTTTTGGAATCTCACTTTATTATATTATACATTTGAAATAACTGGCCAAGTGCAATTCGAACTCGCACTCGTAGGGTTCCGTAACACAGTTAAGTATACCATAACTATGATTTTTCGTAACTACAAAATTAACTTTGTTTTTCATAGTGTTTGTATGAAAAACAAGTTATCTTTGCGGTCGCCATATCTCTAAAACTGCTTACTTTATCTCGTTCAAACCATTTTTGTTGTTAGTTTTTATTGAGATCTACAGCATATATTTTTTTTAGATTTTTCACTCCCATACTTTAAAAGTAAGAGGGGGGGGACACACATTTTACCACTTTAGAGGCGCCTATCTTTCAAATGATTGACTTTGAGGAAAAATTATTTTAGAAAACTCAATGTCATTTTTAAAGACCTATCCATAGACACGTTAGGTTTGAAGAAAAAATTTTTTTTTGTTTCAGTTCCATGTATGGGATGCCCCCCTTAAACTTTTATATTTTTTATTTTTGTATAAAAATCGGAAAGCGGTTAACAGAATACATCTATCTACCAAGTTTCAATTCTGTAGTACTAACAGTTTCGGAATAAAATGGCTGTGACATACGGACGGACAGACAGACAGACAGACATGACGAATCTATAAGGGTTCCGTTTTTTGCCATTCGGCTACAGAACCCTAAAAATGGATGGCGTATAACAATGTACATTTTATTAATAATTGATGATTGATTGATTCGATGAAAGATTGATTGAAACTGTCGATTATATTATAGATTCCATTAAAACCCTTCAAAAGACCAGGCTAGGCACAATTTCTATAACTTTATTAATAATTATGCACATATTAATTTCATAAACATTGATTTAGGTTATTTTTACAAACTTACTATCCTACTTCCTACTATAATATTATGAAGACCAAAAGTTTGTGTGTAGATTTGTTACTTTTTCACGCTAAAACTACTCCACCGATTGAGCTGAAATGTTGTATGCAGATAGCTTAGACCCTGGCATAACACATAGAATTATTCCGATATTCCTACGGGAGCAAAGTCTTAGCGAGTAAAACCGCGCGGCATAGCTATTACAGATATAAAAATAATAACACAACATCATTGTCAAATAAACAATATTTAAATAAAACCTAAACAAGCCAGGGTTCAAGCTACTGGTGTTAAGGGCTGCAGAGAGAGGAACCTTCTGACGATTCGTGCCGTGTCAAGGAGTACTGCTTTCTGTGTCTGATAATATATTAAAATAATAATAATTATTCGTTACTTGATGTATAAATATAAATCATAAAATATAATTATTGTGATAAATAACATAACTATATCATTAATAGTACATATTTCTTACATAATCGTATACATTATAGTTTTTTACTTAATATCTTATAGGCTAGCGTTTGACCACTATCTCACCTGTTGGTAAGTGATGATGCGGTTGAAGATGGTAAGCACGCTAGGCCTAGAATGGGAACTGGCTCTCAAGGATAGCTGCCGGAATACAGTAGATGTTTGGCAACAGATTTTCTAACTTGAAGGTGGTAGCTGGCCAGGCGGACACTATATAGTGTCCTATCACCATGCGGGGGTTGTTGGTTTCTTAACGATGTTTTTCTTTCACCGGAGGACCACTGTGAAAAGCGCACATACATTTTTCGATAGAAAAAACCATTGATGCACGGCGGTTTCAAGTCGGTACCTCTAGCATCAAAGCCAACCGTTCTCCCAATTACGCCACCGGGCCCTCAAGAATAAACATAAGATTATACGAATGACAAATAATGATTTGTAACCATGTTTTTAATAATCGATTAAGATTTTGCTCATCTGATATCTAAAGTACCATCGTCACAGATAATGGTCAAATGCATACAAGTAGGTACTAAATGTTTGTATGAAGTACTTAGTTGATATAGGAAACAAAAGCAACATCTAATTTGTCGAGATTGCGCTCATTAATTAGTTATTTTTCTCTAAGGATTTTCACAAAACGACTTCACCTGGCTGCCAGTGGCCGATGGTTACGAATACTTGAACGTCGACAACCAGAAATCAGCAGTGCGGTCGCATTACCACGTTTACAGAACTTTGACGAATTTGCGCATGAGACCGGCTTTCAAACTCGGAAGATACGAGTCAATTTCGCTTAGCAATACTGTCTTTGCGTTCAAAAGGTAATTTTAGCAGAATTATGAACCTGAAGAAAACAACGAGTTTTGTTATCCACTGAAGCTTTTGTTGGTTGTTTTCTAATACAAAATATTTTTTTTAAACAAAATTTTTATTACTAAACTTTTTTTAAAACTAATTTATTTTAAAAAAATATATTTATTTTTCATTACAATGAGTCTATTTAGTCTATTTTTCTTCATCAAGTACTAGAGAATGAGATACTTAGAGGTTTTGTTTAATGGTCTAATGCACAATATTTATAAGTTATAATACACCACTAAATATTAACTTCCAAAAACATTTTAAAGGCAATTGCAGGAGAGATTACCAATGATGAGCGTTGTCAGGATTTTTTTTGTCACTTATTTTTCACGAAGTTATTGAAGTTTGTTTTTCCCAAAAATCCGTACAAATTTATGGACACAGTACTAGAAATACTACAAATAAGTATCGTACTACGTTTCATAGTCGTACTTTCTCGCTCACACACGCCAAAACTATCATCATTGATTCATTGACCAATTATTATACCGTTTTTGGGATAGTCAATTTATGTTTTATTTAGATTCTGCCAATTTAGATGTGTTCAGTACCAGTCACACATACACAGATAACAAAATTTTTTTTGCCGATTACAATTATGTGGTGTATAGGTAAACCTCTAGCGACCTTAACATCATCATTATCATCACTAAATTAATGTGCATTTACATAGCTCTAAAAGCTCTTACACGACATGCCACATCAAATTTTTAATATTTTTTACAGATGGTATAATGATGACACTTACATCGTGGTTATGAACGTAGGAAAGACGTATCAGGTTGTCAACCTGACGGCTTTTGACTTGGTCTTCGGACAGCTTGAGGTTGAAGTCAGCAGCGTTCTTTCTTCGAGGACCTCAAGGTAATATTAGTTTGTTACTTGGGAATATAATAAGCAGGTACTAACTAGTATAAAAAAAAATGTTTAAGACAAAATATCATCCTTGTTTGGTTTACTTTGTTCTAGCTGCGATCCGTGGCTTCGTCCGCGTGAAAAAGTATTCGTATGCCAAATTTCATCTAAATCAATCCAGCCGTTTTCACGTGAAGTAGTAACAAAAAATACTTTCTATGTGTTAGAATGTACACTAATTTGTAATATTTGTTTGCCTGATGGCTCAGAATATGTATAGAAACTTTATCTACAATAACATCAGTACCCTTAGTACGAGTTTTCATCGTAAACGCTTTTGACAGATCTCACATAGTTTTCGACTTATTCTGTCTCTCTGATTGGTCTAAATTTAGTGAAGTGTAGTAACCACTAGAGGCGCTGTACTGTTTTTCATACAAAATTTGTTCGATATACGATATCGAGTTTGGTATGAAAACTCGTACTAAGGGTACAGTGCAATTTTTCTATGATCACTTATATTCTGACAAATAAACTAATTCTATTCTATTATTTTCTAAACATCCATACAACCTACTATACTCACCAACTTAACTTAATTAAAAGCATCTAGATGTAGATCTTGTTTATGTAATGTATATATATATTTACATGTATGTTTGTGTATACACGTGTATTTATGTATATCTATAACTATATAAATAACAAACGATTAAAATAGATACACCACCGTCCGTCACAGTCTCGCAATATTAATCTCAGTTTGGTTGTCTGGAAGAAATCGCTTTAAGCGATAAGACCGCCCTTTGCATTACGTAGAATAAGTATTTTCCTCTGGTATATTTCTGTAATTATTGGTGTGCAAATAAAGTGTTTATCTATCTATCTAGATGGCGCTAAAGCTTATTGCATCGTTCTCCTTGTTAATGAAATCCTAAATCGCGCAAACGATATTTTCCTGGATGTTAGTACCTGATTGATACACTTGTTTCACTATTAAAATTTGTAATTTCTATAGAAACATTTCGCATATAAAATATTAGTAGGATATTTCCCGGATGTATTTATTGTATTCACCTCAATAAAAATTATTCAAATACCTATTACGACTTCTTTAGAGACCGTAAAGCCCTGGATCACCCTGTGTATAGAAAAGAGGTTGTTCTAAAATGGTTCGTGTAATGTTACCCGGCCAATGTATTGCCCTTTTCAATCGACTTCCAAAAAGGAGGAGGTTCTATATTATTCGTGTTTATGTTTTTTTTTGTATATTTGTTACGCAAATTCTCGGTTATTTTGAACCGATTCAAATGATGTTTTTTTGCGAATTGTGATCCCATTATAAAATTAATTGAGAACTGAAGAGTATCTCTAGAGGTATGGAGATAAACACCTCAAACATGCTACTGAAAACCGACATTACAAAAAAGGAGGAGGTTATCAATTCGCTTGTATTGTTTTTAGTCCTTAAACTATCTCAATTTTATCTTGAGAACTTGGTGGATACACGGCCGTGTCTCATTAAAGGTATAATACGGACACACCGCCGCGTCCTACGTGCGCGATCTAGGCGGCGATCAGATAGCTCAGTAGTATTTGTGCCGACTGGTTCACACCAAACGCGATCAGAAAACAATTGAAAAGTACTGAGATCGCGCCCGCAGAGCCCAGGACGCCGCGATGTGGCCGTATCTTTAATGTCGACCCTGTCATCTGTTTCTACCTAATGGAATACTTCTTTTTTTTCAGTGACAACCTTCCTGCTGAGTTTTTGGATTTAGCTGCTGATGAAGCTTTAGTATTAAGAATGCAAGTTTAATTTTCTATAAGTCTATTGAGTGATCTATCAATTTTGAGTCACATTAGTAGGGCCATGTTTTTTTACTCCCAAAAGGATAATATGTATCCCTTGAAAAAAACTAATAAATGGCTTATAGTTTCTGAATTTTCCATATTGGCTCACTTTGATGAATTACCGGTATAATATCTTGTAATAATAATTTATGATAATTTATGTGTTTTTATTTCATGTGTAATGTTTTTAAAAAAATATCTCTCTATACGTTATTATTCCTTAAGGTGAAAATAAATGTTACACTGAAAACCTTCCATCGTCTTTTAAAATTATTACAATATTAATTATTAATGTCATGAACTTTGGGTACTTAAACATACAAGTTACAATGATATTGCATTAAAATAATGTTAATTAATTATTAACTAGCTGTGCCCAGCAGCTTCGCCCGCGTAAAAACACTTGTAATAATTTTTAACGTTTCTTTTATATAAATCTTTTCCTAACAATTACAAGCACAACAAAAAAGAATT
Organism: Cabera pusaria; assembly: GCA_954871355.1. NCBI lineage: Eukaryota > Metazoa > Arthropoda > Insecta > Lepidoptera > Geometridae > Cabera > Cabera pusaria. Next base: position 25,949,225 of record OX940887.1, read on the forward strand.
AGCCAAATCAATCTATGCACCCGTTTTTATGTTATAGCGTGACCAAGGGAAAAGGTATTAATTTTTAACCGACTTCACAAAAAAGGAGGAGATTCTTAATTCTAAGTTATTAAGAAGAAATTATTAAAATACAGATTAAGTTACTAATGTATTAGGTAAGTATTATATTTGTGCGTTACAAAAACATCTAGACTTCTATCAGTCAAACATTTCTATCAGTTATATTAGAGTCTAGAGTTAATTATGACTCATTGTCATGCCTTTCAAAAATAAAAATGTCTCAATATAAATAACATGTGTGTATTCATAGATATGTCTTATTCAATAACATGACACAGCGTCACGATAAGGTTGTTTATCTGCTAGCTATCGACACCTAGCGGACCAGATAACGATAGTTCAGTTATGTGTCTAATGCCATAGATTGCTGAGTGGCAGATGATGAGATAGCATAGCAGTGACATGAGTCAAGGCATAGAAATATGAATAAATTATTCCTATTTCTATGAGTCAATATTTCTATGGGTCAAGGTGATGAAGGATATATTTCTCATAATTGTTTTAAATAGGTACTAGGCACTAGGCTATAAGTAACATGTGAGATTCATGAATAGGTCTAAAACGTGGTAGACAGTTTATGCATAAGACCTCGCATTTTCCACTAAAAATACATAAGATTATTCTTATTGATTTTAATGATAAGTACCAATTTTGTGGCATGAAACCAAGCCTTGAAAATATATCGGAACCATTCTCAAAAACGTCGCTACTAACTAAAAGGTGAGGTAGTGGTCAAACGGTAGTCTTATATATATATATATATATTAACTAAATAAATAAATAAACCTGCCAAGTGCGAGGTGGACTCGTACACGAAGGGTTCCGTGCCACGGTACAATATTGATAAAATATAGTGCGAAAAATGCGGCATACACGTTTCTTGTATAATAACTTAGTCATTTTATTTAATGCCATGATAATACACACTTTGTGTAAATTTCAAGTGTCTATAAGTCTCTTACTGTTCATGTGATATTGCTAGAAATGCCGAAAAAACTAGTTTCTTGTAGTGGGTAGTTGGGGACCGAGCGTGTTTTAGTTACAAGTGGCAGGAACATATTATATCGATGTTCTGTCTGACTTGCTACCTTGGTGATAAACAACTTTTTGTAGCTTACCACCATCAAGGTGAAAATCTGCCGCCATAACCTCACGGGTTCCGGGAGCACACAGCTCTTGATAGTTAGTTATATTCTAGGCCTAGTGTGTTCACCATCTTCAACCACCAGGCGAGAGTGGTCAGTGTCGGTGGTCTAATTAAAAAAATATATACATTGAGTAACAATTTAGATGTGTTTGTTTTTGATATAGATATTGAATTTCTGAAGTGTTATTCTACTTTCTCGATACCTATCTATTGAATCGCTTCATCAAATAATTACGTCGAGTACCTATATCTAATTATTAGCACGAGCTTCCTGTTAATACTTATTCTGTGATCCACTTCAAATTGTTTGTTTTCTGTAAAGAGTTTCAAGTGGGAAAATATAAAAACACCTACAACAAAACATGTTTGTCTTATGAAGTTCCACTTTGTTATCGGAATAGATAACATACGTACTGACAGACAGACAAACACTCAGATACAGTGTAACGTAACGCAATGTTGCGTTACGGAGCGCCTGATAGAAATGGAACCTACATGAGGAAATATGAACACGAGATTACATTAATAGTTATATATTGAGTCCAAAACACTTAATAAATAAAAAAGGCCAAGTGCAAGTCGGACTCGCACTAGGGTTCCGTACCACACTACAGTATCTTATAAGATCGAGCAAAAAATACCACTATCATTTTTCGCCAGCAAAAAATAATAATTAATAAACATTTTATTTCTTATAACGCCATCTAACATCTAACAAAGGAGTTAGGGATCGACATTTCAATATAACGCCATCTATGGGACTTTTACCTAACTAAACGTTCATAGATGGCGTGAAATGCCGAAAAAAACACGTTTCTTGTATGGGGACCTCTATTATTTTTAACTTTATTCTGTTTTTAGTATTATTATTTATTAATTTATTATTTTTGTTAGAAATACATCATCTGTGAAAATTTCAACTGTCTAACTATCACGGTTCATGAGATACTGCCTGGTGACAGACGGACAGACAGACAGACAGACAGACAGGCAGACTGACAGACAGACAGACAGACAGACAGACAGACGGACAGCGGAGTCTTAGTAATAGGGTCCCGTTTTACCCTTTGGGTACGGAACCCTAAAAACCTACAATTTAACTTTCTACAAACGTTCTTCGTAATCTTCCGGCCCATCATATCCTTGCAAATCTGTTAGCCATCATTATCATCGACAGCTGGATACAGGTTGTTGACCCTCAGCATGCAAAACAGTCACGGAAACGAGCCAGAGATTCATAGGATCCCAGAGTGTTGACAGCAGCAACGCAGCCTCGGCCAAACTCCACTCCTCTCACTGCCGTAGCCATTGTTACAGGAGTAGCCATAAAGCCCACGTCCCGTTGGCGCAGTGGTGAAGACGGAGAAAAGTCCTGAAGGCGACAATTACGTCAAAGCGACCCTGGATTCAATATCATTCCATTCCTTATTATGAATATTAATTTCTTTTGTTAATTACTTCCTTTTCCATATTATTTATTTAATAAACATACGTAGACCCTCTGATTTTTCTCTGTCCTTTTCAATTTTTAAAATCGTTCCATCATTCGATTAATAAAAAGGTCGTTTTAATATAAAAATGTATGAATGATGACAAAAATGGATGAGGCGATTCAAGATCAACAGTCTGGAATATATTTTTTTAGCGAAACGTGTTGATTAGTCCATATGTTTACAGCCGGTGCTGATTGGTGGATATAATGTATGGCTTTTAGGCCTAGCTGTGATTGGCTGACGCTTCCGCAGCCATATTTGTATACATGCTAATGTGTCATGTCAACTGCTGTCATATTAGCTACGAGAAACAAAAGTTTCACTTGCATCGTGGTTTCATTAAAAACCACACTATTTTTATATTTTATAGTCTCTTCATTTTTTTTTTTTCATCATCAGCCTATTTCTTTCCACTGCTGGATATAAGCCTCACCTATGGCACGCCAATTAGCTCGATTTTCAGCTCTTTAGTCTAGCGTTGAATTTATCGCGCCTTATCAACACCGATATTATAAATGCGAAGGTCAGTTTGTATATTTGTTTGTTTGCTTGGGACTTCTTCACGGTGAATCGGCTGGATCGATTTAGCTGAAATTTGGCACAGGAATAGCCAGTATCATGGATTAGGCTATAGGTTACTTTTTAACGCCGGCGAAGCCGCGGGGCACAGCTAGTCTTATAAATAATACTTATCTAAAAAATATTGAAAACCCATTACTTTATCTAACTTTTTTCACAACACAATTGTTATAAATAGAAATAACATGTTTTATACTTTCAATTATACATAGTGAATAGTTACGGCAGGTGGAACACGGATATATACGATGATTTTAAATTGATTCGATATTTATTATCTAAACTAGTATTAAAAAGAGGAAAGATTTTATTGTATCCCATATGTACGTACCTAATGTAATTATTGTAACCCAAATGGATTAAAATTGATAACCTGCGAAAAATTATTACCTTCATATTTATAAATAGTGAGGAATCGAGGAAAGTCACGCTAAAAACCTAGCTTACATTATCATCAGGCCACTCAGTCAGTATTATCTCGATAGATAACAACAGTTCTCCAATAAATATAAATCTTTTATCTTACTTCATCAGTAGCATTTTGAAAACTATCAATCAAAGTGCCTCAAACAAAAAAGTAAAATGAGGGTAGTTTTTTTACTGCCGTTTTTGGTAGCGTTCTGTAGTTCTAGCAAAATTATTAGAAAGCATGAAAAGGACTTAGAATGGTGGGAAACTACTGTATTTTATCAGATCTATCCGAGATCTTACGCTGATAGCAATGGTGATGGAATCGGGGACTTAAATGGTGAGATTTCTTTTATATCTATTCTTCGAATAAATCGCGACAAACTTATGCACATTTTGTAAAATATACAGGATTATTGTTAAATACCCACAACAACTAATACTATATTTAACTTATCTTTCTGTATGTATTCTATCAAAACAAATTATTGTGCCACTTTTGTTAATTCGTTATTGTATTCACATATACAATAATATTTTATTTCTATAGTATTGGCCAGTAAACCTAATTAGATCTTATTTTTAGAATTAAATTTCTAGTTGGTATAACAATAAAATGTTAATGACCTATAATTTATTACAAGTAAGATCATAAAATATTAACCACTATCTAAGTCTGTCTAAGACTACTATAAAAAATCTAATGTTCCTGTAACACGCAATCAAATAATTTACGAGAAGTTAAATTAAATGAAGAAGCTGATTTCGCTAACTTTGATATTTTAGGCATTACATCGAAACTGGAATACATCAAAGGACTGGGCGTCGGAGCAATCTGGTTATCGCCGATGTTTCAATCGCCGATGTACGATTTTGGATACGATATTTCCGACTTTTACGCTATCCATGATGAATACGGCACGATGGAAAATTTCGAGAGACTTGTCGATACTGCAAAAGGACTTGGTAAGTAAAACAACAAAACAATACTTTAGGCACTCTATTTGTACTATTATTTATTCTGTGACAATTCGAAAAATATCTTAAGGTCGGTAAAATATCTTAACACCGCGGCGTCCTGCATCCACGTGCGCGTTCGCGATTTGATTTTCACGTTATCTGATCGCCGTAGATCGCGTTTGGTGTGAACCAGTTGGTACAAATACTACTGCGCTATCTGATCGCCATCTAGATCTCGCACGCAGGACGCCACGGTGTGGTCGTACCTTTACACATTAAATTCATTCTAAAATAGTTCGATTGTCGATTATTTTTTATTTATAAACTATAAATTAACAATACATTCTCATATTTACAGCAATACGTTTTACGTTTAAGTTACGTTTGAAAATTTATATTCTTATAATTTCTTTCTATATATTCTTATATTTTTATTTATTACCTCTAAACTTTATCTTGACATCGTATAACATTAAAGGAAATTTCCGCACGAGAGTAATCCGATATGAAATATAAAAACATCTTTCAAAAGATGTTACGTGGAATAAAATAAATCACTTATTTTTGTAGGTATTAAAGTTGTTCTGGATCTCGTACCAAATCACACATCAAACGAAAGCGTTTGGTTCCAAGAAGCTTTGAATGGAAATGAAAAGTATTACAACTACTTCGTCTGGGAGGATGGTATTATCGACGAAAATGGGGACAGGCAACCTCCTAATAACTGGGTAAATAGACATGAAACACATTCAAAGAAATACGATTCATAGTTTGTTTTCCTTTATTATTGTCCTCTTTTTTTAAGGTATATGTTAACAAGACAAATAATGACTCTACCCCGTGGCTCTACCTATGACAGATATAGCAGCATGCAAAATGATGTATAGCCAAAATTTTGCATGTCATTGTACTGCGCCTGTTACCTTGAAACAAGAACATGCCCTGTAATTTCAAAACATCCCATTTCACGGCTGAATGAATTAGCAAAGTGTTGCTATACCTTGCGGGCTAGCAGACGACGACTACTGTCCATTTTAACCGATATCACAAAAAGAGAAGGTTCTCAAATCGTCTGTTTTTTCACTTATTAGTCGAAAACGTCTGAACCGTTTAAGCAAATTAATATTTTTTTTGTTTGAAAATTCTCATAAGTGAAACGGCATTTTATTGTACCTATACTTTTCTTTCTAGTTGAGTCACTTCCGTGGCAGTGCCTGGGAGTATAGAGAAGAAGTCGGTAAATACTATTTACATCAGTTTGTCATTGGGCAACCTGACTTGAACTATCGTAACCCTGATGTTGTCGAGGAAATGAAGGTAAATTATTTAAAAAATCTGATATGACTTTTTTTATTGACAAGCCTAGAAGTTTTCAAGTTGCTTGAAAGTGGAAGACTATTCGTTTAAAACTAAAACTTGACTGCTGAAAAGTCACGCTATAATTTTAGAAATTATTCCTAAATATCGGGTGCATACAAGCCAAGCCGCGAGCAACAGCTTACAATACATCCATACTCTATTCTAATATTATAAAAACGTTTGTTACTCTGTTAATATGTCTGTTTGTTACCTGATCACACCTAAACGGACTAGCAATTCTTACTGAAATTTAACAAGGAGATACTTTACAGCATGAGGTTTTGCATGGTGGTAGGACACTATCTAGTGTCCGCCTGGCCAGCTACCACCCTCAAGTTAGAAAATCTGTCACCAAACATCTAATGTGTTCCGGCAGCTATCCTTGAGAGCCAGTTCCCATTCTAGGCCTAGCGTGCTTACCATCTTCGACCGCATCATCACTTACCAACAGGTGAGATAGTGGTCAAACGCTAGCCTATAAGACATTAAAAAAAAAAAAAATGAGGATGATATAGGCTAATAAATTCTTGATACAGGTGAACGAAGTCACGGGTATCAGCTAGATCACCTATATATTTTTAAAATGTCTACTGATAGTATAATTAATCTTTAGTTCGTGACTCTATGTCTTCCAGAATGCCATATTAAATTTAATGTGACTTCACATAACTACCCATAATATTTTTCAGAACATTATCCGATTCTGGTTGGGCAAAGGTGTTGCGGGCTTTAGAGTCGATGCAGTCAACTGTTTGTACGAAGTTGATAAGGAACTGTTTGGAGGAGTTTACCCAGACGAGCCACTGTCAGGTAGAGTGGACGTTGACCTTGGCTCCCATGACTCCCTCAACCACGTCTACACTAAAGACAGGAATGAAACTTATTACATGGTCTACCAATGGAGAGATGTCCTTGAAGAATTTAGAGCAGTAGACGGCATGCCTCGTGTTATGATGACCGAAGTTTACGCCACTATTCAGAATGTTGTAAGATATTTCGGTGAAGGTGACTTGAAAGGTGCTCAAATGCCATTCAATTTTGATCTTATCAGTGATGTGGATGCTTCATCTTCGGCAGCTGATATCAAGCGAGCCGTTGATAAATTTTTGACATACAAGCCTGTTGATAAACAAGCTAACTGGGTGGTAAGTGTTGTTATGAAACATAATAAATTTACAACAAAAGATAAGTCAACACTTGAGATGTAATCTTTAGACGTGAAGGTAAAAAACATCGATATTTTTAGGTCGGCAACCATGACAACAGTAGAATGGCGACTAGATATGGATCGTCTTTGGTGGATGGCATCAACATGCTTGTGCTCCTGCTTCCAGGAGTTGGTGTGACTTATATGGTAAGTAATGGTTACCTTCTTGCTAATTTACAAAATAAAATGTTAAGAAGAGGCCTACCCAACTATCCAACTGTAAAAGATCAACTGTAAACGATTTCACTAAAAAAGTAAGAGACTACACTAGACTCCACTAAATAGTTAATAATATTGCTTACATTTCAAATAATTCGGAACGTTTAAATTACATACGGGTACGTTTGCCGAGCCGTGGTCTCCACACTAGAACACTACTACTCCAACGGTTATCAGTTCTACGACAGATGTGACCAGCCCACTGCCATTTCAGCTTGCAAATCCTTTGAGCTATGTCGATAACTTTAGTTCTCTGACAGATGATTTCGTTCCGAATTCAATCCTTCAGAGAAACTCCGAGTATATCCAAAGCTCGCTAAGCGACTTTTAATTGGTGAACTATTGGCACCGTCAGTGTCCACGTCTCACGAATAGCTGAAAATCGAGCTCAGTGGCGTGCCATAGGAGAGGCTTGTGTACAGCAGTGGACGAAAATTGGCTGATAATGTTGATGGTGAACTTAGGTGCACCGAATACAGTAAATGATGTTTAATCTCCTTTTAAGTAACTTTTCTACCAAATGACAAGATCTTTGTACCGGCTGGAGAAATTGATTTGTATTCAATTTCAGGGTGAAGAAATCGGTCAACTCGATGGTTACGTAAGTTGGGAAGATACCGTTGACCCTTCTGGATGCAACACCAATGATCCTATCAACTATTACAAGTCATCTAGAGATCCTGAAAGGACACCTTTCCAATGGAACGCTGAGAAAAATTCTGGTAAGAAACAGGGATCATAATGTTATATTATTTTAACGCACCAGAGAGAGAGATCGATGAATCAAGCGATCTGTAAGTTGAGAGTGAACAGATTATTTTAAGGAAAACGTGTTTAATCTAAATCTTCTGAGTCTAGTGTATTTTTACTTTATCACTATCTGAACTTTAGTATTATGTAAGGTAAAACCTTGCTTTTCTGGAAGTGGAAAACTCCAGTGAGACGAGCTGGTACTAATAATTAACATACTGCACGAGTCAGTAGCAAGTTTAAGATTTTTATCGTATCTCTTGACAAACTTATCAGGTGTTGATTAAAGCGGTTCATTTTCAGTGACGTATATGAGGCGTTCATCTCCATATCTCTAGATATACCAGATCTCAATGAATCGCATAATGGAATTACCACAAATATAAAAATAAAACATTACATTAAAAACAGTTATTTAAATTGGTTCACAATCGGCGGAGTAATCGCGTAACACATATAGAAAAAAAATTATACAGACGAATTGAGAATCTTTTGTTTAAGCCCATTGAAAATCGCAGTGAATGGTGAAATATATTTTTAGTAATGATCCAAACGCATAATCTGTTGGCCTACAAAAGAAAAACTTTTTAATACAATGACTATTAAAACCAACTGCAAGTCTTCTAACAATGACCTTGTTCTAGGATTCTCAACTGCTGACAAAACCTGGCTACCAGTAGCGGACAACTACGAAACTCTGAACGTTCAAGCTCAAGAATCTACTGAGAGGTCCCACCTCAATATTTACAAATCCCTAATTAAACTTCGAAAAAAAAATGTTTTTAGACATGGGCGATATGAATCTTTAGCCATAAACAGCGATGTGTTCGTATTCAGAAGGTAAAAATTTGTTTGTATTACTCACATTATCGTTAAAATGCTTAATATTTTCTACGTACTACGCTAAGAGTTATAATAACATAACAGTAATTTTATAATCTGCAAGGAATTGTTCGTGTATTTTTTTTGCCTTAAGAGGAAAAATGTTTTAAAACTGTTTGTGTCGGTGACGTGACTTTTTCATGAATTTCTTTTTCACAATAATAAATCATCCCCCTAACTGAGTTATGCACGTTTTCAGAATGATAAGTGATGAAAGAGCTTTTGCGTTTTTGTTTTTAATTTTCCTAATGTGTTGTCTAAAAGCTACCCTATCTTATTTTAAACCGACTTCAAAAAAAGTAGGAGGTTTCTGAATTCGACCGTATATATATATTTATGTTTTTTTGCAGATTACTTCGTCGTTTAAGAATCGATTTTGATTATTATTTTTTGGTTGGAAAGGAGATTCCAAGTATAGTATCATGGTAATTTCATCGAGTTCTGATAATTATCTCTAGAGATATGAACATAAACACCTCAAAATTGGTACTGAAAATTAATAGCCTGGCATTTTAAGTCGTTTGTTTTAGTTTTTTAAATGATCTTATACTATTTTTGTGTTAGTGCTTAATTACTTGTTCTTTTTTTTTTTTCAGGTGGTACGATGACGAAATTTACCTGGTTCTAGTAAATATGCGTGATAGTTCGTACGTGATTGACTTAACTAACTTTGAAAACGTTAGCGGAAAGGTTAAAGTGGTTTTGAGAAGCGTTGATTCGCCGAAAAATGAAGGGTTAGTATGTTAATAATTTATTTGATTAGGTAGCGGTATTGATTTATTAAACGTAGTGTATGGCGACGTGTGGCTAGGTAGAGTGACGATATGCTGAAAGAGGCTTGAGGTTCATCCATTAATTACGTGAGGCGATTTCGGCGATTTTTCGATCATCATTTGGTGAGATGTCATGAGATGCAATATATTGAAAAACAAAACAATTTACTTCATAATTATTTTTATTTAATAGTCTGGACTAGAATCACAGTTAGAAAATTGAACGGTAAAATACTTAAGTAAAAGTACTAAAACTTAAATTACGTGATATTTGCCGATACCCCTTCTCTCAACAACGTCAGATTGGGTGAAGTTTGGCACAATGCATTCGATTGGTTAAAGTTGACATAAATAAATATATAAATTATAAATCTTTATAAGTATTATATAAATTGTTAAATTGTTAAACATAATATTTGATTTACGCAGTGCAACATCTCTCGTCGGATTTGAAAAACTGTAATGATTTCTTCCGAATGATTAACTTACGTAATAAGTAGTCATAGATGGCGCCACCAATGCATAATTGGGTTAACAAATGCAATCCACTAATTTCGGCGTATCGATGTATCGAACCGTGGCTTAATTAGCAGAGCACCTGGACGTGTAATCCGGGGGTGCGGGTTCGAGTGCCGTCGGTACGAAAAAATTTTGGATTGTGTTTAACAATTTACAAAAATATAAAGTGTGAGACACTTCAAAGAAACATAAGTATTATATACTAAAATATTCTATATATATTTTAATTGTGAATATTTTTTAATATTTCATTCAAAAACGGCTCAACGGTTTCTAACGTAATTTGACTCACTGCAATAGTAATAACATGAAATTCACAAAGGATGCAGATTGAACGCGAAAAAAGCTACGGGATACAGCTAGTTTTTCTAATGCTCTAAGGCAATAAATATTATCACCAGCTTATATATTATTTGTGGTACGTTTTCTGCTAGTCCGCCTGAGGCGGTACCGCTACCTTGCAAATTAATTTAGCCGTAAAATTGGATTTTTTTCAGTTTAAATGGCAATGCGTCCACTGAAACTACAGGGCATGAGAGCACTTTACATCTTTATGTCTATCACCGATGAGGTAACTGGAAAAATGTTGGCTATCCAGGATTTTGCACGCTGATGTATCTGTAATCGTTAGACTTCATCACTATTACCATCAGGCGAGCGTCATGCTTGTGTACTGATATACTAAATCATTTTTTTTTTACAGTGACAAATTTGACGCTACATCAGTACCCGTTGCTGCCTATGAAGGTTTAGTACTGGCGCTGAAATGAAAACTGAAGACTGACTGCTATGCGATTAAACGATGTGTTTTTTGAGAATTAAAACAAGTATACATAAGAAGCATATAAAGTGTGTATCTATGATGAAAAGACATCTTAATCCTTCACAAATACAATTGGTTCCCTAACAACAATCCAGACTTATCTATTATAACTTTTCAACCGACTTCCCAAAAAGAAGGAGGTTCTCAAATCGTCTGTATGTTTTTTTTGTGTTTGTAACGCGATTACTCCTTTAATTGTGAACCGATTTTAATGATTATTTTTTTAATCGGTAGGGTTCGTTTCCTAGGTGATCCCATTGTAGTTCCATCGAGATCTGATGAGTATCTCCAGAGATATGAAAATAAACGTCTCAAACTTGCTACTGAAACTGAATTGCGCGGCATGGAAGTGGGCTGTTTTAGTTTTTAAACTATTTTAATTATATATTATAAAAACGTTTGTAACTCTGTCACTCTGTCTGTTTGTTACCTAATCACACCTCATGTGAAGTCGGTTTTTTTCGTTGTTTTGTAAACGATCCTAAATTATTTGTTTTCATATGAAGGATAGTATAGTATTATATTCATGTATTTCAATTTTATCCTTGAAAACATTAACCCTGCGATTTCACAACACGCCACACTGCCCGCTGCCCAGCGATCGGACCTCACCTTAAGTATATGTAGGACCAAGTTCAGTTAGTCCACGGAGCAGGATAAGGAACAAACAAAGAAATGAAATAGCTGTTTAACCGACTTCAAAAATAGGAGGAGGTTTCTCAATTCGACCGTATAATTATATTGTTTTTTTTTTATGTTTGTTCGCGGATAACTTCGTCGTTTATGAACTGATTTTGATTATTCTTTTTTTGTTCGAAATGAGATATCCCAAGTGTGGCACTTTGGTAATTTTATCGAGGTCTGATAAATATCTCCAGAGATATTAAGATAAACATCTCAAAATTGGTACTGAAAATGAATAGCGCGGCAGTGAAGTCGGTTCTTTTTTAGTTTTTAAACGATATTATTGCTTAACCAAACGTCACGGGGATATTATAACACTCAGGTTCCGTATGCGACACTTCGCACGTATGGGCGAAGATCGAGGTTAAACGACCGTACTGGGAGCAAGCGAAAGTCTGTCACCCGGTCAGAAGCCCCTGATAACGTTGATAAGATGAAGTTGGAAGAGATTTCAACCTATTCTATGTGAACAATTGGTGCAAGCCTTGCAAGGTCAGGTAGTTTAGAGTGTAACCACAACATCTAAAACAGTTCTGTTTTAATCTTACTGCGCTATATAATAATAGAGACCAAAATGCTAATAACAGTAATTTGAAAGCTCCGTTGGTGTAAAGGATAGATTGCTTGAATTCTAAGCGAAAGGTCGCTAGTTCAAATCCTAGCACGGGTGTTCGTTCAAAGTAGTAGAAGCAAATTATACCGATGTTGTGTCTGAATTGCTATCAAAAAGTAGCTTACCACCATCAAAGAGAAATCTGTCACCGTAACTTTACGGAGTTCCGGAAGCGCACAGTCCTTAGAAATCAGAGTATTCTAGGCCATCATCATCGCTTACCACCAGGAAAAATAGTGGTTAAATGACAGCCTATAAGATATAAAAAAATATATTTTTCGCAACGGCTCTCTCTTTATCATCATCATAATCAGCCAGTGTTAGTCCACTGCTGGACGTAGGCCTCTCCCAATATACGCAACTGAGCCCGATCTTCGGCTCATTGGGAGGGATATGCCCTAATCGCTACGCTAGGCAGGCGGGTTGGCGATCGCAGGGCGTACCTCGCACCAAGACGCTGCTGCCCATCACCGGCCTGTAGGATTTAGCTACGCCATAATTTGAAATGGTTATACCGCCATTCGTCGGTCACCAGAGCCTCGTTTGTCGGTCAGCAGGATGCGCCACGGGCATGTGAGGTTGGCTTGGAGCACTGAGGTGGTATTTGTACACACATGTAAAGGAGCACGCTCTCTCGTAATGAGAGTGAAATATGAATTAAAATGTTACTAAATTGTTTGTTTTCTTGAGCACATCGTCACTTACCAACAGGTGAGATAGTATAATTGTTATAGGAAACACTTCAGCATTTACCAATGCTCGAAGCGTAATCACGCCTAAACGAGCAATCCAATCTTACTCAAATTTAACAAGGAGATACTTTATGCATGAGGATATTAACATACTACTACTTTTACTACTACATTTTAGGGTTCCGTAGCCGAATGGCAAAAAACGGAACCCTTATAGATTCGTCATGTCTGTCTGTCTGTCCGTCCGTATGTCACAGGTAACTTGGTAGGTATTCTGTAAACCGCTTTCCGATTTTTATACAAAAATAAAAAATATAAAAATTTAAGGGTTTGAAGGTTTAAGGGTTTCATCCCATACAAGGAACTGAAACAAAAAAAAAATTCAAACCTATACGTGTATGGATAGTATGATAGTAAGTGTCTATGGATAGGTCTTTAAAAATGACATTGAGGTTCCTACAATCATTTTTTCCTAAAGTCAATCATTTGAAAGATAGGCGCTTCTAATGTGGTAAAATGTGTGTCCCCCCCCCCCCCCTCTAACATTTAAAGTATGGGAGTGAAAAATCTAAAAAAAATATATGCTGTAGATCTCAATGAAAACTAACAAAGAAAATTAGTTTGAACGAGATACAGTCAGCAGTTTTTGAGATATGGCGACCGCAAAGATAACTCTGTTTTTCATGTTTCTCTGTTTCACAAACACTATGAAACACAAAGTTAATTTGTTAGTTGCTAAAAATTATAGTTATAGAATACTTTATTGTGTTACGGAACCCTAAGAGTGCGAGTCCGACTTGCACTTGGCCAGTTTTTGTGAAAATAATATCACGCTATTATGTTTCTTGAAGTGTTTTTGTAAATTGTTACACACAATCCAAAATTTCATCGTACCGACGGGACTCGAACCCGTACCCCTGGATAACATGGCCAGGTGTTCTGCAAATTAAGCCACGATCCGATACTATCGATACGCAAAATGTGTGGATTGCATTTTATTTTTAACCCCATTATGCATGCAATCCACAAATGTCGTCGTATCGATAGTATCGGACCGTGGCTTAATTGGCAGAGCACCTGGTCATGTTATCCGGGGGGTGCGGGTTCAAGTCCCGTCGGTACGATTAAATTTTGGATTCTGTATAATAATATCGTGATATTTACAAATTGTTTAAATAACTAAGATCACACAAATGTTGATTGACAGAGCTTTAAAGTGATAAAATTCTTGGTACACGTGAACGAAGTCGTGGAGGTCAGCTAGTTGTAATATACAATCCAAAATTTCACCGTGGATAATTTACACAATTTCAATTGGTGGCGCCATCTATGACGATTTAGTTTCAGCAGCAAGGTTAAGATGTTTATCGCCATATCTCTGGAGATACTTATCTTGATAGCATTTTATTGGTACCTAGGAGATGAACCCTAGGAATTAAATAAAGAATCAAATCGATGCACGAAGAAATCGCGAAAAAAACATACAAAAATTCAACCGACTTCACAAAAAAGGAGTAGGTTCTCAATTCGACTATATATATATATATATATATTTATATATATTTTTTATATATGTTACCTCAGAACTACGTCAAATCTGAAAAAAAAATGTTTTGTTTGATAGACTATGCCTTCCGTTTGGTCCCAATGAAATTTTATCGAGATCTGATGATAATCTCCGGAGATATGGAATAAACAATATAAACACATTTGATACCGTATGGACACACCGCAGCGTCCTGCGTGCGCGATCTAGGCGGCGATCAGATAGCGTAGTAGTATTATACCGACTGGTTCACACCAAACGCGATCAGAAAACAATTGAAATGTTCTTAGATCGCGCCCGCAGATCGCAGGACGCCGCGGTGTGGCCGTACCTTTATTGATACCATTATTACTAGTGCCTATTTTCACTATCGCGGCATGTGAAGTCGGTTTTTTTAGATTTGTAAACAGTCTTTAATTATTTAAAGTAGGTTGAAAATAAATAATGTGCTAATTTCGCGCGATTCGTTTACCCACTGATGCTATCTATACAAGACTATTGCACTCTAAAAATACGGTTTTCAATAGCATCCTCTCTGTAACCAGGTGTGTCTCATAAGCTGGCTTTAGATGAGCTCTTTTATCACCATAAAATATTATCAAGCCATTTATCTCGGATTAGATATGCTTTAGTATAAAATACGTAAACATCAGCATATCGGTGATCTTCACATCACTGAGAGGTGAGGCTTATTTTTTCTTTTGTTGTTAATATAAAGGGGTTTATTCATAGATAATATTTTTTAATTTGAAAATCGTATAAGCAAGCTTTAGACTCTCTCGGGTGATGGTGAGCGATGATGTGGTCAAAGATGGTGAACACGCTAGGCCTTGTACTCATATGTTCTGAATCTCAAGAGCTGTGTGCTACCGGAAAACGGTAAAGTGCGGCAGATTTTCTCCTTAACGGTGGTAGCTACTTTTCAACCGAATTCCCAATAATTAAGATAGTTTAAAAACTAAAACAACCGACTTCAATGCCCCACGAGTCAATTTCAGTAGCAAGTTTGAGACGTTTATCGTCATATCTCTGGAAAATACAATGGGACCACCTCGGAAACGTACCCTACCGATTACAAAAATAATCATTCGAATCGGTTTACAATTGACGTGGTAATCGCGTAACACTGTGGACTATTAATGGATGACACGCTATTGTCACATGTGAAAGCGCGTCCACTATGATTAAATTGTCTCGTTTAAGACAAGTCAGGTCGCATCAATATCTAAATAACTGTTTATACATTTTTAAATCTATTTACATTATAACAGAGTCAAAAGTCACTGAGATACGGTTTTTTCGATATATTCATCATCTCATTATGGCTTCGTTATATTTATTAAATGTAAATTTTTAACCTATTGGCCTATAGTGTCACATATACAAGATAACAGTGTTACGCTGGTTATTCACATTTGCACGAGTGTGCAACCTTCAACGCCATTTCGGTCTTAGTCTACGCCTCTTATAGTCATCTTCGAAATGCCTGATACAAATCAGTTTTTCCTACTTAAAAGTAGTATCTCAGTACTTGTAAAAACATCTAAAACAGTAGCCTCCGTTTACGGTCACTTTGGTAAGTGATGATGAGATCGAAGGTGGTAGCACGCAAGGCATAGAATGGGAACTGACTCTGAAGCAAATTAGTGTCATTTAAGCTTAAAGCTTAACCGTTTTTTTTAATTTAACCCGTTCCTGATAAAGTTTTAAATAGTTATATGACACATGACACCAAACAAAAGAAGAAAAAAATTCGGGCAAGAGATAAGTAATAAGGCTATCAAAAACCAGTGAAAAATTAAACTAAAACAAACATAAAATTAATTTGAACTCTACTTACAGTATACGATACGTGTAATAATGAAAAAGTGAAATGTTTTCAACTTCTAACCGACTTGATTTAAAAAAAGTGGAGGTTCTCATTACGGTGATACATGTTTATATATTTTTAACCGACTTCAAAAATAGGAGGAGGTTTCTCAATTCGAACGTTTTTTTTTTTTTTTTTAAATGTTTGTTCGCGGATAACATCGTCGTTTATGAACCGATTTTGATTATTCTTTTTTTGTTCAAAAGGAGAGATCCCAAGTGTGGTACCATGGTAATTTTATCGAGGTCTGATAAGTATCTCTAGAGATATTGAGATAAACATCTCAAAATTGGTACTGAAAATAAATAGCGCAGCATTGAAGTCGGTTCTTTTTTAGTTTTTAAACGATATTATTATGCTAAAGGTAGCCGACAAGCATACGGCCCATATGACGGGAAGTGGTCATCGTCGCCTATGAACACTTGCAATACTAAAGGTGTCTATCTATGTTTCCGTCATATTGTATTACCTTTTTTTTTCATATCTTGTAGGCTAGCGTTTGACCACTATCTCACCTGTTGGTAAGTGATGATGCGGTCGAAGATGGTAAGCACGCTAGGCCTAGAATGGGAACTGGCTCTCAAGGATAGCTGCCGGAACACATTAGATGTTTTGGCGACCGATTTTCTAACTTGAGGGTGGTAGCTGGCCAGGCGGACACTAGATAGTGTCCTACCACCATGCGGGGGTTGTTGGTTTCTTAACGATGTTTTCCTTCACCGGAGGGCAACTGTGAGAAGCGCACATACATTTTTAGATAGAAAAATCCATTGGTGCACGGCGGTTTGAACTCGGTACCACCAAAGCCGACCGTTCTCCCGATTACGCCACCGGGCCCTCAAAATACGGAATTGAAAAATCCGTTTTTTGTTCCACCGATGTTTATTTCAAATTAGTTGCATTTATATTTTGTAAAGATTTGATGAGTAGCTGCAGAGATGTGGAGGTGAACACACAATTACACATGATGATGAAGTAGCGTTTTTTTTTAAGTTAAAACTTCTTTAGCGGTGTTGTGAACTTTTTTGGGATGGGTAAAACATCTTAAACTCTCGTCAGGACACGCGACCTGATCGAAAATTCATAATACGTAGGGAGAGTAGAAAGTTTTTTTGGGATAGGTAAAAATGTTAAACTCGCGTCAGGACATGTGACCTGATCGAAAATTCGTAAGACGGAGGGAGATTAGCCCAATTGCACAACGTTACTGTTCAAGTTTTAAATTCTGCCGGCACTCCCGGAGTGCAAGTTTTTTTTTTTCAACGATCTTAAATTATTCCATGCTATACGCATATTCTCTTTTTGCTTGACATTTTTATTGGAACACCTCTTGTCGCCTTAAACGTACGGATACCGCTAGTTTAGGCGTAGTTTTCTGATTGTGTGAATTAATTTACTCTCAAGAGTGAGCTTGACTCGATAACACGAGGAAACTGCTTGTGTTATTTTGCCAAAGAGAAGAAATTAAATTTGTAAAAGCTATTTTGTGATCTGTGACAAATAATAACTACATTATTTTGAAGCATCCCTATTTGCTTTCATGTAAGTGAAATAGTTTTAATATTAATTCTATAATTCTAAGCATTTGATATTTAAGCCGTCTTCACAAAAAAGATGGGTATTACCCCTCTCTCTCTCTCTAATCCTTCTAGAGCAAAAAAATCTACATCGCCCATTTGTATGAATTCCGTAACTCCTTTTGTAATGTGGGTCAAAATCATGAAAACTAGTTTATAATAATTTTATTGTATTTTTATCTCTTTTGGCGCATCTGCGGTACTAATTTGTTGCAATTCATAAGTTTAGAACACATTTTCAAATAAAACAATAATTACTTCGTGTGAACGAAATTCATTACACCGCGACTAATGGGAAGGTTACAAAATGAAGGTTGTGAAGGAATTCAACATCACTTGGCCGCACATAGTGAATAAGTACGTAACGTAAATAAGACGTAACGTAAATAAGTCTAAACCTTGTATATTGATACAAGGTTTAGACTTATTTACGTTACGTTACTAAGTTAAATTTTACAAGTATTTTTATTAAATTAAAAATGTATATACTTTTTTGGTGCAACTAATTTAATGAATAATTGTGTTCGGTAGGTACCCTACAGTGGGATAAATTTCAGATAGCGCAAATATTAGGTTTGTAATCTTATTTGTATGTTCGTTTCATAGCTTAAAACGGGATATATATTTAATAAATTCATTGTATATGATTGTAAGTTATGCCTTTCTGAAGTACTAAATTTGAACCCTATATTATTGAAGTTACAAAGAAGACTACAAAGGTATCATAAAGCAACAAAAGTGTTTTATATTTCTCAAACTAAAATTGAAATTTTGATCATTGTATATTTTTACGGATATCATCGCTCTATCGAGCTGGAGGGTGCCCTACACTACGTTTACCGAGCCGTGGTCTCCACTCTAAAACACTAATGATATACGCAAGATGGCTGGCAGCGGTTGGTAACAATGAGCTAAAGATCGAGTTTAGTGGCGTGTCGTAAGTGAGGCCTATGTCCAGCAGTGGACAGAGATAGGTTGATGAAGATGATATTTTTACAAAATGTATATATTTTTTTAGAAATGAAGACTCTACTACTTCTGCCATTACTTCTCCTCGTTGGTGTATCAGCCCGCGAGCACAAACCATTACAATGGTGGGAGACTACCATCTTCTACCAGATCTATCCACGGTCTTTCAAGGACAGTAATGGAGATGGCATCGGTGATTTAAAGGGTAAGTCAAAATAATTAGAACACATCCTGAAGTAATGGCCACGACCACGCCAAGAGTGATACGTTGAATAAGAAATTAAGAATACATCATTAATCCGCTAGGTATTAAGAAATATCCAGTATAACATATATGGTTGTTTTTGATACAATAATAATTCTTTTAATTTATCTCTATGTAAATATATTACGTTATTTAAAACATGGGAAGTAATGTTCCAGTGAAATTTAAGGGCTGAATATCTTTATGTCTCAGGATAACAGGCGCAGTGTAGTTCCTACTCAGAACTGGCTTTTCAGAGTCATGCCTACAGAAGCATGACTCTGAAAAGCGATGACGTCTACCTGTTACAGGTACAGACCTGTAACAGTTAGACGTCATCGCTTACCATTAAATGAGCGTCGAGCTTGTCCTGTTATCTTATGTCATAAGATATATGAAAGATATTTGCTATTTTACATTTATTTCGTAGTGAACAATATAAAATTTAAAAATATGAAAATATAAAATTGATTCATAATTCAACAAATCTTATAATGCGGATATATATTATTATAATATAACTAGAAGTGTCCAGCCGCTTCGCCCGCGTTAAAACCTTCTTTTATTTACTTAAAACTTTTCTTTTGTAAAAACAATTCTATCATTAAACACATCAAATAAGAATTAGCCAAATGGGTTCACCCATTTTCATGTTATCGCGTGACTAAGGCATTTCAGGATTCATATTTATAAAACCCTAAAAACCTAAATTTACAGACTTTGTTACCTACCCCATTTCGAAAAATCCTACAACACGTACTTTATCCCATCTTGTTTCGACATCAACAAACTTTGAATCCCCGTTCCGTATCCGGGAGGAATTTTCAGAAAATCATTTCTGAGCGGATACCTACGTCATAATAACTATCTGCATTCTGAATTTCAGCGCAATCAGAAACAATATTTATTTTTAGACTATGTTACCCTAGTTTATCCTCTTAGGGTGGCATTTGAAAAAGTCTGAAACTCGTATTTATTTATTTATTTACAGAAGTACTTGTGTGAAATGTCGAATAAAACGACTATCCAAATTTTGAAGCCCCGCTTCATTCCCTTAAAAAGTGTAATATGAAAAATTATTTCTTAGCGGATACCTAAGTCAAAATAACTATCTGCATGCCAAATTTCAGCGCAATCCGTAACAATATTGATTTCAGACTTTGTTACCCCACTTCACCCTTTTAGGGGTGGCATTTCGAAAAAGCCTGAAACATGTATTTACTTACTTAAGTACTTGTGTTAAATTTCGAATATAAATAAAAGAAATATTATGTTTCTTTGAAGTGTTACACACTTTATATTTTTGTAAATTGTTAAACACAATCCAAAATTTCATCGTACCGACGGGACTTGAACCCGCAACCTCCGGAATGACATGTTCCGGTGCTTTGCCAATTAAGCCACGGTGCGAAGTATCGTTACGACGAAATTAGTGGATTGCATTTGTGAACCCAATTATGCACTTCAAACTAACACTTCAAAGAAACATAATATTTGATTTACGCAGTGCAACATCTCTCGTCGGATTTGAAAACTGTAATGATTTCTTCCGAATGATTAACTTACGTAATAAGTAGTCATAGATGGCGCCACCAATGCATAATTGGGTTCACAAATGCAATCCGCTAATTTCGTCGTAACGATACTTCGCACCGTGGCTTAATTGGCAAAGCACCGGAACATGTCATTCCGGAGGTTGCGGGTTCAAGTCCCGTCGGTACGATGAAATTATGGATTGTGTTTAACAATTTACAAAAATAAATAAAAGACTATCTAATATTGTTTTTCCATACAAACTTTGAACCCCCCGTTTTTTCCCCTTCAGGAGTGAATTTTGGAAAATCCTTTCTCAGAGGGAACTAACGTCGTAATAACTATCGGGATGCCAAATTTCAGCGGAATCCGAAACGATATTGATTTTCACACTTTGTTACCCTCTTAGGGGTGGAATTTCAAAAAAACATGAAACACGTATTTACTTATTTTTTACTGGAGCACTTGTTTGAAGTTTCGAATAGAAAATACTATCTAATCTTGTTTTTTCATACAAACTTTGAACCCCCGTTTCATCCCCTTCAGGGGTGAATTTCGGAAAATCCTTTCTCAGAGGTAACTAACGTCGTAATAACTGTCTGCATGCCAAATTTCACCGCAATCCAAAACAATATTGATTTTTACACGTTGTTACCCCATTGCACCCTCTTAGGGGTGGAATTTCGAAAAGACCTTAAACACGTATTTACTTATTTATGTCCTCAAGCACTTGTGTGAAGTTTCGAATAGAAAAGACTATCTAATGTTGTTTCTCCATAGAAACTTTGAACCCCCGTTTCATCCCTTTAAGGGGTGAATTTTAGAAAACCCTTTCTTAGCTGATACTAACGTCATATAACCATCTGAATGCCAAATTTCAGCGCAATCCAAAACAATATTGATTTTCAGACTTTGTTACCCCTTTTCACCCTCTTAGGGGTGGAATTTCAAAAAATCCTGAAACACGTATTTACTTATTTTTGTACTGAAGAACTTGTGTGATGTTTCGGATAAAAAGACTATCTAATCTTGTTACTCCATACAAACTTTGAACCCCCATTTCATCCCTTTAAGGGGTGAATTTTGAAAAATCCTTTCTTAGTACACCTTTACGTACTAAGACAAATATACCCTCCAAATTTCAAGTCTCTACGACCAGCGGTTGAGGCTGTGCGTTGTCTGTCAGTGAGTCAGTCAGTATGTCAGGACAAAGATTCTTATAGATAAGAAGATCTTTGTTAGACGACTAAACATGAAATAAAGAATAAAAAACCAGACATGCAACGGTAAGGTTTTCAACATTTATTGAGTGTTAATTTTAATTTGAACATTCATTACATGTTCATTTAAAGATAAGTTAAATATGCGTTTAGTAGATATACATACTATATTTAAAACAAAACATTCTATGCTGAGGGTTTTGCAAATCTTTGGTGAGCTTGATTTACTATATTTGGCGACTAAATCTCAACTAATCTCAAGCAACTGGTTTTTGCCTACTATAACTCTTCATATTATTTATTCAAATCAATAAATTACGGTCTAACGACGATTTTTATTTAAAGGTATAACTGACAGTCTGGAGTATCTAAAACAGTTGGGTGTTGGAGCAACATGGCTTTCTCCAATATTTAAGTCACCCATGTATGACTTCGGATACGACATCGCAGATTTCTACGCCATCCAAGAAGAGTATGGTACTATGGAAGATTTCGAAGCACTCATTGCTAAAGCCAACGAACTAGGTAAGAAATAACGCCTTGTAAAAATTTATAGCAAGCAGTTAATGACTCTACAACGAGAAAGTACAGCGATTAATCTTCCAACTTCCAACTGGTCTTGTTACCCATCTAAAAAAAGGAGGAGGTTCTATGTTCCACTGTATATATTTTTTATGTATGTTCACCGATTACTCAAAGACGTTTGGACTGAATTTTTGAAATTTCTGGTTTTGTTTGAAAGAGTATATATTCTACCCAGGTGTCCCAAATTTAATTTCATCGTAAATTGACAAGTACCTCCAGAGATATGTAGATAAGCACCTGAAACTTGATATCTACTGAAAATGACTAGCGTGGCGTTTGAAGTGGGGTTCTTTTAGTTTTTTTTAACGATCTTAAATTATTTAAGTTGGCATTTCCAGATATTAAAATAGTTTTGGATTTTGTCCCGAACCATACGAGCAATGAAAGCATTTGGTTTGAAGAAGCTCTGAAAGGTCACGAGAAATATTATGATTATTTCGTGTGGGAAGACCCTGTCATTGACGAAAATGGAGATATGCAGCCGCCTAACAACTGGGTAAGTAAATAGTGGGCGGACAAAATGTACAAATATATTTTATACGTAGGTATACTACGGTACGCAACGGTACGACAATAGTATCACTGAAAATATTTGTACTATTCTCAATAAGAAATGTGATATAAAAATAATGACGTCAATGCAATTTTGGTTTTTAAGGTCTATTTCAACAAGTACATTTTGAAATAAGGTAAATGCTACAAGAGGCAAAAATGTTTGATAGTGCGAGTAGCTAGTGTAGGTAGGTAGTATGGCCGTGGTCCTACTTGTGAATTAAGTGAATAACTATAATATAGTTCAACAACAATTTGAACATAGGTCATTTTAAACCCACAATGCCCTAGTTATACTTGTGTGAAGTTTTGAGTAACACTCGACCATTTTTTTCGAAAATCGTGTTTGAGCCGCTAATTCCATTAACATTTTTTCAATGCCTCACAACTTATTTCAGATAAGTGTCTTCCGAAAAAGCGCTTGGGAATACAGAGCAGAAGTAGGAAAATACTACTTTCATCAGTTCGTCATTGGCCAGCCAGATCTTAACTACCGAAACCCTGCCGTTGTTGAAGAAATGAAGAATGTCATACGCTTTTGGCTCGACAAAGGTGTCGCTGGCTTTAGAGTAGATGCTATTGCCCATCTTTTTGAAGTAGACAAGAACCTGTTTGGAGGGAAACTACCCGATGAACCCAGAGCTACCAACGATGAAACTGACCCTGAAAACTATTCTTACTTAAACCACATTTACACAACTGATCAAGATGAAACATTTGATATGGTCTACCAATGGAGAACAATTTTTGACGAATTTGAGAAAAAGGACGGTATTTCTAGAGTCATGATGACTGAAGCTTATTCGAGCATCCAAATGACTATGAGGTATTTTGGCGATGGTGAGAGAGAAGGCGCTCATATGCCGTTCAATTTTGCTTTAATTTCTGAAGTTAGTAGGTCATCTACTGCTCCAGAAATCAAATATGCTTTAGAAAAATTCCTCACGTTTAAGCCTATTGATAAAGCTGCTAACTGGGTGGTAAGTCTCAAAACTGTATTGAAGGATTTACCAAATAAAACAAACAATAATACATATGGCAATCCTTTTTTGTGTAGGCTGGAAACCATGATAACAACCGCGTAGCTTCAAGATACAGCCCCGAGATGGTGGATGGTATCAATATGATTTTACTTCTGATGCCTGGTGTTGCTGTTACTTACATGGTAAGATAGTTCTTATGTTTTGTATTAGGCAAGATTTTGGTATCATGTTATACAATATTAAAGATATTTTATTCATTCAGGGAGAAGAGATTGGGATGGTAGACGGGTATGTTAGCTGGGAAGATACGGTGGACCCCAGTGGCTTGAACACTGATGACCCTATCAACTACTGGAAAGTCTCAAGAGACCCTGAACGCACGCCTTTCCAGTGGAACTCTGGTAAAAACGCTGGTAAGTCTGATTTTATTTTGTTATGCTTTGAAGGTATAGATTTATTCGTTAATAAATAATTAAAATTCCTTATAAATACATATAAGTTGAAGAGGCCTTCGAGGTCTCGGAATGGTAACAAAAAGTTTGAGGTGTGTATCTCCATATCTCTGGAGATACTCATCAAATCTCGATGAAATTGGAATGGCACCAAGCGGGAAGAATACTCTCTAAAACAACATACTATTTGAATTTAACATTTAAAACCACTCCTGACTGATCTATTCTTAATCTGTTCATTGAGACCATTCCAATAAGCCCACACACAATCGCTGTAAGTTGGTGAGAAGTAGAGTAGGTATTCTGCTAATTTCAGGAGAAGTCCCAGCATCAAGTCATGCTACTATGTTCTTACAATATTACTAAAGTAAAAGGATACCGGATTTCGAATTGATCAGAACTATAAAAGTTGAATTAGCGAAACTGACTAAAACTGTACACAGTATATTTCGCAGGTTATTTTCTAGGTCAAAAGAATCCACAACTTGCTAGTTGTAGTTACTCTAAACATGTTTCTGAGTAGTACAGAGTACAGGCGTAGTTTATGAGTATTTGTTTTACTGCTGGCCTTTATATCCAGACCGCGCGTTAAGAGCTTTAAGTAATTGGTACAAGTGATCATAGGTATAGCATTATGTTAAGATTGGGTGTATTGGTTCATATAGTAGAGGTTACGTAGTAACTATTATATAATCTGTGGTAGAGGTAAAGAAAGTAACGTTTATTTGTGCTAAATCCAGATTGATATTATAAAAACGTTTGTAACTCTGTCAAGCACACTGCAGAAATGTCCATGAAGCCACGGTGCGGGGACGCGACGCGATGCCAACTCGCCTCTATGTCCGTTCCTCTTATTTTTAGGGAGATTGCATCTTCGAAGTGGACTCGACTTCGAGTGGACTGGAACTTCAGAGATATGACACTAAATATCTCAAACTTGATACTGGAAGTGACTCGCGTGGCATGGAATTAGATTATAAACTATCTTGTTTATATTTTTCATACATTTACATGCCTTATACTGAATACTGAAACATTGTGCGTTTCAAACATGAGACAAATTTAAAGAAAATCTTTACACTAACAGGTTTCTCAACGGGAAACAAGACCTGGCTACCAGTAGCTGATGGATACGAGACCCTCAACGTAGAAGTTCAGAACCAGAGCGACAATTCACATCTCGCTGTTTACAAGCAATTAGCCAGACTTCGCACCACAGCTGCGTTCAGACATGGAAGATATGAATCCGTTGCCTTCAATGATGGAGTATTTGCTTTCAGAAGGTGAGACATATAATATTTTCTTTATAAAGGTACGAAATGTACTCTCTGATTAACAGAAATTACAGCTAACTGAATTTGTGAATAAGGTTCTTTAAAAGAAAGTTTAGTAGGCGATAAAGAAGCCAACGGCTCGCTTGATCGGACGGCCGGAAAATCATCAACGCCTGTTGCAACACCACAGGTGTTGCAGATGTCGTTTTAGGTGACGGTAATAGCATAGCATCGGGTGCTAGCTTAGTTATCGCCTTATTTTTATAATGGGTAGTTAATTGAAATCAATGCACTAATATAGGATGGATCGACATCGCAGTTTGGCTAATTGGGTTATTGGGAAAGAAAACAAGAATGTCTACCAGTAAAGCAAACTAAGAAAGGAATTGTGGGCTAACCCGTGGGTCGCAAATTTTTTGAGATAAAATCCAAAAGTTCTATGTTAATTATTTTTTTTTATCATAATAACAAGATTTTTTATGTGTAGTATGTTATTATACAATCTATAGAGATACTTTTTTTAATTTTTGAATAATATGTGGGCGTAGCAACAAGAAATAAAACATTATTATATCAATATAAAAGTGTTTTATGAATGCATCTCTAATGAAAACACACGTATGTCTAAAAAAAAGAAACAACGAATAACTCACCTAAAGTATGCAGTATTATAAAAACAACTACGATATCCCGTGCTTATAAAACTAGAAGCAACTTTAAATTTTTCAATAAGCCCTGCCCAACAAGAGGCATCTTAACTTTCCATATAAAAGTTTCTTGCAAATTGAGACCGATAAGATAAAGAGACAAGTTCCATCTACTTATCGGTCGAAAGATGTTTGAAGATATCATTTTATACATGACATAAAACTCGTTGTCTAATCGCCTCTTTGGCACTTCAGTTCCAAATAGCTTAAATACATCGTGATTATGTCAGTTTTGATGGCCCGTTGATGTAGTGGGAAAACGGTCTGCTTTGACGCCAAAGGTACCGAGTTCAAGCGCGCCGTACACTAATGGATTTTTCTATCGAAATATTCATGGACGCTTTTCACAGTGGTCCTCCGGTGAAGGAAAAATATCGTTAAAAAATCTCCCCGCATGGTGGTAGGACACTATCTAGTGTCCGCCTGGCCAGCTCAAGCTAGAAAATCTGTCGCCATAACATAAAATGTGTTCCGGCAGCTATCCTTGAGAACCAGTTCTCAGTCTAGACCTAACGTGCCACCATCCTCGACCGAATCTTGACTTACCAAAAGGTGAGATAGTGGTCAAACGCTAGCCTATATGATATTTAAAAAAGTTATGTTTTGGTTATAAAAATGAGATTATTTGTTTTTAAAAATATATATGCAAATCAAAATATATAACCCTTGTTTCTAACTTAATCAAAACTGTAGCTAGATGTTTAGTCTCTATTTATGTTCGTTTGAAATTTTTCATTAAAGTCTCAGCTATTTTACATTCATTACCTATTTGCAAAAGTATCTCAATATCTCATTTAAACATAGTATAAGTTTTCCAATATATCCAGTAAAATAAAACGTCTCAAGGATTTGCGTGCAGCCTCTCATAATAGTTCTTGCTTTTCTTTCTGACGTTAATAAGTTTTTACTCGGATATCTATCCAGGTTCAGATTACTTTGTCCAGTGTACAATGATTTATCTGTTTGTGAAACTAGGCGAAGTAGATAAATTAATTCTTGTATATTTATTTTTGCTCTATTAGGTACTTGCAGTGCCTCGCAGTACCCGCGTCGTTCCTGTTCCCGTGAGAATACGGGGATAAAATATAGCTTATGTTACTTGCTGATAATGTAACTTTCCATTAAGTAGTAAAAGATTTTTTTGAATCGGTTCATTAGTTTTTGAGAACAGTGTTCTCTAAACAGTGTCTAGTCACATTTTTATTACTTTGTATTAATTTTGTAGTACATATTATTGTAAAGGTTTTTTTTTTTCAATTCTCGTTGGGTCAAGGACATCCAATGGTTTGTGGGTCGAACTTGGAGGAAGTACCTCTCATACCTTACCGTACTCAGTCAAATGATAAAATGAAAGGTCACCTTTTCAACAAAACAACACAATGTGGGTTATGACGGTCATTATTGGTTCTGACCAGATTATGTCAAAGTTTGACACTTTGACATAATCAGATAATATAATAATGTTTTCAGCTGTATACAGATTTATTGTAGGTATTATTAGTACTATTAGGTAGTAGGTAGTAGGTACTATTAGTGCGCGTGTGTTAGAATAATTATTTTTTGAAGTTGGAACTTTTTTAGGCGCGCCTTGCACTGTATTTTATGGGTAGTGAATGTCAACGCTCTTTCGGGTAAAGTCGGCTCGAGTTCAGGTATAGTCGGATTATACCGAGTTCATGTCAACGCACGTTTGGGTCACGTACTAATTAAGTTGGTTCATAAGCTCCTAACAAATCCAGCATATGCACACCGTTTTACACCGTTAAAACTTAAAGCACGCAAATTTCTGGACTTAGTCTTCCGACTTACGGTTGCTTTGATATACATTTTGAGCATATCCGAACTGAGAACAGGAAACACCGCTCTTAATGTATATCAATATGTATTCATTCTTTGAAATTCGAAGAATTTACTTTTTATTAAATTTTTTAGGGTTCCATACCTCAAAAGGTAAAAAAAAGGAACCCTTATAAGATCACTTTCTTGTCCGTCTGTCTGTCTGTCTGTCCGTCTGTCTGTCCGTGTGTCACCACTGATTTTCTCAGGAACGGGTGGACCTAGCAAGTTAAAATTTATACATAATACTGAGGTCTATAGTCCCTATTAGGTGTATAAAAATATAGGTCTTGAGTCAACACAATAAAAAGATATGGGCAAATTTAGATTTTCGCGAAAACTTGTACTAAAATGTATCTTAATTTTCATTTTTTTTTTATTTTTCGGAATTTTTCCTTTACTTGTTCTCCTAGACCAAGACCTTGCCTATAACCAAAATTGACAATTCTAGGTAAACCGGAAGTACCCTATAGGTTTTGGGTCGAAAACCTATAGGGTACTTCCCGTTGACCAAGAATCATGAAATTTGGCACGAAGCAAGGTCTTACAGCACAAATTAAGGAAACATTTTAAAAATTAAAAAAGTTGAAAATTTAAGGGTATCCCCATACATACATAGTTTGCGCCAATTAAGGTAGACCTCTGAGTTATATGAGCGCTGATACAATTTAGAGGTCTAGCTTAATTGGATGTAACGGAAGCCTCGGTGGGCGAGTTCAACTCACCTTAGCCGGTTTTATGTCTTCTCTCCTCATTTAATTTCTTATTGTTTTGTTTCCAGATGGCATGAGCATGAGGCTTACATCGTCCTCGTCAACTTCAAGCATGAGGCTTACACCGTTGACTTGACTTATTTTGAAAACGTGAAATCTGCTACAGTTGTACTGAGCAGCATTCAATCGCCAAAGAAAGCTGGGTAAGTAATAGCTTATTGTGAACTTCCATTTGAAATTTTAATAGTAAAAAACTATCGTATAGTATTAAACAGCGTCATAACGTTTGGCTTTGTTGCACACTGTGCCACAGATTATATAATAGTTACTACGTACTGTGTGACTTGTATCTGAATGCAGCCTAATTGCTACATACAAAATACGCTTCAAACTTACAGCACCTCACATTCTACATTCGACGTATTTAAAAGATAATATCATTTTAAGTATCATAAAAAAAAACAAACAATAAAAATGTGCCACTACTTCTATCTGACTTATCGTGAGATATATTAAATTATTCAATGTTTTTTTCAGGGTTTTACTCGACGCGACCAAACTTGAGGTGCTCGATAGCGAATCCTTAGTACTCCAAGTTTTCCCATAAAAAAATTTAACGAGATGCGTTTCAGTCAATTTTCAATAATACATTTCAAGAAAGATTTTTCTTGATTGACTACCTAATTTTTAAGTTAATTATGTGATTATTAAATAAATGTAATAATTGTGAAAAAAAAAAATTGATTTGTGTCATATCCACTTATTTATTCCGTGTTTAGTTGAAAATATAAGATAGTAATATCTTAAAACAAGTTTGGTAAATTAAAATAATGATAAACTGAAGTATTACCAAATATCTGTTTGTTATTTATTATTTTAAAACAATTTAAATTTGGGATTAGGGCAACATAGCATCCTAGTTGTGCGAGAAAGAATACTTGTAGTTTACAGATATAGGCAGTACTTTTTAACTGGTTTTCAAAATGGACAAAGTTATCAACTCGTCCCTATTATTTATAGTTTCTCCGCTAGTGGTGAGCCGATTTAAATGAATTATTTTTTGAAAGATATGGATTCACACAAGTTGTCAACAATTAAAGTCTCAAACAATTAAACATGACTCATGTAAAGTCGTTTTTTTTGGTATTTATCTTAATTATCGGCCACTTATCTTGCATGTCTCTAGTGAAAATGCAGCTTTATTTTTTGTCAAAGCCTTGTTATACAAAGGGGTGAATGACATCACGGTGAACGTCATTGAATGGCTTCATCAGAGAGCTTACGCAAGCTGTTCCGCATCGAATTATGCAAATGTTTTGTAGTAAGATCTCTTTGGAATATTACTTTTAATACGGTAATTGTTATCTACTAGATATCATTATCGTGCTTTTGTTGGTAGGTGCGCTTTGTGGCGATTTCATAGTAATGTAAAATGCAGCTTTATTTTTTGTCAAAGCCTTGTTATACAAAGGGGTGAATGACATCACGGTGAACGTCATTGAATGGCTTCATCAGAGAGCTTACGCAAGCTGTTCCGCATCGAATTATGCGAATGCTTTGTAGTAAGATCTCTTTGGAATATTACTTTTAATACGGTAATTGTTATCTACTAGATATCATTATCGTGCTTTTGTTGGTAGGTGCGCTTTGTGGCGATTTCATAGTAATGTGTATCTCGCTGGCCGCTAGTGCGCGCCCGGTCTAAGGCAACATACTAGAGAACAGTGACCACCGCGTGACGTATGCCGACGAGCGTAGCGAGGAGAGGAGCCGCGGTAACGGCCGCGCGTCACCAGAACCGACGCCATGGCGTTTAAATGAAGGTACACAAGACCTTCAAATGGCTGAATTTCATTCAGGCCCCTAGTAGAACGGCGCAGTTTAGTAAAAAGGCTAGGCTGTGGGATTCCTTTAAAGTTCATGAAATGCACTATTATCATAATATATATTATCTATTATATATAAGAACTTTATGTACAACAATTATGGAAGCAATAAAGTATTGAGTATTGAGTATCACGAATTTTTCCAGATTTTTCGAGCCGCAAGCAGCAGTTTAGCTTTTAGATGAAGGGGGGAGGGGGGACGCCCTACTGGAACAAACAAAATTTGCACTTTAACGTTTAATATTTCGTAAATGGAGCATTCAATCGAAAAATGGTATTATCAACCCAAGTCATTTTAAAATACCTATTCAACGATACCCCACACAATGGGTAGACGACGAAAAAAAATTCATCCCCACTTCACATGTAGGGGAGCTACCCTAAATAAAATATTTTTCAAAATTTTATTTCACTACTTTGTCGGCGTAATTTATATACATACACTTACAAAATTACAGCTTTCTAGTATTAACGGTCTCTTAGCAAAACCTCGGACAGACAGACAGACAGACGGACATGACGAAACTATAAGGGTTCCTTGTCAGGACTACGGAACTCTAAAAAACATAAAGATGATATGAGAACCTCCTCCTTTATGGGAGTCGGTTGAAAAAAAACGATTTCACATGCTGCGCTAGTCATTTTTAGTAGCAAATTTGAGATGTTTATTTCCATTCCTCTAGAGATACGTCTTCATCAGATCTAATGAGATGTACAATAAGACCAAGCGGTTAATAAATGATGGAGTTCAAACGTAAAAAATATGAAGTCAGTTGAAAAAAAAAGAAAGCTCTTGTTTTCTAAATATAAGTATAACCACAGTCGGGATGAAAATTAGCAACTGTGAGTAACAAGGTAGACAAACTACCAAATGATCCACGTAGCTTTCAGCGTATGAATATAGATAAAAACCAGACAGAAGGAGTATAGACAGCCTATTTAATTTTATCTCATCACAACACCCGAAATAAAATATACGTGCCGAAGTTTTCCACTCAAGAAACTGGGTTGCCTGTTACCACGGACTGTTTTACCCTAGTCACATTCTTTTTAGAAATTTTCCCGCAGTACTTTTCAAACGTGAAGTGGGGAGATGAATAAAATACCCATAAAAGTGTGGATTGTAAGAAAATGAGAACATTTCACTCTAATTGCTGTATAAATATTTACATAACGTCGACAGGTGGAATGTTTCAGTTGTTGGATTTATGAAACGATTTTATGTATCTTAGTTTATAATGATTTATTTTTTGTATAGATATTGCTTGCTTTTAAAGTTTTAACCGATTTTACAAAAAGAGGAGGTTCTTAAATCGAATGTATTTTTTTGTTTGTTACTTTAGAACTGTGTAATTTACTGAGCGATTTGGATTTTTTAGGAGAGTATGCTTCCTGTTTGTGCCCATAAAATTCTATCGAGAACAGGTAAGTATCTCCAGAGATATGTAGATATGTTTATCTCTGGAATCTCTGGGATCTCTTCTTAAACTTGGATACTGAAAATGACTAGCGCGGCATGTTGGATTTTTTTCGTTTTGTACAAGACCCAACAAGCAATAGACCGTGATGTGTGGAAGGAGAGAAGGGAGGCCATTTCCCAGCAGTGGGATTAAACAGGCAGAATAAAAAAAATAAACTGGCCAAGTGCAAGTCAGACTCGCACTCGTAGGGTTCCGTACCACACTACAGTATTTTATAAGATCGAGCACAAAATACCACTATCATTTGTTGCCAGCAAAAAATAATAATTAATAAACAATTTAATTCTTATAACGCCATCTAACGTCTAACAAAGGTATTAGGGATCGACATTTCAATATAACGCCATCTATGGAACGTTTACCTAACTAAGCATTCATAGATGGCGTGAAATACCGAAAAAAACACGTTTCTTGTATGGGGACCCTCTATTATTTTTAATTTTATTCTGTTTTTAGTATTTGTTGTTATAGCGGCAACAGAAATACATCATCTGTGAAAATTTCAACTGTCTAACTATCACGGTTCATGAGATACAGCCTGGTGACAGACAGACAGACAGACAGACAGACAGACAGACAGACAGACAGACAGACAGACAGACAGACAGACAGACAGACAGACAGACAGACAGACGGACAGCGGAGTCTTAGTAATAGGGTCCCGTTTTACCCTTTTGGTAAGGAACCCTAAAAAAAATATCTTAATTTATTAAATGTTCGTACTGGATGGATGGCACCCAACTTTCTTTTGAGTTACGTACCACCTGAAAAGGAATGAAGAAACCCTTATAAGATTAAGTAGAAACATATATCAAACGTCTTAGTCTCTTTTAGCTGTGAAAAAATCAAACTTGTAAGTAAGTCAACGCGGTCATAAGATATAACCGCTTACGTCGCATATTTTCTAACATTTTGTCATTTCACAATTACTAGAGTAATTGTTACTAAGAAAATAATAAAAAAATATTAAGAAATTACTATTACTTATTTACGGTTGGTCCAGTCTGGACATCGGTCGAGGGTTCGAACTGCTACGTTAAGTTAATATCCTTTAACCTAGTTTGACAGGTTTGTATGGTTGGAACAGTCCAAGCCAACATAATACAAACTTTTAATATTAATATAATATATACCTTTAACATTTAGTTTCGTAATTTCGTATGTTGGTCCTTTCATCAATCCTAGGGCAGTTTAATTTAACTCTGTAGTTCCTTCAACAAATATCAAGGTGTTGAATATTGATTAACAACACAAACTTCGGAAGGCATTAATTATTCATAAGCGAAAATTAATTTAATTTGAGGGTAACTTTGATAAAGCTAATAATATCAAAGTATGAACTGTGAATTATTATTGGATTGAATTAAAGTAGGCTTTCAAATGAGACCACGAATCCTTGTAAAAGAAAAATTGTAGTAAGAGCCCAGAGGCGTAGTTGGAGAATGGTCTGGTGGGCTTCACAAAAGTCCTTATATATTACCGCCGTGAACCAATAGATTTCTTTATCGAAAAAATGATGTGCGCTTTTTATAGTGGCCCTTCGGTGCAGTAAAAATATCGTTAAGAATCCCCGGCATGGTGGTAGGATATTGTCTAGTGTCTGCCTGGCTAGCTTCCACCCTCAGGTTATATAATGCCAAACAAACATCTAATGTGTTCCAGCAGCTATTCTTGAGAGCCAGTTCCCATTCTAGGCCTACCGTGTTACCATCCTCGACAGGATCATCACTTACCAACAGCTAAGATAGTGACCAAACGCTAGTCTATATGATATAAAAAAGAACAACCCTAAAAATAGATTATAAAAAGTCACAGAAGTTTCACATAAAGCTTTGCATAAAGCCAATGCACTTACTACTAATTAAATATCAACAAAAGATCTGATCAAAAGGTCAGCGCGAGTCCATTTAATAAATTATACAGTACGAAAGATAAATAGCCCTTTTCCTTTAGAGCCCTTTGTATCTGCCTCTTGTAAAGGATGGTTTATATTAATGCTTGTTGTTATAACCTCTTTTGTGATCCAGCAGACACACGGTGCTCAGTCTGTGCACCGTCTGTCTGCTGGCCAGTCACACTTTTTAGGTTTCCGTAGCCGAATGGCAAAAAACGGAACCCTTATAGATTCGCCATGTCTGTCTGTCTGTCTGTCTGTCTGTCCATCCGTATGTCACAGCCATTTTATTCCGAAACTATTAAGACTACAGAATTGACACTTGGTAGGTAGATGTATTCTGTAAACCGCTTTCCGATTTTTATACAAAAATAAAATATATTAAAGTTTAAGGGGGGGCATCCCATACATGGAACTGGAACAAGAAACAATTTTTTTCTTCAAATCTATACGTGTGGGGTGTCTATAGATAGGTCTTTAAAAATTAAATTGACATTTCTAAAATATTTTTTTCTCAAAGTCAATCATTTAAAAGATAGGCGCGTCTAAAGTGGCAAAATGTGTGTCCCCCCCCCCTCTCTAACTTCTAAAGTATGGGAGTGAAAAATCCAGAAAAAATATATTCTGTAGATCTCAATAAAAACTTTCAACGAAAATTGGTTTGAACGATATACAGTCAGAAGTTGTTGAGATATAGCAACCGCAAAGATAACTTTGCTTTTCATACAAACTCTATGACAAACAAAGTTATTTTTGTAGTTGCGAAAAATCATAGTTATGAAATACTCTACTGTATTACGGAACCCTACGATTGCGAGTTTGACTTGCACTTGGCCGGTTATTTTTGTTTGTTTTATTATGGCTCCACACGATTAAGGTATTCAGCCAGTGTCAAGTATTAAAATTCTTCAAGTTTTGAAAATTGATGAACGGGTCAAAGTCACATTTCAAGTCACGTTGTAGTCAAAGTCTAGTCCAAGTTATGCCCTCACTAAAAATATGCACCTTACTGAAGTGTATGATGTGTGTGAAGTTTCAGTGGAATTTTGGCGAGTTTCCCCACACTCACACACATTCACCGGCACTTAATGGTTAATATCCACATTAACTACACATTCACTCGCAGAAGAACACAAGTTTTAGGAAAAAATCCCCAGCGGTCGTCGATTCTTTGGCTAACTAACCTCTATAAATACTAAAGAATCTATAACAAGTAACATCTGTTAGAGATGGCATGCCATGCGAGGCTACGTATGTTTAGTTTTATAGTCTAAAAGCTTACTTAGAATCAACTACATAAGGTTCGAGCGATCGGTTACTTCGTTAGAGGTTTGTGCTCACGATGTCGTCGTTTATGTTGTCCTTAAAGGGTCGTAATGTTTGGACTCGTTAGATGTATGTTCGTATAGATGATATTGATGGCAAATATATTTATGAGGTATGCTATGAGGTAAAATGAAGAGCAAAATGCTCGCCTCGTAAGTGACGTTTGGCTATAACTGATAACGAAGCATATCTCAGAAATATGTACCAGAATTTTGGGGTGCAATGCACTGCTTCTGTTAGCATTGTTTAGTCTCATTACCACTGCAATTTACGTTGATTAATGATTATGTGTTGTACATTAACTGTTCTCTTTGTCAATCTAACCGGTAAATATTTTTAAATGAGTTCAAAAAATGAGGAGGGTTACAACTCAGATGTTTATATTTTTTTATACACGCTCGGGCATAGCTCAGTCATGTAATTAGATTTACAAAATTCGTTTTTTTTTTGTTCGAATGTAGTTTATTTTAAAATAGTTCCATTTAAATTTCGTAAAGATTTAATGAGTATGTCCAGAGACATGGAGATAAACATATCAAAGTTATTACTGGAAATGACTAGTGCAGGATTTGAAATTGTTTTAACCGACTTCAAAAAAGGAAGAGGTTTCGCAATTAAACCATATATATATATATTTTTTATGTGTGTTCGCAAATAACTTCGTCGATCAATCGATTGTGATAATTCTTTTTTTGTTGGAAATAAAATATTCCAAGAGTGGTACCATTGTTATTTCATCAAGATCTGATAATAATCTCTAGAGATATGTCGACAAACATCTCAAACTTGCAACTGAAACTGACTCGCGTAGCATTGAAGTCGGTGTTGTTTTAGTTTTTAAACTATCTTATACTAGAAAACTTTGTGTGCTATACAGAATGTTTTGGTTATATTTATGCCGAAAACAGAACACTTAACAACGCAAATATTAACGTCTTCAACCTAACAAAGAGTCTCAAATAAACAACCAAACAAATCTTCCTAATTATGTTGGCAAAATTAATAAGGAGCGAAGCTTTGATGTTTAAAATAAACAAGCTAGTTTTTAGGGCTTTTATTTCGTATAAGATTATTTTTATGTGAAAATGGGTAGCGCTTTACCACTATCTCACTCGATGTTAAGTGACAATGCGATAATTTGAATACTTTTAGAGCAATTAAATTACTTTACACTTAAATAATATTAACATGTATACCTATAGCAACAAGTACATCTAATTATTATATTATGATTCACTTAATTTAATATGCTTGGGTTTTTAAAAAATTATACCATTATCATCATAATCATCATTGACGACAATTATTCATGCACTGTTGGATATAGGTTTCTCCTGTGGCATGCCACTGAGCGTATCTTCAGCTCTTTGTTTCCAATCGCTGCCAGCCAGTTTGCGTATATCATTGCTCCACCGAGCTAGTTATAATTATACCAGCCAGTCGTAAGTATAATTTTATCCTATTTTAAATATTTTCTCGTAGAACTGGTACATTTCTAAAGCGCTTAATTACAGCACTGCAGCGCTTGAACGTTTCCACGCTTCATTGTGTCTTAACTGGGGTGCAATTAACTGAAATTTCTATTTTAATTTCTAATTAGAGAGAATTCGAAGCAAGGAAAATGAAATTAGAGTTTCATTAACCGAGTGAGTTCTAAGTTTTTTATTAACAGACTTAAAAAAGGAGGTTCAAATGTTCGTTTGTATGTATTTTTTGTGTATGTTCATCGATAATTTCGCCAATTGTGAACCGATTCCAATGTTTCTATTTTTAATTGGTAAATTACATTTCCAAGGTGATCCCATTGTAATTTAATCGAGATCTGATTAGTATCTCTAGAGATATGGAGATAAATACCTCAAACATGGGAGAATGTAATGGTTTTAGTAGAAGAGTCCCAAGAAGATTATACACAATGGAGGTTGCTATTATAATAAACGTCTAAAACTTGTTACTAAAACTAGCTCGCGCGGCATGAAAGTCGGTTGTTTTTTCCCCACGACGGAACAGAGACTGTATATCCGTTTGGAGTGAGAGGATATTTGTTTGTTTGTGTGTGCAATTCCATGTTGCCATTTTTCTTCAAAATGACTAGTCCGATTTTGATGCAGTTTTCAGTTATGCGGTCGTGTTTGAATTGGTACATGTTCTTAAATGGGTGTTACGATGTTAACTCGCCAGACGGCGCTGCAGTAAACATTTGTTTGTGCAAATCCATGTTGCCATTTTTCTCCAAAACTAGTTCGATTTTGTGTCTAAACGGTTCGTAATTAATCAGTGGTGGTTTTTAGATAGATTTAAACCATTGAAACCATTTTATTGACTGTCAATTGTGAGTACATAAGATCTTAAAAACTATTCGGATTGT
The DNA here is from genome assembly GCA_954871355.1 of Cabera pusaria. Taxonomy (NCBI): domain Eukaryota; kingdom Metazoa; phylum Arthropoda; class Insecta; order Lepidoptera; family Geometridae; genus Cabera; species Cabera pusaria. The sequence continues at coordinate 25,987,409 of OX940887.1, forward strand.
TCCATCACAACTTACTCTTACGAGTGTACAGCAAATAGCATACACAAATTCATAATTAATTAATTTAAAATAAATATATATATGTCAACATTAATATTGAATAAACTACAATTACAATACCATAGACTTATAACACAAACAAAATATATACTTTTGACGTAAGGATAGTGGCGCGCGAATAAAATTATAACAATTGTCAATCAAATTACAAATAGGTACAAAGTATTATTTATTATTAAAGAATTCATTCATGTTATTGAAGCATTTATCTAATAACCATTTAAATAATATTTTTCTAAGTTTAGTGACTGGTAACTGCTTTATGTCTAGCGGGAGATGGTTAAATATTCTGACAGACATCGTGAAGACACTTTTTACACTACATGCCAATTTAAATATAGGTTTATCGATATTGTGTTTAAAATGTTCTTTTAATCGCTGACTGTAAGCTTCCGGTCTGTTCACAAAATAGTTTCGATGAATTTTTATAAAAACGCAAATTTCATAAATATATAGACAACAAAACGGCAAAATATTAAGGTGCTTGAACAAAGGACGACAGGACACTGTTTGGTCATTGATATTGCAGAGGGCTCTTATGCACCTCTTCTGCACTCGGAACACCGATTGAGCCTCACATGAATTTCCCCAGAGAATTATGCCATAGCGGAGGTTGGAACTGACATAGCCATGGTAGGCAATTTTACCGGCTTCTAGTGACGAGACATTTACTATTCTCCGTAGTGCATATACGTATCTGTTTAGCTTTCCACACAACTTCTCACAATGGTTCTTCCAGTTCACATTTTGATCAATTGATAATTAAATGACATTGTGTTGACTTGTTGGATACTAGATGTTGTGATGTTAATTTTCTAAAGGACTTAGTCGTGGGTGTTTATTAACAATTTTAATATTGTTAAAAACTAACAAGTTTTTAATTATTCCTGTGAACGTGAAGTAGGTTACTGGCAACGTTTAACCAATTTCACAAAAAAGGAGGAGGTTCTCAATTAACCAGTATTTTTGTATGTTTGTTTCCTCAGAACTCCGTAATTTACTATCTGATTTGTATTTTTTTTGTTTGAAAGAATATGCTTCCAGTTTGGTTCCATTGTAATTTTATTGAGATATGATATGTAACCCCAGAGATATGGAGATAAACACCTCAAAATTGGTACTGAAAAATTACTAGTGCGGCATTTGAAGTCGGTTTTGTTCACACCGAATAGTCTACACAGTCTTAGTAATAGGGTTCGGTTGGTCCTAGTGATGGGTCGTAGACGTATTTTTCGTTAACGCAACTAGACCGTTGAATTAACCTCCGTCAACTAGTCGATTATCTAGGTGCATTGATTAACTAGTTAATGCTTTAACCATAGTCCATTTCGCAGTGCTCGTATGAATTCGACCGTTACCGTAGTATTAATTGTTTAAATCCAAATAGCGCTGCACGTTAATTGTATTTTATTTTTTTCAACAATAAATATATTTCGATTTTAAGTAGGTATGTTTTAATTTTACATCATGACGTAAATTTCTACAAAATTTAAATACTACTAAGTCTTTGCATATAAGGCTATTAATGTTACTAAATACGTATATTAAATACATGATTACCTTCTTTTTTTACAATAAATAGCAACAAAGTTGCTATTTCCTTTTCTACTATCGAATTTAGCCGTCTAACAACGAATGTTACCGTTCGAAATCAAGTTGAAAGTTAATTGCGCGGCTCGCCTCCGTTCGTTGACGTCAACTGATACGCTCTATTTCTCTATTCTCTTGAATTTTGCCGTCCATGGATTCAACCAGTTGATCGGTGAACGGTTAACGGTTGAAACGTTGACAGTTGATAGACGGTTTTTTTAACTAGTTCGTTCAAACGCCCATCTCTAGTTGGTACCTTTTGGGTATAAAATCCTAAAAATGATATTTGTTTTCTGAAGCAACTTAATAGTTTTTTTTATGTTTTGAAAACCCATTCAAGTCATTTCCTCATACTCTGACCACTTACAGCATACCCGAGTGCATTCATAACTATAATCCTAGGCTATAAACTATCCATCGCTTTTATGACCATCATCGTACTTTTACTAATAGCCTGTCACTTCAGCGTCGTCTCACCCCTGAAAGCCACATGGCAGCATCATTATTTTTCATTCAGTTCTGAACCTTATTTCTGATGACATAAGAAAACAAGCACAACTTACAAATCCGTAGGCTTCGTGAGTCAAATTACAAATGTTTAATTTTGAACCTTATGTTCAAGACAGAAGAGCTTAAGACTTTGATGGGTAAGCTTTTGATCTTTAATTTGACGGTAATAAGGAAAAGTATGAAGCTTAACAGTCATCGGGGAAGGATCTTGTGACATTTTGAGGAAATAAAATTGGCAAGTTTTCTTTGAACTTATGCTGGTGTCTATTACCCCCGACGCAAAATGAAGGGCTGTTATAAATTTGACGTGTGTATCTGTGTATATATGTATCTGTGTATCTGTGTATGTGTATGTCTGTCTGTGGCATCGTAGCCCGTAGATGTACCGATTTTAATTTAGTTTTTTTGTTTGATAGGTGTCTTCATCAAGAGTGTTCTTAGCTTTGTTTAATAAAAATCCATTTAACAAAATCTTTCGATGGAGAAATCGTCTGTAATTGGTGGTATCATCCATCTCGAAGGTCCCATTTAAATTTTATCAAGATCTGATAGGTACCTCTAGAAATATAGCGATAAACATCTCAAACTTAAAAATATTTTTAGATTTGAATAACTTAACTGGCAAAGTCATACATGTCATTAAAAAACGCATTATAAAGTCTAGTATTAATTTCAAACAAACATCGCATTTCGATCATAAGAATAAATAACGCTACACCTAGGTATCTCGTTATTAAAAACTCTACTAAATTTTAAAGTTTATTTCATTTGCAGTAATTTTTATAGTTCATAGAAAACACCATCGTAAAACTATATCGGTGTACTTTTTACGTAGACTCGAAACCTAAACACCCTTTGATTTGTGAACGCATGGATCTGTTTTAGAAATAAAATAGTTATAACTAGGTTAGACATTTGTCGTATTGATATAGAAATATTTTCAACAAATCTATCGGAACTGGTTACATTACATACGGAATAAGTAGTTATATTTGACTTATAAAAAGAGATTTTCGACTTATTTCGCCTACGGACGTCTTAGTGTTCTTTATAATTAAATACATCCAATGATCAAAATCAGAAAACTCTTCTTCTAAAAACCTCTTATAAACAAAGTTATTTCAAACATAGATATAGTTCATATAGAAACAAAAGCTTGCAGTACTAACACAATTTCTTAATCCGTTCACACAAATCTACTAATAGATCTTTTATTAAGCCTGCATATTTATTTGTTCAAAACTCTTCTTTTTGTTCTGAATGGTTTACTGTATATCCTACTAAATAATAATTATTCAGACAAAATAGAAACAGACAGTTTTTTAACCGACTTCTAAATGTAGGGTGTTCTCAATTCATGTGTTTATATTTATTTTATATGCGTTCGGGCATAACTATGTCATTATAAATGCAAAATGCTGATTTGCTAATTTGTTTCTATTCTGTTTTCTTCGTAAGAAGTTTATTTTGAAATAGTCTCATATAAATTTCGTATAGATATGATAAGTATCTTCAGAGATAAGTATGGAGATAAACACTTTAAACTTGTAGCTGAAAATGACAAGCGCAACATTCGAAGTCTGTTTTTCAGATTTTTAAAGGATCTAAAATTTATAAACTATGATTTATTCTATAAGAGCTACAGTAATTGAACAAACGGTTCATATATTAGCTTAGCACTTCAAATTAATTTTACACATCCCTCCAAAACAATCAATGGCTAGCACAAATTCGTTGAAACAAACCAGTCATCGGATTAGTAAAGGGTAACCTCGTAACATATTTAATCAATGGATCAGAACCATTCACACATTGTAATTGGTAACATTTCATAGTTGCGACAGTAACATGATGTATTGTGTTTGTCAATTGGAATGATAAGATAGTATTCAAACATAACAGAAAAAAAGAATTAAAGATAATATATTTATCTTGCATCAAACACAATTAGCTAATCTACATTGGGTTTTATAGATCGACCATTGATTCAGTGTGAGAAATTGATCAGCTACTTTATAAGAAAACCTAACTTCTACGTCCTAATGTTGTTGTTATTAGGCGTGAATAAAACTAGGTTACGCCTAAACTGGCAACTTTGTTAGTATATATATTATATGTATATTAAGTATACTAACCAAATATCGCATTTATAACAGACTACAAAAAAATTGCTAATTACATATATTACAATTATAGTACTTATGCACTCTTTAAACAGATGTGTTTTAGTGCAAAATAGAACCCATCTCAGCATCATGTTGGTCGTGACCGGCATGACCAACGCTGGTCTTCCGCCGTCTAACAGGCGACTGCATGTAAGAATTGGTGTTTTCCACAAGTGGTAGGAGCAAGTTATATCGATATCCCGCCTGACTTGCTACCAAAAACTAGCTTACAACCATTAAGGAGAACATCTGCCACCATAACTTTACGGAGTTTCAAGAGCACACAGTCCTTAACAGTTAGAGTATTGTTGGACTAGCATGTTCACCATCTTAGACCACATCATCGCTTGCCGTGGTCAAGTGCGAGCCTATAAGAAATAAATAAAGTAAACTTATAAATTAAACTCCGTAACGAAATGTACGCTATATTGTCTTGCTTTATCACAAAACATTTTTTTAGGGTCCCGAACCCAAAGGGTACCAACGGAACCCTATTACTGAGACTCCGCTGTCCGTCTGTCTGTCTGTCTGTCTGTCTGTCTGTCTGTCCGTCTGTCACCAGGCTGTATCTCATGAACTGTGACAGTTAGACGGTTGAAATGATGTATTTCTGTTGCCGCTATAACAAAAAAATACTAAGAACAGAACAAAGTTAAAAATTAAAGGGTTTAAAACAAACAACGTGTTTATTACGATAGCGCCATCTAGCTAGCATCATAAATGGCGCTATCGTGTTTATCTTAATCTCGGAATTTGAATCTGAATCGGCTCCAACGATTAAATATAATTTAGTATTTCGGGGGCGAAAAATCAAAATAATCTAGCTAGGGTTAATTTTCAGAAAATGTTGTTTTATTCGTGTTTTCAATAATCAACTTCATCGATAATCAACTTAAAATGTGACTCTTCCCGACATCTATTGGCGAGTAGAAGTAGCTTTAGTGTTTTATTGTGTCGTTCAAGCAGTTAGTTGCTCTCAATAAAAAAAATAGTATTTTTATTTGTCAATAGATGTCGGGAAGAGTCATATTTTTCTGTTTAAGTGGCAAAAAATACTGAGCAAAGCTCGGTCAACCAGATATTTAATAATATTAATTACTAACAACTTTGTGTTAATGTTTACTTAGTTGGTGTCAGAAGTTCGTCAGATAATCCTTAGATGGCGTTCGGAACCCTCCGTGTGCGGGACAAAAGTCTGGCTCGCACTTGGCCAGTTTTATTTATAATATACATATTAAAAATATTTATAAATCGTCTTTATAAAAATTACAATCGGGGCATCAGACAGTCTCCTAAGTCGATGATGTAGGTATGACATAATATATATATGTACGTAAAATAGTTGCTCGTTTAATATATAAGATAAAAACCACATGCGTAAAGAAAAGGAAATAAAAACCCTACAGTAATCTAAGTTCATGATTACGTCCAAAAGCTCAATCTAGAGATATCAGTTTTCAAATATCTAGAATTATTAGGTCACGAATACTATTCGCTAACACAGACATTACGCTATCTACGCTAGATCATTTACCGCGAATAAATACCAGCCATACCACAATCCAGAATATCATAGCCTTACGGTCTTAGCCCATCACATCGCATTGGGTAAAGACCACACTCTAAGACTAGTTATAACTAGTTCAAACAAATTATCACTAACACTAAAACACAGACCCCGGGAGGCCCGGTGGCGTAATCGGGAGAACGGTCGGCTTTGATGCCAGAGGTACCGAATTCAAACCCAGCCGTGCACCAATGGACTTTTCTATCGAAAAATTTAAGTGCGCTTCTCACAGTGGCCCTCCGGTGAAGGAAAAAAATCTCTTAAAAAATTATCTTTAACTTTATTCTGTTTTTAGTATTTGTTGTTATAGCGGCAACAGAAATACATCATCTGTGAAAATTTCAACAGCCTAACTATCACGGTTCATGAGATACAGCTTGGTGACAGACGGACAGACAGACAGACAGACAGACAGACAGCGGAGTCTTAGTAATAGGGTCCCGTTTTACCCTTTGGGTACGGAACCCTAAAAAAGACCATAACGATAAAATCAACGGCGAAATTTACTCTGACTAACACTAGATTATGACGGACACTGGCTGCTAGGAACTGAAAGTTATCAAAATCGGTATAAGCTGTTTTTGTTTATTTCATGCATTTATATAATTTATATCATACTTGCAGCATTCAAGTGTTTCAAAAGAGTACCTACGAGTAATCACCATCACATTTACCATTAAATCAGCAGAATATACTCCATAACAAGATTGCGCAACTAGATTCTTCTTACCCGACTGCGAAAGAAGGAGGGTAATGTTTTTCGAGTGTCAGTATGTATGTGAGTATGCATGTAAGTTTGTATGTAAGTATGTATGTGAGTATGTATTTAAGTATGTATGTAAGTATGTATGTAAGTATGTATCTAAGAATGTATGTAAGTATGTATGTATGTATATTTCTTTGGCACGCCCTAGAGCCTACACGGCTTGTCGTATTTTTATGTGTGTGGTGTCAATAGATTCGTCTTAGTTATGAGAGTGACACGGGGTACAACAAAATTAAAAAAAAAAACAAAATTAATAAGTTTTGACACCAAAAAGTAATCTCAATAATTTTTTTATAAATAATCAAAAATAATTTTCCAATTCCGAGCAGCTGCTACTTTGCAAATACCGTTGTTATATCTAAAGCCGGCGCCAGACATAGCTCAAACATTTGGGCACTTATTTGAACACACATTTGACATGTGAAGCACGGGTATTTGAGTATTTGTTCAAAGTTTGCCCAAAGTTTGAACAAAGTTTGGCACTTTGCCATTTGGTGTCGGTTTTTCGAGCGCACATCAAAGCGTTCAAAGTTCGAAACTGCAAAAAGTGTTGTTTGCAAAGTATGTGTGGCAGGTACCGCAAATAAGTGCTCAAATATGTGACAAAGTATGTGACAAAGTCTTTGTCAAACATTTGTTTGTGTCTGGCGCCGGCTCAATAGTAGGACCTTGACTACTACGCTTATACACATTTATACACTTGTTTAAGATAGTATCAAGTGCCTAATGGTATAAGTAGTTACAACCACTTATACCGTTACCGATCCAACTATGACACTGTGTAGTGAACAGAAACCTCCAAGATTACCTTTCACGCCCGACGCCTAATCTTTGACGCAAAGCCAACCCAGCTGTTTTAAAACAGCTATCAAATACAAATAGTTGACGTACGTTCTGTTAATTCGCAATTTTACAGCGTATCACGGGCCGCACCTAACATGGCTTGCAAAACTTCTAACCACTCTAATTAAGACCCGTTTTGCATTTAAGTGATATTGATGCAGAGTTCATTCATTAATTGCCGTGTTGATATTGAGTATTGATGGTAGATAAATTACTAGGTAATGAGATTGATGAAGCCACAGATTAGTAGAATAGACTTCATCTGTTCTGTGGATATAACAGATATAAATAACCTACTACCTACAAAATTAGTTCTAATTTATATACAAATTGTGGTCTTATCGCTCAATAGTGATTTTTTTTTCGACAACCGTTGGATGCTACAAACTATCTTAATTAACACTGTCAAGCCCACCCAATGTATGATAATTTGAATAATTTGAATAAATCTTACAAGTATACGATAGAGCACTTGAACAATATCAAGTTGTCATTAATTAAAATTGATGAGTAGTTTTGTTGCAAAGAGCTTTATTCCCAAATAGTCTCATTGTAAATTCATTGAGAGCTGATGAGTACCTCAAGATATATACACACATCAACACTGTCTAGGGATATTTTGTAAAAAATTCTTAAACTCATAATATATTGGCCGGTTTAAAAATATTTTAATGTAAGCATATTTTGTGGGTTTCTTAATGATTCCAAATTTGAATTTGAAAAATAAATTAAAAACAAAAGATTTACGCGGCATAATTGTAACGAAGTTCGAATGTTTTTATTTACCTAACATAGTTTTTGGTATTTTTTTATTTCAAATTAAAGTTTTAATAAAAATCATCAATCATTTAACGAGAGGCGAGATGTTAAGGGCAGTAAGCATGCTTCAAGCTGGTCTACTCAACGGAGTATAGCCGAGAAGATTGGGACAAAACAAAACGTGATATCAACGTTGTGATCACATTATCGTACCATTGGTGAAGTGGTTGAAAGGCAAGTGGCCGCGAGAAGACAACCTAACGTTACGGTCATGCAGTTGGTTCAAAGGCTCAAGTCAGAGCACCAGTTGCTTGTCTGTGACCAAACTGTGAGGAGAAGACAGCATTAGGCTTACCTTCATGCGTACAGGCCGTTTCGTACTCTAGCACTACGCCCAGGAAATCGCGGACGAAGATTAGAGTGGGCTCCAGAACATTTGCTCTGGGAAGATAACCAATGGTCTGTAGTGCTGTTTACCGATGACTCCCGATTCGGTTTTTATCCTGATTTACGAAGAGTACGTGTATGGCGAGCTCCTGGATGTAAGAAGCGTCTGCAACACCCTCAGGAAGTCCATTCATACCACGGCGGAACAATTATGGTTTGGGTAGGTATTCGTGTTGGTGGAAGAACAGACCTCGTTTGGATCAGTACCACCATGACTGCAGAAAAATACCAAAATCAGGAGTTGGCACCAGTAATCTATCCTCATCGAATGCAAATGGGCCAAGCTTTCACTCTCATGCACGATAACGTTTGTCCGCACCCTGCGCCAGTGGTCACCAATTGGCTACAGGAGTACGACGTGTCGGTGTTAGACTGGCCCGCGCAATCACCAGACCTAAACCCTATAGAGCACGGGTGGGATATGCTCCAAAGAATGGCTTTGAGGAATTTTCCTCGAAAGGTTGCGACTGAAAAGCAAATTTTTTGCATCTTAGCAGGACCTGGGACAATATCCCGCAGCAGACTTTGATAACTTGATTCGAAGCATGAAAAACCGTTGCACGACCGTAGTTAACGTAATGGGTGGTTTTACTGACTGCTAATTTTTCGGGTAACTGCAAAAAACCCAATAATTTCGCTTTACTTCACTTTTTTCTTAAAAATAAATTCATAAATTGTTAAACACAATCCAAAATTTCATCAACCGGAACAACATGTTCCGGTGCTTTGCCAATTAAGCCATGGTGCGAAGTAACGTTACGACGAATTTAGTGGATTGCATTTGTTAACCCAATTATGCATTGGTGGCGCCATCTATGACTACTTATTACGTAAGTTATTCATTCGGAAGAAATCATTACAGTTTTCAAATTGGTCGGTATAATCACAGAACAGATTATATCCGTGTTCTGTGGGTATAATACTTTTTTGGCCGATTCATATTTCATTCACAATATTTTGCTGAGATAGTGTCAGTTTGAATTGTTATTTTATGACTGTCATAAAAATAACGTGTGGATAATTCGGATAAGTTGATACGATTGCGGCAGTTTTGATGTTAATAAATGTAGGTATGATTAATAATGGCATGTAAGAATATGAATTTATATTGTAAAGACTTATTTTTAGTTCCCTTAAATATAAATAATAGCTTTATTATTTTATGATAGAATTGACAAACGTGCAAACGGCCCACCTGATGGGAAACCGTCGCCTATAAACTATTGCAACACTAGAGATATCACTGATGCATTGCCGACCTGTCAAGATTCTTTTAACGCCCCTTTTGAAGAACTCTATAATATAGCTCTACGGGATAATAGTAGATGGCGTGGGAAAAATAGCAGATGTGTGGGAAGAACTTTACAAAATTAGTATGTACCCAATTTGTGTGGATATTGCGGTGTTTATGTTTTTATGTATGTAAATTTCACCGGACCCTGGCGCTCGTTTTCAAATTCTAGTATTTCTTAAAAAGGACGGACAGCTACTGTTTTGTACCATTGACATTTTTAGCGGATATAATACACCTGTTAGTAAATGACGATGTAATGTGCTGGTAGCATAAGAATAGCTATTAAAACATACTAGATATTTTGACAAAAGATTTTCTAACTTGAGGTTGAGGGTAGGAGATAGCTGACCAGTCGGATATATAACCGCGTGTTCACATATGTCGGGTGTCGGATCCGATTTTTAATCGAAACCAGTGGCGGAATTTTATATGAAGCTACATTCACGCTTGTTTTGACAACCCGACCCGATTTGAACACACAGTAACAGTGCCCTACAACATGCAGGGGTGTTACAAGATTGATAAAAGCCTGCCCAACACCTGTAATCTGTCAGTTTACCAGATTAGTGATTTCCTCACGGTATTTACATCCTCAGAACAACTGTGAAATGCGCTCACGAATTTTTCAAGCGAAATATCTGTTGGTGCACAGTGGGTTTGAACTTTTGACCTCAGCATGGCTAATTAAAAGCATTCGAAAACAAATTTGAATACGGAAACTGCCTCTCCTTCATCTCGGATCTTTGCAATTCCCAATGCTTCGATCGGAAACATTTTGATTAATAATTATTAACCAACTTCACAAAAAAGGAGGAGGTTCTCAATTCGTCGGAACCTTTTTATTTCATTTTTTTATGTATGTTCACCGATTACTCGAAGATACCTGAACCAATATGAAAAATTATTTTTTTTGTTTCAAAAAGTAAGTACCCTTTCCAGGGGGTCCCATTTAAATTTTAACGAAATCGGCTGAGCCGTTTTTAATATATCAACATTTGTATTACGATGCATTTACTAATCTCAACGACATACTACTAACTACTGGCACAGGTTATATAATAGTTACTACGTCTACTGGCTACTTTGACTAGCGCGACGTTTGAAGTCCGTTCTTTTATTTTAGTTTTTTAAACGGTCTTAAATTATTTAAAACTAGCTGTGCTCCGCGGCTTCGCCTGCATCAAAATAACTTTTTTTTTATAAGAACCATCTCATATAAAAAACACAACAAAAAAAGAATTAGCGAAATCGGTCCAGCCGTTCACGCGTGATGCCGTGACCAAGGGCAATTGGGATTCATTTTTAGGGTTCCGTACCCAAAGGGTAAAACGGGACCCTATTACTAAGACTCCGCTGTCCGTCTGTCTGTCTGTCTGCCTGTCTGTCTGTCTGTCTGTCTGTCTGTCTGTCTGTCTGTCTGTCTGTCTGTCTGTCTGTCTGTCTGTCTGTCTGTCTGTCTGTCTGTCTGTCTGTCTGTCTGTCTGTCTGTCTGTCTGTCTGTCTGTCTGTCTGTCTGTCTGTCTGTCTGTCTGTCTGTCTGTCTGTCTGTCTGTCTGTCTGTCTGTCTGTCTGTCTGTCTGTCTGTCTGTCTGTCTGTCTGTCTGTCTGTCTGTCTGTCTGTCTGTCTGTCTGTCTGTCTGTCTGTCTGTCTGTCTGTCTGTCTGTCTGTCTGTCTGTCTGTCCGTCTGTCACCAGGCTGTATCTCATGAACCGTTATAGTTAAACAGTTGAAATTTTCACAGATGATGTATTTCTATTGCCGCTATAACAACAAATACTAAAAACTGCATTAAAGTTAAAAATAATAGAGGGTCCCCATACAAGAAACGTGTTTTTTTCGGCATTTCACGCCTTCTATGAACGCTTAGTTAGGTAAACGTCCCATAGATGGCGTTATATTGAAATGTCGATCCCTAACACCTTTTTAGACGTTAGATGGCGTTATAAGAAATAAAACGTTTATTAATTATTATTTTTTGCTCGATCTTATAAAATACTGTAGTGTGGTACGGAACCCTACAAGTGCGCCTTGCACTTGGCCAGTTTATTATATATAAGAAGATGACGCTTTTGAATTCCATACGTCTAAGTTGATTGCTCCTCAAATGCATCACAGAGCCATCAAAATGTATCAATATCTGATAAGTCAATAATGTGGGGAGAGATTTAACTTTCGGTCCACTTGAAAGTTCTGCTATAGGTACATAATAGTGGATTTTAAAATAGTTATTTTATGTAACAAATTGAATTCTAAAATGTAGCTATCAATATAATTATGGCCTTTATAGAGTTATAGAGCGTTTTGTTTGGCTTGGTAAGGTCACCAGTGACATTTTACGTGGTTGGGGAAAATTGGAGCAATTTGGTTTGACAATGTCAAGCGGACCGTATGCCTGTTTGTTTTGCTGGATTTGTTTGCTGTCCACAGAATGATAAAACGTGACATATACTGTGAGTATGTATAGTTACAAAACTTCCATAGAGTTAACTAAATCCGTTAACTAATCCGAGGAATACGCGGAATTGTGACCGACTGGTCTATGACCCTGATACACGTCCAAAGACTGCACTTTACCAGAAGCCATGTCGTGCCATGTGCATTAAAGTATTCAATGCTCTCCCGAAACATAAATAAGAGACAATTAAAATAGGAATTATTATGTTGGCTAAGGATAAAAACATTTTATAGTGTTACCGAATTATTTAAATGCTAACAATAATCTTTATTGATAATTTGATGTAATTATATTTTGTAATTTAATTTAATGTTATATGAATAGGGAGTTAGGGACATAAAAATAATTTTAGGTATTAAATAATGCCAATGAATATTTATATGTAATATTTCATTACATTATGACAAGATAGAAGGACCTACCATCATTGTAGCACCTCAATTATTGTACACTATCTTCAATGAAACAAATGATTTGTATTTGTATTTGTAGACTAGCTGTTTACCGTGGCTTCACATGCGTTATAATTCTAATGATGGTGTATTCAGATGAAAGTATTATGATGTGCTTCTCTTTAATCACTACTCGATTTTTGTATGTATGTTCACTGATTTCTTGTCAATTATGACCGGATTTTCATTTTTTTTTAATCCAAAGAGTATATCGCTGAGGTATTTCCATTGTGTGCGTGGTGTTAATGTACGTAAGTGATATACTTACTTATGGAATGTACGTATGTAATAGATATATCTATCCAATTATAGCGCGGTGTTCACTATCGGGGAAACAGTGGGATATGAAATTAAACAAGCTTATGACACAACTCGTACTATTGATAAATCAAAGAAAATACAATCAAATATCTTAGATTACGGACCGATACTTAACTAACACGCTAACTAGTAACCGGGTGGCGGGCGTAGGGTAACTGGCGCGGTGCCCTGTAATAAATCGCCTTGCCAAGTGTACTCTAAAATGCTGACACCGGTCGCCCGCTACACATTCTTTTATAGAGATCTTAATAGTACCTCCATATAAATGGAGATAAACACCATAAGAAAACTTTCGGTTGGGAAACCGATGAAACAAAAACAAAACAAAAGCATAATCGGTGTATCCGTTTGGGCGCTACGATGCCACAGACAAACACACACATACACAGATACACAGATAAACACGTCAAACTCATAACACCCCTTCTTTTTAACCGACTTCACAAAAAAGGAGGAGGTTCTCAACTCGTCTGTATGTTTTTTTTGCATAGCTTCTATCGCGGGCCTTGAGCGTGGAGACCGAATACAGAAATTCCGTAACGAAAATAAAACCTAACACCCCAACGAACCTCATTTTTTAAGCCTTCGCGTAGTAGAGATAAGGTCGTCTTTGGTTTCACACATCATTCAATTTAATGGTAAAACTTGATAAAATGAAACACTTGCGTGTGTTAACAGTGTACAACGCCATCTATCGGATTTTTAATTATATTACTTACTGTATGTAATGCCTAACTACGAAAACTTGATATACGTAAAAATGCAAAATGAAAAACTTGCGTGTGTTAACGGTGTACATCGTGTCTTATCGTTCCTTTTTCAAATATAAATTCTGAATTCTATTTTCAAATTATGTCAAGGGTGAACAAGTCCTCGGAACTTTACATAATTCTTCCTTGTTAAACACTCACTGCCTTCATACATGTAGCCGTGACACAGATAGGTGTATAGGTATTTATCATCTATGTATAACAGTGAATATCTGTACTCTATCTCTATCTGTAAATATGAATAAATAAAGTGCATTTATTAATGAAGAAAGCCACGAAAAAAATAGTGAACGAAAATGAGTGAGTACTCTATATACTCGTACATACATTTTATTATTATTAATTTGAAAATAAATAATGATCCACAAGAATCCACAACAAAATATTGACGCGGTATTTTCCAGATATTTAGAAGATATCAAGTCTCAAACTTATGTTTCATATTTCAGTAACCATAAACCTATAGTTTCAATCATAAATATTCTTGAATAATCTACACGTATTGTAAGATAATAAAAATATTTTGAACAATATTAACTTCTCATTTATTTAATAAAAGAAAAAAAATGTTTTCTTATCGGTCACCACACTCAAAAAGTGTAACTTGAATTAATATCAAAGAAAAAAAATACTGCATAAATAAAAAAATGCTATGCAATAGCTTTACCGCGGCAGTCCTCGAGTGCCACACGTCTTTTTTTTTTGCTTCACGGGTTATAAAAAGCTAAATCAAAATCGGTTTATCTGTTTGGGCACTACGGTGCCACATACAGACATACACACGTCAAACTATAACACCCCTTCAGTTTGCGTTGGGGTTAAAAAGAATCAGTTACGTAATAAAAACCAATTAATTTTGTCCGACCCTCGTCCGATGCAATATAAATCAGAAAAGGTCAAATAACATTTTAGCAATTATTTAAAACACATTGTTCAGTGATGAATGTTTATTGTTGATCAAATGAACCGAACATTTTTCGTTCGAGTTCAGTTCGTTAAAATAACACTGTCGATAAATTAATTGAATGATATTGACGTTTCAATTTGAATAATGGTTATTAATATTTAACAAAATTTCCTATTAACTTGGTCATAAATAAATATTTACTTTTACATAAATATTGGATACAATAATACTGCAAAATTATACAGTATTTTTACTTAGTTTGTATATCAGAAATTAAATGTAGATTGCTAAAACAAAGCAGTAAGCAAAAAATAAATAGATTCACTTAGTAGTTGCCAACTTATGAATATAATGCAGAGTGAGCTTTTCATTTTAAGTAACTGCATATAGCGATTTTAATTTAAACTTAAAAATTATATATTAGGTATATAAGATATCAATTTCAAAGTAACTGTAACATTCTAAGTAACTGCAGACATTCCGCTTTCTATTTATATTTAATACATTTTAATAAATTTAAATTAAGAATAGAGTTAAAAATTTCAATAAATATAAATTAATAATAGTGTGAATTAAAAAAAATATATTTTATTTAAAAAAAAGTGTGAGGTGCATGGTGTCAATAGTTATAAATATTTTATTGACAGATATGAGTAGATTAATTATCATTTTGATAATATCTTAAAAGCACCCCACGCTTTTTTTTAAATATTTTTTTTTAATTCATACTGTATTCATACTGTCTAACTATTACGGTTCATGAGATACAGCCTGGTGACAGACGGACAGCGGAGTCTTAGTAATAGGGTCCCGTTTTACCCTTTGGGTACGGAACCCTAAAAACGGTCGAATTGAGAAACCTCCTCCTTTTTTTGAAGTCGGTTAAAAAGAGGGAGGTTCTCAATTCGTATGTATGTTTGCTAAGCGATTACTCTGCCAATTTCGAACCGTTTCAAATGATTATTTTTGCCATGGGTAGTAAGTATGTACAGTATCGGTCAAAATTGGAGAAGCAGTCTCAAAAAGCAATAGCATGACAGCAAAATATGCACATACGACCTTTTTCTATAAGACGTTTCGAAAGTAACATAATGAAAGAGAAAGATAGAAGAGATAGAAAGACCCATATATCGCACTCTCTCATTATGAATCCATTAGAAAGAGCGCATGTATTAATTGTAGAATAGCTAGACCAGTTTTGCTTTGCTTCTTTTATCAGTTTTACAAATAATGAGGGCAGATTTGAAACAAAATGTAGTGATGGCATAAATGTATGAAGATAACATTGTCGGTTGGTGAACTTTGGTGGTGGTTGAAGTTTGGTTAATAAATAACTTAAAAAATCAAAATGCCAGCAAATATAATTATTAAAGACAGCGAATATTGAGGCATTGCATAGAAATGGACTAAATAAATTATATTATCTGAAATTTATAGTGAAAGCGGCATAAGTGTAAGTTATTGCAGAGTGATAAGTGTTGAGAAATCCTAGTTGTGAAAGTAAATCTATACTAATATTATAAAGAGAGAACATTTGTATTTTTGTATGTTTGTAATGATTTGGCTCAAAATCTACTAGACCGATTTAAAAAATAAAGAATTTTTTAAATCGGAATATAGAATGGACTTTCAGAATGAAAATAGGCTATATATTATCCCGTTTAAATCAAAGGTACATTCGTGGAGACCTAATTTGCAACCTAAGTCGACTAAAAAACGGTCGAAAAAACACGTTTCTTACGAACGCTGCTCAATTGAAAATAGATAGAAGAATAATTTCTATGGAAGAATTGTACAACTTAATAAGACCTACAAAAAAGTCCGCGACAGCATATGTCTATCTCTTAAGGTTGACTCACATTAACCATTTTAATCTTTAATTTTTTGTTAAAAAATATTACATAACTTCCAAGGCTATTTTCAAGTATATAATATTAATTCTTATCCAAATAATTACATTAATTAGCTTGGCCATATATTATAGATTAAAATTGTCCTTTACAGTATATAATTCAAATGAAAACTCTAGAAGATATCACGAATTTCACATACACGCGTCGCAAAATTAATAAAATATTTTCAGTGTAACCACAGTTTAGTTCATAGTTACTACGAAAATATTAATAAAAGCTTAGCTATTCTGTAGATCCCCACCGATCACAATCAAGTTGAAGTCAATATAGTATATGATCTTTTGTATAAAATAATAATGATCTATATACCGATAATTTATCGAGATGTGATAAGTATCTCCAGAGATATGACGATAAACGTCTCAAACTTGCTACTGAAGTTGACTCGCGGGGCATTGAAGTCGGTTGTTTTAGTTAAACTATCTTAATTATTGGTAGATTTAATGATCCCACTACCTCTGTACGAAAACCCATGATTCATGAATGCACATAAACTTTCATTGGTAGGTATATAGCTAGGATTAGAACCAACGACCGTCGGGTCAGAATCAGCGTAACTATCCTTTACGCCAAAGGGCCGTCCAATATCACTACGTAAGTATTATAAAACAAAGTCCATCACTGCGTCTGTCTGTCTGTTCGCAATAATTTCAATAGCTACTGAACGGATTATCATGCGGTTTTTACCAATAGCCAGAGTTACCAGAGGAAGGTTTTGTGTATATTGGTTGAAATATGATGATGATTGTTAAATATGTTAAAATTTTATATTCGATGCAACAAACTGATGCAAATGTTGTAGGCATAATATGTTCTACCCGTGCGAAGCCGGGGCGGGCTGCTAGTTGTTAATAAAGTGTGTTAATAAGATTTGGTGTTTTCAGACGGATTTTATTCGCAATTATGGAATGTTGGCCGCGCACCCCATGGGCATATTATTATTTTCTATGCCATTGGGTTTAATAATGCAAAGATGAGCGCGAGACGATAGATGTCCTGAGCAACTGTAGCACAGATTATATAATAGCTACTTGGCTGGAGTCCCCCTGGATCTAGTTTGGGGAAAATTTATGTGACAGACATAATATGTGCGAATATAGAGGATTACGAAGGCTTCTTGGTTGAATACTCAAAGGCTTCTTATCTGCATCGAAAAAAATAGAAGTCACACGAAATATTAATTTAAAAGTATATAAAAACTAGGCAATGTGCCGGCTGTGATAATTTGTAATAAGTAATTGTGTAAGTTATGATTATAAAGCATTAAGCTTCAATCCTCTTTTCCTATAGAAAATGAATAATTATGTAAGCGAGAACTACAACCGGTATAATAACATTAATAACAAAGTGAGGTATAACTTAGCTTATAAGATCTGGAGGATCCAAGAGTCTTTTGTCTTTAAATCGGTCAAAAATACAGCTACCTTAATATACATAGTATACTCTAAATATACTGCGTCAGTAATGACCAGAATTCTACTAGTTCAAACCGGATATAAAACCCTATTGTACAGTCGACAGGTCGACGTATGCGTATCAGTGACATGGCATCTCGTTTTAACATACAATGCGCTTACATTGACATAATTAAGGATTACATATGTAACTGGCATGTTTTTTGCCGTGACTTGACGCATAACCTGGCAATGTATAGTTAAATTATTCAATATGTGTTAAAATTTAATTATTAGTGTGACGTTCGACGTTTGGAAGAAAGCTGAATGGATCATTACTTTTTTTATTTATAGCAACAAGTTATGCTTTTCTGTATTTAGAATAATTATTATTGAAATGATCCATTAAATGTAATTTGACGTGTGAAAGTGCAGATTTTTAATCTGCCCATACACTGAATAAATGCTTTGAGTTTTGACTTTTATTACAAGCTTTATCTCTACTTCACGGCGAATTTATTTGTCCGTCACAAATCTTGCGATTGATTTTAGAGCGACTTCCAGGGATTCGATTGAGTTAGATTCGAGACAATGCAATATTATGATGACTTGGTGCTGATCTGATGATGGAGCTGGAAGTTGGCCAAAGGCACTCCTAAACTACACATGTTATATCCGTCGTGTTTGTTTGGGCTTGTTAGATTTGTCTTGACTTATTCTGGCCCTAGGTTACGTAAAAGCTTGTGATTAAAACGGTTTTTTATAAATATTACTTGTTACATTTCAATTTATGCAAGACAAGAAGATATAATTGAATAGTGATAAGCAATAGTTACCACTTGAAAAAGCCGCATACAGCCTCGAATAATTACCGCCTAATGGTAAGTGATAATGTAGTCGAAGATGGTAAACACGCTAGGCCTAGAATACTCTGACTTTCAAGGGCTGTATGCTGCCGAAAAACCGTAAGGAATGGCGGCTGGTTTTCTCCTGGTGGTGGTAAGCTACTTTTTGGTAGCAAGTAAGGCGGAACATCGATATTATCTGCACCTAACACTAAATGTGTGTGTGTACTACAACTTCGAAGGATGTAAGGATTGTAACTACTTTTGCAACGTACGTCATTTGAAACTTAATACACACCGCAACTTTTCTACTTTGTATTAACAGTAATTTTATGTATACTTTAAGTAATACTAGACTATACAGTTTATTGCCCATCTACATGACACATTATTGTCTATAGCTTTAGATTATGTTACAATATATCGTATGCTATTATTATAAAACCCTGTGGTGAATTAACTTAAGGCAAACACCTTGACTTCTAATCTGAAGGTTGTGGATACTAATTTGTCCATGCAGTAATATGAAAAAAGTACTCAAGCATAAGGTTCAAAATAATTTATTTTTCAATGGAAGCGTAATTCATATGGCCGTAAGCCTATTTCTGGCTTGCTGTTTAGATGGTGTTATAAATAATTTAAGAAAACATATTTTTCCAAATCGATATTACGGAGTTCTGAGGTAACAAAAATACTAAAAAAATAAAACCGGCCAAATTGAGTAGGACTCGCCCACCGAGGCTTCCGTACCACCGTTGGAAGGTACCAATTAAGCTAGACCTCTAAATTGTATCAGCGCTCATATAACTCAGAGGCCTATCTTAATTGGCGTCTACTATGTATGTATGGGGGACACCCTTTGACTTTCAACTTTTTTTATTTTTTAGATTTTTTTCTTTATTTGTGCTGTAAGGCCGTGCTTCTTGCCAAATTTCATGATTCTTCAAAAAGTTGAAAATTAAAGTACATTTTGGTACTTACAAGTTTTCGCAAAAATCTAAATTTGCCTATATCTTTTTATCGTGTTGACTCAGGACCTTGATTTTCATAAACCTAATAGGGTCTATAGCTTTTAGTATCTGTTATACATTTCAACTTGCTAGGTCTATCCGTTCCTGAGTAAATAGGTGGTGACACACGGACAGACAGACAGACAGACAGACAGACAGACAGTTCCTTTTTTACCTTTTTTAGGTACGGAACCCTAAAAACAGGTGAATTTAGAACTTCCTCCTCTTTTAAGAAATCTGACAAATTAGGACGGCAGGATCTACTTGACTCTATCTCATATTGAAATTCAGAATTCTCAAAAATCTTTACAATTGCTCTTTAGCTATAAGATCAGTTTAATTTGCTTCATGCCAATAAGCAAAAGTTTACGCGAAGAAACCGCGTTGGGCAGCCGGCCAGTATGCACAGGTGGCTGGAGCATTTTTACTATACTCCACCTAACTTGCTACAAAAGTAGATAAATGATAAATGGGTGTTCCGAATTTTAGGTCATAAACTATATTAATATTTGAAAGTAAAGTAAATACCCATTATGCGTCTAAAATGTACTATACTATGGTAGTGGGAGCATATTATATCAATGCTCCGTCTGACTTATACGCCTGACTATAAAAAAGTAACTTATCACCTGGTGATCCATGATGATCCATCAAGGAAAAAAATCTGGCGACAAAAAGTTACGTTGATCCGGCAGCTCAGCCTTTGAGAGTCAAACTATTCTAGACTTTGCGTATTCACCATTTCAAAAACCACTATCGCTTGGCACCAGACGTGATAGTGGTAAATCGCTAGCCTTATGAGATTTATAAAAAAAACATACATAAATATGAACTGAGAACCTCCTACTGTTTGAAGTCGGTTAAAAAGTGTGAAGATACGTCATTCTAGTAAACAAATAAATAAGTTTGATGGATCTTGGACCATGTTTCATCTGCTTCACGGATATATTATATATTGTCTAACGAATTAATTAGGAAACTTATGTGCTAGGGAAAAACCCTGCGTTACTTATCCTTCCATTGTTAGACCCATCTTAACAATGCATCATTAGATACTGCGTTAAATAAAAGATAATTAGATTTTGTTATTATCTGGGCATGATTATTTTACTGCATTTTTATGAGCGTTTTGTGTTTGATAGCATTAGCGACAAAGTACACTAGCGTGTTTTATACCGGCGAGGTGAGATCGCGGCAAGCGTAATTCGATTGCTTAAATACTTTACAAACAACAATTCGTGTTTGTAAAGCAAAGCAAACACAAATATTATAAATGCGAAAGTCAGTTTGTATATTAATTGTTTGTTTGTTATTTTTAACGTCTCAACCCAAAAAAAGAAATGTTGGACATGAATTGTCAATATGGTGGAATATGACATTATGGAATACATTTTCAATGCCGCAGGTGTAGCTAGTGTAGGTATATATTAAAGAAAGCCGCGAGCGAAACGATCGTGAAGATATCAGCAAATAAACGCAAGTGTGTTCAGTCTCTTATAGCATATAGAGAAATTTATCAGCTAAGGGTGCCTGTAAACCAGAGATGTTCTAAGAAAATTAGCGCAGCAAGGATGCGTAGCGAGGCTGTGAAACTATGTAAGCGTTTCCGGTTGAAGCAAGGATAATGTAGCGGAGTTGTGAAATGGTTTGCAGATAAACGGAGGAAGGATGCGTAACGGACATGTTTCCGCTACGATGGCCCGTAGAGTACTATAATATACTGGACAATTAGATGCCATCCAAAGAGGTTTTTTGTCTAGCAGTCTATTTTCATCTGTGTGTGTGGACCTTACTAACCTTAGGCAAAGTCGTATGAATGATTTTTAATTACAAAATAAATCCGTACAGTGCACAGCTCAATCTAGTTATATATTTTTGAATCTATGCATCGCAGATATCCTCACTGGAGTCCACCGTACACACTTCTTACAACACTTTCTTCGAAACACATTCCTCGCACACATTATTTTTTGTTTGTTTTGTGTTTACAGAGACCTCACTACGCTAATCCCTTTTCTCCCGGAGCTGCTCTGAGCGAGACCACAGAATAATTAATAGTACAAGTGAGACTAAGAAAATAAAGTGATAAGTACTAGTGGTCGATTATTTTCTCGCTCGCCGGTTAGTTTTCTCGCACAGCTCCGGTAGAAATGCACCCTAATTGCGTGGGGAATTTGGTACGCAGGAACTTCTCGCCATTAAAGCATTATTATTTGGATAGGTTTGTATGCTAAATGGTTCGCCCTTTTACGGATATATTAGAAAATTTTAAATTGTTACAATGCATTATTGTAACATTGCAATGGTGCGAAATTCCGCTCGTAAATCTTGCTGATTTTGTCGATTGCCTTAGGAATTGGAATTCCACTTATACTTATATGTATAAGTACTTAAACACGAGCTTTGTTCTTATTTCTGGCTCTTTCAATCTTCAGAATGAATACTATTTACTTTATTAGGGTTTCGGACTTCTCAAAAATTAAGAAACCTATAGAAAATTATTGTGTTGTCCGTCTGTCTGTCTAGAACTTTTTTTAAAATTAAACTTTTTTTTTAATTTGAAAATAAAAAAAAAGTTTGAATTGATTTGAAATTTATATCAAAATCAAATACTACTCTTCTACTCTTACTCTACTCCAGGGTCTACCGTCTCTTTTAGCTGTGATAAAATCAAACCAGTAAGTCAACGCGATGAAAAACAGGGATTTCAGAAGGGAATCAAAACGTATAGGATACTTTCTGTTGACCAAGAATTATGAAATTTGGCAAGAAGCAATGGCACATGCAGAAGTTAAAAAGAAAGGAAAAAAACCGTACATGCGTAGTTTATTAACAAGACAAGATAATTCACTAATTAAAACTTACGCATGGTGCAATAACTATGCCTAGGGAACAAACGGCGAAGTTAAGTTTGTCCTTTAACCTAGTTAGTACTTTAGTTAGAGCAATAACATTTACGGAACCCACCGTGTGCAAGTCGAACTCGTGCTTGTCCAAGTTTTTTTTCATGTTGTTCTTCGACAAAGTGTTTTTAGAAGTGACTTTATAGAAAATTTTAATATTTTACAAGCTGTGAAAACAAACGAATATTCCGTAGTATTAGTCTACCAATCTAATCTGCCATAAAATCTTACATTAAAATGTATACAACACTTACTTACACAGAGTAGAAATTAGTATCAAATAATATATATTACTTTGTATTTATTTTAATGAACACCGAGGGCAATTTAAAATAATCAAGTGGATAGATATCATATCTTCATTCAAGCAAGTAATGAATGCGTATTTATCTTAATCACCTAGGTAATAACATAGAAATATTAACAGGTATAATATAATACAGACGGTGCTACAAGTACGGCATAAGCGCAGAGTACGTGTATAGATACAGGTATAGAGATCATATTGTTTGAAACCTGTTCCCGTACTCGGTACGTCGCACCTAATCCTGTTCGAATAGAAACCTGTACTCATAAGCTCACAGCTGGCTCACAGCAATAGAGATTGGAGTATTACGGCATAATTTCTATATTAGTAATTAGTTTACAGAATCCTTTATAGTTATTTCGCAATGATTTGAATTAAAACGCTTATTTAAACGACATTTTCGATATATAACAATTATATCTTATCTATTAGAACTGATATAGGTACCTCAGAACTCCGTCATTTATTAATTGATTTGGATTGTTTTTTTTTTATTTGAGAGAGTTTGCATTCCGTTCGGTCCTATTGTAATTTTATCGAGATTTGATAAAGAGAAGTATCTCCTGAGATATGGAGTTAAATATCACAAACTTAGTATTGAAATTACTAGCGCGGTATTTCATGTCGGTTTTTTTTCGTTTTGTTAATGATCTTAAATTATCCTATGTACATTAAATGGCTAATAACCGGCCAAGTGCGTGTCGGGCCACGCACAGTGTAGGGTTCCGTAGTAGCCTGTTATTCAATGCAAGTCTTTACCCGTTATAAACAAGCAACTAGGTACTCCGTCTTTGTCACTTTAAAGGATTTATTCTAAGGATTTTGTATTTAGTACAATTTTTCCTACACCCAAGTTCAACGACTATTACTGCTAAAGTAATAAAGTTATCTTAACCGCTATAATTTTCCTTTAAAGTTCATGAAATGCGCTATTATCACGAATTTTCCCAGATTTTTCAAGCCCGCAGTTTAGCTTTGAGAGGGGGGGGGGGGGACGCCCTACTGGAACAAAAATTTGCACTTTAAAGTTTAATATTTCATAAATGGAGCATTCAATCGAAAAATGGTACTGGCACCCTTAAGTTATTTTAAAAGACCTATTCAACGATATCCCACACGATGGGGTAGACGATGAAAAAAAAAGTTCATCCGCACTTCTCATAAAGGGGAGCTACCCTAAAAAAAAATTTTTTTCAACATTTTATTTCAGCACTTTGTCGGCGTCGTTTATTTACATACCCCCAATATATACAAAATTACAGCTTTCTAGTATTAACGGTCTCTTAGCAAAACCTCGGACAGACAGACAGACGGACATGACGAAACTATAAGGGTTCCTTGTCGGGACTACGGAACCCTATAAAGCGGAAGTAGAAAGGAAAGGCTGATTGGGTATTTGAAATCGCTTTTGGTACCGATGTTGATGTTGAGGTTTGTCCCAATGAAGCTCTAAAGTTAAGTGCCGGGTCAGCTTTCGACCTCAGGGACGCGGTCCTTCGCATTATTTTTAACCCTCGAAGAAAAGAGGGGTGTTATAAGTTTGGCGTGTGTATCTGTGTATCTTTGTATCTGTGTATGTGTGTGTCTGTCTGTGGCATCATAGCGCCCAAACGGATGAACCGATATTTATTTCGTTTTTTTTTTTGTTTGATAGGTGACTTCATCGAGAGTGTTCTTAGCTTTGTTTCATGAAATACGTTCATCCGTTTATATATTATCATCTCTTTTTTGGTTTTAACGGCGAACGTTAAAAAAATCAAAATGACGCTTCTGCGCAAATATAACCCGCCACTGCTGCCGTCTGTTTAGCGTAGTTTACATTAGTTAAATCAAATGTATTAATTTGAAATTCAGTATCCTGGTACTTCAATGATACTGCAAGAATATGGTTAACTTGACTTAATGCTGAGAATCCGCAGACTACTCTCAACTCCTTGTCTGAGATGTCGTGTTTAGGCTAACTGGAATGGTCTCAATAAACAAATTATACATATACAAATCAGTCAGGGGTGGTTTTAAGGTATTATTACTCTAAATTTAAAACATTGTGTACAAAACAAAATAACTAATCAGTTTTCCGAATTCAATACCAACCAGTTCGTATATGTCATATGTAGGTATAATGTTCACCGATTACTCGAAGATGCCTGAACCGTTTTGAAAAATTATTCTATTTTTGAAGAGTACCCTTTTCAGGTAAGTTTTAACGAAATAGGTCCAGCTGTTTTTACATTTGTATTACGATGCATTTGTATACCTCGATGACATGATACTAACTACTAGCTACTTTGACTAGCGTGACGTTCGAAGTTGGTTCTTTTAGTTTTTTAAGCGATCTTAAATTATCTTTGTGAGAAAAATAAGATTGTCACAGTAAAATATTATTTATAGATCTATAGGTAATTGCAATCTTATGTAATTTGTTATTATTATTATTAACGTTCAGCTACAAAAAACAATACCCAATCACAAAAATAGACGTACTACAAAAAGCACATATATTATCTAGTACAAGGCAGTATTATGAGAACAACAAACGCTTTCGAATACATCAACGTTATCCGATAACGCGGTATCGGGTGGTATCAGGTTATCAGAGCTGACGTCACTAGTGTAACATAGTGCCCGCTACGACATAATGTCAGATGTCTGTAAACATAGATACTAATGACGGTAGAGAGGTTGTACCGGGTGGAAACGCTTATCTGTACCTATGCACAATTTTTTTATGTATATTCACTGATTTCTCTGTCAATTGTGGACCAATTTCTTAATTTTGTTGTTTCAAAAAAGTTTACCTTTGGGTTTCGATCGAATAAGTAATTTATAAGTAGCTTTTTCTCTAAAGTGCACGTGGTGAGGTCACTCACGACATCATCGCTTATCATCAGACGAGCTTTTAACGTCGCTGTTATAAAAGTGATAAGTTCAAAATCAATTTATTAGTTGGGTAGTCAATCCACTTCAAAATAAATATAGTATGATGTGACCAAAGACAATATATTCGTTGTCTGTGTAATATAAACGATGGGACACCTCGCTCTGGGCTATAATAAGGACGGACGCAGAGACAGAATTATTGATTTTCATAAGTATATCGTCCGTACATTTATTACACCTTTTTTCCCCTTGGGGTATCAACACGTGATTGGAATTAGGTTCGTTTTCCTGTAAAAGTATAAAAAGTTTCCTTGGAAACTGTTGCTAAGTAAGGTTGATATTAAGGTGATATTTTCATTGAATATTTTGGTTTACTACTTAAAAGATACTAACGTAAATGTGTTTGAAATGGATATAATATTATGCTTGGGTTTTGACGGGAAAATGGAAAAGTGTGTGTGATCTCATTGTATCTTTTCCTAAAAATTGTGTTCTTCCGCGAGTGGATGTGTAATAAATGTGGATTATTAACCATTAAGTACCGGTGATTGCGTGCGAGTGTAGGAAAACAGCCCAATGTTAAAAAACATGCTATTTGCGTTCTCACCAAAATTCCACTGAAAATCTTCAGTAAACACCACATCTTTACTGAAGGCATACTTTCAGTAAAGATGTGGACTTAGACTAGACTTTTACTTGAAAACTGATCTGAAATGTGACTTTGACCCATATCTACGACTAAAATTCATGAAAACTTGAAGAATTTCAATACTTGACACTAGCTAAATACACTAATCGTGTAGAGCCATAATAAAACAAGAAGTATATTATGCTTAAATCTGTAGGTAAAACTATACACAAAGGTGTTTAGGATAAACCTAATAATCAGAACATTTCAATTAATTATAGAAAAAAATTATAACGTCTACAAAAGAATAGCATTTTTCTTAAAAAAAATTAAAATTGCATCCAAATAAGCACTTGACGTAGTGGCAAGTGCTTGTCTACTTTCTTTTGTTATTTATCATCAGATAATATAGTATTTGAAGTGGCAGTAGGCTGGTCTAACTTGAGGGTGATAGCTGGCCAGGTGGACATGGTAGTTATACAAAGTAGTGTCCTTCCACCATGAGGGGGTTGGGGTTTCTTCACCGAAGGTCCACTGTGAAATGCGCACGTAAACTTACATCTACTACCAAGGTAATCTATGATCTAATTCTCTTTGATCTGATTCCACAAGAATCTATGAGTCATCTATCTAAAATCTGCCTCCTCGCTTCTAGATATTAAGTACCCAATAACATGCGTAGTTAGTATAAAAGATATGAGGAGATAATCCAATAATCTTCAAGGTAATGAAATATTTGTCGCTATTAAAAAGAAAGAATCTATGATCTCAAAAGATTAGATCATCTCTATGAAGTTTTAATATAATGAAAACCTTGAGTAACCTATGTATGTACGAGTATAGAGTAGCACCCAAATCGATTATTCTGATCTTGTTTTTTTTTTTTTTGATAAGTGTCTTCATCGAGAGTATTGTTAGCTTAAATTCATGAAAATCCGTTCGGCCGTTTTAAGGTTATGAGCCTTATTCTAGTTAATGACGCTATGAGATCAATTCAAAATTTGGTTTGCTATTACTTCAATGATATTGTAACAACGCGGTAGCATTAATTGATGCTGGTGCGCCTCCTGGAATCTGCAGAATGATTTACGCTTCACCAACTTACGGCAGATATGTCGTGTTTGGGCTCATTGGAATGGTCTCAAAGAACAGATTATGCATAGATCAGTTGGGGATGGTTTTACATTTTAATTTAAGTATTTATAAAAATCGCTAATGCAAAAAACATTAGTAAAATACTTACATTTAGGAAAATAAACAACATCAATGAAAAGACAAAGAGCATTTTCAGAAAACAAATCTGTGCGACTGAATAGAATTCTACCTAGCCTTTTAAGCAAGTAATTTAAAAAATCTTGATCCAAAATTCATTTTAACTCAGCTTTAATATAAAATTGAGATACGATAAAACATTGATATATTTTCAGAATTTCATCAAAATCAAAAATGCCTTTTAACCATTATCTTAGTTCTTAAGATCACTTAAAAGGGACTTCAAAGAATTAGAAATACTTCCTCACATAGTATAAAACAAAGTCGCTCCCGCTGTTTGTACGCTTAGATCTTTAAATCTACGCAACGTTTACGCAGTTTACAGTAATTGATAGAGTAATTCAGGACGAAGGTCAAGATTAAACGCAGGCAAGCCACGGGCCGCAGCTAGTATTGAATAATACAAAGCTATCATTAGACATGACAAGGGGATTATCAGCCGGTGAATATACCTTCCCATTTATTAGAGCCTTTACACATGGCGACATTTGCAATATAATATTACTAGCAGCCCGCCCCGGCTTCGCACGGGTAGAACATATATACCTACAAAACTTGCATCAGTTTGTGGCATCGAATATAAAATATGAACATATTTAACAATCATCGTCATATTTCAACCAATTTACACAAAACCTTAACGAATTATGCACCTAAACCTTCCTCATAAACACTCTGGCTATTGGTGAAAACCACAAGATAATCCGTTCAGTAGCTATTGAGATTATTGCGAACAGACAAACAGACGCAGTGATGGACTTTGTTTTATAATACTTACGTGGTGATATTGGACGGCCCTTTGGCATAAAGGATAGTTACCCTGATTCTGACCCGACGGTCGTTGGTTATAATCCTTGCTATATACCTATATACCAATGAAAGTTTTATGTGCATTAATGAATCATGAGTTTTTGTACAGTGGTAGTGGAATCATTAAATCTACCAAAAAGTAGCTTACCACCAAGGAGAACATCTGCCGCCTTAACCTTACGGCGTTCCCCGACGCAAAAAGTAGGGGTAATATACGCTTAACGTGTGTATCTGTGTGTCTGTCTGTAGCATCTTAGCACCTAACCGGATGAACCGATTATGTTTTTATTATTGATATTTTTTTTTGTTTGATAGATGTCTTCATCGAGAGTGTTCTTAGCTTTGATTCATGAACATTCGTTCAAACGTTATACAACTATGAGCTTTTTTCTAGTTAATTGCGCTATGAAATCAACTTTCATAGGTCTGATCAATTCGAAAATCTTCTTCTTCAACGATATTGTAAGAAAATGGAAGCATTGACCTGATGCTGGGACATCTGGACTGTACAGAATACTCAAATCCTCACCAACTTACAGCTCAGATTTTTAATGTCGTGTTTAGAGTCATTGGAATGCTTTTAATGAAAAGATTATACATAGATCAGTCGGGGTGGTTTAAAATATTATATTATTATATATATAGATTAATATTATTTTATACAATAGATCATATAATTATACTATATTGACTTCAAATTGATTGTGATCGATGGGGATCTACAGCATAGCTAAGCTTATAATAATATTTTCGAAGAAACTATGACCTAATCTGTGGTTTCACTGCAAATATTTTATTAATTTTTCGATGCGTGTATGTGAAATTCATGATATCTTCTAGAGTTTTCATTTGAATTATATACTGTAAAGGACAATTTTAATCTATAATATGTGGCCAAGCTAATTAACGTAATTATTTGGATAGGGATTTATACTATATACTTGAAAATAGCCTTGGAAGCTATGTAATATTTTTAACAAAAATTTTAAGATTAAAATAGTTACTGTGAGTCAACCTTAAGAGACATATGCTGTTGCGGACTTTTTTGTAGGTCTTATTAAGTTGTACAACTCTTGCATAGAAAATATTCTTCTATCTATTTTCAATTAAGCAGCGTGTTTTTCAGAAACGTGTTTTTTCGACAGTTTATTTGCCGACTTAGGTTGCAAATTAGGTCTGCACGAATGTACCTTTGATTTAAACGGGATAATATATAGCCTATTTTAATTTCGAAAGTCCATTCTATGTATTAGTGAAAGAATTTTTTAAATCGGTTCAGTTGTTTTTGAGCCAAATCATTATAAACATACAAAAATACAAATGTTCTCTCTTTATAATATTAAGTAGAAATAATATTTTTTTAAAGTTTTGGTGGTATGCGTCGAATTACTAACACGGGATGCACTTTGCTGCTCTGTACTGCTCACTCCGGTCACATCTGTCGCAGAACCGATAACCGTTGGGGTAAACGAGTTCTAGAGTGGAGACCACGGCTCGGCAAACGTAGTGTGGGACGCCCTCCAACTAGATGGAGCGATGATATACGCAAGCTGGCTGGCAGCGGTTGGAAACGAATAGCTGAAGATCGAGCTCAGTGGCATGCCATGGGAGAGGCCTATGTCCAGCAGTGGACGGAAATTGGCTGATAATGATGATGATGACTGCTCACTCAATAGTTTCTCCGGGGTGTTTGCATAAGAATAAATTATTATTTATCATTCCTTCTCTTTCTCCCATTTCAGTAGGTAGGTAAATTTTTTGATGTGAGTATAGTGTAGTTTGGTTAATCCTTTTGAAAACATAAATATCCACGCAAATCAAAATCGCACCTTATTTACTCAGCTTAACATCTCTTTTCATTTCGTTGGGTGTTATAATTGCTTACAATAATTTATAATTAACATACTAAATTAAATGTATAATATTATAAATTTAGACAGTGGTAAAAGTACTTTCGAATGAAGCAGTATAAGAAATACATCGTACTGTTTAAAGATCAACCAGGTGAACTGGCGTGTCATGCTGGTAGCCATTAGCAAATTACAATTGAATATGGCGTTGTCTGCTTAAGTGATTCCTTT
The DNA here is from genome assembly GCA_954871355.1 of Cabera pusaria. NCBI lineage: Eukaryota > Metazoa > Arthropoda > Insecta > Lepidoptera > Geometridae > Cabera > Cabera pusaria. The sequence goes on from OX940887.1 coordinate 26,018,359, forward strand.
GATGCTTATCTATATACCTAGGAACGTCTCTAGCATACCAATCACGGTAATAAGCCGATGCCAGTAAACGGTAATGCATATTAAAATTTTATACGATTGAAAACAGAACATCAAGATGTTATACTATGAAAATAATTATTATGTGGCATTCACCGATTACTCTGAGGCCTTTGACACCATCCAACACAATACAATATGAAAGGTTCTTCCAGCTGGAATAGACCAAACCTACTACATAGAGTCTTCCGAAATATTCACTTAAAAGTATCAGCGGAGCCAAACTGGGACACTAGGAATAAACTGTTGAAAGCGGAAGTCGACAAGGAGATCCTATGTCGCCAACTCTATTTATTACAGTGTTACAAATGTGATGCGAGATCTAAACAGATTTTTTCAAACTTAATAGGTATCTAGAAAACGGGATGTTAAAGATAGCTTACGCAATATCGATTTATGCCCGGTTCCTAAAACATACAAACGGATCGTTTTGCTTACCATCGGTTAAATTTGACACGAGACGTAAACATTCTTATAGTGATCGACATTGACCGGTAGTAATCACTATCTAGTTAGAATAACCATCACATATTGATGGTGCATAGCAATTAGTACATCTGGACTTTTGATGGCTGAGGCTGGATAAGGGAACTAATCTGTTTTCATTTTAATAATAAGGTAAAATCTCCGAAATGTTAACGTTAAACAAAAAAATATGAATTATAGTGACTTTGCAGTGATATTGAAGGCTTTGGATATTCATAGCTATGAGCTCTTTGTCGATGAGCTTTTAGTTCTTCTTACAATGATCCAACTCTTCCAGTTGGTTTTTGAAAGAACCATTTAGTAGAGAGAGCTGATCTCCATACACCATCGGATTTGTACTATTTCTATGATTTATCATAGCCCTCCATAATTATGTTTTATTAAAACTTTAACAAAAAGGTTAACCCTATCCCTAACCGCTCTCACAAATTTATAGGAGCCACTATAAGTTGATTTGAATCTACACATTGTTTCTAAATAGTAAACAATGGAATCGTCGACAAAACCGCGTGAAACGATGACGCATGTAACGATTCCACGTGAATGAAGGAAGCCTGAGACGTACAGTAGCTATTGTTCATTCTATGACACGACTGTCGATACTTGTACTGCGTGTCTTATCTTTGGGATTCGACTCGGCGACTCCGGAACAAGAAATCAAGGCAGGTGCAGAATATTAACTAGGAACGCTTTAGGCACGCTGTAAGATGTTTACGTCAGTAACGCTGTTTATGAGGCATTGTTATGTTTTTTTCGTAAACATGAAATATTTTAATCATAAGACCTGAAGGCAATAAATGAAAATGCAGAGAGCATTATGTTCGAACATGACGCTTTTGGCATGTCTTTATAACTCTTTTAAGACTAGAGAAACAAACGGTCTTGCAAAGTTGCAAGTGTTAATTGCCTATGTCACTTATATTGAGGGTTTTGGTGATTGAACATAATAAAATTGTGTAACTTTTGTATTATAATGTATGTGAAATGGATGGAAAATGGGTTATAATTTTGTACGGAAAAGCAGCTCTTATAATAACAATGCTGTTTTGTTCGACACAACTATAAATAAATCATTAGACCACTGTAACACGGAATGCTTTACGATTTAATTATTTTCAATTAAAAATATTAATAAATTAATAATAAGTTGCAATATTCTAGTATTGACTCTATAGAGGCAAACCGATGATAAACCGGTTTACGTACCTTCTTCAATTTATGTCGATGGCCCAATGCATCCGTTGCATTGGGCCATCGACATGGGAGTCGGATAAAATAATTACAAAAACACGAATGTATGTAGTTGGTAGGTACAAAAAAACGTGTGATAGGATTTTCCCCATTCCTTTTTTATCAACAAAAATAATGAAACATTATATCCGGAAACAAGATGAGTCCAAAAGTCAAGACCGCTAGTGGTACAAAGAGTATGGTTGCGCAAAACATTAGACCGAAACATAAGAGAAAATGTGGATGCCTTTCGTCTGCAGTGGGCGGAATGTCTGACAAAGTTGATGATAAAATCGGTAGATAAGCCTTTTGATGAAAATTTTCTTTGCTCTGCGTAAAAAATATAACAAAGAAAAATCCAGACAAAAGAGGGAGACTGAACTTTAATGATTGTTGAAAAATACTTATGGACTACTAAGATCATTTTGACCGAAAAAAGTACCCTTAGCCTAACTTGTTTAGGCTTATTTAATCTTTATTGGTTTACACTAGTGTGTCCAAGTTGTTAACTCCGGAGCAAACGAAGGGGGGTTATAATATTGACGTGAGTAATTATGGATTTGCGTGTGTGTTTTTATATTGTGTGTCTATATGTGGCATTGTAACTCCCAAACGGATGAACCGATTTTGACTAAATTAGTTTTTGTGTGAAGATTGACTACATCGAAAATTTCTTTGTTAATCAAATCAATCAAATAATTGTGGTGCAGCAGTTTCAAGGTCTTCAGATCTTTTCTAATTGATGTTCGTATGCGATGAACTTCTACGTGTCTTTCTGATCGATTCAAAATCTATAATCCTGTTACGCGCGCGGTATGTGAAGTGAATTTTTTTTGGTATTTACACTTTCATATTTATCATACCAAATCTTCACTTCTGGCAAAAATGCGATATTCGTTGAAATTAATACTAATATATTTCCGAACATCATAAATCACTCTAACAAAATTTTGCTAAATTTGCTAATTTGCAAATGCCTACTCCCTTAACACTGTGAGTGAAATGTGCGGCCGCAATGCTTGTGACAGCAATCGTAGAAGCTTCATATAGCATGATTAATTTTGCACATATAATTTGTCAAAGAACATTATTCATAATTTACATGCAGCTTAGCGAGAGAAATAGCTGTCACTAACATTTGATAGATACAGACATGTGAGAAGTTTCTAATCAATTTTGTGGTATTAATTTGTGAGCTCTACATTTCAGAATATTTAAGTGGATTATGTTAATGGTTGTTTAATGTAAGATAGACAATTCTTGCAACTGAAGCTGGGTTTATAATTAATAAATGAAGACAATTAAAAGGTTTTTTTTTTATGCAAGCTAACGCATCATCATTATCGACATATCACTAGTCCACTGCTGGATATAGGCCTTTATATAGGAATTTTACGCCACTGAGCACGATCCCAGCTACTCTTGTTTAGTTCTTTCCTTGCTCTTGCTTATCGCTCCACCGAGTCTGACGTCCGACGCTACGTTTGCCAATTTGCGTTCTCCACTCAATAAGTATAGGTGTTGCGTCTGCTAAGTATGCAATGTTATTTCCCTATTAACTGTTATATCTATTACAATGATTAACTAAACTTTAGATAGATGGATATTATTATATAGCTCTTTATTTCAATCCACAATTTACAAAATACACACAAACATAACATAATTTAATTTTACATAATATGAACCGTACAATGAGCGGTCTTATCGCTAAGTGAGTGATCTCCTCCAGATAACCTTGGGATGGAATGGATTAAAATAAAGCAAATAAACGGTGGCGTTATTATATTTAAAAATCTTTACTTAGCTAGTTTACTATTATATTCCTCTTGAGTTTTGCATGATTGTTTATACGTGCGATTTGTGATGCTCCACCGTTTGAGTCTTGTAGACCCCTTTTTAAAAACTTGAATATTGTTCCGCTTCCATGTATGTACATTTATGAACTTGCTATTTTTGCGAAAAAAAAATCCTCAGTACTTTACTAAAGCCTCTGAAATCTATCCCAGGAATACACGGAATCCTGACAGACTGGTCTTTGATCTAGATACACGGCCAAAGACTACACTGTATCAAAAACAATGCCATGCCATGTGTATAAAAGTGTTTAATGCTCTACCGAAGCACATGAAAAATATGAATGCAAAGCAATTAAAATATGAACTGTTGCAATGGTTAAAGTCGAAGAATTTCTACAGTGTGACCGAATTTTTAAATTATAAATGAATAGACATATCGTAGATTTATAGATAGTATGTAGATGTCGTAGATAAGATGATTTATTGTGATTTACGTAATTTGTACTTATTCTGACATTTTGACTGTATTTAATTATCTAGTTTATTTTACTGATTTAACTTTTTTTTTAATATCTTAATAATGTAGATTTATAAAATTATTTCATATGTCATCATATTGTGACAAAATAGACGGATCTCCTATAAAACATACCATCTGAAATGTATACTTTATTTTTAATGAATAAATAATTTGATTTGATTTGATTTGATTTGAAATCTCGCCCATCAGTTTAATATCTTTGATTCAGCGATGATTCGCGGCTTGACATAAGTTCACTATTACTATTCATCAATCAACCTCATCAGTGACTTAAGTGAAATTACCGTTGGTGTAAAGTAAAGATGGCTTGACTTCTAACCGAGAGGTCTCCGGTTCGAATCTTAGCTCGCGTGTTCGTCCAAAGACGGTGGGAGCTAATTGTTGTGATGTTGCTCCTGACTTGCTTCCAAAAAGTAGCTCACCATCATCAACGACAAAATCTGCCACCATAACCTTACGGTGCTCCAGCAGCTTACAGTCCTTCAAAGTCAGAGTACTCAAGGTCTATCGTGCTCACCATCTTCGAGTACATCATCGCTTACTACCAGGCGAGATAGTGGTCAACGCAAGCCTATAATATATAAAAAAATATCTTCAATTCAGCATTGATTTGCGACTTGACACAAGTTAACTTTTATTAGAAAGAACCTCATCAGCGACTTACCAATAACATAAGAGTATCCATCAAGCGTGAGCACACATTTCCTGGGCGCACCCGATGTGGATCGATGTCTATGTGTCCTCGGGGCTGCGCCCAGTGCCCTGCCACCTCCAGGGTCACTGTGACACTTATGCACCAACTCCTTGTCGTTAGCCACCGCCTTGCCGTCGACCGAACCCTGCCTACTGCTTTCAAGCAGCGCTTTCCCGCGCCGCATCATCACATCATACGATATCTCCACTCAAAAACACAATCCGTCACACACAAAAACAAATGCAGATACACGATACGTCACCGAACACCGATACGTCATCCACCGTCCTCCGTCACAATAGAAAGGTTACGAAGACACGTGGGTCCTTCGAAATCACTGATTCACATCACAACATCCTCAATCAATCACTGAGTTATTTTGAAAAGTAATTCCACAATACGTGGTCGTTGATCAATCACTCGAAAAAATTCGGATATGTTTACGTTTAACACGTTGTGTTTTGATATGCTTCAGGCCAAAATTATAAATTACTGTTGCGTTTTAGGCATTTTCATTGCCTCGTCGGTCTTGAACTAATAAATTAAGAGTTATTACTCTAATGGCGCTCTTTATTTTTAAATCGATAAAACTGTATCCGACGCAGGGAGATCGGTTTTTGATGTTATGATATTGGGCGTTTTTCGACTTCGCGTCATTAACGATGATAAGATGTTCTATCGTCATTGAAATTTGAATCAGTACGACTATAATTTAACTTGCTGATAAGGTTTAACGGGATGAAAGAAGTACAAAGATTAAAGACTTTATCTAACGAGTATTTATAGCATGATTTATTGCTTTCAAATCCTATTGGGGCCGACGAATTTCGGATAGCGACGTGCCGGGAATAGAAAATAAGGCAGTTGTTTTGGAAATATTTTGTTTATCGCCAAATTTTCAGCAATTCTCGCCTCTAGTTACGCTAAACGGCGAAGTTAAGGATCTTCTCGATTAAGAGAGACCTGGTGGAGCACTCATTAGCATATTCATTAAATGTGATTTTTGTTTCTGGTATCGCACCTAAAACATTAATTAATATTGTTTTGTTATGTAATTCAATTTCAACAAGAATTATGGGTTTGTTTTCCTGTGTACAGTTAGAGTATAATAATGTAAGTTACAATTTAAGATAAAACGCAGTCCACAATCATTTTAAACTAACTATAATTATACCTACAATTCGCTAGCCCCATTCAGCCAATATAAATATACCAAATTAACTTAGTAATCATTATCTGAAGCCATATCACGGAAACTGACTGGATATTAATAAGTAGAGGCGAGATCGTGTTCACAAAACATGATTAGTTTTTACAGCTCGTAATTTACCCGACTGCGGCTGGACCGTAATGAGTTAGCTGTTTGGCTTTACGCAGGTGGAACACAGAAATCTATTTTGAAACGGAGACTGTTGTTTTTCCGCCATAGTAACGCACGGGGAGTCTATAAAGCGTTGCGTCATTGCTTGGACGAGGGTGGCCGTCCCCCAGCTTGTAAACAGATTGTGAGTGGGACGCTCTCCGGACTATGTCAAATCGGAACCAACAGGTGGTCCCGTCTCTGATACACAAGACCGACGAGAAAGGAAAAAATATAAAAAAATTTGAAAACTAAATTTCGCGCGCTAAATTTACCTTCGTTTACTATCTACAGTCGCGTGCACGGACGGAGGTGCGTTCGGAACGGCTCAGTGAGACATGACGCGATCGCGCAACCGTACCGCGTGGTAGCCTGCGCGCGACTGTCGTCTCGACTGCCACATGCTCTCCTCGCTACAGGTAGCTGCTGATCAGTATACCAAGTTCCAAATTCGAAATCCCCGGGATATTATGCAATTTCTTCTAAATAAGGCGTTTAGTTTTATTCCAGTTTTGCTTACGGCCAGTTGCACGACCTTAATGAGATCGTAATCGTGTTTTGATAAAGATCAGCTGTTTAGGTTGCTTCACAACTGTACATAGATTACTTATAGATATGTTATATTCATTATAATTATACTAGCGACCCGCCCCGTCTTAGCACGGGTAGAGCATACATATGCCAACATTTTTTGTTTCAACTTGCTTTGAATATGAATTAACATTATCAACTATCATCGTCCTAAATTTATACATAAACTTAACAAAATATATACACATAAACCTTTTTCATGAATCACTCTGTTTAGTAGTGAAAGCCGCAAGAAAATCCGTTCCACAGTTTTTGATTTTATCGCGAACAGACAGGCAGACAGACAGACAGAGAGACAGAGAGACTTTCTTTTATAGTAATATGTAGTGTATCTATATAACCCATTTTTCCTATACAATATCCATTCGTACAAGTGGTAGGAGCATTATATATCGATGTCCCGCCTAAGTTGCTACCAAAATGTAGCTTAGTAACATCAAGGAGAAAAGCTGCCGCCATAGCCAGTGTTCCAGCAGCACGCAGCCTTCTAGAGTCAGGCCTTTCTAGAGTTAGTGTATTCATCATCTTCGACCACATCATCGCTTACCACCAGGCAATAGAGTGGTCAATCGCTAGCTAGATATAAAAAATAAAATATAAAATTGTCAAACCATTTTAGTTTTGTTTTCTTTCTATAATCGCATCATGTTGTTTGTATTGCCATCAAAAAGAAACAAATATGACAAAGTCTATTTATAATCAAGAACATTAAAAAAGAAATGTCACAGTCATAAAGGGCATTCACACACCATTGTCATGTTGTCAGTAATTTGCTATAGAACTGAAATAAAATACTTTGAGAGTAGATATTCCAATTCACGCATGATACGGCAAAGCCCTGTATTGAGTGAAAAGAGATAAAGGCGTATTATTATAAAGCCTACAAAAATATGGCGCGTCCATTCGGATGTTCAGTAAAAAGGTTGTATACCTATTATAGGTCATATATAAACGTATATCCGACGGACCCATCCGGTGGTCCTAATTCAGGGGGAATGTTAGCAAAAGCTGTAAGCTTTTCCTGAAAGGAATTTTATTCAGTAGAATAGTTAATAAAAGTTTTAATTTAAGTTACCGTGTTAGTATTGTATGTTTGTGTTTTTTTATTTATGTTTGTTACCCCAGAACTCCGTCAAATCTTAAACGATTTAAAAAAAACTATTTTGTTTGAGAGAATAAGCCTCCTGTTTGTATTATATGAATAAACATTCTATTCAATAATTATATTCAAGATGTTATAGAGATCTGATAATTTTTAACGGTGATATGGAGATAAACAATATAAACAAATTTGTATACCTTGATGACATGATTATGACTACTTGGACTATCGCGGTCGATATCGATGCTCCTACCACACAACCTGTGGAAAATATTTTTAACCGACTTCAAAAAAAGGAGGAGGTTTCTCAATTCGACCGTATATATATATATATATATATATATATATATATATATATTTTAATGTTTGTTCGCGGATAACTTCGTCGTTTATGAACCGATTTCGATTATTCTTTTTTTGTTCGAAAGGAGATATCCCAAGTTTGGTATCTTGGTAATTTTATCGAGGTATGATAAGTATCTCCAGAGATATTGAGATAAACATCTCAAAATTGGTACTGAAAATGAATAGCGCGGCATTGAAGTCGGTTGTTTTTTAGTTTTTAAACGATATTATTATCTTAATTATCTTAATCTTAATTAATTCATGTTTATTATAACTACTATGACAAATTCCGTATACAACAAACAATTTTGACAAGAGGCGTTACCATGTTAGGAACTTTCTTAGGTATTTATTAACCTCATGAAGTCTAGAAAGGCTAATTAAAAGCCTATTAGGTTTTTTTTTGTTCGTTCTCAATGTCCAGTCGTGTGCTTGTAAATATGAAAGAAAAGACGTTTTGAAAATTCTAAGCATAATTGGAGTACAAAGTTTTCATGTCTAATGAAAATAGAACATAGCGTTAAAAAGTGGTAAGAAAACTTGCTCTACCTACTTGTATTTTTTTTCTTTGAAGAACCAAGAACTCTTGGCCTTACTTTACAATGGCACGTTTTTATCTCTTAAAAGATGTTTGTCTTAGCTAAGGACTTTTGATGTTCTCCTTTTCTATATTGGTAATGTGACATAACGTAGAACGAGGCATCAGTTACTTGTTATTTTTAACCGACGACAAAAAAACGGAGAAGTTTATCAAGACGACGAGTATATATTTTTTTATGTTTGACCACGCATAACTTTTTACAGAGTAGTCTGATTTCGATAACGAACATAGTTATTATGTTTAGTTAAAAACTCAAAACAATTACAAAAATATATACTGAGGTATACAAACAGTAGTTTCAGAACTTCGTTATTAAGGTTAAATAAAAAAGTTAAGTTATTTTTTGCTTTTCAGTTTTTTCGGCGGATTAATTTTTTTGTTAAAAGTTTTATTTATTGTGGTAACAGCCGTGGATCGCAAAAAAAGTATTCAATTGCCACGCTTATCATATCCAGTACATAAGTAAGTTTGAGTTGTTAATCTTCATATCTATGGAGATACACATAAGATTTCGATGAAATTACAATGGTACCAAAAGGGTAAAATATTGTTCCAATAAAAAACGAAATTTTTCCAAACCAGTTCGTAAACGACGAGGTTCTGAGGTACAAAAAAAAACAGAATACAGCCGAATGACTGATAACCTCTCCATAAATTTCGATTTAGGTTAAAATAAACTGTTAAGGTTATAAATATTCAAAAGAAGAAAAATATCAAAGTGTGTAACTATCTACAACCCAGTAAGTAAAATAAAATATCCTACTTCCCACTAAAATTATAAAGGCGAAAGTTTGTGTGTATATTTGTTATTTCTTCACCTAAAACTACTCAACCTATTGAGCTGAAATTTTGTACGTCTATCTATTTCGTAAAGCTATCTAGCCTTTAGGCTATTTCAGGGTCTACCCTGGAATAGCCCATTATGATACTTTTATCCAGATATTGCCACGGCAACGGTGTCTACGCGGGTAAAACCTCGGGGCACAGTTTGTGCGTAAATAAAAGTGAGAGCACCATTGTCTTGCCTTCTAAACGAGAGGTTACCGGTTCAAATCTTAGCATGAGTGTTCGTCCACAGATGGTAGGAGCATAGTATATCGATGTTCCGCTTGACTTGCTATCAAAAAGTAGCTTATCACCATCAATCTGCTACCATAACCTTACGGTGTTCCGGCAGTAGACAGCCCTTGAGAGTCAGAGTGTTCACCATTTTCAACCCCATCTTCACTTACCGCCAGGCGAGATGGTGGTCAAACGCGAGCCTATAAAGTATAAAAACGTAAAATAGTGATGGTATTAATTTATGGATAATAACTAATTTAAAAAAAATCCTATACTGGTTCTAATTGAATCTCTTTGCTTAAGTTGATCTAGCTTCAAAATTGATGAATTTTTTTTGATATTCTATTATTTTTTGATTTCATTTGATATCATTGCTTTCGAAGTATTACGACTTTTTAATTTGGATGATTAAAATATAAAATTATTTTACGGCCGTCTGTTCTTTTTTAGGTTCGTACTTAAATGTCTCAAGGTTGGCTTAGATTAGTTTGTAATCTGTCAAAAAGTTTGTTAATTTACGCTCTTTTGCCGTCAATTGACAATTTGTGTGGGAATTGGTTTTGAATTATATATTATTTCAATAGAAGATAATTGGTTAAGCACAAGAGTTTTTTATATATGATAGGCTAGCGTTTGACCTCTATCTATCTATCTCTATATCTCTATCGCCTGGTGGTAAGCGATGATGGTGATCGAAGATGGTGAATACGCTAGGCCAAGAATACTCTGCCTCTCAAGGCCTAATATATTGCTATAAGCGATTTAGGTTTATTTATATTTTTGATATTTTACTTCTATTTTAAATTTCTCGATATACCTCTTCCGGATAACCTTTGGATGGTTAATATAAACAATAAAAGTCGATGGTGTGCATTTTATGGTTAAGCTTTATAATTACAATGATTATATGTTTTTTTACTACATACAAACGTTACATGTTATAATACTATTTACGTTTATAATTATATTCAGTTTCAGTTTATAATTATAATATAACATTTTATAAAATCTAGTAGTTCTGCGAGAACAGAAGACCTTGCGTACCCGTGCGTGTGATGCTACAGCTAACTTCCCCCATCCCCCCTTCACTCCCCTTTTTCAATTTGTTTTCGCAACATCTTATGTAGAATGAGGTCTTTAGGTTGCATTTTTAATTTGACTGAAATCCGTTGATAAATCTACAGCAAACTTCCCCTCTATTTTCCCCCCAATCAAGAAAACGCGATAGACAAAAATTCATAGTAACTTGAGTGTCAATTGTTGTCAAAATTGTTTTTAAAATGTGACCTGTAGCGAGACAAACATCCAGACAAAAGCATTTTTGGTCTAGACCAAAAGAAGTCTGAAGAGTCTCAGTTTCGACTAGTCGAAACTGAGACTCTTCATTTGCTACGCTCGCTCAGTCAATTAATATAATATTTGATGCGAAATGTTAAAAAAAGTTATCAAACAAAGAGAAATGGTTTTAAAATTATCGTGAATTTATAACATTATTATTGTTATATACCGGCTATAATTCACGTACCTTTAGTCGAATTTTCTCGACCTCACTCCTGAGGTAGAGCGACTGACTCGCTCGAAACCTAGGTCGAGAAAATTCGACTAAAGGTACGTGAACTATTATAGCCGGTATAATTATAACAATAATAAAGAGAAATGGGATATGCAAACTTGTTCCTCAAAATTATCTATGTCTTCGCTTACGATTAAAAATTATGTTACTCTACCATATTGACATCAATATGCAAAATTTCAGCCAAATCAGATCAGAATTACAAAATTCAACAGTAATATTTAGATATATATATATATTATATAGAGGAACATCGAAATAAGCCCTCTTTGGCTCATCACATATACCACAGGTATATCAACATGCCATCCCTCTAGCTCTCGGATTCGAAACGTAAAAAGATAAATACTCTCTCTCTTACTAGCTGGCCCGGCGAACTTCGTACCACCTAACAGACAACGAATGTCCTGTTACCTTTTAGATTAACTTAATTTAGGCTTTTATGAACGTAATACAATGAATACAAAAGAGATATTAAGTTCAGTAATGTATTATGGCACTTTGATTATCAAGTAAATAATAAAGTTGTGGCAATACAGAAATAGAATAAAAATACAACAATCAAGTACTTCAACCGCGTGTCAGCAAGACATGATGCAATGAAACAATGTTATTATTGTTATAGATAAGTTATTAACTTGAAATTAGTTCGAGTTGAGTTTAATTTTGATTGAAGCCGTTCTTGAGTTATAAATAGTGTAACTAACACGACATTCTCTTATATATATATATATATATATATATATACAACAATCTATTATATTATATATTTATATATAATATAATAGATTGTCCTTCCACAGAGTTCTACTTCTCATTAATTTGTACGCAGTTTTTCAAACTCATCAACCGTAAGTACTGAAACAATTAAACTATCAATTTAATCTTGCGGTTTACTTATGATCCGGCTATTAAGGCGTAGGCAATTACTAATATAGACTCAACTGACGTCACTCAGTTAATAGTGCAAAGAGAACTAATGGTCTTGTCTTAATAACCGATGCTAACAAACACCATAAGACGTGAATTGAGGCTTTGTATTCATGTGTAGTTCGGGAGCTGCTGATGGTTTCGTTCACCATATAGGTTTGATAATAAATTTGTTCTACGCTATTACGCTACGTTACGTTACGCTACGTTGTTACTTAAAGAATTATAATAATTATAAATTATTATAAATTTAAGACACACACACATTTAGAGTTTACCTTTATATAAGCCGTACTGTGTGGGCGGGCGGTCTTATTGCTAAACGGTATCTCTGCCAGACAATATTATGTTAACCCATTTAATACCTTCCTTGAGAGCAAGATTCTATTCTACGCTACGCATGCTACCATCATCGACCCCTCACTTACCAATACGTGAGGTAGAGGTAAAACGCTTGTTTATATTGTGCATTATTAAATAATAAATGGTTCATGATTTAGCCGTTTATATATTTAAGAACAAATATTTTGTGTTCTACGACTACTTTCTGTGACTATTACTCAGCTAAATTGTATTCGTTCCTTATTACAATAAAATAATGTTTATTTATTAAAAGTTGCGGATTGTAACTTATACATTGTTTACAGTCGCACAGAAAAATAGTCGCGGATTTCCTTACGAAAACGTCTGAATTAATTTTATTGAAAAAACCTATCAGTGTGTTATATGGAATCTCGTTGTTTGAATGGAGCAGGCTTTGATATTTATTAGGATCGTAACGCGTAGGTATTGATTAAAATTTATTCATAAAATGTTTTCTTATATTAATCGTTACAGTTTAAAAGATTTGGTTGAAAATATAAGTAATATCGGGCTTATGCAAACAACATTTAAAAATATAGCAATTTAAATTGAATGTTTTTCTCTTCATAAAGGCAGCTAAGACTTACCAATTGTATGTCAATTGTAATAAAAGTGACCCGCTAGCTCCTCACCTATCAGATCATAATTGGATGGACGGTAAGGCTGCGATCGCGTGACGTCGCGTTTTAACTCGGCCTACTAGCAATTTGTTTTATTGCACGGACATTGTCAAAACAAATTGAACTCGACTTTTACCTACCACCTCTAGGTATACTATGTACTAGGTATTTAAATTCTGTACCAAGAACTTTGTATAGGTACCTGTTCTTATTTTCAAATGTTCATGTGAAAGTTAAAATGCTTTTAAGGCCATATAGGACACTCTTTGGTATTCATTGATTGCTTTTTAGTATGTACGTACGCGATTACTCCGTCAATCGTAAACCGATTCGAATTATTTATTCTTAAATTGGTAGGGTACATTTCCAATATACCTTACCAATTAATATTTCATCAAGAACTGATAAGTACCTAGAGATATAGAGATAAACACCTCAAACATAGTACTGAAAATAACTGCCGCGGCATTTCAAGTAGGTTTTTTCGTTTCGTACACGATCTTAAATTTTTAAATTAATAAATAAAATAATAATTTATACGTTGATTTCTGGAAATACCTATAAACGTACGAAATGTTAAACCTATTTGGCTTATGAATTCAGTAGAACAGCGCGTGTTTCAGCAAAAGTAGCTATTGCAATAAATCTATGCAAGTCCGTAAGGCCTCGCAAGGCTCCGTAAGGTATAGATCGCGTGACTCTACCCAGGCAATTTGTTTGTTTTATCGTCTAGATGGCTAGGAATGGCCGGGAAATTCCCTTGTAGTTTGTATTTTTTTAATGTGCTTAGGTGCTTTAATTTGTATGGACGTATGTCGCAATAAAAAAAATTGATGCGCATGATTTTATCTACTCTAATGGCATGACAATGCATGCAAGTCTATGTTATTATGCTATTATACATTATAATGATAAAATGAAAGCCTACTGCGGTCATTATCTCTAAGCAAAACTATAACCAAACCTATTTGTGGGTAAAATTTGAATTATAAGTAATATGCTTAAGGAAATATGAGTTCAGTTTGTAGCTAAAATTGTACAATAATATTGTGTTTATCAAATAATTGTTTCATCAACGAAATATACTTAAACCAACTTCCAATAAGGAGGAGATTCTTTTTTTTGTTTGTATATTTGTTACGCGATGCCTCCGCCAATTGCGAACTGATTCAAATGATACTATTTTCATTAGTAGGGTGCATCTTTAAGGTATTCTCATTATACAATTCATTGAGATATGATAAGTATATGGAGATATACACCTCAAATTTGTCACTAAAAATGAACCGATTTAATTTATTCTTGAGTAGGTGTAGTCTATTAGTAACTGTTATCAAGATCTGATGAGTATCTTCTGAGATATTGTGATCAAAAATCTCAAACTTGCAACTGAAACTGACACACGCGGCATGTGATGTCTGAATCTTAATTAAAGTACACAAAAATATTGACTGAGTAGTAGATTATATTAAGTTCATTTTAATTAGTTATAGAACGAACAAATTATTACTATATACTCATTTGTTTACTAGTTTTTCAAGAGAGATATTAGTGGCATAAATGTAGCTTCAACGCTTATAAAATAACATACGCCGCTGCATTAGGAATATAATTATTGCTAGAAGAAACATACTCGTAGCGCCACCAAAGCTCGGACGGCGAAAATCTAAACGAAAATAAGCTTATCACTAAACTTACCAATTGTGTACGTGGCGCCATCTATCTGGAAAGTAGCGCTTTTGCACTTCTTGAAGACTTTCCCGCTGACGACTTGTCGAGTTGCGCTACCGTGTGTCGCTGGGTTCGACGCGATTTCCCTCCTCACCACGTGAGTCGTGGCGCTAGTGTCGAATCTATTCCGCAACTCCTCAAACGTTAAGTCTGTTGAAATGTCGGACGACAGATCTGGCGTCCTGTCTCGACGTCGCACTTGACCGCACAGTCGGCCCTGGCTGGACTCGGCCGCTTTTTTGTCCATTTTGGTAGATCTCACACTCACTTATCACTTTGTGTCATTGTTTTTCTGGTTCAATTTCACTGGCATTTAAGAAATAAATGGGTGAAAAATACTTTTAAGCGTTGGAAAATTTATTCGGCTTTTATTGTAAAATAACTCGGCGTTGATTACAAAATTCAAATAAAATATTTACTATTATAATAATTTTACTTATGTGGTTTCGTTTCCAGCGATTTGAAAAACCGTGACTACACGCAAATGACAAGATAATATGAGTAATCGTTTTTAATGACACTTTAGTTTTGCACTAAAAAAGGTGATAGGCATAAAATGTAGCTTTTCATACATTAGTACAATTGGTTTCAGAGGCAATAAAATTGCAAAATATTTTGTGATAAGTAAAGCAGTTGACGAAAATATTTAATTGATAATAAAATGTAGCAGAAATAGAAATAATACTTTCGTTTTCGTATTTCAAACGTAGATAATGAAGTTTTATTTTTAACCGACGAACAAAAAAACGGTGGAGGTTCTCAAGTCGATGGGTATATATATATTTTTTTGTGTGACCACGCATAACTTTTTACAGAGTAGTCTGATTTTGATAACATAAAGAACTCCGACCCATGTTGGAGAAACATATATAGCGGAACAATTTAAAAAAAATCCCCAGGTGGTCGCATTTAAATTTTAACGACATCAGTCGAGCGGTTTTTATTAGTAATGTTTTGCTTTTCAAATTAAAAAGCAACATACATTTCTGTTTTAGTCTTTGTGTTTGGAAAAAGTCATTCAGTACCTGAAATTCTGTGGGCGCGCGGCGTAAAGTCGTTTTAACAATTTTTCCTGAGTTAGACCGAAAATTGATTTTAAACATAGAAACTCAATTTATAAAACGATAACTGCGGAGCTTACCTAAATAAAAATGTATAATTGGTTTGTTCATCAGGTTTGAATCACTCGAAATATAATCATCGGTGATCTAACTAACAAATTTAATAGTAATTTTTAGCTAGAGCAATGTCCTGCTACCGGCGACACCCTTCATTATATATAACACAAGCTGCGCCCCGTGGCTTTGCCTATGTTTAATATTAATATATATTAATTTTAATCTTATAAACTTTCCTCTTAAATCACTCAATTTATTGATGAAAACCGCACTAAAATGCGTTGCGTAGTTTATAATAGATTTATGCGTACAGAAGGCGGCCAGCTTTGTTTTGTTGTTATTTGACTTTGTTTTATACAATGTTAGGATATAATAATATATTCATTTTTAACCGACTTCAAAAAAAGGAGGAGGTTTCTCAATTCGACCGTATATATATAATTTTTTTTTATGTCTGTTCGCGGATAACTTCGTCGTTTATGAACCGATTTTGATTATTCTTTTTTGTTCGAAAGGAAATATCCCAAGTGTGGTACCATGGTAATTTTATCGAGGTATGATAAGTATCTCCAGAGATATTGAGATAAACATCTCAAAATTGGTACTGAAAATGAATAGCGCGGCATTGAAGTCGGTTGTTTTTTAGTTTTTAAACGATATTATTATTTTTATGTAATATTATGTATTATTTTACAACGAAATTGCTTTAAAAATCTCATCTAAACGAAAATTTCTTTTTTAAATCTTACCAGCTTCTTAACAGCGGGTTGCACGTTACTAGTATTCTTGTTAACTCTCCAACTAAGCTAAATATGTATGTGTTCAAAAATTCAAAATTCAAAATTTTTTATTGCTGAATGTAGTAGATATAAAAAAGATGTAAATACGCATAGATGGACTTATATTCAACCAATATTGACAGTGGTGTACAATTCATTTATTTTTTTTGTTTACATAAAACTGGAGTGGGTTCACGTCAAGTGTGGTAGTGCACAAAGGATGGGGATCGAACTCACGACCTCTCAATCGCCAGTCCGACACCTTATTCTATTGGGCTATTGCTGCTTATACTTACACTTTTACAGGTATTTAATAGTTTATATGAGTTTTCATTGAATACAGAAGCTTCACTAGTTTCTGGTTTAATATTTGTTGTATTTGTATTAATCATCATCATCATCATAATCAGCCGGTATCAGTCCACTACTGGACATAGGCCTCTCCCAAGTCACGCCACTGAGCCCGATCTTCGGCACTTTGTTTCCAGTCTCTGCCCACCGCTTTGCGAATGTCGTCGCTCCACCTAGTCACAGGGCGTCCTACGCCGTATTTGCCGCGTTGTATTTGTATTAGCATTCTATTACTAGTTAAGTACATAGAATTAAAAAAAAACTATAAGCTAGGTATATTACCTAGGTAAAGATGTTAAACATATCACTGTTTTTGTTATGGAATGTCGATAAATAATGATTGGTTAGAGTATACTAAAGCATAATAAAGATACTAATATAATCATAGGTTTATCATTATAATAGCAATTTATTCACCGAAAACAAAATAAGAACATCTGAAGATCACATTAGTCGCTTTCAAGCACTTCCTCAAATAAAACACGAAGAAACATGACATAAAAAGGCGCACTGATAATGACAGTCACAATTTAATTTCGCCAAAATCCTTTCGGAAAAAAAAGAAAACACGTTCCAATACGCGCAGTATGGAAATACAAGTCAATTGAAAAAGGAACGCACGTGCGCTCTGCTCCGGTCGCGGTATTTGTGGAAACGGAACGACATGAACACTCTGCATTCTCTAATTTGATGTGTAGGGAGGGAACATTTTATACGAAATAATATCGATAGTCTTGGTTAAAACAGATCTTATTGTGAAGATCTGTGATAGTTAGTTTGTAGTAGAAGTTTTAAAGACAGGCTTTCATAACAGTTATTCGTAGATACTCGGTATAATTAGTGTCTAGGCATTGGATTTCATTGTGGAACTACAAGGTTTTTTATAATTTTTATTTAATTGTTTCATAATGGACATATTTAAATTTTCATATGAATAAATTTTGCATTCACTAAAAATAAATTACTAATTTTCGTAACGGGTTCTGATAAAATATATGTTTATATGTTTTAACTAGACGGGATGTTCAATAATGTTTATTGTTCTTTCTGTGTAGAACAATGATTAATTGAATCACATAATTATACCAATTACACCAAGTAATATTGACTCACTTTTTTGTCATCTTGCAGTTTAATACTTACAATTAAAACATTGACTTTCGACACGTTGTCAAATGTTCCATAAGGAATTCTCGGTAAACGAGTCAGATACTAACGTTCAGTATTGTGCAACACATACATTTTACGGTTACAAATAAATCTGCAGTCCTTTTTCACATCACTATTTATTTTGACATTAAGAAAAACAGCTTGGTAGTAATTTATCGCGGTACAGTCTTAAAAATCTACTTTCTAAATGTGATTTTGTGCTGTTTACAAACGTTCGTGAAGTTTATAGTGTTTACGGCAACACAGATCGCACTAAAAACGGTTTAGTACTGAAAGTACGAACGAATGAAACTTTGAAATGTTTAACGTTCAAAAACTAAACATTCTGTTAAGATTTATAGTGAAGAAGATTGACATTACTTCTGAACGCCGCATGCGAACCATGTAGACACAAATATTTAGATTCCTATAGGTATTCCTTGGTATTCCAATTATGGAATATCCTGTCTCATGACATGATATACTAAACATTTATTAATTTTGTCTTATTAATTGGACGCGACGAGACAGTAGGTTAGTAGTCTCTGCAGAATACCAAAATCCCTTTATCTCTGCATGACAGAAAGCATCGATAACTATGCAGTCAAAGGTCTAATTAAGTAATATGGCTAGACAGCTGTATGAGTGTATTTCATTCTATATAATAGTTATCGGTCGCTATTAAAGTATGATTTGAGGGCCCGGTGGCGTAATCAGGAGAACGGTTGGCTTTGATGCCAGAGGTACCGAATTCAATGCCCGCCGTGCACCAATGAATTTTTCTATCGAAAAATGTATGTGCGCGTTTCACAGTGGCCCTCCGGTGAAGGACAAACATCGTTAAGAAACCAACAAGGCCAGGCCGACACTAGATAGTGTCCCACCACCATACAGGGGGCATAGTGGTAGGACACTATCTAGTGTCCGCCTGGCCAGCTACCACTCTCAAGTTAGAAAATCTGTCGCCAAAACATATAATGTGTTCTGGCAGCTATCCTTGAGAGCCAGTTCCCATTCTAGACCTAGCGTGCTTACTATCATCATCACTTACCAACAGGTGAGATAGTGATCAAATGCTAGCCTATAAAATATTAAAAAATAATCATAGTAGAGACTTCCGTGGAGTTAAAAGATTATAGCAAAATTCCTCAAAATAGAATTCTGAGAATTCGTTAATAGTAATCAAAGGGACTGACATTTCTAGTTTGTGATAAAGCCTCTGATACCTCTGATGGATGAAGGCTCGTGAAGAAAATCGATATCCTTTGAAATACTGTATTCAAATTCTTTTATCAGAGTCTCCTGTGAGTCGCTTTAATTTGAATAGGGTACCTAGACAGAAATTCTATTCCGTTTTTGAAATCATTAAGAGCTTTCACGTAAACTGTAAGTTATGATATCATTTCAATAGTAAATTAAATTAGTATAATATTTCCGAGGTAAGTAAGGTCACTTACGAAATTACAAAGGGATCTTAATTTCAGAACTCTTTCAGATTTTGCAGAGACCAGGCGCAAAGCCTTCTGATTAACAAATTATCCCACCAAAAAAACATTTTACGTAAAAATGTTGCCAACATGAGACCGAGCCGCTTGCACTGTCAAAACGTTATCAGATCTCATGTAGAGCCATGCTTCTGCTTCTCTTCTTACATGCCCTATCTGTACAAGCTCTTAAGTAACTACACAAGTTTAGTCAATATATGTGGTGAAAACGATTGCTAAATTGTATCTAATCAGAATCACATTAGAACTTCCAAGTAGGTTTGTGTAACTAGCCGTTATCAATGGATCCGCGTGTATTAAACACTATGACACTATACAGGCATATCAATAAGAAAATTCTCAGCTAAATCAGTGAAGCCGTTTGACCGTGAAGAGTTCAATAACTAAAAAACAAACTGACTCTCGCATATTGATGTTGATAGCCCTGTTTTTTCCATGGAGGATCCATTGAAGTAAAATAAATACTTACACACTGTAATGCACTTCTGTTTCGCGCTATCTTTCTTGTTTTTTAAGTTCTCTTATATTCATTTAAGCCGCCTAACGACAAATCGCCGGGTAGCATTATTAAAACTATCCTTTGTACTGATTTTGGTTCAAAATACGACAGATGAGTCCATCTGTTTGACTTGTTTGTAGAGTTTTGTAGTCTTTGATCGTTACTAGAACTCTCGAAAAAATGGTAATTGCATCTCACTCTGCTATACATTACTGACTTATTTTATTCGTAGTCATTACTAAATTTTAATTTTTTTTGTATTTTGGCAAACTAAATTCGTTAGAACTATTTCTTAAACGTAGCTAGATGTAGAACTCAGTGCCCATATACTCATTTTCAATTCAATTATCTGAATTCAATAAGATGCTATGAAGATTTTGCGAAGTTAGAATCTCATATTTGAAAAAAAAATGTATGTAAAATCAACGGAACTATTTTTGAAATTTATCAAAAACTATGCTGGATGCCACTATTTCTGTTTTTTGTGAGATGCTAACTGCACACACGTTCATTCATCAATGTCAATTTCAAAGTTGAATTTCGAAGCGTAACTCCGTGGCTTTAAATCGATCTGGTGATTCAACACGTTCCATTGCCGGTTGCCAAGACTTCAGTTTACAATTTTGGCTGTAAACCTTTTTATAAAATATAATAACAAAATCACAAGCCAAACAATGTTCTAAAACTTTCATAAACAAACGTTTTAACTACGCGAACTCACATAGAGTATAAAGTCATAGATACACTAGGAAAGAATTCGAGCGACATGACCCGGTAAAGGTTTTCAAAACTAACATATTAGGTTACACTATGCTTAACATTTTCTTTTCAATAACTTAATACTTGTGAGAGCTGTCTCACACAGTAGTACAGTTAACTTTAATACAGTCCAATTTAAGTTATTAATCTGCGGTACTCTCATTACGCCATACTAATTAATAAGTAACAGTTTTCGTAAAGCGGAAAGCTTATTACATTTTCTAGCGTACCTGCGTTGACAGGAAATTGTACTGAAAGTTCTGACTTCGTCAAAGCCGTAGCGCTAGGTTTGATTTACGTCTGACGTCTCCAGATTCCTTTATGACAAAACATACGATCCTTTGTGTATCTACAACTTTACTGTTGCCAAGCATTGCATGCCTATGCCCATTCGCGTGTTCCACTGAACTGAAACAAGCCGTTTTCTTCGCAGTTTGAGGGCATTTCGTATTCATGTACTGGGAACCAGGCACAATCCACCTGCTGAATTGATTATGGCTGGAATTAGGTTAGGAATGGATATATATGGTGTTGAATCGTTTCGATCTAGTACTATGTTGTATTTTTATTAGTTATTTATATTAGTAGTTTGGCACAATATTATTTTGCGTCTTGTAACATAATATTTGTCTATGCTTTTTTTGTGTTTGGTAGTCGCCATAAGTATAATTTTACATAATTTAAGATCGTTTAAAAAACTTAAAGAACTGAAAGAAAGAAAGAGACTTCAAACGTTGCGCTAGTCAAAGTAGCCAATAGACGTAGTAAATATTATATAATCTGTGCCAGTAGTAAGTAGTGAATCGTCGAGATAAGTAAATGCATCGTAATACAAATGTTGATATATTAAAAATGGCTCGGCCGATTTCGTTAAAATTACAATGGGACCACCTCAAAAACGTACCCTAGCCATTAAAAAAAGAATCATTCGAATCCGTTCACAATTGACGGAGTAATCGCGTAACATACACGCAAAAAGACAAATTGAGAACATCCTCCTTTTTTGTGAAATCGGTTAAAAATAGACGTCACTACGCTCTTCACCGACGATTTTAATCATTGCAAATTTTTTAAATAGGGATTCGTATTGTTCTTTAGAGCGAACATTGATCGTAATGTCAACGCTGCAAATGTAAACTTTTGAACCCGCTGGCGTAGAAAAACTTTTGAACCTTGAATTCGAACCCTCAGGTCGCCCGTTCAAATCTTAGTCGTGCACCAATGGTATTTTACCCTTTCATGCAGAATTAACTAAAATGTCACCGCTACAAAATTTTAACATTAATTGTACACTATCTAAAGGAATACAATAGAAATTATGAGTTTAATAAACTTTAATAAACACCAATATTATAAATGTAATACTCAGTTTGTATGTTTGTTTGAGACTTCTTCACGGTCAAACGGCTAGACAGATTTAGCTGAAATTTTGCACAGAGATAGCCAGTATTATGGATTAGGCTATAGGATACTTTTTAACGCGAGCGAAGCCGCGGGGCACAGCTAGTACTGGTATAAAGTGTGTTCTATATTTAACTGATGAAATCCTTATTAAAACATTTTTTCTGCGTTTACATATACATTTGAGCGTATAACTGCGGTAAACTTTGCAACCCTTTGCAGAACTCTGTCATATGCCATCCATAATTTCAAAAGTTTACTCTCACATGCGGGTTCCAAGAATCCAAGGATTTCATTACTGAAGCTTAAAGTGAATCCAGCAGGTTGCCGGGATTATAAAATTTGTTGCGAAGTCTGCGAACGAAATTATAAAAATAAGTCCATTGAAAATGCCCCAAGTCTTAGACTTTTTGGATAGATGACTTTATTTTTGGCTCATAGGTTTGTTTTAAATGTAAAATAAATATTAAATAAATTATCTAGAAATCATCAGATTTTAACGAATTGTATAATGGGACCACCGTGGAGATCTATGTTACCCATGAAATGATTAAGATAGTTTAAAACCTAAAAAAACCGACTTCAATGCCCCGCGAGTCAATTTCAGTAGCAAGTTTGAGACGTTTTTGTGAAGTCGGTTAAAAAAGACACAACTATTTAAATCAGTTGATAAGTGGCGAAGTAATGACAAACACAAAAACAAACATACTGACGAATTGAGAACCTCCACCTTTTTAGAAGTCGGTTGAAAATGTTTGTTTTTGTATTTTTTAGGTCTTGAAATAGATATAACCTAATTAATTAACAAATGAATAATTGGCCTATATTACGGATTTTCATCTGCAATCATTTGATAGATCAAAGAAATTACAAAATTATAAATTGGTTTCATTTTTTCTCTTATAATATAAAGATTGTCAGTTAAGTGTGTTTTATAGCAGTGTTTAATATTTTCGAATAAAAATGCGGCGGTTTAGTGATAAACAAAACTTCTAGCAAATGACGATCCAAGTACTTGGCTGAAAAATATCGAAAAACGAACCCAAAACGCCACACAGATTGTAGTATTTAAATGGTCCTCTAAAAATGCGCCGGGAAGCGACACTTGGCGGTGGCAGTCTCTATTACAACTTATAAAAGTAGCGGTCTTATTTTGCATTGCGTAATTTCAAGTTTTTTTTTAAATATTTTTTATAGGCTAGCATATGACCACTATCTCGCCTTGGTAAGCAGTGATGTGGTTGAACACACTAGGTTTAGAATACTCTGACTCTCAAGGACTGAGTGTTGCTGAAACACCGTAAGGTTATGACGGCAGATTTTCTCCCTAAAGGTGGTAAGCTATTTTTGGTAGTAAGTCAGGTGGAACTATGATGATTTAATATGTTCCTTTCGCAAATGAAACACGGTTATAAAAATTAAGAGGGAACGCGGGATGCACTTTTCCATACAAATCAAGTTTGTAAAATAAATATTATTTATTCTGAATGAGTAACACTTTTATACTTCTTTAAGACTTTGAAATGATGGGATACAGATATTTTAATCCACTAATAATGTAACTGTTTAAGTATTAAGCGTTTTATTGCCGCTGGAGTCTGTAAAGCAATTGTTTATTTTCAATTATATTTAAGATAGTTCAAAAACGAAAACAACCAACTTCCATGCCCCGCAAGTCATTTTAAATTGCAAGTTTGAGAAGTTTATCGTCATATCTTTGGAGATACTATCAGATTAGATATCAGATTCGATGAAATTACAATGGGAGCACCTCGGAAACGTACCATACCGATAAAAAAAATCATTTGAATCGATTTGTGGATCGATTCAAATGATTTTTTTTTATTTATTAACGGACTAATCGCGTAACATACATACAAAAAAAACATACAGACGAATTTAGAACCTTCTTCTTTTTGGAAGTCGGTTAAAAAGTAAGTATAATCAACACCAATATTATAAACGCGACAGTCAGTTTGTTTATTTGTTTGGGACTTCTTAACGGTCAAACGGCTCGACCGATTTAGTTGCAATTTTGCACAGGGATAACCAGTACTATGGATTAGGCTATAGGCTCAGACTACCATAAAAAAGGCAGACGGAGCCGTGCCTACCATCCGAGTGAACGCAAGTTCAGTAATACTAAATGCTTCAGTAATAAGTTTCCGCGCTCAGTCCGGCATAGTCAATACGGCATGATTACTACGTAAACAACGCTGCGAAGTAATACCGCACGGACGCGTCCGTGCCTGCTGCCGCTTGGTAGCAAACTGGGCACGGAAGCATATTACTCAAGCATTTAGTATTACTGAACTTCACTCGCGTTCATTCGGGTGTTAGGCACGGCTCCGTATGCATTTTTATGGTAGTTTGAGGCAATAGGATACTTTTGAACGCGGGGCACAGCAAATTTTTAATAAAGTTTCCAGTAAGATCAAATGTCAATTAATGTGACGTGCGAACGGTTTTAACCACCGTATTCACAAACAACACTATGAGTAGTGCAGCGCATAGTGTCATTGAAACTAATACATTATTAACATTATATGTGTTAAATCCGCTAGGCGTTCGTCAAAAGTTTCATAAATACGGCCGCAAGACAGTAATATCGATTTTTCACAGTCATCTAAGAAGCCAAAAACTTACCTATATATGAGAAAGTGGTAAAATACTAGCCTATATTCTTCATTATATTTATATAGCCTATCAAACTGTGTCTGTATAAAATTGCAGTCTTTGCTGAAAGCAAAGTCTACTTAATCTTAAATATAGCACGTCAAGAGGAACAAGACAAATATATATATATAGTCGAGCGTAACTAATGAAGTAACAAATGGGGTTTCTCTGAAAGAAACGAGAAAAACTGCTTTAAAATTTACGTTGAAAATTCAGCGCTGGAACTAAAAGCATTTCTTTAAACTTGAGAGCGAAAGCAAAAAACTTTTTCTATAGTTAAATACGTTGAAAAGCGTATGATTTTCTAAGTTAAATCATAAATTACAATTATTTTCGAACTTTAGTTCAATCTATTCGAATTGATTTATTTTGCAATATACCTAAATAAAAAATTCTATTGCTCACAGGTGATAGGAGCAATATACCGATTAAAAATAAAAGGAGCATTATATCAATGTTCCGCCTGACTTGCTACTAAGAGGTTCCAAAAACTTACCACCATCAAGGAGAAAAGCTACCGCCATAAGCTTACGGTGTTCCAGTAGCACAGCCCTTGAGAGTCAGAAGCCATTCTAGGACTATCGTGTTCACCATCTTCGACCACATCATCGCTTACCAACAAGCGAGATAGTGCTTAACCGGTAGTCAATCATATTAATGAAGATTTAAAAAATTACATATTAATAACAGATCCAGCGGTGGTACAAATGTTATTCTAAGGCTACAGTTAATAATAAATAATTAAAATAATTAAGTTCCCAATAGGATATTACAGAACTGTGAAACACAGTTCTGTAATATCCTATTGGGAACTTATATCCCAGACAAAATACATTACATTATACAGCGGTCTCTCAAATAATTAGCTGAAACTTTATCACAAACCAATGTAACTGACCCCTAAACAGAGTTAAAATAATATTCTATTGTAACTTACCCCGGACATAAACAATGGTTCTGATTAATTATGTTTATAATAAAACTGAAAGAATGATTTAGGAAGAGTTAACCTCATACTGTAAATAAACAAATGAATATCTAAAAATGCAAAGTTTAACCGTCGCATCAAGAAACGACTTGACTTACAGGAATTTTGGTTAAATATAGTTACCGAGCAGCAACTAAAACAAAACTAAACTAAACAACAACTAACTTAAAAAGCAACTAAAACAAACTAAAATATCATCATCATCAGCCTCTAGTCAAAGACAAAGTCAAAGCATTTAGTATTTGGGCAAATTCAAAATTTTCACTTACACACGTCAAATTACATTAAATAGATCATATTCAATCATAGTCATTATAGATATAACAGAAACATAACTTATTGCTTTGAATTTACAAAAAAGAACAAAGGTATTGAGCCATTCGGCTTTCATCTAGACGTCGAGCGTCACACTTAAAACACATGTTTAATTCCCCTGATAAATGTAGGGTTGCCAATCGTACTATTACGTGCACCCGCAACCCAGTGCATGTTTCAGTACTTCAGACAATTTTTATCCGAAAAATTGTGAAATAATGAAACACAATAAATAAATAAAACGCAGACTAATTGCAGTAAAAATCATATTCCGAATGGAACTGATTGTCCGTCTATCAGCTGCATAATACCGTCTTAACAGGCAACCCTCTCTGTTTGTCCCCTGCCGGATATAGCTCTCCAACTGCACGCCACTGAGCACGATCATCGGCTATTAGAATCCCTCTATTGCCAGCCATCTTGCGAAGATCATTACTCCACCTTACCCCCACTTACATCTATTACTTATATTTTACTATCATGTTTCAGGTCATTAAATACCCATCAATATAAACTTCAAAATGTTTTATTAAAAGTGTTGGTATTGTCAGTGGCATTTTTCTTATCGCCTCTATTAAAGCGAATTTCTCGTGTAATTTATAAACAGTATTCACTACAACTACAAATCATATTATAATTATAAGAAAAGCATTATCTATCTGTACCTAGTGATTTTATCACTTAAGAACTTGCAGTTTGTTTGCAAGTTTTTTTTAGGTTTTTAATTCACGCTTGTTTACAATTGCGCCAAAAGCATCTCAGCGTAAAAGATCTCATAACATTTTATATTCGAGCATTTTAAACAGACAGAAGATCACTGTCTTGTTTATCCTAGCAAATAAACAATGAGCGGTTCTCTACATATCATTTAAATGTAAATAGAACCCTTTTCTCTGGAGCTTTAGTTTTTTAGTTAAATTAATTTGGCTGGAAAAATTTAGTTGATACGTTCAGTTGAAAATGTTTTGGGATTTTTTTTAAGTCACTAGGGAATGTTTGTGTCGCTGATGGCTGTTAGCTGTTGGACAAGAGTTGATAAAATTCAGTGAAGTGTTCTAAAGTACGTTTTTTTTAAACTGTTAGAGAAATAACTATTTTTATTCTAACTTAAATTTAAAATATACATTTGTACCTCAGTACCAGCCTCAGTGCCAGGGTAGAGAGAGTGTAAAGTATTATTTCTTTCACAATTATTTTGAAAATACTTTTGTTTGAAATTCAGAAGCAAAATACTTTTCATCCGTGACATGCTAGCTTATTATGAAGGTTATTATAACTGCTTATTCAAAATACTCGAATTGGTATCATAATATATACCACTGATCAAGGTTCACAAGATGTAATTGATCTGAATCATTTGAGAAATAAAATAAAATAATATAAATCAACAGGACCAGGTGCTCGCTTGCTGTGGATCACATTTTCTTAAAATAGAAACTATGGAACGCAAAACTCTGGATTGTTAGAATTTTGTGCATTTTTACACTGCACTGCGTTATTAACAGATGTCTACTGTAAGGTAAGTGGTAAATTTCCGTTTTGAAAGGCTGATAACCAGATGATTAGTGCCTCATGCTCTTTTTATTTCTTTAAACGCATTGCCTTTCAATAAAACATTATATTTCGATTGTAGGGCAAAGTATATTATCACGTGTTAGTTTGAAATACTTTTTAAGGATATTAGATTAATGTCTCGTATCGCCCAATAAATATACAATTAGATTGAAAGAAAGCAAATGCATTGGCAAAGATACTAAATAAATAATTCTGATAACTTTAAACTTATTACTTAATTACCGACTTCTAATGCTGCGCGAATCAGTTTTAGTAACAATATCGAGATGTTTATCGCCATATCTTAGAGATGCTCATCAGATCTCAATAAATCGTATATTGGGATCACCGTAAAAATGTACCTTACGAATAGAAGAATCAATCAGATTGGCGGAGTAATCGCGTAACAAAAATACAAAAAAAAAACATACCGAGATAAAAACTAATATTTGCACGTCTGCTAGCAGATGGAATACTATTTCAGCAATTAGAATTTAAGATCTTGTATATTTCTTGCAAATAAATGATTTGATTGATTGATTGAATTGAGAGCCGCCTTCTTTTTGCAAATCGGTTGAAAATAGTCGAATAGCAGGCAAATTGTATTAGTTTGCCTTACAGTACTTTGCGAAACTTTTAGTAGTAGACCGATTTTCCACTCTAATCAATCTTAATCACAAACAAACTTCGCGGATCGACGTCAATACTGACGTATTAGATTAATAGCGGAAATTGGATGTCTACAGGATGTTAGCAAGCAGTTGAATAAATAAAATAATGTGTATTCTTATGCGGTGTTACATTATACAGAAGACTGAGATGACTGTAATGAATTTATTTAGGTACAAGATAATTAATCTAATAACCACTTGACTTTTATGACTTATCGTCCGTTGATCCTACCCAGCAACGCCTATTCAATTCTAATCTGTCTCTCTGCGAAAGTATGATCCACATAGTTTTTTATAAGTTTATGCATAGATCAATGATAATAAAAAATATTTTTAAAGTATTCTATTGACACTGATGGCAACTATGACATAATTTTCACATTACTGTAGCAGGTTCTCAGCTAATCTCATCCAGCTCTTGCTAGCCATCTTGCGAAAATTGTCTATCTATCTAGTGTAAAGGCAATCTACGTTACTTACAAATTGACGGTCAACACTCAAGAACTTGTTCACCCCAATGTGGCTGGCCTAACTAAGAACCAAACAATGTCATCGACATAGCTCATTATTTTAGCAAGCTAAAGTAGCAATGGGCCAGCCACATTGGGGTGAACAAGTTCTTGAGTGTTGACCGTCAATTTGTAAGTAACGTAGATTGCCTTTACACTAGATAGATAGACAATTTTCGCAAGATGGCTAGCAAGAGCTGGATGAGATTAGCTGAGAACCTGCTACAGTAATGTGAAAATTAAGTCATAGTTGCCATCAGTGTCAATAGAATACTTTAAAAATGTTTTTTTATTATCACTGATCTATGCATAAACTTATAAAAAACTATGTGGATCATACTTTCGCAGAGAGACAGATTAGAATTGAATAGGCGTTGCTGGGTAGGATCAACGGACGATAAGTCATAAAAGTCAAGTGGTTATTAGATTAATTATCTTGTACCTAAATAAATTCATTACAGCCATCTCAGTCTTCTGTATAATGTAACACCGCATAAGAAAAAACATTATTTTATTTATTCAATTGCTTGTTAACATTCTGTAGACATCCCATTTCCCAGACACTCAACTCTTCGCCAACTAACAGCAAAGAACTTAAGTTCTTTTAGTTGGCGAAGAGTTGAGTGTCTGCTGATTCCTGGAGGATGCACTACCACCATCAGGTTATGGTTTATTTTTTATTTAATTATTTAGTTACCTGCATGTTATTGCAATATCATTGAAGTAACAGGATACTAAATTTCAAATTCTTCAGACCTATGAAAGTTCCTCTCTTAGCCTCATTAACTATAAAAAGCTGATAATCTACAAACGGCTGAACGGATTTTTGTGTCGGAGGTTAAAAAGAGGGAGACGGACTAGACAGCAGTATAAATGCATTTCAATCTATACGAAAAACAAAGCCATCGATATCAATGTAGAGACTACCGGATGTGCTACCGGAGTAGGTCTGTATTACCACATGAGTAAAGAAACGGGTAATACCCGGTTTCGATGAAGTCAAAAGCCACAATCAAAAGCAACAACTTAACAAATCACATTTGCAGCTAGGAACTAAGCTTGCTTGCTCCCTATGATCTTTCAAGTTATAAAGTTACCTATAGGTAGTATAAACTGCATTGCACAATGCTCTCGGCGCGTATAGAATTTCTATTGGAAACTACAATGAGCTTGTCAGTCTGAATGTAGTGTAGATCTGGAATTCTAGATGTGGGTATTGGCTTTACATGCAGGACGGGTCTGTTTTCTCAGCTCAGTTTTACAAAAATTTTATCACATTTGTGTTTGCCTTGGAAAATAGTACGATAGTATAATAAATGTTTCACGAATTCTAAACAGATGTTACGGGTAGCAATTTTCTTAGGATTTTCAAACATACCTGTGCGTGAAAATGTTATTTTATCGAAAAGACGTCAAAATTTAAAAACAGACAATACTGATGTTAAAGATACTAAAACTACACAAAATTCACAATCAATACTGGAATTTTCAGTTTCACTTAAAATCTAGGTCTATTTAGTTTAAAACAAAGACAAGTTCTATAATCTAGTCACTGTGTAATTAAAACGTGAAAGATTGTTAATAAAAATTTTAAACTTTCGCAATATCAGCACATAGTGCTTAACCGACTTCAAAAAAGGAGGAGGTTCTAATGGTCCACTGTATATGCACATATATTTTTATGTATGTTCACCGATTACTCAAAGACTCCAGGACCGATTTCAAAATTCTTCTTTGTTTAAAAAGGTGTACTTTCCTGGTTATCGGCATAGCTCAAAGGATTAGCAAGCTGTAATGGCAGTGGACTCGTCGCATCTGTCGTAGAACCAATAACCGTTGGGGTAGAGAGTGGATACAACGGCTTGGCAAACGTAGTGTAGGACGCCCTCCAGCTAGGCGGAGCTATGATATACGCAAGCTGGCAGGCCGCGGTTAGAAACGAATAGCTAAAGATCGAGCTCAGTGGCGTGCCATGGGAGAGGCCTATGTCCAGTAGTGGACGGAAATCGGGTGATAATGATTATGATGACTTTCCAGGTGTTTTTATTTAAATTTCATCGGCATCTGACGAGTATCGAGAGATATAGAGATAAGCACCTCAAACATGCTATTGAAATATACAAGCACGGCATTTAAAGTCGGTTCTTGTAGTTTAAAAATACGGTTTTTAATTATAACTGTAAAGATTATCAAATAAGATTAACCCCAACATTTCTATCAAGTTGCATTGACTGTAGTCACAAGAAGGCTGGCACTTGCAGGGAAAAAATGTAATCAAAATCAAAATGTTTCCTCTGTATCTTATCCCGGAAAATATGAGAGAATTCGCGAAGTACTTACGAGTATCCAATAATTGGTTAAATCGAATACAATAGAGATAGTTGTAAGGTATAGGTATTATTAAACCTTGTAAGACGGGATACAGAAAGCTTGTCCAAATTACTATTGGGACCTTGGGACGACCATTGTTCACATAAAATATATTTCGATCTATAGTTTTACAGCTATATTTTCAAAGGAAATTAAATTACTTTGTATTAAGGTTACTGAAATATACTGACTGTGTTACATAAAATGTGTTTTTAATACTATATACCTACATGTTGGTTGCGATTTTGTTATGGCTTCATAGTTCTAGCTTCGGTAGTCGATATGTACAATGATGCAGTAATACGGTTATATAGTTTCTATCTAGCGTAACTAAACTCCACAAAACTAATAGACTATCTACTAATCAAATGATTTTTTTTTGTAAAAATAGCATATATTTAATATAGAGAAGACTTTTTCGATCTATTTTGTAATTGAAATCAAAATCTCAAGTTCAATTGAATTGTTCGATCAATTTTATCGCACTAGACTATACTAGAGATTATAATAATTAAATAAATTCCAAAGAAGGTATAACATTTTTTTTTTGTGTTGGTAGCTTTATATCCATGTCTTGCTAACTTGCTACCAAAAAGTAATTTATCACCATCAAGGAGAAAATCTGCCGCCATAGCTTTACGGTGATCCAGCAGCACTCAACCCTTGAGTTTCAGATCATTCTAAGCATAGCCTCTTCACCATATTATTTAATCACGTCATCGCTTACGGTGGAAAGCGATGATAGTGGTTAAACGAAAGCTTATCAGATATAAAAATCATTTTGTATAAAATAACATACCTATTATTATAAAACGTTTTATTCAGTGGATATGGAATGGATAGCGCAGTAGTATTTGTTCTGACTGCTTCACACCAAACGCGATCAAAAAACAATTGAAAAGTACTGAGATCGCACTCGCAGATCGCAGGACGCCGCGGTGTGGTCGCCTTTACACGTTTAAGGTATATTTTGTTTAGATTTTAAGCATACATTTTCATAAACGATGTCGCTTTTCTCTATCTAGATAAGAAGATAGTATACTAATTACAATAACCACTTTGAACCAATTCTTTTATTTATGATGGACTTATGCCAGAACATATAACTTAACAATAACTACAAAAATCCAAATTGAAAACTCCTATTTTGTATATAAAATTAAAAGTTAATAAAAGAAAAAAGCAAATACCTTTTTTTAAACATCGTTAAATTAGCGTTAATAGTAACTCACATAATGTTACAGTCAGGCAATATGTATAAAAATTCCTTCCTGTAACATTTTGAACTCGGCTATCGTTTTCAGTCTCATTCGCCGGATAAAAAGATTTGTCCCACTTTATAGAAAATAGATAAGGAATAGAAAAAGAATTCCATCAGTTCAGACTAACTGCCGGTTATAGGATGGGATAAATCTTTTCCAGAACCTTTTAGCGGTTTTTTCGAGAGTTTTCTACCACGATTTACGGAATTCTTTTCTTGGGATGGTGCCGACACTTGTCGAAGGACGTTTTGGATATTTTATCCTAATAAGGCGACGTTGTCCTTTTTAAGGCATGTATTATAAAGGTATCTTAAATGCAAGTGTTTATTTTTTAAAAAGCTTTTACTTATAATGTTTTTCAGTATTTTAAATACTCACAATAATATTATGAACGCGAAAACTTTTTGAATTCGTTTGAGTTTGTATATTTTTGCTTATTTCCTTTTATATTAAGATTTTATATTTATGGTAATTAGAAACTGTTTGAAGGTACGGCCACACCGCGGCGTCCTGCGTCCGCGCGCGCGTTTGCGATCTGATATTCAATCGTTTTCTGATCGCCGTAGATCGCGTTTGGTGTGAACCAGCCGGTACAAATACTACTACGCTAACTGATCGCCGCGCGATTTATATTAGAAAGAGGTTTTCTTTTAAGTGAAATAATTATCTGTATAATAATAATTTTGGCGAATCTGTATAAATGTCATACAGATTGGATGAATTTCTTCGTCAATAAAGAGGGAAAAGCCTTAATGATCAATGACAAATCAAAATGTAAAATCAATTGTTTTTGTGCCATGAACTATTTTTTTTATAACTAGTAACTATTGGTAAGTCCTTGTTAAAATGCGCCCTCACGCTACTAGTTAAATATTTCACGTCAACTACCCTCAGAGTCTTAAACAAGTTCTATATTATTGTGTTATACCTGTTCAATATTCTAAGCACATACTTACCCCAAAATCCGAGGCATCCGTGACCGCCCAGATAATCTATTGGACTAATAGTAAATGAAACAGTTGTCAAGTTCAATATCACAGTCAAAAATCCATAAAATTATACCACAGACTCACATGCTTATTGAAGTCCATATTTTCGACATAACTCCTTCTCACAAGCTAACAAATAGAAAAAAAAATTATTTAAAAACTTTACAATCACACATTATATTGTTGAAATAGCTCTGACTAGTTTCGGACAGATTTGTAGCATTCTAAAGGTACGACCACACCACGGCATCCTACGTGCGCGATCTAGGCGGCGATCATATAGCGCAGTAGTATTTGTGTCGACTGGTTCACACCAAACGCGATCTACGGTGATCAGAAAACGATTGAAAATCAGATCGCAAACGCGCACGCGGACGCAAGTCGTACCTTAATACGTATATTTCTCACGATATGTTCAACAATCAAATTTGAAGTTCGAAAAAGTATTTGTAGAAGCAGGTACTTAAGAATTATAGCTTCGTAGCTGCTACGAACGTAGTATATAAAACTGTTGTAGCACATAGCCATGTGCGTAGCAGTGAAAATCTACGCATAAGAATAATAATAAAGAGACCCGCGTAGGCTTAATATTATGTACTTGACTTACTTAACTTTAGGTACTGTATCTTAATTCTATTTTGAGTCGGCGTTACCATTAAAATAAGGGCTTAAGTAATCTCACTAAAGTTTAGGAGTTCAAATGGAATATAAACTTAGATATCGTGTCATTTAGTGAAATATAATGTTGTAATGATAGGAGTTCGAAAAATAATGGTACTCGATTTCGAGTTTCATAACTCATATAACATATATAATACACCTAGCTGACCCGGCAAACGTTGTTTTGCCATATAAATAATTACCTAAAAATGAATAAATTACTAAAATGACTATTAAAAAATAAGGGTTGATTGTAGAAGGGTGAAAATTGAGGATTGTATGTATTTTTGTATGTTGTATCATAAAAAAATAGAAATTAAAAATTTTGTCTAAAAAATAAAAAATAAATTTAGGGGTGGACTACCCCTAACATTTAGGGGGATGAAAAATAGATGTTAGCCGATTCTCATAGATACCGGATAAGCACAAAAAATTTCATCAAAATCGATCAAGCCGTTTCGGAGGAGTATGGCAACAAAAACTGTGACACGAGAATTTTATATATTAGATATACAATATACTATTATACCATCTATTCATAAGATTTATCTAATTTCTGTGTCTTTCCTATAATAATCTATAACAATTATTAGAATTTCTCGGAAGTTTACCATCCGTATGTTTGTTTTCCTGCCAAAGAAATGCGTTCATTAGAGGCCGGGCGAATTGCATCGAATACGGCGGATACACGACGGCAGATAAAGCAACTGGCAGAAGTTGAATGCAGTAGGATTGATTAAACTCTGTGTATCTGTTACATAGCGTAGTTCGTAACTGGTAACCGATGTTAAGCAATGGACGACCCGGTCAGTATTTGGAGAGCTAAACTTGAGTTGTATTTCAGTACAACTGACCGTAACATGAATGATTTGATATTTGAAATGGTTTGATTTTTTTATATGAGACTAGCTGATACAACTTCTTTCACGTACACCAAGAATCAAGGAGCTTATAAAGTATCTCCTTGTTAAATTTCAGTAAGATCGGGTCGTCTGTTTAGGCGTGATTATATCACAAACAGACAGAGTGACAGAGTTACAAACGTTTTTATAATATTAGTAAATTAGTAAGGAGTATGTATGAGCAAGCATTTGAGCTCTATCTTACCTGATGTTAAGTGACGATGAGATCAACGATGTATCAAACTTCCCTCGTTA
Organism: Cabera pusaria; assembly: GCA_954871355.1. NCBI lineage: Eukaryota > Metazoa > Arthropoda > Insecta > Lepidoptera > Geometridae > Cabera > Cabera pusaria. The sequence continues at coordinate 26,054,156 of OX940887.1, forward strand.
TTTGATAAGCATTATATTGGCCTGCCTGACTTGTTATAATATTATATGCTTGGCTAATTATATTAGAATAATTATGAAATTTGATATTAAATATTATGTTTCTTTGAAGTGTTTCACACTTTATATTTTTGTAAATTGTTAAACACAATCCAAAATTTCATCGTACCGACGGGACTTGAACCCGCAACCTCCGGAATAACATGTTCCGGTGCTTTGCCAATTAAGCCACGGTGCGAAGTATCGTTACGACGAAATTAGTGGATTGCATTTGTTAACCCAATTATGCATTGGTGGCGCCATCTATGACTACTTATTACGTAAGTTAATCATTCGGAAGAAATCATTACAGTTTTCAAATCCGACGAGAGATGTTGCACTGCGTAAATCAAATATTATGTTTCTTTAAAGTGTTTCACACTTTATATTTTTGTAAATTGTTAAACACAATCCAAAATTTTTCTCTGATTGCTCTGAATATCAAAATTACATTATTCTGCTAGTCCACCTGAGTCGGCACCATTTCTTTGCGCATTAATTCAGTCACAAAATAGGAATGGTATTCAGTTTAAACGGCAAAATGTCCAGTGAATGCAGTAGACATGTGACCCATAAGATCTGCATGTCTCCTGTATAACAGGCGCAGTGTAGTGACGTGCACAATTCTGGCTATCCAGAATTTTGCATGCTGCTATATCTGGTTGTTCTGTTATTTTATATCATTAAAAACATTTTAAAAGTCAAAGTAGCCTTTAATGCCCTCATTATACTTACCTACCTTTAAATAAAAGACAAGTATTTTACCCTCAAAAAGAGATAACAACATAAGTTCTGCAAAATGTGGGCAACAGTAAGCGAACAATGCTCATGTAAAGCAATTAGGGTCATTCCAAGCTAATACAATCTTGTTCTACTTGGCATCAGCACAAATGGTGTACATCACATTACGTTTTGTACAATGGAGAGTCTTGTGAGCTGAATTGCTTCAAACAGAGATACAGTTTATCTAAATCTGGGAACCTTTATTTATGTTTGATACCTCAGAACTCCGTCATTTATAACCGATTTTATACTGAAAATGACCAGCGTGGCATCAAAAGTAGTTTTTTTTGTTTGTTTTGTATACGATCTTAAATTATTAGTATTTTATTACTATACAACTAAGAAAGGCAAAGCGATACTCTATCTCTGAAACTCTTTACCCTAGACGCAGTGGTCTGATCGTTGGCGACCAAATGGGAAGGCAAAGGTAATAAAAAATATGTTGCTGAAACAAAGTTAACCAATTTTCGTTTTGCCGACGACATCGTACACGTCTCCTATTTAACAACTGAAATTCAAAGAATGCTCCAAGACTTGAGCGACGCAATGTTCGCAACGCAATTCTTTCATGCTGGAGTATTATTTGGCAACACCATCTACAATCGACCACCTAATATACACATCTAGTTTTCTTGGATATGCTTTTATTTATGGTCTATCCAACCACTTCGTCTGACTTAAAAAGGCGTGGGCGTATGTTTCTGGCCTCAATTTCAATAAAGGTATCAGTAGAAATAATTTGAGTTATGATTCTGAAATCTTTGAAACGTAAAACAATGTAAAATATAAAAAAAAGCATTCCGCCATCAAAACTCCTAAGTGGGAGTTCCCACTCAATCAATGTACGAACTACCCCCGTTTTCATATCATCAGAAGACCCTACCCGCATGTCCCTTTGTGGAGTCGAGTTATGGACCTCTGCATCCTAAAGATAAGTTACATGTATCACAAAGGAAAATGAACGGCTTCAGAGTAAGTTGGGATACTTATTCCAACTGGAGTTCAGATATTGAATGTTTGAAGCTTCTTGTTTTAAATTGTACCTATGAATTAATTGCTACGAACGGACGTATTCATGAAGATATTGACGAATGCCCAGTTCCTATAACATAAGAACGGATAGTTTTGGTTACGATCAGTAAAATTCGACACAAGAATGTTTACGTCAGGACACGACCTTCAGTAATGAAAAAACGACTAAGAAGAAGAAAAAGTAAAACAATGGGAACCGGGCATATCGCATAGTGGAGAATTTGACACAAATAATGTCAATAATGCATTGATCTGAATGACAGTCTGCGTTCGTGAGTACTGTGAAACCTTATAGTGTTGTTTATGAATATGAGAGTTACAGTCTTCTACTACCGAAACAGGATATTTTAACTATATTCATATTCATCTATATTTCAAAATATATGAATTGATTGATTGATGAATTGATTTATACACCAAAATAAAATCATAACCTCCAGTAAAGGATATAAAGCTGGTTGTGTTATATTAAAGATCTGTAATCCATCCTTTATATATCAATATTTTTTGTTTGAAAACATGGCCAGTTAAAATTAAAGAGCGAGACTTAACATCATAGCATACTACTATATTGATAGGTTTTATTACAATGTGATAAGCAAGTCATTGTCAACAAAAATGACGATTTGATCGACGATGTTGCACGCTTGCCTGGAAGATACCTGTTTACTTGACTAAAGACCTTGGACTGCATTTAACAGGAAACACATACTACAAAATCAAAGCAACTAGGCACAGTACGGTGACGCGCAAAATTATAACAATCCATTTTGCATGCCGCAGTATCATCTGTTATAGATATACGTCAAGGTTTTCTTGTCCTGTTGCCTTTCCTAAAAAGCAAAATAAACGCGCTACAATGACGCACTTAGTTCTAACTACCCAGACAGAGTTTTCTTTTTGTTTCATTATGGCTTCACGCGATTAGTGTATTTAACCAGTGTCAAAGTATTAAGTTTTCTTAGATAGTAGTTGTAAAGTCGATTCAAAGTCTCATGCAATTCAATTTTTAGCCATTCAAGTCAAATTTAAATCATCAGTAAAGCTGTGGACTTTAGGCTAACGCTTTCAGTGGAATTATAGCGTGATCATTAAATGCCACGTCTTCAACATTATGCAGTTTCCCTAAACTCGCATACATTCATCGGCACTTAATTTGTTAATACATAAATAATCCAAATTATTTATTACACTATTCTCATAAAAGAACACGAGTTTTCGGAAAAAATACTATGAGCCACGTAAATTTCTCATAAGATTTTTCACGTTTCACATCACCTTTCCGCCAAAACTCCAAAACCCAGAGTTTTGAGTATCTGTCAGAAGTGATAGTTTACCAGGTAGGCGATCATTTTTTTTGCTATATTATGAAATGTAGAAGTCAATGCCCTAAACAAATGGTCCGTTGGTATTGAACTCTAGAAAAGTAAGTTCAGAAGTTGAAAGTTTTAAAAGTCAGTCTACGAGTTCCGAGTTCCGAGCTCACAACGAATTTGAAATTCAGTCGAGTTTACAATTTGATTATATTCAGTGAATTTTGTATGATGATCTTTGAATTTTTGTTTCGTTTTTTAATTTTTCATGAGAAACAATATAAAAGTTTATGGAAACATATTTAAGTTGGCATGGACGACGACTACCAACCAATAGCTTAACCTTCAATATTATGAATCTATCACTACATACGAATAACTTTAACCATAACTGCTGATACTTATTATTCTAACCTTCTTTATCACTGTCTGTAAACGTATAAACGACAATCTCAGTCCAAATATATAATCTACATACACGAATTCTCAATATTGATAGATGTAGATAAATCAAACAATTTGAATTAATATTGTGTGATATACATATCTTCAGGTTTTAAAGACAAGTACAGACTATTTTATAAGATTTAGAGAATAGAAAAGTTGTAATATATAATAATGATTCCATTGAGCTAATATTTTATGTTGACTCAATCAGTTAATAATTGAATTCAGCAAAAAATTTAATTACAAAATATACGTATTATTTATTCGTAAGTATGATACAACTTGAAGATCCTTATGGTACCTTTTGATCGTTTTTAATTAATTAGCTGTACGCGCAAACAAAAGCTAGTTGTTTTCCTTTCTCGTGTCTTACACAGCATAGCTCAATTTCCAACCACAGGTGTACTTGACTCCGCCCAATTACGTCTGTTCGCATGCGGTTAGCGGCTTTTCGCAACTTAGTAACTCACCTTAAGAAATTATTGCCTCGAAAGCGGATTAGTCAAGTTTATGTTGTGTGCTTAGTTTGTTTAGTGCCTTTTAATAGCTGAACTAATGGGGGACTAGTTTGTTTACATAATGAGGTACTTAAGTTCTAATTACTGCAGGTAGTTTAAAGGTCGACCTATAAAAGTTTCTGTTTGTGTTTGCAGTGGATATTATTGTAAAGTGGTGATGTGAATGAGATGGTGAACACGCTAGGCCTAATTTTTTCCTTGATGGTGGTAACTTGTTTAGGTACTTTTTGGTAGCAAGCAAGGCGGACCATCGAAATAATAAGTTCCCACGTCCTGTGCATGAACACCCGTGCTAAGGTTTGGACCGGCGATCTTTCACTTATAAGTCCAGCCATCTAGTATTCTTTACGCCAACGGTGTTCTCATAATATATCAGCTAGATGTGTGTTAGGTAGACGTCATCGCTTACCATCAGGCGAGCATGGTGCTTGAACTGTAACACATATACCAAAAAAAAAAAAAATTACCCGTTGGGGTAGGCCGAGACTACTTCTTTCCACATGCTACAATCCTAACATACCTCCTTCGCTTCTTCCACTTTCATGAGTGCTTTCATACAAGCTTGCCGGTTATAATTGCCCCCAAATTGGGTGGAGTTGGAGATACCCCACCCTCACCACTGAGATGCGCGCGGGAACACCACGCGCGCCATCTCCAGGTCTCAATAACGGGCGACGGTCACCCCCATGACCGCCGCCCTGACCTGTTATGGGGGTCGAAGAAGGGCGTGGTAAGACCTTCTTCGACGCCCGACTCTCCGGCTACGGATTGGGAGGTTTGATGCAATCTCACGCTCCCTCTTAGCAGCCTCCTTCCGCGATATAACATCTTCGCAGAAGTCGAGTACGGCAGTCCATGACCTTTCGCTGTCCAGCATCGATTTAATCAACGCAGGCATCGAGAGGTCCGCTCCCACAACTGCGGTAAGGACAAGGCGTTGGCCCTCCCAGGCTGGGCAGACCGCCATCGAATGCTGCGCCGTGTCCTCATCGCAGCCGCAATGGTGGCACACGGTTGTCGGTTCTCTTCCGGCTATGCAACACAGGTACTATCCGAAGCAGCCATGCCCCGTCAGTACCTGCGTCAGCCGGAAGGTTAAGGACCCGTGCGCCCTGTCCACCCAATCCATAAAGACGGGGTGGACAGCCTCAACAGTCCTGAGGCCAGCACGGGGTTCGGCCAGCCTCGCCTCCCACCTTTCCATCAAAGACTGTCGAGCGCGGAACTTCCACACTTCAAGCGCCCTTGGCGAAGGACTTTCTCCTCGTAGGCGGAGATCCACGCGCCAATTGTAGATCTCAGCCTCCAGATCCCAAGGTGGGGATCCCGCTAGAATGCACGCTGCCTCAAAGGAGACAGTGCGATATCCACGGATGACCCCGACAGCCATCACCCTCTGAGATCTCCTCAGCAGGGCAATGTTTTTTTCCGTCAGGGACTCCTCCCAAATTGGGGCCCCATATAGGGCCATTGACCGCACCACCCCCATATAGAGGCGGCGAGCACTCGCCTTAGGCCCCCCGAGGTTGGGCAACAACCGCTTTAAAGCGGCTGCCGCACCAATCAGTCGGGAGGAGAGGCGCTTGAAGTGCTCATGAAAGTTCCACCGGCTGTCGAGGACGAGTCCGAGATATTTCATCGAGGACCCGACCTCGATACGGGTAGCCTCTACCTCCTACCTCAACCAGACCTATGAGCAAGCATTTCTCTTCGAGGGGCTTGTCTTGATTCGACTTGAGGTTTTGACTCCATGAACGGTAGACCGCAAAACAACACTCTCGTTTGTATATTTGGGATACAATCAAAACCAATATTATAAGAAGCGAAAGTTAGTTTGTTTATTTGTTTGTTTGGGATTTTTTCACGGTCAAACGGCTGTACCGATTTGGCTGAAATTTTGCACAGGGAGTACCAGTACTATGGATTAGGCTATAGAGTACTTATTAACGCTGGCGAAGCCGCGGGGCACAGCTAGTAATAAAATAAAAGATAATTTTTAGAGGCCAAATTTTACCTACTCGCGTCCGTGCCGATATTAAAATGCTGCACGAGCTCCCTCTTCGGCGTTATTATTGGGTGAAGTATGGTGGTGTTTCTAACTCAGCTCAGATATTGTTCAACCTTCTACGAATAAAGAGATGTTGCTAATCGATACATTGAGATTAAATAATTATTTTATCCCCTACTTTCATATGGTAAGTTTTTGAAATATCCTTGGCCATCTTCAAATATTGAGTTTGTCACTAAGCTCAGTTCTTGGGTAGAGAGCAACTTCTTGCCAATTTTTTTGTATTTATTATAATCATTATAATATTCAAGTGTTCATTGATGTTTCTAAGTCTTCGTCAATGCATTACTTTATAGGAGTAGTTAGTATAAACTAACTAGAAGCATTCAAACAACATTTAAATTTCTATAATAATTAGTATAGCCCTTTAGTATTCGTACCCAAACTGCTAAAGAAAACTTTTGTTCTTTTTTTATATCTTTGAGGTTAGCGTTTGACCACAATCTCAACTGTTGGTAAGTGATGATGTGGTTGAGGATTACACATTAGATAGGCACATTAGTCCTAGAATGGGAACTGGCTCTCAAGGATTGCTGCCGGAACACATTAGATGTTTGGTGACAGATATTTTTGTGAACTTGAGGGCGGTAGCTGGCAAGGCGGACACTAGGTTGTACCTAGTGTCCGCCTTGCCAGCTACCGCCCTCAAGTTCACAAAAATATCTGTCACCAAACATCTAATGTGTTCCGGCAGCAATCCTTGAGAGCCAGTTCCCATTCTAGGACTAATGTGCCTATCTAATGTGTAATCCTCAACCACATCATCACTTACCAACAGTTGAGATTGTGGTCAAACGCTAACCTCAAAGATATAAAAAAAGAACAAAAGTTTTCTTTAGCAGTTTGGGTACGAATACTAAAGGGCTATACTAATTATTATAGAAATTTAAATGTTGTTTGAATGCTTCTAGTTAGTTTATACTAACTACTCCTATAAAGTAATGCATTGACGAAGACTTAGAAACATCAATGAACACTTGAATATTATAATGATTATAATAAATACAAAAAAATTGGCAAGAAGTTGCTCTCTACCCAAGAACTGAGCTTAGTGACAAACTCAATATTTGAAGATGGCCAAGGATATTTCAAAAACTTACCATATGAAAGTAGGGGATAAAATAATTATTTAATCTCAATGTATCGATTAGCAACATCTCTTTATTCGTAGAAGGTTGAACAATATCTGAGCTGAGTTAGAAACACCACCATACTTCACCCAATAATAACGCCGAAGAGGGAGCTCGTGCAGCATTTTAATATCGGCACGGACGCGAGTAGGTAAAATTTGGCCTCTAAAAATTATCTTTTATTTTATTACTAGCTGTGCCCCGCGGCTTCGCCAGCGTTAATAAGTACTCTATAGCCTAATCCATAGTACTGGTACTCCCTGTGCAAAATTTCAGCCAAATCGGTACAGCCGTTTGACCGTGAAAAAATCCCAAACAAACAAATAAACAAACTAACTTTCGCTTCTTATAATATTGGTTTTGATTGTATCCCAAATATACAAACGAGAGTGTTGTTTTGCGGTCTACCGTTCATGGAGTCAAAACCTCAAGTCGAATCAAGACAAGCCCCTCGAAGAGAAATGCTTGCTCATAGGTCTGGTTGAGGTAGGAGGTAGAGGCTACCCGTATCGAGGTCGGGTCCTCGATGAAATATCTCGGACTCGTCCTCGACAGCCGGTGGAACTTTCATGAGCACTTCAAGCGCCTCTCCTCCCGACTGATTGGTGCGGCAGCCGCTTTAAAGCGGTTGTTGCCCAACCTCGGGGGGCCTAAGGCGAGTGCTCGCCGCCTCTATATGGGGGTGGTGCGGTCAATGGCCCTATATGGGGCCCCAATTTGGGAGGAGTCCCTGACGGAAAAAAACATTGCCCTGCTGAGGAGATCTCAGAGGGTGATGGCTGTCGGGGTCATCCGTGGATATCGCACTGTCTCCTTTGAGGCAGCGTGCATTCTAGCGGGATCCCCACCTTGGGATCTGGAGGCTGAGATCTACAATTGGCGCGTGGATCTCCGCCTACGAGGAGAAAGTCCTTCGCCAAGGGCGCTTGAAGTGTGGAAGTTCCGCGCTCGACAGTCTTTGATGGAAAGGTGGGAGGCGAGGCTGGCCGAACCCCGTGCTGGCCTCAGGACTGTTGAGGCTGTCCACCCCGTCTTTATGGATTGGGTGGACAGGGCGCACGGGTCCTTAACCTTCCGGCTGACGCAGGTACTGACGGGGCATGGCTGCTTCGGATAGTACCTGTGTTGCATAGCCGGAAGAGAACCGACAACCGTGTGCCACCATTGCGGCTGCGATGAGGACACGGCGCAGCATTCGATGGCGGTCTGCCCAGCCTGGGAGGGCCAACGCCTTGTCCTTACCGCAGTTGTGGGAGCGGACCTCTCGATGCCTGCGTTGATTAAATCGATGCTGGACAGCGAAAGGTCATGGACTGCCGTACTCGACTTCTGCGAAGATGTTATATCGCGGAAGGAGGCTGCTAAGAGGGAGCGTGAGATTGCATCAAACCTCCCAATCCGTAGCCGGAGAGTCGGGCGTCGAAGAAGGTCTTACCACGCCCTTCTTCGACCCCCATAACAGGTCAGGGCGGCGGTCATGGGGGTGACCGTCGCCCGTTATTGAGACCTGGAGATGGCGCGCGTGGTGTTCCCGCGCGCATCTCAGTGGTGAGGGTGGGGTATCTCCAACTCCACCCAATTTGGGGGCAATTATAACCGGCAAGCTTGTATGAAAGCACTCATGAAAGTGGAAGAAGCGAAGGAGGTATGTTAGGATTGTAGCATGTGGAAAGAAGTAGTCTCGGCCTACCCCAACGGGTAATTTTTTTTTTTTTTGGTATATGTGTTACAGTTCAAGCACCATGCTCGCCTGATGGTAAGCGATGACGTCTACCTAACACACATCTAGCTGATATATTATGAGAACACCGTTGGCGTAAAGAATACTAGATGGCTGGACTTATAAGTGAAAGATCGCCGGTCCAAACCTTAGCACGGGTGTTCATGCACAGGACGTGGGAACTTATTATTTCGATGGTCCGCCTTGCTTGCTACCAAAAAGTACCTAAACAAGTTACCACCATCAAGGAAAAAATTAGGCCTAGCGTGTTCACCATCTCATTCACATCACCACTTTACAATAATATCCACTGCAAACACAAACAGAAACTTTTATAGGTCGACCTTTAAACTACCTGCAGTAATTAGAACTTAAGTACCTCATTATGTAAACAAACTAGTCCCCCATTAGTTCAGCTATTAAAAGGCACTAAACAAACTAAGCACACAACATAAACTTGACTAATCCGCTTTCGAGGCAATAATTTCTTAAGGTGAGTTACTAAGTTGCGAAAAGCCGCTAACCGCATGCGAACAGACGTAATTGGGCGGAGTCAAGTACACCTGTGGTTGGAAATTGAGCTATGCTGTGTAAGACACGAGAAAGGAAAACAACTAGCTTTTGTTTGCGCGTACAGCTAATTAATTAAAAACGATCAAAAGGTACCATAAGGATCTTCAAGTTGTATCATACTTACGAATAAAAAATGCTGATAAAATCACCGCACAAATTCTATTCTATAATATTTAAGATTAAAGTCGCCGACATAAAATCTCGCCAAAAACATCGTGCCAAAGAACTTTAAAAACCAACGATGTATTATTCATAGAAGCGTTCCACAAAAGACAGAGATGGGTGGGATGTAGAGCGATGGGAGAAAGAGGTAGAGCGTTTGTTTTTTAAAATATTTTTTTGAGATAAAGATGTGTAAATACTTCGCTTTATGCTGGATTTGTCGCTAGATTTAATATTTTGAAGTGAAGTTTATAATAAGAATTATAATGTGTTCTTAGGTAGGTAGGTTTTTTGAGAAAAAGACAGAGAATAATAGCAATACCGCTGTTGGCTACGTTTATCCAGGTCTTACTATTTTTGTCAAAGTTGATGAAATAGGAAGTAGAGGTGGAGTGACGATATACGCAAGCTGGCTGGCAGTGGTTAGAAACGAATAGCTGAAAATGGAGCTTAGTGGCGTGCCATAGAAGAGACTTATGACCAGCAGTGGGCGGAAATTGGCTGATAATGATGATGTTGAATGAAGTTATTACCGTTTTGTATCAAAATGTTAGTTCCGAACTACTCTGGTATGTACACTTTTTCATTTATGGGTTGCGTAAGTAATTTTTGAGTTTCATCCTACAAGAGCATTTTTTTGGCATAATAGCTTAAATATCCAGTCAATTATTACTTCAATTTGCTCATCCTTCGAATTATTAAAAAGGTCATCATCTCATCTTAGATTCGACTATCCTATTTGTTTAGTCTTTTGCTTATTAATGCCATTTTCCTTTTATTATATAATGTATGCAATATGAAAGTTAAAACAACCGTATGATTATTGTAATTAAAACAAATATCAATACGAAATCAAAAACAGATCAAAGATAGCGAAATAATAAATTGCCACAATAACGGCAGTCAAAATAATTTTATCCATATGAGCATAATTATTCACTCACTATATCAGCGCGGTGATCGGACATTTCTGACATAATTGAACTAATTTTGTTATTAATTTATCCTTTGCAATGTTGTGCTGTGTGTTCTAAGCATTATTTAATCTTGTGTGTTATGTATGCATTTCACAATTACAACTTAATAATAGTAACAAAAACTTAAAGAGATTTGTGTCAGAATTTGACTAGTGATGTATAACAAGTACAATAGAAGAGGCCTTTGTCTAACAGTGGCCGATTACTGGCTGTTACTGATGATGATAGTGTATATGAAGATTTTTTAAGCATGGAACTTTGAGCTATAACTATGAAGAAAAAATACGCACTTATTTTATCATCTATCTGAGATTAGAATTGTAGAATTAAAACGGATACAGAAACGAACATCAGAAACTTCTAAGAGCCCACACGCACTAGAAGTCCAACCGCGTGGCTAGCTTGTCGTTCAAATAACTATATTGCAGTTCCAACTGCTGATGCGGTTTAACAGTAGCACTACGATTTACCATTTGAACCGAACCAGGCGTAGTTGGATTTCATGTAGATTGAGTTAGTTTCTACTCTACATGGAACCTCTTACACGTACACCTCTTCTCTTACCTCAAGTTCAAGTTCAAGTCACCAATCGATGTTCGGTGATTTTTTGGTGATTTTGGTCTTTAGATGTATGGTGGTCAAGGATAGCTTTCCTAGAAAGCCAGTTTTAAGGTACGGACACACCGCAGCGTCCTGCGTGCGCGATCTAGGCGGCTATAAGATAGCGCAGTAGTATTTGTACCGACTGGTCCACACCAAACGCGATCAGAAAACAATTGAAAAGTACTAAGATCGCGCCCGCAGATCGCAGGAGGCCGCGGCGTGGCGGTACCTTTACTAGAACGCATATATACGTTATATAAAGGTTGTTTGGAAGACATCGCTTTAAGCGATAAGACCGCCTGTTGCCACATTGTTTTATTTACCATTTTTTACTTTTAATTTGTGTAATTAATTTGTTAAACGATGGTGTAATAAAGTGTTTATCTATCTATAAAATACCCAGTAAACTTGCAGTTTCTGTGTGTCGTTTCAGTGTGGCCGTACCTTTAAAGATTCACAATGAATCTGAGAAGACATGCTGTCTAATTTGATATTAGTACTATTTAAATTTATTGCAGTAAATTTTCTGGGAGTCAATATTGAGACCAATACAATTTATTAGGTACCAACTCATACTAAAAACCAAACTTATGTTGACAAAGTTTTAACACATTTTGATTTCGCGTAGATGCTGAAATTCAGTTTTGGCCACGTTCCTTTAGATCAATAACGTCTTATATTACGTAGAACAAGATTCTATTGTTGAAATATGTTTCAAAGTTATATAAGGATTTGAAAAATGTTTTATTTTTCCTGAAACCTATAGATAGATAGATAGACAAATCTGTGTTTCACGCCACGAATAACCTAAAACTCTTAAACAAAAATTAGGGTAATTTAAGTTGTACAAGGTCTTATCGCTAAATAAGCGATCTCTTCCAGACAATATTTCGATAGAAAGAAAAAAATCACAGTAAACTTATATAATTGGGCATCCGGTAATTACACAGTTGCAATTTATACAAGCAAAATAATAGAAATTCTAACAGGGTCGTGTTTTCAGAAGTACCTACTGACGCTTTCACGGCCGGATTCCGAGTACATTTATAAAAAGTTTATCTACGCAATAACGCTATGATTGAGTAGATAAACTCTTAACAAATATATCTCAGAAACCCGCCAAAAGTAATTGTTAAGATACGACCACACCGGGGCGTCCTGCGTGCGCGTGCGCGTTCGCTGTATGATTTTCTATCGTTTTCTGATCGCCGTAGATCGGGTTTAGTGTGAACATTTCTGCATTTATAGCAATAGCATGGCGGCCTTCTTTGTATACTGGTAGAACAAGATAAAACTATCTTGTTTAGCTGCATTTCCCTCTATAAGACGTTAACGGTACAACCACACCGTGGCGTTCTGTGTAAGCGATTTAGGCGGCGATCAGATAGCGCAGTAGTATTTGTACCGACCTGTCCACACCAAACGCGATATACGGCGATCAGAAAACATTAGAAATTCAGATTGCGAACGCGCATGCGGACGTTGGTTTTTGCAGTGTGGTCGTACCTTATTTTTTTTTTAATACAGAAGAGAACAACTTAACTCCACAGAAAACGTTTAAAAAGTCTTTAAAGCCACTAAAGCCTTAATAAAGCCAAGTACTTAATTTTGACCTTAATTACGTTACAGTCTTTAAGTTGGAAACTTGGAACTCAGCTAATAGCAGTTTTTCACGTAATTTTGTAACGCTTGTTTAATAAATTATTTTATCGCGAGCAGTTTTGCTGAAAGCTATAATTATTTTTTATTTATTAGTATTACTTGGCGTGTAAATTGTAGAATAATGAGAATTTTTCGTAGAAACATTAAAGTGTAGTTTTAGGTCAGCAGTGTGGTTTATTAATTTTGTAATTATAGCGAATACTAATTTAAGATGATTATTTAGAAATCTTTAAATAATGTATGTAGTTTTTTAACTATGACAAATTTTATTGAAAAAATAAATAAATAAAACATATTTTATTGAATAATAAAATTATTGAAATAATAAATATAAAATAACTTTCTAAAATATTTCCCAAAAAAACAAAGTTCAAATAATTCAAATACAACTATGAAAAAAACCCACACCTAACTGTACCCAGTGCAAAGGTACCCATAACGGTGGAGGCGTTTCCTCGTTGGATAGCAATGGCCAACCTTTACACCAAGTACGAGCCGGAGCGTGAGTCACCTGTATTCTCCTTCAATTTCAATTCCACCGAGCACCTCGAAAACCAGTTCAGCCCTAATCCGGTTATCGATAAGGTTTTCAACGACAACATCGAGAAGGAAGTACAAAACTTCCTGAACCAGCCAGATGACGAAGACCAAGTTGAGGAAGAGAACCCCCGGTTCACCTTTTCCCCGGGAATGGTGCAGCGAGCCATACGGTGGACCAAGCCCAGAAAGGCTCCAGGAAAAGACGGGGTCACCAATCGTGCACTCCGCTGGATCCCTTACAAGACTATAGCTGCAGTCACCCGTCTTTTCAACGGGATACTGAGAAGCGGAACCTTTTCCAAACAATGGAAGGAGGGACTCTGCGTAATGCTGCCCAAACAGGGGAAAAATGTTCTTCTGCCCGTAGGCCCATCACTCTACTACCGGCCCTGTCAAAGGTTTTCGAGAGGATGCTGTACAAGCATCTGGCCCCCCACATAACCCCAAGAGAAGAGCAACACGGATTTAGACCGGAACACAGCACAGTACTCCAACTTATCCGAGTCAACCACATGCTGACGACAGCGAAGAACAAGAAGGAGAAGACAGCCATCGCCCTCCTCGATATGGAGAAGGCGTTCGACCGGGTCTGGCACGCAGGCCTGGTCCATAAGTTAATCGCGACACCGACACCCAGGAGGGTGATCCGAATCATAGCCTCCTTCCTGCAGGACAGAAGCTTCCGCGTACCAGTCCAAGACGCAACATCGGATAGCCACCCAATAAGAGCGGGCGTACCACAGGGCAGCTGCCTGTCGCCCATTCTGTACGCCAAGTACACGGATGATATCCCGGTGGGGGAAGGGGTCCAACTAGCGCTTTATGCCGACGACGCGGCATACATATCCGTGTCCATCAAGCCGAGGCACGCGATATTGAAACTTCAGAGGACGTTGGATCTTCTCCCCCAGTGGCTGGCAAGATGGCGACTGGTAGCGAACGCAGGCAAGACGCAGGCACTCCTGACTCAGGTGCAAGCGAGCAGGCACCCCAAGCTGCACTTTATGGGCGTTGACGTCGAGTGGTCAAACGTGGTCAAATACCTCGGCATCCTGATCGATAATAAGATCAACATGGGAAAACAGTCCAAGAGCGCCGCCAACAGTGGCCGCACAGCCGCCTATCTCCTACACCCCATGTTGAACTCCTCCCTGCCGGTGAAAGCTAAGCTGGGGATCTACAAGACCTATATTCGACCGAGGCTCACATACGCCACTCCAGCTTGGTGGACACTGGCAAGCGAAACCAACAAAGAGAGATGCCGAGTAGTTCAAAGAAAGGCTCTACGGAAAATCGTCAACGCTCCCAGATTCGTACGCGGCAGCACAATAGAGAGAGACCTCCGGATGGACAGCCTGGACAATTTCACCAAGAGACTGACGAAGAATCTGTTCAAGCGAGCGGATTCTTCATCATGGGAGCATCTGAGGGGCATCGCGCCCTACTATAGAAGGCCACCCGACGGAAAGGGTTATCCTCGAGACCTCGTCGCTGGCAGTAGCGACGACTCGGATGGTGGCGGTTGAACTCGGGAACCTAGTCGGTCGCTGAGGCGTTTAGCTGGGCTTCCCCGAACGGGGATCAACCTGGCATGGACGTCTCGCCCGGCTACCCTGTTCCCGGGGAATACCCCCCACCTCCACACGCGACTCCCAGAGAAAGACGAGGAACCCGACCTAACACGCAGGTCGCCCTGCCCGTCGGGCAATCTACCACGGCCCAGAAACGGCCACCCCGACTCCCGAACGTATTTACGTCCGGCGATGGACACCCTGGTCAGGGGGCAATGCCCCGAAACCAGGCCCCCGCGCCCGAGAAGGGACTTCGCGAGAAGACAATAGTCTTCAATTCCATTTCAATTAGTTAAATTATGTACCTATGATACCTAATAAACTATCTGCTTATTTTTGATTTTGGGATCAGAAAGGATGGTCCTTTATGCTATTGCAATCTCCAGCAATGTGGGATAAAACATCTTAAAATTACATTTTTTGTTATTCATTGTCGGCTAAAATCATTAAAATGAATAAATATTTCTTTATTTAAGACCATACGTTAAATAATAAAATTCTTACACAATTACTATGTTTGGTTTTAATAACTTTATGAGCAGTGTTATCGCATGGTGTTAGGACACTATCTAGTTTCCACCTGGCCAGCTACCACCCTCAAGTTAGAAAATCTTTCACCAAAACATCTAATGTATTCCGGCAGCTCTCCTTGAGAGCCAGTTACCATTCTACGCCTAGCGTGCTTACCATCTTAGACCGCATCATCACTAACCAACAGGTAAGATAGTTCAAACGCTAGTCTATAAAATACAAAAAAAATAAATAAAAATAAAATACTGATGACATTTTAATTTTTTTAAACGACAATATTATTTCAATATTATTTTACTACTTGAAATCATGTGATTATTGATAAATAGAGCCCAAAACCATGCCTGAGATTGATTGTAAGTCACATCTTTGTAAATCGTGTCCCACTTTTTCCGTAGCTTGATAGCTTCACATTTTACTCGTATGTCTCCATTTTTTTGACGGAAGGGTGTGCAGTTTCTACAGAATGAAATCTATTCTTCACTCAGCCCTTCATGTATTGGCTATTTCGTCGCGAGCTCCTCGATTTTTAGGGTTCCGTACCTCAAAAGGTAAAAAAAGGAACCCGTATAAGATCACTTTTGTTGTCCGTCTGTCTGTCTGTCTGTCCGTCTGTCTGTCCGTCTGTTTGTCCGTGTGTCACCACTGATTTTCTCAGGAACGGGTGGACCTAGCAAGTTGAAATTTATACCTGATACTGAGGTCTATAGTCCCTATTGGCTGTATAGTATATAAATCAAGGTCTTGAGTCAACACAATAAAAGGATATGGGCAAATTTAGATTTTCACGAAAACTTGTTAGTACCAAAATGTACCTTAATCTTCAACTTTTCTTATTTTTCAGAATTTTTCCTTTACTTCTGCTCTAAGACCTTGCTTATAACCAAAATTGACAATTCTAGGTAAACCGGAAGTACCCTAAAGGTTTTGGATCGAAAACCTATAGGGTACTTCCCGTAGACCTAGAATCATGAAATTTGGCAAGAAGCAAGGTCTTACCGCAAAATTATGGAAAAATTCCAAAAAAATAAAAAAAGTTGAAAATTAAAGGGTGTCCCCATACATACATAGTAGCGCCAATTAAGGTAGACCTCTGAGTTATATGAGCGCTAGTACAATTTAGAGGTCTAGCTTAATTGGATGGTACGGAAGCCTCGGTGGGCGAGTTCAACTCGACTTAGCCGGTTTTATTGTTAAAAATATTTCGGTTGGTTTGTCGTTTATAACTTTTGTAGTAGGTACGTTGTTTTTTGAGTTAGTGTGAGTTGATTACTTAGTTATTGGAAAAAAATATGTTTTATGCATCCTATACATTTTTCTTTTGATTTTGAACCTTTAGTTATTTTTATTGATAACTAGCAACCCTCCTTGGCTTCACACGGGTGCTCCAATTGCTACCATGATTCAAAGACCACTGGAGAATTGTATGTTTTTTTTTTATCATAGATATAGCTATGACAGCCCCGTGTTAGCCTACAAAGTAAATACTATTAGCTTACAGACGAACGCTCGTCAACCACGTTTCTTAACTATTCTATATATACTATACTATAATTAATATACTAATTCTATCATTTATTAAACGGTTTGAAAAATATTTTTTTAGTTTGAGACAGTATATGCCCATTTATGGAAATTGGCGTGAGAATAACATACATAATAAATTAAAACGGCTTTACACTTAACAGGCCTGACTCTTATAAAAATGACATTAAAAGATTTCCGAAACGTTGCGTAGTAATTTCGATATCTTAAGAAGATTGTCCCTGAAAACGCGTGAATAGAGGTTTACGGTTTTTCAAATATCATGGAACTCGCTACACTGAGAGACACAATAAAAAAACCTCAGCTACTTGTTAGATGTGTCAACAGTTTCACCCCGTGATATTAATTATTGCAATTCTAATTTTCAAGAAAAAAATCATCAATATAATGAAAAACACGGAAATCGACCTTTTCTTTTTGTCATATTTAAGTGAGTGAGTGTAAAGCCGTTTTAAATAATTATAAGTATAAGTTTTGTAATTTTTATCGAGATCTGATGAGACTCCATAGGATATGGAGATAAACACCTCAAACTTCATCGTCATCATCATCATAATTATCAGCCGGTATCAGTCCACTGCTGGACGTAGGCCTCACCCAAGACACGCCACTGAGCCTTTGCTCGGCTCTTTGTTTCCAGTCACTGCCTACCGCTTTGCGAATGCCGTCGCTCCACCGAGTCACAGGGCGTCCTACGCTACGTTTACTCATTCAAAACCTCAAAGTTAGGTACTGTAAATGACTATTTGAAGTCGGTATGTTCGTTTTGTACACGACCTTTTATCAGATAGGCTACCGTTTGGCCACTATCTCACCTAGTTGATAGTGATGATGTGATCGAGGACGGTGAACACGCTGGGTCTAGAATGGTCCAAATCTCATGGGTTGTGCTGACAGAACAAGGCAGCAAATGTTCTCCTTGATAGTGGTTAGCTGCTTTTTGGTAGCAAGTCAGGCAGAACATCGATATAATTCTCTAACCAACTGTGGATAATAAAAAATACCCACTAGCTACATTTAACGCTTCTACAATAACATGTCAAGTAAAATCAAACAAATTGATTTGCAACTCAAGCTATATCGCAAACTCGTTGAAATTGGTAATGAGCCAACAACACATAAAACAATAAACATGTATAGCTCAAATCTCAAGTTCAGTAAGATCAGAAGCAACAACTACAAACTAAACAAACCTGATGAGGCGGTAATGGATGTATACTTATTTAGATTAAATCTGCGTAGAAACGTGAAGTGTTTTACCAACTTCAAAAAGGAGGAAGTTGTAAGTTCATTTGTAAGTTTTTTTATACGTAATTATCGATAACTCTGTCAATTGTGGACCGATTTAAAAATATTAAGAAGGGTAGGGGGTCCCATTGTAAATTCATAGAGATCCTGATGAGTATATCTAGATATATGAAGATAATTACCTCAAACTTGCTACTGAAAATTACTAGCTAGAAGTCAGTTAACTAGAAGTCCGTTTTCGTTTTTTAATCAATCTTAAATTATATGTGACTAAATTATATGTGTCAAGGTCAAGACGTAGATGATGAAGAAACTAGCGATGAGTTTCTGAAATGCCATCTAGTATTCTTCAGCGTTTCGAAAATGTTGTGATAATTTAATTTATTTTCGCCTATATCCGAAAACAGTATTAAAATTAGACAACTGACTTACAATCACCATCACACAACTTTCCCACCCTGTTTCCCAGACTGTTTAAATTGTACGTATTTTTGAAGTTATACTTCTTTTTGCGCGATTGAGAAAAATTATGAGAGTGAATTTTTACGATGCGCGCGCACACCGACACCTAAATTTAACATCGTGAACTTAGTTCTAGGTGGAACGATGCGCGCGCACACCGACACCTAAATTCTACACCGTGAAGTTAGTTCTAGGTGGCATGACTATGTTCAAGTTGTATATGTCATATTGATCGTCATATTTTTACGTTAATAAAACCTTTTTTATTTAAATAAAATCTTTTTGATTAATTTTAATATTCATCGTTAATCACTACTGCATTTTAGTTTTTTTTTTCCATACGCCACAGAAGTATAACTTCTAATGAGTGTACATAAGTACACACACTATTTTTTTAATTCATTATATATTTCTACATGTATTTCCCCTTTTATATATTTCCTTATTGGGTCAAGTTTACAAAGCACGTAAGATTTCCGAAATCAAAATATCCAAGACTCTACGAAAGACAGGTACGAAGGTTTTATGTATCAGACAATCTCTCAAAAAATCTTCCAGCGCCTACAACGAAGGCCCAAAACAAATGAGGCCTCTACCGGACATTCTATCATTAAGATAAGAAGAGTAAAGAAGCAGATAACTAAGTTGTGAAACTTATCAGGCTGAGGGTGACGAGCGTCCTTGTTGACGACCGTTATTGACACGCTAAGTCACGCGAACTTTGTGAATTACCAATGCATTTGTATTTCCTAATCAAATCAAGATACACGTCACAAGTAAGGTCTAATTTTGTATCATATAAGTTTTGGCAAGTCTTATTCATAATTACGTTGTTGACTATCATATTCATATAATCTCATTGGTGGAGCGATAACATTTGCAAGGTGGCTTGCAAAAGCTGGATGAAATAACCGGCCAAGTGCATGTCAGGCCACGCGCAGTGTAGGGTTCCGTAGTAGCCTGTTATTCAATGCAAGTCTTTACCCGTTATAAACAAGCAACAAGCTACTCCGTCTTTGTCACTTTAAAGGATTTATTCTAAGGATTTTGTATTTGGTACAAAATTATCCAACACCCAAGTTCAACGACTATTACTGCTAAACTAATAAGGTTATCTTAACCGCTATAGTTTTTCTTCAAAGTTCATAAAATGCACTATTGTCACGAATTTTTCTAAAATTTTCAAGCTAGCAGTTTGGCTTTTAGAGTGGGGGGGGGGGGGGCGCAAAAAAACATTCATCCTCACTTCTCATGTAGGGGAGCTACCCTAAAAAACATATTTTTCAAAATTTTATTTCACCACCTTGTTGGCGTAATTTATATACATGCCCCTACAAAATAACAGCTTTCTAGTATTAACAGTCTCTTAGCAAAACCTCGGACAGACAGACAGACATGACAAAACTATAAGGGTTCCTTGTCAGGACTACGGAACCAAAAAGCAGCACAAAAAGGGTATGTGGCAATTTTTCTGAATCCAGGCTTCACACGAATATCGTGAAACTTCGTATTCGAAGTACTTGGCTCGGCATTGGCAATCCAATTTTCAAGCGCCAGTTCCATAATGACTTTCTATATGATGCTGAAGCTTCAGTTTTTTCCTCGTGACGAGGCAGATACTGGTACCAAAATTGCTATGGGGTTTTGAGGTACGTTTACTTTCAAAAATGTTTTGAAAATAGCATTGTGTTAAGTTTGAAATTAAACTTTCTTTCTCTAAATCTAATAAACTTTCTCTAAAATAATATCTAATCTAAATTAAACTTTCTTTTTAGTTTTGGTTTCACAGGTCAGTTAGTTACCCCTCTGTCCGTGCTTGCATTCATGATTTTATTCATGACTTTAGGAAAATACAAGAACGTAGGTTGTTATAAGCACAAAAATAGTTCTAAGCCTTAGGCCTAAGTTCTTAGATATTTATGATGACTACATATCGTTATAAATATGAAAATACGGGACTTATCGCGCCTAAAACATTAATTAAAAAAATAATGTTTGAGGCGCGATAAGTCCCGTATTTTCATATTTATAACTATGTATTCAAATCGCGAATGTTTAAAGTTTACAAATGACTACATATCTTTCGGTATTTATACATGTTTATGAATGTGTGTGCTTGTCGTTACTATATCAAAATCACTTTTCAAAATTATTTCCAACTGCTTCGATAATACTTGCATAATAAAGCATAACTAGAAGGAAAATTACGAGAATTAAAAATGAACTTAAAAGCTAATTGATTGCACTAAAATGAATAATTACTAACGGAATTGAACAAAACATCCCACAAAGGACAACAATAATCTTGCAAATGCCTTTGGCATACTTACGAAGCACATTTGCTTATATATTTCACGAAATAGACTCTCTCAACATTTGTAGAATTGGTCTGGGAAGAATATCATATTTTGTCGTCAGAATATTCAACATAGCTCCCATGCGGAAGAATTTTTCATATGTGGATTATGTGGCATAACTTCCAAAGTTTCACAAATGTCAGTAATTTTAACATGTGTTTATTTGTAAACTAAATTAAGACTAATTGATGAATATTTATTTCTGCATGAAAATGTTGAATATAAAATATTTTTACATTTAACGATATATTGCTAATCCTTAACAAGCTGAAGTGGCAGTGGGCCGGACATATCAGCCAAAGACCCGACAACCATTGGGGTAGACGAGTTCTTGAGTGGAGACCGTGTATCGGCAAGCGTAGCGTAGGACGACCTCAGACTAGGTGGAGAGATGATCTTCGCGTGGTACCGAGTTCAAACCACGCCGTGAACCAATAGATTTATCTATCGAAAAATATATGTGCGTGTCACACGCCCCCCTCACAGTGGCCCTCCGGTGAAGGAAAACATCGTTAAGAAACCAACAACCCCCGCATGGTGGTAGGACACTATGTAGTGTCCGCCTGGCCAGCTACCACCCTAAAGTTAGAAAATCTGTCACCAAACATCTAATGTGTTCCGGCAGCTATCCTTGAGAGCCATTCTATTCTAGGCCTAGCGCGCTTACCATCTTCGACCGCATCATCACTTACCAACAGGTGAGATAGTGGTCAAACGCTAGCCTTTAAGATATTTAAAAAAAAAGTACTTAACAGTCAGTAATATACAACCATGATTATAACTTTAAAGTCACTTATCCCACTTAAGTGGGTCGGTGCAAAATGTCGTTCTCTACCGTTTAGGTTTATCTGTTCTCATTTTTGTGTCCCGTCCTTTACAACCATATTTTCCATTAAAGAAAAATTCTTATTCAGAAATTTCTTAAAATAACCTAACAATGTTTTCCACACGTCAAACTGCTATAGAATTTGCTAACACCGATTACAAGATGTATATGGTTCTCGGCACACGTGCGTAGTCGTTATTTACGATGCTGCTCCGATTAATCGATTCCAATTCGATTCGATTGTGAATTTGATGTGTACCAAAATAAGCATGCGTAGAGCGCTTTGTGATGCTTAATCGGAAGGATGTTTATTCGAGTACTCTTCTTTGCCTTTATCTCTTGGAATAAACGTGTGAGTAGTAAAGTTCTGAGTCAGGAATGCGGTATTTCTTACATTCAATTGTTTTTTCTTTGCCGAAAACTTATAGACTGACGACGATTGCATCACTAATAAACCCTTGGAGTCTGGTGGAACACGAGCTCCAGAAAATCTTCAATGCTGTCCTCTTTGATGGGAGAACTTCAAAGAAATAACAGTATTGTCGTGTTGTATTTAAACTATTTTAAAAATAATAATTTGTTTTAAAAATAAACTGGCCAAGTGCAAGTCGCACTTGCACTCGAGGGGTTCTGTACTATAGTACAATCCATATTATCTATACTAATCCATACTAATATTATTTAAAACGTTTGTAACTCTATAACTCTGTCTATGTGCTACCCAAAGAGCAATAATTACTAAAGTATTTAGTAATTATTGCTCTTTGGTGCTACCTAATCACGCATAAATGAACGATCCGATCTACTGAAATTTAACAAGGAGATACTTGAGGATAAACATTGGCTACTAAATTCTTAGTGTGCGGGAATGAAGTCGCGGGTATCACCTTGTATTTTACAAAATGAAGCAAAATGTGCTCACGTCACGATCCACAAAAAACTGGCCAAGTGCGAGTCAGCATCGCGTCTCTTATCGCACACTTAGGGAGGGTTCCGTACAATACGAAACATAACAGAGTTTCAACCTCATATATTTGATTAATTGATATTACCAAGAATATTTGGTTTGGTCGCGATCTAGAAAGACGGGGCTCGTTTACTAGCGCCATCTATGTCATTTTGCCGAAACTAATTAGATAGATGGCGTTTAAAAACACGTTTTTTGTATGGGGACCCCCTATAATTTTTACCTTTATTTTGTTTTTGGTATTTGTTGTTCTAGCGGCAACAGAAATACACCATCTGTGAAAATTTGAACCGTCTCACTATCACGGTTCATGAGATACAGCCTGGTGACAGACGGACAGACAGACAGACAGACGTACAGCGGAGTCTCAGTAATAGGGTTCCGTTGGTACCCTTTTGGTTCGGAACCCTAAAAAATCACGTTCCTTGTATACACGCATTTACTTTTAATAAATTTTCCATAAATAAGTAACAGCCGTTTCTGCTTGACCGATTGTTTTTTCGATTTTAAATATGAAAGTTTGTATGTTTAATTGTATGTTTTGTAAGTTTAAATACTTACTATACATACATACAGACATTTAAAAAAAATTATCAAGTGGGATACATTATTTGGGTAGATCTGAAAGAACCGACTTCAAACGTCGCGCTAGTCAAAATAGCCAGTATGATGTCATCTAGGTATACAAATGCATCAAGTCACGTTAAAGCATGTATTCAGTTTATGGGTAAATGAAAAATCTGCACTTACACACGTCAAATAACATTAAATAGATCATATCAATAATAATAATTATTTTAAATATAACAAAAAACATAACTAATTGCTTTGAATTAAAAAAAACAAAAGCTGTGAGCCATCCAGCTTTCATCTAAACCTCGAACGTCACAGTTACAATAAATGTTTTATTCAAATGTAATACAAATGGTGATATATTAAAAACGGATCGACTGATTTCGTTAAAATTTAAAAGGTATCATCTGGGAATACCTACCCTTTGAAACTATAAAAATAATTTTCCAAATCGGTTATCGGTTCAGGCATTTCATCATCAACAATCATACATCACAAATCATACATTAACATAATATCGTTTAAAAACTAAAAAACAACCGACTTCAATGCCGCGCTATTCATTTTCAGTACCAATTTTGAGATGTTTATCTCAATATCTCTGGAGATACTTATCATACCTCGATAAAATTACCATGGTACCACACTTGGGATATCTCCTTTCGAACAAAAAAAGAATAATCGAAATCGGTTCGTCAACGACGAAGTTATCCGCGAACAAACATAAAAAAAAAAAAAAAAATATAAAAAAAAAAAATATATATATATATATACGGTTGAATTGAGAAACCTCCTCCTTTTTTTGAAGTCGGTTAAAAAAAGGTTCCAACGAATTGAGACCCTCCTTTTTTGTGAAGTTGGTTAAAAAATAAACTGGCCAAGCGCGAGTCGGACTCGCACTCGTAGGGTTCCGATTGAACAAAATTTGCCAGAAAAATTAAGTATCTACATAGTTTTAACATCGATATATATAAATACCGTGTCAATACTAAACATGCTTATTTACTACAACGCCATCTAACGAATGTAGAACGAACTTCTAACACCCACCATGTGAACGTTAACACAAAGGTCAGTGACCTTTTTGTTGGTTACCATCGTTCATAGATGGCGCTATAGTAAAAACATTGTTTTTTGTATGGGGACCCCCTTTAATTTTTAACTTTGTTCTGTTTTTAGTATTTGTTGTTATAGCGGCAACAGAAATACATAATCTGTGAAAATTTCAACCGTCTAACTATCACGGTTCATGAGATACAGCCTGGTGACAGACGGACAGACAGACAGACAGACAGACAGACAGATAGACGGACAGCGGAGTCTCAGTAATAGGGTTCCGTTGGTACCCTTTGGGTTCGGAACCCTAATAAGACCTATTTCGAAAATAAATCATAATCTGAAAAAAATGCGTTTCTCAAACGAATACGAGGTAGCAGAAAAGTTCCACCGCCCAACCAAAAACTATTTATATCCAAAAGTTCACATACGTATACTTCAGAAGCACTCAATACACTTTTGAAACTAGTTTAGACCATTTGAATAAAAAATAGGTAGTTTTTGGATTTAAGCAAGTTGAATACCGGGAATTTCCAGTAAATTTAAGTCGCCGCTAGTATGCAATGATAAAGCAAAGAAGTTTTAATTATTGAACTGAAGAGTACGCACGAACCTATGGTTGAAACGATCTTTAGCGTAAGCAGTGTTGCTAGTGTTTAAATTATTATTATATTATTATATCAACCGACTTACAAAAACAAAGGAGGTTCTCAATTCGTCTGTATGTTTTTTTTTGTGTGTGTGTGTATGTTACGCGATTACTCCGTCAATTCTGAACCGATTCGAATGATTCTTTTTGTAATCGGTAGGGTACGTTTCTGAAGTGATATCATTGTAATCGAGATCTGATAAGTATCTTCAGAGATACGATGATAAGCGTCTCAAACTTGCTACTGAAATTGACTCGCGAGGCATTGAAGTCGGTTGCTTTAGTTTTTAAACTGTCTTAATTGTACAAATAGATATTTTTCTATCAGGTGTTGCATATCATTTTAGTGAAGATTTCAATTATCAACTGAGCATCAATGAACACTCTGCAAGATATGTGAAATGTTGATAACTTTGTCTGTGTATATTATGAAATTTAAATATATATGGTTCGTTCTTATTATTTTATATAGCTTTTTATCTGCCAATACATCACTCGATAGCAGCTGTAAGTTTTTTGTAACCAAATTCACAATAAAGGACAAGGATCTCAATTCTTCCAACTATTTAAAAAAAATATATGTTCACCAATTACTCAAAGACGCTGAACCGATTTGGAAAATTCATTTTTAGGGTTCCGTACCCAAAGGGTAAAACGGGACCCTATTACTAAGACTCCGCTGTCCGTCTATCTGTCTGTCTGCCTGTCTGTTTAGTTTGTCTGTCTGTCTATCTATCTGTCTGTCTGTCTGTCTGTCTGTCTGTCTGTCTGTCTGTCTGTCCGTCTGTCACCAGGCTGTATCTCATGAACCGTGATAGTTCGACAGTTGAAATTTTCACAGATGATGTATTTCTGTTGCCGCTATAACAACAAATACTAAAAAAAGAATAAAGTTAAAAATAATAGAGTTGGTCCCCATACAAGAAACGTGGTTTTTTCGGCATTTCACGTCATCTATGAGCACTTACTTAGTTGGGTAAACGTCCCATGGATGGCGTTATATTGAAATTTCGATCCCTAACTCCTTTGTTAGACGTTAGATGGCTTTATAAGAAATAAAATGTTTATTAATTATTATTTTTTGCTGGCGAAAAATGATAGTGGTATTATTTGCTCGATCTTATAAAATACTGTAGTGTGGTACGGAACCCTACTAGTGCGAGTCCGACTTGCACTTGGCCAGTTTATTTTTTGTTTGAAAGGGTATACCTTTCAGTTAGTCCCATTAAAATGTCATTGAGATATGTTCAGTATCTCTATAGATATGGAGATAAAGACCTCAAACTTGGTACTGAAAATGACGCAACGCTTGAAGTCGGTTCCTATAGTCAAAAATTATTGCTTTGATTTTTAAGACTAATTCCCCGCACTAGTGAACCCTGTGTCGCGGAGACTTTACAGACATACATATCATGGACACAATTACAATCGGACTTAAAACAATTATCTAAGGATCGCTTTAAGAATTGTTCTGTGTTACTAGCTAACTACTAGACCAACTAGTCTTTTTTAGGGTTCCGTAGTCCTAACAAGGAACCCTTATAGTTTCGTCATGTCCGTCTGTCTGTCTGTCTGTCTGTCTGTCTGTCTGTCCGAGGTTTTGCTAAGAGACCGTTAATACTAGAAAGCTGTAATTTTGTAGAGGTATGTATATAAATTACGCCGACAAAGTGCTGAAATAAAATCTTGAATAATATTTTTTTTTAGGGTAGCTCCTCTACATTAGAAGTGGGTATGAATTGTTTTTTCGTTGTATACCCCATTGTGTGGAGTATCTAATAAATAGGTCTTTTAAAATGACTTAAGAGTTGCTAATACAATTTTGCTATTGAATGCTCCATTTACGAAATATTAAACTTTAAAGTGAAAATGTTTGTTCCAGTAGGGTCCTGTAGAGTCCTCTAAAAGCTAAACTGCTGGCTTGAAAAATGTGGATATATTTGTGATAATAGTTCATTTCATGAACTTTAAAGGTAAACTGAAGCGGTTAAGGTAACTTTATTAGTTTAGCAGTAACGTAGTATTATTATCTTTTCTATGGCAGTAATAGTCGTTGAACTTGGGTGTTGGATAATTTTATACCAAATACAAAATCCTTAGAATAAATCCTTTAAAGTGACAAAGACGAAGTACCTAGTTGCTTATTTACATCGGGTAAAGACTTGCATTGAATAACGGGCTACTACGGAACCCTACACTGCGCGTGGCCCGACACGCACTTGGCCGGTTATTATAACTAATAGGGTATTGTTTGACCGCTATCACGCCTGGTGGTAAGCGATGATGTAATCGAAGATGGTGAATAAGTTAGGCCTAGAATACTCTGACTCTCAGAGGCTGTGTGCTGCCCGAAAACCGTGAGGTTATGGCGACAGATTTTCTCCTTGATAGTAGTAAGTTACTTTTTGGTAGCAAGTCAGACGAAGAACAGAACATTTAATATGATCCTACCTAATCTAATTAATTTAATTTAGATAGCTTTTTGATTTACTATTATCATAACAATCAATTTCTACGTAAAACGTAAGCAATGTAGTTTGCTATCTGCGTCATGTTTTCGCTCTTAATAAACCAA
This sequence comes from Cabera pusaria, assembly GCA_954871355.1. Taxonomy (NCBI): domain Eukaryota; kingdom Metazoa; phylum Arthropoda; class Insecta; order Lepidoptera; family Geometridae; genus Cabera; species Cabera pusaria. The sequence continues at coordinate 26,082,080 of OX940887.1, forward strand.
TTTGTTAGTGAGGGAACATTCGCGCGGTAACTCTATTTCCCAGTGAATGGTTCCATCTGGCACATTAATTAGCCCTTTCAAAAGAAAACACAAGCCTTAACATATTTGAGTTTATAAACGTAGATAAGTTAAGTGATTCGAATTTAGATATCTTTATATCGTTAGAAACTAAGCAAATGAGAGTACTGTTGGCGTAAAGGAAAGATAGCTCGATTTAAAGGCTTAAAGCTAGCTTAAGGTTAAAATGTTAGCACGGGTGTTCGTAAACAGGTGGCAGGAGCAAATTATATCGATGTTCCGCCTGAGTTGCTACAAAAAAGTAGCTTACAATCAAAGAAAAAAGCGCTTGAGAGTATTATCGCTTACCGCCAGGCGAGATAGTGGTCAAACGCTAGCCTATACGATATATAAAACAAACTGGCCAAGTGCAAGTCGGACTCGCACTCGTAGGGTTCCGTAACACAGTTAAGTATTCCATAACTATGATTTTTCGCAACTACAAAATTAACTTTGTTTTTCATAGTGTTTGTATGATAAACAAAGTTATCTTTGCGGTCACCATATCTCTAAAACTGCTGACTGTATCTCGTTCAAACCAATTTTCGTTGTTAGTTTTTATTGAGATCTACAGCGTATATATTTTTTAGATTTTTTACTCCCATACTTTAAAAGCTAGAGGGGGGGGGGGGGGGCACACATTTTACCACTTTAGACGCGCCTATCTTTCAAATGAATGACTTTGAGAAAAAATGATTTTAGAAACCTCAATGTCATTTTTTAAAACCTATCCATAGACGTATAGGTACAACACGTATAGGTTTGAAGATTTTTTTTTTGTTTCATTTCTATGTATGGGATGCCCCCCCTTAAACTTTTATATTTTTATTTTTGTAAAAAAATCGGAAAGCGGTTCACAGAATACATCTACCTACCAAGTTTCAATTCTGTAGTCCTAACAGTTTCGGAATAAAATGGCTGTGACATACGGACGGACAGACAGACAGATAGACAGACAGACATGACGAATCTATAAGGGTTCAGTTTTTTGCCATTCGGCTACGGAACCCTAAAAAAATAATTAGAATGCATGATTTTCATGTAAGAAGTGTGTTGTCCTAGTAATGCGTTTATCATTTCGTCCCGCTGCTATCCCTCATGAAGCGTTGCAGTAACGAATGCCATTCTTAGACAATATACGTACCCTACTTTTATTAAAAGTGTGGAAGAGATAATAAAAATATACAAACTGTTTTTGTTTGTCTGAACAGTTTGCTGCAAGATTTTGAAACTACATCTTGACATTATAAAATAAACTGGCCAAGTGCAAGTTGGACTCGCACTCGTAGGGTTCCCTACCACACTACAGTATTTTATAGGATCGAGCAAAAAATACCACTATCATTTTTCGCCAGCAAAAAATAATTATTATTCAGCATTTTATTTCTTATAACGCTATCTAACGTCTAACAAAGGTGTTAGGAATCGACATTTCAATATAACGCCATCTATGGGACGTTTACCTAACTAAGCGTTCATAGATGGCGTGAAATGCAGAAAAAACACGTTTCTTGTATGGGGACCCTCTATCATTATTAACTTTATTCTGTTTTTAGTAATTGTTGTTATAGCGGCAACATAAATATATCATCTGTGAAAATTTCAACTGTCTAACTCTCACGGTTCATGAGATACAGCCTGGTAACAGACGGACAGACAGACAGACAGACAGACAGATATACAGACAGACAGACGGATAGCGTAGTCTTACTAATAGGGTCCCATTTGGGTACGCAACTCTAAAAATAGTGGTACATACATAATCTGCAGATTTTTTAAATATTTAACAATAATTTATTTTCTCAGTATAAATCAGTCTCTTCTCGCCGTCTGTCCCTCCCTCTATACGCTTAGATCTTTTAAACTACGCAACAGATTTTAATAAGGTTTTCATTTTAGATAAAGTGATTTAAGAGAACCGTTTAAAATCAGGATTAAATGCAGGCAAAGCCGCGGGGCGCCATTTATATATAAATTTACAGTGGTATTCTACTTATAACGTTACTAACAAACTTCAGCTTATAAAACCCAACCATCATCCCGAAAAATCACAGAGCAGACTAACAAAAATACAGTATAATCGTTAAAATGTTCCAAAAGGTTTAACAATCCTCCCTTTTCCCCAATTAATGAGGGCTTTTTAACAAATGGTAACAACCAGTTTACGAGGAAAATGGACGGCTTTGAAGATCTCTTGTTAAAACTTTTCGACACTGCTATATTAGTGGTTAGAGATGAGTCTGAAGCTAGGTTCACATTTGAATCACAGCCTCTGGTTAAGGCCGACTATACAATAGCTATTATCATATAAGCGATTTTTCTTTAAGTGTAGGCTTTCTGGAAATTGAGCCAAATTAGCTTGTTTGCTTGTTTTTTATGCATTGCTGTTTCGATCTGTTGTTTGAGCAACATTCCTATCTAGACGAGTAAGCAAACTGTAGAAGTCTATTAAGTGTTGAGAGTCTAAAGTGTTGGTTGCGTTTTTGCACCAACTTCCAGTTTTTTTACCGATACTTTATATTTTGTGACTAGATTTACAACTACCTAAGTGTCCAACATTAGCAAGCTAACAATTCCTTCATTAAATTATTTTAATCTCTTGTAAATATTAAAAGTGCACAGTCTTTGCCCTTAAAATGGACTTGGATTGAAGTCAGAGACACGATTGTTTTAGACTGAATATTAAAAAAAAAAAAAAAAAAATTAGGTTTAGTTTGACTTTGTTTGAAAGTTATTTGTGGTCAGTCGTGGCACTTGCTACGCATTCTATGAAATTGTAGCTCTATGATGACATTGGTTGAGCGAAATTTTAGGCGTTGCCTATGTTATCAACTTATCAATTGCATACCTTCACAAGTTCTTGTTTAGTTATTGTAATTTTTGTAGAAATAAACGATCATTATTGGTAGTGATTCGAAAACACTCTGATAAATAATATGATTGTGAGATGTGCCAGTTTATTTAGACATAGTTATTGAATAGAATTCATGGTTAAGCATATTATTAATAAACTGGCCAAGTGCAAGTCAGACTCGCACTCGTTGGGTTCCGTACCACACTACAGTATTTTATAAGATCGAGCAAAAAATACCACTATCATTTTTCGCCAGCAAAAAATAATTATTATTAAACATTTTATTTCTTATAACGCCCTCTAATGTCTAACAAAGGTGTTAGGAATCGACATTTCAATATAACGCCATCTATGGGACGTTTACCTAACTAAGCGTACATAGATGGCGTGAAATGCCGAAAAAAACAAGTTTCTTGTATGGGGACCCTCTATTATTTTTAACTTTATTCTGCTTTTAGTATTTGTTGTTATAGCGGCAACAGAAATACATCATCTGTGAAAATTTCAACTGTCTAACTATCACGGATCATGAGATACACCCTGGTGACAGACGGATAGACAGACAGACAGACAGACAGACAGACAGACAGACAGACGGACAGCGGAGTCTTAGTAATAGGGTCCCGTTTTACCCTTTGGGTACGGAACCCTAAACATTATTGTGTTGAACTACAAATGTAATTTTTTTGGAGTACACCAGTTAAACGAGACTAAAAATGAATATCATGTTTGCAACATGTAAGAATAGAATGTTAAACACATTCTTGTATTACATTGTTGTTTTGTTTTTCTGTGAGGCACATTCTTGTAGTTTGTTATATTTACTAATAATGATTCAAGAAAAGATGAAAATGATTTTTATCACTATATATAGGCTAGCATTTGACCGCTATCTCACCTAGTGGTAAAGTGATGATGAAGTCGAAGACGGTGAAAACACTAGGCTTATAATACTCCGACTCTCAAGGGCTGTGCTGCCTTAATACCTTAAGGTTACAGCGGCGGATTTTCTACTTGATGGTAAACTACTTTTTGGTAGCAAGGCGGAACAATGCTTCCACTACCTATGCGTTTTCAGAATTTCAGAAACTAGTAATAATTAAGGTATTCACGCGTTAAGGTACGGACACGCCGTAGCGTCCTGCGTGCGCGATCTAGGCGGCGATCAGATAGTATTTGTACCGATTGGTTCACACCAAACGCGATCAGAAAACAATTGAAAAGTACTGAGATCGCGCCAGCAGATCGCAGGACGCCGCGGTGTAGCCGTACCTTTATTAGTTTTTTAAAATCTTTTAGAAAAAGCTTACTTACTAGCAAGCAGAGGCGAATCTGAGGCGGCAATATCCCAATGGATAGGGTGTCGGACTGGCGATCGAGAGGTCGTGAGTTCGATCCCCACCCCACCCATTGCACTATTGACGTGAACCCACTCCAGACACAAGCATATTTAGCTTAGTTGGAGGGGTTAACAAGAATACTAGTTATGTGCAACCCACATTGCGAGTAATCTTTACTTTAAAAAAAAACTTAATTGGCTCAACTATGTATATATGTATGTGGATGCCCTTGAATTTTCAACTTTTTTTAGTTTTTTGAATGTTTCCTTTATTTGTGCTGTAAGGCCTTGCTTCTTGCCAAATTTCATAATTCTAGGTCAACGGGAGGTACCCTATAGGTTTTCGACCCAAAACCTATAGGATTCTTCAGATTGATCTAAAACTGTCAATTTTGGGTAAAAGTAAGGTCACAGCACAAGTAAAGGAAAAATTCCGAAAAATAAAAAAAATGTTGAAAATCAAGCTAAATTTTGATACTAACAAGTTTTGCGAAAATCTAAATTTGCCCATATATTTTTATCGTGTTGCTCAGGACCTTGATTTTTATACACCTAATAGGTACTATATACTTCAGTAACTGGTACAAATTTCAACTAGCTTGGTCCACCCGTTCCTGAGAAAAATTGGTGGTGACACACGGACAGACAGACAGACAGACGGACAGACAGACAGCAGACAGACAGACAGACAAGAAAGTGATCTTATAAGGGTTCCTTTTTAATCTTTTGAGCTAGACCAGCTATTAAACTAAATTAAATCAAACGTTTTTGTTAAATTCACACCAATAACAGCAATCCTACCAAAATTATTTCCAGTTAGTAATTCTTCACTGACCTCTATCTTTGCAACTGTACAAAAATTGCTTCCGAGGGTGACAAATCATAAAAACCAAACCCTTTGCTATAACGATAACACTATAACAAACCGGAACAAATTGGATACAAAATAAATAGTAAAAAACAAGACGTTTCAACCCCTTTTTGTAAGAAACTTGTGAATATTTGTACTGACCCACAAACAAATTTTGCGTAAAATAGATGGGGCTTCTGCTATCCCAAAGGACAAACAACGAAAAATTGTCAGATCTTTTGAGATCTGCGCTTGTTTTGGTCTAGAGGTAACTGTTGATCTAGCCTACAACGCGTTCGTTATAAATTGAAGGAAAATAAACATTTGAAATTTTGTGATATCCTGATGAAATTGCAGAAATGACATCATTTATTGTTAGGTAGATAGGCATATTATGATAATTGTGAACTGTGTCAAATCTACTTTGTATGATAAAAACCTTTGCTTTAGCAAATATAGTCTGTCTATATTTGCTTTATCAATAAAAAGATGAGGAAATTAGTGTAATATTTTATTTTGAAAGTAATTTTCTGTGTAGACTTCTGTATTTAAATTATTTAAGACTTTAATATCGTTATAGTCATCCTAGTTGTAGTACTATTATACATTTTAGGACTTGTCATAGACAAAAAATTAAATTGGAAGGTCCACATTGAAAATTTAAGTAAAAGACTAAGCACTACGTCTTATGCTCTTTATAAATTAAGCTCGGAAGTAAACACTGAAGCACTGCTAACAGCTTACCATGGCTTGGTAGCGTCTATTCTACGCTATGGCATAATTTTTTGGGGTAACTCCACTGATAAGGATAATATTTTTAAAGACCAAAAACGGTGCATACGGGCAATGTTTGGCCTAAAACCGACAGACAGTTGTAAGCCCTTTTTTAAAAAACATTTTATATTGACAATACCATCGCTATACATTTTTGAAACAGCAATATTTGTTAAGACCAACCCCAAGTTATTTCCACATCTCGCTGATGTATCTGTTCGTAACAGACGTGACAAGAGCAAACTATGCTTGCATAGCGCTAAAACCACTCACATGCAGAAGAGCGTTATCTGCATGGCACCAGCAATTTATAACAAGCTTCCTGATGACATAAAGATTTTGAATGTAAATCTATTTAAGAAAAAGCTTCGAAATTTCTTAAATAAAAAATGTTATTACAAAATATCTGACTTCCTGACTGATCAGAAATTATTTCTATATTGCTAATTTAATAAAATGATATTATAAAGATAATATTAAACCTAGACATACTATTTCAAATTGTTTTCCTAATTTTTACTGATTTTTTAACTGCTTTTTGATTTTGTAATGTGTAATGTATTAATTTTTCGTTATTTTGAATGTATCACAATGTACCTATGTCAGTTGGAAAAGATAACTTTGTCATTTACAATAACTATTTGTACGCCATTGCTGGTAAAACATGTAAGGTCTTCATTTAACTTCTTACCATATTGCATGCATTCTCAAATTGTATGCATACCCATGTTTTATGCAAATAAATGATCTTTATCCTTATCTTTATTATTAACATCACGTTTTTTTTTATATATAAGTACGTTTTGTTGTTTTGTAAAGGTAATTGTTAAATTTGTTTACACCATCACTTCCAATTTACTGAGTACAACTCAATGTTTAATCCGGTTTTATGCCCTGTTAAGTGTACCTAAGAAGCTATTGCGGACAGAACAGTGCTAATAAAGGTTGCAGGTTTGCTTGGGTCCAACCCTATTACGGCTTATGTCGATTGTATATATTTAAATCGTCGGTTTACATATATTAGAATCAACGAGAAAAATTAGTTAAGGAGTACAGTACAATTCCAATCAAGCCAGTAAGTTATGATCAACAAAAATTAAACGCCGCATAAAGTGCTCTGGATTTCTATTATTAGACGCTGAAAATATTCTTTTAACACAACGAAGTTTTACCAAATTTAGAAATAGACAAATTACTTGAATAACTATTCAAAACAAAGATTTAGCGTCGTTCAGACTACGCTATAATATGCCGCTATATAGTATAGCATGGATACGTCATCAAGCTATACTATATAGCACGGCGTTCTCACTACGCGATATCATCGCAAGCAAGTATGACATATGGCAAGCTCAGTTGACTTTTCATAGAGCGTGCCATCTCATTGCATAAATTAGTTCCACCACACCCTTTCTTATCTAACCGCACAAAACGTTTCGCTTTATCTTTTACTAGACGTTGTCACGTCAAAAAAAGTTTAAAATCCCCCAAATTTGAGAATTCCCCAATCTGGCAAGTGCGCGATATAGCGCAGCATATCGCTCAATTTCATAGCTTATAGCAACCCAATAATATTTTTTATAGCTAAGTGTGAACGTTTTCATAGTAAATGTATGGTGAGCGATATTGTTGCGCTATGAACTATATGCTACTAAGCTATATATTATAGCGTAATATGAACAGCGCTTTAATAAAAGAAGCACATTACAAGCTACGCCCAGCCATCAACTTGGGAATGTGAGAATATAATGATTATTATTAAAAACATAATTATTATTATATCTATAGTTAGATATATCATATATGTCTAAGTTAGATATATCATATATATCTAACTATCACGGTTAATGAGCTATAGCCTAGTGACAGACGGACAGACAGACAGACAGACAGACAGACAGACAGACAGACGGACAGCGGAGTCTTAGTAATTGGGTCCCGTTTTACCCTTTGGGTACGGAACCCTAAAAAGAAGAACAAAGACTTATTAAAACATACATACATACAATCACCCTTTTTTCCCGTTGGAGTAGGCAGAGACTACTGCTTCTTAATCCAGCAAAATAATGTTCAGACAAGAGTCGCCGCCATGACAAGTAAATGTTAGGGATGCCATAGCCGCATAGATGATAGCGTCGCGTCTATAGGACTTGAGTGGCGGTGACTCTATTTTCTTCTAACTGTAAGACTAAATGACATCTGCTGTCTGATCCAAAGCTATAATTCATTAAACAACCCCATTGTATGGATTTTCCTAAGCGAAGATTTTTCTAGTTTCCCTGTTTTATCCATTACAGTTATAATGTATCCGAAGTGATTAATGGGAGAATGTTCTGTCGATTCGAGGCTTAAAAAGCATTTCGATCACTCAACCACAGGAAAAAATATTTACGAGTAGTACGGTCTCGTAAATACATTACTTACTTAAGATGCTTATCTGGCTTTTTAAAAAAAAAATAGGCTAGGGTTTGAGCAGTATCTTGTTTCGTGGTAAGCGATGATGTGGTTGAAGATAGTAAATACGCATTTATCGATAAATTCTACAATAAAATATCGATTTCATTCGATACACTTCTAAATAGTTATCACAGATGGCGTCACTAACGCATAATTAGTTAAATATGCAATCCATTAGATTCGTCGTATTAATAGGATCGTACTGTTGAGTTGGTTACAGCGCTTGAATATGATTCCCAGGAGGCACGGGTTCAATTCCCGTCAGTACGATGACGTTTTGGATTGTGTGTAACAATGTATAAAAATATAAAGTGTGTAACACTCAAAGAAACATAATACTGAACTCTAGTTTCTGAGCTAATACTGTCTCGAGCTGTCTTCCCAACCGGCCACTGAATATAACACCGGAAATTGTGAGCTACGACTGAATAATTTGTAGCTTTGTGGAATATCCAAGGAATTATTAAAAATCCTCAGTTATAAATTATGCTGAAGAGAGTTAAATATTTGACAATCATTTTACAACTTGGATGTTTGAAAAATACGAGTATCATACATTTTACATGTACCTCAGATTCTTTTGTTTTTAAACATAAACTAACGCTGTGTTTTGCTTATTCTAAGCCCAGTATTCAACTTAAACAATGTAGAAAATACAAACGCTTTAATAAAACTTTAATGATTATAAGAATTTCATTTTATTACACCCGACTGAGTAGAAAAGTAATTAAAGCCTCTGAAAAGAGAATCTTGAACATGGGTTGTTTTTCTTTGAATTTAGTTCGCGATTAATTTTTAACGATGTTTTGTTTTTTTTTTTTTAAAGTTTTTTAATTATCACATATTACCTAAGCAATCGTTAGTTATGAAATTATTAACGAACGATAGAATTTACAATTTAATAAATAAAAAGTCTTTAAGGAGGTATATGTCTTTTAGTTGGCAGAGGCATAGGTATATCATAGGCATTGATTTAACACTATGCTTACAAATTCGGGTATTGAATAAACATCATCAAGTAATGGGTAGTAAACGATTTTGCTTATAAAAAAATAACCGACCAACAAACAGTTACCACTTAAACCTTGGATTTTGTTTTGGAAATATTATTACAGTTAAACTTATCAATTACATATAATAAAACTTTGTACACTCACGAGATTTGAAGTCGAAATCGCGCCGACCAGTTTAGGATATATTTGACATCTTTCTTATAAGTGCCAAGTCTACCGCAAACTCCTCACGCAACGAGCTTCGGTAGCTAACTAAACAACAACCATTTTAGTATTTTATTTAGTATGGTGTATCATATTTGTTATATAGGCCCAAATTTACGGATACTTTCTTAAATTTAAATATTAAAAACTGAATGAAAAGCATTCAATTCAACCCCAGTAACAATCCTGTTACCTTACAACGTTTAGTTCAAAGTGCTGAAATATTTATTTAGGTCGGGCCACGCGAGGGTGGGAAATTGGGAACAAATCCTGAAAAATGGGCCTTAAAACTTTTTTATCCGACCTGTGCCAGTTATTTAATTTTCTTTTAAACCGCAACGTTTCCTGCAAATTAGGACGTAGAGTCCAATTTAGAATGGCATTTGCAGGAAGGAGACCGGTATATTTCTCTCTCAGACTCAGAATTGAGATTCTGATAATTATCTGCAAAAAATACAGTTTAAATAGAGATAGTAACAACACACATTATATTTATTTACCCGCGACGGAACGGAGACTGTATATGCGTTTGGGGTGAGAGGATGTTTGTTTTTTTGTGTGTGCAAATCCATGTTGCCATTTGACTCCAAAACTACTAGTCCGATTTTGATGCAGTTTTCAGTTATGGATTTGTGTTTGATTGGTGCATGTTTTTAAATAAGTGTTACGGTGTCAACTCATCAAGGGGCGCTGCAGTACACATTTGTTTGTGCAAATCGATGTTGCCATTTTTCTTCTAAATTACTGGTCCGATTTTGATGTAATTTTCAGTTACGGGTTCGGGTTTGATTCGTGCATGTTCTTAGATAAGTGTTACGGTGTAAACTCACCACTTTTCGGTTTTTATTTTTCTTTTCTAACTAATTATCCTGAGAAAACAAGCAGACGGAAAACTAAGTAGTGTTTGTTATAAGGATTCTTTTTTAACCAACTTCACACAAAGGGCCTCCCCTTTTTGTGAAGTTGGTTAAAAAAGAATCCTTATAACAAACACTACTTAGTTTTCCGTCTGCTGTTCTCGATTCGATTGTATTTTTTAAATATTTATTTATTCTATTATCTTTTTAGGGTTCCGTACCCAAAGGGTAAAACGGGACCCTATTACTAAGACTCCACTGTCCGTCTGTCTGTCTGTCTGTCTGTCTGTCTGTCTGTCGTCTGTCCCTCTATCACCAGGCTGTATCTCATGAACCGTGATAGTTAGACAGTTGAAATTTTCACAGATGATGTATTTCTGTTGCCGCTATAACAACAAATACTAAAAACAAAATAAAGCTAAAAATAATAGAGGGTTCCCATAAAAGAAACGTGTTTTTTTCGGCATTTCACGCCAAATATTAACGGTTAGTTAGGTAAACGTACCATAGATGGTGGAATGGTGGAACACCTCAAACTTGCCACTGAAATGACTAGCTCGGACTTTAAAGAAAGTTTTTTCGTTTTGTAAACAAATTCAAATTTATAATTAATAGTAAATGTTACTACACTTTATGTATTTTATACATAAGTATATTAATATTTTTGAATGGTATATGATCTCTAATTATATACATCTATGGAATGTAAATACGCTACGGTTTAATACATGAGTAAAAATCCTGTTACCTCAAATCCTACCTTCAAATTCACGTGTGAATAAAACACGTGCCAAAGTTGCGTACATCTTCCACGTTTTTAAAGAACGCAGGGAATGCTTAATGAACAGCCTCTGCATTATTAACCCTCGAGTTCTGTTCTAATGAGACGAGCATCTGTTCGCTTCCATGTATATATATAATTTTATATATATATCTATATAACTTTACACTTAACTTTGTTCAATCGGTTTTGGGGTAGTTTTACGAGTACATTGGAGTTATTTTATTCTCGAGTGAGACTGAATAATTTATTAAGTGTATGTAACTAAAATGTAATCGAAATTTAATGAACATGCATGAAATTTTGTCGTTATTACAAAAAAAAGAAGGAATGCGTATAAAAAAGTTATTATATTATGGACTTCTTTATTTAAAAGAATATGCGATGGGGTTTATTTAAGTTTGTTTGATTATATTCGATTTTTATGACGTCAATTCTTTAAGAAATATAAGCGGCTTGGTTATAGTTATTAATTTCTGGGACACGATTTTAGTTTCAATGTTGTTGATATTAAAGTTGTTATCTTTGTGTCATTCTGTAGACGTAATTCCTATATGGAAATTATACAAGACTAAAATTTCATTACCACACTTTTTTATAAAAAATAAAATAAGGTTATATAATAAGCAGTCTTTGCTTTCAAGGGCTTCTCTGGCCTCATTTACACAGTCTCTCGAGCTTTAAGAATCACATCAATCACATATGTGACAAGCGTGGCGGAACCGACGGAATAAAGCCACTTCTAGCCTTGAACAGTTGCGGAGGCATCTTCCGGCCTGTGCTCGTATCAGACTAAGATATTTTTTATTACATACACCATATTTAACAGGGATATGCCCTAATCGCCACGCTAGGCAGGCGCGTTGGCGATCGCAGGATGTAGCTTCTCGCACCGGTGACCCTGCTGCCCATCACCGGCCTGTAGTATTTAGCTACGCCATAATTTGAAATGGTTATATGGCCATTTGTCGGTCGCGAGAGCCTCGTTCGTTGGTCAACAGGATGCATCACGGACAGTTGAGGTTGGCGATTAGGGTATATCCCTCCCAATGAGCCGAAGATCGGGCTCTGGCGTATCTAGGGAGAGGCCAACATCCAGCAGTAAACTGTCTCTGGCTGATTATGATGGTGATTATGATAATTAATCGTCAAATTATATAAGATACTGCTTTAATTGCTGAGTAAGTATGGTAGCCCGATATACACGAACGAAATTCGCGTTAGATTTTTCTTTTTTAGGGCTCTCACACACTTGGACGCCATGGCGACGTCGCTGGCTATGTTGCCATGGCTATCCTGGCTACCTACCTACCATAGCTAAATAAAGTTGCCAAATAAGCAAACACGAACATGTGAGCGTCCGCCCTGACAATAAGTTGGCCACTGTGTAAAAGAGGCGTAACTTACTTTTATACAAAATACTGGCAACATGGCTACGCGTCGCCAGGTCGCCAGACTATCTAGTCTCCACGTAGGGGCCGGATGGTCGTGGCTACGCTATCAAACTGGTGAAGTCGCCAGACTATAGTCAACTGAGTTAACTGTCATACATTTCAATACGAATTTTGAATACGAGGCTGGCCACGTCGCCATGGCGTCCCAGAGTGTTAGCGCTCTTAATTAAAATTCATACATATCAATTTTAACTAATAAAGGTACCTAACAAAGACATATTATATAAATAAATAAGATAAACGTGTTTCATAGAATAAAAATAATATGTAAAATATTATGTAGTAAGTATAAGATAATGGAGCACAGAAGATTCATATTATCTTAGAATTGAATTTTAATTGGATTGAGATTTAATTAAGTAGATAATATTCACGTGAAGTTACTCACATAGATAAATCGCTTTCATAGGGCACTTCTTTATGCAAAACGTCATGGACAAGGATTTGTACCTGCAAATTCTGTAAAAACGTAGGACCCTTACCCTAATTTATTTTCATTTGACAGCTGTTAGAAGCAGACTCTCCATGCAGACTTCGATTTCGCATAATTTCACCGCAAGCCCTATCTGACAGGCCCTTCATGTAAAACGAGCTAAGGTTAAATGCCAACTGTACAGATGAGTATATACTAGATAGTATAAGTACAAAAAGCTATAATAATGTTTTTAGGGTTGAGCCACTATATGACACGTCAAAGCAAAACTCAGTTCTAAAGTTAAAATATACTTAGGGTCAGATTAACCGGTTACTCATAGCGATATTATGAAGAAATCTGACAGATTTTTGACAGCATTTATATGGTATTTTATATGGTACACATGACGATGTGTCAGATAGGTAACTGAAGCATTATCAGGGACTGGTTAAACTGGCTTAGTTTACTTATTTATTATTTCTTTTTTTCCAATATAATGCACAAATTTCAGATTAAAATAATGACCAAAAATGCGAATGTGTGCCACAGAAATATTTGCTTTTTAAAGCGGAAATAGAGGTTAATATACTTTATGTAAAACTCTATGACGCTTTATTTTGACTACGTATTCAATACGAACGAAGTCAATCTGTGCTGTTGCTTCGTAATTATTAGATAAGTGTTATATTATCAGTCTGTAATTTATGGTAAAAATCTAGACAAATCTAGACAAGATATAGCTACACTAGGATCACACAATAAAGAGACGTGCAAAATTCTGGCAGACTAGAATGTTGTGAGCTACAATGCAGTATCTGTTTTTTTTTTCATCCTGAATACGCAAGCGATTAACCACTTTCTCACCTGATGATAAGTGTCAAAGTGGCCCAAGATGAAGCATGCTTTCCTAGAAGATACCATAACTACAAGACTTCACTTGCGACTTGAAGACCCCCAGATAGTAGTTATTTGGAAACAGAGACTCAGGCAAGGAATTCCATTCCTTGGGAGTGTTTCTAGTAAATGTGGAAGCCAATTGCTTCAGGCGTATATACGGCATGTCCACTTTGTAGCAGTGTTGCATGTCAGTATGTCTGTTTGTCCAATGATACAATGGAGATGACGGTATTAATTTGTGTAACTGTGTAATCACACTCTCCAAAATGTATCCGATATAAATGATACTCAAGCAACCTTGTGGCGATGTTTGAGGCTTTAGAGCTTCTTGATTATTATCTTGTCATCATTGATAGCCTGTATATGAAATAGATAATTATAGATAATATCACAAAAACATAATAAAATACAAATGGTATTCGGCAAAGGCCTAAACGTATCTACTGAAAAATTTACAACGTTATCCAATAGCACCGAGTGCATTGACATAATTTCATCGGATAATTATATTGTAATGTTATTTTAATTATAATAATAAATTAAAATCCCCCTATCTAAGTTTGTTTCAAGTATAACAATGAAAGAACACCGTGTGTTTATTTAGATTCATCACCTATTTTATACAGTTGATTGATAACGCTGTACAATTTTGCAAGCCAGATTTTGGCGAAATATGCCGAACATCATTACAATATTGTCATCAATTTGTACCATGTTTCATGTAAAATAAAATATTTCATTTCATTTCAAACAACCCTTCAACAGAATCAAATAAGCTCTACCTAAAAGCCTAGTCCGAAAATATCCCCATATCTCAGCCTACTCATATCGCGTACTACACGCTCCATCGATCAAGTTCGACAGGCATAACGACGTGATGAATGGGCTGTATCTTATCTTATCTCAGCTAAATAATTAAGTTTGCTGCATGATAAAGCAGTGCTGCGTCAAAAGTGAATTTGGTTCTTCTGAAAATAGATATTTCTTCGGAATTGTTTAAGTGGTCTAAAAAACGTGCATTTATAAACTTTTGTTTCCCATTGTTGTTATTCCGGTTATTAATAAAGTTAGTTATGGTTTGATTTCTTTGAGTGAATAATATCTAAAATAATAAAAAATGCTTCTTTTTTAATGCCGTCTAAACATAGCTTCGTATAGCAAGAGTTTTCTGACCAATATCTCACCAGACATACGGGCAGTGACATACGGACGGACAGAAAGACAGACATGACGAATGTTTAAGGTTTTAATTTTTGCCATTCAGCTACGGAATCATAAAAACGTATAGAAATTCGTTAACCTTATTTCTAGTCTAAACACATCTATCTAATTAGGTAATTAAGATAGTTAAAAAACACAAAAAACCACGACTCCCATGCCCCATGCTCCATGTAGCAAGTTTAAGACGATTATCGTCATATTTCTGGAGATACTTATCAGATCTCGATGAAATTACAATGGGACCACCTCGGAAACGTACCCTACCGATTTAAAAAAGAATCATTCAAATCGGTTTGCAATTGAAGGAGTAATCGCGTAACATACAAACAAACAAAAATTAAAAAAAACATACAGACGAATTGAGAACCTTCCTTCTTTTTGGAAGTCGGTCGAAAAAAAACATAAACATACCCAAACTCTACGTACGTGCATACTATCGAATAGCGTTTTATACGCTCGAGTAAATCCCCTAATATGGCTCATCAGATAGCAGGATAACGTTATGGGGTGTAGAGAAACTCCCGACCTTGCAGATTCAGGGGTAAGGGTTTGCTAACGAGTTCAATAATACTTATTTCTTTATCGTGAGAACATTGTAGTTAAGTTTGGTAGATTGTTAGAGCTTGGTGATGTTAAAATACTTAAAAACCAAAAATATTAACTTTGGCTATGCCAATTGTAAACCGATTCGAATTATGCTATTATAGTTGGTAGGGTACATCTCTAAAGTAGTCCCATTGTAACTTTATCAAGATCTAATAAGTATCTTTAGAGATATGAAGATAAACACCTCAACTTTGGTGTGAAAATGACTCGCGCGGCATTTTGACTCAGTTATGTTCGTTTATAGGGTTCCGAACCCAAAGGGTACCAACGGAACCCTATTACTGAGACTCCGCTGTCCGTCTGTCTGTCTGTCTGTCTGTCTATCTGTCTGTCTGTCACTAGGCTGTATCTCATGAACCGTGATAGTTAGACGGTTGAAATTTTCACAGATGATGTATTTCTGTTGCCGCTGTAACAACAAATACTAAGAACAGAACAAACTTTAAAATTAAAGAAAAGTTTAAAAAAAGTTTTTTACGATAGCGCCGCGCCATCTATATGATCATTAAAGATGGCGCTATCATCTTTACCTTAATCTGAATCTCGGCGGCTCCAACGATTACATACAATTTAGTATACAGGGGATTTCGGGGGCGATAAATCGATCTAGCTAGGAATCATTTTCAGAAAATGTTGTTTTATTCGTGTTTTCAATAATCAACTTTATTGATAATCAACTTAAAATATTACTCTTCCCGACATCTATTGGCGAGTAGAAGTAGCTTTAGTGTTACTGTGTGGGTAAAGCAGGCTCTCAATTAAAAAAAATAGTATTATTATTGGTCAATAAATGTCGGGAAGAGTCATATTTGTCTGTTTAAGTGGCAAAAAATACCGAGCAAAGCTCGGTCTACCAGATATTTAATAATATTAATTACTACTATTACTATTACTACTATATAATTCTATTCTACCTTTGTTTTAACGTTTACTTAGTTGGTGTTCGGTTCAGAACCCTCCATGTGCGGGACTGTCAAAAAAAGTCTGACTCGCACTTGGCCAGTTTTATTTGTAAACGATCTTAAATTACTACTTACTACGTATGTATGAAGTTGTCATTTAAAATTAGTAAATCATTTTTTTGGTTCGTGATATCACGGTGTCTTTCTGTAATCAAATTTTGCAAATTTAATTTCACCTAATTCTCAATGTTTGTTGGAGCTTATATTTAGCAGACATATGTAAATTGGATAGCAATGCAATATTACGGCAATCGAGCTGGTCTGATGATGGAGCTGGAAGGTGGCAATAGGAACTCCTAAACTACACAGTCATGATAAATCCGCCGTAAAACAAATATAAAATTCAACAAGCATAAGCGTGTTTTGTCTTAACAAATACTCTGGTACGTATAGATTATGCAAAAGCTTGTTTTTAAAAAAGGTCTTTAAAATATTACTTTTTCTTTTCTTTAACAATGTTTTATACATTGTTAAATATGTAAATACAGATTAAAGAAAGACTATGGCAAATTAATATTTCCTTTGGTTACGGTGACCAACGGTAGCGCAACTTCAGACCTATCTCGTAGCACGCGTAGTCACCGTAGCTAATCATGCTACGACAACTTTGAGTGTATTGTAGTAAAAATTTGGTTTCGAAACAATAAACGTCAAATAGTAAGGACCAGTGGGAAATATACTTAAGTGGGGTAGATTAACTAGCAGTAAAGTGACCGTACAATAATGATATTCATTTTTTTTTCAACCGACATCACAATAAATGAGGCGGTTCTCTATTCGACTGTTTTTTTTGTGTTTGTAACCTCAGAACTCCATCAAATCTTCAACCGATTAAAAACATTTTTTTTATAAGAGTGTGCTTTCCGTTTGGTCCCATTTAAATTTTATCGAGATTTGATAACTATCTCTGGAGATATGAAGATAAAAATCTCAAACTTAGTACTAAAAATGACTATCGTGGCATGTGAAGTAGGTTTTTACGTTTTATAAACGATCTTTAATTATTTGGAAATCAACACCAATAAGCATTAATGTGGAAGTCAGATTGTATGTTTTGTTTGTGACCTCTTTACAGTCAAAAGGCAGTACCTTTGGCTGAAATTTTGCACAGTGATAGCCAAAATGATAGATATATTCATTAACGTGGTTGAAAACGCGGTGTTTAGCTAGTACATGAATTAATAAACATGGCTTTGATAAAGCAAAATAAAATAACCAGAAAGTGTAATAAAGCGTGAACATATTTTGTTACACGTGACAGATTAAAGTCCCACTGGGGGATACACATGATTTAGTAGACGATATTGTTTGTGAGTACTCAATCGCTATTAAAAGGAAGACTTTTTAACATCTAAATGCTCACAGATCTTTTTTTTTATACGCTGGGACACAAAATTTCTTTCATGGATTGGATTTTCATGCGTTTTTGACCTATAGACAGTGATTCATGAGGAAGGCTTAAGTCTATCATTGTTTAAGGTTTGAATAAATTGGTTGAAGTATGACGATGATTGTTGAAGATTAATTCATATACTCGACGCAATAAACTGATGCAAATTATAAATACCACATTTTTAGATTCCGTAGTCAATAACCCTTATTAGATTCGTATTGTCCGTCTGTCTATCCGTCTGTACGTCGCTTATATCAAAGAATATTAATACGGGAAAGCTGTAATTTTGTATGGAAAAATATTATACATGCCAGATAAGAAGTAAAATAAAATAGTAAAATCAACTTAATCCATCGTATTATGCCGTTACTAAGCTGATTTTAATGATAACCGAATTCTTGAAATTCTGTATGTTCCTAATGTTGAAACGACACTGTAAGGTAAAAACAAATCTTTCATACACATTACCCATAAATATACATTAAAACTTTGCCTGAGCTACCTAGCTTACCAAAAATGTTACTAAGTCATAAAATAAATTTAACCTATAACCTAATTAGATATTAATGTTTCCTTACGACGCCATCAACGCTGAAAATTTATGAATATTTGCATATAAAAGCCGAATAAGTCTCCACCCTATTATCATAATTTATTCCATTATTGTCTGACACCATGCTGAAATATTCAGACTATGAAGCAATAATAATATAATAAAAATTTTATACGCTATTTCAAGAGATAAACTATACCTACATCTTAAACGGTATTGCAAAAGCTATATCACACGTAAAACTTTGATTGTGTGATATAATATACAAAAAATATAAGATTATAATTACATTTTAATACCATGCCGCAATAAATAAAACAAGTGAATTCACATTGAATAAAAAATAAGACTACATAAATTTTAAACCAAAATAAATTCAAGTAATAACTTTGTAAACTTTTCAAAATTCGAACACACAGACCTCCACTGTAAACGTTCACTTTCCAAATCCGATTGAGTTATTCCACTTATAAGTCCAAGTCCGTTGCACCCGCGGTAACCGTGGTTTACGTAACTACGTTTTCAGGAGCGAGCGTGCTTTCGCGAAAGCGTTATCGGCGCGTCTGACAGAATTGGCGAGCAACCCTCTTGTCAGAGGCCTGAGAGACATAACTGCATTGCGCTCTATAAACCATACTGTCCTGTAATGTCAAGCGACAGTGCCTGTTAATGTTAACGCTTTAAATTTGTGTAATGTGGTTTTAAGTATCGCGTAAACCAATGTTTAGTTTAGAATTTCTTGCATGCTGAAATTGGACCATAGCAGTTTTGTTTTAAGCTGTTTTACAAATGTTTTTTTTTTGTACTTAAGTTTATTATTACGCACGCACTTCGTTTCGAATTCGATCCATCAGAGAAACTCCGAGCATAGCTCTCTCCATATCTCACTGAGTGACTTTGAATTAGAGAACTAGTCACATCGTCAGTTTCCACGTCTCAGCTCCGTAAGTAATAACAGGTAGAAGGCATTCGTTAAAGACTTCTTCAGGCTTGGTAGTATGGGCGATAAAAAAACTCGACACACCTTGCTGCCCATCCAACCTGTATCCTTCTGCGAGATTCCTTCTTGAAGTTGTATCAATCCAATTGCAAGATTTGCCCAAGATAGACGTATTCGTCAATAACTTCGAGAGGAACTCCGTTTAGGGCATTCGGTTCCGGAATAACATGTTCCTTTAACATGGATCTTGGTTATCTAAGTTTACCCGGAGACCGATGCGTGCAGAAGATTCAACAAGGGTGGTCAGCATGTATTGGAAGTCTTGCAAGGTTTCAGCCATGATGATAATATCATCCGCAAATCTCAAGTGTGAGAGGTAATTGCCGTTTATATTTATGCCCCGTCCTTTCCAGTTCAGAGTTTTGAACAAATCCTCTAGAGCGTTTGCGAACGAATTGAGGGAAATAACGTTCCTATTCTGACTCCTTGATATAAGCGAATATATTCAGTCTGCTGATTTTGTACTTGGATGGTCATAGTCGCGGCGCCATACAAACCTCTCAACACTTAGACGTATGGCCAATCAACTTGGCACCGTTGGCGAGTTGCGTTGCGTATACAGTTATATATAATGCAATTTTTAATTACCGTGAAGTATAGTAATACTGAAAACGGAAATTAGCTGATTATGATGATGGTAGTAATACTACCTGCGTGGTGCTAAATGATGCTAACTGCTAATAGGATTACGGACAATGCATCGTTAAAATACATTTTTTTACTAATCAGTTTACTCGTATGTAGTTAGATAATTAATTGTCAATAGACTTGCACAATGTGAATTTGTTCTAACATCTTATCCACCCTACTATGATTTTTTACTTCTTGTTTTTCTGTCACGCGATTCAATCTTGTACCGCACCATACCACATACCATTTTATTGATTGTATCTTTATTTCATACCATTTTTATGCAAATGAACAATTCCATTTCACTGGGTAAAATTGTTGTCAAATCTCTATCTCCAAAAATAAAACATTGTTTAAAATTGAGTTGAGCTACTAGTATTTCCAGAGAGTTGCTACTAGTATTTACAATATATTCTCCACGGATCTCCGCTGTGATTTATTTATAACCTACTTTCATTCAATAATGCTACAAAACAATAAACCGAGTACTTATTTTAGACATCCATTCGTAATGAACCACTCATCACTCGTAGAGATTTGAGTGGTGACATAACATCGCTGGTTTATGCCAGCTTATACCCGCCATTTGTTTCCTCTATTTTCTATCTGCCACTGCTGCAACATCCCCAATTGGTGGCAGTTGGGATAGTTGTATAAACTATTTTTCTGACATACGAGTATAAAGAGTTCCTCTTACTGTTGAGGTGTTAAAGGAGGGAAATATAAAGTTTTTCCCTGATTACTATCATCACTACATCTAGAAATTAATTTATTTTGAGAAACAGTTTCCACTACACTATTTATGTGATGACCGTTCGGAGTACCGCTTATGTAAATAGTTGTATCAAACAAGCTAACCTTTACTGAAATAGTGTAAAGAGTAGTTAGTATTTTTATTTCGTCTCAACGGCCACCATTAAAAATTATCGATAGTGCCAGTTGGAAAAACCTGGTCACTCTTCATTTTCCGACTTTTGTGATAATTTAATCTCTTCCTGGATTATGTGGGCAGATTATGGTGGATTAATTACCTGATATTTGCGACTTATTCAGCTCTCTTTTTGAATTTGTAAATGGCAACAGGGGTCAAATATCTAGGGGTCTTGTGGGTGTGTTCACTCGTGATGATACTGACCTTCGTTTGATATTTATAGCCAAGTGAATGAGTTGAAAATAATATGATGACTGTCTCTTGAATTCTATTTTTACTGTATTTTATTTTTATCCTATTTAATAAACATGAATTTTAATTTACTAAGCTTTCAGATCGCATGTTAACACGGTCACTCAATTGTGAATTTGTTTATTGTTTTGGCTCTTAAAATAAATAAATGATATTGTGTTAATAAGCATCATTCAGCCGCCATAACATATACAGTATTCCGACAGCACACAACTCTAGGGAGTTAGATCAATCTAGGCCAACCATATTCGAATAGATCATCGCTTACCACCAGGAAAAATAGTGGTGATAGCGTTTCGCCACAATCTCGCCTGCTGGTAAACCCATCAAATATTAAAAAGCACGATTCTATCCTAGACCGCATCTTTACTTATCATCAATAGGATAGCTGGTGAAACTGTTGTCTGTCAGACAATACTGGTCTCAAACAAACCTATTACAAAAAAAAACAATTTCAAAGTTAGTCAACTTAAGTGAGAAATAATTGCTAATTTGGCAATTCGAGTTTTTTTGTTGCTAGTATAGCCGGAACACCTTTCATTATACAGCTGAGTTTATGACGATCATTCGTTTCCCCGCCTCTTGTGGTAATTTGATCGTTTCTCAGATTACGCCGAATTAATGACAGTGGAATTTTTCCTTTTCCGCTTAAAAGTTCTTTGAATAATGAAGGATTAGCGATGTTCCTTTCTGTGCCTTTGTCTATCTTAAGTAATGTCTTTGTCATCTGAGGATTTAATAAAATGAAATTATTTTAAATACAAAGAGATTTTTTTTTAAACATTTGAGCTGCGTATCTGTGATATGTGTATCTGAGGCATCGTAGCTCTCAAACGAATGGACCGATTTTGATTTGGTATTTTTTGTTTGATAGGTGACTTTATTAAAAGTGTTCTTAGCTTTGTTTCAAGACCATGTGTTCAGCCGTTTAAATATTATGAGCTCTTTTATAGTTGATGGGTCTATGAGAGCAAATTTCATAGATCTGATCTGACACCCTTTTTTCGGAGTTTAAAAACATACGACATCAACTCGTCATAAGGCGACCGTTTTGATTTTATTATAAAACAAATCGTATCGTTTTAAAATTAAGAGTATTCAAACTTACATTATATTGAAATATTTTCTGTTAAATAAATAAAATCTATTTTACTTTGTAATTTAACCCGGTTATGTTTGAACGAATTTTCAGGCTGCTATTAACTTTTCATCTTTTAATTTGACTGATTGTGGTCCGGTAACACAAATACACCCTAGATTTTGAACAACTTATCAGTATGGACGTGAAGTCTTTTTAATATACAGTAACTTTTAATAAAACCGTTTGGTAACCGTGTGAGTTTTTGATATATAATAATTCTAATTTTCAAGGATTAACATCTTAACTTGTAATTTTATCTCAGTTTTTGGCCACTCAAATCTCACTTACGGCCACATTTGTATATATGTTTTTTTTTATTTATTTATTTATTAATGCAAATTTAGTGTGTCGTAAGTTTGATATTGTTACATCGCGTCGTCGAGTCGCGATGTTTCGCCAAGCTTCTCGAACAAAAATACCGTGGGAAAGAATAGACTAATTAGGGGCTATAAACACCCGACCCGACCGTCATAAAAGTTAACCTTTCGGGAATTCAGACCCTAGTCAATGTGCCTGGTTTTGTAGTTAAGATTGAACCTTATTCATAAGTAGTTAGAGATCAAATTAGCATGTATGGTAAAGTTGTTTACATCAGATGCTCAAAGGAAAGCCGCCCCTTTTGTTTGTGATTTTTATTGCTTTGTTTTGAACGTCTTTTGTCTATTGTTTCGAGTCAATACTGGAAAGTTCTGTAGAAATATTCTCGTCCTATATAAGACGTTGAAACCGCGGCTTGAGTCAGTCTTTTCTCTGGAAGCGACAGTGTTACTATCTAAGCGCGGATAGCGACCAAGTGATCGTTAAGTGTTATCAGTGAACTAGTGTTGTGAACTGTGAACAGTGAAATCAGTGATTGTGATTACCAACGACCTCAGTGTGTGTTAACGGACTTTTGATAATTGTGCAAGACGATTTGGACAACTACTGTGGAACATTGTGCTAACCTAGTGATCAGTGGAAATAAACGTTCATCTCATCGGATTGGCATTTTAATACCACCCCGCACGTAACAATTGGTGTCAGAAGCGGAATGCCAATCACTCCGAGGGAAGATACGCGTACTCCACGCACCAGGCGACAGGCGGAGATGGATGCAACCCGGCAGAAGGAGCTTGAAGCATCGGGAGGAGGAACATCCACATTGGAAGAGCCAGCAGCAACACCAATGGCAGCGCCACCTACACCACCGTCGGCGAGTCGAACTACGGATGGAGGCCTGGAGGCCATGCTAGCCGCTATCCTGGCTGGACAAGAAACTGCACGCCAGGAACAACAGGCTGCACTACAGGCTGTACAGGTGGCACAACAAGAAGCTAGCCGTAAACAGGAAGAAGCTAGCCGTAAACAGGAAGAAGCTAGCCGTAAACAGGAAGAAGCTAGCCGTAAACTGGAAGAGACAATTGAACGTCAGCTGCAGAGCGGGCTTGCCAGCATGGGAGAAAAGATCAAAAAGGTGGAAGCCGGTGTCAAGGAAGTCGCTATGAAAACCGACTGTTTGGAAGGGCGGCTTGAAGTACACGAGAAAACCATGCATGACCTGTCTAATAAGGTCCAGAAACTGGAGTTACGAGGAGTTGGACAGATAAGCCAGGTTCCCGCTACGACCTCGCCCTTCAAACTGGATCTGCCACACTTCGACGGAACATCTTCATGGGCAGCATATAAATTTCAGTTTACGACGCTGTCCAAAAGCTGTGGCTGGACAGACGAGCACGCAAATACAGCGCTCACATTAGCGCTGAAAGGAGACGCTCAGCTTATCCTGGAACGCATACCTGAAGAGGAAAGGACGCTGAAAACCTTGCTGGAAGCCCTCGAAACGCGCTATGGAGACAAGCACATGGAGCATGCGTACAGGGCACAACTACGTGAGCGCACCCAGAAGCCCACAGAGACATTGCAACAGTGGGCAGATGAAATCGAGAGATTGGTCCGACGAGCCTACGTGTCGACGCCATCAACCATTGAGATGACATCTCTACAGAGCTTTGTGGATGGAATCAGGGATGATGAGGTACGCGCTGCGGTACGGTTGGGTCATCATCAGACACTCAAGAACGCCCTGGCTCATGCCTTGGAAGTGGAAGCAGTACGACGGGACACCAAACCATACAGAGTTCGAGAGCTGGTGACTGAACCCAGGAAGCCCCGTTATGGACCGACATGTTACGGGTGTGGAGAAAGAGGGCATATTCGGATCGATTGCCCGAAAACGAAGAAACGGGTCAGAAATTGCGAGACCCAAGTGGATGAGGAGGCGTTAAACTAAACGTCGCCAGGGCCGCGGGGCGGGCGCTGGCTGGTCAAGAGAGAGCCCCCACCATCACTGTGACACAAGTGTGCAACGGGAACAGCTTAATCGTCGAGGGCACCCTGAACAACAAGACCTGCAAGTTCACAGTGGACACAGGAGCATCGCGCACAATTGTGAAGCCTGAATTCCTGCAACGATTTATATCACGGAAACATCGATCTGCAGCATGCTCACTACGGACAGCAACCGGCCAGTCAGTACCTGTCCTTGGCGATACAGATGTGGAGATAGTCATCGGTGAGCACTCATACATTCATCCTGTGCTTATTGCCAACATAACTGACGATTGCATTCTGGGATTGGACTTTTTGGACATGCAGCAGTGCATATTGGATGTGGCCCGTGGTGTACTCCGGTTTCCCGAGCAAGAAGTGTTTTTCGAAGGAACGGCACCGTGTAAGCTTTACTGTCTCAAGGACGTCGTGTTGGCTCCAAAATCGCAAAATATTGTTCGAGTGAAATTTCCAAATACAGTCAAGAGTGGACTATGTGTAGTTGCCGAAGATGAGGGCACACATCCGACCTGGATTACTGCAAGAACATTGCTCATGACAAACAGAACGGCCAGTGTGCGAATTCTCAACCTTGGCAATGAAGAAGTTCATCTGAAGAAAAACAGCATAATTGGAAAATGTCAAGAAGTGAAGTACCTGCGACGAACGGATATTACTTCTACGGAACCAAGCTCGGAAGACCAAATATCACAGCTGCTGGAATCATCCAAAGACAACTTAACGTTCGCTCAGCTGTCACAAGCAAAACGTCTGTTGATGCGGTTTAAAGACGTCTTCGCCGCTGGAAACAACTGTGGACGTACCGGACTTGTTAAACACAAAATTGACACTGGCGACGCAAGACCTATACGACAGAGGCCACGAAGGATTCCATGGGCGAAAGAAGCTGAAGTTGCAGACATGATACGAGACATGGCCAAAGAAAAAGTCATCGAACCATCTACAAGTCCTTGGTCATCGCCAGTGGTTCTGGTGAAAAAGAAAGATGGCTCCACCAGATTCTGCGTAGATTACAGAATGCTTAATGAAGTCACAAAGAAGGACAGCTACCCCTTGCCTCGAATAGACGATACACTGGACATGCTCAGTGGAATGAAGTGGTTTTCAACGGTTGACCTGAAAAGTGGCTACTGGCAGGTAGAAATCAGTCCAGAGGACAAAGAGAAGACAGCATTCAGTACGGGCATTGGAAATGGACTCTGGCAATTCAACGTCATGCCATTTGGACTGTGTAATGCTCCAGCAACGTTTGAACGTCTCATGGACAGAGTAATGGTTGGATTACTGGGAGACGTATGCTTGGTGTACCTGGATGACGTCATCATTTTGGGCCGTGATTTTACTGAACATCTGCAGAATCTGGAGAAGGTTTTGAACCGTCTACGTGAAGCAAACCTGAAGCTGAGTGCCAAAAAGTGTGACTTCTTTAAATCCAAAGTCAGCTACCTTGGACACATCATTTCGGAAAACGGGGTACAAACTGATCCTGACAAAATCAAGGCTGTTCAAACTTGGCCTACCCCGAAGAATAAAACTGATGTAAGGTCGTTTTTGGGACTATGCGCTTACTATCGGCGGTTTGTCAAGAACTTTTCTGGAATTGCCAAACCCTTACATCGGCTGACAGAAGAAAAGCGCACATTTGTATGGGACTTGGAGTGTGAAACCGCCTTCAACGATCTAAAGCAGCGACTGTGTGAAACGCCGATCTTGGGATACCCTACCAGAGATGGAAGATTTATTGTGGACACTGATGCCAGCAACACGGGAATTGGAGGAGTTCTCTCACAAATCCAAGGAGACAAAGAAGTGGTCATAGCATACTTCAGTAAATCATTATCCAAACCAGAACGAAACTACTGTGTCACCCGCCGCGAGTTGCTAGCCGTGGTAAAGACTCTTCAGCACTTCAACAAGTACCTCATCGGAAGGGAGTTTACGCTCAGAACTGACCACGCTGCTCTAAAATGGCTTCTACAGTTTAAGAGCCCGGAAGGTCAAGTGGCACGATGGATCGAGCAACTTCAAGAGTTCAACTTCGTGACAGAACATCGCAGTGGAAAGGGCCATAGCAACGCCGATGCCCTGTCAAGAAGACCTTGTGCAGATGACTGTAAACACTGCGAAAAGCACGAGTCTAGAGAAGAAGTCAGAGTCATCAGGATGGACAGAACAGATGACGAATGGAACGGCGAAAATATGAGACAAGCACAATTGGAGGACAGAGATTTACGACCTGTACTGGATTGGATAAAGTCTGGAAATAAGCCCCAGTGGAGCGACGTGTCAGCTTGCAGCCCAATTACAAAAAGTTACTGGGCTCAGTGGGACAGCCTGACTCTGGAACAAGGAATCTTGTACCGAAAATGGGAAAACAGCAATGGAAAAGAAACTACGATGCAGGTCGTTGTTCCCCGGAGTAAAGTGGCATCTCTACTACGACACATTCATGATGGAGTTTCTGGTGGACATCTAGGAGTCAAGAAAACTCTTGTGAAGGTTCGTCGACGATTCTACTGGGTACACAGCCGCGAGGATGTAGAAGATTGGTGCAGGAAGTGCACCGCTTGCGCGTCAGTAAAAGGACCGAAGACAAGAAGTAAAGGACAACTAAAATTGTACAATGTTGGGGCACCATGGGAGCGCATTGCCGTGGATGTTGCCGGGCCATTTCCCGAGACTGAAGAAGGCAACAAGTACATCATCGTAGTGCAAGATTACTTCAGCAAATGGCCCGAAGTTTTCGCGACACCAAACCAGGAAGCAAAGACAGTTGCAAAGAAGTTGGTGCAAGAAGTGATCTGTCGATTTGGTGTACCGATGGAACTGCATTCCGATCAAGGAAGGAACTTCGAGTCTGCCCTATTTCAGGAAATGTGCACCCTCCTCGGTATCCAAAAGACGCGGACAACGGCAGCTCATCCACAGTCAGACGGAATGGTTGAGAGGTTTAACCAGACGTTGGAGAATCACCTGGCTAAAGTCGTGGACGCACATCAACGTGACTGGGATCAGTACATACCTCTGTTCTTGTTGTCATACCGTTCCGCTACCCATGACAGCACTGGTATGACTCCTGCAAATGTGAATTTTGGACACGAACTAAGACTTCCTATCGACGCCATCACTGGTTCCCCGCCAGATGCTCCGAAGCCTGTAACCGACTATGTCAGTGATCTTCGTAGTCAGCTGGACGAAGTGCACAGGATAGTTCGAGAGAATAGTTTAAAAACTGGTGAAAAAATGAAGACCCGGTACGATCGTAGAGCGAATACGATGGGTTTCGAAGAAGGAACTCTCGTCTGGTTGCACAACCCACTACGAAGGAAAGGAAAAAGTCCGAAGCTGCAGGCTCATTGGGAAGGACCATACCAGATTATCACGAAGATAAACGACGTTACCTACCGCATTAAACGAGGCCAGAGAGGAAAGCCGAGGGTAGTACACATCGATCGACTTACACGATACCATGGAACAAATGATGATCGGGACGATCATAACTAAGAAGGGGATAATGTTACATCGCGTCGTCGAGTCGCGATGTTTCGCCAAGCTTCTCGAACAAAAATACCGTGGGAAAGAATAGACTAATTAGGGGCTATAAACACCCGACCCGACCGTCATAAAAGTTAACCTTCCGGGAATTCAGACCCTAGTCAATGTGCCTGGTTTTGTAGTTAAGATTGAACCTTATTCATAAGTAGTTAGAGATCAAATTAGCATGTATGGTAAAGTTGTTTACATCAGATGCTCAAAGGAAAGCCGCCCCTTTTGTTTGTGATTTTTATTGCTTTGTTTTGAACGTCTTTTGTCTATTGTTTCGAGTCAATACTGGAAAGTTCTGTAGAAATATTCTCGTCCTATATAAGACGTTGAAACCGCGGCTTGAGTCAGTCTTTTCTCTGGAAGCGACAGTGTTACTATCTAAGCGCGGATAGCGACCAAGTGATCGTTAAGTGTTATCAGTGAACTAGTGTTGTGAACTGTGAACAGTGAAATCAGTGATTGTGATTACCAACGACCTCAGTGTGTGTTAACGGACTTTTGATAATTGTGCAAGACGATTTGGACAACTACTGTGGAACATTGTGCTAACCTAGTGATCAGTGGAAATAAACGTTCATCTCATCGGATTGGCATTTTAATACCACCCCGCACGTAACAATATGTTATTCTCGACTAAGATTCCTATCAAACAGAAAACCTAGTCAAAATCGGTTCACACAGATACACAGATGCTTTTGCAAATTTATAACACCTCACCAGTACTGTGCATTGTATTAACCAGAATCCAGAAACCATTTTTGGATTAACAAAAAGATTCGAACTTTCAAATTTCATGTAAAAACATTACGTTTGAATCTCTTCGTTCTTCGTTAAGATCGTTAAAAATGCTAGTTAGAAATGAAAATGTCCTTACTGCAGAATTTTATGTAAAGAACAGTCTGCTTACAGCCTGCGAAAGACAAATTGTAAGACAAATTCAATTTAGATGTCAAAGTTTTTGTCGGACAGATGACTTTTGATTTGCGGATCGACCTACATAAATGGATGAGCTTAAATAATAAAATATAATAATTGAATATTTTTAGTAAATCTTTATTTGATCTTTAGCTCTTTTTCCATCCACTGCTTTTTGCACTTTGCTAATGGCGTCGAGCCTACCTTAAAAGTATCTTACAATAAATATGCCGAAATATTCAATGTTTTTTTTTTTATATCAGCCCATACATTTATGTTGGTCGACAAATCAAAAGTCATCTGTCTGACAAAAATGTGTCTGGGTCTGTGTCTGTCTAAATTGAAGTTGTAGTGGTAGGACTTCTGCTAGTCCGCCTGGGGCGGTACCACCACTTTGCTAAATAATTTTCGGCCGTGAATAGGAATGTTTTTCGGTTGAAATGGCAAGGTGTCCAGTAAAGTTACAGGGCATGTGAGACTCAACATCTTCATATCTCAAGGTAACAGGCGCAGTGCAGTGACATGTATAATTCTGGCAGTCCAGAATGTTGCA
Source organism: Cabera pusaria (assembly GCA_954871355.1). Taxonomy (NCBI): domain Eukaryota; kingdom Metazoa; phylum Arthropoda; class Insecta; order Lepidoptera; family Geometridae; genus Cabera; species Cabera pusaria. Next base: position 26,112,063 of record OX940887.1, read on the forward strand.
TACATCTGTAATAGTTAGACGTCATCGCTTACCATCTGGCGAGCGTCGTGCTTGTCCTGCTACCTTATATCATAAAAAAAAGAAGCCGTCTTCGTTTGAAAGCATGTTTCTACTGCAACGGTTGTTAGTTTTACGTCATATGTGTTCAGTAACTGGCCACTGCCACTGTAACTTTATAATTCTTGAAGCAATGTTGGTAACTTTTCCTCTCTACTGGAGGACCTTATTTAGATGCATTGGTGATACAATAAAATATCACGATGTGATGTGTAAATGATGAGATGATATGTGATGAATGTAAAGTAATGTTTATTGCAAAAAAATCTCGACACTTTCCCTAATCTATTATTGCCATTATATTAGCCAATCAACACCTGGATGCTTTCACCACTAATAGGTTAAAAGGATTACCATCGTCGAAGCTTCGGACCATCGCTCAATTTGCTATAATTAGCACTAGATCCGTGAAGTAAACAACAATCAGTTTAATAGGTTTTTGTCATTGAACTACACTTTCTCGTAGAGAGTACTTTAGTGAAATATTTCTTTCTTCTGTGAACTGAAGAGCACTTAACCACTGTCTATTCTGTGTTTAAGTCGACTTTTGAGATAAGTTCTATGATAGAATATTGCAAGTCTTTATATGAAAGATGGCAGTATGATGAAGCGCTAGACAATTTATATATTTCCAATCCACAAAGCACAGTTGTTACATCCGTCTTCCTGTAAAATTCCTTGTACCACGATGCTACGCGGTGGGAGGATGCTACGCGGTTATTGTAGAGCATTCCATAAATTATAATAGCATTCGTAGATGTAGTATGCAGTAGCATTGCCAGTGGAGATAAAGAAAACATTTATCTCGCATGTAATCAGTCGCAATCTTCAGTGGGAATAATATATGATAAAAATTACAACAAATATATAAAAACAAAAATAACGGGAACATACCTCTATTTCTAGTATATTTTATTTTATTATAAATATATTTATTAAAATTTAGTTGTAAAAAATATCACCTAATATATAATAACTTAATATGTCATTAGTTATAGCATGTGACGTGAAGTAGAGATGAGGTTTGGATAGTTTACGACGCCCCTCTTTATTTAAATTGTGTCTTATTTAATAATTTATGGTAATGAAGATGAGCATAATTTTATTCGGTTAAGTGAAATTAAATTCTGCTCACATTATTAAAAATCTATGGAATTGCCGTTCGATAAAACCGTGACTCAATAAAATGTCTACTGTTACCTCTAGGATACTCAGTTGTCGTAAGTTCAGTGGAATTAAACGATGTATTAGGCATAACGCTGTGAAAATAGCTAGTTCATATGGCTAATAGCCATGATGATAATAGTGTATTGGAGTGTTTGATGACGTAGATTGACTGTAGGCAAAACTTTACACGTATCGTAAAAATACTCCAACTCAACTAGAAGTATCTATATACGTCTAGTTTTGAGTTTGACTTTTTAGTTATTTATAAGTAATATTATTATTTAAAACAGTTTTGTGCACTCATGGGTCTTATCGTTGGAATTACTCCAACCACTTTCGGACACATTTGACGTCTTTCTGGAAGCCACGTCGTTGCGCGAGAAGCTTGCGGTAGACGTGGCTCCCAGAAGAAGGACGTCAAATAGATCCAAAATTGGTCGGAGTAATTCTGGCAATAAGACCGATGAGTGTACAATCGTTTTTAATAATAATAATAATACTTATATTTATACACACCTAATAATAACATCATGTGTAATAATAACTCAAAATACGTTCAATAATCAATGAATATTTGTGTTGGCTTATAGTATTTTCACGACTGAAAATTAATTGGCAAAGTGGTGGTACCGCCCCAGGCGGACTAGCAGAAGTCCTACCACTACGAAAATTATTGACAAAGTGGTGTTGTCGGTGGATGATAACTGATTTGTAATAACTATTGCAAAATATGATAACCTTAGATATATATAACAGATACATATATGTAAATGAATCAAACTACATAGAATCATACAAAATCTATTTCTAGGCACACTGATTGATTATAGACCCTAACTTCACTATATTACATTCCTATATATTGATTCAATCAATTTCAAACCTTGTTATACAAAATACAAATTGTTTATTCATAACACCATCGTTACATGTCATTGCTGATCTGCAAACTATTACAATATTAATAGTCATACAGCAAATATATAATAGCAAGTATATTGATAAACTTAATAAAAATGTAACACAATTATTGTAATATAATAATAATACTTAATATGAAAATATAAGCGTCAATATAATTAAATAAATTCCGGCAATATGTAAAATTCATTCAGATTGTAGAAACAGTGGCTCAATAGCCATTTTTTCAAATGTATTTTAAAGCACACAGTGGAGGGCGCATCACGCACGTTCTCAGGCAGTCTGTTATATACTGACGGACCCATTATATACACAGACCTTTCAGATTTTGCGAGCCTATGCGAGGGTGTTCTAAGGCGGTCCTTGTATTTGTCGCTGCGCAGTGCTCGTGTCTTGTTTTTCGTGTGTTGTTATATCACAGACAAGCATCAAAATCGCTATTTTCATCGTTTATTATATAATATTGATCGTTTGTTGATCACAAATGAATTAAGCAAAGCAAAGCCCTACAGGCGGCGATTATTTATCTTAGAAATATAGTCAACAAAAGGAGGTACGATATTATAAACAGCAGGGAATCTCGCAATGGACAGCTGGAAATCTAAAAGTACGTGTATATTTTGGCTATGACTTCCTAGAAAAGAGTATACATAGCTCTGAAAATATGAACTTTGCCCAGCCTACAGCAATCCCAGTGGTCCAGAAAGTCAATGCGTTGCAGATATAATAACATTTCTCAACTACCCGCTGAGTAGCTTTTAGCAAGGAAAAAGCCTGTTTATATTCATAATAGGCTGATTATAGATGCTTAAATTTCGCTACAAACCGTATTGATGTTTCAAAGTATGATTAAATTAAATACTGAGCCCAGAATAGATATATCATGCTGTCTCTTTCGTTCAGCCTATCTTGATCATATTAATAACGCATCTTTACTAAAAATTATTATTGATGTTATTGTCAAGTGTATCTGTCTTCAATAAAAAAATACTCTAAATTTGATCAAAATCAATTATCGCAATACTTTTTATATTATCTTATCTCATTATCGTATCACGTGAGTAGTTTACCGACTGTGTGTGTACTTTTTTTTTTTTTATGTGTTCGCGGATAACTTCGTCGTTTATGAACCGATTTTGATCATTCTTTTTTTTCTTTTTTTGATAAGTATCTCCAGAGATATGGAGATAAACACCTCAAACTTGGCACTGAAAATTAATAGCGGGCATTTGAAGTTGGTTCTTTTTTTTTTTTTAATCGATCTTATTTTATCAAAATTATTTGAATAAACAATAAACAATCTACCTAAAAACATTAAAATAAATGTTAATAAATTGCAATGTTTTTTTTAATTGTTTATTCGTTATAGTCAAGCGTTTGACCACTATCTCACCTGATGTTAAGTGACGATGTGGTCGACGATGTAGCACGCTTGGCTAGAAGATACCTATTCACTCGCGACTTGAAGACCCCTAGATGGTACCTTTCCGGAAACACAGACTCAGGCAAGGAGTCTCTCCTTCCTTCTGGTTCTCCTTCTGGTAGGCTTTAAAATATTTTATTTTCTATATAGAAAATATATGTCATAGACATATGTCTATGACAACTCACTCATCTTCCTTAATTCAAATTATTATGTTTCAAAACCGTACCATCAAGGTGTATAAATTTTGAATCCAGCGTTGATCCCTTCAAAATTTGACTAAAACAGCCAGAAGGCAATTTCGTGTAGAGGAAGATAAACAGGTGTACCTGACTTTAGTTTCCTTTAAGTTTAAGTTGGGCTATTTCAGCTGTGAAGTAAGTTGCTATGTTTTATTACATTTAGAAGTTTTTTTCCAGGTTAATTACATAGTTATAATTAACGATCGATGAAAATTTTTAAAAAAACTTACAGACGAATTGAGTACCTCCTTCTTTTTGGAAGTCGGTTGAAGAACCGACTTCAAACGTCGCCCTAGTCAAAGTAGCCTGCAGTAAGTAGCATGTCATTGAAGTAAATAAATGCATCTTAAGACAAATGTTTATATAACGGTTCGACAGATTTCGTTAAAATTTAAATGGGATAAACCACCTGGGAACAATTAGAGAATTTTCCAAATCATACCAATCAATCCAAGTAAACATACATTTAAAAAAAAAAATTGACGAATTGAGGACCTCCTCTTTCTTCTGAAATTTGGCGGTTACCAAATAGAACGAACATTTCGAATAATATCTAAGCTAACAGATACAAAATTATGGTTCTTCAAGGGAAATGTTAAAAGATAATTTAAAGCATCATAGGTGTTCACGGGTGACGGTGATCATGTACCAACTGATGGACTATCAGGTTTGGCTACCTTATTATTTAAGATATCCCCACTTTGAAATCTCGTAGTAGATCATTTTATTAAATACACGTTTTAAAAGACTATCTCATTCAATTGAAGTTGATACTGGTACACGAGTCTGAAATAAAATGAATGAAACAGAAAATGAGTTCAACGTAAAATGGATCGACTAAAGCATAAAAGAGATAGAGGAGCGAAATAAAAAGGATTGGATGGTGATTGTAATAGCCTCTTTGTGTTAAAGTGATTAGCTTTGCATGCATCGAAACAATGTATTGCACTTTGATCCTAGATTGAAATAAAGAGCAACCTTTTTTAAAATTGAAATCTAGCAGGTACTGAACATAGAAGGTTTTTTTAACCGACGAAAAAAAAAACGGTGGAGGTTATCAAGTCGACGCGTATATATATATATATGTATAATATAATATATAAATATATATTTTTTATGTATGACCACGCATAACTTTTCCAGAGTAGTCTGATTTCGATAATTCTTTTTGTATTGGAAAGGGTATACCCCCAAGGGCGTTCCATTTAAATTTTAACAAATTCGGTCGAGCCGTTTTGAATAAATCAACAAAAATAATGGAAAAAAGTATCATTATTTTGATGATTTTATCGTATCATCAATGTATGTCAGCCGAAAAATCGGGCTCAGTTGCGTATCGTGAGAGAGGCATATGTCCAGCAGTGGACTGATGCCGGCTGATTATGATGATGACGATATTTTACAGGTGGTACCATTTAAATTTCATCGAGATATATTCAGTATCTCCAGAGATATGAAAATAAACACCTCAAACTTAGTATTGAAATTGACTAGCGTGACGTTGGAAGTCGGTTTTTTTAGTAAATTATGTGATATTAAATTATTTTTATTATTATTATAGAACATAAATGTTCTATATAACTTTTGTCTAGGCCAGGGGTAAGCAATGACGCCTGCTTTTAACATAGTAGATTATGGCCACAAAAAATTATAAAATAAAACTTTTTAACAAATAAATTAAACCGCCAAAAAAACTGAAAAGCAAAAAATAACTAAATTTTTTTTATTTAACCTTAATAACCAAGTTCTGAAACTACTGTTTGTATACCTCAGTATATATTTTTGTAATGGGGTAAAAAACTGCCTTTTGCTCACTGCAAGTGGCGCTACTGTAGAGTGTTCCTTAAATCTGACAGCTATCTGTCATTTTCAATAGTAATTTTGTAAACAAATAAATTCGCATTTGAATATTTACTTATTAAAACGCTATGTGCAGCTATGAATTACAAAAGCACTGTTATTAATGTGTTCCAGAATGAAATTATATGTAACGTAATTTTCTTACCAACTTCTATTTCCAAACTACCAACAAACATCTGTAAAAGAAGCTCTATACATGAAAGAGTAAATCTACCCGCAAATTCAAACATTTCATGAAAGAGCTCTTCAACAGCAATTAGGCTCAATGTTTTCTTTCATCAAACAAGAACAACGAAATCCCAGCAAATGTATCGACAATTTCTGAAATGGTATAAAAGCAATATAACTTTGATGTTATTTTTAATTCGATTGCCGTTTCATTTCGCTGGCATATAATAAGCTATGTTAAGGATTGGTATTCACGAAATGTTTTATATGTATCATGAAAATCACAAAAGTTTTTTTACAATCCGTTTGTTTACTTACAGGTAACAAGACAAGAAAGCAAGGCTCTGTCTGGTAGTAAGCTCTGATTTCTACATAATTATTTTTTTATGATATGAGGTAATAGGACAAGCACGACGCACGCCTGATGGTAAGCAATGACGTCTACCTATTACATAAAATAAGCAATTTAGTACTTACCTACTTTTCACTTTTGTTGATAATGTAATTTCTTCTAATTTTAATATATTCATGTTTTTGACGATTTTAATACACTTAGTAAATGTGAAATACATTTAGCTTGTAATGCATTTCATACCAATAGGAGTTTTTGATAAATACATATCTAGGCACCTATATAAAAATGACCTAGTTCCTAATATCAACATAGTACTAAAATAATTTCATGATTTATTAGAGTGATTTTTGGGACATAATATTGAAAAAAAAATAAAGTAAAATGTTTGTATGAACCAGCTATTTATTGCAGGCTTCTGTGGTTGTATTTATAAGAAAAATATCTTCAGTAAAGTGTACACCAAGCCTTAGCGATTACGAAGTAAATAGCGTCTTATGAATCTCTATGTAGTTGCGAGAAGCTTGCGGACGCTTATTTTAACGAGAAAAGTTGTTTGAACAGTTTTTACTGCTATTGCTCTATTATAGCTTGCTAATGTTCGTGGTGGTATAGTAAGTATAATAGTTATTGTAACTGGGAAAAGTTTTTATTGCCAATTATCAAGTATATTTAAAATGTTCAAATTCGCAAAAAAATGTATTTTACATCACGCTACGAATCCCTCTCTAAACCTGGGTTTCTTGTTTTAAAATGTCGTAATGAGCAACTTTTAAAGAAAATTTTCAAATTTCTGAAGTAAGAGACATATTTTTTCGTTTCATGGTTAATACGACATAATATAATACAATGTAAGAAAATAATACTTTTTAACTTTTTGTAATAAAAGACACAAGATTATCAAATATGGCTTTTACGTCAATTTTTGAAGTAAAAAATTAAAAATAAACGATGTCAATTTACGTCGTAAAATCCACGACTTTTAAAAATATGGCTTGTACGACCATTTTATTACTAAGAGACTATTGAAAAGTAATGCTAACTTTGGTCTTAAAGAGCATGACGCATTTTTATTTGGCTTATTACGGCTTATACACATTTTTCTCAGGTCATCTATACAAATATTTAATCTGCATGAAAGTGTAAAAGACATTATATCGCTCCCTTCAGGACTAAACGTAGAAACAAAAGGCAATTTTTCAATACGGCTGAAAAACAAAAATGGTAAAGTTTATTTCTTTTATATTATTTGATTTATTTAATCTATAATGTTTATTATAGATTAACACTATATCTCATTAAGCTATTTTTTGAGTTTAGGTTTTTTGAGTTGTTTACTAAATAGAAACCCAAAATAACCTACATTAATTAGTTTTACTACAAAATAAATAGTTGTAAATGGCTTCTACGTCTTTTTTCTTCAGCTTGGTAGCTGTAACCTTTTTTTTTCATGGATTGGCACACACATAAAAAAATTTAATCCAAACTTAACACAGTGTGTGATATTTATAGCGTTATTTCAACGTAAAATCTTAACCTAGAATTAGAGTCTCAACAAGCTGCAACATAGGACTACTAAAAAAATCACAACATTAAGTCGCATAAAACATGTATCCGTGAACATAATTTGCCCTTAATCAAACCCTCCATTGCCAAGGTCAAAGCTAAATATATTTTTTCCGTTGGGACTTCTATCCCTTGAACTCAAATTGCGCCCTTGATAGTGTATCACACCCACAAACTCGATACACGTGCAGAAAATCAATCTGTTATAATTCCAACAAGCTTTATTTTAAGGCTTCAATTATTGAGTTTGATTTGCATCGTCTTTGCTGTTAAGCGTGGTAGGTATCATACAGGCTAGCCTTTGACCACTATCTCACTAGTTGGTAAGTGATGATGTGGTCGAAGATGGTAGTCACGCTAGGCCTAAAATGGGAACTGGCTCTCAAGGATAGCTGCCGGAACACATTAGATGTTTGGCGACTAATTTTCTAACTTTAGGGTGGTAGCTGGCCAGGCGGACACTAAATAGTGCTAGTGTCCTACCATCGTTCAGGGGTTAGGGGTTTTTAACGATGTTATTCAATCAATTAATCAATTATTAATTTTATTTGGTTATAAAAGCATCCGTAAACACTAATAAACTTACAACTATGTAATACATTAGTGGAGAATGCAGATATTTAGAGGGTGTGTCTGTGCCTGGACAAGAGTGCCTGGACTGATCAATGAGATTACAATACTACGTGGTTACATTTAAATTAGCAAATGAACAGATAGTTATTACAATACAAAATAAACTAATAAACATACTTATTGTGTTTCTAAATATATATGTATAACATGCTAAGTTTATTTTTTACATATTTATTTTATTTTTATTTATTTTTTTCTTTTAATCAAACAAACAGCATACATTACGAACAAATTTGGTGTCATACTTGAAATTAATATTGAAATTATAATTTAGAAAATAAACAACGAATAAATATCCGTACATCGTTCCGTATATCAGCCTACCAGGAAAACTTAAATTATATATGTTTAGCTTAAGCGCCAGCTTTTTGGGAACATTACCAGCAGACAGCTGCGACTTAGGTTCTGTTTTTTATTTATAACATTTATTATTTAATTTAGCTTAACTATTTATAATTATAAAATGTAATACAATTATAAATAATCCATTCATAAAATATTTTAAATTTTATCGAAATGAAGTTTTTGTAAAAGTTGTGGTAATTTAAATAATTTGTGATTTTAATTTTATTGAATAATGTTTCTTATCCTAATAATCTAGTTTAATAAGTTGTTCTGTATCATTATAGTTTTTATCAAATAACCAGTATTTTAGAGTGATTTTACATTGACGTTTATTGAGAGCGTGCAGATTTAACAATTTATTTATTTTGTTGTAAAGAAATGGTGCTAGATAACAATGTTGTGTGTGAAAAATATCTGTATTATATCGTTCTATTTGAAATGTTTTTATTTTTCTGTGTTTTCTATGTGAGCGAGCAATGTTAAATGGAGGTAATATGTGTTGATACATGATAATATGTAATATATATAATTGTCCTACAGATAAGACTTTGGCAATTTTGTAAAGTTCAGTAGTTGGAAAACGAAATGGTGTGAACATCATTACCTTTAGCACTGATCTTTGGGATCTTTCTAGAGGCAACATATGGGTTTTGAGAGCCCCACCCATGCGGTAATGCAATAAGTAATAATAGATTGACATAATGTAGAATATATAGACATTAGAAGTTTGTAGTTGGCGATATGTCTTAGTTTTTTAAAAGTCCAGATTATCTTTCTGACTTTATTCCTTCACTGGTGGGCCACTGTGAATAGCGCACATACATAATTTAGATAGAATAAACTGGCCAAGTGCAAGTCGGACTCGCACTCGTAGGGTTCCGTAACACAGTAGAGTATTCTATAACATTGATTTTTCGCAACTACAAAAATAACTTTGTTTTTCATAGTGTTTGTATGAAAAACAAAGTTATACTTGCGGTCGCTGTATCTAAACAACTGCTGACTGTATCTCGTTCAAACCAATTTTCGTTGAAAGTTTTTATTGAGATCTACAGAATATATTTTTTCTAGATTTTTCACTCCCTTACTTTAGAAGTTAGAGGGGGGGGGGACACATCTTTGAAATTATTGACTGATTTTAGAAACCTCAATGTCATTTTTAAAGACCTATCCATAGATACCCCACACGTATAGGTTTGACGAATAATTTTTTTTTTGTTCTAGTTCCATGTATGGGATGTCCCTTAAACTTTTATATTTTTTACTTTTGTATAAGAATCGGAAAGCGGTTTACAGAAAACATCTACCTACCAAGTTTCAATTCTGTAGTCCTAATAGTTTCGGAATAAAATGGCTGTGACATACGGACGGACAGACAGACGGACAGACAGACAGACAGACAGACAGACAGACAGACATGGCGAATCTATAAGGGTTCCGTTTTTTGCCATTCGGCTACGGAACCCTAAAAATCAATTTGTGTACGGCGGGAATTGAACTCGATACCTCTGTCATCAAAGCCGATCATTCACCCACTACACCACTGGGCCAATATTAGTTTTGTTTAGTACTGCTCTGTTTTAGCCTATACAGTTTTTCCACGAACATAGTGAACCTAATAGAAGAACGTCTTCAAATAATTACATAATATTATAAAAGTTAGTCCACCGCTACATCTGTCTATTTCTCTGTTAGCGATGAACTCAAATACTCTGAACGGATTTTCAAGCGGTTTTCACCAATAGACAGAGTGATTTACGAGAAAGGTTTATGTGTATAATTCGTTAAGGTTTAGTGTAAATAGGTCAAAATATGACGATGATTGTTGAAGACGTTTAGTTTATACTCGACGCAACAAACTGAAGCAAACAGAATGCAGGCATATATGCTCTACCCGTGCGAAGCCGGGGCGTGCCGCTAGTACCTAATAAATCAGTAAACATACATGATTTTTTAAATATATACAGTTGCACTGAGAACCTCCTCCTTTTTGAAGTAGCTTTTTAGCCTACCTTTTGGTGTCGGAATATGTTTTTATGGAGTCCCAAAATGTATCTGACTACTACGTTACAAAAGTGCAAACATTTTTCGTTGTCGTCATCTTTTGCTTAATAGTGTAACCCCCCACACGAGGGAACAGAATAAATAAAAGTACAAACGAGGGTAGCAGGAAAATAGCTAGCTTATGGATTCGTTCATGTGTCGCCTCGTTATCGTTATAAAACTACGCATCCGTGAGCCCGCGTTTGCTGAATACGAAATATTAAGTTTTACGTACTCGTATTTTTATTTGCTGAATTGTGAAGCTTTCAATTGTTTGTTTTTACTATACAATATTATATAGAAAAAATCATTCTTTTTTGTATGTATGTTTTTGATTGATAAACTAAAAAAATACTAGACCAATTTTAAAGATTCATTTACATATCGAAAGCTACATTACCAGCAAGTAGCATGGGCCAGATTTTGCGGGCAAATGCGAAAGGGTTTGCTAGTTATTTATATTATTGTACATTATATAGTTATGGACCTTAATTACACATATGACTAAACAGAAGACAGAAAAAGATGTGTATGAATAAACCGTTTGGAGAAAAAAATGGTTTAAACAGACGTGGATATAAATAAGAGAGCGGGTAGAGTTCAATGGAAGATGAACTTTTTGCGCCAACCCCACCTGTAGGTGGGATATAGATCAAAGGATGATATAATTATCATATAGATTATTATAATTAACTAGAAGTCCCCCGCGGCTACGCCCGCGTTAAAAACTCCTTTTATTTACTTAAAACTTTTCTTTTGTAAAAACGATTCTATCATTAAAGACATCAAATAAAAATTAGCCAAATTGGTTCACCTGTTTTCATGTTATCGCGTGACTAAGACAAATCAGGATTCATATTTTTAAAACCCGAAAAACCCAATAAAGCGCAATCCGAAACTATATTGATTTTCAGACTTTTTTACCCCAGTTCACTCTTTTAGGGTGGCATTTTGAAAAAGTCTGAAACTCGTATTTACTTATTTATTTACAGAAGTACTTGTGTGAAATGTCGAATAAAATGACTATCCAAAATTTGAACCCCCGCTTCATCCCTTGAAGAGTGAATTTTGAAAAATCCTTTCTCAGCGGATACCTACGTCAAAATTTCTATCTGGATGCAAAATATCAGCGCAATCCGAAACAATATTGATTTCAGACATTGTTACTCCACTTCACCCTTTTAGGAATAGAATTTCAAAAAGCCTGAAACACGTATTTACTCATTTATTTACTAAACTACTTGTGTAAAGTTTCGAATATAAGAGACAATCAATTCTTGTTTCTCCATACAAACTTTGAACCCCCGTTTCATCCTCTTCAGGGATGAATTTTGGAAAACCTTTCTCAGAGGGAACTAACGTCGTAATTAATAACTATCTGCATGCCAAATTTCAGCGCAATCCGAAACAATATTGATTTTTACACTTTATTACCCCATTTCACCCTCTTAGGGGTGGAATTACAAAAAAACCTGAAACACGTATTTACTTATTTTTGTACTGAAGCACTTGTGTGAAGTTTCGGATAGAAAAGACTATCTAATCTTGTTTCTCCATACAAACTTTCAACCCCCGTTTCATCCCCTTCGAGGGTTAATTTTGGGAAATCCTTTCAAAGAGGGATCTAACGTCGTAATAACTATCTGCATGCCAAATTTCAGCGTAACCCGAAACAATATTGATTTTACACTTTATTACCCAATTTCACCCTCTTAGGGGTGGAATTAAAAAAAAACCTGAAACACGTGTTTACTTATTTTTTTACTGAAGCACTTGTGTGGAGTTTCAGATAGAAAAGACTATCTAATCTTGTTTCTCCATACAAACTTTGAACCCCCGTTTCATCCCCTTTGAGGGTTAATTTTGGAAAATCCTTTCTCAGTGGGAACTAACGTCGTAATAACTATTTGCATGCCAAATTTCAGCGCAATCCGAAACAATATTGATTTTACACTTTATAACCCCATTTCACCCTCTTAGGGGTGGAATTCCAAAAAAACCTGAAACACTTCTTTACTTATTTTTTTACTGAAGCACTTATGTGAAGTTTCGGATAGAAAAGACGATCTAATCTTGTTTCTCCATACAAACTTTGAACCCCCATTTCATCCCCTTAAGGGGTGAATTTTGGAAAATCCTTTCTTAGTACACCCTTACGTACTAAGACAAATATACCCTCCAAATTTCAAGTCTCTACGACCAGCGGTTTAGGCTGTGCGTTGTCTGTCAGTGAGTCAGTGAGTCAGTCAGTATGTCAGGACAAAGATTCTTATAGTATTAGATTATAATAACATCATATTCTTATGTTTTCCTATGATCATTTTGTAGGCATTTTTTTACGAATCAGAAGATTTTTTTGGCGAATATTTACCTTACTTGTTGCAATGTATAACTCTTAGTTAGCTTACTTTTTTAGTTAGTTAGCTCTGAATTTACCTTTATAGTATATTTCTGATTAATATATCATCTAGGACTTAGACTTTGCCATACTCAACACCAATACTATAAAGGCAGACGAAGCTGCAGGGCGCAGTAAGTATTATAATGCTCACAAACTTTATCTACATTTAACCTTAACATGTTTAAAAGGAACATTTATACCTATTTCTACAATTTTAATTATTCAAAATAAAATCATAACGACCCTAGCCCACATCCTCTAAAACGTAACATCAGAAGGTCACCAAAGAGAATCGCTAAGCAAAGGGCTCGCGGCAATCCGAGTGGACAGGCCTTAATCTTCCGAAGCTAATTGGGAACCGTAATCAGAGAGTCTTGTGTCTCCTGAATTAGAGGTACTCGATTACTAGAGCTATTATCGTATATTTGGTAACTGGAGGTGGGCTGGTGTTTCATTTTCTATTGGTATTATTCAATTTCAAGACTCAAAATTCGATATATTTGCTTTGGAACTGCTCTTAATTCAGTTTAGTTTTAATTTAACGCAATTAAAATTCAAAGATTTATTTTAAAACCATACGACTTATCGCGATCAAAACATTAACATTGTGTTTTAATGAACATCGACTTTTTGATCACGTTGCTTTGATCGATTAATGTTTTGAGCGCAATAAGTTCCGTAACCATGCATATAATACGATGTTAGTTGGCAGACGACTCCTTATGCGATACGACGTCCTTATACGACGATACATTTTATGTTTATACGAGGTTATGGTAAAACCCCATGTCATTGTAAAAACAGGTTCACGTTGTCATCTACAAATACTGTAGCAACCCACCCTATTTTGGTAGGGACGGGCAAAACAAAGTAACACAATGGGCATAATATTAATTAGATCCATTTACGCCATGCCTTTAACCAGTTTCAAAGACTTTTTAAAAGTTAAAGTTGGATAAAAGTCATTGCAGTCAAAGATAATATCAACATGAAAATAAGCACAGTCTTTGATCAAAAGAAATTGGTGGAAAGTTTACGTGCACCTCTAACATGCACAGAAAGATTTTGTTTCTTTGTTGACGATGTGCTGAGTTACTTTTTGAATACTGTGACTTATTAAGTAAACTTTTGTTAATTTATCTTGAGACAGTTATATAGATATTCAGAACAAGGTCGGTAAGAACAGTCTTCTTTCAACTTTATCTAAAGATTATATTTAATAATAATAAAAATAAATAAATAATCACCATCCCGCATGACGAGAACTTCGTAAAGGCCGAGAAGGACAAGCTTAGCAAGCACCTTGACTTAGTCCACGAGGTTACCACCATGTGGGATGTTGACTCGACTATCATTGTGCCGATAGTCGTCTCTGCGAACGGCCTAATAGCGAAGAGTCTCGACCAACATCTCAAGAGGCTCTCGCTAGACGGCTGGATCAAGGGCCTGATACAGAAGGCAGTACTTCTTGAAACGGCACGCATCATCAGGAGGTTTCTCTCTCTGCAGCCCTAACCACCGGTAGCTTGGGCTCTGCCCCGCTACCGGCGGCACCCTAGATTTAGGTTTTTTATAGTATTCTATATGTTATAATGATTTTTGTATTGTTGTTTTGATATCTATATTGTAAAAAAAACTAAACTTGAGTAAAAAGAATACATACGTGAATAAAAATAATGTAACATCGCCATCCCTTATGACGAGAACCTCGTGAAGGGAATAGTAACGTTTCGTCAGGAGGTTCCTCTCTCTGCAGCCCTAACCACTGGTAGCTTGGGCCTTGGGCCCCGCTGCTGGTGGCACCTTAGATTTAGGATATTTAAATATGTTTGTAGTCATTTTATCTAATCTTTTGTTAAATGATATTGTCAATAACCTAGACCTAAGATTAAGATATAAATATAAAAAGAATAATGTTTTTTTCCTTCGCCGTATAAGTCAAGTCTATTTTCGTCTCTGTTTATAAACTTTTCCCGTAGCCAATACTCTTGCTCGGAGTAGAAAACTTTATATTTGAAATAATACTTACTTAGACTTCCAGAAGTAGAAGTTGCTCTGACTTGTGCACTTCAAAAAGCAGAAACGTACCTGAAAATAAAGAAAAAGTCATTAGGTTCAGGACAAAGTTTTGTAGACGGTTTTTGTGCCTAGAGACATTAAGTAAAGCCTCCATAGTATGTGTTGAACACTTGATAAGTTTTTTTTTTTTGGATTTTTATGGTAAAGAATTTGTCCAATATATCTGCGACTATTTCGAAACTACATAATGCATAAGAATAAAATAAATAAATAAATATTTTTTTATTGACTTTTAACAAAAGTGACATTGTATCCTAAATATACAGAACTAAGTACAAAAAGCTATTGCTACGGTCGAAGCTACGCGCTACACCAAGTTTTCTTTTATCTTAGAGGATAGCGTTTGACTACTATCTCACCGGGTGGCAAGCGATGATGTTGTCTGAGTGTAGTAGAAGATGGTGTCTGTCTTTTAATTCTAAGCCAGTACGATTTCACCATAAGCCACATCATCACTAACAATCAAGTGAGAGTGATTGTCAAGTTCCTTTCAGTGTCCAATAAAAAGAAAACCTACTTCTTTTGTAATAGTCCAATAACCTATAAATATCCTTGAATAGCTCAATTTAAAATCGTACTTTTCGATCCACACTTGGCTAAAACGTGAAAGGAACTATAAAAGAGGTAGAGAGACCGAAAACGAACTTTCAATAGCCCTCACTAAAATGAACGGCTTCTATCGACTATGTACTTTACGAGAGATAGAATGGCGGTGAATGCAATCGAAGATTTTGCGATCGGGAATATTAATTTCCTTTCAAGATAAAACTTGTATTTTTTCAATTATCGATTTTTTTAAATATCTTATAAGGTTTGACCTCTATCTCGCCTGGTGGTAAGCGATGATGTGGTCAAAGATGGTAAACACGGTAAGCCTAGAATACCCTGACCCTCAAGGGCTCTGTTCTGCCGGAACGACGTAAGGTTACTATTTGTTACATGGACTAAACAATTTATATTTTCCAGACAAGCACTTGACAGCTCTATCAAGCCTAACGCTGTGTAAGTGTTTATTTGTATAATATAGTAATTGAGAATATGTAATTGAGTATATGTACTCAAGTTTAAACCAATAAATTTACTGGAGGATGAAAGTAGGACAAAAACATCATCTTGTCTCCAATAACAAAAGTCTCACTTTCACTATACTATTTCGTAGGTATCTACCGGTCCTTGTAAAATAGCTCCCAATTTTTAGTACACAAGTCTTGACCTCAAGTCAATGGAAGCATCTAACCCGCCCTCACTGGCGAGAGGGTCAGAATTTATAGACTTCGAAGTGTTTTCTGCCTTGTGAATAGCTCCTAGATTTATTCTAAAGCTTCCTTTCACCGGTGGGTTTGCCTGCTTATAGATTCTTTTGTTTGGCTCTGCCTATGCTGAATTTTGTCGAGACTCAAAAAAAAAATTTAAATTGTACGTAGAAGAATTTACAGTAAAGTCTCATTTCACAATGTTCAAAATAATCGCTCACTTTCACAAATAAAGCAACCAGTCAAACCTCTTTACGGAAGATAGAAAAACCTAAGAAAAGTCATTTATTCAGCAAAAAATGCCGTAATATAAAACTCTGAAGGATTTATCAGAAAGACAGAAGAATGTAAGAAAAGTTATTTTTTCAGGAAAACCTCACTAATATCATTATCATTATCATCATCATTCATAATCAGCCAATTTCCGTCCACTGTTAGACATAGGCCTCTCCCATGTCTCTAGCAATTTAAACAGAAATAATGAAAAGACAAATTTAACAGAAATAATTAAATTTGGAATTTTACCAGAAATAGAAGACATTAAAGACTAATGTAAATATACAGCAAGAAATGCTGAAACAGAGCAGATGACAGATATCATAAAATTAAAATAGACTGAGAAACCACTCAAAATGTTCAATCAAAGAAGTGAAAACAATAACAAAATCGTTAAATTTTGGACTGTTAAAATCTTGCCCAACACCACCGTTACCTTAAAACATTACGAAACATCATAATGTTAAATATCATAATATGCTTATATAATAAAACATAATTTTACTGGACATTTTGTCCCTCAAATCAAAATTGTTTTTTTCAAAGCGGTGGTATGAAATAATTTTCGAGAACAGATCCTAAATACATTAATTAAAATAAGTACCGTCAAACCAACTTACCAATTAATTAATGTAAGGATATTTAACATCTAGAATAAAGGAAGAACCAGTAATCGAGTGTGGAACTTTGATGAAAGGGGTGCACCGTAAAAGTTTCGTAAATCCAATTACTGGGTATGAACACTTCACGCTTTGTGTTTAGTTTGCCTTTGTTAGATAGATAACTCTTTATTGTACAACACAAATCAATTAAATTAAAGCGTATTCTTTACCGACATCGGATAACATGCCCTTACGACCTTCTCAATAATACAAGTACCTCCCAATTAATGATCTTTGGCCACCTGGTCTACTCAAATAAACACACTATTACACCATACAAATTAAAATTTAAAAATAGTTAACAATACATAATAAATCAAATACAAAAACAAATAAAAACAATGAGGCAACGTGCGGTCTTATCGCTTAAAGTGATCTCTTCCAGACAACGTTAGGGTGGATAGGAATACCTTAGCATACATGGCGGTATATAGGTCTTAAAAAATAAATTAAAATAATATATAAATTTAATTACAAATGTACATACAATTTATGTAATATAATACATAAATAGCAATATAATACATATATTACTATACAATACACATTATAAATTCATATATAATAATATACACATCAACACCAATATTATAAATGCGAAAGTCAGTTTGTTTATTTGTTTGAGACTTCGGTCAAACGGCTGGACCGATTTAACTGAAATTTTGCACAGGAATAGCCAGTATTACGGATAAGGCTAAGGGATACTTTTTAAAGCGGGCGAAGCCGTGGGGCAAAGCTAGTTATTCATAAAAGAGAATTGTGATCAAAAGCAATAAGCAGTTTAGGAGAGATAGTGGGCTTTGAAGCGATTTTGAAACGTAGTAAGAGTCTGTGAGCGTTTAATTTCCAATGGAAGCATTCTCAGTACAAAAGTAAGTCACTACGCATATATTTTTCTTTCCAGATTTAATAAGTGCTTGTAAGAGCAAATAAACCTTCATAATAGTTTGAAAAAAGTCAACTAGCACAATATTCTCAATTGCAGAGCAATTGGTGTCCCATTATTGACCGATATATAAGCCGATTGATTTGCAAGTTGAGTTCATAGATGGCAATTTAAATTTAACTTTATTCGTAGCACGTATGGTATATTTTTGTGTGCATAAGTAGAAAGGTTTACAATAATGTATTTTAGACGTGAATTTGGAGCCTTGCCCCGTCCAACGGCCCGGAAAGCGAACAGACATGCTCGGCCAACCTTTGTTCGATTCAGATAACTCCACATAGAAGTTCTTCCTATACAGGGTGAATTTTCAAAAGGGAATGGATAACCTATCTGAAGGTAGGTAGAATAGTAAAAATGCACGCTTCTAAATGTTTCCATCCGACAATGTGTGCTTGTAGCATTCATTTACATTTTGTAGTATGATGTACTTACAAATAAATGAACAAAATGCTCAATGAGATTTCAGATCTCAATTTGTGAAGAAAGAACTGAAAATACATAAAAAATGATGAACTGGGATTAACAAAACACACACTGTGCATTAAACTAACATAGTGTCAAGTGAGAAAGGGGTCAAGTGCTTGTCTGTCAGAATTAAAAAAACTCTGTTCGGCTAATAAAAAAATAAAAATAAAAATCCACCTGTAGGGTTAATAAGTCTCATGTCAGAAACAGGCTCTTTTTGTACCTGTCCTAATGATTAGGTAAATGGTTTTAGGTCGGAACTGGGTAATCGAATCAAGTCACAACTGTCCATTGGATGTGTATAAATAAATAAGCGTAGGGTTTGTAAATTACGTTTATTTGTTTTCTATCATTTACAATTTTCACCAAAAATTCAGGCATTTAGAATAATGAAAAGTTGATTTTAATATTAATTATTTATGCATTTAATTACAACGCTTAAGAGTTGTCTGAGAATCGACGCATCAACATCGATGCATCCATCTGTCGTTGTTTCATAGAAAATCAATTAATAGTTCAGAATAGTCCATCAGAATAGTTAATCTTAATTTACTTTTGTTTGAAATAGTAATAATTTGATAAATATGTAAATTTACTTAAGTTTATTATTTCTGTCTTAGACATCATCAGATCATCATCATCAGCCTATCTCTGTCCACTGCTGGACATAGGCTTCACCTATGGCACGTCACTAACACTCACTCCCTTTCGCTAAGGTCATCAGAGAATCTAATGCTTTCTATTCCTACTCATTGCAGCACTTTCTATGATAAGTCGTTTGCTGTCCAAGCTGTCAGACTCTGGAATGCGCTTCCTTTAGAGATAAAACAATCACAAACTATATATACATTCAAGGAACGCGTTAAGTCGTATTATCTTGGTTAGTTATATTACATACGTTTGTTATATACACTCCTAATAATATGTTATATATATGTATATCTATATATATATATATGTATTATTTAATATATTATGTATATGTATCAAAGTAATTATTATTATTTTCTTTTGTATTAATTTAGTATCCTTTAATAGCTTATGTCTTATTTACTAATACACTGTGCACCGCCGTATCTATTTACATATTTCTCCATCTAAATGTTGTCTGGAAGAGATCGCTTTCAGCGATAAGACCGCCTGTTGTTACACAATTATAATTAGTTGTTAAGTAATACTCTGTTTCTTTTTAATAAGGAGTTCAATAAAGTGTTTCTATCTATCTATCTCATTCTTCAGCTCTCTGTTTCCAGCCGCTGCCAGCCAACATGCGTATACGCTAGCTGGAGGGCGCCCTACACTACGTTTCACTCTCTAGACACTTCTCCACTCTAGAACACACTCGATTGGTAATGGAAAAACCTAGCTTGTTACGCAGTCAAAATACTGAAAGGCAATCCTTTTTTAAGAATTAAAATGCAATAAATTAATTACTCCTTGTTGCCGCCTATTACAGAGAAAAATGAAAAGTAGGAAGTAGTAGATGGCTAAAATAGGCGCAACGCGCAGTTTTATTCGTATTATGTGGGTACAGCAAGGTAAACAATTACCTAAGGTACATACATTAAGGTACGGCCACACCGCTGCGATCTGTGATCTGCGGGAGCGATCTAAGTACTTTTCAATTGTTTTCTGATCGTGTTTGGTGTGAACCAGCCGGTACAAGTACTACTACGCTATCTGATCGCCGCCTAGATAGCGAAAGCAGAACGCTGCGATGTGTCCGTACCTTAAGTATCATACCGTAACTCGTTAATAACACCTTTATTTTTATAATTTTCTAAACCTACAGTTAACTACTGTCACCTTTTCTTTAAGCTCTAACTGAAAACGCGGTGTAAAAACCACCAAGTTATTTTTCCAACAAAATTCCGAATGAAACTATTCGCAATGCTGCAGTCCCCTTAATTGGTGGTCAGAGTGAACAGGATATTGTGCGGTTGGACGGAAGCGGACGGAATCGAAATATTCGGACGGTAGAATGCCACGGCTGCCACTTCGTCGGGTGGTTTTGACAGCTCGGTTTTAGTGGTGATTGTTGCCTTCATATAATTCAATGGTTGCTGTTTTTATATTTACGCGTCGATGTGTACAATAAATAATTGAAGCTTTATTTTCAATTATAGTGTTTACTTTCTCTACTAATATCACGCCAATGAATTTTAACGAGTTTTTATTAGCTTTCCATATCAGTATGTATGTATGTTTTTTCATTAAATCTTGAATGCTAAACTATAACCACTTCTAACCAGTTTTGATCCCCCAGTAATGTCAAAAAAAATTAAACAATAAATATAAGGAGATACAACCAGACCTGTGGCTAACTGCAACTCTAATTCAAAGCTTTCTGTGACCACAAACACCCAATAGACGGAGATGCAGCAAAATAGCTATCTCGTCTTCATCATTATCAGTCTATACTAGGTCACTGATAATCCTCAGCTATTCTCCTTCAGCTTTCGTCAGGCACCACCAGTCAACGAAGATCAATGCTCTACCATGTCGGAGGGCGTCCTACGGTACGCTTGTTAAACCATTGGGACGGCTCTCTTTTATAGTCCAAAAAATAAAAACTGGCCAAGAGCAAGTCGGACTCGCACTCGTAGGGTTTTGTACAGCTACAGTATTTTATAAGATCGAGCAAAAAATACCACTATCATTTTTCGTCAGCAAAAAGTAATAGACATTTTATCGAAACAGAGTTGTGTGTCGCGTGCTTATTTCTTATAACGCCATCTAACGTCTAACGCTATCTAAGTGAATGTTAACACAAAGGTGTTAGGGATCGGCATTTCAATATAAAATATACAACAAAATACAACAAACAACATATACAACAAAATATATAAGCGTTCATAGATGGCGTTATATTGAAATGCCGAAAATAAACACGTTTCTTGCATGGGGACCCTCTATGATTTTAAACTTTATTCTGTTTTTAGTGTTTGTTGTTATAGCGGCAACAGAAATACATCATCTGTGATTTTAACCGTCTAACTATCACGGTTCATGAGATACCGCCTGGTAACAGACGGACAGACAGACAGACAGACAGACGGACAGCGGAGTCTTAGTAATAGGGTCCCGTTTTACCCTTTGAGTACGGATCCCTAAAAAGCGTACCTTAAAAATCACACCAAACCTCAAAATTATCAGCCCAATATGATTTGGATGAACACATCAGAAGCAAATGAATATTAACTTTATGTCTTTAACATAAAGCTCAACCGTAAAATAACGACAGCGTTCTCCGATTCAAAAGCAATGATTTGTTTTTACACGCCTATCAAATACTGAAGCCTGAAACGCTTATATAGGCTGCCAAGTTTTAGTGGCCATCACATCCATTGTAGGGATTCAAATTTTTATCTACGATCCTATAGGGCTGTGGTTTTAATGTATGTATGAGAATAGGGTAAAATACACAGGATCTCTTTAAGTATAATAGTATACAGTATTGTAGATGGTTTGGGATAGTTGCGTGGATTGCATTGGACTAAAATATTTTTTTCTGCCTTTCGTCCACAGCTGTGTTTTATTTCTAGACAAAGACGTCCAGAATGCATCATCACTTAACATCAGATGAGTAATTAAGTGCTTGCCTCTCGGGAGTAGAAAAAGAATTTAGTAAAAGTTCGACGTTCGCAATTTTTTTTTTGTTTGATAAGTGACTTAGTCGACAGTGTTTTTAGATTTTATTCAAGAAAAACCATTGAGCCGCTTTAAAACATGAACTATTCCAGTTGAAAAGGCTATAAGACCAACTGTCATAGGTCTGATAAATTTGAGATTCGGTGTTCTCTTACTTCATTTATATTGCAAGAACGTGGTTACCTTGACCTGATGCTGGGGCATCTCCTGGAATTTGTAGAATACTTTCGACTCCTCACTGACGTACAGCAGGCATTTGGTGTTTGAAATTATTTGAATGGTCTCAATGAAAAGATTATACACCAATCAGTTGGGACAGTTCAACATTTAAAATTAATGTACAAAATAAGAAAATGCTTTTCACAAATTGTTGCTATAGATGAGATTGTTTTCATATAAGATTAACCACAGAACAGATAACGGTGATAAAAGCTGTTTCAGTATAGTATACAATTTATATTGTTTATTCAGTCAAGTTGGAGTTAAGTTTAACACCAGTGTCCACGACAGAGCCTGATGCGTTATAACCTACGAGAATTAAAATTGAATTCTTTGTGTTTAATTTTTGTAAAATAGTCGGTTTAAGTGTTTTATAAAGGAGAACACGACTCGGCAAACGTAGTGTGCCCTCCAGCCAGATGGAGCGATGATATACGTAAGCTGGCTGTCAGTGGTTGGAACAAAAAGCTGAAGATCGAGCTCAGTGGCGTGACATAAGTGAGGCCTGTTTCTAGCAGTGGACAGAGATTGGCTGCTAATGAAAATGATGATAATGAGTCTGGATAAGGTTTTTACGAAAAATTTATAAAAACTGTAAATGCTTTTTGGGGATGAATTTTTTCAACATAATTGTTGGGTCAGCAACATCAGAAAATAAAAAATCTTAATAATAGGTAATATATTATTCAATATGAAGTGTTTGTGTGACACATGGTAGCCCTATTTTAGGGTCCATTTACACGTTCACGCCTCGTTTTGTCGTTGACGTTATGACGTTTTTTGTAGCTTTGCTTTATGTCACAGCCTTTGTTGAAAGCGGATTTGCTGAAAGCCCTGGGAATGTATAGGCACACAAGATTTTATTATGGGCTATTTTATAGTTACGCAATGTGTCAGTCATTGTGGTTGAGACTCTCTTGTATATCAAACTAGCTGGCCCGGCGAACTTCGTACCACCTAACAGACAATGAATGTCGTGTTACCTTTTAGATGAACTTAATTTAGGCTTTTATGAACGTAATAAATGAATACAAAAGAGATATTAAGTTAATAATATATTATGGCAATACAGATATAGAATAAAAGTTGGTAAAAATGGTTTTTGGAAATATATACACTTTTTTAAGTTGCTTGTAAGCATATATTTCTGAACGCACGCATATTTGACAATCAGTAAATATGTCAAACATTTATCATTACTGACAATATTTGACATTTTTAAAATCTACATGACTTGAATTCACAAAAACTTGAAGAATTATTACTTGACTTACTACTTGACACGGGCTAAATACACTAATAGTGTGGAGCCATAATTCTACCAAAAAAAAAACGCGATAATCCGAATATTGTAATGCTATCCACACATGGGAAGGATTTTTATACTTGACACTGGCAAAATACACTAATAGTGTGGAGCTATAATTATACAAAAAATAATACGGCGGGATAAACAATTGAACATCAAATAATCGGCAGTTTTTAAACCCAGGAACATTTTGGCAAAATATTATTTATTAATCAATTATTCATTGTTTTTAATACTTATTATCCTATTCCTGACAAAGACAATTCCAAAAATACAAAAATCATAAAAATTTGTCCAGCTGTTCTTGAGTTATAAGTGTAGTAACTAACACGAATTTATTTTATATATTTATAGATGTGTTATCGTGTTCTTTGGAGACTTTGCGGACGTAGACGCACTGCCGTGTCTTAATTGGCTAGTGTTTAATTTTTGAAGTGAAGCTTCTTTAGGCGAACTAGGGGTAAAATTTTATGGAAGTTACGAAGCGTCACGGTTCGAATGCAGCCAAAGTGACGTAAGCGTCATGTTAAATTTTATATTTATCATCATGATTATCAGCCGGTATCAATCCACTGCTGGACGTAGGTCTCCCCCAAGACACTGAGCCCGGTCTTTGGCTCTTTCTTTCCAGTCACTGCCCACCGCTTTGCGAATGTCGTCGCTCCACCTTGTCACAAGGCGTCCTACTCTCCGTTTGCCGATTCGCGGTCTCCACTCTAGAACCAGTCTGCCCCAACAGTTATCGGTCCTACGGCAGATATGACCAGCCCACTGCCACTTCAGTTTGCTAATCCGCTGAGCTATGTCGATCACTTTAGTTCTCTGGCGAATTACTTCGTTCCGGATTCGATCCCGCAAAGAAACACTGAGCATAGCTCTCTCCATAGCTCGCTGAGCGACTTTAAACTGGTGGATTAGTCGAACCGTGAGTGTCCACGTCTCGGCTCCGTATGTCATGACAGGTAGGACGCACTGATTAAAGACTTTTGTCTTTAGGCACTGTGGTATAAGCGACGAGAAGACTCGACGGAGTACTTATTTATAAACGCTTTCTATTGTAGAACGGCGTACCTACAAGGACGTATTTTCTATCATTCGGGCATTCATCCCGCTTATTTCAACAGATGTAGTTGTACAAAAATAATTAGCGATGTTGAGAAATAAATTAAATGAACTTCAAAGTTTCGCTTACTAACGCGTAGCTTTTTACGCACCCTTTTTATTAAGGTATCCAGACTTGGTCCTTTAGCCCAGATAGAGATGGCGGGATGAACTGGACTAACTATTCTTGGAATTGGACATAACGAGCAATAGACATTGATGTTTGAAAGAAGATGAGGGAAGTTTTTGCCTTGCAGTGGAAATAAATGAATGCTGAATTGATTGATTGATTTACAGTTTATACCAACGACCAAATCTATCTTCTTCTATCTATCTATACTATAATAAAACAGTAACTTAGCGAAAACTGTACATTGAATATTTTTTTAAAATTTAAATTAGAGGAAGCTATATGAACGCTATAGATGCCGAAAATATAATTTTTAAAATTTTTGTCTGTATGTATGTCCGTTTGAAAAATCATCACGCCGAAACTACTGGACGGATTTTGATGAAACTTAAAGTGAGCATAGCTTATGCTATGGAATAACTTTTAAAATATTGGTTATCCTGAAAAACATAAAGGTTTTGGTGGGACACGGGAAAAACAGGATATTTTTATGTAAATGTTATGCAATCTATTAGGTAAACACTTCTCAAATGATACTTAGATCAAATGTATGTATAACAGATATAAGATTTCATAAAAAGAAACAGGATACGGGAATCGTTCCTGGTTCCGTAATTTGACGTGCAGATTTACATTGTTATTCTTAAATTCGCCTTACTGTATATGTAAATGATGATTGGATCAGGTGGAACAGAGCTTGCTTTAAGAAGAAAAGGCTGTATGTAGGTTCGAATCTCAACACGTGAGGAATTTTGTCGAAAATGTAATGATTTTGTAGTTATTTGTTAGTTATTTTGCGCTTATTCTCAATCATTCGAAAACATATTCGGATTCAGAAGCTTCATTTTTAATTTTATTCTTTTTTTGATCCCTGAGCTGTTTTGCGCGGAAACCTTTCCAATAAATCACTGACTTTTTCTAATTGAAATATCAAAATTTACCGATCGGAGCATTGTGAATTGCAAAGATCCAAGTCGAAGTAAAGGCAGTTTCCGAATTCGAATTTGCTTTCGAATGATTGAGAATAACCTTGCTTATAGGCTTAGCGTTTGACTACTATCTCGCCTGGTGCTAAGCGATGATGTCATCGAAGACAGTGAATCCGCTAGGCCTAAAATGATCCTGAATACCGTAAGGATAAGCCGGCAGATGTTCTCCTAGATGGTAAAAAGCTATTTTATGTCAACAAGTCAGGCGGAACATCGATATAATGCTCCTACTACGTGTGGCAAAAGGTGGTTTGAGTTGTGACTCGCACGAACCAGCCATCAATCGAATAAAAGCATGTCGCTAATCGATTCGCTCTCAAGAAATAACATGAATAAAGTAATATATCTTTGAGAAAGATATTCGGATGATGGTGGCATACGCACTCTTTTTTAACCGACTTCAAAAAAAAGGAGGAGGTTTCTCAATTCGACCGTATATATATTTTTTTTATTTTTATGTTTGTTCGCGGATAACTTCGTGGTTTATGAACCGATTTTTATTATTCTTTTTTTGTTCGAAAGGAGATACCCTAAGTGTGGTACCATGTTAATTTTATTGAGGTCTGATAAGTATCTCCAGAGATATTGAGATAAACATTTCAAAATTGGTACTGAAAATGAATAGCGCGGCATTAAAGTTGGTTCTTTTTTAGTTTTTAAACGATATTACTACTACTACTTCATCGTTCTTCTGCCGATGATAGATTAAACACAGGCCTCATTATTGGAATATAAGCGAAAGGAAACTAGCGCCCAACCATCTTTGAGTAACTCAAAGCCAACTTTGTATGAGAGCTAAGCGAAGCTAAGTAAGATAACTGAAGTAGGTTTCCATTTGAAACAAGAGATGTAGTTGACGAATTGCTATGCAAGTCGATCGGATTAACGCTCCCCATACATGGGAACAGAAACTAAAAAAAAATTTTTTAATCAAACCTTTACGTGCGTTATGTTTTTGGATAGGGCGTTGAAAATGACAATGAGGTTTTTAAAACATTTTTTTAAAGTCATTCGTTTGAAAGTTTTACACTTCTAAAGTGATAAAATGTGTGTGTAAAAGGTGAAAAATCTAAAAAAAAATATCCTGTAGATCTCAATAAAACTTTTACCGAAAATTGGTTTGAAGTCAGTAGTTTTTGAGATATTATAGCACATTTTCCGAAACGCAAACATAAATTTGTTTTTCATAAAAACGTTTATGTTACGAAACCCTACGAGTGCGAGTGAAATGCACTTAGTCAGTTAAGACTTTCTATTGTTTAAGTTCACTCTCTTTAGATAAATACCCAAAAAACTTAAAACATGCTTTAGACAAAGCATTAAATGTCGGTTAAAATTGATCTAAAAACCACGCTATAGAATGCATTTTCATCGATATTTTAGCTTCCCTGAAACTTTCAGCTGGATAACTAATTGGAAAGATTTTGAAAGTCGTCAGATTACACCTGGAATGACCGACAGACAAACAAGAAAGTAACTTACTATTTCGTGATAAAAAATCATCATATTAATAATTTACTAAAAAAGAGTGTGTTAACTTTTATTATGAAGATGGTCAAAAATATATCTATGAATATTCTTCGTACTCTAATTTAAATCGGATACATTCAAATTCATTGAAACTGTCATTTAAAATTATATACATAATTATATTTCCATTTAGAATCCCTGATTAAATCAGTTAAATTTTAACGAATTGAAATGCAAGTATCTCCGTTCCGATAATTGTGAATTGCAAAGATCTAAATCGGGGGAAGTAGTTTCTTAATCCGATTTTTTTTCGAATGATTGTGAATAGCCCGGCTGAAATTGAAAGGTGCCTTTTATTAAAGGTTATATATGACCGTATTTAATAAGCCTCTCCCTGGTTGTCGAATTTATTGGAGTCGTCGTTGATGAGTTTTTCGATTCTGCTATCAATAGTTTTAAGCATCTACTTAGCTGGATTTTTTAATAACCGTCAACCATCGCTTTGATATAGATTAAACTGCCGTCCCGGGTGAAATATTGTCTTACTTTAGTCAAAACGCCAAGTGGCTGACTAAACTTTAAATTCAACTAGCGACCCGCCCCAGCTTCGCACATATGCCTGGGTAGAGCATATATGCCTGTATCTGTTTGCATTACTTTGTGGCGTCGAGTATGAATTAATGTTTACATAAAACCTTGACGAATTATAAACATAAACCTTCCTCATGAATCATTCTATCTATTGGTGAAAACCGCAAATTCTGTAGTTTATCGCAAACTGACAGACAGACGCGGCAGGGGACTTTGTTTTATATTATGTAGTGATATAAAAGTAAAATTAAGAGTTGATGCTTAATGTAGGTTAGTTGTCGTTATAGGTATATCTTTAAATATAGGATATCAAACGTTGGACCAGCGCTTCTCTATGAGGCTGGATTTTTGTGCGGCTTGATACATTATAACGACGTTGTTATCTACATACCAAAGTACAATATTTGCCAAATTTTCGTTGGACAATATATTATGTAATAGTATATGCTATTAAACATTGTTGAAGTATTATATTTAAAATACATTGTCATTAAAATTGTATCTACCAAACTGGGCAATGCAATAGTGCCCATATATTGATGGTTTGTGTGGATTATTTAAATTAAGACATGAATTGTTACATTAAAAAAAAATTACAGGGTAGCAGATATAACTTCTCTTGGCCTAATCATAATGTAGGGCATTGATTTTACCCTAAATGAGACGAATAAAAATTTAAGTGTAGCCACACTAACGTATATACCCTTATATAAAATACCCTTTTATTAGCGAAAAAAACCGGCCAAGTCGAGTTAGACTCGCCCACCAAGGCTTTCGTCGTAGATACCAATACCGTAGATACCAATTAAGCTAGACCTCTTAATTGTATGAGCACTCATATAACTTAGAGGCCTATCTCAATTGGCGTAAACTATGTATGTATGGGGACACCCTTTACTTTTCAACTTTTTTATTTTTTGGAATTCTTCCTTTATTTGTGCTGTAAGATGATTGCCAAATTACATAATTCTAGGTCAACGGGAAGTACCTATATGATAAAATAATAATAGATGTATAGAATAATAATAAATAATAGAATAGGGTGCTTCCGGGTTGACCTAGAATTGTCAATTTTTTAATGACTCAGGACCTAAATTTTTATACACCTAATAGGGACTATAGACCTTAATATTAAGTATACATTTCAGCTTGCTAGGTCCACCCGTTACTGAGAAAATCGGTGCTGACACACGGACAGACAGACAGACAGACGGACAAGAAAGTGATGTTATAAGGGTTCCTTTTTTTACCGTTTGAGGTACGGAAACCTAAAAAGAATTGACATTTAAAATAATTTGGTTATATGCTCATAATAAATAAACTTAAATCAAATCTATGTAGTATAAACAAACTTTAAATTCTACATTCAATGAGCATGGGTATTTTGACATTGAAATGTTGAAATTGTATGTTTAGTTAACTTGAATCTTAGCTCAACAGGCCTAAAGTAATAAGTCTAGGCTGGTCATGGCTACAGCCTAACTCTTTACTAGGTTTCCCTGTATAAAGACAGAAAGCGGAAGGTTGCGGAATAAAATTATTCATCAAAATTTTGATATTTAAGGTACGACCACACCGCGGCGTCCTGCATCCGCCTGCGCGTTCGCAATCTGATTTTCAATCGTTTTCTGATCGCCGTAGATATCGTTTGGTGTGAACCAGTCGGTACAAATACTACTGCGCTATCTGATCGCCGCCTAGATACCGCATGCAGGACGCCGCGTGTGGTAGTACCTTTACTGCAGTTAGAATATTTTATTGTATTCACACAGCAATGTTTAAAATGGAGATAGATATGGTAAAAAAAAGATTCCGTCGAATTGAGAACCTCCTCTTTTTTTGTGAAGTAGGTTAAAAAGTTTTAAATCCTGCCATAGCATCCTAGGTGACACGTTGTAACAGTCACACTAGTCTTTTAAAATGGCTCTACAATCTAACATTATGTCAGCATGCGACGGATTTGTTGGTAAAATCTTATTCCAGTGTACATTATAAGCTATAAACTTTATGGTCCCCTTCCTAGGGATGTAAACTTAAGGGACACAAAGACTTGAGTTCTTTACTTTTTTGTACGGAAATCCAATACTTCTACTTTACTATACCTGCCTTAGTCAGACAGGTTTAGTTCTATTGTAAATGTAATCCGCTTAGAAAGAAACTGAGCTCTCTCTCAAACAGTTTCTCGTGATCAAGTTAACGGAAACGGTAGGAAGATTAAAGTAGCTACTAAAGATTTAAAAAACCACACAATTTTTGAAAGAATTAATATTCTGAAGTAATAGACTTCAATCTCTCAAAGGATTAAAGTACGAAAATCTAGAAAGTTTGAAACCTAGATTTCTTTTTTTATGGTAAAAGGTAACAAGACAAACGCAACGCTCGCCTGATGGTAAGTGATTACGTCTACCTATTACAGATACAGTGGCATGCAAAAATCTGGTAGTCCAGAATTTTGCATATCACTGCACTGCGCCTTGAGACATAAAGATGTTAAGTCTCACAATGCCCTGTAATTTCACTGGACCTTTTAAGCTGGACTGGACTGGACAATTTTGTCACAACCTATGCATATTTTGACAAAGATGTAGAGCTTGTAAAGTTATAATATTTTCAAAAAGTCGCTTTATCAGTAAATAAGTATAATTATACATTAAAAATATTTAATTTCTTTTTATTTATAGGCAAACATAAATGATCAACCGTAATACTTTAAAACATGTAACTAAAGCCATGGGGTTTACTTGTTATGTGAATGGTTAGGTATATAAATATTGATAAACCACATCATCATCATACAACAAGAAAATCAGACCCAATATTGACCCAACATTGTCATAAAGTTGATGTAATATTTTCCCAAACGCCGAAATTGGGAATCACACGGTGACATTTACCGCCGCGGTATGCGCTATGGTACAATAATGGCGAATTTATGGCGTTTTTATGGCGCAAGTAATAAAACGAATAATCACGTCACGTCTAGGTAACTTATGAAAATCTCATGGGTGATAAATTGTTGGTAGAGAAGGCTGGGGGTAATTAAATGTCGCTGAAGTGTCTTAAGACCATAATTATGTTCGGAGGTTTAACATCTGGAATGAGTAATTGAAGATTAGCTCTTTAACTTAACATCAATAAATTGAAAACAATGAACATGCAATGAAACAAAAGAACTTTCAAATCAAATTCTGTATTTGCTAGAATCGAATCTTTATTATAATTAATTATATACGGTGCAAAACAAAGACGCTTCCCGCGGCCGCGTCTGTTCGTTTAGATCTTTGAAAATAAGCAACGAATTTTAATGCTGTTTTCATCAATAGATAGAGTAATTCAAGACGAATATTTATAACTACGATTAAACGCGGGCAAAGCCGTGGGGCGTTGCAAGTACAGTTGAAATGATCTTATTCATCAATTTATGTAGGTCAGTGTATTCAGCGTGCAGGAAGGTGCGCATTTTTTTTTCTAAATATGTATTCCTAACAATTTATGCAATGCTTCTAATACCTATCTAAAAGTAACATAGATAAAAATTCAATGAAAGCTCAGATAACGAACAATATTTGAGATAAACAAAACGCTTATGAACTTTGTCTGTCGCTCGTATGATTGTTTTTAATATGCTGCTTTGCTAAATTTGTAATGTATATTAAAGTGTCATAAAACACTCTAGTAACATTGAGATAGTCTCGTGGATTTTAGGAAAAATAAATCTACCGACAAATGGCGGTATAACCATTTCATAATTATGGCGTAGCTAAATACTACAGGCTGGTGACGAGCAGCAGCGTCACCGGTGCTATAAGCTACGTCCTGCAATCGCCAACCCACCTGCCCCGCGTGGCGATTAGGGCATATCCTTCCCAATGATGGAAATTCACAAAAGTCGAAGGTCGAGCTCAGTGGCGCATCTTGAGAGGGGCCTACTTCCAGCAGTAGACTGATACCGGCTGATGATGATGATGAAATCATCTTACTGACGACCTTCCCTTTACGATCTTTCCCTTGCGCTATAGAATGGATGTTTTTTAAATGCATAATTCTTTATAAATCGGCAACGCATTATCAGCGCCCATGGTGTTTCAACCCAAGTAACAAAATGTGGTACTATAAAAGTCCTGAAAACGTTTTAGAACGTGCTGATTAGTGTTCATGATCAGTACTATAATGGTGTTGTTAACGTTTACAGAACCGCAAAAAGGCCCTAGTTTTATCACCAATTTATTCTATAAACATTACATAAAAGCTCTCATGGTGATAAATCAGCTCTATAGTTTAAATTTAACAGTGTCAAGAAATGCTTTTTAGTTCTAAAAAAGTGCTGTCTGCAACGTTTATATCACAAATGTGCTCTATAAAAGTAACCAAAACATGTTTAAAGTGCTATTTATTGTACCGTAAATGAGTCCAGTGAACTTTTTTAACACACTTCACATGTCGTGTCATCTTGAGTGTTTCCCAAAAAAACAAGACATATCGGCAAGTTATGCTTTATGTCATTTGCCATAGTTGCTTAACGTAATATGTAATAAAAAGAACACATTCATAGACCGTAACTCTGCCATGATATGCACTTGCGAAAATAATTGTATCGATAAAATCATTATACTGATTTCAAATTAGACAATGCGCCTTCAAAATTTTCGTGTTTTAATTAAATCTTAATAAATAAAATAAAGACTTGTCCCGACTATGGCTGCTATAGTACACATTGGCTCCAACCGTGCTGCTAATGTGCTATCATGGCAGAAAACAACTGCCATATTTTTTATATTTAGGGTTCCGTTGGCCGGTGATGGGAATCGCAAGAGATAAGACCTAAGCTCAAGGGTGGAAGCGTTAAAAGCATAAAACCGCTAGAAGAGTTTAGTGAAAGTGCAGCACACACATATTTTCGTTTATTCATCTCTTTACATATGCCGCTTTTTCAATTTGTTGTCTTGAATTTTGACCTCGCAGGGATCATCTAACTAAGGTCATTAATAGGTTTCTTTAATCTTATGATGAAATAGTTCACCGTCACATGTCCTTGTAAGCAGATCTACATCTCTACTATTTACATCCATCTACTACTACTACTGGCTTGAGAAAAAGGAACATTATTGCTACAGCCCTGTTGTTACAAAACAAATATTTTATGCAGAACCATGTGTTATATTTATGAAAAACCAGTGATATAATTGATACTGAAAAGCTACTATAGATCAAATTAGTCCATTAATTATTAGTTATAGTACTTTTATATCATGCTCTAGTTTTGTAGCAGTAACTCAAATTTCACTTTTAGAGCTATTTATAATTTAAGTTTTTAGCAACTGCACAAGGAGTCGCTATGGTACTATTTAGTACTATAGAAAAGTATTCATGACTTTTAGAGAAATAGCTCTATAGCGATGTTGAGGGAGCTTTTAAGTAGCTAAAAGGTTACATAATGGTTCTGCAAGGTACTTTAATAGTGCAAATTTATCATGTAACAGTGGTTAAGATACTGCTACAATACTAGTACTATAAGAGTTATTTTGACGCATTATTAGTGCAAAATAGATACATAAAAGTGTCAGTAAGGATGTTTATAGGACTAAATAGTAACCTAATCGCTTTTGCATAGCTTTTACAGTACAATACTATAAAGATTTTTTGCATGGTCTTGTAAGCGTTCTAAGAGCTAAATTATAGAAAATAAATGCTCTTTAATCTTACAGAACCAAAAAGCTTTGCTAAAAACCTTTATAGTACAAGCAGTCACAATGTTTACCATTATAGGCCTACTATATCACTCTTTGGTGATAAAATGCTTTGGTTATAGAAGCTCTTGTTACTTAGGAAATAATAATAGGCGACGGCGACTGCTTAACATCAAGCGGGCCGTCAGCTTTTTTGCCAACTATTACAGAGTCATTTATTTTGATAACATTCGTTACAGTTCTTAAATGTAAATTCAGTCATACAGTATTGTAAAAATACTGAATACAATGTAAAAAATAAATAAATCAAATACATCAATTAAAAATTATTTGAACAAATCATCGAATATTGCCCCCTCAACAAGCCACTGTTTAACTTTAGTTTTAAAACAATTCATTGAGGTGGTGGTAGAAATATCATTTGGCAACCGATTGTAGACAGTAGGAGCCATTACATGGACTTGTCTAGACATTTTTTCCAGTCGGCGCGAAACCGCTCGTAGTCGGTTTGGATATTGCGTACTGTGGTCGTGATTTTCTCCGAAACGAGAGTACTCCGCTAGGTGTTCCCTGGCGTAAAGAGCAGCCTGGAGTACCACCATAGATGGAACGGAACATATAATATGGGGTTGTCTGAAAAAGGTTGTTTTATGCAATACTTAACTTACAAAACTTATTGCTCGGTAAGTTCCATATTACAATAACACTTTTGTGTGTTCAAATCTCAAATTTTAAAGGAAATACAAGATGTACTATTTTACTAAAGACATCATCATCATCATCATTAGCAGCCTATTTCCGTTCACTATTAGACATAGGCCTCTCCTACTGCCCAACATTCTTATACTTAAACTAAATATTAGTAAAAATGATTTATTTGTAAAGTAAATATTAGAAAAGGTGCAACATTAACCCACTAATTGCCCATAAATTCACTACTATATTCTCATTGGTTATTCTAATGACATAATTTGGCTGGAATCCAAACCACCTACAATCCTACCATCCATACAATAAGCTCAAATAAACCAATTCAATAGGCATAAGTTTCTTTTCGTAACAAATGAATTATGTAGAAGTTAAGTACTAGTCTTGCATCAAACAAAAGAAATATAATTTTTACATATAACTAGCTGACCCGGCAAACGTTGTTTTGCCATATACATAAATGGCTATTAAAAAATAAGGGTTGATCGTAGAAGGGTGAAAATTGAGGATTGTATGTATTTTTGTATGTTGTATCATAAAAAAATAGAAATTAAAAATTTTGTCTAAAAAATAAAATAAAAAATTTAGGGGTGGACTACCCCTAACATTTAGGGGGATGAAAAATAGATGTTGGCCGATTCTCATAGATACCGGATAAGCACAAAAAATTTCATCAAAATCGGTCAAGCCGTTTCGGAGGAGTATGGCAACGAAAACTGTAACACGAGAATTTTATATATTAGATATAATTTAAAAACAAAGAAAAAACTATTTCAAATGCCGCGTAGTGATTTTCAGTAGCAAGTTCAAAGTATCTTTTTTAATATCTCTGAAGATACTACACAATAAGATCGTTTAAAAAACTAAAAATAACCGACTGCAATGCCGCGCTATTCATTTTCAGTACCAATTTTGAGGTGTTTATCTCCATATCTCTGGAGATACGTCTTATCAAACCTCGATAAAATTACCATGGTACCACACTTGGGATATTTCCTTTCCACCAAAAAAAGAATAATCAAAATTGGTTCATAAACGACGAAGTTATCCGCGAACAAACCTTAAAAAAATGTTTTTAAGTCGGTTAAAAAGGGACCTCTCAAAATAATCATCAAAATAAAAAATAAAGGTTGGCTTTTAAGCAAGAATTCTCCAGGTTCATATCCTAGCATGGTTGTTCATCTATAGGTGGCAGGAGCATTATTATATAGATATTCCACCTGACTTGCTTCCAAAAAGTAGCTTATCACCATCAAGGAGCAAATCTCCCGACCTTACGGTGTTCCGGCCACACACAGCCCTTGAGCGTCAGAGTATTCTTTATTATTATTAGTAAATAGGCCTGACTCGTTCACGAACTTTGACTACATAATCACTTTCCACTATCTCAAGTGGTCAAACGCTAGCTAGCCTATATGATGTTAAAAATATAAAATAAATTTGTACCCTTAAAATATAAATACATAATATATAGTACAGTATGACTATAGATTAATTATAACTTAGTATAATTACAGATGTCTGTGAGTAAAACACACAAAAGATACAATTTGTCGACAACTAAAATGTTTGAAAATATTTGTCACAATATGGTCGTCGGTATTTAACACACACCCTGATTCTCATTCATTCGAAAGCATATTCGGAGACGCGGGAAACGGAAACTGCCTCTCCTTCGACTCAGATCTTTGCAATTCACAATGTTCTAATCCGCAACTTTTGATATTTCAACTCGAAAAATCTGTGATTTTAATCGGAAAGGTTTGCGCGAGCAAATAGCCCACGGAATAACAAATATTCGAAATTCAAAATGACGTTTTCGAATGATTGAGAATCAGGGGGCAGAACCACATACAGAGCGTTCAGCGACGACATGTGACGTCACATAATCCATTCTTTATCTCGACAGTGCAGCGTTGAATAGATATTATGGAAGCAGACCAGTCTAAATACTGTCAGCTGTTCGCAAATTATTTAAGGTGAGCGACAACTTGTGTATTATAAATAAATAATTTATAAAACGCTTAGTAATAGGTGATATAGTGGTGCAATGTTATATGATACAAAAAAAAATCAAAAAAACTAAAGAACCGACGCCACAAACCGCGCGACTTGTTTAGTGGTGAGTTTGAGGTGTTAATCTGTATAATATATCACATGAGATAATTACAGAACTCGATACATATTGAAAAAAAAACCTCAGGTAATATTATTTTACTACAAAAAATAATCAAATAGATTTATGATTATGATTATTAAATTTCTTGATGTGTTACCCACTTTATATTTTTGCAAATTGTTACACACAATCCAAAATTTCATCCTACCGACGGGACTAATTTCATCGTAACAAAAGTATCGGACCGTGGCTTAATTTGCAGAGCACCTGGATTATGTATGATAAAATTTTGGATTGTGTGTAACAGTTTGTAAAAAATAATCAGTTTCAAATTGGCGGAGAAACTGTTTTAAGACCATATTCTTATAATGATTTTTTTTCTAGATGATGAATTTATGTGATCAACTTTATAGGTATGTCCTATTTTCATTTACTTCAACGATATTGTAAGAACATGGTAGCATTGACTTGAAGCTGGGGCATTTTCTGGAATCTGCAGAAGACTCTACTCTACGCGAACTTGCAGCAGAGACGTTGTATTTGGGCTCATTTGAATGGTCACAATGAACAGATTATAAATAGATCAGTGGGGGGTGGTTTTATTTTTAATTGAGGTATAATTATTTTTAAAAAACATTGCTTATAATGTAGTGGTGAAATGTTGTATATATAATATTATATGTTCTGATATGCGAAATAACTCAAATTGATAAAAAAAAAATCAAGAAGCTTAAAAATTAATAGCAACGTTACCAACCGGCATCCATTTATAAATCTTAACCATCCAGGAAGTCAAATACTATCACACCCACAGAACATATGACCAAAATTGGTAGTTATCGTGAGTTTGAATCATGATTATATTCAGTACTGTTTGTTGTTGACTGTCTCGACCTAGGCTTGTATCGAGCAAAAGTGCATCGGACATGCATGAAACCTCGGTTAAAGGCCTAGTTATTAACTGTTCGGTATACCACCAGTTTACTCATTTATGTAATAAGCTAACAGATCAACTTAATCAAAAAGTGTCCTTGAAAAGCAACCTTATACAGCATACATAATACTGAGTTACTTACTTACACAAATCGCTAGCCAAAATCTTTTGGCAACCGCTACACTTCGTAAATAATAGACAGAGCCGACATATTACCTACTAAATATTATATCAGTGAATATATTTAAGCAAATGTACAAAAGTACTAAGATCAAATACGCCTCACATTAGAAATATATATATATATATATTTTTTTTTTTTATTTAGCCTGTTTTGTCCCACTGCAAGGCAAAGGCCTCCCTTCCCTCCTTCCACACATCACGGTCTATTGCTTGTTGGGTCCAGGTGTTAGCATAGCCATCCAGCTCGTCCCGCCATCTCCGTCTGGGTCTACCACGTCGTCGTCTAACGTTCTGTGGAACCCACTCTGTAGAGGGTTTGGCCCACAGATTGACCGACATGCGGCATATATGTCCGGCCCAGTTCCATTTCAGTTTGGCGGCTTTATAACCAACGTCAACAATTTGAGTTTTAGAACGCAGTATATTATTTCTGATGCAGTCTGAAAGTTTGACTCCTAATATACTGCGCTCCATAGCTCGCTGACAGACTCCGAGTGCGGATTTTTGATGTTCTGCCAAAGACCAAGTCTGGGTACCGTAGGTTAGGACGGGGAAAAAATATAATAGGTAAATATTTCTCTCCAAAAAATTGTTAAGTCTTCCTCGTAGAGCTTCGTAGACCGTCTACGTTATATCATACTATTGTTTATTCTGTGGTAAACATCACTTAAGAATGTTATGTAAGTACATTCAAAATCTACGTAATTGCTAATTAACTGTAACATCACAGATGTAATTATAATTATAATTATAAAAAAATTATAATATTTATAATATATATTTTTTTATAATATAATAAAATATATAATAAAATTATAATAAATATAAAAAAAATATAAAAAAATATTAAAAAAAAAAAAAAAAAATTGGCTTTCAGTCTATATTCGAAATTTCAGTCTATATTTGGAAAAGTTAATTTGTTTGCAAGTGAAATATAATTAAACTCAAATAAGTATCTAATATAATATAGTATAGTATAGTATAATATAGTAAATATAGTAGCTTCATGGATATCTTACTAATCTCAGGGCCTATTTTGCTGGTTGTTGACAACCCTAGTAGAAACTATTCTGACATATTATTGACAACTTTTACATGGTGTCATAATGTCAAGTAGCTGTCTGGATCTTTATCAGGCGAAATTGGCAGGTGAAATTGGCCCTTAGTCTATGTAAGAAGTACACTTATCAATTTTAAATATTTTATATAGATATAAAATGTTTAAATTGATAAGTGAACCTATTTTGTCGATTCAAAATTGTGTGCTTTCGAAATTACGTTACTTTAGCCAAGGATCCAAAACAAATGAATATAGCATCCATAAGCAATTACTCAAACGATTCATATATTATGCACATAGTCCAGCTTATCACCTCAACTGACTGGGGAATTCTTCGATTGCTGAATTATTCATACAAGTGCACTTATTGCATTCAATGCCATTGTTCTAGCCAAGAGGGGTTTAAGCTGGTTCGAACTGGTTTATATGGGTTTTAAAAATTCTAGTCTGGATTTACTTTTGAACTAATTTACTTAGATCTCGATAGAATTAGTGCAACGTGCGTTAAAATTTAGTTCTCTAGTCTACTTTAGTCTACTTATAGTTACTGCCTAGTTTTTAACCAATTATGGTTTATTTTCTTTTTTAGAGTTTTTTCTTATTACTAAATATTTCATTAATAAATAAATAATATATATTTGGTTAAAATTGTCATGAGGGTAACACAAATAAATTATTATAAACTGCTTTACACTTACGTGTTAAGGTATTGAAATTCCCGTTGCGTGAGGGACATGCAATAGGCATGGCCTGACTCCTGTGTCCTAAACGGGTCAGAATAATTTTGGTAGTGTAAAGACGGTTCAAATTACCTTTCGTATTTTTGATATGAACAACTTTTTTCCAAATACCAATTTGCTCGCGCATATGCAGGTAGTATTGTGTCAAGCTCAGACAACTCTTTTGACTTGCTTCCACACCCTCTAGGTGGATAGGTCTCGCGGCTTATATTGTGCATCAATATATCAGTCATTATTGTCTTAAAATTGCAAAAATGTATAATAGTCAACAGTATCCATATCAGGTTTGTATGTATTATAGGATAGTAAACACAAATATACATTTTAAGCGATTTTATATGTGATAAAAATATGCTTACGATTTCACCGCCGCGCGTGTCTGTTTATGTGGTTCGTTGAAATGTTTTATTCTTATCTCTAAAATTCACTATTGTATCTTGGTTGAATGTCGGTTTATAATTGCCAGAGATACATAAAGAAAAAAGAGAGACGAACAATATTTTCCCAAATTGAGTGTGTACAAACCTCCTTTTCTCGTATCGAGTATTTTAGATTTTTTTTCAATAAATGATGTTAAGAAGACCCAGTAACAAGTAAAATTTTAAAAAACCTTTTTAAACACAAGCTTTTACATAACCTAGGACCAGAGTAAGTTAAAACAAATCCAACGAGCCCAAACATGACGGGTATAACATATGCAGTTTAGGAGTTCCTTTGACCACCTTCCAGCTCCATCATCAGATCAGCACCATGTCATCATATTATTGCATTGTAACGCGATTTACACATGTATGCAAAGTTTCAGCTCAATCGAACCCCTAGAAGTCGCTCTGAAATCAATTGCAAGATTTGTGACGGACAAATAAATTCGCCGTGAAGTAGAGATAAAGCTAGTAAAAAGGTAGTTAACTGCTTGCTTCAAATTAGTGTGGCACTCACGTTTAGAGTAGAGGCGTGATTTGGCTTACCAGTTTAACTTGAGCTTTATTTTAACTAGAACAAAGTACCTAGGGAGTAATTTTTTCTGGAATTTAAAAACATATTTAGTATTGTATGGACGAAATAAACTTCACAAGAAAGATGCTCGCAGAGACATCATCTCCCTATAATTTCTGGGTCACAGTAAAGGCATCGGCTTTAAAGGCGTTTGATTTGTATCTTTCCTGGTGGTAAGCGATGATGTGGTGAGGAATTGTGAATAAGCTAGGCCTAGAATTTCCACGTAATACGTTTTATACACGTTATATTGACATTTTGAATTAACGCCGCTAGCCCCAGCATAACAGAAATTGTTGCTCGAAATATAATAATTTTGCTTGTCACTGCACTGAGTTTTTTAAAAAATATATCTATGTATAAAGTGAGTCGTAGTAGTAATTAGTCGATATTCTCAATGCTGCCGCATTATAAAGTTTCGCTTATATTACATAAAATGTTAGGAAAAAAATATTTT
Source organism: Cabera pusaria (assembly GCA_954871355.1). Classification (NCBI taxonomy): domain Eukaryota; kingdom Metazoa; phylum Arthropoda; class Insecta; order Lepidoptera; family Geometridae; genus Cabera; species Cabera pusaria. The sequence goes on from OX940887.1 coordinate 26,153,266, forward strand.
GGCCTTCATCCAGATAAAACGCGTTCTTTTTTATACAAATTTTTTTGGGTTATAACATTGAACACAACTTGATGGTGCTGGTATTTATCTCAATGGCAAAAAAAAGTAACAATAACTGCCTATAAAAAGCGTCTATTTTCTTTATTCCAAAGACCGCACTATAAAATAATACTGGCCAAGTGCGAGTCAGCATCGCGTCTCTTACTGCACACTTAGGGAGGGTTCCGTACAATACGAAACATAACAGAGTTTCAATCTCATATATTTGATTAATTGATACTACCAAGAATATTTGGTTTGCTCGCGATCTAGAAAGACGGGGCTCGTTTACTAGCGCCATCTATGTCATTTTGCCGAAACTAATTAGATAGATGGCGTTAAAAAACACGTTTTTTGTATGGGGACTCCCTTTAATTTTTAACTTCATTTTGTTTTTAGTATTTGTTGTTCTAGCGGCAACAGAAATACACCATCTGTGAAAATGTCAACTGTCTTACTATCACGGTTAATGAGCTATAGCCTGGTGACAGACGGACAGACAGACAAACAGACAGACAGATAGATAGACAGACAGACAGACAGACAGACGGACAGCGGAGTCTTAGTAATAGGGTCCCGTTTTATCCTTTGGGTACGGAACCCTAAAAATGTGTGTGTACTTATGTACGCACGTAAGTACCTCTAGCTAAAAGTGCGTACAGACTATATAACTGTGCTATATAACATGTTTATACCGATAATGTGGGCACAGAATGTAATATGACATTTTATAATAATGTTATTATAATGTACAACAATGTTATATTAGTCACGTATACTCACTAGCTCTGAAGAATGGTTATATAACATTGTTATTCTAATGTGCACAGTATTGTTTTATGTTGAAATCTTGTAAAGGTACAAGGTAACAAAATGTGGACGTGTTATAAAACACAAGTTGTATAACATGTTACATAGTCTGTACGCATCTTTAGAAGTTTAGCCATCTCCTTTACGTTTACGCCAACGAGGATCTCGAAACGAAACTAAACAAATAATATTTTAGAAAACCTTTTTAAACACAAGCTTTAACATAACCTAGGACCAGAGTAAGTTAAGACAAATCAAACGAGCCCAAACACGACGGGTATAACATGTGTAGTTTAGGCGTTCCTTTGGCCACCTTCCAGCTCCATCATCAGATCAGCACCATGTCATCATAATATTGCATTGTCACGCGATTTACACATGTATGCAAAATTGCAGCTCAATCGAACCTCTGGAAGTCGCTCTAAAATCAATCGCAAGATTTGTGACGGACAAATTCGCCGTGAAGTAGAGATGAAACTTGTAAAAAACATTAAATTAAAAAATCAAAAAACCCGACTGCGCAAAAAGTGAAGTGTTAAAAAACGAACTGAAAAGAAAAAAACAAGTAAGTCTAGTAGTTTAGACTTCTGTTTAGGGATATCAAAAAACTACTCGGCCTACGCGTTTGGTCTCTAGTGTGCCACAAAGGAACAAACATACATATAAACATACATATATAGACTGATAAACACATTACCTCTCCTTTGCGTCGCGCAGTCGGGTAAAAATAGGCGACTTGAAAAGCTGCGCTTGTAATTTTCAGTGCCAAATTTGAGGTATTTATCCTTATATCTCTGGAGATACTTATCAGATATCCACTTTACAAAATTTAAATTATATTGGTCTTACGAACAAAAAACAATTTAGTCTATATGTATATGTGACGGAGTTAACCGCATTTTAGAATGCGCTAAAGTATAATTATAGCTTATAGCCACAGAAATATTAACAATTATTATAAATATTTTTGTGCGTAGAGCCTACCTAGAGCATATAGTTTATAGCACAACAATGTCGCTCAGTATACATTTATTTAGAGCACGATCACACTTAGCAAAAGTAATTATGAGCCGGTTTGCTTGTAATTTGCTTAACATGCCGTATTATAAAGCGGAATAGTATAGCGTAGCGTAGTCTGAAATGCGCTTTATACCTGAGCACACACAAAAAATATAGACATCCAAATTAGGAATATTCCCCTTTTTTAATTTGGTTAAAAATAATAATGTAATCAATAAGATCACAATATCTTCCAAATCACTTCTCACTAACTGTAAGTGATTTGGCTAGATTAGTTCAATAAATAAAAAAGATCTGAATTTGGCTTCGTTGCAAGTAGCGCATTTGCAACCATCACGTACGAAGCATATAAAAAGAGCTTACTAGATGAAACTCAAGTTTTACAATATTTCAACTGAATTATTTTTTAGGGGACAATGACTCGAACACGTCGCAACACTCAGCATAGTCAGTTTTTTCACAGATGCGTACAGACCACAATCTTCTTAAAATTTGAATTAATTTTTTGGAAATTGTTAAACGAAGTTTTTGATTATGGTATATGATAACAGGGCATACTCGACGCTCGCCTGATGGAAAGCAATGACGTTTACCTATTACAGATACAGCGGAATGCTATGTTCTAGATAGCTAGAACTTTACACGTCACTACACTGCGCCTGTTATCCGAAAACAAAGAATTCTTAACTCTCACATGCCCTGTTATTTCACTGGACACTTTGCCATCTAACCAAAAAAACAATCTTATTTCATGGCTGAATTGATTGACAAATTAGTGGTTCCGCCCCAGGTGGACTAGCAGATGTCCTACCTACCACTACAAGAAGTTTATACAATTAGACCGTTTATAACGCATAAACATACATGTAAGCATACAAGGTGACAAATGATGATGGTTTAAGTCAAAGAACATTTTTACTCCGGATATACGGATACCACATGATCACTATCTCAGCTGATGTAAAGAGACGATACAAGTCTAAAATGGTATGGAGGTGAAGGAGGGTAATAAAAGTTGAAATGGTATGGAGGTGGTACGACACTGTCTTGTGTCCACCTGGCCAGCTACCACCCTTAAGTTAGAAAATCTGTCGCCAAACATCTAATGTGTTCCGGCAGCTATCCTTGAGAGCTATTTCCCATTCTAGGCCTAGCGTACTACCATCCTCAACTGCATCATCACTTACCAACAGGTGAGATAGTGGACAAATGCCAAACTATATGATTTAAAACAAAATTGACTAGCACGAAGCATCACGCTGGAATCGGCGACGTCGTACGACGTAAGAGAGATCTATGTCCAGCAATGGAGATCTCTCTTAATGCTCGGTACTGAACTCGATCTTCAGCTCTACGCATCAAATGACTGCCAGCTACCAGCGACGTAATTGTAGTAAAAATGTTATGCTGAGAGTGCATTCATGCCATAAAATAATATTTTTGCTAAATATTATTGTATTATCAATTAATACCAGTACTCGTACCTAGTATACTTTTTTGCCTTGAACTTACAGTACGATAATAAGAAAATACAAATGCCTCATTTATAACAAGAATAATATTCTCATGTACCAGCGATATGATTCTAAGCTTCATGCCAAACAATAATGTATACACTTTATTACATATACGCATTATAATATTGTAAGTGTGTATGTGTGTGTGTGTATCTACGATTGAAGCCATGTCCTTGACATTCCCTCGAGGATGTGATCAGAATCCTTATGGCAAATGAGCAGCAATATGTAAGCAAAGCAAATCTCATTATTGAAACATATATTTTAGGTCGACTCTCATTCTTGAATGAGGCAATATCTAAAGTTCGAATTTCAAAAGAAAGGTTATTGAATTCATTCTTGGTGGATTTTTCCTGTTCACGGATGAACATTTGTAAATAAGTCTAATAAGGTGGTGTAGCTGAATAATTTAATTTGTGACGGATTATTGATTTTTATTCAAAAGTTGTATCGGTATATAAATCACAGTATTTACTCTATATTGAAGAATTTGCAAGTCCGTATCAAATATTTTTGAATGTAACATGATGATAGAATGTTATTTCAAAATAACAAATGTACCTATACAAATATAATTATTATGTATTAACAAAATGTTGCATCTCTGTAAGGTGAAAAGTATTTCGGTTGGTGAAGAGGCAGCGCGAGCATCTGCTTTATAGAGTATGTATTATGTACTTATTCGACAAAGAGTTGCCACTCAAGAAGGTTATATTGTCCGATATTCTATTCTATTTTAACGCGAGCCTAGAAAAATAAACAGATATTATTGGTTTAATATATATTTCATTTCGCGCCGCGCCGTTCAGCATCCTCGAACAGCTCTGTTGGATGCGTACGCTCAAACAGAGATGTCGCCACAAGTACATTAAAATTCGTAGCAGCTACGTTGTCTCGTAGATCGTAGCAGAATCGTAGACTCGTTTTGGCAGGCGCCGCGAATGCAGGAAAATCTACCTATGATTAAATAAACATTATGTGTATTTGTAGATGTAAAATATATTTTACTAGTGACCCGAGCCGTCTCCGCACGGGTAGAGAATATATGCCTATATTTTTTTGCATCAGCTTGTTATTGAGTCGTCGAGTATGAATTTTAACATCTTCAACAATCATCGTCATTCTTCAACCAATTTACACAAAATCTTAACAAATTATACACATAAACCTTTCAAATGAATCACTGATTCTATTGTTGAAAAACGAATGAAAAACCATTTACCAAGTAGCTTTTGAGTTTATCGCGAACAGACATACAGATAGATGCGGCAGGGTAAGTTTTTAACCGACTTTAGAAAAAAGGAGGAGGTTCTTAATTCGACTTTTTTTTAAGCTTAATACCTCAGAACTCTGTGAAATCTTAACCGATTTGGAAAAATCTTTTTTTGTTTGAGAGACTATGCTTTCCGTTTGGTCTCATTCATATTTTATCGAGATCTGATAATAATATCTGGAGATATAGAGATAAATAAATATGGACAAATTTGATACCACGATGACATAATTATGGCTAGTGAATATTTTCACTATTGCGGCATGTGTAGTTGGTTTTTTCGTTTTGTACGATCATAAATTATATTAATTGTTAAACACAATCCAAAATTTCATCGTACCGACGGGACTCGAACCCGCACCCCCCGGATTACACGTCCAGGTGCTCTGCCAATTAAGCCACGGTTCGATACATCGATACGACGAAATTAGTGGATTGCATTTTGTTAACCCAATTATGCATTGGTGCAAGTGTGAGGCACTTCAAAGAAACATAATATTTGATAAATTATATTATATGTAGTGACTATCACCAAGCATACATACCTACAATATGCTAAAATTTTGCACAATTAGATACTACTGGTTGAAACTATATAAAAAAATCGATAGGATATACTAGTTTTTTCGTTTAAAAATTTTGATGAAAAAACAAACAACTAAAATTAAATAACGTAACGTACGATACCTTTCCAGAAAGACCAATACCAAAACATAAATAACCCAGTTCTCACTTCGAACAAAAGCCTACGGTCCATTTGACCCCAGGAATTTTGGAGAAAATAGCTTTGGTCCATTCTTCCCAGGAGAGCTGTAAAACTCGGCCAAATGCGTGTCCAAAAATAATAATAAAAATGAAAAGGTACAATGTGCCTGTCATACTGAATGAAGTTCGTTGGTGTCCCATAGGGCTTAGATATTCGGGTTTAGAGGGCTTTAAATTATGTGTGCTTTTGTTTCACTTGTTTTCTATAGAAATAAATAAAATGTTTTCCTAGAGGTGATCTTTGCTTCGTATAGATTTAATTATGGATTTAAAAACGGGAATTTAACGTGACTTACGCGATGTCGATATAGCGATCGACATATTTTTTCCGGATGAGGCCGAAACGTATGTCAATCGCAATATCGACATCGCGTAAGTCACGTTAAATTCCTGTTTTTAAAACCATAAGTTTAAAATTAACATAATAAAAGATCTTCGCTTCATTGATTTCGATAGCAGTATTTTTAACAGAGATTGATAACTACTTTAATTGAGTATTATAAACTTGAATTACTCATTATTTACTTATCACAAAAAATTCTCAAAATTTATTGCAGTACTTTTAATCATGATCACAGTAAATAAAAACCACAAACATGTGTTTTGATCTGTTTAATAAAGTATTTATTGTGCTATTATCTCATTCAGATCAGCAATTATTTTGATAAAGTAAATCTACAAAAATGTTAAAGCCAATAACCGTTGAAATCGGTGTGTTTGTTGTTGAGACCACGGCTCGGCAAACAAAAAATTGTACGGCGCCTTCCAGCTAGATGGAGTGATAATATGCGCAAGCTGGCTAGCAGCGGTTGTAAACTAAGAGCTGAAGGTCTCAGATCTCAGTGGCGTGCCATAGGCAACGCCTATGTCCAACAGTGCACAGCGATAGGCTGACGATGATGATAGTGATGAAATCTGCCATGATGTTGAGCATAGCTAAACCTCGATCAGAAAGAATGACGTCACGTTAGAGAAAGAATAACCAAATAAGTATCAGAACGTGTTTAACACCTGATTTAATCGAACGTGACGATTCATCGGATACTCCTGGCACTTTGAAATGTTGGGTGTGAATTTTGAACATAAAAATAAATTGGTTGTGTTTATACTATCTATATGCTTCACTATAGTTGGCAAAACATATATTTGTTGTAATAAATATATATTTTCGAACATAATAAGTACTTATTTTAAATTTGTCATTATGGTTATTGTCAGCATTTTAGTAGTGAATGTTGTAGCAAGTCCATCGTGATGAAAATGCCTTACTAGCCCGCACCCTATATCAATAAGAACAATAAGAATAACGATGACATTATTGACAGTGTTTTGCTAGATTTGTTGTTTTTTGGTGCATATATATTTATCCCAATGACTCAAAGAGACAGGTTATTATATACAGCACAAAAGCCAAAAAAAGTCTCTAAATACCATTCATATAAATTATGAATTATTCTTTTTTTTCATGGAAGCACTATTTATACTTATAACTATCAAATGTAGATATAGAAGAAAATAAAGTAACCGTGTAGAGAGAGGCCGCCGTAGTCGCCAAGTCTATCTCCGTAGCACTGCTACAGCCAACTTCGTAGCGCCGCCGTTACAAAATAACGGCTCGTAGTGGGAGGCTTTGCGGCCACGGGAAAATGTACTAGGAAAGCATAAGCTTCGTAGAGGCTGAACGAAACGCTATAACCAAGGAAACCCGTGTGCAAGGCGTAAAAAGCCCGACGTAGGGAAAGCGGAAGTAGGATAACGGGGTTCTAATTCGTGGCTATCGGCTGTAGGATTTCTGGAAATCCCGATTAGAGCGGAAAATGTCTACTCATAACCAGGCGAACAGAAATGTATGAGAGCTCCACATACCTTTGAAAGAGGGGTAGATAAGAAGGGGCGTACATAGGCGGAGCATATTCCCGCATGCGCATTTAGATGCAAGTAACTTGAAAAGTTAGATTTGTTGGTGTTCTAAACTATTCTTTGTTAGTCGAATATATTTCCTTTTTTATTTCTATTTAATAATCCAAGAGAGATAATGGACTACAAAAAACGGTGTAAGTAGTTAGGTTTTATTAATTTACTACTACTACGCAACTACACCTAAGCTGATTGTCAAATTACTTGTTTAACGCCATCTATTAGGCATTGTTTGAACTTCTACTAATTGCGTCATGATGTCGAACTTTACTTTATTTTCGCGCCATCTAGCGACATTTTCTTAAATGTCTTTATACATTTACACTAGGGTACTGTATTATTTTGTACACTGAACTCATCACGTCATACTTAAAGCTGTCGATGTGCCACATGATTTGGTTCTTAAATCCTAGATGGCGCTGACAAGCTAAAAAAGTTATAACCCTGTTTTGCTTGTATTTACGCAACGCAGCTACGACGTTTTGTAGTTCCTTAAAGTTGTGGAAATTCCATCAATAGGGAATATGCATTATTTTTTTTAATATTTTTATTTCACTGATTACATCCATCTTATAAAGTAAAAAAAATCAATAACACTGAAAGTGTTCAAATTAAGCTACAAAAATAGTTTTAGCATTGAAAAAATATGAATTATTGAAAATATTCGCCCGCCTTTTTGACGTCACAGCATACTTACATACACACTGTCCCCACAGATTAAATCTTTGTAATAGAAAAAGTACAATTCGTACAACAGAGTACATACTAGCATACTATTTCTATGACAAAGATTTAGTCTGTGGTGACAGCAGTGTATGTTGTGACGTTACTTTTTAATTGACACGTGGTGAATCCATCATCCTAGCATTTTGCAAATTAAAATTTCCCACGCTTTGATTATGACACGTAAATAATCAAAGTTCCCACGCTTGTTTTGCATTTTTCATATAATATTTTAACCAATTTAAGAGTTTTTTTAACCGACTTCACAAAAAAGGAGGAGGTTCTCAATTCGTCTGTATGTTTTTTTTTTTTTTTTTTTTTTTTTTTTTTGTGTGTATGTTACGCGATTTCTCCATCAATTGTGAACGGATTCAAATGATTCTTTTTTAATAGGCAGGATACGTTTCCGAGGTGGTCCCATTTTAATTTTAACGAGATCTGATTATTATCACCAGAGATATGGAGATAAATACCTCAAACATAGGAGAATGTACTAGTTTTAGTAGAAGAGTCCCAAGAAGATTATACACAATGGAGGTTGCTATTGCATATAAGATATTCTTACGGTAACTGTGAGCGAGATAGAAATAAAGGTGGGGATAATTTTTTGTTATATCTTATAGGCAAGCGTTTGACCACTATCTCACCTGTTGCTAAGTGATGATGCGGTCGAAGATAGAGAAATGGACTAAAATGGGGACTGGCTCTCAAGGATAGCTGCCGGAACACATTAGATGCTTGGTGACAGATTTTCTGACTTGAGGGTGGTAGCTGGCCAGGCGGACACTAGATATGTTCTACCACCATGCGGGGGTTATTGGTTTCTTAACGATGTTTTCCTTCACCGGAGGGCCACTGTGAGAAGCGCATATATATTTTTCGATAGAAAAATTCATTGGTGCACGGCGGTTTGAACTCGGTACCACGGCATCAAAGCCGACCGTTCTCCCAATTACGCCATCGGGCCCTCAATAAATAATTATATATTAATAATTATAATAAATAATTATATATAAATATAAATAATTTGTCTTCACAGGAATGTTCTACCGGGCAAAGTCTTGTTAGGGTGCAAACTTTTTTAAACATACCTAATATTTTTTGACATGACATGACATTTGGCGAAGATGGCGGCCATTTCAGTCCCGCGACACTGCATACATAGTTATAAACTCAGAATTATGAACGTACTTTGTACCAATCAATACAGCAAAAAAAAAATATAAGCATAAAACCACATATTATATAATAGTTACTACGTAAATAATACTTTCCGTTGTTAGGTTGGCTACACAGTGCTTTCATAATTCGGGTATACACACTGTAGGGAAGTGCCTCTTATAACGTAGTAGAGTGATTCAGTACTCTGTTGGCCATATGGCGGCAATTAATGTTAATAATCGCAAATAATACTTTTTAATTTTCATTTTGGAATACAACTAGTCCGTGTTATAAAAGTATTTGGAATTATTGTAATAAAATAGACAATTAATTATCGTGTGTGTCAGATGCTTTAATTGTACAGGGCCATTTTGGACATTGTCCTTTGATACCTTGATGACATCATTATTACTAGTGAATATTTTCACTTTAGCGCGGCATTTAAAGTCAATTTTTTTAGGTTTCCGAACCCAAAGGCTACCAAATGAACACTTTCTGAGACTTTGTTGTCTGTTCGTCCGTCCGTCCGTCCGTCCGTCCGTGTGTCTATATGTGCGCACTTTACAGATCTGTATCTTCTTAACTGTTATAGGTACATACTGGACATTTTCACAAAGTATATATCCGTCAGTGTATAACGGCCCAGACACGAAATTTAATAGATGCATGTAATTTCATTAAAACTTTTTTTGCACTAAAAAGGGTAAAATAAGTTATTTTTCAAAAAAAATAAAACCGACTTCATAACCACAAAAAGGCACTCAAAAGCGAAAAATAATTTACTTAAAATTATTATAAGCGTTACCCACTTCTCTATTTGAAGTCGGTGCCAGCCAAGTCTATTGGATATTAGATAGATACTATGTATGTAGTTGTAGTAAGTAGGTACATGTAGGTTAGTAAGTAGGTAGATACATGTAGGTATTATCTATCTACTACCTATTAGACTTGGCTGGCACCGACTTCAAATAGAGAAGTGGGTAACGCTTATAATAATTTTAAGTAAATTATTTTTCGCTTTTGAGTGCCTTTTTGTGGTTATGAAGTCGGTTTAATTTTTTTTGAAAAATAACTTATTTTGTTTAACATACAATACCAGAACAATAATTATTTGAAAATAAATGATTTGTAGTAAATTTATACCACATGCATATTTCCCATTATTTTACTTTTCAAGAAACTAAGGGTATCTATATTTTGGCCAAATAAAATAATGGAGGGTTGGTAGGTTTTATTGTTATCGTATCGTTTGATTGAGTGGATTTAAACACGCTTGTACTGGTATTAAAACCCCCGAGTAATACTATGTAATACTTTGCCTGTAGCTCAGTTTCATAAACTACTATTTAAAAAAATGTCTTAGGATAGTAGTTTACAAAACAAAACTGTCACAAATATTTTCAACCGTCTTCCAAAAACAGAGGAGGTTCTCAATTCATCTGTATGTTACGCGAGTACTCCGTCAATTGTGTACCGATTCGAATGGTTCTTTTTGTATTCGGTAGGGTACGTTTTCGAGATGGTCCGATTGTAATTTCATCGAGGTCTAATAAGTACCTCCAGAGATATGACAATGAACGTGCTACTGAAATTGACGCGCGGGGCATTGAAGTCGGTTGTTTTAGTTTTGAAACTATGAATGAATGAATGAATGAATAAATAATACTTTATTGCACACCAAGAACAAAAAAAACAAACAAAAGTAACAGAAGAACATAACATATCGGTAGTACAATGGGCGGTCTTATCGCTTAGAGCGATCTCTACCAGACAACCTTTGGATGGAGAGGATTTCTAAATTATAATATTGCGGGGGTGTGCAGCTATAAGTTAACATATATATGAATATACTTAAAATTAATACTTACACATATAAACAAACATAATACATAACATAGATACATATACATTGTAACTAAATAGATATTATTAAAATAGATACATATACCTTAATAAATAAGTTATAAAATCAACTATGGGAAAAATAGTGTTTAAATACCATATTTTTAAAAGCTTGTGGAGATTGGGCTTGTCTTATTGTTGCAGGAAGTTCGTTCCATAGGCGGACAGCTAGCATGGAATAAGATTTGTTGTAGTAAAGAGACGTGGAGTGATGTTGAGGTGTCTTCAATTGAAGCGTATACTGGGATCGAAGGGGGTGGGATTTAGTAAGGTGGAGGAATTCGAAGCGCTCTTTTAGGTAAAGTGGAGTCGTAGGAAGGAATAGGATATTGTAAAGTAAAGAAAGGATATGCATGTTCCTGCGAAGGCGGATAGGTAACCAATTGAGCCTTTTTCGGAATTCGGAGACATGATCATATGAAACTATCTTAATTATTAAACTTAATCTTAATTTTAACTAAAAACCGGTATGACTCACGTAAATAGGTCGAAAGTCGATGGCGACGTGCGACCGGTTTCGAAGCGGTTAGCGCTTCTTCATCAGCGGCGAATATGACGAGTGCACTCGGCGGGCGGCTCGTTCATACTGGCGTCGGGTGTCATTCGCGCCGCGCGCCTCTGCGCACGTAATGCTCGTGCGGTTAGCGGCGGTGCCGCCGGCTCAGGTGACGGTGAGTCATCGTAGGAAGTTTCTTCATCTTCGTCGCTCGATGTCATGATATTAAGGCCCGTGCACACTACGCTGACTGTATCTCGGGGCACATAAGGGTGTTCTTCAGTGTGTTTGAATGCGAGAACCGGTTTCCATGCAGGAGCCACGGTCCAACCTCGATCGCGGTTGAAATTAGGATGACGAGTAATTTCTATGGCCTCGCGTACTTTTCGCGGAATCAAGAACTGTTCCTTCGCCAGTACGGAGGCCTTATCGAATCTGAGAAAATGACCCGTCTCCCGCGCGTGTTCCGCCACAGCGGAATTTCCCGTGTCCACATTCTTCACACTTCTAATGTGCTCGGTCAGTCTTGTACTTATGTTGCGACGGGTTTCGCCGATGTAACTCTTACCGCAATCACAAGGAATCTGGTACACGCCCGGAGTTTGCATCGGCTGCTTGTCTTTGGGTGACCGCAAGAATTGCTGTATTCGTCCCGGTGGGCGGTAAAATGTTTTTATGCTGTATTTTCGTCGTAAGAGGGCACCGATTTTATCTGTTACCCCTCTTACGAACGGTAGGTAGATCGGAACCCTGTCTACAGCAGTAGGTCTTTCGCGTTCAGCCCCCTTCACCCATCGCCAGCATTGTCTCCAATTGTAACCATTTTCCTGTAAAACTCGTTTAAGGTGATCCAGCTCAGTGTTTATGTATTGAGGATCGCATAAGCGGAGGGCTCGGTCTATTAGAGACTTTGGAACTGAGGCCAGTTGTGAGTGATGGTGGTGGGAGTCTGCTCTCAGATATCTATCGGTATGTGTGGGTTTCCTGTACACAGTACGTGTGACCGTTCCATTAGGCATCCGCATAACTTTCACATCCAAGAATGGCAGTAGTCCCTCGTGCTCTTCCTCCACTGTAAAATTAATCTTTGAGTGCACAGAATTCAGATGAGTCAAGAACGGCCGCAGTATATCTTTCTTAATGATGGCGAAGACATCGTCCACATATCGCCACCAAAGGCGTGGTTTGTCAGGTGTGTTTAAAGCTTGGTCCTCAAACCACTCCATAAAAATATTAGCAGCCACCGGAGCAATTGGGGAACCCATAGCGACTCCGTCCATTTGTAGGTAATGGTCACCCCGCCACAAAAAGTAACCACTATTGAGACAGCAGTCGGCCCAGTCTACATAATACGTAGGAAGGTCTGTGCTTTGAATCAGGCTACTAATGATGGTCATCGTGTCTCCCACCGGCACGTTGGTGAACAAAGATGTTACATCAAAACTGACCATTACTTCCTCGGGTAGAATATGTAGGTCAGTTAGTAGTCGTACAAAATGCTGTGAGTCCTTTATATGACGGTCCGTTTTTCCCGTGAAACGCTGAAGAGTAGACGCCATATGCTTTGACATCTTGTATGTTGGGGCATCGATTTGACTAACTATCGGACGCAATGGCCAATCAGGTTTGTGCACTTTAGGTACCTAATGGCGTCTACTCTTCAGCGTTTCACGGGAAAAACGGACCGTCATATAAAGGACTCACAGCATTTTGTACGACTACTAACTGACCTACATATTCTACCCGAGGAAGTAATGGTCAGTTTTGATGTAACATCTTTGTTCACCAACGTGCCGGTGGGAGACACGATGACCATCATTAGTAGCCTGATTCAGAGCACAGACCTTCCTACGTATTATGTAGACTGGGCCGACTGCTGTCTCAATAGTGGTTACTTTTTGTGGCGGGGTGACCATTACCTACAAATGGACGGAGTCGCTATGGGTTCCCCAATTGCTCCGGTGGCTGCTAATATTTTTATGGAGTGGTTTGAGGACCAAGCTTTAAACACACCTGACAAACCACGCCTTTGGTGGCGATATGTGGACGATGTCTTCGCCATCATTAAGAAAGATATACTGCGGCCGTTCTTGACTCATCTGAATTCTGTGCACTCAAAGATTAATTTTACAGTGGAGGAAGAGCACGAGGGACTACTGCCATTCTTGGATGTGAAAGTTATGCGGATGCCTAATGGAACGGTCACACGTACTGTGTACAGGAAACCCACACATACCGATAGATATCTGAGAGCAGACTCCCACCACCATCACTCACAACTGGCCTCAGTTCCAAAGTCTCTAATAGACCGAGCCCTCCGCTTATGCGATCCTCAATACATAAACACTGAGCTGGATCACCTTAAACGAGTTTTACAGGAAAATGGTTACAATTGGAGACAATGCTGGCGATGGGTGAAGGGGGCTGAACGCGAAAGACCTACTGCTGTAGACAGGGTTCCGATCTACCTACCGTTCGTAAGAGGGGTAACAGATAAAATCGGTGCCCTCTTACGACGAAAATACAGCATAAAAACATTTTACCGCCCACCGGGACGAATACAGCAACTCTTGCGGTCACCCAAAGACAAGCAGCCGATGCAAACTCCGGGCGTGTACCAGATTCCTTGTGATTGCGGTAAGAGTTACATCGGCGAAACCCGTCGCAACATAAGTACAAGACTGACCGAGCACATTAGAAGTGTGAAGAATGTGGACACGGGAAATTCCGCTGTGGCGGAACACGCGCGGGAGACGGGTCATTTTCTCAGATTCGATAAGGCCTCCGTACTGGCGAAGGAAAAGTTCTTGATTCCGCGAAAAGTACGCGAGGCCATAGAAATTACTCGTCATCCTAATTTCAACCGCGATCGAGGTTGGACCGTGGCTCCTGCATGGAAACCGGTTCTCGCATTCAAACACACTGAAGAACACCCTTATGTGCCCCGAGATACAGTCAGCGTAGTGTGCACGGGCCTTAATATCATGACATCGAGCGACGAAGATGAAGAAACTTCCTACGATGACTCACCGTCACCTGAGCCGGCGGCACCGCCGCTAACCGCACGAGCATTACGTGCGCAGAGGCGCGCGGCGCGAATGACACCCGACGCCAGTATGAACGAGCCGCCCGCCGAGTGCACTCGTCATATTCGCCGCTGATGAAGAAGCGCTAACCGCTTCGAAACCGGTCGCACGTCGCCATCGACTTTCGACCTATTTACGTGAGTCATACCGGTTTTTAGTTAAAATGAATTATACTCACGATACGTTTAATTAATCTTAATTATTTGTTAACAGTTTAACAAAAAATAATGCTCCATAAAATGGAATCAAAAGATCGTTTAAAATCACATTTGATAACTTCACTCTGTCAATACATGCAAACAGTGATGCCAATATTTTAAGTTAACTTATAACGTATTGATGGTTTCTTGCAAAGACGAAATTATGTATAGGTACTTACCTTGATGTACAGTTATACAAGCTACGCTTTAATTAAAGGGCCCAAACTTACCAGAATTAGAAAATTTAAGAATTAAACTTGTATCCAGCAGTTAATTAGTCTATGGTTTATTTGTAGGTATATTTTATTTTATGATGACCTATAAGTATTATTAATTTATTCCACACAGTACAGAGGTGGTAAGACCACATTAAGTATAATTATCGATGTTTCGCCTAACTTGCAACAAAAAGGTGCGATAGTGGTCAAATACTTTTTTTAATATTATATAGACTAGCGTTTGACCACTATCTCACCTGTTGATAAGTGTTGATGCGGTCGAGGATGGTAGCTCGCTAGACCTAGAATGGGTACTGGCTCTCAAGGATAGCTGCCGGAGCACATTATATGTTTGGCGACTGATTTTTTAACTTGAGGGTTATATCTGGCTAGGCGGACACTATATATCCTACCATATTATATACAAATACATAACCTACCATATCCTACCACCATGCGGGGATTGTGGGTTTCTTAACAATGTTTTTCCTTTATCGGAGGGATACTGTGAAAAGCGCACATAAAGTTTTCGATAGAAAAATCCATTGTGCTCTCCGGGGATTGACATCGGTATTTCTGGTGTCAAAGCCGATTATTCTCCCACTACGCCACTGGTTCCTAAGGTTTAACTATCTTATATAAAACAATGTAACTTACCACCATCAAATAGAAAAATCTACAACCTAAAAGAAACAACTAAGATCTCAATATTAATCGACCTTAAACAGTAAGCAAATATTCTTATCTAGAAGGACTGGGAAAGTTGCGCTGTGTTTTGGATTAAAGTCAGCGACTTGTCTTGCTGCCGTCTTTCGCAACCAGGCCTTATACCGCATCGTCATTTAACATCAGACAAAATAGACGCCAAGTGCATGTCTGACTGCAATAAAAAAAAAATATCGGTCATACATGAGAATGTAAGTCAAATATCAAAGAAACGTCTAAATTAAATTTTGAACAGTAAATTACCTCATAATGAGAAACTCTGAGAATGAGAATCTTGGTATCTTTAATACTAAATAATGTAACGACTACAAATAGACTAGAGATATAGGGACTGAGTTCGAGCACCTAGTCACAGTCTAGTATTTTTTCCGCCCGTTCCACACGTTCACACGTTTTCTGGTCCAGCCTCGTCCGCAAAAGGCGCAGGTCATCCCTAATAGGTCACAAGAACGAGGAGAAACTGGAAGATATGGCGGCAACTCAGCTAATTTAAGCCGGATATCAAATACAAACTTTAACTTTATATACCACAAAAAATCAATATAATTATTGTTAATTTATAATTATTGTTAAATTAATCAATATAATTAAATATAAAAATAACTATATAATTATTAAGTAGTTTAATTTCTAATGTACTATGGAGCTTTTAATACGTTTATTTGCAAGGGGTATATCACCGTCAATACAAAAAAAAATGGAATTGCGTAAAAAAACTACGCGTTTGAAGTGAAACGTCCTTAATGTTTTTTATGATATAAGGTAACACGCAGCAACAGCACGACGCGTGCCTGATGGTAAACGATGACGTCTACCTGTTACAAATACAGCGGCATGCAAAATTCTGCACTGCCAGAATTCTACATGTCACTGCACTGCGTCTGCCTTGAGACACAAAGATGTTGAGTGTCACATGCCCTGTAATTTCACTGGACGCTCACCTGTCATTTCAATCGAAAAACATTCCTATTCCACGGCAGAAAATTAATTGGCAAAGTGTTGGTAGCGCCCCAAGCGGACTAGCAGAGGTCCTACCACTACAAATTCATATTGAAATATTGACAATTTAGATTTACGCGTACGTCACTTGCGTTGCATTCGGGCATTATTTTCAGACCAAGCACTTACACTTCACAGCCTATTTCGAAATCAATTTTCAAAATAAGTACATTATTTTTTTGCTGAAATCCACCCAGCACCGATAATATTTGACTAATAATTTGGCAGGAGTGTACTGCCAATATGAGTATGTTGATTAAACGAATGTAATTTAGCCGGACTACATCTGTACACCCCATTTTGTGGTCATGTCTGGACAGCAAAAAAGTAAGTAAGGCACCACCAAAAAATATATCAAGTGACGGGCAACTGCTTGAAACTATAAATTCAATTAAATAAAGCAAAAACTGAGTAAAATACACTATCAGTATTATTTGTACCTATCAGACTTGTATGATTTAGTGATGATTATGATATATACTTATTATGATTATACTTATGATTTAGTGATTTAGGGGTATTGATCAATGAACATTGTTGTATGGGTATTCATCTTTTGTTTTTTCATATCTGATAGGCTAGCGTTTGGTTACTATCTCGCCTGGTGATAAGCGATGATGTAGTCGAGGTTTATGAACACGCTAGGCATGGAATGGTCTTACTCTCAAGGCACTTCAAGGGCTGTGCTACCAGAACTGTCATTACAATCTTAAAATGGCAACAGACGACATATTTACTATAATAATTATATTCTAATACTAGATTGACTTTTGACACTTATACCAGCTTCAATACAAAACATAATTATTTGCTAAAATATATTTAAACCTTGCACATAAAACTGATATTTCGACAATTTCAATATGCAATGAATACAGGGCACTTGCAAAATTCCTCAGTCCAACTATCTTAGGAGCAATTTGTTCGACCATTATTTGGGTTAATATCATCAGGCCTTTGGATGAACTGGCATTGTTCTCATTCTATTGTTCGTATTGGATGTTACTATAGGTATGTATATGGGCATCATTAAATCGTGAGCGATTCCGAAGAAAATTCCGGGAGAGTCGTATTTTGCTCGAGTAAGTAGTTCCTGTTTTATATGTATAGGTTAATAATAATTGTTTGGTAGGATGATATTTAATGCAAAATTAAGTTTAATGAAAGTTTTATGCAACGTGAGCTCACAATAATGTATAATAAAAATACTTAAATTCAAAATTTAAAACCACTCCCGACTGATTTATGTATAAACGGTTCATTGAGACCATTTTAACCATTCATAACACGATATATCTGGTTTGAGTTGGTAAGGAGCTGAGTATTCTGCAGATTCCAGATCTCAGCATCAAGTCAATGCTACCATGTTCATACAATGTCATTGAAGTGAGAGCCTAGGATACCGAATTTCGAATCCATCAGACTCATTATAGTTGATAAATAGCGTCATCATCTAAAAAAACGCATAGTCTGAAAACGGCTAAACGGATTTTGATTGAACACTCTAGATTAAGGTACCTATCGAACAAAAAAACTATTTCAAAATCGCTTCATCTGTTTGGGCTCTACGATATACATACACAGTTACACACGTCAAACTTATAACACACCTTTTTGTGTCAGGGGTTAAAATGAGTGTATATACGCGACGCTATATATAATGTAAGAGACATTTATGAAATAAAGAGTGCCAAGTGCGAGTCAGACTATTGTCTCGCACATAGAAGGTTCCGAACCGCAGTATAATAATATATAAGTATAATATTATATTATATTACCGTGTCAATACCAAACATGCTTATTAACTACAACGCCACCTAACGAATATCTAACGAACTTCTAACACCAACTAAGTGAACGTTAACACAAAGGTAGGTAATTGATATTATTTATTAATAACACAGACAGACAGACAAACAGATGGACAGCGGAGTCTCAGTAATAGGGTTCCGTTGGTACCCTTTGGGTTCGGAACCCAAAAACAGTGTATTTTGTTTACAAAGAACCGATTTCTATACCCAGATTGAAACTATATAACTTTGTACACATATTTGAGCACTGTAGTTATTAGTAATTTTTTGTATATTATATTTATTTAATATTCATAAACTGCAAACGTAAGTTGGAAAGTTGTACCAGCAGCCAGCAACCAGCAAATACAGTAATGAATGGCAAAATTGTAAAAAAAATAATTAATGACATGATGACATGACACATGACGAGAATGATGAAAATATGACAGAACAAGTGCATCCGGTACTAATATCGCTGAAAATATCGTAAGCACGATGCAAGATCTCATTTAACTACATGGAGGCAATATTTACAAGAAGGACGACGCAATATACTTAGAATAGAATAGAATAGAATAGAATAGAATAGAATAGAATAGAATAGAATAGAATAGAATAGAATAGAATAGAATAGAATAGAATAGAATAGAATAGAATAGAATAGAATAGAATAGAATAGAATAGAATAGAATAGAATAGAATAGAATAGAATAGAATAGAATAGAATAGAATAGAATAGAATAGAATAGAATAGAATAGAATAGAATAGAATAGAATAGAATAGAATAGAATAGAATAGAATAGAATAGAATAGAATAGAATAGAATAGAATAGAATAGAATAGAATAGAATAGAATAGAATAGAATAGAATAGAATAGAATAGAATAGAATAGAATAGAATAGAATAGAATAGAATAGAATAGAATAGAATAGAATAGAATAGAATAGAATAGAATAGAATAGAATAGAATAGAATAGAATAGAATAGAATAGAATAGAATAGAATAGAATAGAATAGAATAGAATAGAATAGAATAGAATAGAATAGAATAGAATAGAATAGAATAGAATAGAATAGAATAGAATAGAATAGAATAGAATAGAATAGAATAGAATAGAATAGAATAGAATAGAATAGAATAGAATAGAATAGAATAGAATAGAATAGAATAGAATAGAATAGAATAGAATAGAATAGAATAGAATAGAATAGAATAGAATAGAATAGAATAGAATAGAATAGAATAGAATAGAATAGAATAGAATAGAATAGAATAGAATAGAATAGAATAGAATAGAATAGAATAGAATAGAATAGAATAGAATAGAATAGAATAGAATAGAATAGAATAGAATAGAATAGAATAGAATAGAATAGAATAGAATAGAATAGAATAGAATAGAATAGAATAGAATAGAATAGAATAGAATAGAATAGAATAGAATAGAATAGAATAGAATAGAATAGAATAGAATAGAATAGAATAGAATAGAATAGAATAGAATAGAATAGAATAGAATAGAATAGAATAGAATAGAATAGAATAGAATAGAATAGAATAGAATAGAATAGAATAGAATAGAATAGAATAGAATAGAATAGAATAGAATAGAATAGAATAGAATAGAATAGAATAGAATAGAATAGAATAGAATAGAATAGAATAGAATAGAATAGAATAGAATAGAATAGAATAGAATAGAATAGAATAGAATAGAATAGAATAGAATAGAATAGAATAGAATAGAATAGAATAGAATAGAATAGAATAGAATAGAATAGAATAGAATAGAATAGAATAGAATAGAATAGAATAGAATAGAATAGAATAGAATAGAATAGAATAGAATAGAATAGAATAGAATAGAATAGAATAGAATAGAATAGAATAGAATAGAATAGAATAGAATAGAATAGAATAGAATAGAATAGAATAGAATAGAATAGAATAGAATAGAATAGAATAGAATAGAATAGAATAGAATAGAATAGAATAGAATAGAATAGAATAGAATAGAATAGAATAGAATAGAATAGAATAGAATAGAATAGAATAGAATAGAATAGAATAGAATAGAATAGAATAGAATAGAATAGAATAGAATAGAATAGAATAGAATAGAATAGAATAGAATAGAATAGAATAGAATAGAATAGAATAGAATAGAATAGAATAGAATAGAATAGAATAGAATAGAATAGAATAGAATAGAATAGAATAGAATAGAATAGAATAGAATAGAATAGAATAGAATAGAATAGAATAGAATAGAATAGAATAGAATAGAATAGAATAGAATAGAATAGAATAGAATAGAATAGAATAGAATAGAATAGAATAGAATAGAATAGAATAGAATAGAATAGAATAGAATAGAATAGAATAGAATAGAATAGAATAGAATAGAATAGAATAGAATAGAATAGAATAGAATAGAATAGAATAGAATAGAATAGAATAGAATAGAATAGAATAGAATAGAATAGAATAGAATAGAATAGAATAGAATAGAATAGAATAGAATAGAATAGAATAGAATAGAATAGAATAGAATAGAATAGAATAGAATAGAATAGAATAGAATAGAATAGAATAGAATAGAATAGAATAGAATAGAATAGAATAGAATAGAATAGAATAGAATAGAATAGAATAGAATAGAATAGAATAGAATAGAATAGAATAGAATAGAATAGAATAGAATAGAATAGAATAGAATAGAATAGAATAGAATAGAATAGAATAGAATAGAATAGAATAGAATAGAATAGAATAGAATAGAATAGAATAGAATAGAATAGAATAGAATAGAATAGAATAGAATAGAATAGAATAGAATAGAATAGAATAGAATAGAATAGAATAGAATAGAATAGAATAGAATAGAATAGAATAGAATAGAATAGAATAGAATAGAATAGAATAGAATAGAATAGAATAGAATAGAATAGAATAGAATAGAATAGAATAGAATAGAATAGAATAGAATAGAATAGAATAGAATAGAATAGAATAGAATAGAATAGAATAGAATAGAATAGAATAGAATAGAATAGAATAGAATAGAATAGAATAGAATAGAATAGAATAGAATAGAATAGAATAGAATAGAATAGAATAGAATAGAATAGAATAGAATAGAATAGAATAGAATAGAATAGAATAGAATAGAATAGAATAGAATAGAATAGAATAGAATAGAATAGAATAGAATAGAATAGAATAGAATAGAATAGAATAGAATAGAATAGAATAGAATAGAATAGAATAGAATAGAATAGAATAGAATAGAATAGAATAGAATAGAATAGAATAGAATAGAATAGAATAGAATAGAATAGAATAGAATAGAATAGAATAGAATAGAATAGAATAGAATAGAATAGAATAGAATAGAATAGAATAGAATAGAATAGAATAGAATAGAATAGAATAGAATAGAATAGAATAGAATAGAATAGAATAGAATAGAATAGAATAGAATAGAATAGAATAGAATAGAATAGAATAGAATAGAATAGAATAGAATAGAATAGAATAGAATAGAATAGAATAGAATAGAATAGAATAGAATAGAATAGAATAGAATAGAATAGAATAGAATAGAATAGAATAGAATAGAATAGAATAGAATAGAATAGAATAGAATAGAATAGAATAGAATAGAATAGAATAGAATAGAATAGAATAGAATAGAATGGAATGGAATGGAATGGAATGGAATGGAATAGAATAGAATAGAATGGAATGGAATGGAATGGAATGGAATGGAATGGAATGGAATGGAATGGAATGGAATAGAATAGAATAGAAAACCATTTATTCAGGCAAAAACACTGTACACAACAACAATACGCATATAAAGAGTAACAAACCCTAATTCAATTCCTAATAATTATATCTACTACTTATACTAGACACTAAAAAGTAGGTACACATATTTATTTAACGACGTGTATTACTGTTGCTGTAGTGTACTGCCGGAATAGGTCTGAGCTCAGCTGAATGCTGCAGTCAGGACTACAGCGCTGATTTTCAGCACAGACCTCGGGTGACAAAAGGGATAACATACTTGAAGCGATACAAATAATGTGTTACACAATCTAGATGATTTTATATTGAGTTAAGTTGTTGAGTATACTCGTATGTCAGATGTTTTTTACCTTTTCACGAAAAAACAGCTGAACGGATTTGGATCATTTGGATGATACAGACAGTAAATAACCTGAATTATTATATCGGACACTTTTAAACGCAGACAAACGCGCGTGGAACAGCTAGTTAACAGTATAAGATCGTTTAATTTAATGCCGCGCTCAATTTTGAGTTTTCAGTACCAATTGTTTATTTCCATATCTCTGGAGATACTATTTAGAGCTCAATAAAATTACCATGGTACCACACTTTCTTCAACAAAAAAAGAACAATCAAAATCGGTTCATAAACGACGAAGTTATCCACGAACAAACATTTAAAATATATATGTGTATATATATATGGGGTCGAATTGAGAAACCTCCTCTTTTTTTGAAGGCGGTTTAAAAGTCTATAACATCGTTTCCATGTAACATCGATTTGGTTATGTTTTCTAATTATGATTGTATAATTGTGTAAATAAAAAAAGAAAACACTATAGTAAATCCAATGTAAAAACAAAACTTTTATGGCTGAACCTTTATATAAAAAAGAAACATGCACGCGAAGACATCTGTGCTTCGCGTGCATGTTTCTTTTTATCTCTTACTCCTTTTCAAGGTCGGTAAAAATACGATTTTACAAAAATAACCATGATCTGATCAGATAAGGTAAAACAGCGTGTAGGCAGCTAATGGAGCCCTTGTTTTTCGTACCACCATGGCGGGTAATAAAAAAATATTTCCCCTGTTTTTATCGACTGACAAGAGACGAAATGTTCTTGGTAATTGGACAGGGTGACAATATTTTTACACATTGGAGTGATCAGTGATCACCCATTTGCTGCCATGCTTTTACTACAGACCGAACTGGCGACCGGGTGACTGACTATAGCTGGATCTCTATATATATAGCCATTCTAGGCCTAGCGCACTTACAATTTTCGATCGCATCATCACTTACTAACAGGACAGATAGCGGTAAAACGTTAGGCTAATGAAATATATACAAATAAAAAAAAAATGTTTAATGAGCAATCTTTTAGTTTCAGATATTTGAATTAAATTGATAAATGTAGTGATAAATACAGAAATATATACAAAGAATCATACATAGGCCAAGTGCGAGTTGGACTAAAATGTCTAGAAATCCGTACAATTTTGTCAAACTAGGTTAAAGGACAAACTTAACTTTACAGTTTACGGTCCCTAGAACCTTTTAATGTAAAACCAACCGCAAATAATAAAATTGTAATAGTACATTCAGTTTTTTGTTATTAAACTATGTATTTTACGGTTTTCAAACTATTTCCTTTATAAGTGCTGTAAGACGTTGCTTCTTGCCAAATTAAATATTTCTAGGTCAACGGGAAGTACCCTATAGGTTTTGATTCCCTTGCCTTATATATATATATATATATTTTCGCGCTAGTCCATCACCCCCAGGCTTAGCTGAAAACCAGCGTCTAGGCGTGTAACCCCAGACATATGTGCTGAGTTAAGCCTTTTTGGCACCTCACCTCATTTATATCTGTCTTATGTTCTTGTTTTTTTATGTTTTACATTATTATAATATTTAGTGAAATTTGATATCATGTGAGTTTTTGCCAAATAAACGATTTTCTTTCTTTCTTTCTTTTTCGACATCGCAAAATATGCGACCAACGATCATACTCGTATCTTTTGATCGCGTTGACTAAACAAGTTACGATCGAGTACAATCTCGCCGTAAGCGATGATGTATTCAAAGATGGTGAACACGCTAGGCCTGGAATACTCATATTCATTTTTATGTATTCTTCATACTGAATTACTAAGGCATGTAGGTATGTCTGTATAATATAAAACAGTAAGCACACAAAAGCCTTTTGTTTAAGGATATTAAAATAAATTCCTCTTTGCAAAATGCAGCATAAAAATGTACGAGAAAACAGAAGTAATAAAGCTTATATTATTATGTTTACTTAGGACAGAAACAATATTTCTGTATCGTAATTTGTTTTCATAAGTTGACTTTATTAAATCACTGTATTAGGTTAGTATAGTACCATAGAGTAAACATAAAAAGATAGAGGCCTTGCGTTCAAGCCACGTAGAGCAGGAAAAAGGATACTGGAGCAAATTGTTCTTATTAAAATCGATTCTGTATCGATCGATTCGTTGTTTTGGTTATAATGGGTAATATCATCAGTGGTATAGAGCAATATTCTAATATCATCAGTGGTATAGAGCAATATTCTTGCAGAGACCTTCACAGAAAATTGGCATTTTTAGTCAGCTACTTTCAACCGACTTTTAAAATGGAGGAGGTTCTCAATACGTCTTTATGTTTTTATTTTGTATGTTTGTTAGGCGATTACTACAGAAATCGTGATCCGATTTGAATAATTATTTTTTCGTAGGTTTATTTCTACGGTGGTTGCATTTCAATATTTCCAAGATCTGATGAGTTTCTCCAGAGATATGACAATAAACATCTCAAATTTGAGGGCCCGGTGGCGTAATCGGGAGAACGGTCGGCTTTGATACCAGAGGTACCAAGTTCAAACCCCGACGAGCACCAATGGATTTTTCTATCAAAAAATTATGTTCGCTTTTCACAGTCGCCCTCCGGTGAAGCAAAAACATCGTTAAGAAACCAACAACCCACTAGATAGTGTCCTACCCCCTTGTGTCCTCAAGTTAGAAAATCTGTCGCCAAACATCTAGTGTGTTCCGGCAGCTATTCTTGAGAGCCAGTACCCATTCTAGGCCTAGCGTGCTTACCATCTTCGACCGCATAATCACTTCCCAACAGGTGAAATACTGGTCAAATGCTAGTTAATAAGATACAAAAAAAAATTGCTACTGTAACTGCTTCGCGCAGCATGTAAGTAGTTTTTTTTTTAAGTTTATTGTAAACTATCTTCATTAATAATCTTAACACACTCTGAATTGATATTTTCCTCGCATATACCACTACAGCCCGACTCCATCATCAGGTCAACTCGATGGAAAGTACCATATTTTTGCGTTACCACTAAAAAAATTTGAGTTCATTACTAGGTCAGAAAGAGTTTCTAATTTAGCGTTCAAGATGTGACTCACACAAACATACATACATAAAAAACAATAATACATTCACACTGTAGTTGAATTTATTCCCTCATACATCAGTTTAAAGTCTCAACTACAAATGTTTGTAAACGTGTGTTTATGTGCTACTCGTACAATCAGCAATTTAGAGCTTTTCTATGTTTTTTTTCTGTCCAATATCATAATTATAACTTATAAAAGTATAACGTGAGAAACAGTCTTGACAGACAGACATAATGAGGGTAGTTGTTGTTTTCCATTTGAGGCACGGAACCCTTAAAGTGTGTTCAATGTCCCACCGGAGTACTTACTATTAATTATTCCGCGGTCCCACATATAATATAATGAGTGTTGCCTCTCGAGACCTCCCTTCATATTTTCTTCAAGTTTACAAAACGTACAAACAGACATACCTCCTCTTTCTTTGAATAATTTATTTTTTCATGCATCTCTAACGGCCAAGGCTTCTAGCATTCAAGGGCAACGTGTTGTAAAGACAGTAGGTATACTTTACTCAAAACTTAAGATGAGATTATCTAATACATATTATTTTTGAAGTTATACTTCTTTTGGCGCGATAGAGAAAAATGATGAAAGTGGGGTTTTACGATGCGCGCGCACACCGACACCTAAATTTAACATCGTGAAGTTAGTTCTAGGTGGCATGATTATGTTCAAGTTGTATATGTCATATTTAACGTCATATTTTTACGTTAAAAAAACATTTTTATTTAAATAAAATCTTTTTGATCAATTTTAATATTTATCGTTAATCACTACTGCATTTTAGTTATTTTTTTTCCATACGCCACAGAAGTAGAACTTCTAACGCGTGTACATAAGTACACACATTCTTTTTTATTCATATATTGTCCTATGTTTTATACATGCCGGCCGTATAAATGTTAGCGTTTATTTTCTCTCCTATATTACTATGTTTATCTTATCTCTTCTGATGTAAAGTGATGAAGCACGGTTATCTAAAAGATACCTATTCAACCGTGACTTGGAGAGCTGCTTGGTGACCAATGAAGGATATCGCGTGTGAATTTTCCGCTAGAGGCTTTGTGTCACTCTTTGCTTTGTGTTACAAAGTCCGCGAAATGACAATGTCATTTTTGACCCCAGACGCAAAACGAAGAGGTGTTATAAGTTTGATGTGTGTATCTGTGTGTCTGTGTATCTGTGTGTCTGTCTGTGGCATCGTAGCGCCCAAACGGATGAACCGATTTTGATTTAATTTGTTTTGTTTGATTGATGTCTTCGTCGAGAGTGTTCTTAGCTTCGTTTCATGAAAATCTGTTCAGCCGTTGAAATATTATCAGCTCTTTTTTGGTTAATAAAACTACGATAGCAACTTTCGTAAACTCGTAGTACTTTGACCGCGAATGTCAAGAAAATCAAAATGGCGCTTCTGCGCACAACTTACCTGTCACACTGCTGCCGTCTGTTTAGCGTAGTTATTAGTCAAATCATATCCGTGTTCTCTAGTAAAACCACAGAAATATTAATACCGGTAGTCAAATCATATGTATTAATTAAAAATTCAGTATATTGTTACTTCAATGATATCGCAAAAATATGGTAAGCTTGATCTAATTTTGAGAGAAGGAAGGAGATGTCCTTGGAATGGTCTCAATGAACAAAATTATACATAATGCTTTGATTATAAGCGCGGATTACATATACAAATCAGTCGGGGGTGGTTTTAATTTTTTGAATTTAAGTATAATTAATTAAGAATATATCGCAAACTGATCTTGTCATTTCATGAATGTTGAAATTTTATTATAAAGTTGTATAAATAAATGGAATTGGACCATTTTACTCAGTAGTGCCACCTGGTGGGTAAGAAAACAGCAGCCCCCATTATGAAATACATACAGACTTAGCTTACACAATGATAAAAAATATTTCTTGGCAGTATGTCTATTATTTATTGTGATTAGGGTTGCCATATTGAGGATACCAGGATTTGTCCTGAGATTTCATGATTTTTCGACTTTTCTCAGGATTGCGGCCGGATTTTGCAAATCTCGTGATATCTCAGGATTTTCAATAAAACACAGGTTACATTTTAAAGATCTCTTTAATTAAAAGTTAAACAAACTAAAAATAATCTTATTTTGGTAAAAATTGAACAGTTAAAATCAATACTTATTTATCCTAGTAAATCAAACTAAAAATATTCTTCTTTTGGTAACAATTGAACAGTTAAAATCGGTGCCACTGCCGCCCCCCGCCCCGCCGCTTTGAGTGCGATGTGCAAATTGCAACGCGTGAGCTAGATCCGCAGTGTATGAAACGATAATAATACGTATTTGAGAGAAAATTCTCAAACTGTATTAAATCTCAGGACATTTCCGTGGAAATCAGGCCTCTTCACCGGTCTTTTGATTTTTTTATCTGGTAACCTAATTGTGGTTAATGCGGAATGAAATATTTAGCGCTAAATATGACTTTCTCTAAGATGACAATATCTATTAGAAATGTACTGTACCCTAGTAAAGCCCTTGGTATCTATTTGAATGCTTTTCGGCCGTTATCTATAACTTACATATATTTTACCACTAGATAATATGTATCTTACTCTTAGCTATTGTATCTCAATAAACAAGAAGTAACAGGGATAGCTGTCAGTAATGATTAAGATCTGTCAAATAAAAACTGAAGATATTGTTTTTGAAATAGCAGTAACAGTCAGTGATTTCTTTTTTATTTTACTGGTAGAGATATCAATTACCATTATAATTTAATATCGTTTAAAAACTAAAAGAACCGACTTCAAACGTCGCGCTAGTCAAAGTAGCCAGTAGACGTAGTAACTATTACATAATCTGTGCCAGTAGTTAGTAGTACTGTAAGTCGTCATGATAAGTAAATGCGTCGTAATACAAATGTTGATATTAAAAACGGCTCGGCCGATTTCGTTAAAATTTAAATGGGACCACCTAGGAAGGGTATCCTTTGAAACAAAAAAATAATTTTCCAAATCGGTTAAGGCATCTTCGAATAATCGGTGAACATACATAAAAAAAAAGACGAATTGAGAACCTCTTCCTTTTTTGTGAAGTCGGTTTTAGAAACGACCGGTAATTTTAACTAATGACTTCATATTAGAAACCGGCCCTTAGTCACTATCGTCTTTGACTTTATCACGTGAGTGGTTTAGGTTGAGTAGCAAAAATCAATCATACTCACGATACATTCAAAAAAGTTATTATTAAGGCCTGTTTCACCAGTTCTTGATAAAAAGTCAGATAGTTAATCTGACAGATGATGCCATATAAAAGCTGTTAAAAATCTGACAAATAAGTTCCCAATACGATTATCAGGAACCGGTGAAATTTACCCTAAGTCTCTTAATGAATTAAAATTAAAATAGCAACTACATACAAGCACATGAGTAATATTAAGCCTTGAACTATATCGTTTAAAAAATAAAAAAGAACCGACTTCAATGCCGCGCTATTCATTTTCAGTGCCAATTTTGAGATGTTTATCTCAATATCTCTGGAGATACTTATCATACCTCAATAAAGTTACTATGGTACCAAACTTGAGATATCTCCTTTCGAACAAAAAAAGAATAATTAAAATCGGTTCTTAAACGACGAAGTTATCCGCAAACAAACATTAAAAAAAAAATATATATATATAAGGTCGAATTGAGAAACCTCCTTCTTTTTTGAAGTCGGTTAAAAAAGGAAAAAAGTCAGTTGCAGCTGCTTAGCTCCTGACCTTTTGTGAAGCTATAAAGTAGGTTTACTACCGCCTGAGTCTTCAAATCGTCAACTTTAGGTGAACTTTACAGTTTTGTCCCATTCCTTTCTTTGAGCGGGTTATTAAAGTAACACACAAGTAAGTTAGTATTCTGCGATAAAGTCATGCTCTGGATCTTAAAATATTAGACTTTATTTAGGTTTTTAATTCTAAGCCCTGAACTATATTCGTTGGACATTTACTACTTTCTTACAAGCATGAATTAGGGACTCAGTGGTGTAGTGGGAGAATGGTCGGCTTTGACACTAGAGCTACTGAGTTCAATACACGCCGTGCACCAATGTATTTTTCTATCGAAAAAAATATGTGCGATTTTCACAGTGAAGAAAAAACATGATTAAGGAAAGCCCCAAGCTCCGGTGGCCAATGGTGGTAGGACACTATCTAGTGTCCACTTGATAAGCTGGTGGTAACCCTCAAGTTAGAAAATCTGTCACCAAAAATCTAATGTGTCCGGCAGCTTTCCTTGAGCGCCAGTTTCCATTCTAGGCATAGCGTGCTACCATCCTCGACCGTATCATCACTTACCAACAGGTAAAAAACTCGTCAAACGCTAGTGTATATGATAAAGAAAAAAAATAGCTTTCTTAGACTGTATTGTTACTTACCATAACAATAGATAATACTCAAAATCTTACCATTATCTAATTAGTAACACAATTAAACTTAGTATCTACAAACTGCAGAAATACACTAACAACATTGCAAAATCATTAATTTCAACTATAACCCCACAAAAAAAACCCCAGTAGTTACCGTTACACCAAGTGGTTATACAAAACAACGGGTTACACTGCGGAAGTGCCGGCCAGAAGTGAAAACTTGAACACGTAATTTTAGAATATTTTGGAATGACACCTCACGCAAGCGCCCTGCACTGTCTTACGAATTTTCGATTAGGAAACGTGACGCGAGTTTTTAGGGTTCCGTAGCCGAATGGTAAGAAACGGAACCCTTATAGATTCGTCATGTCTGTCTGTCTGTCTGTCCGTCCGTATGTCACAGTTATTTTATTCCGAAACTGTTAGGACTACAGAATTGAAACTTGGTAGGTAGATGTCTTCTGTGAACCGCTTTCCGATTTTTATACAAAAATAAAAAATATAAAAGTTTAAGGGGGGGCATCACCCCCTTCGATCCCAGTATACGCTTCAATTGAAGACACCTCAACATCACTCCACGTCACTTTACTACAACAAATCTTATTCCATGCTAGCTGTCCGCCTATGGAACGAACTTCCTGCAACAATAAGACAAGCCCAATCTCCACATGCTTTTACAAATATGGTATTTAAACACTATTTTTCCCATAGTTGATTTTATAACTTATTTATTAAGGTATATGTATCTATTTTAATAATATCTACTTAGTAATATCTTAAGTATATTCATATATATGTTAACTTATAGCTGCACACCCCCGCAATATTATAATTTAGAAATCCTCTCCATCCAAAGGTTGTCTGGTAGAGATCGCTCTAAGCAATAAGACCGCCCATTGTACTACCGATATGTTATGTTCTTCTGTTAATTTTGTTTGTTTTTTGTTCTTGGTGTGCAATAAAGTATTATTCATTCATTCATTCATTCATCCCATACATGGAACTGAAACAAAAAAAATCTTCAAACCTATACGTGTGTCTATGGATAGGTCTTCAAAAATGACATCGAGGTTCCTAAAATAATTTTTTCTCAAAGTCAATCATTTGAAAGATAGGCGCGTCTAAAGTGGTAAAATGTGTCCCCCCCCCCCTCTAACTTTTATAGTATGGGAGTGAAAAATATAAAAAAAATATATGCTGTAGATCTCAATAAAAACTAACAACGAAAATTGGTTTGAACGAGATACAGTCAGCAGTCTTAGATAACTTTGTTTTTCATACAAACACTATAAAAAAACAAATTTAATTTTGTAGTTGCGAAAAATCATAGTTATGGAATACTTAACTGTGTTACGGAACCCTACGAGTGCGAGTCCGATTTGCACTTAGCCAGTTAATTTACATTTTTACCCATATCAAGAAAAGAGCACAACGCCGCTAAAGAAGTTTTCACTTCATTAAAGGCCCTTACTGACTTACTCCTTCTATATACGTTGTACAGGGAGTGAAGCCCGTCATCATTTTCCCCACATTTCCGCTTATTTCTTTACAAATGTAAGGGATTCCATCTGACAACCGTTTTGTCGAGTGACGTCAGAACATGCGGGACCCGTTTATCTTATGCGATTCGGTTTATTTATTCGTGTGCTTAATATATGTCCGTGTGTTGAAAGCGTGCCAATGCTGTATCCGGTGTTTCATAACCTTGTAAATTATATTTAACTGCCCCGGCTTTCCATAGGTAGGGACTACATTTTTTGCATTAGATTGTTGCGTCGATAGACATCATCAACAATCATCGTGAGATTTCAGCCAATTTACAGAAAACCTTAGCAAATCTAATACTATAAGAATCTTTGTCCTGACATACTGACTGACTGACTGACAGACAATGCACAGCCTAAACCACTGGTCGTAGAGACTTGAAATTTGGCGGGTATATTTGTATTAGTACGTAAGGGTATATGTACTAAGAAAGGATTTTCCAAAATTCACCCATTTAGGGGATGAAATGGGGGTTCAAAGTTTGTATGGAGAAACAAGATAACATAGTCTTTTCTATTCGAAACTTCGCACAAGTGCTTCCATAAAAAATAAATAAATACGTGTTTCAGGCTTTTTTAAAAATCCACCCCTGAAAGGGTGAAATAGAGTAACAAAGTCTGAAAACCAATATTGTTATATGAAGTATTTTCTATTCAAAACTTCACACAAGTGCTTCATTAAAAAAATAAGTAAATACGTTTTTCAGGTTTTTTTTAAATTCCACCCCTGAGAGGGTGAAATGGGGTAACAAAGTCTGAAAATCAATATTGTTTCGGATTGCGCTGAAATTTGGCATGCAGGTAGTTATTACGACATTAGTTCCTTCTGAGAAACGATTTTCTAAAATTCACCTCTTAAAGTGATGAAACGGGGGTTCAAAGTTCGTATGAAAAAACAAGATAAAATAGTCTTTTATATTCGAAATTTCACACAAGTACTTCAGTAAATAAATAAGTAAATACTTGTTTCAGGCTTTTTCGAAATGCCACCCCTAAAAGGGTGAAGTCAGGTAACAAAGTCTGAAATCAATATTGTTTCGGATTGCGCTGAAATTGGCATGCAGATAGTCACTATGACGTTAGTATCTGTTAAAAAAGAATTTTCTAAATTCACCCTTTAAGGGGATGAAACGGGGGTTCAAAGTTTGTATGAAGAAACAAGATAAGATAGTCTTTTCTATTCGAAACTTCGCACAAGTACTTCAGTAAATAAATAAGTAAATACGTGTTTCAGGCTTTTTCGAAATACCACCCCTAAAAGGGTGAAGTGGCTTACCTTACTGTCTGAAATCAATATTGTTTCGTATTGCGATAAAATTTGGCTGAAACATGCAGATAGTTATTTTAACATGGGTATCCGCTAAAGAAGGATTTTTCAAAATTTACTTTTTAAGGGGATGAAGCGGGGGTTCAAAGTTTGAATAGTCATTTTATTCGACATTACTCAAAACTACATCTGTAAATAAATTTGTAAATAAGAGTTTCAGGCTTTTCAACATGCCACCCTAGGAGAGTGAAGTAGGGTAACCAAGTCTAAAATGCAATATTCTTTCAGATTGAGCTGAAATTTAGAATGCAGATAGTTGTTATGACGTAGGTATCCGCTTAGAAAGGATTTTCTAAAAATTCCCCCCGGATATTACTTATTATTTTTAATTATATATAAAAATTTATAGATTTACTTAAGTACTTCTGTAAATAAATTAGTTACTATGTGTTGCAGGATTTTTGCAAAAGGCTGGTTAAAAGTCTGAAAATCAATATGATTTTATGGGTTTTATAAATATGAATCCCTATTTCCCTTAGTCACGCAATAACTTGAAACAGGTGAACCGATTAGGCTCTCACTTCTTTGATTTATTTTATGATAGAAAGGTTTTTACAAAATAAAAGTTTTAAGTAAATAAAATAAGTCCTTAACGCGGGTGAAGCCGCGGGGCATTTCTAGTTATATATAAAACCTTAAACCTACCCTGTAAATCACCTGTTTATTGGTGAAAACCGCAAGCAAATACGTTCAGTACAAAATACGTTCACAGACGCGGCGGGCGACTTTATTACAAAACATTTTTAACTGGCCTTTGATCGACCTTACAAAAGATAACCGGCCAAGTGCGTGTCGGGCCACGTGCAATGTAGGGTTCCGTAGTAGCCGTATCGTTATTCAATGCAAGTCTTTACCCGTTATAAACAAGCAACTAGGTACTTCGTCTTTGTCACTTCTAAGGATTTTGTATTTGATACAAATAAATCCAACACCCAAGTTCAATGCCACCAATACCAAATACCAATGCGTATACAAATACCATGTTATCTCTTTTTGTTACCGTTTATGATATCTATAATTTTTGTTATTTATATGACTACTTCAAGAGTCAGTCTTATAAATCAAAGTGTTAAGTAACAACGTATTATTTTGAAATAATGTATTCCAAGCTCGAGTTCGCGCATATTTCACTCAATTAGTTACTCATAACGCGTTCCAGAAATTACCGAATCATTGATATTCAGCCCTCGACGCAAAGATTTAGGGTAAAATATACCGTTTATCGAAGAAAATTAGGCTTAAATTGGGGTGGATGAGGTGAATTGTAGAGGAGTTTACAACAGGTGCAATTCTATGAAGAGCCTCAGGAGGTCACAGCGTAATTTTAGATTGATTAATGGTTCGCTTCGTGCTTAACATAATTTAGAATATCAAGATGTTTTTACTGAAATTAAATTAGATAATAACTGATTGAATTAAGTTAACATAAGTTAACACACTCGACGTATTCAAAAAGTTTTTGATAAATGTTAAGTGAAACTTCACTCAAGCATGTTGGTTTAAAAGACCCTATGAGTTCGCGAGCACTGTGAGATCTCTAATTATTGTTTGTAAATACGGGGGTTGGTTATTTATTATTATATAGACTGGTTTAACTCTTAAGAGCTGTGTGCTGCCGAAACACCGGAAAGTTATGACGGCAGATTCTCTCCTTAATAAGCTACTAAGGCAATAAGCTACTAGGTAGCATATCAGGTGAAATATTGATATAATGCTTCTATTGCCTGTGCACGAATACCTTTATTTTAATGCTCATAGAAAAATCTATTGAAAGAAAGAAATAAGAAAGAAAGAAAAATCATTTATTCAGCAGTTCTCAAGTTACAGTACAGATGAAAAATATATTTGACATTTTGACCAAAAAACTTAACTAAATAAAACAAAAATCAAAAAGGAATACAATATGAGGTGCTGAAACAGACCATTCTCAGCACAAATGTCCAGATTCTTGGATCGTAGACCCCAAAACCAAGACGCTGTTTTTCAGAATGGCCTGAGAGCGGGAGTAGGACTAACACCGATAACAATAAATTAAATAAGATCGTTTAAAAAACTAAAAAGAACCGACTTCAATGCCGCGCTATTAATGATCAGTACCAATTTTGAGGTGTTTATCTCCATACCTCTAGAGATACTTATCAGACCTCGACAAAATTACCATAGGGATACTTGGGATACTACACTTGGGATACTACACTTGGGATATTTCCTTTCCAACAAAAAAAGAATAATCAAAATCGGTTCATAAACGACGAGGTTATCCGCGAACAAACATAAAAAAAAACATATACGGTGGAATTGAGAAACCTCCTTTTTTTTGAAATTGGTTAATAAAATTCATTGTTGTAGACCTGCAAACCAATAATATCGTTTAAAAACTTAAAAAGAACCGACTTCAATGCCGCGCTACTCATTTTCAGTACCAATTTTGAGATGTTTATCTCAATATCTCTGGAGATACTTATCAGACCTCGATAAAATTACCATGGTACCTCACTTGGGATATCTCTTTTCGAACAAAAAATGAATAATCAAAATCGGTTCATAAACGACGAAGTTATCCACGAAAAAACATAAAAAAAAAAAAAAAAATTACGGTCGAATTGATAAACCTCCTCCTTATTTTTGAAGTCGGTTAAAAAGCATGCATTATCATTACTTGGAGTTCATTTCTGAACACTGCAGGACATAAGCCTCCTCCTTCTTACGTCACTCATCACTGTTCTGAGCTACTCTGAGCCAGGTCCTTTCTGCGTACTTTTCGAAGTCGTCGACCCATCTTTGTCTGTCGTGGCTTTGTTTTCAACCGACTTCCCAAAAAGAAGGAGGTTCTCAATTCGTCTGTATGCTTTTTTTGTATGTATGTTACGGAGTAATCACTCCCTCATTTGTGAACCGATTTGAATGATTCTTTTTTTAATCGGTAGAGCACGTTTCCGAGCTGGTCCCATTATAATTTCATTGAGATTTGATAAGTATCTCCAGAGATTTGACGGTAAATGTCGCAAACTTCCTACTGAAATTGTCACGCGGGGCATGGAATTCGGTTGTTTTAGTTTTTAACTATCTTTATTATTCCGTTATTATTCTTAATTATAATACCTGCCATCACCACATCTCTCTTCGTGTCTACTTGTCTAGCACATTGTCATGATAGTTTAGATACTTAATCCAATGAGATAAAAAAAGCATTACTAAGAATGTATCTTGTACAAGTTGCTACAAAAAATAAAACACAGAAAAAATAAAATTTTCCATCAATTTTACAAGAAATCTGAAATAATTTCCATCTACCCTCAATAAATGAAATAAGTAGCATGACTCAATTTCTGGCGGTTTCAATAATCAAATTCTATTTCCTTTGACATGATTTCTTCCAAAGATATTTGCATCAGTTATTACTCTTATTTACTTCGACAATTTTTACATGGTTCGAAACACAGTTATTTTGTACATTGATAAGCTTTCTGTTATTTTACTAAACATGCTTTTATTACTTTAACCCGTATTATGTATGGGTGACGTATGTGTGCAGCGGAATCTTTAAACGTGATTTCAACCTACATCTACATCGAAATAAAACTTTGCACGTATAGTAGATTGGATGACAACTATAATATATAGATACTATAATTAGGTATCTTGGAGCTGATTTAATGATGGACCTAAAAAGGTGGATGGTAGATTTCTTCAGTGACTACTAGTAAACCCATCGAGTTTGAGTTGAGATTTATTTTCACTAGTCCAACCTCCTTTTATATCTTATAGGCTATCGTTAGACCACTATCTCGCCTAGTGGTAAGCGATGATGTGGTCAACGATGGTGTACACGCTACGCCTAGAAAACTCTAACTCTGGGCTATGTGCTGCTGGAACACTGTAAGAAACGATCTCACCTGTTGGTAAGTGATGATGCGGTCAAGGATGGAACATTTAACATGGATTAAAAACATAGGATACTTCTGACGCGGGCGAAGCCACGGGGTGCAACTAGTACATTAAAATTTAATGATTTCGTCGTTCTTCGGAGATGACTAATGATTATAAATTACTAGAAGTGCCCCGCGGCTTCGCCCGCGTTAAACACTTCTTTTATTTACTTAAAACTTTTATTTTGTAAAAACATTTCTATCATAAAAGATAACAAAGAAGTAAAACCCAAATCGGTTCTACCGTTTTCAAATTATTGCGTGACTAAGGGAAATAGGGAATCATATTTATAAAACCCGAAAAACCACATTGATTTCAGACTTTTTTACCAACCCCTTGAAAACATTCTGCAACACGTATTTACTTATTTATTTACAGAAGTACTTAAATAAATCTATAAGTTAATATATATAATTAAAAATAATAAGTAATATCTGGGGAGAATTTTTAGAAAATACTTTCTAAGCAGATACCTACGTCATAACAACTATCTGCATTCCAAATTTCAGCGCAATCCAAAACAATATTAATTTACACACTTTGTTACCCCATATTACCCCTCTCAGAGGTTGAATTTCGAAAAAACACGTTATTACTTATTTATTTACTGAAGCACTTGTGTGAAGTTTCTAATAGAAAAAACTATCTTATCTTGTTTCTCCATACAAACTTTGAACCCCCGTTTCATCCCCTTAAGGGGTAAATTTTAGAAAATCATTTCTTAGAGGGAACTAACGTCGTAATAACTATCTGCATGCCAAATTTCAGCGCAATCCGAAACAATATTGATTTTCAGACTTTGGTACCCAATTTCTACCTGCTATGGGTGAAATTTCAAAAAAGCCTGAAACAAGTATTTTCTTATTTTTTTACTGAAGTACTTGTGTGAAGTTTCGAATAGAAAATACTATCTAATTTTGTTTCTCCATACAAACTTTGAATCCCCATTTCATCCCCTAAAGGGGCGAATTTTGGAAAATCCTTTCTTAGTACACCTTTACGTACTAAGACAATTATACCCTCCAAATTTCAAGTCTCTACGACCAGCGGTTTAGGCTGTGCGTTGTCTATCAGTCAGTCAGTCAGACAGTCAGTATGTCAGGACAAAGATTCTTATAGTATTAGATAAAATGTAATTTACCTACCTACTCGTGCGTTGATGATCATATAGAGTTTGCATTTATTTAAAAATTACTGTGTGATGTAATCGGTTTAAACAGCCATAAGAATAATGTTATTTTTACTAGCTAATTACTGACCCTACCATGTTTGTCGCTGAATTAAATCAGGCAGGCGCGGAATTTTGTTGGTTTACAACAGGCTTAAAATAACAATGAATTATGTGGTGAGAGTTTCTGATACGAAAATGTTTGAAAATTAACCAAATTTTATAATTACAATGTCAAACATTAGATACATTTTACGTGGAGTATATTACATGTAAGTGGTATATTACTTTTATAATGAACTAGAAGTGCACCGCGGCTTCACCCGCTTTAAATACTTCTTTTATTTACTTAAAACTACAGAAATAGGAATAATTTATTCGTATTTCTGTGCTTAAAACCAATCTATCATAAAATATATCAAAAAAGTAAAAGGGGATGAAACGGGGGTACAAAGTTTGAACCGATTTGGTTCAAACTTTGAACCCCCGTTTCATCCCCTTAAGGAGTGAATGTTGAAAAGTCCTTTCATAGCGGATACCTACGACTATAATAACTATCTGCATGCCAAATTTCAGCGCAATCCGAAATATTGATTTCAGACTGTGTTACCCCACTTCACCCTTAAAGGGGTGGCATTTCGAAAAAGTCTGAAACTCGTTTATTTTTAAAAGCACTTGTGTGAATTTTCCATTAGAAAAAGCTATCTAATCTTGTTTCTCCATACAAACTTTGTATCCCCATTTCATCCCCTGAAGGGGTGAATTTTAGAAAATCATTTCTCAGAGGGAGCTAACGTCGTAATAACTATCTGTACGCTAAATTTTAGCGCAATCCGAAAAAATATTTATTTTCAGACTTTGGTACCCCATTTCACCCTCTTAGGGGTAGAATTTAAAAAAAAGCCTATAACACGTGTTTACTTATTTTTTTTTTATTGAAGCACTTGTGTGAAGTTTCGAATAGAAACTACTATTTAATCTTGTTTCTCCGTACAAACTTTGAACCCCCATTTCATCCTCTAAAGGGGTGAATTTTGGAAAATCCTTTCTTAGTACCTTTACGTACTAAGACAAATAACAATATTATACTTAAAGTTTTTTTTCTTCTTCTTGGTAATCAATAAAGAGTCATTGTATTGTATTGTTTTGTATCGTATTGTATTGTTTTGTATTGTAAGACAAATATACCCTCCAAATTTCCAAGTCTCCTCGACCAGCGGTTTAGGCTGTGAATTGTTTGTCAGTCAGTCAGTCAGTATGTCAGGACAAAGATTCTTATAGTATTAGATATTGCGTTCATTTCCTGTTGCACAAGCGATCATTAAACTTTAATTCCACAATCAGTCGTGTGTTGACACTTTTTATTCTACTCTGTAAGATGCAGGCAGCATCTATACAAAACTAGCTAAGCGTTTGTAGATCTCGAAGCATGTCTCAATGAAGAAAAGAAGTGGAGTGTAGCGACCCGTACGCTTGACACACAGTATGCTTCGTTCCATCGCACGTTGGCAAATCTTGAGTTTGGTCCACTAAATTTTAGTCAAGGACCAAGTGTATGCGCCATTAGTCAAGATGGGCAAAATGCATATGGTCATAAGATTTCGCTCTTGTGTCATTTGGAGGTCCCCAAATCTCGAAGCTTCTAATTCTAATCTAATTGGTGTTGGGGGCGATAAGACCTGCACTGACGTCCTGCTTGGGGTGTATTGTGCATTTCCCCCTGTCAGCGATTACCCAAGCCAACCCAGCTCCTTAATGAAGCGTAGCACGGCTTTGGGTCGCTAGCATAACGCTTTCAGTGGTGAGGGTGTTATTATTGATGGTGAAAATGACGATGATGATGCAAACTGTAGATGAGTTTGTGTGCCCGATGATGCTGGCAGTGCTAAGGCAGATAGATAAAGCTTATAAAAAACGTCAAATGATTTGTCAAACTTCTCTTGAACATCACAGAACTGGAAATACCTACAAGGTGTTTCTTGTAGGTATCTCTACTAAAACACATCAGATCTTAACAAAATTTAAATTTTAAAATAAATAACTTTCGTTCAGAAATACTTTTGCAAATCCGTTTACATATTATGACGGAGTTGAGCCCGAGCATACATAACACATTATGAACGTCTGAATTGAGTGAAAAAGCCTAACATGTAGAGGCCTAAATCTTGGTACTTCCTATTCTGTGTTGAAAGAACCTAACAGATGACAAAATGTGCCTTAAATGTAGCGAATTAATTATTTTATTGAATATGAATAAATACACACTGATATGTTAATAGGCTTTTTGAATCGACAATCCCAAGTTTTTGAGCACAATTCAGTTAAAATATCTTCTTTATCATCTTCATGATCCTATTTTAATCATAAAATGAAGTCTAACAATATAAAGTTTAATTAAAAACGTCAGAACCTTTATTTAATCAAACTCCTAATTATCATCGAGGACAAAGTGTAACAGAGGCGTATTTTGTATTTACGAAAGAATGATTTTGGTCCAACAAATATAAAATTCAAGTATGAACCTAGAGATAAATTTGTTGTTTCTTGTGATTTGCTTGCTTTTTGCAGAAATGGTAGATAAATATTTAATCAAGTTTGCAACATATTTGTAAATAAATGCAAATATATTTTAACTAGAAGTGCCCCGCGGCTTCACCCGCGTTAAAAACTTCTTTTATTTACTTAAAACTTTTCTTTTGTAAAAGCGATTCTAGCATTAAATACATAAAATAAGAATTAGCCAAATCGGTTCACCCGTTTTCATGTTATCGCGTGACTAAGGCAATTCGGGATTCATATTTATAAAAACCGAAAAAACCCAAATTTTCAGACTTTGTTACTTACCCCATTTCAAAAAATCCTACAAAACGTACTTTATCTCATCTTATTTCGCCATACAAAATTTGAATCCCCGTTAAGTATACGGGAGGAATTTTTAGAAAATCCCTTCTGAGCGGATACCTACGTCATAATAACTATCTGCATTCTAAATTTCAGCGCAATCCGAAACAATATTGATTTTTGGACTTTGTTACCCCAGTTTATCCTCTTAGGATGGCATTTTGAAAAAGTCTGAAACTCGTATTTACTTATTTATTTACTTAGAAGTACTTGTGTGAAATATCGAATAAAATGACTATCCAAACTTTGTACCCCCGCTTCATCCCCATGAAGAGTGAAATTTGAAAAATTCTTTCTTAGCGGATACCTAAATTAAAATAACTATCTGCATGCCAAATTTCAGCGCAATCCGAAACAATATTGATTTCAGACTTTGTCACCCTTTTAGGGGTGGAATTTCGAAAGAGCCTGAAACACGTATTTACTTACTTAAGTACTTGTGTTAAGTTTCGAATATAAAAGATTATCTAATCTTGTTTCTCCTTACAAACTTTGGACCCCCGTTTCATCCCCTTCAGGGATGAGTTTTGGAAAATCCTTTCTTAGAGGTAACTAACGTCGTAATAACTATCTGCATGCCAAATTTCAGCGCAATCCAAAACAATATTGAATTTCACACTTTGTTACTCCATTTCACCCTCTTAGGGGTGGAATTTCAAAAAACCTAAAACATGTGTTTACTTTTTTATGTCCTGAAGCACTTGTGTGAAGTTTCGAATAGAAAAGACTATCTAATAATGTTTTCCATAGAAACTTTGAACCCCCGTTTCATCTCTCCAGGAGTGAAATTTGAAAAATCCTTTTTCAAAGGTAAACTAACTAACGTTGTAATAATTATCTGCATGCCAAGTTTTAGCGCAATCCGAAAAATTATTGATTTTCACACTTTGTTACCCCATTTCACCCTATTAGGGGTGGAATTTAAAAAAAAACCTAAAACATGTGTTCACTTTTTTATGTCCTGAAGCACTTGTGTGAAGTTTCGAATAGAAAAGACTATCTAATAATGTTTCTCCAAAGAAACTTTGAACCCCCGTTTCATCCCCTTCAGGGGTGAAATTTGAAGATCCTTCTTCAAAGGTAACTAACGTTGTAATAATTATCTGCATGCCAAATTTTAGCGCAATCCCAAAAAATATTTATTTTCACACTTTGTTACCCCATTTCACCCTCTTAGGGGTGGAATTTAAAAAAAAACACGTATTTACTTATTTTTGTACTGAAGCACTTGTGTGAAGTTTCGGATAGAAAAGACTATCTAATTTTGTTTCTCCATACAAACTTTGAACCCCCATTTCATCCCCTTAAGGGGTGAATTTTGAAAAATCCTTTCTTAGTACACCCCTACGTACTAAGACAAATATACCCTCCAAATTTCAAGTCTCTACGACCAGCGGTTTAGGCTGTGCGTTGTCTGTCAGTGAGTCAGTCAGTATGTCAGGACAAAGATTCTTATAGTATTAGATTACATTCCATAAAGCTATTTTCACTTTAAATAGTTGTCTCTATGCCCTAAGAAAACCGTAAAAACCTAAAAAAATCTTAAAGTGAGCATAAACAAGTATTGATTCATAAAATTAGTAATAATTAACTAGCTACTTTACAAGCTATTTATCTTGTAAGTTCGTTGTATATAGTTGCTTATTTCTCGTCGTCATTTATACTTTTTATTTCTGTCATTCTATGTCACACAATCTCTCTATCTCTCTCCCCTCCTCTCTCTCGCTACCTCTCAATTTTCCAAATTACATCTTGATTCTGCTCACCAATTCCAATTAGTGCACAATTTTTCCCTTCTACATCTTAAATGTCATCGGTGTCACAGTATAATTAAAATTCCTTAATCGAGAGAAAACCGCAATCAGTCGGAGTTAACGCTAGAATTAATTTTCACGATAATCTTTTGCTGAAACAATGTTTGTTTAGGAGTGTGATAAATTGTCTTGGATTAGCACAAAGCGACGAGTTTGATTTGATTAGTACACTAAAGAAATGTATAAAGGCAAACATATCTCACACACAATAAATAATTTAAGATCTTTTCAAAAACGATAGATACCTACTTTGAATGCCGTGCTAGACATTTTTATCAGTAGCTTGTTTGAGGTATCTGTCACTTTATCATGAACCGGTAAAAATTGGCCCTTAGCTTATGAATAAATAATATTTCTATTTATTTGAATCCCTTAGCGTATATAAGAGGTAACTTAAATTCGCGACTTACAACTTATTCACTCGTTACCAACACGTTAGAGTACAATCACGATCAACACAGCTAGTTCACAAATGACAAAACACAGTAATAAATAATAAGATATATCCATCCATAAATCGTTAGAAAAAAGCCTTCCTCGGTACATATTTAT
The DNA here is from genome assembly GCA_954871355.1 of Cabera pusaria. Taxonomy (NCBI): domain Eukaryota; kingdom Metazoa; phylum Arthropoda; class Insecta; order Lepidoptera; family Geometridae; genus Cabera; species Cabera pusaria. The sequence goes on from OX940887.1 coordinate 26,196,743, forward strand.
AGTCCCTGAAAGTATAAGCACTTGCACCTTTTAAAAATATAATAACCTACTTTTGGAAAATAGTCTGTTGCACTATTTGGTTTGGACAAAATAATATCAGTTTGCCTGCACTTCACATTGCTATGCTACCTTCGACTATGCATACTTCCAGATATGCACGATTTCATGTTAGACCACATAATAAACTATTCACTAAATATCATTTGATTTATGAGATAGTGATAGAGTGCTTATCTGTCACAAAGATAAACTTACATTTCTAAGAAATGAAACAGAGAGTAGTAGTTAGAGTAGGGATAATTATCCCTACTCTAAAATGATAATACAGTATGCTCATTAATAACCATAGTGAATATTCATGACTTCGCTAGTTTTCAGAAAATTGTTTCAGAAGCTGTATAATGTCAAGTGACTGCAGCATGATGGATGGAGTAGAATATTCGGCAGCGTTTGTATGTGGCGAGTTACTGGAATAAGTAGTTTTTAATTACCAGACTATGCTTGGTTGAAAAAAAGATATCTACTTCTAGTAGAAGTAGATATCTTTTTTTTTTGTTTTGCTTTTTGTAATTTTCTTCAATCAGGCGGTTTCCATAGACTATGAAGTTCAGACAATGATGCCTGTTAAAATAAGATTTATAGACACATTAGGAACATTCGTGTAGGCAAGCGATTGACTACTATCCCACCTGATTAAAAAAATGAGTGCAAAGGAAATGAGTGTATAATAAGCAAGTGATTGGCATTTGCTGAAGTCAAAATAACAACCGTTGGAAATTAGCGGTTCGTTACAAAATTTTTATTTTTATATATTCCTGTATAAGTACCATTGGTCACATTCTTAGTTTAACAAAAGTTAGCAGTTTAGATCAAAATCAAGTTACTTATTATTCTTAAGACTAGATTGTTTTTTTAATTATATGCCATTTTATGGGCATATCATTTGTAAAAAATAAATATTTCTGTAAAACATTATAAACGTTTGCAAACAAATAAATTAAACATACCTATTCGAAATAAACATAAAGAATTTATGGAGGTCTGCGTTAAATCAAAACGCGATCTTTGGCTTAGAAATTAACAACAATCTTATAAACTTTAATGTAAGTTTGTATATTCGTTTGTTTAGGACCTCTTCACGGTCAAACAGCTGGACTGATTTGGCTAAAATTTTGCACAAGGTTAGTCAGTATTAGGCCATAGAATACTTTTTAACGCGGGCGAAGCCGCTACACTGAGCTGCTGCTCACAGCTAGTAGTACACCTTTAAAATATTTTTTGATAAGTAGTCTAGGTCACTAGAAAGCATAATCACTAGTTCAAACGCAGCACGTACTTAATAGCAGAAGCTACGACATACCTACACAAACAATATGACTGCGCTACAATGAAAGCATTTTATCGCAGTCTGCGCGATACAATAACGTGATTCTGGCTGTAATGTTACAATGTCATCTTACGAAGAATGTGCAATATCCTTAGTAGACAGTATAGTTTAGAACTAAACATCGCTTATTTTATAGCATTTTTATGAGTAATAAAGATTTTATAAAGTACGCATTGCGTATTCTGCTAATGAATTGAGTTCTAACCGTTTTCCTAGTACTTATCTTTGCAAATAAGAGCTAAGCTCCTTGTTAACCGACTTCACAAAAAAAGAGGAGGTTCTCAATTCGTCGGAATCTTTTTTTGTAAGCTAGAAAACTACTTTATAAAATTTTCTCGCATGTTGCCCGTAAGTTGTGACAGTTTTAGTAGTTTTTATGTCTAGGTTTGGTTGCGCATTGGTTCGTGCAAGGTATTAGTTGGTAACCTAGGGAAATGGGTTCAACCTTAACAACCATATGTCAATGTTGTACGAATTATTTTTAATGAATAGCCTGCAAAATAAGTTTGTACAGCTCTCTCCTGTTTTAATGTAACCTCTTGGCTTGGTTCCGCTGGGAAGACTGACCGAATGTGCGGCAACGGCGACTACGGCGAGTCTTCTAATGTGTTCCGGCAGCTATCCTTGAGAGCCAGTTCCCATTCTAGGCCTAGCGTGCTTACCATCTTCGACCGCATCATCGCTTACCAACAGGTGAGATAGTGGTCAAAACGCTAGCCTATAAGATATATTAAAAAAAAGTCTACTGCTTGCTGCTTGCGGTTCGTGAGCGTATCCCAAGGCGAGGCAATTACGTTACTATGTATGTGTGGAAAGTCTAATTCTGTAAGCTAGCACCAAAAAGCCTAGCCAGCGTAATTGCAATGCGCTGTAAATGGCTTAGACTAAAAACGCTATCAACTTTGGCGAGATGCGAGTCGCTTGTTATTATATATCTGAGCCAATTTTGTTCTAATACATGAATGGCTGGAGCTTAACCACTATCTCATATGATGTTAATTGATAATGCGGTCGATGTTTGGATTGAAAGGAACAACTATATAAGAACATTTACATTCAATGGATATTGTTTAACCCATATGGAACTTTTGCGTATAACTATTTCAATTTGTTAATAATGCATATTTTTTTTAATGTTTGTATATTATTCCATACCCTTCACTGCTAAACGGTTTCATAAATTGACTGAATCGCAGCTAAAAAGTAGCTGGTTTGTGAATTATAGTACAAAGGATTGCGCTGTGTGGATGGGACTTAAGACGGTTGTCCTGCACTTGAACTCATTTCCGTCTTTCATAAGCAGGACCATGTTTCCATCTCAGACCGCGTCATCACCTAACATCAGCTGAAATAGTGATCAAAAACTTGTCTGCCTAAAAAAGGATATTCTTCAAGTTAAATGAAACTACGAGGGGCAAACAGCATTATACAGGTAGATTTTTGAGATAGGATGATATCCCCATCATCAACCATAACCCATAGCTTATTAGTAAAGCATTATATAGTAAAGCACTCTGAGACTCCATAAAATGTCCTGTCCTAAAAAATGTGTGAAAAAAAGTTATTTGTGATTTCTAGCTTGACAATGTCCTCATTAATTAATTTTAAAAGAGTAGGTACCGAGAGAAGAATCGTAGGAGCTGTAAAACAGGTTTTCCCAGTACGCTTCTTACGACCATCCTAAGAATGATAATAAATACGATACAATACAATTCTATAAATAAATAAATAAATAGTATCATAACCTCAGTTTGTTCGAATGAGTATTTTGATCCCTATAAGTAACCGGATCGATTGGCATCAAAATAAACTTTTGTTTAAATTGCTGATTTTTTTGCTGACTACACATATTTTTCCAAATTCTGTAAACAGATGGAGCCACCAGTGTGTAAATTATTAAGGGTAAAATGCAATCCATTCGTTTCGTCGTTTTGGTAGGATTGTACTGTAGCTGAGTTGGTATAGCGCCGGGCACGGCTCTCAGGAGACGCGGGTTCGAGTCCCGTCGGTACAGTGAAATTTTGGAAAATTCTGTGAATGTAGCTCAAAATTTAATCAAAAATAATGGACAGTCTCCTCATAGTATTTTTCTGTAGCTACAACGAAACAAATACCTGCATATAAGATCCCATCTCAAAAATCTACCCTCTATATACAAAGCATCGTTAGTCACCGAAGTGCGTGTGTAAAACTACTTGATAGACGAACCTTTAGTACCCATTAACTAAAATTGGGTTATGTACATGTAGGAGTTCATTTGTGAATACGTTAAAGTTAAACTAAGTTATGTGAAGTAATTACTGGAGTGACTTTGATGGTTCAATTATGAAGCACTAGTAGAGCATTCGCGGATTGTTTTGTACTTTGACGTGCGAGAATGAGACGTTTTAATATGTGCCAATAACATCATGAAATAACAGTGAAAATGTGCTATGTGCTAGTGAATATGTGCAAATAACATCATGAAATAACTGTGAAAATTATTTGGCTATAAATTTAATGAAAGAAATAAAACACCGGCCAAGTGCGAGTTAGACTCTAGCACCGAGTCTTCGGTACTTTGTCAAACTAGGTTAATGGACTTGACTTAGCAGTGCCATCCGAACCATAGAAAATGTATTGCACCAACCGCAAATAATATGTATGTATCGGTATTTTTTTATTTTATTTTACTAACAAATTAACGGTTTTTAGATTTATTTCTACATAAGAGGTTTAAAAACTTGCTTCTTGACAAATTTCATGATTCTAGGTCAACGGGAAGTACCCTATAGGTTTTGATTCCCTTGTAAAATCGCAAAATATGCGACATGAACGGTCATATCTTTTGATTGCGTTGACTAACCGGTTTGATTGTTTCACAGTCGAAAGATACCGTATCAATTCTAATATGATAATAAATAAGTTATTTTTCAAAAAAAATAAAACCGACTTCATAATCACAAACAGGCACTCAAAAGCGAAAAATAAATTACTTAAAATTATTATAAGCGCTACCCACTTATCTATTTGAAGTCGGTGCCAGCCAAGTCTAATAGGTAGTAGATAGATAATACCTACATGTATCTACCTACTTACTAACCTACATGTACCTACTTACTACTACTACATATATAGTATCTATCTACTATCCAATAGACTTGGCTGGCACCGACTTCAAATAGATAAGTGGGTAGCGCTTATAATAATCTTAAGTAATTTATTTTTCGCTTTAGAGTGCCTGTTTGTGATTATGAAGTCGGTTTTTTTTTTTTTTTTAATAACTTATTTTACCCTGATAAGTGCATAACAAGTTTTAATTAAATTACATGCATCTATTACATTTGGTGTCTGGGCCGTTATACACTGACGGATATATACTTTTTGAAAATTTCAAGTATGTACCTATAACGGTTAAGAAGATACAGATCTGTAAAGTGCGCACATATGTATAGACACACGGACAGACGGACGGACGGACGGACGAACGGACAACAAAGTCTCAGAAAGTGTTCATTTGGTACCCTTTGGGTTCGGAACCCTAAAAAAATTGACTTTAAATGCCTTGCTAAAGTGATAATATTCACTAGTAATAATTATGTCATCAAGGTATCAAAGGACAATGTCCAAAATGGCCCTGTGCAATTAAAGCATCTGACACACACGATAATTAATTGTCTATTTTATTACAATAATTCCAAATACTTTTATAACACGGACTAGTTGTATTCCAAAATGAATATAAAAAAGTATTATTTGCGATTATTAACATTACTTGCCGCCATATGGCCAACAGAGTACTGAATCACTCTACTACGTTATAAGAGGCACTTCCCTATATTGTTGAAACCCGAATTATGAAAGCACTGTGTAGCCAACCTAACAACGGAAAGTATTATTTACGAAGTAACTATTATATAATCTGCGGTATTATGCTTATAAATTTTTTTTTGCAGTGTTGGTTGGTACAAAGTACGTTCATAATTCTGAGTTATTTAATAATGTATCCAGTGTCGCGGGACTGAAATGGCCGCCATCTTCGCCAAACGTCATGTCATGTCAAAAAATCTTAGGTATGTTTAAAAAAGTTTGCACCCTAACAAGGTGCTTTGCCCGGTAGAACATTCCTGTAAAGACAAATTATTTATATTTATATATAATTATTTACTATAATTATTAATATATAATTATTTATTGAGGGCCCGGTGGCGTAATTGGGAGAACAGTCGGCTTTGATGCCGTGGTACCGAGTTCAAACCGCCGTGCACCAATGAATTTTTTGATCGAAAAATATATGTGCGCTTTTCACAGTTGCCCTCCGGTGAAGGAAAACATCGTTAAGAAACCAACAACCCCCGCATGGTGGTAGGACATATCTAGTGTCCGCCTGGCCAGCTACCACCATCAAGTTAGAAAATCTGTCGCCAAACATCTTATGTGTTCAGGCAGCTATCCTTGAGAGCCAGTTCCCATTCTAGTCCACTTCTCTATCCTCGACCGCATCATCACTTAGCAACAGGTGAGATAGTGGTCAAACGCTAGCCTATAAGATGTTAAAAAAAAATATATATATATTATCCCCACCTTTATTTCTATCTCGCTCACAGTTACCGTAAGAATATCTGTCAAAAACCAAAATCAACGAGAAGAAAGATGTAAAAACATTATTGAAGGTCATATTTTTTAGTCTTCAAAAGTATATCCAATAGCAACCTCCATTGTGTATAATCTTCTTGGGACTCTTCTACTAAAACCAGTACATTCTCCTATGTTTGAGGTATTTATCTCCATATCTCTGGAGATACTTATCAGATCTCGATAAAATTAAAATGGGACCACCTCGGAAACGTATCCTACCTATTAAAAAAAGAATCATTTGGATCCGTTCACTATTGACGGAGAAATCGCATAACATACACAAAAAAAAAAAACATACAGACGAATTGAGAACCTCCTCATTTTTTGTGAAGTCGGTTAAAAACAGAGCAAGTGCATGTTGGCCCACGAGAAAAACGACTATTACTGCTAAACTAATAAGGTTATCTTAACCGCTATAATTTTCCTTTGAAGTTCATGCAATGCACTATCATCATGAATTTTCCCAGAATTGTCAAGCTAGTAGTTTGGCTTATAGAGGACGCCTTACTGGAACAATAATTTGCACTTTATAGTTTAATATTTCGTAAATGGATCATGAAATCGAAAAATATTATTAGCAACCCCTAAATCATTTTAAAAGACCCATTCAACGATACCGCACATAATAGGGTAGACGACAAAAAAAAATTCATCCCCACTCCACATGTAGGGGAGCTTCCTTAAAAAAAATATTTTTCAAGAACTTTTTTTTACCACTTGGTCAGCGTAATTGGTATACACACCCCTACAAAATTTCAGCTTTCTAGTACTAACGGTCTCTTAGCAAAACCTCGGACAGATAGACAGACAGACAGACGGACATTACGAAACTATAAGGGTTCCTTGTCAGGACTACGAAACCCTAAAAACGTTTGTAATTCTGTCACTTTGTCTGTTTGTTACCTAATCACGCCAAACCATCGACGTTTCGATGCGCCAAACGGACGATCTGTACTGAAATTTAATAAACTGGCCAAGTGCAAGTCGGACTCGCACTCGTAGGGTTCCGTAACACAGTTAAGTATTCCATAACTATGATTTTTCGCAACTACAAAATTAACTTTGTTTTTCATAGTATTTGTATGAAAAACAAAGTTATCTTTGCGGTCGCCGTATCTCTAAAACTGCTGACTTTATCTCGTTCAAACCAATTTTCGTTGTTAGTTTTTATTGAGATCTATAGCATATATTTCTTTTAGATTTTTCACTCCCATACTTTAAAAGTTAGAGGGGGGGGGACACATACACACATTTTACCACTTTAGACGCGCCTATCTTTCAAATTTTGAAGACCTATCCATAGACTATATACATATATCTTTTGTTTCAGTTCCATGTATGGGATGCTCCCCCCCCCCTTAAACTTTTATATTTTTTATTTTTGTATAAAAATCAGAAAGCGGTTCACAGAATACATCTACCTACCAAGTTTCAATTCCGTAGTCCTAACAGTTTCGGAATAAAATGGCTGTAACATACGGACGGACAGACAGACAGACAGACACACAGACAGATAGACAGACAGACAAACAGACAGACAGACATAACGAATCTATAAGGGTTCTGTTTTTTGCCGTTCGGCTACGGAACCCTAAAAAGGAAATACTTTATAGCATGTGAATGAACATAGGCTACTACATTCTTGGTGTAAGTGAACGAAGTCGCGGGGATACGCTAGTATCTAAATATACAGAGTTCACAAGCGAATTTAGTTGTTCAACTTTCGAAGGATGTACTTTTCTTTAGATTCCAATAACTCTTTTAGTATCGTTACTATGGCATCGATACCGAGTAGGTATCGGTTAAAAGTATTCGTATCTTTACTTAATTATTTGTCTCGAGATAACATTTATGCTGACTATAAAGAGCGATATAATAGATTAGAATTAAGCTATTTGATTAGTCAATCAATCACGATTTAATCTATAGATAAATATTGAATATGTATTTGTTTTAACTTGTATCGTAACATCCTTAAGAAGTTGAAAATTTATATTCGCTTTACATTACGTTTGCAATGTATTTATTCTTTTGTCGCTAGATGGAGCCACAAGAAAAATTAGAACTCGCATGCGTTTCATTTGTACTTTTTGACATTTAGAATGGCTTGGCTTAACATGATATTTACTTGGAAGTTGTCGCGTCGCCCCTCAACGGATCGACGTCATTTTTGAGGCGTTTCTATCCACTAATTTAAGTGCCAAGCGTTTATCTTATCGTATCCAGACTAGTCCAGACTAATATTTATAAAGAGAAAATTGGGATGCGCTTTTTTAAGCTCGATCCGATCTTGTGGATCGATACGGATCGCAACGTCTCGATCCGATCCGCGGATTGGATCGCATGCATTTGATCAGATTTTTAAAAGATTTATCAAAAAAATCGCATGAAAATAAAACTATTAATTAATATGGGACATTTCAAACACTTAAGGGTAGGGTGGTTTAACAAAGCAACAAATTACCTTAACCTAAGGAGACTAATTTTCAACCGACTTCCGAAAAATTCTATTCGCCGTCACCAATAACAAAGGCAATAATAATTAAAATGTGAAGTACCGATATTTTGTTTTATATATATATATCACAAAAACACACTAAAGTTCCAGATCGTAGGTGGTTTGATTAACCACTAAATATTGTGTTTGTGTGCAATTGTGTGCAAACCAAAATGTTTGGACGGCGATCGCGATGTGATCCGATATTTGATAGAGTTGAATCGATCCGCGATCGTTGGGTTTCGATCCGATCCGAAAATCGATTGGATCGTGTTGCTTCGATCCGATCCTCTAGAAGATCGGATCGGATCGGCGCATCGCTAAGAGAAAACATTTTTAAACGAGTTCAACTCTTGAGATGTTTAATCACGAACCAAGTGCATCAGTTTCAATATCGCGGAAAATATCGTTTGCGCGATGCAGGATCTCACACATTTAGGCAATATTTCAAGGAGAGCTATTAAAATCTATGCTAGCGTCATCTCTGGGATTTATTTATCCTTACTATAAAATGCGTAAGTAACTCTGAGGGGAAGGGGGAAGGGGAGGGTAGGGTATGTGAGGGGAAGGGGAGTGGAGGGGAAGGGGAGTGGAGGGGAAGGGGATTGGAGGGGAAGTGGAGTGGAGGGGAAGGGGAAGGGGGAGGGAGGGGGAAAGTGAGAGGAAGGGGAGAGGAGGTGGAAGTGAGGGGAAGGGGAGGGGAGGTTAATTGAGGGGAGGGGGAAGGAGGGATTAGCGTGGCGTGGTGCAGTGCGGTGTGGTAGGGATACGTATGTGTCTTATTAGTTATTGTTACCCAAAGACAATTCCACGCGGACGAAGTCGCGGGTACAGCTAGTGTAAATGTCTCAGCACGTACAGCATACCGACTGTGCTGAGTGTGCCGGTGTGCCCGGTGTTTTTAAAGAAAAAGTACATTGTTTACCACTAATCTTAAAATTTATCAAAAAAAAGTATTTTTAGATATTTTATTACTTATTAAGCTTTATCACTAAGTTCTCCATGAGTTTAAAAAATATTAAATGACATTTGATTAGCCATTTTTTTTTCATTTTGTTCCAAACCTTCAAAATTGGGTATTTTTCCAAAACTTACTGATTTCCAAGTATCTCGTTAACTTTTAATTGGGGGGTCTAAGTATGTTGCATTTTAGCCCCCTTATCTGCTCCTGCCAGAAATACCTCCAATTACCAATAATCCTGTATATAAAACCGAAAAGTCATCACAAAATCTCCAAAACCGCTTGACATATTACAACGATGAAATTTGGCAGGGAGGTAGTTTATAGTTAGTAGACGTCCGCTAAGAACGGATTTTGTGACAGGGCCGGATTAAGGGAGTCTAAGGGCTTTCGCAAGTTTCTATGGTAGTTCTTCATGTTTTTGCTACAAACTTGAAATTTGGCCGAGATTTACTTATTAGTAAACATTTGCTAAGAACGGATATTGTGACAAGGCTGGATTAAAAAGGTCTAAATTTAGAGATAAATAAGTCTGTCCGTGTATCACCACCGATTTTCTTAGGAACGGGTAGACCTAGCAAGTTAAAATTTATACCAGAAACTGAAGTCTGTAGTCCCTATTAGGTGTATAAAAATCAAGGTTCTGAGTCAACACAACAAAAATATATGGGCAAAATTTCTTTTTTTTTTTCTAATAGAAACTTTTCCTTTACTTCTGCTGTAAGATCTTGCTTTTAACCAAAATTGGGAATTCTAGATCGAACGGAAGTACCTAAGTATATAGATTTGGGTCAAAAACCAATAAGGTACTTCCCGTTCACCTAAAATCATGAAATTTGGCAAGAAGCAAGGTCTTGAAGCACTTATAAAGGAATAAATCTGAAAACCGCAAATACGTTAACAATTACGTTATTTAAATAACAAAAAAAGGTAAATTTACTATTAAAAACTTTTTATTTGCAGTTTGTGCAATACATTTTTACCCTTTTCTTTAACCTAGTCTGAGAGGTTGGTACGGAAACCTCGGTGGGCGAGTCCCACTCGACTTGGCTGGTTATTTTACCTTATGAGGTACGGAACGCTAAAAATAAAGGGGTTCTCAATACAAAACATCTAAGGTGTATCCTTGAAAGCCATTTCCCATTCTAGGCCTAGCGTGCAACCATCCTCAATCACATCATCTTAATATAATATTTTAAAAAAAATTAACAAAAGTAAAAAAAAATACAAAAATCTTATTTTATGCAAACAGTAAAAACCCTTACACTAGTATTTAATATTTTAAATATTTTTGTGCATTTTTATGCTTCTTAAGCATTAAACTCATGTTAAAAAGTTAAACTTAATTCTTCTTAAACTGCTATGTATTTAACCAAGTAACATATCGGGTGAACCAAAGTGGCGTGATTAAAACATCTGTTGCAATGCTTACTGGCAATTACGCTGTAAGCTATTTATTTCAGTCATTTCTGAATTAAGTCAATCTTTCAGCGGTTAACCCTTTTTGGGAACATTTTATCTTAAAAACTTGGGTTAAGAGGAATGAGGGTCTTGATTAAGCACTGAAAAGTTTTAAAATAAAGTCTTACTTAACTTTATTTATTAACTGTTTTATAAGAGTGTAAGCTTCATAGTTTATTTAATTCTTGTTTTTTTACTAACCGACTCCATAAGGGAGGAGGTTCTCACTTGGTTTTTTATTTGTTTTAGAAGGTATTCATCCTGTTTGGTTCTTTTGTGCATTTCATCTGATAAGTATCTCCATAGATATGGAGATAAATACCTCAAACTTGCTACTGAAAATAAAAAAACGCGGCAGAAGTCGATATTTTGTCGAAGTAAGGATTGTTATGTTAATAAGATTAAATACAAGATAGTTCTCCCGCGTTTCATCTCACTGTTATCTTTTAGTTTTAAACAGGCACAATTTTAACGCCAATGCCCTCGAAATTTTCATCAAAAACACAGATAGACTATGCATACTAGCATCATCCGCGTTTAAAGTATCCTATTTGTCTAATCCACTATTAACTGGAATCAAAAGGAGAAATAATAGAATAGGCTATCCCTGGGGAACATTTCAGCTCCATCGGTCCAGCCGTTTGACAATGAAGAAGTCCTAAACAAAAAAATGTACATTGTTGTATGCAGTCCAAAATTTTTTCGTAACGTCAGAACTTGAACCCTCGCCTCCGGGCAACATGGCTGGCGCTGTTCCAACTCAGTTACGCCAGGCCTGTCGCACTCCGCGCTGTACCTATGAAAATATTAGTACATACGCGGCAGCCGGCCGGCTACAAGTTCAGTCAGTAGTGTCACGCGCACTCTCGATCGGACGCGCGCCTTTACTTTATTCTATATCTGTAATCTCACAACACTCAACCTTACAGCAACCAGACAGCTGACGGCCCTCGAGCTGACCGAGTGATTCAGACTCTCGCCGCGTGGACTTACGATGCATTTTAAGGTGCGCAACACGCGATTCCTTGTTACTATGAGTGTATTCTGTGACGCAAATTCAAGGTTGCATCCGAGGCGTGTAGCGTATTTTGAAAGTTACCAACGTTGTAACTAGGTTAAATCTCGCATTTTTGCTCGCATCTTCTGCACTTGTACTGTTCATTATTCTGTGGCTACGCTACAATCCTATCAATATGAAGATACTAATGGATCGCATTTTAACCAAAATATACAAAATACTTTCGCAATTATAATATTGGTGTTATTTAATGACTTTATTGCATCATCATTTGATGTCGGTGATATTACGATGATCAAATGTTAATCTGTCCGGTGGTAGGACATTTTATTAACAGTACCTGGATACCTGGATGACCGAGCTTTGCTCGGTATTTTCTTTTTAAAGTGGTGAGGTGTGTGTTTTTTTTGAATGTGGTTGGTGTTTTTTTTTTTGGAAATTCTAATGATATAGTTCTTCTCACAAAAGAAGGAACTCGAAAATAAAGGAAAAAATGAATCATCCCATCTGGACTCGAACTGGGGTCTTCTGGTTTCGGAACCGCCCGATTTCCCACCGAGCTATTATAGCCTTGTAGATGGTGGCAAAATTTACCTTCGTATTCTAATGACATTGTAGCAGTTTTTAATTGCCTGAATACAAAGATAAAACGACGTTTTCTAAAAATGAAATCTAGCTAGATCGATTTTTCGCCCCCGAAACCCATTGCAAACTAAATTTCATAAAAATCGTTGGACCCGTTTACGAAATTCAGATTATAAATATGTACAAGTATATATACAAGAATTGCTCGTTGAAAGGTATTACTCAAAACTTAACTTGTAGGTAGAGAAAGATACCCTTAAGGTTCGGACACACCGCAGCGTCCTGTTTGCACGATCAAGGCGGCGATCAGATAGCGCAGTAGTATTTGTACGGACGGGTTCACACCAAACGCGATCAGAAAACAAATGAAAAGTACTGAGATCGCGTCCGCAGATCGCAGGACGACGCGGTGTGGTTGTACGTTTAGTCCTATTACAGTTGAATGCAAAGGCAAATTAATTTATTCATAGTCACACATTACATGCACTTCACATAAAGCTCAAATAGTAAGTAGCAGTGCTTCAATCGAACATAATTAATGTTTAATGTGTCAGAGGCAATGAGCCATTAGCGCGAGTTGACAGCGCAATCAACGCGACGAGGTCTATTGAATTTGATCGTTTGGTAACCTACTACTTGTAACTACGAATAAATTATAAAGTACCTAATAATAATGTTTTTTAATTTTTTTTATTTGTAGTTTACATAACGGTATTTTTTTAAAAGGCTAGCGCCTGATCACTCCCAATGGTTGCCAACGTGACCACATAAACGTGATTCCACTGTCCATCCGTCCGTTTCAGGGCTATATCTCCTGAACCGTAATAAATGAGACTTCTAAAGTTTTCTCAAAATGTATATTAATTTAGCTGCCGTAGAAACAAATGATGAAAAATTAAAGGGGTCTCTACTCAATTAACGTATTTTTTCGGCGTGTTTTGCTCGATCTTATGAACTTTCATAGATAGACACTTGATATTTTTACAGAGTGTGTATTACCACAGAATAGTTAATAGTATTATGGTACAGAAGACTCACTCTTTGATAGCAAATATGTGAAATTAAACCTAGATACAACGTCGGTAACGTTCACAATACGCTACACTGCTAAGAGCCACCGGGGGCCCCATCAGTGTAGCGTATTTTGAATATTACAGATGTTGTATCTAGGTTTGAGGATCGTGATGGCCCTTAAACAACTCAAAAATGGAAAAGCCCCAGGAAAAGACGGAATCACAACAGAGTTTTTAAAAGCCGGAGGAGCTCCAGCAGTTCAACAGCTTCAGCAGCTCTTTAATTCCGTTCTTTTCACTGTGAGAACTCCACAGGCATAGAAAAGCAGCATGGTGGTTCTGTTTTTCAAAAAAGGAGACAACCCTATGGAAAAACTACCGCTCGATTTCGTTTCTGAGCATTGTCTACAAGCTGTTTTCAAGGGTCATCACGAACCGACTTGCGCGAAGACTCGACGAGTTTCAACCTCCGGAACAGGCCGGGTTTCGAAGCGGTTACGTCACCATAGACAACATCCACACGGTGCGGCAGTTTGTACAGAAGACCGAAGATCGACCCCTGTGCTTAGCATTTGTGGACTATGAGAAGGCCTTTGACTCAATCGAAACCTGGTCTGTTCTCGAGTCCTTGCAGCGTTGCCAAGTCGACTGGCGATATAACGAAGTGATGAGATAAAATGCTGCAACGATAACCGTACAAGTACAGAACCAGCGAACTGAACATGTCCACCTGCGTCGAGGAGTGAGACAGGGGGACATCATATCCCCGAAACTGTTCACTAACGCCTCGGAGGATATTGTTAAGACGCTGGACTGGAAAGATCGTGGCATTAACATCAACCGCAGGTACATCTCTCACTTACGATTCGCAGATGACATCGTCATTATGGCAGAGACGCTGCAGGACCTACAAAGGATGTTGAATGGCCTAGCTGATTCTTCTCGTCACATCGGTCTCCGGATGAATTTGGATAAAACCAAAGTCATGTACAACGAGCACGTTGTTCCGGAACCGACATGGATGGAAATCCCACTCGAAGTTGTCACTAAGTATGTTTACCTAGGGCAGACGCTCTAACTAGGCAAACACAACTTCGAGAAGGAAATCCAAAGAAGAATTCAGCTGGGCTGGGCAGCATTCGGAAAACTCCGTCGAGTCTTCTCGTCACCTATACCGCAGTGTCTAAAGACAAAAGTCTGTAATGACATACGGAGCCGAGACGTGGACACTCACAGTTTGACTGGTCCACCAGTTTAAAGTCGCTCAGCGAGCTATGGAGAGAGCTATGCTCGGTATTTCTCTGCGGGATAGAATCCGGAACGAAGTAATTCCCCAGAGAACTAAAGTCATCGACATAGCTCAACGGATTAGCAAGCTGAAGTGGCAGTGGGCTGGTCATATCTGCCGCAGGACTGATAACCGCTGGGGTAGACTTATCCTAGAGTGGAGACCGCGAATCGGCAAACGTAGCGTAGAACGTCCTGTAACCAGGTGGCGCGACGACATACGAAAAGCGATGGGCAGTGACTGGAAGAGAAGAGACGAAGATCGGGCTCAGTGGCGCATTTTGGCAGAGGCCTACGTCCATCAGTGGACTGACGGGCTGATGATGATCTAGGTTTGATCACGCGTAAAGTACGTGGCTACGTACTAACGCGGCAAGTACGTAGATTGAGACAAGCCATGGTATTACTATAATTTCTATAACAACAAATACATACATACATAAAATCACGCCTTTTTTCCGTTGGTGTAGGCAGAAACTAGAAACCAACAACCCCCGCATGGTGGTAGGACACTATCTAGTGTCCGCCTGGCCAGCTACCACCCTCAAGTTAGAAAATTTGTCATTAAACATCTAATGCGTTCTTGCAGCTATCATTGAGAGCCAGTTCTCATTCTAGGCCTAGCGTGCTTACCGTCTTCGACCGCATCGTCACTTACCGACAGAGGAGATAGTGGTCAAACGCTAGCCTAAAAGATATAAAAAATTAAGGACGCATTTCTGTAAATGTCATAAAATAGCTGATTTTAGCATATTTTAGGTACAATTGGCGATGTCTCCACGAAACTTAGTCGACTGTTATTATTATCTATCAATAGACAGGTCCTTTGCAATCAAATTAAGAAATTTATTTATTTAAAAATAATAATTATTAAACAATCAAAAATGTTTTCCATAGAACAGCAGTCTCCGAATTCCATCATCAGGTCAGTCAAGTCACTCCTAGAGAAAGGTCTCGTCACGACAAACAAAACGAGCCCAAACACTTTACATCTAACTCTTACCGTCTAGCAGTTCCAGTAGCAGTCTCCGTATTCCATTATCAGGTCATTCAAGTCACTCCTAGAGAAAAGTTCCGTCTTGACTAACAAAACGATCCCAAATACGGCACATTTATCTCTGACCGTCTAGCAGTTTCAGTACCAGTCCCCGAATTCCATAATCAGGTCATTCAAGTCACTCCTAGAGAAAGGTCTCGTTACGAATAACAAAACGAGCCCAAACACGGCACATCTAATTCAAACCATTTAAGAGTTCCAGTAGCAGTCCCCGAATTCCATCAGCAAGTCAGTCAAGTCACTCCTAAAGAAAGGTCTTGTCACTAATAACAAAACGAGCCCAAACACGGCATATCTAACTCTGACCGTCTAGCAGTTACAGTACCAGTCTCCGTATTCCATCATCAGGTCAGTCAAGTCACTCTTAGAGAAAGGTCTCGTCACGACAAACAAAACGAGCCCAAACACGGCACATCTTATCGTGACCGTCTAGCAGTTTCAGAAGCAGTCTCTGAATTCCATCATCAGGTCAGCCGAGTCACTCCTAGAGAAAGGTCTCGTCACAATAAATAAACCGAGCCCAAACACGGCACATCTAACTCTTACCGTCTAGGAGTTCCAGTAGCAGTCTCTGAATTCCGTCATCAGGTCAGTCAAGTCACTCCTAGAGAAAGGTCTTCTCACGACAAATATAAAATAAGTAGGTAGTATAAAATAAGTAGAAAATATCAAATAAGTGCATACAAGCAAAGTTTAAAAAATATATATAATCAAATCAAAGCATTTATTCAGTACAGTATGTAGGCAGTGTTAATATACGCGCATATACACGTCAAAAACATAAAATAATAATTCATAATCAATTATCAAGTATACATCGAAAAGCATAATTTAACGCTTTGAATTTTAAAAAATAAAAAAAATAATTAACCATTCAGCTACTATTACTACCATTCACCTATAAATGTATCAAGATGATTTTACTGACTCGTTTTCGTCCCGTCGCTGTGTGCGTGAGGACTATGGGCATGTAGTAGTACGAAATTTATACCTGTGCATTTAAGAAACGCACCCTTAAATAAAAAAAAAACTACTTCTTTCCACATGCTACGATCCTGACAAATATCCTGACATACATCCTCTTTCGCTTCTTCCACTTTCATGAGCTTACGATTTGAATTTCGTAGTACGAAATTCAAATCTCACCACGGATTCCGCTTGCGAGATGCGAAAACTAGCTTACAGAATAGCCCTACTGGTCGTGATACGTTCGCCTAGGTCGACCTCTATCGGCTGGCCCATTAACAATTGTCTCATAAATTTGTTAATAACAATAAAAATAAAATAAAATAATAAACAAATGGAGTCCCTATACACATTTTTATATATCTTAAAAACTTATAATTTCTAAAATTTTAATTTCTAGTAAAACCGTTTTACTTTACAAACAGTTATAGTGTAATTTTCTACAAGTAGATACATAGTCCTCTATTCAGATAGTAAATAGATGATATGATAATGAACCCCATTTAAGTTTACGACGCCCTTTAGCATCTCCTCAAATTACTTGACATTGCGTGAATGCCTTCTCACTCCATTTGGATTTAACTAACTCTTAAACCTCATAAGATGGTTATTTTTGCATATAATCTAGAATCCTCTAGAATGTAATAAAGCACGTCCAAGTGCTTCCACAGAATATCAATGAAATGAAGAAAATTAAAACTCGATTCCATTTAGATAGCTATTTGCATGACAAAGAGCTAAGTTATCTCTCAATTGTATTATTGGAAGAATAGTGGAATTGTAATACTAAGATAGTTGCAAACATTTATTAAGTCTTATGAGAATCCAGTCTGTCTACCTTTGTCTTATACTTAAATACTTTTTTGTATTTTGTGTTTTGGTAATCAATAAAGAGTTTTGTATTGTATTGTATTGTATTTTGATCAGAATATTATGTTTTTCGTATTGTATCTACAGTCATATTTGACGATTTCAACATGATTTTAAGAGAAACTTTGAAGAGATGAATTTAGTATATACATTATGTATGCTCTGAGACTTATATTCGTAGACCAGCAGAACTGTCACAGTCTTAACAGATGATGATCCTTTTAGTTACTTCTCAACCAACTTCCAAAAAAGAGGAGGTTCTCAATTCTTCTGTATTTTTTGTTACGTTTGTTGCGTGATTACTCAACCAGTTGTGAACCGATTTATATTATTATTTTTGTTATAGGTAGGGTTAATTTCCAAGGTGGTTCTATTAAAATTTAATTGAGATCTGATTAGTATCTTCAGAGATATGACGATAAATATCTCAATGTTCATACTGAAACTGACTCGTGCGGCTTGGAAGTCGATTGTTTTAGTTTTTAAACTATCTATTATTATTATGCTGGTGTTGTTTTAGTTATATACTTAAACATATGGCTAAGGCTGAATCTAACTGAGGTACCAAATATGATCCTAAATTGCTCAATTGAGTATTTTATTTATTTATTTGATTAAAACGGTATAATATCAATTACATTAAGGGGGTACGATTTCCATACAAAAGTATAATGCACAAATATGAATCACTGGAGCAGAAACTTGCACTAAAATAAATCTAGTGGTCTTGTATAAGTCATTACATGCCGGGCATTATATTAACTTACGTGATTAAATGAATAATATAAGCATATTATTCAATTAATATTTTTTGTTAGAACTTGAATTTTAGTATTATCCATAATAATTGCATCTTAATCAATTAAATTATGTAGTTGAATACATTTCCCGACATGTAAATACTTTTAAAAGACCAATAGATATGATTTCAGTGCAATTTTTTGCTCATTTACTCATATTTGTGCATTATACTTTTGTATGGAAATCGTACCCCCTTAATCTAAATCATTTATCATTCATTATTAAATTATTACACATAAGTTAAAACATTATATAAATATTTTAAAATGTCGATTAAAAATGTCATACGAATAAGAATATCAACGAATTGTATAAATACACAGTCAATAAAGAAATTAAAATAGACATACTTTCAGACATCTTTCTCACAGAACTGCAGGCAATCTAACATTATCTTCGGCCATCCATCGTCAAACATATTAACGAGTATGCTAATGTTGTTCGCATGCCATCAAATTAAAAGTCTGTGGACGTGTACGTACATTTTTTAGAAATACATTGCAATACTGTACACATTTATGTATCAATTCCGATTTCAAACAACCTCTTTATTCCATACAAAGTAAATATCTCTTTGATGGGCTACAAAACAAGATGGCCCGCCCATTTTATCCTCCCGCTAGGGTTGTCACCATCTGACAAGGATCCAAGTGGCAATTCGTCCTTAATTTGTAGGACGCTCCGCCGAACAATTTTACCTATAGAAATACGAAAATTGTATCAGATCCCTGTTTCAAGTAATATTTTTTAAATTAGTTTCATTAATGTGGGAATAATTGCGGCTGGAGGAATTATACAATCAATTAGGGTTGTAATTATTAATAGGGCAAAGGGTAGTGATGGTTATGTATGAATGTGAGACTCGTCATCAGATGTGTGTAATGGGTGCAATGCAGTATCTTGCAAATTCCTGGCAATTGGCCAACATACTAAAGTAATCCCTATAATGAAGCTAAAACATATGTCGATTTCTATATTGACATCGCGTATGTGACATTAAAGAAGGTAATCTCTTTTATTAAGTCAGCTAATAAAATAAATTTGAAAAGTTGAAGTGCTAGTCTGTCATTAATTTAAAAAAAAAATTATAACAAGAAGCTTCCATGCCATTTTAAATCTAGCAAAGACAAGTCGCTTTACAAGTCTTTCAGTTTACAAAGTAGGTGTAGTCACACTGCGTCAAACCTCTGCATTACAACAAGATGGTTATTTGAAGTACTTAATAATAGTAATACGCGGAAAGCTTATTCGTACCTTGAGGAAACCTAAAAAGTTCTCATTTGGTACAATAATATATTCAACAGATATTTTTTTACATAATTTTATCGTATCTAAAGCCTCCTCTACACAATGGGCCATGATGGGCGATTACACGCGAGCACGATCGTGTAGGGCTACTTGCCTGTAGTCGCCCATCATCGTCCTTAATCGTCGTCATGATCGCGGCGATCGGTGACTTGTCGGTTTTTCGGGCACGCATCAAAGGGAATCGCTTGTAGTTGGATGCGCGTGCCTACACGATCGCCGATCATTCATTCACCGGAGGACAGCGAGCCGTGCGCACGTCGCGTCGTTTTGTTGTTTTTAAATACAAGTTAGTGCGAGTGCAAAACAATGGCTACTGGGTGGTCAAATGAAGAGACATTCAAGTTCATAGAACTGTATCAGAACCACCCAGTAATATGGAATCCTAAAATTAAATATCACAAAGATAAAAATAAGGTAGGTATTATTACGATGAATGCTCAAACACCACCATCTTCTCTTCATCCATTTTTTTTTCACAACTTTTCGTTCAACTACATTGATAAAATGATTGTATACGGAAATTAAATTAATGGTAGCTGCAGCTATAACCTCCACGTCCATCTTGAAGGCTTGCCGCTCAATAAATGATCACGGACGATCGTGTAGATGCTTGCACAATGATCGTGACGATTACCTTTCCGATCACAGACGATCAACGAGTGTCGATCATGGCCGATTGTGTAGAGGAGCCATAAACGTTTGACCACTATCTCCTCTGTTGGTAAGCGATGATGTGGTCGAAAATGGTGAACATGCTAGATCTAGGATAATGTGACTCTCAAGGGCTGTGTGCTGCCGGAACATCGTAAGGTTATGGCGATAGATTTTCTCCTTGATGGTGATAAGCTACTTTTTGGTAGTGAGCCAGGTGGAACATTGATATAATAATTATGCTCCTACAACGGTCCTATGGAATGGTAGTAATATAAACTTCTTAATACAACAACGTAATGCATACTATATAATTCAGTAGCTTTCAACAATTCTTAATACTTTAACATTTCTGAACCCAATTTTAAAACTCTTTCTAAACTTACTAAAACTCCGCCAGTTCTTTATAACAATACGCAGTATCCGACCTCAACTCATAAAGCACTCGGGCTAGGTTAATCTTTTATTTAATTTATTGTACAGTACGACTGAGAGCCATTGTCTCCGTAATGAATACTTGAGAGCGTGTAGACGCTGGGATTACTTAAGGACCCTCGCCTTGTTTACGTTTTTATGTTTCATTTTTCCTGTTTTATAGAATTGTCCAAGATGTTTGGAGAGTTTGAACATGTCCACCTTTTGTTTGATGTAACGAAATTAAATTGTTATAAAGTTACAGCGAGCAAATTATTTTGATTTTGTAAAGGAGGATTTCAAACAAGAGTGCACATTAATAAACTAAACTGCGCCAGTGGAAAACTGTAGCTTTTAAAAATGTGAAAATGTGGAAAATGTCACCCAAACCCATAGATTTTGGTAGCATAGTGTAATACGAATTCTGTGCCCGGAACATAAAACAAATTGGACAACGGATAAAATTGGACATTTGTTACGCTGAAGATACAGCATCAAGACGATATTCCATCCCCCCTCACAAGTCAGGTGACTGTTATGCTCTCCAAAGGATAAGGATCCTTAGGAGCTACCGGGGTCTACGTCGTTCCTTGCGACTGTAGTGCAAACTATGTAGGCAAGACCAAAAGAAACGCCTCCACAAGACTCAAAGAACACGTTACTTCCATGAAGAACGTGGACAGCGGTACCCAGTGACAGAGCACGCTCTCACATCTGGGACACATCAGATTTGATAATGCTCGGATTTTGGCGCGTGAAAAGCACTTTGTGCTCCGCAAAATCCGAGAAGCCATTGAGATTAGTCATCGTTGTAACTCCAACAGAGACGTGGTATCTGTCACATACGTGGAAAACCGTTCTTCATAGGAAGCACGTCCAGTGGCAACAGTGAGGAGGACACATTGAGTTCCGTCTGCCGGTTAGATGTGGTTTAGTTTGAAGAAAACAGCAGTGATGAAGACGAAGTCCTCTAACCTAGTCCCGCGCCTCCACTATCTATACCGCATCATCACCCCCCACCAACACCACCGCAGTTCACTCTCCAAAATGATGATGACATGAGAACCTCCTTCTCTTTTACAAACCGGTTAAAAAGCTTTTAAATATTGATTTATTCAGTTTTCGAAAACAATAAAAAACGTGTATGTTATCTGATTTGCAGTTTACGCTAGAAAACTTAAGTTCATTCACAAAGCGCAACTATTACTCCTTTCTTTATAATTCCCCTTTGTATAAATTCATTTCAAAAATTCATATTCTTCTCTCTCTTTCTACTCTTCATATCAAAAATGTGCAGGCGACTAACATTTTTAGCCAAACAAAAAAATTAACAAATTGTCATCATACCCACACCAATTTTTCACTATAAAATGTACTTATACTGTCCTACCTCTATTGTAAACCATATCTCGTGAAAGCCATCTACAACAAATGTAGGCTGAGCCATTATTACTATACAAGACATTTCTACATACAACATAATAATAAGTGCCTTCCATTTGTTCAAGCATCTCTCATAGAAGCGAGAATGTAGAAATGACGCGATTATCTGAATGGATGTTATTATCGTATATAACTCTACTGTAAGGTTATGTTCACATATGCCTGCTGATGACAGCTCATTTTGCTTCGTTCATAACAGTTTATGAGACGTTGTCCTAACTGTATTCAGAGAATCCAATGCTGTCTATCTTAAGTCAAAGTTATTACAGCGCTTTTAACCCCTAACAAAAATAGAGGGGTGATTTTAGTCTGATGATGAAGCTGGAAGGTGGCCACGGCATCTCTGTGATAAATCTACGTAACTCTACCGAGTTTGGGCTCGATTGATTTGTCTTGAAGAGAACTTTACACATAGATGATATTTAGCGATTGGTGATGAAGCTGGAAGGTGGCCACGGCATCTCTGTGATAAAATAACGTAACCCCAGTGAATTAGGGCTCAAATCATTCGTCTTGAGGAGCACTTTACACATAAATAATAGCCAGGATCTGATGATGAAGATGTAAGGTGGTCATGGCATTTCTGTTATAAAGCAACATAGCTCCACCGAGTCGATTGATTTTCCTTGAAGAGCACTTTACCCATAATCACATCAAAACTCGTGGAATATTTTAAAACATCATGCCTTCTCTTAAATACTTAGGTATTAGGTAGGTAGTCGGTATCTATACCTACCTACTAAAAAGTTAAAAATAAATTGTAAGTAAAAAATATTTTTAAAAACAAGCTTTTATCTGGGACAATGAACTAAAATGTTAAAAATAAATTCTAGTAAGTATTTGGCGTGTAGGTACTTACCTATATTTTTAAAAGCTTGAGGCACTGAAGTATAGTAATTACCTAGCCTGAAAAACGGGTAGTGCTTCAAGCTTTTAAGAATATAGGTAAGTACCTTCACGCCAAATACTTACTAGATTTTTTTTTAACATTTTAGTTCCTTGTCCCAGATAAAAGCTTGTTTTTAAAAATATTTTTTACTTATAATTTATTTGTTTTATAGGTGACTTTATCGAATTTGAATATACAAATTCGAATTCTCAGCTTTGATAAACAAATACCGTGCAGCCGTTTAAAGACTATAAGCTATTTCTGTTGATGATTCTGTTCTAGTTGATGATGCTATGAGAGCAGTTTTGATAGTTTTGATCAATTTATGTTCTAGTTGATGATGCTATGAGAGCAACTTTGATAGTTTTGATCAATCCTAAAGTCGGGATTCTCCTACTTCAATGATAATTAACGAACATGCCTTGATGAGGCATATACTGGATCATGCGAAATACCCTACTCCTTGTTAACTTACAGCAGAGATGTCGTGTTTGGGCTCATTAGGAGGGTCTCAATGTACAAATTATACATGGATCAGTCGAGGGTGGTGTTAAATTTAAGTATTATTATGAGAAGTTGATTTTTGCAAATCTGTCAGTCTTTGAAAAGCGTTTTATAATCAATTACACTTCCAAACCATTATTACTTATAAAACTTATCACGATATTTAAATGCATTTCTATAAACTATTCCTATCTTAAAGGTTAAGATACACCAGTGCCGGAAAATATACCTATAGAGTACCCTATTAGTAAATTATCTGTTAGATAAATATCTGAAACTTTTTCTTTAAGCGGAAAAACTGGCAGTTGAAACAGAAAACAGAATTACCAAAATTTAATTTTTATATAATTGTTTTGTGTCCGTTTTGGAATGTATTTGTTGTCTTTGCTGATACACCGTCGTATTCCAACTTCAAAAAAGGAATGAGGTTCCTTAGGCGTTCCCGTCTTAATTTCATCGAGATATGTTCAGTATCACCAGAGATATGGAAATAAACTTGGTAGGTACCTACTGAAAATGACTAGCACAACATTTTAAGTGGGTTCTTTGAGTTTTTGTAAACGATTTTAAATTTCAATTTTTGTGTTTAATTTCTTGCGTCAGCTTGCGTCACTGCACTGCACCCGTTTTTTAGCCTTTAGATATAATTAAGTAAGAAAGTGTGCGATAAGAGACGCGATGCTGACTCGCACTTGGCCAGTTTTATTTTTTTTTGGTTTGACAGCCTAATTTATCAGAGTAACAGGCGCAATATTTGAACAAACTTTGGCAACCGATTGCCAATTAGATATTGAGTCTCCTATACCTTAATTTTCGATGCAATCTACAGACAATGAGTCACTATGTGTCGAATGTGGGTGAAGCCTTAAATGTATACTTCACATCAGGTAGGTCATAACGTAGAGAGCTCAGTCCAGATTTTTTCAAAGCTCTCTCGGTGCTTGTGGTGCTTCTCTCGTAAAAGCAGCAGAGGTCAAAGTTTGACTTTGAATAGAGGATTTTTATAGCACAGGCAGTACTTGTATCTTGTTTATATGCTTTACTTATAGCGCAGCTAGTAACTTTAATGAAAGAAGTACATTAATAGTAATGTTAGTTTTTATAGCACAGATTTACCTCGACTACAGTTTTTAGGGTTCCGTACCCAAAGGGTAAAACGGGACCCTATTACTAAGACTCCGCTGTCCGTCTGTCCGTCTGTCACCAGGCTATAGCTCATTAACTGTGATGGTTAGACAGTTGACATTTTCACAGGTGGTGTATTTCTGTTGCCGCTAGAACAACAAATACTAAAAACAAAATAAAGTTAAAAATTAAAGGGGGTCCCCATACAAAAAACCTGTTTTTAAACGCCATCTATCTAATTAGTTTCGGCAAAATGACATAGATGGCGCTAGTAAACGAGCCCTGTCTTTCTAGATTGCGACCAAACAAAATATTCTTGGTAATATCAATTAATATATGAGGTTGAAACTCTGTTACCTATGTTTCGTATTATACGGAACTAAGTGTGCGATAAGAGACGCGATGCTGACTCGCACTTGGCCAGTTTTTTTTTTGGTTTGACAGCCTAATTTATCAGAGTAACAGGCGCAGTATTTGAGCAAACTTTGGCAACCGATTGCCAAAGTATCTAGTATAGGCAATCGTCATACATACAATTACGCAAAATTCATTTTTTTACTGGGGCCTTATTCAGTATGAACAATGAGACAACGCGTTCCTTAACGCGCCACGTTACGTTATTGAAAATTTGTATTCTGTATGCCACACGATAGGTAAATTATACAAAACGCGCGCGTTACACGTCCTCATATGTCACGATATCTCAAAACGCGCTCATAACCTTACCTTACCGCGTTACCGTACTTGAAATTGGCATAGAGAATACCATAACGCGGAGATAACGTAACACGGCACGGTAAGACTTTAAAATGCTCATACTGAATAAGGCCCCTGGACATATAAGATTACAGTTACTTGTCCTGTACCCAAATCCCAAAAAAAAAAAATTGAAATAAAAATCTGCGTAACAGCTCGCACCTAATAAGGCGATACCTAACTAAACTAAAATAGATTGTTCTCGCACAACTCCCACTGAACACGTTCCAATCCCACGCTACACGGTCCTAAAGTAATAGACCATACATTTTCGTCGTACCCTCAATTTCTTTAACACGTCGCCGCTGGATTACCGACCAAAGTGTTTTTTATCCTCGTTGAAATAAAAAACCTTACTCAACTTCTTAGTCGTAAGCTTCTGGAAATATAATGGGGCGTCAAACTCAATTGATGTGCTAAAGCGTGTTGAAGTTATCCGGTAATGTATTTACGCTCTTACGCCGTTATGAATCTCTTGATGCATGAACAAATTTTCGTTGCGTGGCCCCTTATTAACCGATTTCAAAAAAAGGAGGAGGTTTCTCAATTTAACTCTATATATATTTTTATGTACCAACAGATTCTATGTCCTTAGGCGATGCTCTTGAGCATCACCGCAAAGCAAAAGAGCCTTGGCTCTGCAGCCTTTTGTCTACAATATTGTTATCGTTTATGAGTTGGTGGTCATGAGCTGACTCGGTCGACACTATTCACTCAATGCAAACAATTATTTATCTTCTTTTATCAATATATACATATCATGGAATATATGCAAACTTCATAGGACTAGACGAACATCAGATAGGGGTCATTTGTGAATTTAGTCTGAAGGGCTGTTTGCTAGTGAAAACCGTATGGTTATGACGGCAGATTTTCTCCTTGAAGGTGGTAAGCTACTTTTTGGTATCAAGTATGGCGGAACAACGTTGATCGATCCTGCCACCTTTGGATTGTTTATTATTTGTAGTCGCCTGTTCTTATTTCTAGTCGTGTAAATATTTGAATTGTAGATCCAATAGACCACGTCGTAGCACATCGTAGCACTTTATAGCATGTCGTGTCTTAGCAGTATAGCGCAGTTGTACCGGTTAGTTAGCTTTACGCATCTACATAGAGGTTAAGTTTCACACGCTGAGTAATTAATGAACACTTATGTTCTTATAAGTAAATAATCGGCCAAGTGCGTGTCGGGCCACGCGCAGTGTAGGGTTCCGTAGTAGCCTGTTATTCAATGCAAGTCCTTACCCGTTATAAACAAGCAACTAGGTACTCCGTCTTTGTCACTTTAAAGGATTTATTCTAAGGATTTTGTATTTGGTACAAAATTATCCAACACCCAAGTTCAACGACTGTTACTGCTAAACTAATAAAATTATCTTAACCGCTATAATTTTCCATTAAAGTTCATAAAATGCGCCATTATCACGAATTTTTCCAGCCAGCAGTTTAGCTTTTAGAGGGGGGGGGGGACGCCCTACTGGAACAAAAATTTGCACTTTAAAGTTAATTTTTTTTGTAAATGGAGCATTCAATCGAAAAATGGTATAAGCAACCCTGAAGTCATTTTAAAAGACCTATTCAACGATAACCCACACGATGAGGTAGACGATAAAAAAAAATTCATCCACAATTCTCATATAGGGGAGCTACCCTAAAAAAAATATTTTTCAAAATTTTATTTCAGTTCTTTGTCGGCGTCATTTATTTACATACCCCCACAAAATTACAGCTTTCTAGTATTAACGGTCTCTTAGCAAAACCTCGGATAGACAGACAGACAGACGGACATGACGAAACTATAAGGGTTCCTTGTCAGGACTACGGAACCCTAAAAACCTGAAACTTCAAAGGAAGAAAGCATTATTACAAAAGTGCTTTATGTTCGCAATGAGCTTCGATATATTAGCATATGTATCAAGCCCTAATGTCAGGGCCGCGCAGACTTTTTACTAATGGAAAATTTACTGTGGGGCACAATATTGGGAAATTCCGTAGACTCCAAGCGAATTGTCTCGATTCGATGGCTCTTAAATTCGGCAATCGACCTTATTCAACGGAATATGCTGAGAATACAGGGGTACGGTTAAGGTGGGCTTACACAATATAACTTCGTAAAACAAAATTAATTTATACCATGGCATATTTTTGTGCTGCAATTACAAAAAAAATATAAAAACTCAATAAAGTATCTCGTAAAAAAGAAAAAATATTTTTTACCCACGACGGAACGGAGACTGTAAATGCGTTTGGGGGTGAGAGGATGTTTGTTTGTTTGTGTGTGCAAATCCATGTTGCCATTTTTCTTCAAAACTACTACGATTTTGGTGCAGTTTTCAATTATAGGTTTGAGTGTAATAGGTGCATGTTTTTAGATAGGTGTTACGGTGACAACTCACCAGGGGGCGTTGCAGTAATAATTTTTTGATGCAAATCGATGTTGCCATTTTGCATCAAAACGACTAGTCCGATTTGTCCCTTTTGGGATCGTGATATGTACTGT
Organism: Cabera pusaria; assembly: GCA_954871355.1. Classification (NCBI taxonomy): domain Eukaryota; kingdom Metazoa; phylum Arthropoda; class Insecta; order Lepidoptera; family Geometridae; genus Cabera; species Cabera pusaria. Next base: position 26,224,853 of record OX940887.1, read on the forward strand.
GATCGGTATGCGTTTCTCTAAGTTGTGTTTCACTATTTCACTTTTTTTATTATTTTTTTTATATAAAAATTGTCTGAAGTACTGAAACACACAGTTACATGTATGGTTGGTTTTAACGTACTTAATTTTTTTTAAATATTTTGACGTAAACGATTGAATGACAGCTGAATGGTTCATTACTTTTTTTTTCTAATTCAAAGCGTTAAATTTCGCTTTTGCTATGTTTACTTGATAATTGGTTATGATTTATGATTTTGACGTGTATATGTGCGTATATTAATACTGCCTACATACTGAATAAATGCTTTGATTCTTGATTCTCTGATTCTTCTTCTTGATGCAGTTTTCATTTATGGGTTCGTGTTTGATTGGTGCATGTTCTTAAATAGTTGTTACGGTATCAACTCAACAGGGGGCGCTGCAGTAAACATTTGTTTGTACAAATCCATGTTGCCAATTTCTCCAAAACTACTTCGTTTCTGTTCAAACGGTTCGAAATTAATCAGTGGTGGTTCTAAGATAGATGTTATGACGTTAATTTTCTTAAGGACATTGTCGTGGGTGTTTATTCAAAATGTTAATGTTGTTACTTGTTAACTTAATATAACACAACTTAATAAAACAACACACACAAAAAGCAGATAACACTCAGAGTTTTTGGAGTGTAGGACTTCGAGTTGATAAGAGGTTGAAACAAGCCATGTGAATGTACAAAAATAGGGCATTTACTTCTCTCCTACTTAAAATCTTCTAATTGTTTATATATTATGGAGTAAATGCCCAAATATACATTAAAAAACTTAGTATTTGTAGGTGGTGCAATACATTTTCTATGGATCGAACTACAAAGTATTACTTTTATTTACAGAAGTTATTTACATATATAATAGTATATACATTAAAATATTTTTAAAACTATGGCAGGCATGTATTTAGCTCAGAGACTAAGCATCGCCATTCAACGGGGGAATACAGCCAGCATTTTGGGAACTTTACCTACTGGTAGTGGTTTGGTAGACTACATTTTAGTTTTTATTTATTTTGATTATGTTTAATTGTTTGTTTATAGGTAGCATTAAACATATATTAAAAACATCCAAAACGTTAGCCTTCTCCAAGAAGTCGATTTAAAATAGTATATGTATTCATGTATATCTACACTAATATTATAAAGAGGAAAACTTTGTTTGTTTGGTTGTAATGAATAGGCTCAAAAACGAATGGACCGTTTTTAAAAATTCTTTCACCATTCGAAAGCCACAGTATCCACGAGTAACATAGGCTAAATTTTATTTTGGAAAAAAATAGGGTTCCGTAAGATATTTGGGTTTTAGCAAAACAACGTTTGCAGGGTCAGCTACGAGCTCGTAGTTGTATATATACGTGTGAAATAGTGTGAATAAAGCTTAATATACGAGTAGATAGGTAAGTATACCTGTCGGCTTACTGAAGAGGGTAAGTCAGGAAAGCATTAATTGAACGTTCGTAAGCTTCTTATTCCTCGATCATCATTCATCATTTCGTTACGTATTTTTAAGCCTCCGCGTAGCGTATCAAGAGGATTTTTGCTACAATTTATTTTGGTTCCATAAAACATAATACTATCTATCTAGTACTTAATTGTTTGAGTTATTGAAGCTTATACAATCATTATAATAGCGTATAAATACATGAACTTTCATTTTTGTTTTATATTTTACTAGCTGTGGCCGCGACTTCGTCCGCGTGGAATAGTATGTTTGGGTAGCATTTTTAATTATTTAGGCTAATTATTTTACAAATTAGACACATGCGTATCCCTGTACCTACACCACGCTGTGCTAATCCCCCCTCCCCCTTCTCCCCTCCCATCCCCACCCCCTCTCTTTCCCCCCACTCCCATTCCCCTCACTTCCCTCTCCCTCTTCCCTTTCCCCGACTTCACCCTCCCCTACCCTCCCCTTCTCTCTTCCCCCACTCCCCTCCTCTCCCCCTCTCTCTTACCCCCACTCTCCTCCTCTCCCCATCCCCTCACTTCCCTTTCCCTTTCCCCCTCCCCTCCCCTTTGTCTCCCCTTCCCCTCCCCTTACCCTTCCCCTCACCTCCCCACCCCCTCCCCCTTTCCCTTCCCCTCAATTCCACCTGCCTCCCCTCCCTCCCCCTTCCCCCTTACAAACTTTGAATGTCATATTTATTTATATCGAATCAACAGCCTAGACTATCTGTGTACCAAATTTCATTTAAATCGGTTCAGTAGTTTTGGCGTGAAGGCAGGACAGACAGACAGAGTTATTTTCTATTATAGAGTAAGGACAAATAAAACCCAGAGATGGCGCTAGCGTAGATTTTAATAGCTCTCCTTTAAATATTGCCTAAATGTGAAAGACGAGATCCTGCATCGCCCAAACGATATTTTCCGCAATATTGAAACTGATGAACTTGCTTCATGATTAAACATATCAAAAGTTGAACTCGCATAAAAACGTTTTATCTTTATAATATTAGTCTGAACTTAATTTAAGATGATATTTTTAATATTTAAACTTATATTATTTATGCCTACAGTAATATGTCTACAAATCAGTAATGTAGTAGAAGCTAAGCTACTAAAACAAACTGGCTAGTTGATCAAGTGGTTATTGAGTAGGTCGTGGGTTCGATTTCCACACAAAAAAATTCCTTGTGTGATCCACAAGCAATGGTGAAATAATGTCCGTGATTTGTATTTTATTTAAGATCACTTCCTATGACAACAGTCCTAGGCATTTATTACTGCAGATAATATTAATTAAATTAAATTGAAATTGTTTTTTTATTTATCAATATCAAATGTTATAATTTTCACATGAATTGGTTTGTAAATTAATCTTAGTAAGTATTTGATACGTCTTTGGTAAAGTAGGTTAGTATTTTAGGAAGTAAAGTTAAGTTATTTTTTACACTTTGCTTATTAGGAATATCTCAGTCTATTGTCTTTTTAGTGTTCCGTAGCCGAATGGCAAAAAACGGAACCCTTATAGATTCGTCATGTCTGTCTGTCTGTCTGTCTGTCTGTCTGTCTGTCTGTCTGTCCGTCCGTATGTCACAGCCATTTTATTCCAAAACTGTTAGGACTACAGAATTGAAACTTGGTAGGTAGATGTATTCTGTGAACCGCTTTCCGATTTTTATACAAAAGTAAAAAAAATAAAAGTTTAAGGGGGGCATCCAATACATGGAACTGAAACAAAAAAATTTTTTTTTCTTCAAACCTATTCATGTGGGGTGTCTATAGATAGTCTTCAAAAATGACATTGAGGTTTCTAAAATCATTTTTTCTCAAAGTCAATCATTTGAAAGATAGGCGCGTCTAAAGTGGTAAAATGTGTGTCCCCCCCTCTCTAACTTTTAAAGTATGGGAGTAAAAAATCTAAAAAAAATATATGCTGTAGATCTCAATAAAAACTAACAATGAGAATGGTTTGAACGAGATACAGCCAGCAGTTTATGAGATATGGCGACCGCAAAGATAACTTTGTTTTTCATACAAACACTATGAAAAACAAAGTTCATTTTGTAGTTGCGAAAAATTATAGTTATGGAATACTTAACTGTGTTACGGAAACCCTACGAGTGCGAGTTCGACTTGCACTTGGCCGGTTTTTTTTCTTTAAGTCCTCTCCATCTAAAGGCTGTCTGAGAGAAATCGCTTTCAGCGATAAGGCCGCCCATTGTAACACTAGTAAAATGAATACCTTGTATGTTATTTTTAGGTTATGACAATAAAGAATTTTCTATCTATCTATCTATTTTTGTTAAATTCCATTACACAAGGATTCCGTGTGTGGGGCGTTGTCTTAAAAAAACTATTATTTTCGCTGCTACATCGTTCTACGTTTGCATGAATACTAATTTTTTTTATATATCTTACTGGCTAGCGTTTGACCACTATCTCGCCTGGCGGTAAGCGATGATGTGGTCGAAGATGGTGAACTAGATCTAGAATACTTTTCCTCTCATGAGCCGTGTATACCGGAATACCGTAAGGTTATAGCTGCAGATTTTCTCCAAGATAGTGGTTTTAACTACTTTTTGGTAGCAAGTCAGTCAGAACATCGATATAATATGTTCTTACCACTTAAATTTTGTTTGTAGGTAGATTTTAGCTTTATTTACGAGCATTGCATACTAAGAATCAACTATTTCTGGACTTTATGGAGAATTTGGCAGAATGCAGTCAAACGAAGCTGCACACAGATAGCAATTCGGAAAAGCCCAGGCCTCGGGGTAAATTTAATTTGTTCGAGTGGATACTGAGGTCAGCAAAGTTGCGGGTAGCCGGCATTTTATTTATACCTACATATTTTTTTAAACTGCAATTTTACCTTCATTTTTATTGGAAAGTAGTGGCATGTTATTTTTTTAAATAATAATAAAACGCTAAGCTTAGGGTCAGCTCAGACCAAGATGTGACGCGACGAGACACGGTGCCAACTATTTAAGATAGTTATACAAAATAGATCTTTATTTACTACACAAATAAGATACACATTTCATTGAGATAATTTGGTGGCATCGGGCTGCACCGCGCGGTTTCTGGCTGTGCTGCGCTGCATCGCGTGGCTTACCACTGCACCAGCCACGTGATACAAATTAGAACTTTATTTACAAGTCAATAAGATACACATTGCATTGAGATAATTTGGTGGCGTCGCGCGTTTTACTGCTTCTAGCTGCGCCGCGCAGCGCAGCGCGAAACCACAAGCATCGTCACGTCGCTTCGCGTCTCTGTGTGAACTGACTCCTAGAATGGTCTTCATTATTTTTTGTTATAATTAAATTTAACTTATTTTCAGAAATGTTTGTGTGAGTTTAATTGTTTTCCAGAAAATACGTCCAATGTATAATACTACAAGCCACGAATAAATAGTTACTACAAGACATTAGCTTTACAAATACAGCTGTTGAACAGTAATTGACAGTATGGACAACCAGCACTATAGTAAAATTACACGCGAGTGAGAGAATAAATACTTTAAAAAAAAAAAAAACGTGTGTGTACTTATGTACACGCGTTAGAAGTTATACTTCTGTGGCGTATGGAAAAAATAACTAAAATGCAGTAGTGATTAACGATAAATATTAAAATTAATCAAAAAGATTTTATTTAAATAAAAAAGGTTTTAGTAACGTAAAAATATGACGTTAAATATGACGTTCTTACGAAATGACATATACAACTTGAACATAGTCATGCCACCTAGAACTAACTTCACGGTGTAGAATTTAGGTGTCGGTGTACGCGCGCATCGTTCCACCTAGAACTAAGTTCACGGTGTTAAATTTAGGTGTCGGTGAGCGCGCGCATCGTAAAAATTCACTCTTATCATTTTTCTCTATCGAGCCAAAAGAACTTAAATAAATAGTTAGAGTGAGTCATTGCAACGAATTCTTAGACTCAGAAGTCGTACTTGCCAGCAGAGTAGAATTGAATATATACGCGAGCCATTTTTCAATTACTACTAAAGCTTATTATATGCACAAAAATTTTACTGACATCAAAAGGCTATCATTTTGTAAAGTCTTAAACTTTTCAACTTTTCACATATGCAACTGACACTCTTATCTCGTAGTATGCTACGGAGTGTCCAGCACATTGTGTAGTTCAACTTTGCCTCACTAATTGTCCAGTTCTGCAAACAAGGCTCTGCGCGTCGAACCGACTGACAAATTAAATTCTGCGTCGAGGGACGCCCGAAAATTCAACATAGTCACTAGTTAAACACAGCTCAAAGCATTATGTAAACTTTCATTGTTACCACGGACCGTTTGTAAAAGGTTTTAATTCAAATGGGCTTGTAAAATGTTGAAGGTAGATTATGTCTGCATTTTAGCCTGCTTATTGTTTATTCACTCGAGGCAGTAGGTAAATACTGGCATAAGGTAAATTGTGCGTGATACTTAGTCGTTTTAAAATAACATAAAACTTTTCAAGCCGTAGTCGAATTTAATTTCTAATGCCATCATTGCGACGCACGCTTTTGCGAAAAAATTGTAGTGTTGTAGTAAGTGGTAGCTACGCTATTTCGAAAAGCTGTTGTTCCAGTAGCCGCTGTTATGAAAACACTTTTATGTGGTACGCTAGATCGATAGTCACGGTATCGAAAGTAATGCAAATCACTAGGTTAGGTTAGGTTTGAATTGCGAAAACACCACGGGCGAGCCGAGCGAGCGAAGCGAGCGTGCCACGGCAGGGGCCGGCGAAGCGATATGCTCTGTACTTCGAATAGCAATAATGGATTTTGATACCATGACTATAGAGATCTAGCTTACCACATAAAAAAAAATGCGTAACAGCTGCTTTTGGTACAACGGTTTTGCGAAAGGGCGTTCCACTTAACCATTTTTTCGCAACAGCGTGCGTTGCGACGACGGCATTGAAATCTACATATCAAACTTTCAAACTATATCTTTGTTAGGTTTGCGAGTAATATATCAGGGGGCTACCACGAGGTCTAGATTTTTTTATTATTTTATAACGCCACAGAGAGGTGTTTGCTGTTCGTGAGGGACTTTATTAATTAATTCATAATTTATTAGTAAAACTTGCATTTCACGTAAAAATAACATTTCATCATACCTACAACATTACATGATTAAAATAATTATAATAATTTAAAATAAATTATGATTTCATAATGATCTTTAATTTTATACCTACATTTTTATACTATTTTATATCTAGATTGTCTAGATAGCTCTAGATAGTTTGCCGAATATAGCAACCGTTTTAATATAAGCAACCGTTTTAATTAATTTTTACATAATTTTTAAGAAGCTGCGCCCTTTAATTGTTTTTGTTATATTTAATTAAAGATTCATGCTCCTTTTGTGTAAAAACTTGCTTGACTTAGTTTAGGTTAACGACAACATAAAATTTGACAAATTGCACAACTCCTACAGTCTGAGACCATTGCATAAACTCAATATGAAAATTGTGTTCCATATAAAGATTCATTCCCGAATCCCGATAAAGATTGAAAGGCTATCAACAGGTTTTGTCAACGAAAAGTAAAAAATTTCCAAAACTTTGTCATCAATTCTTGACAACAAAATGTTTCTAAAACAAAAACACTTTTTTAATAACTGCTCCAACCAATGTCAACATTCTTGTAGCTCCTTACAATGTTCACTACTATTATACCGTACAATGAAAATAATGAATTGATTCTACTTACTGATTCCATTTTCTACCTTAATTGTAAGCACAATATGGTCGATATTGGCATAAGGCTTAGTTTCTTTGAGCCACCTTTGTCATGTGTGACCCATGGGTTTATCTCGTTTTTTGTCGAGGCTGAAAATTTTCACAGTTCAGTTAGTATGAAACTTGATACAGCAGTGTGACTTTTATTAATAAACTGGGTAGGTTTTGCTCTGAGCACCTACAACTTTTATATTTAAAGCAAAATTTACTGGCTTTATTAAAATAATTTTAATAACCACGTTTTATCTTTGGACGATATGAAAACAGCTGAATAGGAATAGGATAGGGATTTTATGAAAGAAATCCTTATCGAGTAATTTTCTGTTGCAAAATGAACATGTCTCTATCTACGAATAAATCATAAGTCAGAACATATTCAGAACAAATTCTACACAAAATGTGGCCCTGCTTCAAACTAAAACGACGTAAATTCAAAATAAGAATCACTTTCGAAGTTAGAAATGATTGGCTAGGAGATTGATTTAAATTCGGAACGAAAGCAGGGATGGGTTCGCGCATGTGCTATAATGTTTGTTATGACAGTTGAGTCAAACAAGACAAATGTCCGACTAATGACGCACTAGACACGACTTTTAACCCCGCCTGCTTGGACACGACTTATGTTGGGTAATTTTCATAACGCAGTTACTTTTCCTGACTTACGGCTTATTCGTAGGTCTCTATAGATTGGCGAGCAATAGCCCAATGGCAAATGACAAGGCGGCAATTAGCACAATGGCTAAGGCGTCGGCCTGGCGATCGTGAAGTAGTAAGTTCAATCCCCATCCATTGCACTATTGACGTGAACCCACTCCAGACACAAGCATATTTAGCTTAGGTGGAGGGGTTTACAAAATTACTACCAAGCATACGATGTAAAAAAAAATCATCATTGGATTTTAATTCATTTCATTTCATTCTTAAATAAATTGTTCATATTGTCCTCGTTATAAAGTCTTTAATTATATAAATAATCTCAAAGATGAATATTCTCAAAAACTAGTCGGCAGTGTTGTTAGTTCTATTCACCCGTATCAGAGAGCCATTAACTGATTGGAAGTTTCTGCATTGTGGTGTACGAACAGCTGTGAAAATCACGCGCTGTCACGAATAGTACAAGGGTTGTATGAATAAATAGTAATGAGATAGATTTACTGCCTCTTATAAATATGGAGGTTGTTTGAGCATACTATGGATATGTACACAACAAGGCGTTGATGCTAATTGATTTAGTCCAGCGCCCTGTGGTCCCTTTCTATATCGCGATGTGAATATTTGATGAAGGTTGGAGCATTGTCATTCATTTGACTATCGTCATCGACCCGTATGATCTTTGGAACATCATGAATATTACTTTTTTATATTTTATGGGCTAGCGTTTAATTACTATCTCGACTGGTAAGCGATGATGTGGTTGAAGTTGGTGAACACGCTAGACCTAGAATATTCTGCCTCCCAAGGACTGAATTGCTATCATTACCACCGTGCACCAGCACCGTAAGGTAATGGCGGCAGGTTTTTTCCTTGATGGTAGTATCTTACTTATTATTCAAATAAGGAAAACAAACCGTATTGATTAAAGCTGCTGTTATAGTCGTCATAACTAGTCCATAATATAATTGTCTTGGTTAAATGTGTGATCGATATTCAACCTGACAACACTATCAATTAAAAGCAACATTTTAGCTGTTCTCGTTTCGGTATCAACAGAGTAATTTACTTCTGAGACAATATCCTGAAGTCCCAAGGTAACTAACCCCCAAAAGTCATAGTTTACTTCAAGAGATACGCAAACAGCTGTAATAACCAAACTTTGCCTCTAAAATTACCATATTGCACCTTTTAACGAGCAAAGTTTGATATATTGGACGAGGCTTTATGGATGGGCTTGGTTTTGATATCGTTTAGGTTTTATGGTTGTTTAATGGAAGTAATCAAGTGGATAAGCCAAGCTTTATAAGGATACGCTAATGAGTTATTCATTCTACTTCATACATTATTTTAAATAACAGCTTATGGTCTTTTTGGTTTGCTTTTTGTCCTAAAACTAGCTATAGTTTTCTGGGGGAGGGTGCTGTAAGCTGAAACACAAGAGAAAGCTTAGTTTGGCGACAGATACTTATAATATCTTGTATCACATATTCTTACCATCATATAGTTATTGTAGGGATAACTCTCTTGAATAAAATTAATCATGCACATATTTATTTTTTTATCTTAAGATTAAGTTTTTTACAATAATGTATATCAAAAATAATAAACAAATTATTATAAAAACATAAAATACTATAAAAAACCTAATGCTAGGGTGCCGCCGGCAGCGGGACAGGGCCCAAGCTACCGGTGGTTAAATAAATTATTATTGTTGTATTATTTTGGTTAACGATTATTTGCGTGTCATAATCATAGAGGCAGTTATCAACATCATATGATCTTGATAACCGACTCTAGTGTTTCTCAATTTTTGTTATAATATATAAATTAATGAGGTATTGTAAGCAAAATATAATTGATATCGACAGATTAAGTGACATTTTTCTTGTTTCAGCTTCACTCAATAAACCTGCATTGGGTTTTGAGTGCAGATGGTTTGACTTCTCGTCCCGAGTTTCGAAATGCATATTTTCCAAATTATAGATACAAATTGTGGTATTCTGTTAACTTAATGATAACGAATGTTCTGATATATTGTTTCAAGTGTAACACGCTTTAAGAAACATAATATTGTAATGATTCATAACTGATTCGTAACGTCGAATCGATGGTATCGCACCGTGGTTTATTTGGTCAGAGCGTCTGGGCAAGTTTCCCATGGTTCCCATCGGTACGATTGAAATTTTGGATTGTGTGTAACTAATGTCCTATTTCTCGATTTTTTACTTTGACTTATGTAGGTTTTTGAGAGATCTATCAAATCATTAAAAATAATTTCATAACCAACTTGCTGCATACTTAGGTTTACTTTTACAAAGATTTCAACTAAAGATTTCTTCCACCTTTTTAATTAACCTTGATTTAATCTCTGTTTTTGTCATCTTGGCACAACAGCCCTAGTACCTCACATTAACTTGGAGAAGACGAAGTTTTAATGATGACAAATTCGCACCGCAAAATATTCGTGTCCCGAACTCCGTACAAAACTTTCAAATGTCATTCTTACCAAAATGCTTTTATAAGTAGATTCTTAAGTAATTTATATGCACGAAGTTATAAGTCAATATTTCCTTTTTGTTTGTGTATGACAAAGTTAAATCTTTTGAATTTTAAAACACAAGCAGTTTTTACGTAGAATTAAGTTAAAAAAAGACTTGATGTATCATTGTGCTCAGTAGTGGGGTAATGGAACAAACTTTCATAAAGATGCTACGGATGGGCCGTAGCACTCTAAGATAATGTAAAACGGCGTAGCACTTCGTAGCATAGCCAGCAAAGGTAAAGAGGAGAAAAGTCCATCAGTGGGACAGCCTCAATGCGGATATTAGAGATATACTGATTTAAAGCGATTACACAACTTACTCGTACTTTATATTTTAGGACTGGTTACATTGCATTATTCTTTATAGCTAACAACACATTGCAGAACTTAAGACGAAGCCTGAGGTCTCTAAACTGAACGAAATCGATCGATGTTTACAACTAGGCTGACGTTTCAATCAACAGCCTCTGGAGACTGCCTCAGTATTTCCTCCTACACAACATGGGACATGTAAATATAGATAGCACGAGATGCTAAGAGATGAGTGAGTTAAGTTAGTTCTGTGAGACATCAAACCTATTTAACTTGCAATATTCGAATATATATTTGTATAAATATGTTCTCTGAAAAAGTTGCAAATTTCTAAACCACTTGTTAGTCTGGTTTGGTAACAATTTTTGTTATTTTTTTACAATAATTGTATTTATTTTCACTTGTGGTAAAAGAATATTATATCGATGTTCCGCCTGACTTGCTATCAAAACTTAGCTTACCACCGTCTAGGAGAAAATCTGCGTCCATAACCTCTCACGGTGTTCCGGCAGCACATAGGCCTGAAGAGTCACGAGTATTTTAGGAATTAAGTTCACCATCTTCGACCGCATCATAGCTCGTCACCAGGCGAGATAGTGGTCAAACGCTAGCTTTTGATTTTTTTTAAATATCTTAACTATTTTAACATATGTAAAAAAAATATTTGAATCTCTACGTGACGATGAGGTTAACATTGAGGGCCCGGTGGCGTAATCGGGAGAACGGTCGGCTTTGATGCCAGAGGTACCAAGTTCAAACCCAGCGTGCACCAATTTTTTCTATAGGTAAATTTATGTGCGCTTTTCAAAGTGGCCCTCTGGTCAAGGAAAAACATCGTTAAGAAACCAACAACCCCCCCGCATGGTGGTAGGACACTATCTAGTGTCCGCCTGGCCAGCTACCACCCTCAAGTTAGCAAATCTGTAGCTAAACATCTAATGTGTTACGGTAGCTATCCTCGAGAGCCAGTTCCCATTCTAGGCCTAGCGTGCTTATCATCTTTGACCGCATCATCACTTAACAACAGGTGATATAGTGGTCAAACGCTAGCCTATAAGATATAAAACTTATTCAAAATTATATAAAACTTATTATTATAAAACTTATTTTATAAACCTTCACTGCTAGTGTACACCTTGTGTACACATATATTTTACTGCAGTTCAAGTGACTTCCACAGTGGATTTTGTTATTGGGTTGAGTGATAGATTTTAAATTATGTCGTATTTAAATGTATCCTTGATTATGTCAAACAAGTGTATTGCTTTTACTTTTAAATTGTTTGTTTTTAAATTTAGAGATAGATATAATTATATACAAAATTAGATTAGGTAAGTGAATTGGGAAACTGTTATATTTATCCTCATTGTTGTGAAATAAATAAATAAAAATGAAAAAAAAACAATAAACGTTGCACGTCTAAAATAACATCACTAGTAAAAACATGTAAGGCACAGTTTTGGATTTGTGTTTACGAAGGAACTTTCCACTGTCATCACGGCTGCATTGAATTCGAGCATGATGTTTCATCACAGCCAGCTCAGCATACGGGTTGTAATTACTACTTCGTCACACCTCTCTGACATCGTGGTCTGCCTCGGAGAAAGCATTGAGGTACCAATACAAAAATCTGACATCAAAGATGTGTATAGGATTCCATCAAAGAAAGACACTGAAAAACCCATTATCGTAGAATTCAACTCTGTTATTATGAAGGAAAATGTCATCAGCTCGGCGAAAAAATTTAACAAAGGAAAAAAACGTGAGGATAAACTAAATACCCGACACCTAAACCTTAAGTGCGCAGAAAAGCCAATATATATCTCTGAAAGCCTTACCGTCAAAGCAAAAAAGCTTTTCTACTTGGCAAGGGACTTCGCTAAAACGCATGGCTTCTCATACTGCTGGACTACAAACGGAATTGTATATCTGCGTAGAAAAGATAACATGCCATTTATCAGAATATCCGAGGAAGCAGACCTGGATAGGTTAAAAGACTCCTTATTGTGACTAGGGTTAGGATTTCGCGGCTACTCTTATAGATTGTTTGTAAACACGTACGCACTACTCTCCCTATTATTGGTGGTTTTTATAAATACTTCTTGTTTCATACACACACATCTGTACTCTCTTACTACACAAAACACTGTCATCAACCACATTCACAAAACTAAACATTTTACTCGCTCAAACAAGTCGAGAAAGAAAAATAGCTTTACGCGTTTAGTAAACATAAAAATGCAAAGTAACCTTTTACTCGAGTATTACCGTAGATATATTGTGCAATCTTTGGCGAATATGTTATCAGCTGTTGAAAATAGCTGTCTTAACGTATTCTGGCTCAATGCTGTCTCTAAAACGGATTATGGATAATCTTATTAATGATATACAAAATCAATTAGATCTCTATGCGTCTACTTCGTATATTTGTATGCCAGAAGAATGTACAAGGTACATAAATTCTGACTCACGAAAACTAAATATAATTGGACAGAATATACGTAGCATTTCGCAAAACATGAACGGTTTCCTTGCACTTCTTACTAGAATTGCTGTAGAACCAGATGTAATTGTACTTTCGGAATGTTGGTTATCCCGAAACCCAATAATACCACAGTTACCGAATTATAATGTTGCTATATCAAGTAAGACCTACAATCAGAACGACGGTTTGGTTTGTTATAGCAAAGTAAATCTTAACTGCAACAATTATGAACCTCCTTTTTTAGATGCCAATTGCATAGTTACAACAATATCAAATCATTTAGCAATAATATCGATATATAGACCACCGGTTTTTCGTAAAACTGACAACTTTATAGATTCCCTCGATATTGTACTTAAGTCTTTGGCAGCTTTCCCTAATATATTAATTATTGGCGATGTCAATATCGACATTAAGCTTTATAGTACAGATCCGCATGCTTCATGCTACTTAAATCTTGTGTCGTCTCATGGTTTGTCACCAGCTCACACCACGCCCACTAGAAACCTAAATTGTCTAGATCATGTTATACTCAAGTCAAGGTTAAGTGTTACTACGTTAATTGTGCAAAATAGTTTAACTGATCATGATACTATATTGTTGTCGTTATACTCTGAAAATATACCTCTTCATCCATCTACTTTGTCCGTAACCAAAATTAATTATAAAGATATACAATTAGAATTTAAAGCTGCAGATTTTCAGCCTATATTCCAACATACAGATTGTGACTCTGCTACTGAATACTTAGTTGCCAAAATATCTGAAATAGTACAAAAGCATACTAGTAAATATGTACTCCCCCGTTACGACGTTGTTTTACGAAACACCCATCAAGCCGTGGATAACACCGGGCTTAATTCGTTGTATGAGACATAGAGATAAAATGCACAAAAAGTTGCGTAAGTCGCCTAATAATGAAATACTCAAACTCTCTTATCGTAGATACCGCAATTATCTTTCACGTTTACTGAGAAATCTTAAACAAAAATATGAACGGTCTCTACTACACAAAGCAAAAACTACTAAAGATCTTTGGCAAGCAATTAATTTTATTACACACCGTAAATCACTGAATAAGTCTCAATCTCATGAACTCCTGTCAATAGCATCAACTCCTAAACTTTCAGCAAATGCAGCAAATGATTTTTTCGTTAGACTTGGTGCTAATCTTGCAAACAAAATTTTGCAAAATCATAAATCCTCAATATTGACACCAATTATTTCACCACCAATTCACTCATTTAGCCTACTGTATACTGATATAACTGAAGTTATTTCTATAATAAACTCCCTTAGAAGTAATTGCTCTGTGGGTTTCGACAATATTTCTATGAAAATAGTCAAAGAAAATAAGACAACTCTAGCTGGACTAATAACTTATATATGTAATCTTTCTCTTTCAACTGGTTGTTTTCCTACAGTATTTAAAAAATCTTTAATTGTGCCAATTTTCAAAAATGGATCCAAAGACAATATAAATAATTATAGACCTATATCTATATTACCCTCATTGTCGAAAATACTTGAACGTATCATTAATAAAAGACTCACTTATTACTTAGAAAAATACAACTTAATCTCACCCAACCAGTATGGCTTTCGTAAGAATATATCTACGGCAGATGCAGTGACTAATTTGACCGATTTTGTGGTTAATGCTCTGGATTCTGGTGACGTATGTCTTGCGATCTTTCTCGATCTCGCAAAGGCATTCGACACCGTATCAGTGCCATTGCTTCTCCAAAAACTTGAAACTTTGGGCATACGTGGTCTCCAGCTACAACTTTTCAACAGCTACCTTTCTAATCGAACCCAATGTGTGAAAATGACTGGAGTAGAAAGTGACCCACAGCTTGTGACGTACGGCGTGCCACAGGGAAGCATTTTGGGACCGACCCTCTTTCTCATATATATTAACGAACTCTGTAATTTTACCCCAATTAACGGCAAAATTTTTACATTTGCGGATGACACGGTCCTTGTATTTCGAGGAGAGAGTTGGGCCCAGGTATTCCAAGATGCTCAAAATGGATTTGATACAGTATCAGCATGGTTGTCTCACAATTTGCTTAGTCTCAACGCTGAAAAATCTAAAATCATTACATTTTCTATTCTCCAAAGAACTCAACCATCTACTGCTGACTATAGTATTTACGTTCATGAAAATAGTACTGAATGTTTAAGAAAGACTTGCAAATGTCGAACACTTGAAAGAGTCAATACAATAAAATATCTTGGTGTTACATTAGACAGCACTCTTAACTTTAAGTCACACATTCAAATATTAACTAGTAAGATCCGTAAACTCATGGCTATCTTTAAAAATATCCGGCATGTAGCTGACGTCAAAGTCATTAAAACCATATATTTTGCCTTCTGTCAGTCACTCTTGATGTACTGCATAGATTCTTGGGGA
The DNA here is from genome assembly GCA_954871355.1 of Cabera pusaria. Taxonomy (NCBI): domain Eukaryota; kingdom Metazoa; phylum Arthropoda; class Insecta; order Lepidoptera; family Geometridae; genus Cabera; species Cabera pusaria. The sequence goes on from OX940887.1 coordinate 26,240,490, forward strand.
GGATGTGCTAAAACCACTTTACTACCTCTAGAGAGAGCTCAACGCGCAGTTCTTAAAGTTATGCACTCTTTGCCATTTGGATATCCTACCGAGACGCTATATCAAGATGCAGGAGTACTGTCTGTTCGTCAACTTTTCATCCTAAGGATGCTTCTAAGACAGCATAAGAAGCAACCCCAAAGTCAAACAACTAAATGGAAAAGTACGCGCCGCACTTATAAAGTTTTTCGAGTACCGAAATTTAGAACTACCTTTTGTCAAAGATTTCCTTGTTTTTTGGCTGGATTTGTCTATAACAAGCTTTCAAAAGATATAAAACTTGAATAATTTTAAATTAAAAAAAACTATAACTCACAAATTGCTTTCTCTAAATTATACAAAGACTGAACATCTTCTAACGATAATGAATTAAATAATAATCATAATAATAAGCATCTCACTCACACACGTACTCACACACACACACACAACAAATAACACACAACACACACACACACACACACACACACACTCACACACACACACACACACACACACACACACACACACACACACACACACACACACACACACACACATTTGAAGTTATAACGCCACCACTTATAATGAGCTAAATTTTTAGCTTACTTAGGAATTATAAAATTACTTTTGATTTTAAAAAATGAAAGTATTTTGACTAATAAATAACTTGTAAAATGTATGTATAACTTATGAATGTTTAACCTAGCAAATATAATAATAATAACAATGTATATAATGATTTATTTTTTCATTCTTATGTCCACTTTTTTTTTTGTACAATTATCTTATTTTGTATTTTACTCGTTAATTTTTATCATAAACATTGTACTAATTCATTTAAGATACTAATATTTTGTCATTTAATGGAGGAGCGCAGATGCCTATAACACAGGTTTTTCTTAGCCTAGCGTAGGTATCTGAGGTTTAAACTGTAATAACGCAAAATGTATCTACATGTCAATAAAAACATTTTTTACTTTTACTTTACTTTTACTTATATTATAAACTTGCGGTAATATAGATTGGACAAATGTCAGATGTCCAGCGTCTATGTGTGGTGCTATCCATATACCATCTTAAGTCACTTCTAAACAAGCGTAATAGTTTGTTTTTTTTCCTAAATAAAATCTAATTGTGTGGTGGCTCCACACGATTAGTGTATTTAGCCAGTGAAAAGTATTAAAATTATTAATTTTTAGGGTTCCGTAGTCCTGACAAGGAACCCTTATAGTTTCATCATGTCCGTCTGTCTGTCTGTCCGAGGTTTTGCTAAGACACCGTTGATACTAGAAAGCTGTAATTTTGTGGGGATATGTATATATATTACGCCGACAAAGTGCTGAAATAAAATTGTGAAAAATATTTTTTTTAAGATAGCTCCCCTATATGAGAAGTGGGGATGATGTTTTTTTTCATCGACTACCCCATCGTGTGGGGTATCGTTGAATAGGTCTTTTAAAATGACTTAAGGGTTGCTATTACCATTTTTCGATTGAATGCTCCATTTACGAAATATTAAACTTTAAATTGCAAATTTTTGTTCCAATAGGGCGTCCCCCCCCTCTAAAAGCTAAACTACTGGCTTGAAAAATCTGGGAAAATTCGTGATAATAGCGCATTTCATGAACGTTAAAGGAAAATTATAGTGGTTGAGATAAGTTTATTAGTTTCGCAGTAATAGTCGTTGAACTTGGGTGTTGGATAATTTTGTACCAAATACAAAATCCTTATAATAAATCCTTTAAAGTGACAAAGACGGAGTACCTAGTTGCTTGTTTATAACGGGTAAAGACTTGCATTGAATAACAGAATACTACGGAACCCTACACTGCGCGTGAACCGACACGACCTTGGCCGGTTATTTTAATACTTCGTTAAGTCGTAAAGATGATCAAAGTCACAGTTGTCAAGTTTCAAGTCAAAGTCTAGTCCAAGTCAGACTCTCAGTTATGATGTGGACTTTAATGAAGATTTTCAGTGGAATTTTGGTGATAACGCAAATATTATGTGTTTCAATATTCTGCTGTTTCTATACACTCGCACACATTCACCGGCACTTAATGTTTAATAATCCACATTTATTACACATTAACTCGCGGAAGTACACACATTTTAGGAAAAAATACAATGAGAACACACACACTTTTTCACGTTTCCGTCGTGTTAAAACTCGCGACATAGTCAACTCCTCAGCTGTAACAATTAAAAATAAATCTGGAAAGTAGCATCAACATACAATACCATTCATTCACAGCAAAATCTTGGTACAAAATATGTTTCAATATTTCAATGGTGCCAAAAACATTTTGTCGCATTGCGACATGCAAATTGTCACACTTACAACTACGAATAATCATATCATAATAATAATCTTCTCTTTCCATAGGGTGAAATCACTATCAAGTACTGAAAAGTAATCAATAAAAATACAAGCACACATAATATTTTATATGATGATGATAAAATAAGTACTGCAGCTAAATTATAATACCTTTAATATATGAAGGTATCCCTATTTTACGACTGAACAAGCAGGCAGAACTTTTTTTATGCCTCAGCAATTTTATTCAGCATTGACCTATTAACTTATTGAACAAAATTATCATACATTTATAGCGTAGGCTCATCCATGGTCTGTAGAAATTAACTTATTATATAGTACTAGCTGTTACCCGCGGCTTCGCCCGCGTTATTTGTGTCTTTATGACCATTGAGGTCTAGATCGATGATCTCTTAGGCCAAATCACCATAGGTGCCCTCAAAGTCGAACTCAATATCCTCTATTGTTAAAGTCATTAATCATTTTGGTTAGGTTAGTGTACAAAATTGTGCTGTTTAAATGTTTGACTCAATACAACAGTTCCTAAAACATTTCTTACAAAGAAAATAAGGTGAATAGCTGCTAGTGAAAATTTTTTATGGCGTTTTATAACCCTGACAGTTTAATGACCTAATCATCAAGTCAATATAGATGACTCTTAGGTCGAACTCGATTTCGTCTATTGTTGAAGTCATTAATCATTACTTGGTAAACCTAACGAAGGTTTACCAGCAAGCGCGAAAATTTTTACGTCATTATATGACCCTGGCAGTTTTTATAACCTACTAAATCAACACCGATGACCCTAGGGTTAAACTTGATATCCACTTATTTTAAGGTAAAAAATAATTATGATTATTGAAGGTAGTACTGTTTCAATTTATAAACTCGTTTTGATACATGTGGCTATTAAAATACAAAAAATGCTGAAATTTAACCTACAAAGTAGACTAAACAAAGGTTTGCGCGAGCGCAGCGAGAGCTATCAATGCGCGAGCGAAGCGAGCGCGAAAATTTTTACGTAATTTTATGACCTTGACAGTTTTTATGACCTACTTAGTCAACACCGATGACCCTAAGGTTAAACTTGACATCCACTTATTTTAAGGTAAAAATCATTATGATTATTGAAGGTTGTACTGTTTCAATTTATAAACTCGTTTTGATGCATGTGGCTATTAAAATACAAAAAATGCTGAAATATAACCTAGAAAGTAGAAAAAACAAAGGTTTGCGCGAGCGTAGCGAGAGCTATGAATGCGGGAGCGAAGCGAGCGCGAAAATTTTTACGCCATTTTATGACCCTGACAGTTTTTATGACCTACCAAGTCAACACCGATGACCCTAAGGTTAAACTTGATATCCACTTATTTAAGGGTAAAAATCATTATGAATATTGAAGTCTGTACTGTTCCAATTTATGTCATGTTTTGATGAATGTGGCTATTAAAATACAAAAGTTGCTGAAATGTATCCAACAAAGTACATATAACAAATGCTTGCTAGCGCTATCACTGCGCGAGCGAAGCGAGCGCGGAAATTTTTTACGACCTTTTATGACCCTGACAGTGTTTATGACCTTTTAAGTTAACACTGATGAGACAAAGGTTTAACTTGATATCCACTTATTTTAAGGTCAAAAATCATTATGATTATTGAAGGTTGTAACTGTTCCAATTATAAAATCGTTTTGATGCATGCGGCTATTAAAATACAAAAAATGCTGAAAGTACATACAAAGTAGATATAACAAAGGTTTGCGCGAGCGCAGCGAGCGCTATCAATGCGGGAGCGAAGCGAGCGCGAAAATTTTTACGTCATTTTATGACCCTGACAGTTTCTATGACCTACTAAGTCTAGACCGATGAATCTAAGGTTTAACTTGATATCCACTTATTTTAAGGTAAAAATGCATTATGATTATTGAAGGTTGTACTGTTTCAATTAATAAACTCTTTTTGATGCATGTGGCTATTAAAATACAAAAAAAGCTGAAATATTACCTACAAAGTAGATAAAACAAAGGTTTGCGCGAGCGCAGCAAGCGCTATCAATGCGCGAGCGAAGCGAGCGCGAAAATTTTTACGTTTTTTTATGACCCTGAAAGTTTTTATGACCTACTAAGTCAACACCGATGACTCTAAGGTTAAACTTGATATCCACTTATTTAAAGGTAAAAATCATTGTGATTATTGAAGTCTGTACTGTTCCAATTTATGTCATGTTTTGATGAATGTGGCTATTAATATACAAAAATTGCTGAAATGTATCCAACAAAGTACATATAACAAATACTTGCGAGCGCGAAAAATTTTTACGACCTTTTATGACCCTGACAGTGTTTATGGCCTTCTAAGTTAACACTGATGAGACAAAGGTTTAACTTGATATCCACTTATTTTAAGGTAAAAAAATCATTATTATTATTGAAGGTTGTAACTGTTCGAATTATAAACTTGTTTTGATGCATGTGGCTATTAAAAGACAAAAAAATGCTGAAATATTACCTACAAAGTAGATAAAACAAAGGCTTGCGCGAGCGCAGCGAGCGCAAAAATTTTTACGACCTTTTATGACCCTGACAGTTTTTATGACCTACTAAGTTAACACCGATGACCCTAAGGTTAAACTTGATATCCACTTATTTTAAGGTAAAAATCATTATGATTATTGAAGTCTGTACTGTTCCAATTCATGTCATGTTTTGATGAATGTGGCTATTAAAATACAATTATTGCTGAAATGCTTCCTACAAAGTAGATATAACTAATGCTTGCACCACCGGAGCGAGCGCTATTACTGCGCGAGCGTAGTAAGCGCTATCACTGAAAACGAAACTGAAATCACGAAAAATGTTTACGACCTTTTATGAACCTGACAGTTTTTATGACCTACTAAGTCAACACTGATGACACAGAGGTTAAACTTCATATCCACTTATTTTAAGGTTAATATTAAATATGATTATTGAAGGTTGTACTGTTTTAATTTATGGACTCGTTCTGATGCATGTGGCTATTAAAATACAAACGTTGCTGAAATGTTTCCTACAAAGTAGATATAACAAATGCTGTGAGACCGGAGCGAGCGCTATCACTGCGCGAGCGAAGCAAGCGCTATCATTGCGCGCGAAAAAATTTACGACCTTTTATGACCCTGACAGTTTTTATGACCTACTAAGTTAACACTGATGACACAAAGGTTAAACTTGATATCCAATTATTTAAGGTTAAAAATCATTATGATTATTGAAGATTGTACTGTTTTAATTTATGGACTCGTTCTGATGCATGTGGCTATTAAAATACAAAAGTTGCTGAAGTATTACCTACAAAGTAAACCAAACAAATTATTGCGCGAGCGCAGCGAGCGCTATCACTGCGCGAGCGAAGTGAGCGCAAAAATGTTTACGTTTTATGACGCTGACAGTTTTTATAACCTACTTAGTCAACATCGATGACCCTAAGGTTAAATGTGGCTGTTAAAACACGAATGCTTATAAAATACTTCCCACAAAGCAGATAAAACACGTTGGGCAAGCAAACCCATCGCGTAAATTTTGATGACTTTTAATGACCCTGACAGTTTTATGGCCTAATTAAGGCACTTATTAAAATTAGTCATAATCTATGAACCTAAGGTCAAACTTTTATGATTATACAAACTCTATGTAAAGTTAACAAAAAATATAGGCACCCACACTTAACTGCCGAAAAAAAGTATTCTTCTTTTTTTCCCGTTTATGTCCTATTCATTGTGTTTGTACAAAATTTCATCTGAATCGGTCAAGCCGTGTGGCTAAAAAGAGGCCACACATTAACAAAATTTCATAATAAAACTATAGAAAACCAAATTTCCACCCAAAAAAAAGTATTCGTTGCCCTTCTATGTCTTTATGACTGTCTGTGTACAACATTTCAGCTTAAATGGTTAACCCGTTCGACCGAGAGTAGGCCACACATTTACAAACTTCAATTTAAAAATTCTGGACACCTGGACTCGACTGCCAGAGAAAAAGTATCCTATGTGATTCTATGCAATATGAACCGTAATATATATAAAATTTCAGCTGAATCGGTCAAGCTGTTTAGCTGATAAGAGGACACACATTCACAAAATTCAATAAAAAAAATCTAAACACTCAGACTCGATGAACAAAAAACAGTATTCTATATTCTATTCTGCCTTTTGAGCTGTCTTGAAACAACATTTCAGGCGAATCGGTCAACTTGTTTATTCGAGAAGAGGTCTTATATTTACAAAATTCAATTAAAAATATCTGGACCCATGACTCGACAGCCAAAAAAAAATTATCCTAAATCCTATTCTGCCCTATGACATGTATTCACACAAAATTTCAGGCAAATCGGTCAAGCCGTTTATTCAAGAAGAGATCTTATATTTACAAATTTCAATTAAAAATATCTGGACCCATGACTCGACAGCCAAAAAAAAATTATCCTAAATCCTATTCTGCCCTATGACATGTATTCACACAAAATTTCAGGCAAATCGGTCAAGCCGTTTATTCAAGAAGAGATCTTATATTTACAAATTTCAATTAAAAATATTTGTACCCTCTGACTCGATAGCCAGAAAAAAAGTATTCTATATTCTATTCTGCCTTTTGAACTGTCTTTAAACAACATTTCAGGCAAATCGGTCAAGCTGTTTATTCGAGAAGAGGTCTTATATTTACAAAATTCAATTAAAAATATCTGGACTCCCTGACTTGACAGCCAGAAAAAAGTATCCTATATCCTATTCTGCCCTATGACATGTATTCACACAAAATTTCAGGCAAATTGGTCAAGCCGTTTATTCGAGAAGAACTCTTATATTTACAAAATTCAATTAAAAATATCTTAACCCCCTGACTCGATAGCCAAAAAAACGTATTCTACATAAAAAAAAGTATCCTACGAACTGTCTTTTTACAACATTTCAGGCAAATTGGTCAAGCCGTTTATTCGAAAAGAGATCTTATATTTACAAAATTGAATTAAAAATATTTGGACCCCCTGACTCGATAGCCAGAAAAAAAGTATTCTATATTCTTTTCTGCCTTATGAACTGTCTTTATACAACATTTCAGGCAAATCGGTCAAGCCGTTTATTCGAAAAGAGATCTTATATTTACAAAATTCAATTAAAAATATTTGGACCCCCTGACTCGATAGCCAAAAATAAGTATTCTATATTCTTTTCTGCCTTATGAACTGTCTTTATACAACATTTCAGGCAAATCGGTCAAGCCGTTTATTCGAAAAGAGATCTTATATTTACAAAATTCAATTAAAAATATTTGGACCCCCTGACTCGATAGCCAAAAAAAAAGTATTCTATATTCTTTTTTGTCTTATGAACTGTCTTTATACAACATTTCAGGCAAATCGGTCAAGCCTTTTATTCGAAAAGAGATCTTATATTTACAAAATTGAATTAAAAATATTTGGACCCCCTGACTTGATAGCCAGAAAAAGAGTATTCTATATTCTTTTCTGCCTTATGAACTGTCTTTATACAACATTTCAGGCAAATCGGTCAAGCCTTTTATTCGAAAAGAGAGCTTATATTTACAAAATTGAATTAAAAATATTTGGACCCCCTGACACGATAGCCAAAAAAAATTTATCCTATATCCTATTCTGCCATATGTTCTATCTTTGTACAAAATTTTAGCCAAATCGGTCAAGCCGTTTGACCGTGAAGAAGTCCCAAACAAACAAACAAACAAATAAACAAACTGACTAATTATAAAGAGCGAGCCCAGGAGTCGCAAAAAAAACCTTGATTTATTTCACTTAGTTTAATTATAAAGATATTACAAAGTTAATATAAAGTACAATTAAAGACGTGTCGACTGGTCGATGTGAGAACCAGAAGTGTCGAATAATGTTCCGATGCCGCGATGGTCTCAGGCTCGCAGGTGGTCGATGCAGTTGCAGGAATGCTGCGTCGGCTATACCGTGGGACGGTACCGTGGGACTTGAATATAGAATACATGGCATCAGCGGTATCCGTGGTGTGCAAGTGTGTAACACCTCCCCCCGAAGCTCAGCGACTATTCCTAGATACTGGATAGAGTCGATGAAATGTTGTCATGGTCCACTCTTATCTCGCGGGGATGACATCTGGATTCTGGTGATGCTGATTGTTTTGCTGGGTTACTCTTAATTTTCCGATATAATATATATATAGATAGGGCGGCTGCGGTCAACAGAATTAGATAAAATGGAATCGTAGTATGATAAAAGCTTCTTGTTGAATTGTGTTCTAGCTGTAGCGGTTTCTGCAGTGATATCTTCTCATTGATGGCGTGAAGGTTTTCAAGGTTAATGGAATTCAGAATCGTAGATAACTTCTCGGTGCCTGCTTGTTGAGTGCTATTATAAGTAGGTAATTCTATAATTTTCAGCGGGTGGCCTTTGATGTGGTCGTTCGTATTTGAAATGGTGTAGAACGGTGTCTTGAAATAGCAATTTAGCGGGATAACAATGAGGTAGCTGCCATACAGGACTCTATGTTGCTCCTGTCCGCAGGACGTCTGGATCTTAGTGTGGTTAGGGAAACTCGCGGTGTAGTGCTTGTCATCTAGGTGTTCAATGGCTGCTCGTGTCAAGGTTACAGAGGTAAGTTGGCAGGACGGCAGGAGTTCTTGTTTGGTGATCAGCTGGTGGATGCAGTCAGGATTTTGCTGTGGCTTATAGTTGGATGTCCGTGCACAGATATACCACTCATTCACCTTCGGGCATTCTGCCTCCATGTACTGAGAATCATCTCTAGTAATTGCTATAAATGGAAGGGTAGGCAGGAGGATTTGGTGGTTTCTATTGGGAACAAGGGATAACCTGTAAAGGTCATAGGTTATAGGAAAGGCGATCGGTATCTTATAAACTAATACTATTTTGCTATCAATATAAAAATAGCCTAGTTTTATCATATCGTAAAAATACCTAATATCTACGTTAAGGATCTCGTCCTTAGAGTACATAGTAACTAACTTACTTAACATCATCTTCAAATCTGCTATATTTAATATTGAATGAGGAGCACCCGACACTCTAATGAAGGCTAAGGTATTTTCTAACCTATAAATCTCTTCAGACAATCTATCGACATTATCGCCCAATATTAATAGATGTTGTGCTAAATGCGCGTATTTTATTAACTCAGTTTCCTTAGTACTATCGCTATTCATGATGAGGTTGAGAACTTTAACAATTTTATCCTGATTTAACGTTATATTTTTTAATATTTTAGTGTTGCATAATATCCATTCTTTGTTTAAACTTATGTGACTTTTTATTTCGGATTCAAGTTTTTGGTTATTATTCTCAAGCACTTTGATGGCATTATTGTATTTCATTGCATCTGTATAGTCAAGATTACCGGATATACTTTTAATAACAGAACCAAGTCCGTCAATTAGTCCCCTTTTCTTGCGGCTAGGTTCAAAAGTCTGCAATTGCTCAGATATGTGCTCTAGTTTTAGATTTAAATACTCGATATGCGGATCGTACAAAGATAGGGTTTTATTATTAAGCCTAGGTTTAAGTTTAGATAGCTGAAATTTAACTCGTTTTATCTGACCGTGAATATCAGCAAGATTTATATTATTTAGAAAAGAATGATAGTGGGACACGATTTTTGTTTGTCCTAATTTAAATGGGAGTATGCCTGGTCCGTCTTGTAGAGAGTCAATCGTTACGTCATCTTGTCCTTGAGTCAGAGGTGTCAGCAATAGCGTCAGTAGTAGTATCCTGCAACAATACAGGATTTTTAGAACTGCGTTTTAGGCGTGATTTAGCGACTGGGCCGCGATTCTTTTTAGTGTATATGTGAATCGGGAGATCTGCTAGGACTGTGTCCTGCGTAAACCGTGGAGCGAGCTTCTGTCTAGAAGCTTTAGGATTCCTAACGAATACCTGCTGCTCAGGGATGTATTCCATTTCAGGTTCGCGATCTCTGTTCCTATATTCAGTCAATTCCGTTCGGTTATGTAAAGACGTCTCGTTAATTAAATCATATACTTTACTCATGCGTTGTTTATGATCCTGCATGTATTGTTGAAGTAAATGTCCGGTTATGTCAATGTCAACTGGGTCACGTGGATCAAAATGTCCAGTGATGAGGTCAATGGGTCTGCATTTTGTGAAACTGTGTATGGAGCTATTATAGGCCAATACTGCGTAAGGCATAAGATTTATAGCCGGTTCGTTTGCTTTTTCTAGTTTTAGGATTCTGAGATGTTCTAGGATAGTTGAATGAAAGCGTTCAATTATTCCGTTGTCATTGGGTGAATGAGCTAAAGTTTTATGGTGTTGGATTTTGTGTAGTCGTGTAAATTCAGAAAATAGCGAGTTGGTGAATTCTGGTCCTTGGTCAGTTACTACAGTTAGAGGGACGCCATGGTGCGTACAGAATTTTAGAAAAGCTTGAATTACACTCAAAGCAGTACCATCTCTGAGATGGTAGGCTTGGGCGTATTTTGAAAAAGCATCTACTAGTGTTAGATACTTTTCATTCTGAGCTGTGAAAAGGTCGAGATGAAGAATTTCGAAAGGTTTAGTAGGTGGTGGTACTATTGAAAACCGCTGCCTTACTGGGTGTCTGTCATATTTGGCTTGACCACAGATGTAGCATTCGTTTATGTATTTTGTTACGGACTCTCTCATCTTAGGCCAGTAATACCTACGAGATAGAGCTAAGAAACATTCAGAAATACCACGGTGGTTGGTTTTTCCCTCGTGATATTTTTTTATGATATCTTGTTGTTGAAGGTACTCTTTAACATTCTCAAGTTCGGTTTTGGTTAAAATGAGTTTCATAGCAGAGCTTTTAAATTTGTCTTGAATTATCGGGATAATTTTGTACATGGCCAAGGGAGGATTAATTATTATTCCGGTTTTTATTTTGGGATTTACGAATTCTCTAACTGCATTTATAACGTCATTCTCCAAGTTTGATTCAGATAGTTGAATAGTTATTCTGGTATGGGTTTCAAATGGTTTTGTCACAGTCGGTCGTTTTTTGATGTCTCCTACTATCACAAAGCATATTTGCCTACTGAATTTATTTAGCGGGTCATCTGAAATAGGGATCTCTAAGATAGGATTCTCTTCGCTTGTGTGAACTGTGGCAGTGGCGGAACTACCTCGGCTATTATCAGCCGAAAGGGTTACGGAACTGTCATCTACACTCATGTGCGCGGAAAGTGTTATAGAACTGGCCACTGAGGGTGGTTGTCCAGTTTCAGATAGATTAACTGCGATAGAGCTGGTATCCTCATTATTAATCTCGATTCTAGAGAGAGCATCGGCATTGGTGTTGAGTTTGCCTTGCTTGTAAATTGGAGTGAAATTATACTCGCTTAGTTTCAGTCTCCATCGTGTTAACCTTGAACCTGGCTCCTTCAGGTTCATAACCCATTGTAGGGGTTTATGATCGGTTACGACTTTAAATTTTCGTCCGAACAAATAGGGGCGGAAATATTTTGTTCCCCATACTATAGCTAACAACTCTTTCTCTATAGTACTGTAATTTATCTCGCTGGTATTTAAAGTTCTAGAGGCATAAGCTATTGGCCTATCGCTACCTATTGGGCCTTGTGATAGAACAGCGCCAATTGCAAAGTTGGATGCATCGGTTGTCAATACGAATTCCTTTTCAAAGTCTGGGTATTGTAGAATGGGGTCGTTGGTCAATAAAGTCTTACACTTCTCAAAGCAGGCAATATAGCCAGGGTCGTCACAGGTGATTTTGGACCCCTTCTTGAGACATTGCGTCATAGGCTTCGTTACACGGGCAAAATCTGGTATGAATTTTCGGTAGTACCCTAGCAACCCGAGAAATCGTTTTATCTCGGTGGTTGTTTTGGGTATTGGGAAATTTTCGACGGCTTTGATTTTGTCGGGATTTGGTTTAATACCGTCTTTACTTATAATGTGACCGAGGTAAGCGGTCTCTAGTTTCAAGAATTCGGATTTATCCATTTGGATTTTGAAGTTGGATTCCCTGAGTCTGTGAAATACCTTTTCAAGGTTGACCATATGCTCCTGCAACGAAACGCTAAAAACGATGATGTCATCAAGATACACGAGACACACCACGTTTTGGAGGTCCCTGAGGACATTATCCATCACGCGTTGAAAAGTTGATGGAGAATTTTTGAGGCCCATTGGCATCCTCAAATATTCAAAGTGTCCGTGCTCTACATTGAATGCCGTCTTTGGGATGTCGTCAGGGTTCATTTCTACTTGGTAGAAGCCACTGGCGAGATCCAACGTCGTAAAATATTGGCAGTTGCCTAATTTGTCGAGTACGTCAGTTATATTTGGGATAGGGTATTTGTCGTCTATGGTCTTTTCATTCAACTTCCTAAAATCCACCACTAGACGCCATTTAGTTTTCCCAGACGCATCTGCCTTTTTGGGAACAACCCAGATAGGTGAGTTCCATGCCGACTGAGAGGGGCGGATTATACCCTGCTCTAACATTTTTGAAATTTGGTCTTGTACTTCTTGCCTGTGAATGTACGGGTATCTATAAGATTTTGTATGTACCGGTACTTCATCTGTTGTCCGAATGCTGTGCTTAATTTTATTCGTGAAAGTAAGTGGCTCGCCGTCTATGTAAAAGACGTCAGCATAGCGAGAACAAAGTGTCTCTAAGTTAATCCGTTCCTCTGGGTTCAAGTGATTTGTGCGTAAGCGCGATAACACCTCACTAACACGATCCAGTGGTTGTTCACTAGACCGTTCGCATTGCATGTTAAATAGTTCTGCACTAACAGGGCGGTCCATTGAAAATACTACATCATGCCGTGACGGGTTGCATATCTCTATGATACCACGACTGTTTTTAATTGTAGTTATGCAATCACCTATAACGCAATTAGATATTGATTGCTCTGGGATATATGCTTCGCCGTCATGAAAATTAATCGGGACTTTAACCAACTTGGAAGTATTGGCTGGTATAATTTCTTCATACAAGTTGCAGTTACGTGAATCGTACATTTTCAGTTGGTTAGTCGATTGTCTCGTCACTAAAGATTTAGTTTTTAGGTCAATGTTTGATTCCCATTTTTCAAGTAAATCTAGCCCAATCAAACCGTCAAAATAGTCATGAAATTTATAAATGAACAGCGTTATTTCGTCTTGTTCATTTATCTCCTGAAAACACGGTATTGTAATTGAATAATCATTCCGAGTGGTGGCGTGAATATTTGTGACTTCAAATGGGTCATAGTTGCATTGCACATGCTGGTAAAATTGAGCAACTGCTTCAGGGCTAATAAATGATTGGTTCGCACCTGTATCAATTAATAACTTAAGAGGAGGATCATGTATCTGTATGTATGGTAATTGTCTTTGTGTCTGTAAATTAAGTTCTATTTTAACTTGTCTGACGTCTGAGGTTTGGAAAAATCCTCATTATCAGGTGTAGGGACATCTTCCTGTGTCGCTTCTACACAGTATGAGAAACTATCGGAGTGCCCGGGGTGTTGGTCTTGCGAGTACACGTAGGTAGAGTCGGGATGTTCGTAATAGTCTTGGTAATAGTCACAGTCATCGGGCTGGTAATAGTCTTGTGCGTCATTGTAAAATTGCTGATCATAAAACTCATTAAAATTCATTTCTCTAGTCTTAAAATAATTTGAAGGAGGAGGATTACCGAATTTGCTCCAATCGTGAGGTTGACGTGCAGGCGCAGGGAATGGTTTCGTTACATAGTGGCTAAAGCCACTCATAGGCTGCGGGTAAGTTGTATTACGTGGAGGTAATTTAAATAAGTTACTCTGGGGTCTGTAGTTCGGCGGCTGTGCGGCAAACATCTGCTGGGTTCGTGTCGGTCCTCGGAACTGAGGTGGCTGTGGCCTCCAGATAGGTAAAGTTCTCTGAGGCTGGACGAACATGGGCCGCGATGGTCCAGGCATGTTGAAAGGTCTTGGAGGCTGCGGTGCAAACGATCTCGGCAGAATAGCGGCAGGGGGTGGAACATAGCCATAGTTATATCTAGGTTGACTTACCTGAGGAAGCATGTTCATCTTCCTATCGGGAAGATGCTCGTTGCGCTGCTGCAGGTACAGGGTGTTCACCTCCTCGTGCACGTACTCTAGCGCTTTCTCTATTGTATCAGGCCGCATGCAACGAATGCGAGATCCCAATGGGTCACGGAGACCCCGTAAGAACGATTGCAGGGTTAACTTTTTATACAAAGTTCGCTTAGCTTCAATCGTACTCAAGACTGTTTCATGCAGGCTTATATATGTTATAATAGTGCTTAACAAGTTTTGACATTTGTCATAAAATTCCTGTGGGGTAGACGAGCCTTGGTTCAGTAGCGCGAGGTCATTGTATAACGATGTTTCGTCGCGCTGATCCGAAAAGTTATTCACGAGAGCACAACGAATGCCATCCCAGGACTCGGGAATTCCGTTGGAATTTATAAGGCGGGCGGCTGGTCCTACAACCTTGTTTAAAATACCATTTAACAATGATAAGTTGCTTAATGTATATTCGGGTTCTATTCTCATGAACTGTACTACTAGCTGGTCACATAGCCGAATAAACCGCGTTAAAACATTCGGGTTTCCGTCGAATTCAGGCAAAAGCCGGAGCGCCTTGTAAATTTGGTCAATTAGTGAGTCCGACATATTTTCACGATGATCTGCTAATATATTATTATCACTAGAATTATTATAACTAAAATTATTTTCTTCTGCAATATACTCTAAAACTCTTCTATTTGCGTCCTGCAAATTTTGACGATTACTACTAATTAACCTACGGTTCCGAATTTGCCTTAAATGGAAAATTTTGGAAAATTAAGGATACACTTATGGGATAGAAAAGGAAGCAATTCTAGATAGAAACTAGCACTTACATTAGCATCTTGGTGTCTGCGCGATCAATTTTTGGATCACTCCCGGACTATCACTCGCGTAGATTCTTTTAATTCTCGAAATTCCACTGAATTTACTTTTAAATTATCCGTGAGACTGCGCCAATTATAAAGAGCGAGCCCAGGAGTCGCAAAAAAAACCTTGATTTATTTCACTTAGTTTAATTATAAAGATATTACAAAGTTAATATAAAGTACAATTAAAGACGTGTCGACTGGTCGATGTGAGAACCAGAAGTGTCGAATAATGTTCCGATGCCGCGATGGTCTCAGGCTCGCAGGTGGTCGATGCAGTTGCAGGAATGCTGCGTCGGCTATACCGTGGGACGGTACCGTGGGACTTGAATATAGAATACATGGCATC
Organism: Cabera pusaria; assembly: GCA_954871355.1. Taxonomy (NCBI): domain Eukaryota; kingdom Metazoa; phylum Arthropoda; class Insecta; order Lepidoptera; family Geometridae; genus Cabera; species Cabera pusaria. The sequence continues at coordinate 26,256,104 of OX940887.1, forward strand.
AGCGGTATCCGTGGTGTGCAAGTGTGTAACAGACTTTCGCATTTATAATATTGGTGTTGATTAACCTAACAATTTGCAATTTAATCAACACGGTAAATCATAATTGAGCATTCAAACATAGGCAATGTTCTACCTATGTAATGAAATAAAAACTCTTTAAAGAATTCTGAAAAACCTTTATTTCTGAGCTTCAATACACGAAATGTTAGCTAAATATTTACAATTGCCATACTGAGTCCTTTGCTTATTGTTTCACAGTTCTACATTGTAAATTCACCAATCTACATCTTGCAAGTAGGATGCAACACTAGACACCTTAATCAATAGCCACTAGGGGCCGGCTAGTAGACTGTTTTATCCATTTAACAATATGCTGTTGAGACTGCATTGACGCCTGATAAGTCTACTGTACTTTGGTAGCAGTATAAGGAACTGGCGACGTCTTTTGTTTTACGTCTCAAATAGAGCTTTGGCGTCTATTGTTATCGTATCAAGCTTCGAGCATTTACCAATGGAGATGTTAACGCAAGGCGTACCCCTCTGCTGGCCATATAGCCATTATCGGCCATATGAGCGTGCGTAACTACGCTGTATTTTAAATACTGTGTGCGTGTTTTAAGCTAGTGTGCGGGATCGTTAAAGTGAGTGATTTGTGTGTGTGCAATGCGTGTTTACCTCGTCCCCCGTAAGTATCGGCAGAAAAAAATGTTTGCGGATTACAACGTTAACATCTCCATTGGTAAATGCTCGAAGCGTATCAAGAGGCCATCTATTGATGTCGTTTCATATTTTATGTAATAAACTAAGGCTGAGTTGCACCATCATACTTTAACCGTAACTATAACTATAACCGGTGTTTTTGTATGGAGTTTGACTGATTTTTGACGTTTGTTATAGTTAAAGTAAGATGGTGGAACTCAGCCTAGGTTTCTGCGGTTAGAAAAAATAACTAACAAATTAAATAGTCGGACGAATAAGAGTTTGAATTATATATCTTTATACTTAGTATTGAGTTATGATTGAGAGTATTATTGTCATCTGAGATAAATACTCCCTTAGTTTTGTTTTTCTCTCCAGGGAAAAGCTCTAACTGAGACTTGAGATTGTCACCAAGTCTGATAAGTGTGATGGACCCTAGATGGCGTATAGGTTTTATACCTATAAATTGATATTAATTACATGAACTAATTTTATAGAGAATTAGATGTAAATGACCTGAACAGTTCTTTGCTAAGAATTGTACTGTAATATAAAAGACTTGTAATGGATATGTAGTGATTTTAATAATTTTAATAACGGGCAGTACTAAGTAGGCGAATTTTTGCGCTTAAGGTTCGGATCCGCGTCACAAGGTTTGTCCTGCCAGTTAAACAGTTTGTAGAGATAGAGAGATATATTTGTGGGTTTGCCTGTCTAACTTTTACATATTTATTACAGGGGAAATGTGGCCCACCCTGTGTTAGGAAAGATCCATAATAATAGGCACTTCCGAGGTGGCCCGTCGCTATAGCAGTGACACAAGATATATTTGTGGGTTTACCTGTCTAACTTTAGGGACTCCCTTCTTAAACGAGAGGTTTATATTAGGCATTTTCTTGTCTTGCCAGAGCAAATGTGATAAGTAATGAATGAATGACGTGACAATAATAATAATAGAAAATGATAAAAGGAGATAATCATAGAAATTAATAAAACAGTTAACGCGTACTGGGTAGTGCAGGTGTATCTTACCAGTTAGGTTTAGTTACCTTATCCTAACTTTTAAGATTGCCCAGATAACCAAAAATTACGAGACGAGGACAATTACAGCCAACAGGAGCTGCTAACCCTGGTCCGACCTTTCAGTCACCTTTGCAAAAAGATCGTGTATGATTGTTCAGCATCGGCCACCACAAAAGCACGAGCTTACATATCTTGTGTCACTGCTATAGCGATGGGCCACCTCGGAAGTGCCTCTTATTATCGATCTTTCCTAACACAGGGCCCACCCTGTGTTAGGAAAGATCGATACATACATATTTACACATATTTATTACAGGGGAAATGTGGTGGGCCACATTCCCCTGTAATAAATATGTATGTATAGGTCTCCTTGAGTACCTTTATGTTGTTCTCTTAAGAGAAACAATTAATATAGCGAATTTAAATAGGAAAGTTCAACTCCTGTTATAGTAATATAAACTTGGTTCTGACCGACCAAAGAGCTCCCCTTCGCGGTATTGAATCCAATGCAATGCAAGAATCAAATCTAATGGATTTAAGTCAAATCTAAATACATTTAGAAGCAATAATTTTATATCTGGATTAAAGTGATCAAGTTAACTACAAGACTCTAAGATTGTAAACATCAACGATATGTAAACAATACGCAATTTGCGTTCAAATAAAACATTTCCATTACTAGTTCCATACTATCGGATTTCATATGATTTTATTGTGCTAATTAGAACTAAAATCTAGAAGCTCTGTTTCATTAGCAGTATAATGTATTTGACACACAATAATAACACGAATTCTAGCACCAGCATCCTTTGAAATTATTATCTAAACGTAACCACCAAAAGCACAACGCAAATTGTTCAAAAGAAACAACATTCCGTCTTTTCTCATCAAACTTCTAGATGGTCTCTACAACGCATTAACCATTACTAATTGCGACGCTCGATCTCTGAGCTCGCCCACCAGTTAATATTTTTAATGAAGATTTTGCTGGTTTAACTAAGAGGTAATTAGTTTAATGAGGCCTGCGCAATTACAGCGGTCGCTTGGGACGGCTTAACAAAGCAATGCTAGATGCGCTAGACGTTTAATATGACATGCGTTTGAAACTGGAATATGCGGCGTTTATAAAAATTATACAAATTGAAAACATAAACAGCTACTATACCTACAAAAACATGTAGGTGTGCTTTGGAGCGATGTAGTAGAATAGACTGTCTAACAAATCGTTCGCATGTATGATAGCGGTGTGGCAAAGATAGCTATAACTGCAAAATAATTAATAGTACTCTTTAACTAACTTTTAACGGCCCGTTGGCGTAAGTAATTGATAGCTTGTAGCTTGCCTTGTAACCGGGAGATCACTGATTCAAATCCTAGCCGTGCACAAATGGATTTTTCTAATCAATTGTTTTTTTTAATTAATGGGTTTCATCCACAGATGGTAGGAGCATTGTATCGATGTTCTGCCTGATTTGCTACCAAACAGTATTTTACCGCCTCTTTTTCTGTCAGGGTTATAAACCAAACCTAACAACGCTAAAACATAAACGTTTAACATCGATATTTGCGCCACAATTCATAAGTTCCAACTAACTTTCATGCAAAACAAATCTAATACAAAACGCAATAAAAAACCTGTCAATGGTTCTAGACACATCCCTCTTCGTCCGCCACTTGACCGTATAATTGATAGTGAATCAAAGATAATTAACGTGGCTAAGATTGAGAGCGTCTGGCGCCTGACCAAATTCTCTGACCTGATTCGGAAGGAATAAATGATTTATATCTCTTACCAGCTGCTCAACGTCGCTTCCTCCTATATCCTGTTCTACCTAAAACATACATGATCATCATCATTAAAACAGTATAAGTGCACTATTGGACATGCACTAGCCAATACAATACATAATTCATACCAATATCAATATTAATCCAATAAAGCGTTTAACAACATTCAGCAAACAGAACGAACCAAAAAGAGCCAGATAAGTTGCTCTTTTTATGGATTTTCAGATCGTTTCACTGCCATCATTCACTACCAAGTAAGCACGAATCAATCGGAGACCGTTTTATCTCTTTGCCTCAGGCAAGATTATACTCTTGTACCTGTTTATCTGAAATATGAAATGACTGATCAACACTTCATTATCTAATCTATCTAATAATATCTTTAAACGAACAATTCATGTATATGGATTGTGGTTTATAATCTTATTAAAATCTGAATCTCGGAAACAGCTCCAACAATTTTCATGACATTCAGTATGCAGCGGTGCTTAGGGGCGAAAAATCATCTAGCAAAGTTTTACTTTTAGAAAACGTCCATTTAACCGTGTTTTCAGGCACTGAAAAACTGCTACAATAACACTAGACTACGAAAGTAAATTTCGCCACTATCAAAAGTCCCCGGTTCATGTCTAGATAACAATTTTTTTTCTCTTATTTCTCAAGTTCCTTCTTTTGTGTAAAAAACTATAATTGGGAGCCCTTAATCAACGAGTCTAATTCACATCTAAATATAATTTCCAAAAACACGAGATAATAAAAAAAAAACAATACGGGGCAAAGCTCGGTTTTCCAGGTAAGTATACTTTTATATACACAATGTAATTTATTAAAAGTTGTTTTGATTTGTATTAAATATGAAACCAATCGAATTATCCATTCTGAACAATCCTTAAAAAATACCGAAGGGCGCATATATAACTTTTTAGTATCTACACTTTTTTCATTCTTTCTTTGCTATTATTGAATGGCTTAGGTTACAAATCGTTCCAAAAAATACTTTGTCCATACAAAACCATCCAAACAAAACCCTAAACGTTGTTTAGCTGCCATTTTCGAATAAAAAATACTTTTCAAAAGCATCCTTTCAAACGTTGATTAAAAAAAATTGTTTCAAAATACTTGGCCAAATATTCAAAACTCTTTTAATTAGGGATTTTTCGTTAATTCTTTCAATGGAGCACCTGCCTAATTTGGAATTCTCATTAGTCATTAATTAGGCGAGTTAATTAAGTTCGACAAGGGACAACTTGTCAAAGTTGAAACTTTAGGAATTACTTAGAATATTTTACGAGGCTTTAAACGTGGAGGTTATAAAGTCAGCTACTAGGAGAAATACTAGTTTATTGAAGGTTGACGAACTTTGTTGTCACTGCAATTGGTCCCTTAATCCATAAAAACTCATGTGAAAAAACTAAATGTTGTCAATAATACAATAATATAATTTCGGCGCTGCTATAGCTTGTTCTAGCTCCTCGTTCACCTTATGGCTAGCGGTCACCGTCGTTTTTGAACACCTGCAACACTGGAGGCGTTACTAGTGCGTTGCCTGCACTATAAGAATCTTTTAACCTTTATCTAGAAAAGTCCCATATTGTTTCTAATGGTGGAGAACCTCAGTTGGAAGCCTCAGATCATTCCACAATTTACACGTATGCAGCAGGAAAGATCTATTAAACCAAACTGTGTAAGATGTACATAAGTCAAAAATGTTGAGATAATCTTTTGCTCGATGTCAAGCAGTGTGGCAATAAAATCGCGAAGATATCCAAGTCAACTTTAAATTTACTCGTGGTTGTTTTTACCAAAACAGAGGTAGCATATTACCAAGGTTTACATGTTGGCAAAAACTGGTTGTCTTTGTAGCTTATCTTAAATGCATTGCAGAGAAAATAGTAAAACAGTATAGCGGAATCTTACAACGGAAAGGTTTTTACATAATACAAGGTCAACTCGTAAAATATCCAAGTTTATGAGAGTTTTGAGGGAACAAAATATTTATAAATCTATTAATCTAATACTATAAGAATCTTTGTCCTGACATACTGACTGACTGACTGACTGACTCACTGACAGACAACGCACAGCCTAAACCGCTGGTCGTAGAGACTTGAAATTTGGAGGGTATATTTGTCTTAGTACGTAGGGGTGTACTAAGAAAGGATTTTTCAAAATTCACCCCTTAAGGGGATGAAATGGGGGTTCAAAGCTTGTATGGAGAAACAAGATTAGAAAGTCTTTTCTATCCGAAACTTCACACAAATGCTTCAGTACAAAAAAAAGTAAATACGTGTTTCAGGCTTTTTTTGAAATTCCACCCCTAAGAGGGTGAAATGGGGTAACAAAGTGTGAAAATCAATATTTTTTGGGATTGCGCTAAAACTTGGCACGCAAATAATTATTACAACGTTAGTTACCTTTGAAAACGGATTCTTCTAATTTCACCCCTGAAGGGGATGAAACGGGGGTTCAAAGTTTCTATGGAGAAACATTATTAGATAGTCTTTTCTATTCGAAACTTCACACAAGTGCTTCGGGACATAAATAAGTGAATACGTGTTTTAGGTTTTTTCGAAATTCCGCCCCTAAAAGGGTGAAATGGGGTAACAAAGTCTGAAAAGCAATATTGTTTTGGATTGCGCTGAAATTTGGCATACAGGTGGTTAATATGACGTTAGTATCAGCTAAGAAAGGATTTTCTAAAATTCACCCCTTAAAGGGATGAAACGGGGGTTCAAAGTTTCTATGGAGAAACAACATTGGATAGTCTTTTCTATTCTAAGCTTCACACAAGTGCTTGAGTACATAAATAAGTAAATACGTGTTTTAGGCTTTTTCGAAATTCCACCCCAAAGAGGCTGAAATAGGGTAACAAAGTCTGAAAATCAATATTGTTTCGGATTGCGCTGAAATTTGGCATGCAGATAGTTATTACGACGTTACTTCCCTCTGATAAAGGATTTTCCAACATTCACCCCTGAAGGGGATGAAAGGGGGGGTTCAAAGTTTGTATGGAAAAACAAGATTAGATAGTATTTTCTATTCGAAACTTCATCAAAGTGCTCCAGTAAAATAATAAGTAAATACGTGTTTCATGTGTTTTTGCAATTCCATCCCTAAGAGGGTGAAATGGGGTAACAATGTGTGGAAATCAATATTGTTTCGGATTGCGCTGAATTTGGAATGCCGATAGTTATTACGACGATAGTTCCATCTGAGAAAGGATTTTCCGAAATTCACCTCTGAAGGGGATGAAACGGGTGTTCGAAGTTTGTATGGAAAAACAATATTAGATAGTCTTTTATGTTTAAAATTTAACACAAGTACTTAAGTTAGTAAATATGTGTCTCAGACTTTTTCGAAATTCCACCCCTAAAAGGGTGAAGTGGGGTAACAAAGTCTGAAATCAATATTGTTCCGAATTGCGCTGAAATTTGGCATGCAGATAGTTATATTGACTTAGGTATCCGCAAAGAAAGAATTTTTCATATTACACTCTTTAAGGGGATAAATCGGGGGTTCAAAGTTTGGATAGTCTTTTTATTCGACATTTCACACAAGTACTTCTGTAAATAAATAAGTAAATACGAGTTTCAGATTTTTTCAAAATGCCACCCTAAGAAGATAAACTGGGGTAACAAAGTCTAAAAATCAATATTGTTTCTGATTGAGCTGAAATTCAGAATGCAGATAGTTATTATGACGTAGTTATCCGCTCAGAAATGATTTTCTGAAAATTCCTCCCGGATACGGAACGGAGATTCAAAGTTTGTATGCTGAAACAAGATGGGATAAAGTAAGTGTTTTTCGAAATGGGGTAGGTAACAAATCTGTAAATTTAGGTTTTTCTTGTTTTATAAATATAAATCCCGAATTGCCTTAGTCACGCGATAACATGAAAACGGGTAAACCGATTTGGCTAATTCTTATTTGATGTGTTTAATGATAGAATCGTTTTTACAAAAGAAAAGTTTTAAGTAAATAAAAGAAGGTTTTAACGCGGGCGAAGCCGCGGTACACTTCTAGTATACTATAAGAATCTTTGTTATACTGACTGACTGACTGACTGACTTAAAGACAACGCACAGCCTAAACCACTGGTCGTAGAGACTTCAATTTTGGAGGGTACATTTGTCTTAGATCGTAGTGGTGTACTAAGAACGGATTTTTGGAAATTCGAATAGGGTTACGTGGGTTGAAATCGTTATCAGCTGGTGTCCGTCCACTGCTGAACGTAGGCCTCTCCTAAGATGCGCCACTGAGCCCGATCTTCGGCTCTTCTTTTCCAGTCACTGCCCACTAGTGATGGCAACTAATGCGATTTCACATCAATTTTATCAGCATGCGAATTCGTGAGTCTTAGCATGATAATTGCTATTGCTAAGCTATTTGCTAATATAACGATAATTGGTAAAAATAAGTACTCATCTGTTTTTGTTAATATGCGAATTAAAGAACGTGTGACACTATGCAGCACGTGCTACACAAATTATTATTAAACAATAACACGCATTTATTCAATATACGACTCTAAATACGAGTAAATCAAAGATAATAACGAAAACATTGCTGCACTTCATTATTCGCACCACCCTGCTAATAATTTAAACGTTAATTCGTTAACAATAATTAGATAATTCAATCAATATATTTGACTTTAAACGCAAGAAAATAAAGATAATAATGGCTTAACCTCAATTTTCGCATCGCCTGCTAACCTGCTAATCACGTGAAATGAATTATGAAAGAGATAGGTAGATTTAGTATTCCCGTGGTTGTGACGGAGAGCGCACGCTACCGATGAATTCGCTTCGCACTTCACAGAATTGCGCATCAACATTTAATTTGCTAACTGCTTATTAAGCAGTTAGCAAATTAAATGATTAAGGATTCTTCTAAAGTTTGGAAGTTCCTCAGATCCCTTGGAATTGGTAAGCCTCGTCAAAATTCTGTCCCTCTTAGTTTAGACATAGATTCACTTAATCTTCATTTTTCTTGTTCATCTGATATTTCTGACTCGGATAAAATCAAAACTTTAGATCATTTATCAAATTTACCAATTCCCGACTATCCTTCTTTTGTTTTTGATCGACTATCCACTTGTGATGTTAAGAAGAGCGTACTGTCCATTACTTCTAATGCTGTAGGTGGTGATTGCTTAAGTCGCAACATGCTAGTACCAATCCTTGATACCATTCTTCCTGTACTATGTTTTATTTTCAATAACTCCTTTAACAATGGTGTGTTTCCCTCTATCTGGAAAGATGCCGAGATCATTCCTTTACCCAAAAAAGCGAACCCTAAATTACTCTCCGAATACCGTCCTATATCCATTCTTCCTTTCTTATCCAAGGTCCTTGAGCGTCTTGTCCATAATCAAATTAGTAAATTCCTTTCCTTTAACAATCTCCTTAATCCTTTTCAATCCGGTTTCCGCCCAGGCCATAGCACAGTTAGCACGTTAGTTAAAATTACAGATGATATCCGCCTGGGTATGGAAAACCGGCACCTTACGGTACTAGCACTGTTGGACTTTAGCAATGCTTTCAACACTGTCGACTTTGATATCCTACTAGCAATACTACGTTCTATTAACATATCTCCAATGGTGGTCGACTGGTTTCACAGTTATCTGTACGGGCGCCGGCAGCGTGTTCGCCTTGATGAAACATATTCATTGTGGTGTGACACGTCAGCTGGCGTTCCTCAAGGCGGCGTGCTTTCTCCTCTTCTCTTTGCTGTTTTTATAAACTCTATCACTCAAAATCTTTCTTCTTCCTACCACCTGTATGCAGACGACCTTCAGATATATTGTCAAGCCCCTCTTGATAATCTACCCAATGCTATTGCCTCCATTAACACAGACTTACAGCGCATATTAGACTGGACGAAAGCTTTTGGACTCAAAGTCAATCCAACAAAAACGCAGGTCATGGTTACCGGAAGTTCTAGACTTATTGTCAAAGTTGATTGGCAAATGCTTCCAAAAGTTAGTTTCGGTGGAATAGATATTCCTTTTAGCAAGTCTGTGAAAAATCTTGGTCTCATAATAGATCAATGCTTGACATGGGATTTACAAATACAAAACACCAGTCGCAAGCTCTATGCAGCTGTGGCGTCACTAAAAAGACTACGCAACTTTCTTCCTACAACCACTAAAATTGCACTCGCTCAATCTCTCCTACTTCCTATTCTTGACTATTCTGACGTCTGCTATCTAGATCTTAGGGAAGATCAGCTAGATAAACTTGAGCGTCTACAAAATTTATGTATTAGATTCATATTTGGTTTGCGTAAATATGATCACGTATCTCAGTTTCGCACAAAGCTCAAGTGGCTTCCTATTCGCCTTCGCCGGAATACTCATATTCTTTCTCTTCTCTATAACATTCTATTCAATCCTTCTACTCCGCGATATCTTAAAGGACGCTTTAACTTCCTCCACAATTCTAACTCTCTTTCTCTAAGGTCATCAGAAAACTTAACCCTGAACTTTCCCGCACATGGTTCCAGTTTTTATGATAAGGCTTTTACTGTCCAGGCTGTTAGGCTCTGGAACTCTCTTCCCGAACCTGTGAAATCTTCACAATCCCTTCATATTTTCAAGAGCCGTTTAAAAGCTTATCTTTCATTATAAATAGTGTTAAGCTGCTTCTGTCTGTTCTGTCAATCTGTTTAAAATTTATAGAATGCGTGTTTAGGAATTTATGTAAGTAATCTGTGTTTATTGTTGTAGGTAAGTAGGTATGATTATGTTAGTTTAGGTATAATATGTTATTGTTATTCTTTTCATTTTAATTTAAATTAGGCGCACCCTGCATTAGGCTAATATTTCGTTCCTATCCATACAAAGGTTTGTCTGGAAGAGATCGCTGTTAGCGATAAGACCGCCCATTGCTACACGTTAAATTTAAGCTGTAAAAGTTATATGTGTCTGTATCTTTGGTGTCGCAATAAAGAGTTCATCTATCTATCTATCTATCTATCTATCTATCTATCTATCTATCTATCTATCTATCTATCTATCTAAGCATTAGCATGCTAACAATTAATGTGAATGCGAATTAATTCATCGCTACTGCCCACCGCTTTGCGTCTTCGCTCCACCTGGTCACAGGACGTCCTACGCTACGTTTGCCGATTCGCGGTCTCCACTCAAGGACAAGTTCCCTGCGGTTTGACAGGGTCCCTGCGGCAGATATGACCAGCCCACTGCCTCTTCAGCTTACTAATCCGTTGAGCTATGTCGATAACTTTAGTTCTCTGGCGAATAACTTTGTTCCGGATTCGATCCCGCAGAGAGATACCGAGCATAGCTCACTCCATAGCTCGCTGAGCGACTTTAAATTGGTAGACCAGTCGAACTGTGAGTTTCCACGTCTCGGCTTCGTATGTCATCACAGGTAGGACGCACTGGTTAAAGACTTTTGTCTTTAGACACTGCGGTATAGGCGACGAGAAGACTCGAAGGAGTTTTCCGAATGCTGCCCAGCCCAGCTGAATTCTCCTCTGGATTTCCTTCTCGAAGTTGTGTTTGCTTGGTTGGAGCGTTTGCCCCAGGTAAACATACGGCGTTACAACTTCGAATGGGATTCCAAATACGGCAACCGGTTCCGGAACAACGTGCTCGCTGTACATTACTTTGGTTTTATCCAAATTCATCTGGAGACCAATGCAACGAGAAGAATCAGCTAGGCCATTCAACATCCTTTGTAGGTCCTGTAGCGTCTCTGCCGTAATGACGATGTCATCTGCGAATCGTAAGTGAGAGATGTACTTGCCGTTGATGTTAATGCCAGAATCTTTCCAGTCTTAAAGCGATGAAAATTGGTAAATAATGAAAACATTTAGTTATCAATATAATATAATAAAGTGCAATGAGGAATGAAAGTTCATGTTTTTCTTTATTTATGAAACTTCATGTATTGATGAAAATTGGTATTTGAGTAGTTTTTTTTTTTATAGTAGATAAGCAAGCGTTTAACCACTATCTCACCTGATGTTAAGTGCAGATGTGATCACCTATGTAGCATGCTTGCCTAGAAGATACCATGTTCACTCGCGATTTAAAGACCCCTAGACCAAGTTCATTTGATCTTAAAATATAGTTATCATTATTTTTTTTGCATTGAGATGGTGCAAATGGGGATTGAAACTTCACGACAGAAGTTTTTTACTTATGAAGTTATTTTCTGAAGTTTTTCTGACTGACTTGGAAATAACACAGCCTTAACCGCAGGTCGTAGAGACTTGACATTTAGAGGGTACATTTGTCTTAGTACGTAGAGGCATGCACAGAATGGATTTTTAGAAATCAAACGAAGATAGTAAAAGGGGGTGAAAAAGTTTGTATCTTATAAGTAGTTATAAAAATATATGAAAATGAAACCCTATTTCCATTGGTCACGCCATAATGAACGAGTAGACTGATTTGAGTAATTATTTTGTTTTGTTTGTAATTGTCAATACAAGCTGTTATGAAAGAACAGTTTTAAATGAATGAAAGTAGTTTTTAACGCGGGCGAAACCGCGGGGCACAGGTAGTATATAAATATAAGTGAGTTGAGAACCTTCTTCTCTTTAGAAATCGGTTGAAAATAAAAGTATCAAGTATTTAAGAGTAGAAATTGCAACTGCAGTAACTCTACTGTAGTACTCTCTTATATCATCATTTATTTGTTTTATTCAATAGCTCCGCACGGTGACTTGCTTACACAGATATGTACCACGTACTAGATTTCGCGATCCAAACATTAACTATTTTATTTTTTTTTTGGTGGGTAGGCGTCAAAAAACTAACATCAACAAGTTTTATCTCCAATCTTTATTAATTATTAAAAATAGAATCAATCAGACTTTATATGATATAATAGTAAAATCAGACACTTCACCTGCCAAATTGTGTGTATTCCTATAATCTCTCACTTTTTCACAACATAATTAATTTAACTGTGTTCACAAACTGCACTGAGTTAACCTACAGTATTAATGATGGAAGATTCTATGAAAAAAACCATGGATGATCTAATGTCAATCTTCACTCAACGTATGGATAGCTTTGAGAACAAGCTATCAAATACACCAAGCACCTCGCCCAGCAGGGATCGGCTGGCTGAAGAATTTGCAGAGTTTAAAACTTTCATTCTGACTTCTCTGCGGGCAATTCAGGCTCAGATCAAATGTCTTGCCAACACTGTAGACCAGTTAGAAATGCGGAGCCGGCGCAAGATGTTGTTGCTGCACGGTTTAGCTGAAGAGGCATCAGAGAACGCTGGGGAGGTTGTAGTTCGAGCTGTGGTTGAGCGGTTGAAGCAGGCTGACTTCTCAGTGGGTGAAATCAGTCGGTGCCAAAGGATGGGTCGCACAGGGAGCAGTGACAGGCCACGACCTATCCTGTGTAAGTTCCGGGATGTTAGCATACGGGACAAAATCTGGTCTGCCAAAGCCGGACTCAAGGGCTCGGGTATCACCGTATCCGAGTTCCTTACAAAAGCACGTCACGATTTGTTCATGGCGGCTCGCCAGCGCTTCGGTATCACGAAGTGCTGGACGAGGGAGGGCTCCGTCTTCGTCCTTGGAGTAGATGGCACCCGTCACCGTGTAAGCTGCCTTGAGGAGATCGACGCTGTCCTTCAGAAGAAGGCTCCTAAGCCCAAAGTTGTGGTGAAGGAGCCCGTTACATCAAAAACATCGCGTCGAGCTGCAACCGTAAAGAAAACATAGAATGTTTTCTTTCTGTAGGTACTTTTCTTTAAATATCTGTTATTTTTGTTGAGGGTGGGCTGTCTAACTTTTCTAATACCGACGAACATTTTTTTTTTTTTTTGTATTTTAGGTATGTAATTAGAATGATCTGGAAGAATACCTCTTTTTAGTTTATATTTTTGTTTCGTAATTTCTTATTTTTGTATTGTGAATTGTGAAATGTCAACTGACAACTTATTTTAGCAATGGCAATTGTCGCTGTGACGTTTAGTAGTTTTTTTAATTTGCAAGCTTCGCACCATATGATACATTTAGCCTAATTTTATTTGATTTAATTAAAAATCGTCGATATTTATCACACTTATTATTTAGGATGTATTTAATATAATTTCTTGCTTTACATTAATAAAATGTGTTTTAGGATTAATTGCTTTTTAAATTGGTGTAACAATAGGTAATAGGTAATTAATTTTTAGTGTTATCACAGCCCTCCCAAATAATATTGTTCTTAGATTGTTTATACTTATTAGTTAACTAAAATATGTAAATTTTATGTATAGTTTTGTTAGGGCAGTTAATTAGTCATATGGTTATAGTTAAATTTACTTTCCATTTAAAAATAACAATTGACTTTTTGTCAACACTGTTCCCTGTTTTGTTTTTTGTATATTTACTTAATAACTGTGATCTGTGTACTTGAGTCATGGAAGTTGTAGGTATGTTCCTAACAGCTTACTGCGTCTATGATGTGAGTATATTTCAAACACACACAATTTGGTGGGTGGTTATAATACAGCTAGTAGGGTTTAATCTGGATTTGCATTACGCCTTATAAAGTTAGTATTCTTATTTAAGTAGGTTATCTATCAAAGTTTATTTTCTAGTATTATTGTTTAAGTGTATCTATTTAGGTATATGTATATATAAATATATTATAAATATGTCTATAGTTAGCAGTGAAGATGAATTTGTTTCCTGTTCGTCTAAAGATTCTTTTGAAAGTGTCGACAGCTTTAGCAACATGCCAAGTCTCGCGAGTGCTCTCGAGGTACAGTTTGCAGATGTATCTAAAAATTTTAATGTCGTACACATTAACGCACAAAGTATCCCAGCACATTTTACAGAGATGCAGGTGTCCTTTGAGCATAAAAATATACACGCTATTTTGGTATCAGAGTCTTGGCTTAAGCCGTGCCTTCCTACCACTCTCTACTCACTTCCTGGCTTTCGCTTACTACGGAATGACCGCATAGGTAGTGGAGGTGGGGGCGTTGCTATCTATCTTCGTACACACATTCCTTTCACAATTCTGGATACGTCAGCGCAACCACCTCCCGCCAATGCTGGTGAACACCTTTTCGTAGAAGTCACTCTGTCTCATGCTAAACTTTTACTTGGTGTATACTACTGTCCATCTCTTCGTGTCAATTTCTTTCATTCTTTTGAAACTCTTTTAGAAAATGTCTTACCTTCGTATGAACATACCATTATAATGGGTGATTTCAACACATGTCTCCTTAAAAATGATTCCCGTTCTCTTATATTTCAATCTATCGCTAAAGCCACCAACTTAAGTATTCTTCCTTCTAAAGCTACACATCACTTTCCAAATTCTATACCATCTTTTCTTGATATAATTCTAGTTTCTTCCACAAACCGTGTTGCTAAACATGGTCAATGTTCAGCGGACGGGTTTTCCTACCATGACCTTATCTTTGTGTCTTTTAAAATTAGACCGCCTAAACTCAAACCCACCATTCGTTTACAGCGCAGTTTTTGTAATATTGACATGGAGCGTTTGCGGCACGATGCTTCTGAGATCGATTGGACTGACCTAATTAACGCAAGCACCATTGATCTAAAACTTGATTTTTTTAATAGTTACCTGCTAAAATTATATGACAATCACGCTCCTCTTCATCCTGTTAAAATTAAGTATCTCCCAGCACCATGGCTTACAAATGACATAAAAACTGTAATGCATAAAAAGAACATTGCCAAGACCAGACTTAAAATGAGACCAACCGATGCAAATAAGCTTAAGTACTCAGACTCTCGAAATTACTGCAACAAGGTGTGTAGGAATGCACAACGCCAGCATATTCACAATTCTATTGAAAATGATGCTCCTTCTAAAGTATGGAAATTTCTTCGGTCTCTAGGAGTTGGAAAACAACGTCAAGACAATTTTCCTAAGAATCTAGACATTAATCTTCTAAATCAGCATTTTTCTACCACTACTAATCTCCATGCATCTTTTAAAATAGCAACCTTAAACAATCTTTCTACTATTCCAACTCCTGACTGTTCACCTTTTGTTTTTCGTGTTTTTACTGATAGTGATGTTAAGAAGAGTATTACCTCAATTGCATCAAATGCAGTTGGCAGCGATAGCATTAGTCGCAACATGATCATGCCAATCCTCGATGAAATTCTTCCTGTCCTTGTTTATATCCTAAATGAATCTATTAGTACTAGTAGTTTTCCAGCTATGTGGAAAGAAGCACACATTATCCCTCTCCCTAAAAAATCCAATCCGACATCCTTTTCCGACTTTCGTCCTATTTCTATTTTACCCTTCCTTTCCAAAGTCCTCGAGCGCTTGGTTAGCCAGCAGCTCACTATATTCCTTAACACAAACTGCCTCCTTAATCCATATCAGTCTGGTTTTCGTGCCGGCCACAGTACTGTGTCTGCTCTAGTCAAAATTGCTGATGATATCAGACATGGTATGGATAATGGTCATGTTACTATGCTGTCGCTGCTGGATTTCAGCAATGCTTTTAACAATGTCGATTTTGACATTCTTTTAGGTATTCTTCGCTCTCTTAACATATCTCCTTCAGTATTGACCTGGTTTCATAGTTACCTGTTTGGTCGTCGGCAGCGTATCCGTGTTGATGACTCTGTTTCTACATGGTGTACTACGTCTGCAGGCGTTCCTCAGGGCGGCGTTTTATCTCCACTTCTCTTTGCTATATTCATCAATTCCATTTCTAGCCAACTCTCTTCTTCCTACCACCTTTATGCGGATGATTTGCAAATTTATACGCAAGCGCCACTTTCTAAATTACCTGAAGCGATAGCTCTTACTAACTCTGACTTTCAAACTATTATAAAGTGGAGCAAATCCTACGGAATTAGTGTAAATCCATTAAAAACACAAATCATCATAATTGGGAGCTCTAGGATGGTGTCAAAAATAGACTGGTTCCGCCTTCCACAATTTATGTTTGATGGGATGCAAATTCCTGTTAGTGAGATAGTTAGGAACCTTGGGGTGCTTTTTGATAGGAAACTATCTTGGGTACCTCAAATGGCGGAAATCAGTCGTAAAATATTTGCCTCTGCGGGATCACTTCGTAGATTGCGTAACTTTCTCCCTATATCTACAAAAACTGCACTGGCAAACTCTATCTTACTTCCCATTCTCGACTATGCTGACACCTGCTATCTGGATGTAACTGAGGAACAACTCGACAAACTTGAGCGTCTACAAAATGTATGCATACGCTTTATTTACGGTCTACGAAAGTTTGACCATGTTACAGAATATCGCAAGAAACTTCAATGGCTTCCTATCCGTCTACGCAGAAATGGTCATATACTTTCTCTCTTGTACTCTGTCTTATTTAACCCTTCTACTCCCTCCTACTTAAAAGAACGCTTTCAGTTCCTTCATCTCTCTAATCCACTTCCTCTCCGTTCCTCAGAAAACCTTCAGTTGCTAATCCCTTTGCATTCCTCAGGATTTTACGATAAATCATTTACAGTGCATGCCGCCAGATTATGGAATGAGCTGCCTGTTGATATTAGACGTGCTAAGTCAATCACACAATTTAAATCCATGGTTAAGTCTTATTATTTGTCTCTAACAAGCTAAGCTGTTAAAAATTGTCTCAACTGCCTGTACTATTTTGACGTATATATGTATGTATATAAGTATAAATATATGTGTAGGTATATTTATGTAATATAGTAATGGTATATAATATCACAATAATTATATATAATTATCATTGTATATGATATATATATGTGTGTGTGTATATGTGTATGTATATATGTGTAGTTATATGCTATTTTAGTATATGTAACTATTTAATATTTAATATTATATGCTGTATTATTGTAATAAAGATGTATACAACTCTTTTAGATGTTTATAAATGTAGTTATATCATATTAGGAATTGATTTGTTTGCTATGATTTTTCTTTTGCTAGTAATTTTACGTTATTCGCCAACACTCTGTGTATTATAACCAATCCGTAACTAGGTTGTCTGGAAGAAATCGCTTTATGCGATAAGACCGCCGATTGTAAAACCGATTTTTGTTTTATTGTTACTTTAACTTTAAGTTCTTTTGGTTTTCAATAAAGAGTTAATCTATCTATCTATCTATCTATTTTTATGGAACCCAACTGCACCTTACTAAACTTTAGTGTGACTGGATATCCATGCAGAATGTGCGCGCGTACAGCGCGGCGCTTTATTATATCCTTAGTGTAAAATAAGACGTATTATCACTAAAATTTATTATGAAGTCAAGTGTGTAACATGATTTGTCGTTCAAATAATTAGAAAAGATTTCTACATTTTGAATGCAAAAAAAATTAAATGCTGAAGATGACATTTGTGGTTACACTACGTTGAACAAACGCGTAACCGCCGTGAAATTAATGTAGTTATGTTTAATCTTCTTGGACACTGGAAAGCCCTACTGAGAGATTAGGTTTTAGTTTGCACAAAACTTACAAAGGCTCTTGAATTAAGCCTTGTGTTATCTCTTTATTCAAAAAAACATAAAATATATACATACCTCAGCAGATTGTTAAACACAATACAAAATTTCATCGTACCGACGGGACTCGAACCCGCACCCCCCGGATTACACGTCCAGGTGCTCTGCCAATTAAGCCACGGTCGATCCATCGATACGACGAAATTAGTGGATTGCATTTGTTAACCCAATTATGCATTGGTGGCGCCATCTATGACTACTTATTACGTAAGTTAATCATTCGGAAGAAATCATTACAGTTTTCAAATCCGACGAGAGATGTTGCACTGCGTAAATCAAAGGGCTAGCATGGCAAGGGGACTATTTTGTCTTTCCACCTATCCGTGTTTTGTTTGGTGGAGAAGGCAAGTTATAAGTAAAGTTTTTAGACAATTATAAACGCCCGCTGACTTTTTAAACCTTTTTAATACGAAACGAAATCAATACTGGGGGTTAAACTTCACCAAGCGTTTAAATTGTTGTGTTGATCTCCTGTCGGTGGCGAAAAGCAGGGAAATAATTTTGTCTTTTCCCCGGGAATAAGGCCATCCTAGCCCTGCAGGAGTAAAATTCATCAAGTTCGTAAGACTTGCGACTTGTTTTCAGTCAGAGTCAGTCATTGTCTCAAAACAAGACTGGTTAAGACCTTGTCTTAAACATAACAATAAGAAAATACACTTATTCTTCTTAGCTTAAGCGTTATACAGGCAACAGTGAGAATTAAGATTAAAAGCGGGGTGCAGTTTTCCATACAAACGTATTCCCCCGTTTCCTCCCTGGAAAATGCTTCTAGAGCAAAATGTTTTTCTACGAAAAATCAAGGTCTGCTGTAGCTATATATCATTTGCTTTTTTTGATCAACCAGTCGCAAAAATAAATAAATATAAAAAAAAGAATAATGAGCCTTTTCATCTCCTCTTTGAAATTGTTGAATGGTCATATTTCTATTTGCAATTGGTTGGTCAAAAAAAGCAAATGATAGGGGCGGGGCATAGCTACAGCAGACCTTGATTTTTTGTAGAAAAACATTTTGCTCTAGAAGCATTTTCCAGGGAGGAAACGGGGGAATACGTTTGTATAGAAAACTGCACCCCGCGCCCGCTCTTAAGGTAGTAAACAGAGACTTGACTCTTTTGAATATTAAACAAGCTGTCGTAGAACTCAAGTAGAGTTTGTAAATAACTGAGATAAGATTAGGCTAGACTAGACGAAGCGTAGATCTTAAGTAGCGTTAACAACGTAACAGCGTTGCCGTCGCATTTTCATTAGCTTTATTATGAACTAACCAAATGTGACCTATAAAAAATAAGTAGTTATAATATCTTCAGCGGTCCATCAGAGCACGTTATGTTTGAGCATAAACAAGATTTGTCTTTATTGTTAAAACATATGAATTTGTGCTTTATTAAATTTTTGGTTCGGGTTATTGGACCAATGTTTACTCAAACTTGCAGTTAATCCGGAATTTCATTTTTTACTCCTGTACAATATTATGGGTGCAAACGAAATACTTCAATCATTAGTAATTTAAGATCGTTTACAAAACTAAAACAACCGACTTCAAATTCCGTGCTAGTCATTTCCAGTACCAAGTTTGAGGTGTTTATCTCCATTCTTCTGAAAATGCTTTTCATATTTTGACAAAATGTAAATGAGACTATTTCGAAAGTATACCTATTAAACAAAAAAATAATTTTCTAAGTCAGTTTAGGCGTCTTTTAACAATCAGTGAACGTACACAAAAAATAAACTGGCCAAGTGCAAGTCGGACTCGCACTAGTAGGGTTCCGTACCACACTACAGTATTTTATAAGATCGAGCAAAAAATACCACTATAATTTTTCGCCAGCAAAAAATAATAATTAATAAACATTTTATTTCTTATAACGCCATCTAACGTCTAATAAAGGTGTTAGGGATCGACATTTCAATATAACGCCATCTATGGGACGTTTACCTAACTAAGCGTTCACAGATGGCGTGAAATGCCGAAAAAAACACGTTTCTTGTATGGGGACCCTCTATTTTTTTAAATTTCATTCTGTTTTTAGTATTTGTTGTTATAGCGGCAACAGAAATACATCATCTGTAAAAATTTCAACTGTCTAACTATCACGGTTCATGAGATACAGCCTGGTGACAGACGGACAGACAGACAGACAGACAGACAGACAGACAGACGGACAGCGGAGTCTTAGTAATAGGGTCCCGTTTTACCCTTTGGGTACGGAACCCTAAAAAAGATTCCGATGAATTTAGAACCTCCTCTATTTTTTATGTCGGCTAAAAATATTCCTGTTGGATACTCATATTAAGTCGACACACCTTTAGTAAAAAAAATTTTTTTACGTAAACCAAGAACCTGCTTCACCATTTTCATTTCCTATTGCTCCAGTCCCAACCTTTTAGTCAGATTGGCTATTGCAACGCTCGGAGTTGGACTGGACTCATCCCTCATTGGGTTGAATAATTAAACGCAATCATTTTAGCAGCTACTAGGTTTAAGCATTAAGAAGCCTGCACGAGTTATCCATAAAATGCTTCGATCAAGAATCTAAAATGTTAAATTACATTCATCGCGTATGTATTGATTTTTTTTAAATTGGAGTTAGCGAGATTTTTAAAATAACAAGGTACCTGAAACGATTTTAAGAACGCATTTTTACTGCATAAAATATAAAGGATGTTTCATCATTTTAATTAAAATAAAACAATATGATTGATGTTAAGATTCTAGAAAGTAGATTGTATTACGTGCTAAATAGTATTAACGTTGAAGTCGCTATTTCGAACCCAGAGCGGAGCGAAGGAATCTAGATTAGATTTATATTAGATTATACTCCATATTAGATTCTACTTAATAATTTAGTAGTATCCTAAGCGTAGCGAGGGTTTCCAAGTACGTACATGTTTTAACCCCCGACGCAAGAAAAAGGGGTGTTATAAGTTTGACGTGTGTAAATATGCGTGTCTGTCTGTGGCATTATAGCAACTGCACGGGTGAATTGATTTGATTAATTTTTTTTTGTTTGATAAGAGTCTTAATCGAGAGTGTTCTAATCTTTGATTCAAGAAAGTCCGTTCAGCCATTAGAAGACTAAGCTTTTATCTGGATGATATCGCTATGAGATCAACTTATATAGGTCTGATCAGTTCGAAATTTTATATCCCCGCCCCGTACTTCAACGATATTGTAAGAACTTGGTAGCGTTGACCCGATGCTGAGACATCTCCAGGAATCTACAGAATACTCAACTCCTAACCAACTTGCAGCAGAGATGTCGAGTTTGGGGTCGCAGATCATGATAATCAATAATAATATCGTTTCAAAACTAAAAAACAACCGACTTCAATGCCACGCTATTCATTTTCAGTACCAATTTTGAGATGTTTATCTCAATATCTCTGGAGATACTTATCATACCTCGATAAAATTACCATAGTACCACACTTGGAATATCTCCTTTCGAACAAAAAAAGAATAATCGAAATCGGTTCATAAACGACGAAGTTATCCGCGAACAAACATAAAAAAAAAAAAAAAAAAAAAAAATATACGGTCGAATTGAGAAACCTCCTCCTTTTTTTGAAGTCGGTTAAAAAGAATTTAATTGATGGAGATGGCAAGTAGAATATTTGAATTGACTTGAATTACTTCAAAACATGCCTTTGGCTCTTTTCTACACGTTAACTTTGGTGTATTACAGAATAGTACAGACGGGTATTTCGGTAAATGTGAGTGGGAAAGAAACAAAACGGTGGAAAATTATTTTATTTCGGGATTTTTTTTAAATGTAATATTATCAGTGCTTTGCCCTTTCTTTTTAATAGAACAGCAACAGTTCCCATAAAATATTATTATCGGACCTTCTTACATAGGACACTATAGAAGAACATTTACAAGCCAACAATATAAAAAAGATACTCAAATAATTGAAAATAAAAGACCTAAGTATCTTGCGCGCCCTTATCCAGGAATCGAATTTTTCGAATAAATAGGATGAAAAGATCAGAAACTTTGGACTAAATGTACATAAATGCTTGTAAAAGTTCTCCATATTTTATTGGGAGAAATGATTTAGTACCTTTAACTGTAGCGCAAAGCAAGACTCGGTCGAGCACGAAATAATATGTACAAATGCGTTATTGAAATATCGTTCGAAGCTTAGCTCGAATTTATTATTGTAAGCGGTATTTCAAAGCACATTCTACCTTTCTAACGATCCTCATACAACTTTAGAGAACTTGAAATTATAGAGCAATTGATACTCAAAAGTACGCAAAACTGCAATAATTTGTATTTTATTTGCTATATTATTGAATTGAAATCACGCTTAGCCTAGAATAGTCTGACTCTCATTGGCCGTGGGCTGCCGGAACACCTTAAGGTTATGGCGGCAGATTTTCTCCTTGATGGTGGTAAGCTACTTTTTGGTAGCAAGAAAGGCATCGATATAATATAGTCTTACCATTTGTGGGTCATCTTGGCTCTTACAAAATATTAGAAACATTTAATAAACAAAAAATAATAAACACTACTCTTTATAGATTTGTGACCGGAAATTTAACGTAACGCGTAAGTCACGTTAAATTCCTGATCTTAAATCTATTAAGTTTAATAAGAACGTAAGATTTTATAGTAAAACACTAATTCAATGAAATACCTTATCGTAGAACAAAAACAATATTTTGCATGGCATCTTTAAAGCATTCGTCGAATTCTTATTGCGGCAAAGTTCCATGGACATCAAAGAAACACAATCGTAGCTTATCCAAATAAGCAGGTATTTGTGACATGAAAGAGGACCAATGAAAAAGGGTGCCCAAATAGTTTTACAGGGATAAGCCGGTAATGCCTCAAAATGTTTTCCTTATTGTCAAAAGAATTTCTTGTTAGAGAAAATTCTTCTATCTTTAAGATATTAGATGTGTACTGAGTGGTTAAAACAGGAAAATATCAGATGAAAATATAGGTACTTGGTACTTACACACATTTATAAAAATCCTATATGTATATAGGATAGCGTGTGAACACTATCGCACCTATTGGTATTTGACGTTGCAATCGAGATTGGCAAAAGACTTTCCAACTTGAAGATTCTAGATAGTCAGAGGAACACTGGACAGTTTGAAAAATCCTTTTTTCCTTCAATCATAGTCATACCACTTGTTCACATCTGTCGGGTGCCGGATCCAATTTTTAATCGGGCTGTCAAAACAAACTACAAAGTCGGAACGACAAGTGTGAATAGCTTCATATAAAATGTTCTGCCACTGGAAAATCCGATTAAAAATTCGATCCGACACCCGATAGATGTGAACACGCGGTTACATAGTTAGTATTATTTGCTTTAGGAGTAAGATACCACTAGACATTATGTAGATGTCAAAAATTCATTTACTAATGTTTTATCGTCAAAATTATATCAGCAATTAGCAGAACGTGTGTGCAAAGTGCAGTAAAAATGTCTCTTAATGAGCCCATGATCAGATACGGGATAAATGATCAACTAATATTTTTCCTGCTAATAAATTGAAATATTCGTCAAATATAAATAATGTTTTTCAATTTTGTCAACATTTCAAGTAATGTAATATAATTTGTATTGGACTGAAACATAATCAAATTATAAACAATGTTTTAATATTGTTAAACTTTCTCGTCATTTGTCGTTGTTTCATGGTAGCCTGGTGTATCATTATACACACATATTATATATCAATCGCATAGGCAAAGAGCTAATAAGTTATACTTTTTATTATATATATACATTAATACCACAGAAAATTCATCTGTTTTTAAAAACAAATTAAAGAAACTATTGTCGGATGGGTGTTTCTATTCACTAGATGAATTTTATGATAATAACCATTCGTAACTTTTAACACATTGACTGTTTTAGATTGATTTATGCTTCTGATATTTTGTGTGTGTTTTTCTAATATAAATTCATGTTCCTCATGTGCATGCGAGTGGTATTTCTGTATATTGTTTATCCTTTTCTGACAATTTGTTACTTATATTATTATTTTTTTTTTATTAATTATATTATTATTATACATTACTTATTATGTTTTTATATTATGATTTCACTTGATATTGGAACAATATTATTATTATTTTTTTAATTTTATGATTATGAATATATCTTTATGAAATTCACGCACAATGTAAAAATTGTTAGTATTGAATAAACGAAATGAAAAATGAAATGAAATAGAATATAAAGTATATTCCATATTATGTGATCTACGCTGTCTTATTCTCTCCCTCTCTCTCTCTCCCTCTCTCATTCTCTCTCTCTCTCTCTCTCTCATTCTCTCACTCTCTCTCACTCTCAATAAAATCTTTTAATGTTGACATCCACTGTGTAACCCTATCAGTGGGTAATCACGCATCCCTATAAACTTAGCTACGAATTTTCGTAGCTGTGCAACATACGAAGTCTTATTTAATTAGCGTCAGCGGCAGAGTTGTATGAGGAGCATAATTCGTTGAAAAATTGATTACATAGAGATTTAAATTAAGAACATATTTAATTTTATTCCGCTGATAAATGAGTCCTTGCCATTTTCCCGTGAATATCTTAAATATAAGACCAGCACTACAACGTCGTAGCAAAGGCGTAGCATCGCGCTGGAACTATACGCAACCACACTTTTTTACTCATGTGACGCAACTCAGTAGACTTTGACACTTTATTACGTCTCTACACGCGGTACCCTCAGAATATGTTGTTAACTCGTCGAACGCTGCGTGGAAAGTCCATTTGGGATTTCTGTCATTCCAGCATGCTGCTAAGCGTCTTCGTTGTAGTTCTGATCATATATTTCAAATCAAAGTTACTTACTGATAAATGATATACACTTAATAAACAAGCGGCATAAACTAGAACGAGACCGGCACCTGAATGATGTTTGGTGTGACCACAATATATATCGGCGTCCCCAGAGAACAAAATGATAACTGCCATTATCTTAGTTTTAGTGTTATGTCATTTTTGAGATCTGTGGGTGCTAATACATCTACAAATTTTTTTTCGTATTTTTATACTGTAAATTACGAACTTAGAAAATATTACAATAGTATTCAAAGATTTTACCTTAACCTGAAATTACGAGAATAAAGTGTTGATAAAACATTATCAAAATAGTTTTCCACCTTCAAGTACGACAAACGGTCATAGAATTATGTACTCGTGAAAAAAATTCGGCTAGATAATGTTAAACGTAGTTATCACTTTATTCTCGTACAAAACCGTCCAGTCGATGCGTTTAAAGTTATGTTAGTAAAATGATTCTTAAAGTGTTGATTGCTAAGACATGATTGTCATACACTTCCCGTACGTAGACTTTACGCAAACAAAATAGCAATGAAAAATATAGCCGGCCTAGTGACAATATAAAAATATTGTCACTAGGCCTAGAACAAGAATGCAAAAGCGACGATAAAAGCCCCGCAGTTACTTCGTCAGACTAAGGGCTTTGAACAGAAAAAAATCTAAGCTGGTAAGCCGTGACCTCCGGAGCTCCAACACTCGCTCTGTTTATGATGTGATCGAGCGAAACATCAACAGCTGGCTCGAAGCCATCTGACGAAGTTGACCACATCTAGCGGGGATGTCGTCTCTACTAAGCCAGAGATACTTAGGAAGGTTTAACAACCAGAAGTCAGCCTGGACGACATGATGTCGTGATGACTCTCAGACAGACTAAACATGAAAAATCTCCTGGAGAGGATAGAATTATAACAGATCTCTTAAAAGCTGGTGGAACTCCCAATTCTTGTACAGCTGCAGCGTATATTTATTTTTAATCGTCTTTTTACGGAGAACTTCAAATACGCGGAGAAAGAATGTGGTCATTATGTTCTTTAAAAAAGGAGATAAGACCCTCTTAAGGAATTATCGACCCATTTCACTCTTGAGTCACGTCTATAAGCTGTTTGTGAGAGTCATCACAAATCATCTCGCGCGTAGACTCGACAAATTTGAGCACAGGCTAGGATTCGATAAGAATGCGGCATCTTCGATCACATACACACATTGCGGTAGGTTATACGGAAGACGAAGAGTATAACCAGCCTGTGTCTTGCATTTGTGGACTATGAGAAAGTTTTCACTCTGTTGAAATCTGGTCTGCTCTGGAGTCTTTGCAAAACAGTACCAAATTGTTTGGTGATACGTTCAAGTAATGAGAGGCCTAAAATCAGTAGAACATATCCTCTTACATAGACGAGTGACACAAAGGGACGTTATTATCTCAAAATTATTCACTAACACTCTGGAAGATATGTTCAAGACGCTGAATTAGAAAGGACGGGACATACATATTAACAGCCCGTACCTCTCACTTGAGGTTTGCACACGATATGCAGACGAAACCTTTACTGCACGCATCGGTCTCCGAATGAATTTGGATAAAACCAAGACCATGTTTAAACGAGCATGTTATTCCAGAACCGGTTGCCCTTAATTAATAAATAAATAAATAAAGTTTATCTCGAAGTTGTTCTTGAATTACGTCTATCTTCCTTGGGCAAGTCTTCTAATTGGGTAGAAATAACTTCCTGGAGGAAGGATGCAAAAGGATACAGCTAGAATGGGCAGTATTTGGAAAACTTCACCGGGTTTTTTCATCACCCATACCCCAAAGTATGTAGACGAAAGTAAAGTGTGTCGTACCAGTTATAACTTATGGAACCAAGACGAGGACACTGATGGTGCGACTGGTTTACCAATTAAAAGTCGCTCAGCGAGCTATGGAGAGTTCTATGCTTAAAATCTCACAGCAGGAAATTCAAAATGATTATCCGTCATTTCCATCCGAACCATCTGTCAGAGAACCAAAGTTTTCAACATAGCTCAAAGGATTAGCAAGCTGAAGTGGTCTTTCTTCTGTTGTGGAACCGATAATCGTTATGTTAGACATGTTTTAGAGTCGAGACTACGATTCGGCAAACGAAGTGAAGGCCGCCCTCCAGCTAGATGGAATAAAGATAGCATGCTATACGAAAGCTAGCTGGCAGTGGTTATGACAAATTGGATAACAAAGTGGATTAACAGTGAAGTGAAGCCACTGAGTTCTTAGGAGGCTCATAGGAGCTCTTAGGAGAGGTCTATGTCAGAGAGCATACTTAAATAATAACATATAATCATACGACATAAGTATCGTCATAATATTAAGAATTATGACGTGATCTCAAGGTTGATTTAATTGCTTATTATACTTGTTAATAGCTTATATAGTTAGCAAGGCATATTTACTATGGTAAATAATGAAACGTTGCATTGTTTTTTTGCTCTGGTTTCTTAAAAAAGACCATTTTTTTTGTACGCTACGATTTTTTAGCTGTTTTTTAAATACTTATACGTAGTTAAATGTGTTTTTTTCGGTTTATAAGAGTATTATGGTGGATTTTTTATATTATTTTATTATTAAGGCACGGTAGCCCTGTTCTAATAAAATTAAATAATTTTGAAAAGGTTTGTTAGCTGACAAGCACTCAAAAACATATTTAAAAGAATAAAGCAATAGTTGATTACTACTGCCGTACTTTTCGTTAATAGCACTTAACAAAATAAAATTAGACACTTATACACGAGAACAAGATTATATTAAACTATTATCATCATCACTTCCACCCAATAAAGCGTAGAATAAAATGATAGGAGAGTAGTGCAATATTAAGATTTCTATAGAAAATACATGGAATAAAATGATAATCGACAGTATACAATTTGGACGATGAGTGATTTTGACTAACTTTTTATTTTTGAAATACCTCTATTTTGGCTTATCTTACTCGTGTGTCATTAAAACCATTCTAATGCATTACAAATTAGCATTGTGCACCGTAACCATTGGTATATCTGTGTAAGAAAGCATAAGCTAAACCAATAAGAAACTTGAAAAAAAAGACTCGATTTTCTTAATACCATTATACTTCTACAAATGACGTACTAAAAACAAAATGTATCTCATAATTTTGTCATCTCCTGGCCTACGATAACCCTCATTACTCCTGGCGAAACATGGAAAGTAATGTTAATATAAACATAACATTTTCATATTCCGCCAAAAATAAAAAATACCTCTGCTTCCGGCTTTAATTTGACATTATTCCCTGTCAACGGAAAAAACGCCGCGTCATAAATTGTGGAACGGTAATCGATGGCACGCGCGAATATCTTAGGATAGGTCTA
The DNA here is from genome assembly GCA_954871355.1 of Cabera pusaria. Lineage (NCBI taxonomy): Eukaryota > Metazoa > Arthropoda > Insecta > Lepidoptera > Geometridae > Cabera > Cabera pusaria. Next base: position 26,284,303 of record OX940887.1, read on the forward strand.
ACGGGTGACATTTTTGACGTATCTATCATTTTTCATAATGAAAATGTGCTGAAACGCTTTGGTGATGGAATTCAAATTTGCTAATAGTACCTTCTTGCCAATAGTACCTTTACCTTCATATATTGCATACACTTACTTTCATGATGATTGAAAATGTAATATGAAGATGATATAATCATTCATTTATTTCTATTAATTCAAGTTAAAATAATAATTATTAAAACTTATAATTCACGAGTTATACAGTGTGGAAATTAAACTCAGGCCCTGGAGGGAAACTACTTTAAATCCTTAAGCTAGCTCATTTTACTTAAAGGAGACATTCCTTTATATTTGAAAAGAAACAAATCTGCATTAAAAGATTTTTTAAAACTCGCTTGCTTCGCCCGGGACTCGAACCAACTAAAATAAAAAAAAAAACACTCTTTATTTTAATATAGTAATCGGTAGTATTAATATTCAGGATAAAGTTTCTCTAAAAAATGTTTGGTTACTGTTCACTTTTAACAAGTAAAAGACACGTAACAGTTCTGTTATCTCTCCAACACTCAAAGACTTCGTATGAAGTACTACTAATAATATCATTTTTCAACAAGATGGTGCACCTGCCCACAACAGCAGAATTGGGACGATTAGATGGCCTGCAAGAAGTCCAGACCTGACGCCCATGGACTTCTTTTTATGGGGTCATGTAAAAAATGTTGTTTATGAAACTTGCTATGAAACCGTTCAAGAGCTAAGGATTGCGATAGAAAATGTTATTAAGGGCATACACCACAACACTTTGCTGAAGGCTACAAGAAATGAATTTCAACGGCGACTAATGTTGTGTAGCCGGAACGACGGGGCTCATTTCGAACAATTTATCAGTTAAATAATTTAAGTGTTACAAAATTGATAGTAAAATAAAGTTGATGTTAGATTCAACGATTATTTTTATTTTTAAGACCTAATGTTTGTTAGAGAAACTTTATCCTGAATATTAATACTACCGATTAGTATATTAAAATACAGAGTGTTTATTTTTTTTAATTTTAGTTGGTTCGAGTCCCGGGCGAAGCAAGCGAGTTTAAAAAAATCTTTTAATGCAGATTTGTTTCTTTTCAAAAATAAAGGAATGTCTCCTTTAAGTAAAATGAGCTAGCTTAAGGATTTAAAGTAGTTTCCCTCCAGGGCCTGAGTTTAATTTCCACACTGTATACATGGAAAAGTTTAATTACAAAATCACAGTTAGACGAGAATCTTCTAAGACGCTATTTAAAAATTAAGTCACAAGATTGTTTTATAAAAATTAAGTGCACATTAATTTATGTTAATTGGTAATTTTGGCTTTAGTTTTTTTTGTTAAATTTAGGTCAAGTCATGCAATTGCCACATTTGGACAAGATCAATGTATCCATACGACCACGAGGGATGTTTTCGAGATGCGTGATTATATTTTCAACCCATCTATTTTAAAAACGGTGATTGGTTCCTTGATAAGACGTGTGCGTAAAATTATTTATTAAGTATTTTCTCTTCAAGCCTTTAAATGTACTATCGAGTGAAAAATGCAAAAGGTTTGAAGTTTTTGTCGGAAACTGTTCGTATTAACTAGTTTATTATATAAATTTATGTTAGTCAGTCTATTTTACAATACTATACTATTGAATTGCTATCTTAAAGAGCGCTTTATCTATTCCCTTTTCTTATAGAGAAATATGCAAAACAGAGGAACGGCCAACGTACTTTGAATTCTTACTTATTACATTTCTATTATAAAATCTTTTTCTTCAACCTTGAATTTAAATTAGCGGACTCAAAGAAAAATACTATGTTGCGCTCTCGTGATACAATCTACTATTTGATCTGAATCTTACGTCATCATTATCAGTCATTTTACATTTGCATGATGAATTTAGAATGATCATTATACATTTGCATAGTTTAAACCTGCGCCTGCATAATGATAGCGTGTAAAATATTGGACATAAATAACATTTATCTCCCACATGTGTTAACGACCTATCCAACCATGGACAACAAAAGGAAGGTAACTCTATACCTACAGAAACCTAACAAGCTATTAAAAGCTTTGTTCAGCTAATCACCGACTGAAGATCCTTCACACGTCGTTCAGTCGTTAACGTCACAACTTATCTTTACTGTCAATTCGGGCAGTTTTTCCTTATGGCTTAAGGTTTTTACTAGTTTACCGAGTGCAAAGTTAAGTTTGTTTCTGTGCAGAAACTGTATCGTATTTCATCGTTAGATGGAGGTACGTCGTAAACTATGAAAGATTTAGTATCTTTGTTAGAGTCGAGTGCAGTTTGTTGTAGGGTTTGAGCTTTAGTGCTCGCTCTTGACGTATCCATATGTTATGGACGTGAGTTTGTTTTGGTGGAATTCAAGTGTCGCTTTTGTGCCTATGCTATGATGGCACACCTAAATTTAGAAGATTATGTAGGTATGCCATATTTTCCTACTAACCTACACTTATTTATGGGGTAGGTAGGTGAAATAATAAGCACTGTACTCACATTTTCCATCACGGGGTATTATAATCTCTACACAATATATCAACGTGTACATATTAAAACTTATTTTATAAACAGACATAGTCTTGTTGAATTGAACTTTAAAATAATACTGAGCGTCCAGCCTGGCTGCTTTCAGACTTATATATCAAAAGGTAGACCATAAAATGTCTCCCGCCATTACATTATGCGATGCTAGCGCCATCGCTCGACAACTACAGTCTATAGCCAATAGAGTGTCTATTTATTAAGTTTAAATAATATTTAAAAGGGCTTCTGACTTAATTATATTCTAATAAAATATAACTATAATTATTAATGTAGTTATCAGTCTATAGTTACAAGTATTGTTATTAACAGTATTACATTATGCGATGCTAGCGCCATCGCTCGACAACTACAGTCTATAGCCAATAGAGTGTCTATTTAGTTTAAATTATATTTAAAAGGTCTTCTGACATAACTATATTCAAATTAAATATAACTATAATAATTAACAATACTTAACGCCTACAATATTTATATTAGTGTATAAATATTGTGTTAATAATTTAAGAATTAACTATGTAACGATGCGATTCATGCGATCTCTTACCATTAACCGGCAGATGAAGTGTGCGTAATTTTTATTTTAAATTTATTTTCTTACATTTTAGTTTGTAACTGTTAATTATAGGTATATATAGATATAATATAACATATTGAATTGAATATATATAAATATATATATTTAAATATAATATTGATATAGTATAAGGATATTTATTCGTATTATTATATATAAGTACATTACAATGCTACAAAATGTTGATGATACTGATAGTCAATCTTTTCATTCTTGCTCATCCAGTAACGAGCTGATTGATGATAGCTTTGCCAGCATCCCTTCTTTGAACGACACGTTATTGAATCAGTTTTCTGATGTACCTAAGAACTTTAATGTTGTTCATATCAATGCCCAGAGTATTCCGGCACATTATCCCGATATGGTGGCATCATTTTCCAATAATAATATCCAAGCTATTCTTGTTTCTGAATCTTGGCTTAAACCCTGTCTCCCTTCCACTTCTTACTCTCTTCCTGGCTTTTCCTTACTACGAAATGATAGAACCGGCAGTGCTGGTGGTGGTGTGGCTATTTACTTGCGCTCTCATCTCCCTTACTCTATCCTGAGTATGTCGCCGCAACCTCCTCCAGCCAATGCCGGGGAACATCTATTTATTGAAGTAGTTTTGTCCCACACTAAGCTGCTCCTTGGCGTTTACTATAGCCATTCTCTTAGAGTTAATTATTTCCTATCCTTCGACAAGCTTTTAGAAGACTTCACTCCATCCTATCCTCACACTATTATTATGGGAGACTTTAACACGTGTATTTTGAAAAAAGACTATCGCTCCACATCACTCGAAAACACGGTTAACTCCTATAACATGCACATCTTGTCACTCAATCCTACTCATTACTTTCCCAACTGTCCTCCATCTCTTCTTGACCTTATCCTTGTTTCTTCTCCTCAACATGTCGCCAAGCATGGACAGTGTACAGCTGACTCCTTCTCCTACCATGACCTTATCTTCTTGTCGTATAAGATCCGCCCACCTAAATTTAAACCCAAAATCATTCTTCAGCGTAGTTTTGGTTCTATGGACGTAGAAAAACTGCGCAGTGATGCTTCCAAAATTGACTGGTTGCCTGTATACAACGCTGATGATATCGATAGTAAAGTTTCATTATTCAATTCTTCTTTGATCCAGTTGTATGATATTCACGCTCCCTTACGAACTATTAAAATTAAACATCTCCCATCGCCGTGGTTAACAGATGATATTAGGGTACTTATGCACAAAAAGGCAGTAACCAAGTCCAAATATAAGTCCAGCCCTAATGATAACAATAAAAATAAATACATGTTAGCAAGGAATCGCTGCAATAGAGTGTGTCGAGACGCACAACGCCACCATATCCATAGTTCGGTTGAGAATGAGGATCCTGCTAAAGTCTGGATATTTCTCCGGTCTTTAGGAGTCGGGAAACAACAGCAAAATTCTTCATCTAATAACGTCGATATTAATGCTCTTAGCAAACATTTCTCTTCGTCTTCTACGATCGATGTGAAAGACAAACTTGCAACACTTAATTATCTTTCTCGTAAACCTACTCCTGATTACTCATCTTTTGTTTTAAATGAATTTACTGCATGTGATGTTAAGAAGAGCATCCTTTCCATATCCTCAAACGCCATAGGAGGGGACGGTATCAGCCGAAATATGATTGTTCCTATATTGGATGAGATATTACCTATTTTATGTCATATATTAAACGGTTCTATTTCAGAAGGTGTCGTTCCTTCCTGTTGGAAAGAAGCCCATATCATTCCTCTTCCCAAGAAATCCAACCCCAAATCCTTTTCTGAATACCGTCCTATTTCTATTCTCCATCTGTTGTCCAAAGTCCTTGAACGATTAGTTCATAACCAACTCAACCTCTTCCTTAATCGTTACAATCTCCTCAATCCCTTCCAGTCTGGTTTCCGTCCTGGCCATAGCACTGTATCTGCACTTGTTAAGGTCACAGATGACATAAGGCTGGGTATGGAAAACGGCAAACTTACTATCCTATCCTTATTAGATTTCAGCAATGCGTTCAACACTGTTGATTTCGACATTCTCCTTGCATTGCTCTGCTCTCTTAACATATCTCCATCGGTAATTCAGTGGTTTCATAGTTACCTATATGGGCGGCGGCAGCGTGTACGCATTGAAGATTTATTTTCTTCGTGGTGTGACACGAGTGCTGGCGTCCCTCAGGGTGGTGTTCTATCTCCTCTTTTATTTGCCATTTTCATTAATTCTATATCTTCTTCTCTCTCTTCCTCGTACCACCTCTATGCAGACGATCTCCAAATATACTCACAAACATCTGTCGAACGTTTAGATGAAGCTATTGGGATTACCAACGATGACTTATGCCGTATAGCAGATTGGAGCAAATCGTATGGATTATCCGTTAACCCCACTAAAACTCAAGCTATCATCGTGGGTAGTTCTAGACTTCTTGCAAAGGTAGACTCCTCAAGACTTCCTCCAATCGTTTTAAATAATGTGATTGTTCCCTATAGCAATCAAGTAAAAAATCTCGGGGTCATACTTGATAAAAATTTTACGTGGGATCCTCAGATTCAGTCTCTTAGCCAAAAGTTGTTTGCTTCTGCAGCTTCACTCCGTAGACTACGTAATTTTCTGCCGACTGCGACTAAAGCTGCGCTTGCTCAGTCTCTTCTACTTCCCTTACTAGACTACGCTGATGTCAGTTACTTGGACCTTAGGCAAGACCAATTGAACAAGCTTGAGCGGTTGCAAAACTTTTGCATACGGTTTATTTTCGGTCTCCGGAAATTTGACCATGTTTCAGAGTTCCGCTCAAAACTTAATTGGCTCCCTATCCGTCTTCGCCGGAATACTCATATCCTTTCCCTTCTATATACCATATTGTTCAATCCCTCAACTCCCATTTATTTAAAAGAACGTTTCCAGTTTCTCTCTTCCACCAATACCCTTTCTCTTAGGTCATCGGAAAACTTGGTTCTCAACATTCCAGCACATAATACTAACTTTTATGATGCGTCATTCTCTGTGCAAGCTGTGCGCCTCTGGAATGATCTACCAGTTGATATCAGACGTGCTCAGTCTCTGTGTAGTTTTAAAGCTCATGTCAAAAATTATTACTTGTCACTTAAATAATATTATGTTAGTATTAAGTAATTCGTTTCAGCATTAGAAATATTATAATTTGATTATTTATTGTGCATCTATATATATATATATATATATGTATATATATATATATATATATATATATATATATATGTATATATATATATATATATATATATAGTAAATTATATATAATATATATATTTGTATTATGTATGTATATGTTTATACATGTAGATTATTAGTAAGTCTATGTATTTTATATTAATTTAAACCCTTTCCTCGTCACCTATCATGCCACCGTCCATGCTCAACATAATTAAATATAATTTCCATCCTAAGGTTGTCTGGAAGACATCGCTTTTAGCGATAAGACCGCCCATTGTACCAGTAATTTACTTAGTGCAAATGTTTGTATCTTCTTTTTTGTGCAAATTGGTGTTAATAAAGAGTTATTGTATTGTATTGTATTGTATGTAACATAAACATCAATAACTATTTATAAGTATTGTTAACAGCTATAATGTTTATATGTGACCATTATAATGAACCGACTTTCTAAAATAAGTAGTTTCTCAATTCGTCTGTAAATATTTTTTATGTGTATGTAACGCGATTACTCCATCAATTGTGAAGCGATTTGAATGATTTTTTTTTATCGTTTAATCGGTAGGGTACGTTTCCGAGGTAGTCCCATTGTAATTTCATGGAGATCTGATAAGTATCTCCAGAGATATGACGATAAACGTCATAAATTTGCTACAATTTTTTTTATTTTTTTATTCATTATAGTCAAGCGTTTGACCACTATCTCACCTGATGTTAAGTGACGATATGGTAATTGACTTGTGGGGCATGGAAATCGGTTGTTTTAGTTATTAAGCTATCTTAATTATGTTTATCAACTGTTGGTAAATGATGATGTGGTCGAAAATGGTACTACGTTTGGCCTAGAATGGGAACTGGGATAGTATGTGACGGGAACTTCTTAGAATTTTAGTTAAGCCGTAATTAAGTTTTTATACACTAAACATAATTTATGCTTAGGGTCGCGTATGGCCATGAACGTAACGATTGTGAAAAATTACTGTTTAAATGCAATAAATAAAATAATTCATCTATTCTTTATTGGATGGAGTTTTTTGAAGTGAAAACTTTTATAGGCGCGTTAAGCACTTTGGGTGAACAAAAATCCCGCGCATCATCACCGAAAATTTTCCTTGCTTACTGTGTATTATATGTGTTTTTGGGTGAACAAAAAGCGAGAAAATCGCTTTGTCGTCGCCACGCGCTTCCCATGAGCTATATGTATACTGTGTATCTCGACGATACAATTCACAAGTTACTTATTTTTCACTTATCGGCAGTCCCGAAAGACTGCATCGCATGTTTTTTTTTAAATGGTACATTCGTCGTGATTTATATTGGATTCATTTCATTTATTTAAAGGTCAACAGGAAGACATCATTAAAGTTTACAGTTCAAATAAACTAGTAGCAACTCAAAACTAGTTCAGTTCGAAACTAGAGCCTCGGCGTGAAGGGTAGATAGCTCGACTTCTAAGCAAGAGGTAACCGGTTCATATCCTAGCACAGATGTTCGTTCAGAGGTGTTAGGAGCATATTATATCGATGCTGCGCCTGATTTGCTACCAAAAAGTAGCTTGTCCACATTAACGAGAAAATCTGCCGCCAAATAATCTCGTGATATTTTCAAACCCCTTTCACCCTTTTGAGCCTGACGTGAAAATTGTACAAGCCGTAATATATAATTATCAATATTTATGTAATTTATCTATATTGTAATACCTCTAGCAGTGCACTGATACTGATTAAAATGATAATGATGAATCAATTTCAACTCAACTCAAACTCAACTCAAAGCTTTTATTCAGCATTTGGGCAAATAAAAAATCTGCACTAAGACACGTCATATATCATTAAATAGATCCAAATGATCATATCAATAATAATTATTCTAGGTAACTAACTAGTAAAAAGCATAACTTATTATTACTATTATATATTTATATTGCTTTGAAATAAAAAAAAAACAAAAGTAATGAGCCATTCGGCCTTAATCCAAACGTTTAACGTTCGACGTTACACTTAAAAAAAATGTTAATACCCCTGATTAATGTAGGGTTGCCAAACCGTACTATTGCTTGCATCTCCAATGCATGTTTCAGTAGGTAATTCACACAATTTTTATCCAAAAAATTGTGAGCTTTTGTGTTGTATGTATATATGCTCGCAGATTTCCTGGCCTTACCATTCCAGGTTAAGTGAGGAGTAAACCTCCTGTTATGACTTAAACAAATTGTGTTTACAACGCTATTTGGCTCAAGTGCTGAAATTATCTTTAATATTATGGAGCTATTTTTCGCCGGAAATTGTGAGTGTCTCATTTCAAATTAGATGCTATATATTATATTGTGGGTTTTATGGCTTAATTATATCGAAGAAATTTCATTTAAAAGTTGTATAAGTGCTTGTGTTATATAGTGTCATTTGTTTTTTTTTTGTTAAATGTATTAGTATTATAAGCATATATTTTTATCTTTTAAAAACACTTTTTTGAGCTTGATAAACCCCTCCGGACAATTACTAACTAGTAATTGTCCGACCGACCAGTGATGTCAAACCCAGTTACATACTAGTAGCAGTGTGAGAACAGTAAAATTCACGAGCTCTTAAAACCATGCAATAACTGAAACTTTTTCCTTCCCCCTAGCTTAGCCTTCCCCTTTTTTAATTTTTTTATTTCACAACACCTTGGGTATAGTGAAGGCCTTAATGTGCTCCTCTAATTTGACTGAAATCCGTCGATAAATAACGCTACACCAAACTTCCCCCTTTATACCCCCACCACACCCTCTTCTTAAATTTTTTTACAACATCTTGTGTAGAATCAATTCCTTAGGGGGCTTACTTAGTCGCTTAGTGTGTTAACTTCTCCCCTTTCTCAACATATTTTCTTCCCAATCAAAAAACGCGATCGACAAAAATTCTTGAATAAATCAAGGAACTCGTGTGCAAATGTTCTTCAAAATGGGTTAAAAAATACAACCCGTAGGCGAAAACAGACAGACAAACATCTGGACAAAAGCATTTTTGGCCTAGTCAAAACTGAGACGCTTCACCCGCTGCACTCGCTCGGTCCATAGCATTATTAATTAAAATTTGTAACTAAAAAAATATGTTTTTTTTTTCATATTGCATACAATAAAGAATTGATAAATAACGTTTTTTTTTTATATAGGTATCATATAGGCTAGCGTTTGATCACTATATCAACTATTATTAAGTGATGATGGGGCCGGGTTGCTCGTTATTTCAAAATAACTAACTATGCAAAATTTAAGCTTAATCGGTTTAAGCGTTTACCAGTTAAAATGTATGAATCAGTCATTTCCTTTCACATCTAAAAAAATATTAGTATATATGAATTGTGTTTTTAACTTTCTTGAAAAATGTATAAATATTTATAATATATAAATATATGCTTACACTTTATTTTATTTGTAGATCATTATTTCATTTTATCAGAAACGTATTATACGTAGAAATAAAAAGATATACACAGGGTGTGTGACATATTTTTATTTACTTTGATGAGTTTGTTCTGCAGTAATTAAAAAATAGTCCAGCACAAACAGTTCAATCACATCACGTCCGTCCAATCGAAGCCGCATCAAATCGTCGCTTTTCTCCTTTATATTTCTATCAATTCAACCTTTTTAAAGTTCCGTAGCCGAATACCAAAAAAGGAAGCCTTATAGATTCGTCATGTCTATCTGTCTGTCTGTCCGTATGTCACAGCCGCTTTATTCCGAAACTGTTAAGACTACACGGTTGAAACTTGGTAGGTAGGTGTATTCTGTGAGCCGCATTACGATTTTTATACAATATAAAAAAAAATAAGGGGTGGTGGGGTTACCTATACATAGAACTGAAACAATTTTTTTTTTCATCAAACCTATATACGTGCAGGATGTATATAGATAGGTCTTTAAAAATGACATTGAGGTTCCTAAAACCATTTTTCTCAAAGTCAATCATTTGAAAGATATACACTTCTAAAGTAGTAAAAGGTGTCCTCCCCCCCCCCCCCCCTTCTAACTTTTAAGGTAAGGGAGTAAAAATCTATAAAAAATATATCCTGTAGATCTCAAAAAACATTTTCAATGAAAATTGCTTTGAACGAGATATAGTCAGTTTTTGAGATATAGCACAATATCTTAAAAACTGCTGACTACCGCAAATATAACTTTTTACTGGCGAAAAATTATAGTTATAAATTTCTCTACTGTGTTACGGAACCCTAAGAGTGCGAGTCGGATTTGCAGATGGTTAGTTTATTATTTTCTTACATTTTAGTTTATCATTGTCCCAAAATAATCTATTATATACCTATCCTATCAGCAAGCGAATGATACACCTCTATTTAAGGTAGCTGTAGTCTCTGAGATTGTTTTTCCTCAGAAATCCAATCCAATCCTTCAAAATTTGTTGGACCAGAGGTCTAAAGCCAACCACAAACTTATTACTTGAATTATTTCACGCTTTCCCGGGTCAGGTAGGGTCTTTCCCAGTTCTGCATAAGCCCGGATATTGACCGGATTTCCTTTACCCGGGTCTGCTATTTCCGAAAGCGTTTATGTGTGACGATGGAATATGTCTCCAGCTTTAGACATGTCTATTTCAAAGAAAACTATTGTTTTTACTTTTTGTATGAACCTAGCAAGCGACAGCAAATTTTAAGTTTAAAACACACTAGCAGCCCGCCCCGGCTTCGCACGGGTAGAACATATATGCCTACAAAATTTGCATCAGTTTGTTGCATCGAATATAAAATATGAACATATTTAACAACCATCGTCATATTTCATCCAATTTACACAAAACCTTAACGAATTATGCACCTAAACCTTCCTCATAAACACTCTGGCTATTGGTGAAAACCGCATGATAATCCGTTCAGTAGCTATTGAGATTATTGCGAACAGACAGACAGACGCAGTGATGAACTTTGTTTTATAATACTTACGTAGTGATATTGGACGGCCCTTTGGCGTAAAGGATAGTTACCCTGATTCTGACCCGACGGTCGTTGGTTCTAATCCTAGCTATATACCTACCAATGAAAGTTTTATGTGCATTCATGAATCATGAGTTTTCGTACAGTGGTAGTGGAATCATTAAATCTACCAAAAAGTACCTTACCACCAAGGAGTACATCTGCCGCCGTAACCTTACGGCGTTCCCCGACGCAAAATGTAGGGGTAATATACGTTTAACGTGTGTATCTGTGTGTCTGTCTGTAGCATCTTAGCACCTAACCGGATGGACCGATTTTGTTTTTATTATTGATAGTTTTTTTTTGTTTGATAGATGTCTTCATCGAGAGTTTTCTTAGCTTTGATTCATGAAAATTCGTTCAATCATTATAAAATTATGAGCTTTTTTCTAGTTAATTGCGCTATGAAATCAACTTTCATAGGTCTGATCAATTCGAAAATCTTCTTCTTCAACGATATTGTAAGAACATGGAAGCCTCCTGGACTCTACAGAATAGTCAAATCCTCACCAACTTACAGCTCAGATTTTAAATGTCGTGATTAGAGTCATTGGAAAAAGCTATTATACATAGATCAGTCGGGGTGGTTTAAAATATTATATTATATTATTATATATATATAGATGAATATTATTTTATACAATAGATCATATTATTATACTATATTGACTTCAAATTGATTGTGATCGGTGGGGATCTACAGCATAGCTAAGCGTATAATAATATTTTCGTAGTAACTATGACCTAATCTGTGGTTTCACTGCAAATATTTTATTAATTTTGCGATGCGTGTTTGTGAAATTCGTGATATCTTCTAGAGTTTTCATTTGAATTATATACTGTAAAGGACAATTTTTATCTATAATATGTGGCCAAGCTAATTAACGTAATTATTTGGATAAGGATTAATACTATATACTTGAAAATAGCCTTGGAAGTTATGTCATATTTTTTAACAAAAAAAATTTAGATTAAAATGGTGACTGTGAGTCAACCTTAAGAGATAGGCATATGCTGTCGCGGACTTTTTTGTAGGTCTTATTAAGTTGTACAACTCTTGCATAGAAAATATTCTTCTATCTATTTTCAATTAAGCAGCGTTCGTAAGAAACGTGTTTTTTCGACCGTTTATTTGCCGACTTAGGTTGCAAATTAGGTCTCCACGAATGTACCTTTGATTTAAACGGGATAATATATAGCCTATTTCCATTCCGAAAGTCCATTCTATGTAATAGTGAAATAATTTTTTAAATCGGTTCAGTATTTTTTGAGCTTACTCATTACAAACATACAAAAATACAAAAATACAAATGTTCTCTCTTTATAATATTAGTATAGATATGTATTATAAATTGTTAAACACAATCCAAAATTTCATCGTACCGATGGGACTCGGGAAGGGGGGACGGGTCATAGATGGCGCCACCAATGCATAATTGGGTTAACAAATGCAATCCACTAATTTCGTCGTATCGATGGATCGAACCGTGGCTTAATTGGCAGAGCACCTGGACGTGTAATCCGGGGGGTGCGGGTTCGAGTCCCGTCGGTACGATGAAATTTTGGATTGTGTTTAACAATTTACAAAAATATAAAGTGTGTGACACTTCAAAGAAACATAATATATGTATTATAGTTTCAAAGTAATAGATATTTACACATTTTTGTACTGAACCTTTTTAAAGGGAAAACAAACATTTTACTTTGATGTTAACTGAAAATGTTTTAGCAACATAAATAAATTATAAAAAGCTCGCGGGATTTTATGGTGCTATTTGGCTTAACGTGATAACGTGACCATAATTTCAGTATAATTTTATTTTTAAATTTGCTTCTACATAATATACAAGCTGGCTTTAGTACATAACTATGCATTTATTATAGTTTCATTTTACAAATTTAAAATTTTCAAGTTATCTTGTATATTCCATTTTTAGCACTTTGCACTAGCACTTTTTTTTTTTTTAGCACTTGTGTTCAATCATACAAAGCAAACGCAATCATACAATCACGCCTTTTCCCCGTCGGTGTAGGCAGAGACTACTTCTTTCCACATGCTACGATCCTGACAAACCTCTTTCGCTTCTTCCACTTTAATGAGTGCTTTCATACATGCCCGCCGGTTATAGGTACTTTTGATTCGGGTCTTTCTTTAAAACGTCTCTGATCTGTCCGTGATACGTTCACCTAGGTCGGCCTCTTCGTCACTACATCTTTTATCACACCACAACGTTTCCTTACCACGCCGGTCTCCACTTATCCATCAGAGTCACTCCAATCATACTTCTCAAACTTCTAATTTCTACGGAATTAATTTTACTTTCATGCTTCTTCTGCCATACCCAGCATTCACTACCATACATGAGTGTGGGAACCAGCACTCACAATTGTTTAGCCAGTCGTGCTTTTTTAGACACGTTCTGACTTAAATAAAATAATTGTTTTAAATCAAGCAACCTCAAGCTTACGTTTCATGAGCATATGCATACGGTTGCAAGAGAATCGTTTAAACGGTTAGGGTTCGTACTCCGGAACTAGCGCGACTTTAAGAATGAGTCTGTAATACGGCTACTTTATAGTGCACTGGTCCGCAGTAAGTTAGAGGCGAGCTCGTGTATCTGGAGTCCCCATGAGTCTTCATACACGCTCTTATTAGAAAAAGTGCAAAAAGCATTTCTAAGATATTTATATAAGCATCGATTCGGATATTACCCATTCATGTACCCCACTGCGTTCCTCCTGGGATGCCTCAGTTACAATTCGCTTAAAACAAGAAGAGCTAATGATCAGTAAGTAACGATGCTAAAAATTTTTCGAAACATTATCGATGTCCCTGATCTTCATAATGAGTTGGTTCAATTGTATGTTCCGAACAACTATCGCCGGGCTCGGAAACACAAGCTGTTCGCCGTGCCACCGAGTCGCACGGTGGCACGTCGTAACTCACCCATCCCTCGTTCCCTCTCTATACTCAACGATCTGCTCGAAGCTAATACTGACGTAGATTTTTTCGCGGACGAATGGAAGGTACTATTAACTGCCTGTCAGAAATTTTGCGAAATTGATTGAATATAGAATTTAAAATGTATTTTTACTAGTTTGACATTTAACTATGACCATTTTATTTAATTTTAAAAGTTGTGATTTTAATTTATTGTATTAACTCAGCCTTTTGACTTTTATAATTTGACATAGGTATTTGTAAAATTGTGACATTTTGTTTGAATATATTTTTTCACCTATTGTGTTAATTAGTGTAAGTGGTTCTTTGCCGTTCTAATTATCAATAATCTATCTATCTATCTATACTATAACAAAACAGTAACTTAGCGAAAACTGTACATTGAATATTTTTTTGAAATTTAAATTAGAGGAAGCTATATGAACGCTGTAGATGCCGAAAATATAATTTTTAAAATTTTTGTCTGTATGTATGTCCGTTTGAAAAATCATCACGCCGAAACTACTGGACGGATTTTAATGAAACTTAAAGTGAGCATAGCTTATTTTATGGAATAACTTTTAGAATATTAGTTATCCTGAAAAACATAAAGGTTTTGTTGGGACACGGGAAAAACAGTATATTTTTATGTAAATGTTATGAAATCTATTAGTTAAACACTTCTCAAATGATACTTTGATCAAATGTATATGTATAACTATACGTGCAGATTCACACTGTTATTCTTAAATTCGCCACACCGCTTATGTACGTGATTGGATCAGGTGGAACAGAGCCTGCTTTAGAACGTTTTTAATAAGCCTATCCCCGGTTGTCGAATTTATTGGAGTCGTCGTTGATGAGTTTTTCGATTCTGCAATCAATAGTTTTAAGCATCTACTTAGCTGGATTTTTTTATAACCGTCAAACATCGCTTTGATATAGATTAAACTGCTGTCCCGGGTGAAATATTGTTAACTTTAATTAAATCGCCAAGTGGCTGACTAAATTTTAAATTCAACTAGCGACCTGCCCCATCTTCGCACATATGCCTGCAGGGCTAGCATGGCCTTACCCCCGGGGGAAAGACAAAATTATTTCCCTATTTTCGCCACTGAGGAGATCAACACAACAATTTAAACGCTTGGTGAAGTTTAACCCCGAGTTTTGATTTTGTTTCGTATTAAAAAGTTAAAAAAAAGAATTGATTAAAAGTCAGCGGGCGTTTATAATTGTCGTAAAACTTTACTTATAATTTGCTCTCTTCACCAAACAAAACACGGATAGGTGGAAAGACAAAATAGTCCCCTTGCCATGCTAGCTAGCCCTGCTGGGTAGAGCATATATGCCTGTATCTGTTTGCATCACTTTGTGGCGTCGAGTATGAATTAATCTTTACATAAAACCTTAACGAATTATACACATAAACCTTCCTCATGAATCACTCTATATATTGGTGAAAACCGCAAATTATGTAGTTTACCGCAAACTGACAGAAAGACGCGGCAGGGGACTTTGTTTTATATTATGTAGTGATATAAAAGTAAAATTAAGAGTTGATGCTTAATGAGATGCCGAGAATATCAAGGCGGTTAGTAGTCGTTATAGGTATATCTTTAAATGTAGGAAATCAAACGTTGGACGAGCGCTTCTCTATGAGGCTGGATTTTTGTGCGGCTTGATACATTATAACGACGTGGTTATCTACATACCAAAGTACAATTTTTGGCCAAATTTTTGTCAGACAATACATTATGTAATAGTATATATGCAATTAAACATTGTTTAAGTATTCCATTTAAAATACATTGTCATTAAAATTGTAACCCTATCTACCAAACTGGGCAATGCAATAGTGCCCATATAGTAATGGTTAGTGTGGATTATTTAAATTAAGACATGAATTGTTACATTTAAAAAAAATTCCAGCGTAGCAGATATAACTTCTCTTGACCTAATCATAATGTAAGGCATTGATTTGAACCTTAATGAGACGAATAAAAAATTAAGTGTAGCCACACTATCGTTAAGGTTTTTTTAAGATTTTGTAGGAATCGCGAACAAAGTCGCGGGTACAGCTAGTAATAAATAAATATAAAAAAATATGTCAACAACGGGGATAAGCTTCACTTAATACAAAATTTATTACAAACGAATATTAAGACGGAATTGAAAATAGCTGCCCTAGTTACATTGAAGATTGAAACCAACAGATTACCGTCACTTGACTTCAGTTAACTGCGCACTAAGCTGCAATCTTGGAGATACGCTGGTAATAAAAAAAAACACTAATCTAGAATTGAAGATTAGTCTCGTTTCCACGATTTGATTTTACCATCTGGCATTATATTTATAACTAGCTATGCCAAGCAGCTTCGCCCTCTTTAAAAACTTCTATCATTTATTTAAACAGTTTCTTCCGTAAAAACCTTTTTCATAAGACGCATCAAAAAAGAATTTGCCGAATCGGTCCACACGTTTTCAAGTTATGGCGTGGAACCAAGGGAAATAAGGATTCATTTTTGTAAACCCTAAATTTCCCTAATTTTAAAATTACATTGACTTTTAAATGTGAAATTTAATTCAATGAATTACCGCATTACACCCTCTTAGTGGTAGAATTTTCATAAAGCCTGAAACAAGTATTTACTTATTTATTTACAGAATGTACTTGTGTGAAGTTTTAAATAAAATAGACTATGCAATCTTGTTTCTCCATGCATATTTTAAAACCCCGTTTCATCCCCTTAATTAAAGGTACGGCCACACCGCGGCGTCCTGCGGTCTGCGGGCGCGATCTAAGTACTTTTCAATTGTTTTCTGATCGCGTTTGGTGTTAACCAGTTGGCACAAATACTACTGGGCTATCTGATCGCCGCCTAGATAGCGCACGCAGGACGCTGTGGTGTATCCGTACCTTGAAGGGCTAATTTTGGATCTTTGAAATCCTTTCTTAGCGGATACCTATGCTATAACTATCTGCATGCCAAAATTATAGCGGAATCCGTTAAGTGATTTGAGCTGTGCGTTGATAGATCAATAAGTCAGAAACGTTTGCCTTTAAAAAAAAAAAATAGTTTAAAAAACTAAAAAAATACGCTTTTATAGAAAATCCAACTAAAAAATTGAAATTAAATTTTAATAAATTTGAATTAAAAATAGTGTAAGAAAAAATGATTTTATTGTAAAAAAAAAGCGTGGGGTGTATGGTATCAATAGTTCCAAATATTTTATGAACAGATATAACTAGAAGGGTTATTTTGATAATATCCTGAAAAGCACCCCACGCTTTTTTTTACAATAAATTCATTTTTTCTTACACTATTTTTAATTCAAATTTATTTTCTATTTTTTAGTTGGATTTTCTATCAAAGCGTATTTTTTTAGTTTTTTCTAAACTATTATTTATTTTTCATTTTTTAGTCGAATTTAAAAAAAAAAAAAAAATTATTTTTTTATTTATTTATTGTCATCGGTCCTTAATAAGTACGCCAAATTTCGAGTTAATCCGACGTTTTGAAGGGGGTTAAAATCATGTTCAAAGATTCCGTTACATACTAACATACAAACATACATACGTCTGAAGCTAATAAAAGCGTATTAAAAATATACAGATATACCTTTTCGACCAATAACAAATAGAGATAAATTAGATTTTCCCATCGTATAAATGTTACTTTTTCAGTTTGTTAATGAGCAAAGTGTTATTGCAAACAGCCGTATTCAGCCAGATTCAGACAAATTGGGAACCTCATATTTTTTTAAAGTCGGTTGAAAATAAATAATTGTATTAAAATTATTTTCCATTAACAAAATGCGTTGATGTTAAAAATAACTTCCCACTTCTAAATCTCTTTTCTACGTGCCTCTCAAATGAAAACAGTTTGAGGTAAACGGTTCCCTCCGAGATTAGCAAGCCACTTTGTATTACCAGAGTTGTTTAAACTCTCTGTTATGTGCGAAGTACGACGAGCCATGCATGAAGTGAATTTGCCATGAAGGTAGAATTAAATTTGTTTTAGTAGGTACTTTAAAACTAAACATTAGGAATAATTTAACTTTGAGGTTTTATACTAGTAGGACGTACGGTACGTAGCCTTCTACAGCGTTAGTCTGTAATTGACTGTAGAAATTATCAACAACAAGCTGTACTCCGCGGCTTCGCCCGCGTCGATAAGTATCCTATAGCTTAATCTATAGTACAAGCTATCCTTGTACAAAATTTCAGCTAAATCGTGTCAGCCATATGACCGTGTAGAAGTCTTTAATTAACAAACTGACTATCGCATTTATTATATTGGTGTTGCCTAGCAGGGTCCCGCGTGATGTCATATCCCCGAAATTGTTCATTCAATGCTTTGGAAGATATATTTATGACGCTACACTGGAAAGATCACGGCATTAATATTAGTAGCAAGTACAACTCCAACTTACGATTTGCAGATGACATCGTCATTATTGCAGAGACGCTGCAGAACCTACAAACACTGTTGAATGGCCTAGCAGATTTCTTTCGTCACATCGGTCTCCGAAATAGTTTGGATAAAACTAAAGATATGTACAACGAGCACGTTGTTTCTTGTTTATGAAGCTATTAGAGTATTTTTCATAGGTCTGATCAATTTGTAGTTTTGCTGTCTTATACTTCAATGATATTGTAAGGACATGGTAACCTTGACCTGATGCTGAGGTATCTCCTGGAATTTAAAAAATACTCAAATCCTCACCAAATAACAGCAGAGATGTTGTGTTTAGGCTCATTAGAATGGTCTCAATGAACAGATGATACATAAATCAGTCGGGTATGGGTAGTTTTAAATTTTATTTTTAAGCATTATATTTTTAATTCCAACGAAGCCGGTTTAATAACACCATTATCACATAAGAGCCTAAAGGAACTTACCTCTATAAAATGCTGGAATAAGACTCTAACACTGGACAAGCAAAATATTCCGTGCAGTAGTATAGTATTTGATTTTCCATATATCTGTAAACATAAATGTAAAAGTACCCAATAAATGAAATATTATAAGTTGACCAAAGGCTCGACATATTTTTATTTACTGATGATTCGACCTAAATTGCAATTTATTAAGGCTGAGTTGCCATCTTACTTTAACCATAATAAACGTCAAAGTCAGTCAACCTCCTGTCAAAATCACCAGCTATAGACTTTATATATCTTATTTTAACCACAACTGTAAAGTTATGGTTAAAATAAGATATATAAGGTGCAACTCAGCTTAAGTCTATATATATTTTTCCGAAGCAGGATTACATTTATCATTTTTTTATAAAATTAAAAACACCTGCCAGTTACTGCGATAACTCATAACAAAAACGATTACTAACGACATGATAAATGTATGTGCATTTTTATAAGCCATTGATCTGAATAATAGAATGCGAATAACCTATTAATTCAACAATTTATAAAAAATAACATGTCAGAACCAAACATTGATATTATTCGATTGGCTGCATACACTCCTTCGTCGATTTTATACGATACATTGAAAATAATTTAAATATTTTGTTGATAAATAAGTGATAATTTTTATGAAATTGGTTGCTCATGCATATTTAAAAATGTTCGTGCTTTTAAGACAACTCGAGTCTTTATTTTAATAAGCTGTGTGAGTGCCCAGTATTAGCGGGAGAATGGTCAAAGACGTCGTATGGAATAGTTTAGTAGATTCAAATCCACGCCGTGCACCAAAAGATTTTTGTATTAAAAAAATGTATGCGCGTTTCACATTAGCCATTCGGTGAAGGAAAACCATCGTTAAGATACCCTCAGTCCTCTGGCCAGCTCTCAGCCTCAGCAGAAAATAAAATTTACTTTTCTTAAGTTAATTAGGTAACCGATCTTGTTTATCATAGGAGTTTTATCACAACAAAGGAGGAGGTTCTCAAGTTGACTGTTTTTTTTTATGTGTGTTGCCTCAGAACTTCGTCAAATCTTACCCGATTTGAAAATTTTTTTTTTTGTTTGAGATATTATGCCTCCCGTTTGGTTCCATTATAATTTTATCGAGATCTGACGATTATCTCCGGTGATGAACAATATAAGCAAATTTGTATGCTTTGATGACATGATTAAAACTAGCCAGTACTTTGACTATCGCGGCATGTGAAGTCGGTTTTTTCGTTTCATACGATCATAAATTATTCTTTATTTAATTTGTCCAAATTCATACTACAAAAAATGAGGTTCGATTCGATCGCATGCTATTTTACCCATCTATTTTAAAGTACCTAGGTCTGCAGCAATCGCATCGCAATATCCGTCGCATATCTACGAGACGCCGGTATTGAATGGGCTTTCAATGATGTAAGGAGAATTGCCGAGATGTCCGTGTTATATCGAGAAACTTCAGATCTCTGCAGTAGGTACTTATTTATATATTATAGGGCTATACTTAATAAGAGAGGACTATGTCCAGCTGTGGACGAATACTGGCTGCTAATGATGATGATGATGATGATATTGTAATGTATGTAATATGAGTTGTAATGTGTAAAAAGTGTTGCATGCAATGTCGAAGTGAAAGAATATAATGTTGAAGTAGACTCTACAGAAATCAGATAAATAAGCCAACCCTAAAAAATAAACATTCTCGAAATGATCTGATCGAAAATTTCCATACATTTTCGTCAAAATTGAGCTATAACATTTTCATTCTTTTGTTTTGGATATATAATGGATATATCTATAGTTTTGAATAAAATCTTTTTCAAAAAAATAAAACCGACTTCATTATCACAAACAGGCACTCAAAAGCGAAAAATAAATTACTTAATATAATTATTATAAGCGCTACCCACTTACTTATCTACTTTAAGTCGGTGCCAGCCAAGTTTATTGGATAGTAGATAGATACTATGTATGTAGTAGTAGTAAGTAGGTAGATACATGTAGGTAGTATCTATCTAATACCTATTAGACTTGGCTGGCACCGACTTCAAATATATAAGTGGGTAGCGCTTATAATAATTATATGAAGTAATTTATTTTTCGCTTTTGAGT
The DNA here is from genome assembly GCA_954871355.1 of Cabera pusaria. Taxonomy (NCBI): domain Eukaryota; kingdom Metazoa; phylum Arthropoda; class Insecta; order Lepidoptera; family Geometridae; genus Cabera; species Cabera pusaria. The sequence goes on from OX940887.1 coordinate 26,305,582, forward strand.
GCCTGTTTGTGATAATGAAGTCGGTTTTATTTTTTTGAAAAAGGATTTATTTTACCCTTTTTAGTGCAAAACAAGTTTTAATTAAATTACATGCATCTATAAAATTTCGTGTCTGGGCCGTTATACACTGACGAATATACTTATATATACTTTATATATATATACTTTGTGAAAATTTCAAGTAGTACCTATCACGGTTAAGAAGGTACATCTGTAAAGTGCGCACATATAGACACACGGACGGACGAACATACGGACGAACGGACAACAAAGTCTCAGAAAGTGTTCATTTGGTACCTTTTGGGTTCGGAACCCTAAAACATTGACTTTAAATGCCGCGCTAGTGAAAATATTCACTAGTCTTAATGATGTCATCAATGATCAAGGTATCAAAGGAGAATGTACATTAGTATAGGGAAGTTAAAAAGTAGGCAAAATGGTAATGGTTGTATTAATTGTTTGAAAGGTAGGCAAACTGAGAATGTTGGCAAAAGGTACGTACATCGTTCAAAATGGCCCTGTGCAATAAAAGCATCTGACACACACGATAATTAACTGTCTATTTTATTACAACAATTCCAAATAATTTTATACCACGGACTAGTTGTATTCCAAAATGATAATTAAAAAGTATTATTTGCGATTATTAATATTAATTGCCGCCATATGGCCCACGAAGTCTGAATCACTCTACTACGTTATAAGAGTTGGCACTCCCTTACATTGTTAATACCCGAATTATGAAAGCACTGTGTAACCAACCTAACAACGAAAAGTATTATTTACGGAGTAACTATTATATAATCTGTGGTATTATGCTTATTTATTTTTTTTGCAGTGTTGGTTGGTACAAAGTACGTTCATAATTCTGAGTTATTTATGTATGCAATGTCACGGGCGGGTCTGATATGGCCGCCATCTTCGCCAAACGTAATGTCATGTCAAAACATATTAGGTATGCTCAAAAACTTTGTACATTAACGAGACTTTGCTTGGTAGAACATTCCTGTGAAGACAAATTAATTCTCCCCACCTGTTTCTATCTCGCTCACAGTTACCGTAACAATATCTGTCAAATACTTAAATTCAAAAAATTAAAACCACCCCCGACTGATTTGTATATATATATATATATATATATATATATATTTATTCTACTTTTATTTAGGGGCTTTTGGCTAAATGTAATCCGAGTTTACAATCAAAACATATGTATAACGTTGTACATTGAGACCATTCCAAGGAGATGTCTCAGAATTAGATCAAGCTTACCATATTTTTGCAATAGCATTGAAGTAACAAGATACTGCGACAGCGCCATTTTGATTTATTGACGGCCGCGGTCAAAGGACCACGAGCTTACGAAAGTTGCTATCGTAGTTTTTTTAACCAGAAAAGAGCTGATAATATTTAAACGGCTGAACAGATTTTCATGAAATAAAGCTAAGAACACTCTCGACGAATACATCTATCAAACAAAACAAACTAAATCAAAATCGGTTCATCCGTTTGGGCGCTACGATGCCATGATCACAGACACACAGATACATAGATACACACGTCAAACTTATAACACTCCTTCGTCTTGCGACGAGGGTTAAAAACCAAAATCAACGTGAAGAAAGATGTAAAAACATTATTTAAGGTCATTTTTTAGGGTTCCGTACCCAAAGGGTAAAACGGGACCCTATTACTAAGACTCCGCTGTCTGTCTGTCTGTCTGTCTGTCTGTCTGTCTGTCTGTCTGTCTGTCTGTCTGTCTGTCTGTCTGTCTGTCCGTCTGTCACCAGGCTATAACTCATTAACCGTGATAGGTAGACAGTTGACATTTTCACAGATGGTGTATTTTTGTTGCCGCTAGAACAACAAATACTAAATAAAAAATAAAGTTAAAAAATAAAGTGGGTCCCCATACAAAAAACATCTTTTTAAACGCCATCTATCTAATTAGTTTCGGCAAAATGACATAGATGGCGCTAGTAAACGAGCCCCGTCTTTCTAGATCGCGACCAAAACAAATATTCTTGGTAATATCAATTAATCAAATATATGAGGTTGAAACTCTGATATGTTTCGTATTGTACGGAACCCTCCTTAAGTGTGCGATTAGAGACGCGATGCTGACTCGCACTTGGCCAGTTTTATTTAGTCTTCAAAAGTATATGCAATAGCAACCTCCATTGTGTATAATCTTCTTGGGACTCTTCTTCTAAAACCAGTACATTCTCCTATGTTTGAGATATTCATCTCCATATCTCTGAAGATACTAATCAGATCTCGATAAAATTAAAATGGGACCACCTCGGAAACTTACCCTACCTATTAAAAAAATAATCATTTGAATCCGTTCACAATTGACGGAGTAAGCGCGTAACATACACACAAAAAAAAAATCATACAGACGAATTGAGAACCTCCTCCTTTTTTGTGAAGTCGGTTAAAAATACGTGTAGAACTAAATCAATATGCGAAACTTCAAATCAACATTATAAGTTTTTTTTTTATTGACTATCTTCTTTTTAAATACGCGAGAAAGGTGCCTTCTTACCACACAATAAAAAAATAGTACTTCATCTGGTCTATGATTCTTACTTCTTTCTTTTTCTATTTGTATGTATATCTGCTTCAGTAAATTGATATTATTATAATACAATGCAAATACTACGAATGTATACCATTTACTATTAGTAAATGGCAGCGGTTGGAAACGAATAGCTGAAGATCGAGCTCAGTGGCGTGCCATGGGAGAGGCCTATGTCTAGCAGTGGATGGAAATTGGCTGATAATGATCACTACAAATGTGGTTTCAAAAGCAACAGCATTATGTCATCGACTGCGTCGACTATTATCTAGTGAATAATCAAGCATAGACAACGACGTCTTGGTGAATAGTCAAGTGTTCGTCTATTCTCTCGACAAAACTAGAAATGCCTTAAGCAACGAAAGTCACTGTGTTTACAATAAGACCAGAATGTCACTTCAAGCCTATCCCTATTGTTATAGCCCATTTCTGTTCAAATATCCCCAGATTAAAATTCTAGTAGGTATTTGTAAGCGGATCTTCACTTTGATCGCTTCTTGCTGGCGGAAATCAAAGGCTTTCCAAGACAGGTTAAACGGTTTTGCATTTACGAGAAATATGACAGCGAAAGTACGTATTATTTACGAACAGAGATATTCGAGGCTTTATTTACAACGTGCAAATTAAATGTTGAGTAAACCTTTTCATGTCGAGGTGAAATTGTTAACGTGGAAATGTTAAAATGTAGCGCGTTCAGTAGTTGTTCCCAGTATTTTGTGTGCAGGATATGACATTGTTTTTAGCGCAATAACATAGCGTCAATTTATTAAATTTATCGGTAATTATTGGTGTATAATAGTTTACAGCTGGTTCTATATATATGAAGTTTACAATAAAATATTAATGTAAGTAGCTATTGGTAGAAAAAACTTTAAAATATGTTAATTATGACACAAATTCATTGGAGTATAATCCAAAAAATAAACACGAGTGAATGCCGGTTAGTAAAAAACAAAATACAAATTCATTGATTTAAAAGTTTAGTACGTAGGTATGATAAATCGTCATGTCATTGTCATGACATACGGATCCGAGACGTGGACACTCACGGTTCGACTAGTCCACCAATTTAACGTCGCTCAGCTATGGAAAGAGCTAGCTCGGTATTTCTCTGCGGGATCGAATCCGGACCGAAGTAATTCGCCAGAGAACAAAAGTGGTCGACATAGCTCAGCGGATTAGCAAAATGAAGTGGCAGTGGGCTGGTCATATCTGCCGTAGGACCGATAACCGTTGGGGCAGACTGGTTCTAGAGTGGAGACCGCGAATCGGCAAACGTAGCTTAGGACGCCCTGTGACTAGGTGGAGCGACGATATTCGCAAAGCGGTGGGCAGTGCCTGGACACAAAGAGCCGAAGATCAGGCTCAGTGGCGTGTCTTGGGGGAGGCCTACGTCCAGCAGTGGACTGATACCAGCTGATAATGATTATAATAAAAAGTGTTTTAGGATTTTTTTTGTCTCCCAATAATAGTTTTTTTTCACAAAAGAAGGAACTTGAAAAAAAGGGAAAAAAATAATCATCTCATCTGGACTCGAACCAAGGTCCACTGGTTTCAGAAAGGGCCGATGTCCCACCGAGCTGTCATAGCTATGTAGAACGTGGCGAAATGTATACACATGGATATAGACCATATTTGAGTTCAAGCGTAATAATTTTCTATTTTATTATAAGCGATATATTTGTAAAGCATGGAAATGTAGGTACGTACCAATTCTATCAACATTCAATAGCTATTTTCGCGACACTGTTATCCCACAAGCGGGTAAACGTGCGATAGCATCTGCTATTCGTAAATTGATTTACTGGCCATAGTCGCCGACAGCGCTTCGTGATTTCACGCTCTACTTGCTACCACTTAACGAACTTGCCTACGGAACACTAGGCTTACTTTTTATGGACAGACACTATATGGAGAGATACTTTTTATAGCTTGTATTATAGTAAGCTGTACTTGTACTGTACTGTGTTATATACAGGATAATTGGTAAAATATTGTACATATTGAAGGACACGCTCGTTAATGGTCATATGTAACTAATAAAAATATCATCATCATCAGCCGGTATCAGTCCACTGCTGGGCGTAAGCCTCACCCAAGATGCGCCACTGAGCCCGATCTTCGGCTCTACTTGTGACTTTCCAACATTGGGAGGGATATGCCCCAATCGCAACGCTGGGCAGGCGGGTTGGCGATCGTAGGACAATATAAATAAAAATATAATATTGATTAATCGAGATTTAAGTGAGAGTCAGAGTATTCTAGGACTAGGGTGTTCACTAACTTCAGCCATTACATCGTTTACCATCAGACGAGATAGTGGTCAAACGCTAGTCTATAAGATAATATATAAAAAAAGGTTTCATAATTTTTAGTCCAAGGACCTTGACAACCCGTCTTTTTAGGATTTTTTTTCCGAACCCAAAGGGTACAAACGGAACCCTATTACTGAGACTCCGCTGTCCGTCTGTCTGTCTGTCTGTCTGTCTGTCTGTCTGTCTGTCTGTCTGTCTATCTGTCCGTCTGTCACCAGGCTGTATCTCATGAACCGTGATAGTTAGACGGTTGAAATTTTCACAGATGATGTATTTCTGTTGCCGCTATAACAACAAATACTAAGAACAGAACAAAGTTAAAAATTAAAGAAAAGTTTAAAAAAAGTTTTTTACGATAGCGCAGCGCCACCTATCTAGTTGCTAAGATGGCGCTATCGTCTTTACCTTAATCTGAATCTCAGAAGCGGCTCCAACGATTAAATAAAATTTTGTATACCTACAGGGGATTTCGGGGGCGATAAATCGATCTAGCTAGGAGTCATTTTCAGAAAATGTTGTTTTATTCGTGTTTTCAATACTCAACTTTATTGATAATCAACTTAATATATGACTCTTCCCGACATCTATTGGCGACTAGAAGTACTGTATCAGTAAAGCAGTTAGTTGCTCTCAATTAAAAAAAATAGTATTATTATTCGTCAATAGATGTCGGGTAGAGTCATATTTGTCTGTTTAAGTGGCAAAAAATACCGAGCAAAGCTCGGTCAACCAGATATTTAATAATATTAATTACTACAATTACTATTACTACTATTACTATTACTACTATATAATACTATTATACCTTTGTGTTAACGTTTACTTAGTTGGTGTTAGAAGTTCGTTAGAAATTCGATAGATGGCGTTCGGAACCCTCCGTGTGCGGGACAAAGTCTGACTCGCACTTGGCCAGTTTTATTTTGTAAAGGTACGACTACACCGCGGCGTCTTGCGACCGCGTGCGCGTTCGCGATCTGTTTTTCAATCGTTTTCTGATCACCGTAGATCGCGTTTGGTGTCAACCAGTTGCTACAAATACTACTGCGCTACCTGATCGCCGCCTAGATCGCGCACGCAGGACGCCGCGGTGTGGTCGTAACTTTAGTCCAATAAAAATAAAATAATATATAATAGTAAAAAGTCCAATAGTTTGTAGGTGAAGGATTTAGAACACATTCATTAAAGAGAGTAAATCCACAGTGCACAGGTAGTTTGCTTAATAAATTAATTCACGAGTTTTTCACGAATATTTTCAAAAATAGTTCAGAACATAACAGAACCTGAGTTAAGAGAGTCGTGGGCACTTCAGGACTCAACGATGCCTGACCTCTAGCAAGACGGGGCTTCAAGATTCAAGAAGCTATCTATGTTAGAGAATTACATGAGATGCAGCTCTAGAGGTTAGTATAAAAATAGCAATGAACTTTTATAATGATTAATTTAAAAGATTGTTTTGTGTTTATTTGATACAAATCACCAAACAAAACAACGATGATGCCCTTTCGCACATCTTTCACGCGTAGATTATTAGAATCTATATACGGAATATTTGTCAAGTTTTTCGATATATTTTTGGTTATGATCACGGACGAACTATCGCCATGTTTTTAATTATTGTTGAGATGAGTGTGAGATTTCTGATATTATTTCCGTGAAAATAGTCCATGATATGGCGCTTGCTGCAGTGCCGAACAACCCACAAAATATCGAAAACATTTTAAATAACCCGCAAATTATTCTCATAATAGTTTCAGTGACCATGAACACATGAACAAATATATTACACTCAAATTATAAAGCATCTTGATATAAAACAGTAAATATATAATAATTTAAAATAATTTATGAATTATCTTCAGAAGTTGAGATGCTTGGGTAACGCTCTGACTGAAATAATATCATGAAAATATTTCTTATTTTCTTTATAATAAACTTCAGCTGCAAATTGCTTACCATTTTGATGATTTTCAAAGTTTTTGATGGCGTACCTGAAACAAAAACAAAATTTAAATTGAATACACATTAATTTTATTTATTCTAAAAACTGTTTTTTTATTATATATGGTTACAGAACAAGTACGACGCTCGCCTCATGTAAGCGATGACGTCTATCTATTACAGATACTGAACTGCGCCTGTTACCTTGAGACATATAGATGTTGAGTCTCACAGGCCCTGTAACTTCACTGGATACCATTCCATTTCAACCGAAAAAAAATCCTATTTCACAGCTAAAAATTAATGACAAAGTGGTGGTACCCACGGCAGACTAGCGGCAGTCCGACTACTACATTATTAAACTAAACTATTATAATAGATTTATATTACCTAATTACTTAAAACAATAAAATTATCCTAAGAACTGTTCTATTGTTAATAATACAAACTATAAATAAGTAATAAATAGAATGTAACCTTTCATTATATACCTGTAAGAATTATTTATATTAATACACTTCTATATATCTACATATATATATATCTATCTATATTCTATATATCTATATACTAGCTGTTACCCGCGGCTTCGCCCGCGTTATTTGTGTCTTTATGACCATTGAGGTCTAGATCGATGATCTCTTAGGCCAAATCACCATAGGTGCCCTCAAAGTCGAACTCAATATCCTCTATTGTTAAAGTCATTAATCATTTTGGTTAGGTTAGTGTACGAAATTGTGCTGTTTAAATGTTTGACTCAATACAACAGTTCCTAAAACATTTCTTACAAAGAAAATAAGGTGAATAGCTGCTAGTGAAAATTTTTTATGGCGTTTTATAACCCTGACAGTTTAATGACCTAATCATCAAGTCAATATAGATGACTCTTAGGTCGAACTCGATTTCGTCTATTGTTGAAGTCATTAATCATTACTTGGTACTTGGTTAACCTAACGAAGGTTTACCAGCGAGCGCGAAAATTTTTACGTCATTATATGACCCTGGCAGTTTTTATAACCTACTAAATCAACACCGATGACCCTAGGGTTAAACTTGATATCCACTTATTTTAAGGTAAAAAATAATTATGATTATTGAAGGTAGTACTGTTTCAATTTATAAACTCGTTTTGATACATGTGGCTATTAAAATACAAAAAATGCTGAAATTTAACCTACAAAGTAGACTAAACAAAGGTTTGCGCGAGCGCAGCGAGAGCTATCAATGCGCGAGCGAAGCGAGCGCGAAAATTTTTACGTAATTTTATGACCTTGACAGTTTTTATGACCTACTTAGTCAACACCGATGACCCTAAGGTTAAACTTGACATCCACTTATTTTAAGGTAAAAATCATTATGATTATTGAAGGTTGTACTGTTTCAATTTATAAACTCGTTTTGATGCATGTGGCTATTAAAATACAAAAAATGCTGAAATATAACCTAGAAAGTAGAAAAAACAAAGGTTTGCGCGAGCGTAGCGAGAGCTATGAATGCGGGAGCGAAGCGAGCGCGAAAATTTTTACGTCATTTTATGACCCTGACAGTTTTTAGGACCTACCAAGTCAACACCGATGACCCTAAGGTTAAACTTGATATCCACTTATTTAAGGGTAAAAATCATTATGAATATTGAAGTCTGTACTGTTCCAATTCATGTCATGTTTTGATGAATGTGGCTATTAAAATACAAAAGTTGCTGAAATGTATCCAACAAAGTACATATAACAAATGCTTGCTAGCGCTATCACTGCGCGAGCGAAGCGAGCGCGGAAATTTTTTACGACCTTTTATGACCCTGACAGTGTTTATGACCTTTTAAGTTAACACTGATGAGACAAAGGTTTAACTTGATATCCACTTATTTTAAGGTCAAAAATCATTATGATTATTGAAGGTTGTAACTGTTCCAATTATAAAATCGTTTTGATGCATGCGGCTATTAAAATACAAAAAATGCTGAAAGTACTTACAAAGTAGATATAACAAAGGTTTGCGCTAGCGCAGCGAGCGCTATCAATGCGGGAGCGAAGCGAGCGCGAAAATTTTTACGTCATTTTATGACCCTGACAGTTTCTATGACCTACTAAGTCTAGACCGATGAATCTAAGGTTTAACTTGATATCCACTTATTTTAAGGTAAACATTCATTATGATTATTGAAGGTTGTACTGTTTCAATTAATAAACTCTTTTTGATGCATGTGGCTATTAAAATACAAAAAAAGCTGAAATATTACCTACAAAGTAGATAAAACAAAGGTTTGCGCGAGCGCAGCAAGCGCTATCAATGCGCGAGCGTAGCGAGCGCGAAAATTTTTACGTTTTTTTATGACCCTGAAAGTTTTTATGACCTACTAAGTCAACACCGATGACTCTAAGGTTAAACTTGATATCCACTTATTTAAAGGTAAAAATCATTGTGATTATTGAAGTCTGTACTGTTCCAATTTATGTCATGTTTTGATGAATGTGGCTATTAATATACAAAAATTGCTGAAATGTATCCAACAAAGTACATATAACAAATACTTGCGAGCGCCATCACTGCGCGAGCAAAGCGAGCGCGAAAAATTTTTACGACCTTTTATGACCCTGACAGTGTTTATGACCTTCTAAGTTAACACTGATGAGACAAAGGTTTAACTTGATATCCACTTATTTTAAGGTAGAAAAATCATTATTATTATTGAAGGTTGTAACTGTTCGAATTATAAACTTGTTTTGATGCATGTGGCTATTAAAATACAAAAAAATGCTGAAATGTTACCTACAAAGTAGATAAAACAAAGGCTTGCGCGAGCGCAGCGAGCGCTATTAATGCGCGAGCGAAGCGAGCGCAAAAATTTTTACGACCTTTTATGACCCTGACAGTTTTTATGACCTACTAAGTTAACACCGATGACCCTAAGGTTAAACTTGATATCCACTTATTTTAAGGTAAAAATCATTATGATTATTGAAGTCTGTACTGTTCCAATTCATGTCATGTTTTGATGAATGTGGCTATTAAAATACAATTATTGCTGAAATGCTTCCTACAAAGTAGATATAACTAATGCTTGCACCACCGGAGCGAGCGCTATTACTGCGCGAGCGTAGTAAGCGCTATCACTGAAAACGAAACTGAAATCACGAAAAATGTTTACGACCTTTTATGACCCTGACAGTTTTTATGACCTACTAAGTCAACACTGATGACACAGAGGTTAAACTTCATATCCACTTATTTTAAGGTTAATATTAAATATGATTATTGAAGGTTGTACTGTTTTAATTTATGGACTCGTTCTGATGCATGTGGCTATTAAAATACAAACGTTGCTGAAATGTTTCCTACAAAGTAGATATAACAAATGCTGTGAGACCGGAGCGAGCGCTATCACTGCGCGAGCGAAGCAAGCGCTATCATTGCGCGAGCGAAGCGAGCGCGAAAATTTTTACGACCTTTTATGACCCTGACAGTTTTTATGACCTACTAAGTTAACACTGATGACACAAAGGTTAAACTTGATATCCAATTATTTAAGGTTAAAAATCATTATGATTATTGAAGATTGTACTGTTTTAATTTATGGACTCGTTCTGATGCATGTGGCTATTAAAATACAAAAGTTGCTGAAGTATTACCTACAAAGTAAACCAAACAAATTATTGCGCGAGCGCAGCGAGCGCTATCACTGCGCGAGCGAAGTGAGCGCAAAAATGTTTACGTTTTATGACGCTGACAGTTTTTATAACCTACTTAGTCAACATCGATGACCCTAAGGTTAAATGTGGCTGTTAAAACACGAATGCTTATAAAATACTTCCCACAAAGCAGATAAAACACGTTGGGCAAGCAAAGCCATCGCGTAAATTTTGATGACTTTTAATGACCCTGACAGTTTTATGGCCTAATTAAGGCACTTATTAAAATTAGTCATAATCTATGAACCTAAGGTCAAACTTTTATGATTATACAAACTCTATGTAAAGTTAACAAAAAATATAGGCACCCACACTTAACTGCCGAAAAAAAGTATTCTTTACCCGTTTATGCCCTATTCATTGTGTTTGTACAAAATTTCATCTGAATCGGTCAAGCCGTGTGGCTAAAAAGAGGCCACACATTTACAAAATTTCATAATAAAACTATAGAAAACCAAATTTCCACCCAAAAAAAAGTATTCGTTGCCCTTTTATGTCTTTATGACTGTCTGTGTACAACATTTCAGCTTAAATGGTTAACCCGTTCGACCGAGAGTAGGCCACACATTTACAAACTTCAATTTAAAAATTCTGGACACCTGGACTCGACTGCCAGAGAAAAAGTATCCTATGTGATTCTATGCAATATGAACCGTAATATATATAAAATTTCAGCTGAATCGGTCAAGCTGTTTAGCTGATAAGAGGACACACATTCACAAAATTCAATAAAAAAAATCTAAACACTCAGACTCGATGAACAAAAAACAGTATTCTATATTCTATTCTGCCTTTTGAGCTGTCTTTAAACAACATTTCAGGCGAATCGGTCAACTTGTTTATTCGAGAAGAGGTCTTATATTTACAAAATTCAATTAAAAATATCTGGACCCATGACTCGACAGCCAAAAAAAAATTATCCTAAATCCTATTCTGCCCTATGACATGTATTCACACAAAATTTCAGGCAAATTGGTCAAGCCGTTTATTCGAGAAGAAGTCTTATATTTACAAAATTCAATTAAAAATATCTTAACCCCCTGACTCGATAGCCAAAAAAACGTATTCTACATAAAAAAAGTATCCTACGAACTGTCTTTTTACAACATTTCAGGCAAATTGGTCAAGCCGTTTATTCGAAAAGAGATCTTATATTTACAAAATTGAATTAAAAATATTTGGACCCCCTGACTCGATAGCCAGAAAAAAAGTATTCTATATTCTTTTCTGCCTTATGAACTGTCTTTATAAAACATTTCAGGCAAATCGGTCAAGCCTTTTATTCGAAAAGAGATCTTATATTTACAAAATTCAATTAAAAATATTTGGACCCCCTGACTCGATAGCCAGAAAAAAAGTATTCTATATTCTTTTCTGCCTTATGAACTGTCTTTATACAACATTTCAGGCAAATCGGTCAAGCCGTTTATTCGAAAAGAGATCTTATATTTACAAAATTCAATTAAAAATATCTTAACCCCCTGACTCGATAGCCAGAAAAAAAGTATTCTATATTCTTTTCTGCCTTATGAACTGTCTTTATACAACATTTCAGGCAAATCGGTCAAGCCGTTTATTCGAAAAGAGATCTTATATTTACAAAATTCAATTAAAAATATTTGGACCCCCTGACTCGATAGCCAAAAAAAAAGTATTCTATATTCTTTTCTGCCTTATGAACTGTCTTTATACAACATTTCAGGCAAATCGGTCAAGCCTTTTATTCGAAAAGAGATCTTATATTTACAAAATTCAATTAAAAATATTTGGACCCCCTGACTCGATAGCCAGAAAAAAAGTATTGTGTATTCTATTCTGCCTTATGTACTGTCTTTATACAACATTTCAGGCAAATCGGTCAAGCCGTTTATTCGAAAAGAGATCTTATATTTACAAAATTCAATTAAAAATATTTGGACCCCCTGACTCGATAGCCAAAAAAAAAGTATTCTATATTCTTTTCTGCCTTATGAACTGTCTTTATACAACATTTCAGGCAAATCGGTCAAGCCTTTTATTCGAAAAGAGATCTTATATTTACAAAATTGAATTAAAAATATTTGGACCCCTGACTCGATAGCCAGAAAAAAAGTATTCTATATTCTTTTCTGCCTTATGAACTGTCTTTATACAACATTTCAGGCAAATCGGTCAAGCCTTTTATTCGAAAAGAGATCTTATATTTACAAAATTGAATTAAAAATATTTGGACCCCCTGACACGATAGCCAAAAAAAAAGTATTGTGTATTCTTTTCTGCCTTATGTACTGTCTTTATACAACATTTCAGGCAAATCGGTCAAGCCGTTTATTCGAAAAGAGATCTTATATTTACAAAATTCAATTAAAAATATTTGGACCCCCTGACTCGATAGCCAAAAAAAAAGTATTCTATATTCTTTTCTGCCTTATGAACTGTCTTTATACAACATTTCAGGCAAATCGGTCAAGCCTTTTATTCGAAAAGAGATCTTATATTTACAAAATTGAATTAAAAATATTTGGACCCCCTGACTCGATAGCCAGAAAAAAAGTATTCTATATTCTTTTCTGCCTTATGAACTGTCTTTATACAACATTTCAGGCAAATCGGTCAAGCCTTTTATTCGAAAAGAGATCTTATATTTACAAAATTGAATTAAAAATATTTGGACCCCCTGACACGATAGCCAAAAAAAAATTATCCTATATCCTATTCTGCCATATGTTCTATCTTTGTACAAAATTTTAGCCAAATCGGTCAAGCCGTTTGACCGTGAAGAAGTCCCAAACAAACAAACAAACAAACAAACAAACAAATAAACAAACTGACTTTCGCATTTATAATATTGGTGTTGATTACAACTATCAAATACCAAAAGTGCTCACAACTTTTTTTTTATACATCTTATAGGCTAGCGTTTGACCACTATCTCACCTGTTGGTAAATGATGATGCGGTCGAAGATGGTAAGCACGCTAGACCTAGAATGGGAACTGGCTCTCAAGGATTGCTACCGGAACACATTAGATGTTTTGGCGACAGATTTTCTAACTTGAGGGTGGTAGCTGGCCAGGCGGACACTACATAGTGTCCTACCACCATGCTGGGGGTTGTTGGTTTCTTAACGATGTTTTCCTTCACCGGAGGGCCACTGTAAGAAGCGCACATACATTTTTCTATAGAATTCTCACAGTGGCCCTCATCAATAAAATAGGATCAAACCTACTTTTCAAAATTTGGTAAAAGCGTTTTAGTTCTCCAAACATTAGCTTACTATATTACTTACACACATAGCTATCTAGAGCTGATTTGTTAGTCTTTTCGATCTCTACAAACAGGCTATTATGGCCATTAAAATAAAGTCTAAAGCGTATCCTAACGTTATATAAAACGTTAGCCATTTCGTCCTAAAACAACAAATCTCCGAGTCTTTGCAATTTCGCAGGATGAGAGGTGTCGAGTGGAACGCGAGAACTTTGAAAGGGTTATAGGATAAAGAGGGAAGGAAACCAGAAAAAGCCTAAAAGCTTCACCGGTTGCTGAAAAGAAACATTGGTTAGTGGCTGTTAGAGAAAACGATACCTATACTTAATGTTTGAGCCACGTTGGAGTAAAGGGTATATGGCTTGATAGATATCAAGCCATATACCCTTATAGATATAAGGGAGAAGTCGCCGGTTCTAATCCTAGCACGGGTACCTATTTTTAACCGACTTCACTAAAAAGGAGGAGGTTCTCAATTAGTCAGTACCTTTTTTTTATTTTTTATGTGTGTTCACTGATTACTCGAAGATGCCTGATCCGATTAGGAAATTTCTTTTTTTTTTTCAAAGGTACCCTACCCAGGTGGTCCCATATACATTTTAACGAAATCGGCCGAGCCGTTTTTAATATATCAACTTTTGTATTACGACGTATTTACTTATCTCGACGACTTACTACTTGGCTGGCACTTTACTTACTGGCACCGATTATGTAATAGTTACTACGTGTATTGGCTACTTTGACTAGCGCGATGTTTAAAGTCGGTTCTTTTAGTTTTTTAAACGATCTTAAATTATTACACACGTAGTTGGAACATATTATATCAATGTTTCACCTGACTTGCTACCAAAAAGTAGGATACCACCATCAAGGAGAAAATCTTCCGCCTATATAACCTTACGGTGTTTCGGAAGCACACAGCTCTTGAAAGTCAGAGTATTCTAGGCCTAGTGTGTTCACCATTCTCGACCTCATTATTGCTTACCACCAGGCGAGATGGTGGTAAAGATCTAGCCTATAAGATATTCAAAAAAAGTATTTATTTTTAATGGTTCCTAGTTGGTCACGTAAATAAGTCTAGGTACGATTTTCGATATAAAAGTTAGGTAGCTTCTTTTTTACAGTAAAGGTACGGCCAAAACGCGGCGTTCTGCGATCTGCGAGTGCGATCTCAGTACCTTTCAATTGTTTTCTGATCGCGTTTGGTGTGAACTAGTCAGTACAAATACTACAGCGCAATCTGATCGCCGCCTAGATCGCGCACACAGGACGCTGCGGTGTGTCAGTACCTTAAAAAAATAATTGGGAAAAAGCTCACAGGATTAGCTATCTTAAAAAGGCGTTCCATAATGCCGCAAAACCTTAACGATATCGATTTTTCACTAGTACCACCAAAGATCGAATAGACGGAGATGCAGCTAGAAGGTATCTGTCATGCTGCATATCTTATTCAGATAGCTTAATAGATTAGAGGAATTTAAATTAGAGAAATATTTTCAAGCTAATCGTACCCAATAAACTGTATACAAATAGCTTCACTAATAATAACTCTTTTAACCTTCTCTCATTAAAGTACGGAAATGATCCAAGAATTACTTATGTTATGTACACATACTTACATTAAGAACTAAATTGAAGCAGAAATAATTTTGTCATACATACAACTGCAACTGTAGAATAATACATTTTCATAACCAGACGAGCAGCAAACGTACTCGTATTTCACAGTAGGATTGTTTAAAATTATTTTTTTAGCAAAGACCAGTGCGCGCTGGTTTTTGAATCGCCGCCAAGTAGTCTGCTGTGTCTTTACATTTACAGTACGCATAGGTACTGAATAAAACATAAAGGAAGTTCAGGGGATTTCCAATTTTTACAACATTTATTGTAAACTTTTTAGGTATAGTTACGTTGTCCATAAAGGTACGACCAAAGGTACCATTGAGCTGGTCTAATGATGGAGACGGAAGGTGGCCACGTGGGTGATAAAACATCATAACCCAACCGAGTTTCGGCTCGATTGATTTGTCTTGAGGAGGACTTTACACTTAGATTTTAAGACTTTGATTTTAACGGACGAAGCCACTGCAAGATTGGTCTATTTCAGCTACTTCCACAGTATTTATATATGTCTTATGGCATTTTATTGTGGGGGAAAGCCGCTGAAATCCAATCAATATTTGTTTTGCAGAAACGAGCTATTCGCTCTATATATAGTATGAGGTCGCGAGATTCACTTCGTGAAAAGTTTAAGGAAATTAAAATTCTAACAGTGGCATGTCAATACATTTATGAAAATATTATGTTCATACGCAAGAATATAAATGATTATAAGAAAAGGTCTGATGTACATAATTTTAATACAAGACATAAAAATAGATTAATTATACCTAATTTCAGACTGCAGAAAGTTAGTGGTTCATTCATGGGGAACTGTGTACGCTTTTACAATAAGCTACCTAAAGATATTGATCAATTGCCTATGAGCAAGTTTAAAATCTATGTAAAATCCAATTTGATGAAAAAATCATACTATACAATAGGTGACTATATGGATGACAAAAATGCATGGCCTGAATGCCCCAAGTTCCAAGAACAAATATAAATTGTATTATAATTATTAATATATTGTTAAAATTTTAAAGCTGACATGTACAATTAATTTAAAAAAAAAGATAAAATGACAAGACAAGCCCCATAGAGTTTCTTGGTGTTTCTTCTCTGATGGGAGTATTTCCGAAACACCGGTAGATTCAACAGCCATTCAGTTTTCCCCTTTTGTCCGCAGATTTTCTTTCTAGGCTTGCCATTTTTATTTTTATTTAAACAATATTATGCAGCTGACAGACGGACTATCAGTTCTATTTGGATCATGATATGTACTGTGATCGGTATGCGTTTCTCTATGTTGTGTTTCACTATTTCACTTTTTTTATTTTTTTTATATAAAAATTGTCTGAAGTACTGAAACACACAGTTACATGTATGGTTGGTTTTAACCTACTTTAATTTTTTTTTAAATATTCTGACGTAAACGATGGATGACAGCTGAATGGTTCATTACTTTTTTTTTCTCTAATTCAAAGCGTTAAATTTTGCTTTTGCTATGTTTACTTGATAATTGGTTATGATTTATTTTATGATTTATGATTTTGACGTGTATATGTGCGTATATTTATACTGCCTACATACTGAATAAATGCTTTGATTCTTGATTCTTCTTCTTTGAGATGATATCCAGGGTCTGATGATGAAGCTGGAAGGTGGCCACAGCATCTCTGTGATAAAACAACATAACCCCACCGAATTTGGGCTCGTACCTACCGGCAAAATACTTACTAGAATTTATTTTTACCATTTTAGCTCCTTTTTCCAGATAAAAGCTTGTTTTACAAAATATTTTTACAAAATTATTTAATTCATTTTATTTATCATTTAGGCTAGCGTATGATCACTATCTCACTTGTTTACCAACAGTGATGACGCGGTCAAGGATGGTAGCACGCCAGGCCTAGAATGGGATGATCTTAGTATTGTTTATCAATAAGAATGCTTAAATCTTTATGTATCAGTGTAACAGGCGCAGTGCAGCTACGCTTAAAACTTTGATAGCTTTTCGTGCCACAGTTTATGTCATAGGCTGAAGTCGTCGCATTCATTTCTTTCGTATTTATTTTTATTGATTGTCTGATTGACCGCCGATTATACAAATTAGGGCAACCCACAGTATTTTTCGGTGGGTAAACGTGTTCTAAAGCAAATAATAATAAATACCTGAAGATCGAGCTCAGTGGCGTGCTATAGGCGAGGCCTGTGTCCAGCAGTGGACGAATACTGGCTCTTAATGATGATGATTATGAAGCGTATTCTAATGTAGAGAATCCTCTTTCATTGTATGAATTTCCTGCATGAGTTTTTATTTTCGGCTAAGTACTTGCAATAGGCGTGACGAAAGATTTTAAAATCCTCTTCCGCAATGTGGGAACACACTTACTGTTCACGAAAAAACCTATATTTCGGTAACTAACTTAAGTTTAACGAAGTTTAAAGCAATTTTTATAATATTTTTTCAATAGTGCGCAAAAACAGCTCACATGTGTCATGGCGTCGGCTTTGACGTCACTCATAGGATAATGACATACTTAACGAAGTAATCTGTGACAATGAATACACATGGTTATTCCAAAATTTAATAAAATTTTCAAGAAAACCTCATAAGAGGACATAGGCGTGACGTTATGCGCTGTGATTGGTGTTTCAATCAAAATGGCCGATTGCAGTATTTAAAATACTGCATTACTAATTTTATTGCACACTAATTTTATTTTATTAAGAAAACTAAACTAGTGTTTTAAATTGTTTTATATATGTATTTTCCCCTAAAATCATTAAATCTTCGATTTTTTGATCTGTCGTCATGCCTATTTGGGTGTCTTCAAGTTGAGATTAAATTGGTTGATACCCATCGATCGCATCACCGCAGCATCGATGAGGTCGATGATAGATGCGGTGGTGATTTATCACTTAACATCAGGTTAGATAGATGCCAAACGCTACCTACACAGTGTTGTTATTCTTAAGGTATGACCACACCGCGGCGTCTTGCGTCAGCGTGAGTGTTCGCGATCCGATTTTCAATCGTTTTCTGATCGCCGTAGTTTAGTTAGCCGCCGTTTAGTGTGAAGCAGTCGGTACAAATGCTACTGCACCTATCTGGTCACCGCCGAGATCGCGTCCGAGAGGCCGTACCTTTAAATGGCGTTTTAATCAACAATTAAGACGCAATTTTTTTGTCGGAACCTTTTTTGCATCCAATAAACTTCCAGAGGTCAGGGTTATTTATTCAGTTCTAAGCTATGCAAAGACAAGCTCTTGAGGTCTACAGCAGCACAGACACTATAGCACAGAGCAGTCATAGAGACACTAGTTTAAGTAGCATTTCAGCAACATTGATTAAAGTAATAGTGATCATTTACCATCAAAGGATAGTATTTATATTTGTAACAGTTGATGACGATATAATTTAAGATCGTTTAAAAAACTAAAAGAACCGACTTCAAACGTCGCGCTAGTATAAGTAGCCAGTAGACGCAGTAACTATTATAAAATCTGACCCAGTAGTTAGTAGCATGTCGTCAAGGTATATAAAGGCATCGTAATACAAATGTTGATATATTAAAAACGGCTCGGCCGATTTCGTTAAAATTTAAATGGAACCACTCGGAAAGGGTACCATTTAAAACAAAAAAAATAATTTTCCAAATCGGTTCAGGAATCTTTAAGTAATCGGTGAACATACATAAAAAATTCGACGAATTGAAAACCTCCTCCTTTTTTAACCGACTTCAAAAAAAGGAGGAGGTTTCTCAATTCGACCGTATATATATATATATTTTTTTTTTTTTTTTTTTTTATGTTTGTTCGCGGATAACTTCGTCGTTTATGAACCGATTTCGATTATTCTTTTTTTGTTCAAAAGGAGATATCCCAAGTGTGGTACCATGGTAATTTTATCGAGGTATGATAAGTATCTTCAGAGATATTGAGATAAACATCTCAAAATTGGTACTGAAAATGAATAGCGCGGCATTGAAGTCGGTTGTTTTTTAGTTTTTAAACGATATTATTATTGTATAGTCGGTTAAAAAATGTTTGCAAAATTATTCCATTAATCATAATCTACCTCGTACTATAAACTCACAACCTTTTGATACTCAATTCTCTGGATAGCTCCGACTGTATAATTTAAATCTCTTGAATATTCAAATATCACAACAGAATTTGTTTTCACAAGCGTTTCAGCCGTATCTTCAAACCGCGGTGACGTGCCCTAAAAAATATACTTTGTTGCTGGCATGGAAGCTTGAATAAATAATGTGAAAAACTCAGATGAAAAGATCGTAAGGAAATGAATTCAGTTGCTGTATAATTCGCGAGTTACAGAAGCAGCTTAGGTTTATGATCACAGTTTATGATACTCGGAATGCGGTGACAAGATGAAGTGTTGTATAAAAGTTTCTAATAAATAAAACCTCCTTTTCCTTAGTCTTCATGAGATGCGGTAATAAATATCTAAAGTTTTTAAAAATAGAATAGCATTTACCCGCGTTGTTGTAGTGCTTTATTTTATTTGAAGCGGGGATATTGGCGGACACCCCGTTCACTATTCCTAAGGGACAATTGTGTGAATGAAACTCAATAGCAAAGTGGTACAAAAAAAACCGTTTCCCACATTTAGGCAAACATGTTCCATCTTTGATTGCAGTGCAACATACCAAAATAAGTATATTTAAATATTACTTAGATTGATTTATACAAAACTACTATGTTTAAAATAAGGTTACAGTTTAAGATAAGGTTACAATGTCTGAAATCGATTTTTTTCTATGGTTTTTTTTATACCTAGCTTATATCTTTATAGGCTAGCGTATGACCACTATCTCACCTGTTGGTTAGTGATGATGCGGTCGAAGATGGTAGACACGCTAGGCCTAGAATGGGAACTGGCTCTGAAGGATAGCTGCCAGAACACATTGGATGTTTGGCGACAGCTTTTTCTAACTTGAGGGTGGTAGCTGGCCAGGCGGAAACTAGATAGTGTTCTACCACCATGCGGGGGTTGTTGGTTTCTTAACAATGTTTTCCTTCACCGGAGGGCCACTGAGAAAAGCGCACATACATTTTTCGATAGAAAAATCCATAGGTGAATGCACGGCGGTTTGAACTCGGTACCTCTGGCATCAAAGTCAACCGTTCTCCCGATTACGCCACCGGGCTCTTAACCAACCAACCGGTTACTCAAAGGTACAAAATTTAAAATAAAATGTACTAATAATTGATTTTTGTGCATTCCACACAATAAAACTAACCCAAAACTTCCAAAATGTATAGTCCATCGTTTGATCCAACCTATCGATATAAGGGTTCTGTGTCTTTACAGAATTTCCTTGCATGAAATTCCTTACCGATTTTTTCCTAAACTAAACGGGTTATTCGCTTACACAGCTCATAAAACAAAGCCTCTACTCACAAATCACTAGGGTTGTCAAAATTACAAGCGTCCGTGCTCAAAGGGGTTGACAAACACGTGATGTCAACACGTGCTTACGTTGCACAAAGTTAAGCGCCCTCAAAGTTCGCGTCATTAGACCAACGGCTAATTGGAACGTGAAAGAGGCTTAGCTTGACGGGAAAAAACCTATTTCATATGCCCGTATATCACACATCTATGTATGTAAGGATTTAGCGGTACTAGAACTGTTTAAGGCTAATAATATCTATCAGTTATTTTGTTCACAGGAATTATAGGCAAATAGTTTCCTCTCTATTTGTAATTTCCTTACAGGAAAATGTCTCATTTTGATAAAACGATTTTAAATTCAAGCACTTATTTGTGCATGCAAAAATTTGAAATTCTTTTAATAATTCTCCTTGAGAACGGCGCTTTCTAAAACTAGAGAGACTTTAATTTCTACCGTAAATATTGCGTTGCAAATTCTCGTTACTTACGTTTAAATATAATTTTTATTGTGTGTTAACTAGGAGTATGGCTTAATTGCTGAATAGTGGTTTTCTTATAATACTTCGTTATATTTTTATTTAGTGTTAAAAATATGGATGGATTAAAATATATGCAATAGAAACGTTGCAAAAAGCGTTTCAAACAAGCGTTTCAACAATACTCGTAATTATTAATAAGTGAAACATTTAAAACTATTGATATAATCGAATAATATATTAAAATAATTGAAGAGTACTTATATCGCGCCCGCAGATCGCAGGACGCCACGGTGTGGCCGTACCTTTAGTGAAGTTGATATTAATTTCTTTCATAAGGTACATAAACCTTCTAGTTGCTACAATATTTGTGTGGCTTGACTTCTAAGCGAGAGGACACCTGTTCACCTCCTCCTCACAATCCTAGCATGGGTTTTCGTTCACAGGTGGTGGAGCATATTATATTGATGTTTCGCTTCACTTGCTACCAAAAAGTAGTTTACCAACATCTAAGTTAAGTACAATATGGGGGTCTTCAAATCGCGAGTGAATAGGTATCTTCTGGATAAGCACGCTTCATCATCGATCGCATCATCACTTAACATCAGGTGAGATAGTGGTCAAGTGTTACTCAGTTTGGTGTAAAAAAAAAAGAAGAAAATCTACCGCCATAACCTTACTGTGTTCAGGCTCACAGCTCTTGAGAGTCAAAGTATTCTAGGCCTAGCGTGTTCACCATCATTGACAGCAATATCACATACCACCAAGCAAGATAGTGGTCACACGCTATCTTCTTTTTGTTCTTATATATACAAAAATTAATTCCAATTGCCCTTGGTCACGGCATCACGCGTGAACGGCTGGACCGATTTCGCTAATTCTTTTTTTGTTGTATTTTTTATCGTCAGGAAATGGTTCTTATGAAAAAAATTAAAATAAATAAAAGTTTTTTTTAACGCAGGCGAAGCCGCGGGGCACAGCTAGTAAGATATAAAAATAACCTGCAAGACTCGTAGTATGTTGCTTACCCTACGCTTACCACGCTACGAACTTGTGTGGTCGAGACACGTAGCATACAATATTTAATGACCTCTTGATGTATATTTAGGACCAATGTACCAAGTAAATAATTCTAATTTAATTGCATCCACATTATAAAACTTCACATATTCATACTCTCAAATACATTTAACGATTTTCTCGTATAATTGCTTTAAGCGATAAGACCACCCTTCGCACTATTGTTAGACTTTTCAGTACTAGTAAATTTTAAACTTTTGCGATTTACACACATAATTATTATTAAAATATAATGTACTCATAGTTATCACTCATTCAAAATAATTAATCAACACCAATATTATAAATGCGAAAGTCAGTTTGTTTATTTGTTTGTTTGTTTGTTTGTTTGTTTGTTTGGGACTTCTTCACGGTCAAACGGCTTGACCGATTTGGCTAAAATTTTGTACAAAGATAGAACATATGGCAGAATAGGATATAGGATAATTTTTTTTTGGCTATCGTGTCAGGGGGTCCAAATATTTTTAATTCAATTTTGTAAATATAAGATCTCTTTTCGAATAAAAGGCTTGACCGATTTGCCTGAAATGTTGTATAAAGACAGTTCATAAGGCAGAAAAGAATATAGAATACTTTTTTTCTGGCTATCGAGTCAGGGGGTCCAAATATTTTTAATTCAATTTTGTAAATATAAGATCTCTTTTCGAATAAAAGGCTTGACCGATTTGCCTGAAATGTTGTATAAAGACAGTTCATAAGGCAGAAAAGAATATAGAATACTTTTTTTTTGGCTATCGAGTCAGGGGGTCCAAATATTTTTAATTGAATTTTGTAAATATAAGATCTCTTTTCGAATAAACGGCTTGACCGATTTGCCTGAAATGTTGTATAAAGACAGTACATAAGGCAGAAAAGAATACACAATACTTTTTTTTTGGCTATCGTGTCAGGGGGTCCAAATATTTTTAATTCAATTTTGTAAATATAAGATCTCTTTTCGAATAAAAGGCTTGACCGATTTGCCTGAAATGTTGTATAAAGACAGTTCATAAGGCAGAAAAGAATATAGAATACTTTTTTTCTGGCTATCGAGTCAGGGGTCCAAATATTTTTAATTCAATTTTGTAAATATAAGATCTCTTTTCGAATAAAAGGCTTGACCGATTTGCCTGAAATGTTGTATAAAGACAGTTCATAAGGCAGAAAAGAATATAGAATACTTTTTTTTTGGCTATCGAGTCAGGGGGTCCAAATATTTTTAATTGAATTTTGTAAATATAAGATCTCTTTTCGAATAAACGGCTTGACCGATTTGCCTGAAATGTTGTATAAAGACAGTACATAAGGCAGAATAGAATACACAATACTTTTTTTCTGGCTATCGAGTCAGGGGGTCCAAATATTTTTAATTGAATTTTGTAAATATAAGATCTCTTTTCGAATAAAAGGCTTGACCGATTTGCCTGAAATGTTGTATAAAGACAGTTCATAAGGCAGAAAAGAATATAGAATACTTTTTTTTTGGCTATCGAGTCAGGGGGTCCAAATATTTTTAATTGAATTTTGTAAATATAAGATCTCTTTTCGAATAAACGGCTTGACCGATTTGCCTGAAATGTTGTATAAAGACAGTTCATAAGGCAGAAAAGAATATAGAATACTTTTTTTCTGGCTATCGAGTCAGGGGGTTAAGATATTTTTAATTGAATTTTGTAAATATAAGATCTCTTTTCGAATAAACGGCTTGACCGATTTGCCTGAAATGTTGTATAAAGACAGTTCATAAGGCAGAAAAGAATATAGAATACTTTTTTTCTGGCTATCGAGTCAGGGGGTCCAAATATTTTTAATTGAATTTTGTAAATATAAGATCTCTTTTCGAATAAAAGGCTTGACCGATTTGCCTGAAATGTTTTATAAAGACAGTTCATAAGGCAGAAAAGAATATAGAATACTTTTTTTCTGGCTATCGAGTCAGGGGGTCCAAATATTTTTAATTCAATTTTGTAAATATAAGATCTCTTTTCGAATAAACGGCTTGACCAATTTGCCTGAAATGTTGTAAAAAGACAGTTCGTAGGATACTTTTTTTATGTAGAATACGTTTTTTTGGCTATCGAGTCAGGGGGTTAAGATATTTTTAATTGAATTTTGTAAATATAAGACTTCTTCTCGAATAAACGGCTTGACCAATTTGCCTGAAATTTTGTGTGAATACATGTCATAGGGCAGAATAGGATTTAGGATAATTTTTTTTTGGCTGTCGAGTCATGGGTCCAGATATTTTTAATTGAATTTTGTAAATATAAGACCTCTTCTCGAATAAACAAGTTGACCGATTCGCCTGAAATGTTGTTTAAAGACAGCTCAAAAGGCAGAATAGAATATAGAATACTGTTTTTTGTTCATCGAGTCTGAGTGTTTAGATTTTTTTTATTGAATTTTGTGAATGTGTGTCCTCTTATCAGCTAAACAGCTTGACCGATTCAGCTGAAATTTTATATATATTACGGTTCATATTGCATAGAATCACATAGGATACTTTTTCTCTGGCAGTCGAGTCCAGGTGTCCAGAATTTTTAAATTGAAGTTTGTAAATGTGTGGCCTACTCTCGGTCGAACGGGTTAACCATTTAAGCTGAAATGTTGTACACAGACAGTCATAAAGACATAAAAGGGCAACGAATACTTTTTTTTGGGTGGAAATTTGGTTTTCTATAGTTTTATTATGAAATTTTGTAAATGTGTGGCCTCTTTTTAGCCACACGGCTTGACCGATTCAGATGAAATTTTGTACAAACACAATGAATAGGGCATAAACGGGTAAAGAATACTTTTTTTCGGCAGTTAAGTGTGGGTGCCTATATTTTTTGTTAACTTTACATAGAGTTTGTATAATCATAAAAGTTTGACCTTAGGTTCATAGATTATGACTAATTTTAATAAGTGCCTTAATTAGGCCATAAAACTGTCAGGGTCATTAAAAGTCATCAAAATTTACGCGATGGCTTTGCTTGCCCAACGTGTTTTATCTGCTTTGTGGGAAGTATTTTATAAGCATTCGTGTTTTAACAGCCACATTTAACCTTAGGGTCATCGATGTTGACTAAGTAGGTTATAAAAACTGTCAGCGTCATAAAACGTAAACATTTTTGCGCTCACTTCGCTCGCGCAGTGATAGCGCTCGCTGCGCTCGCGCAATAATTTGTTTGGTTTACTTTGTAGGTAATACTTCAGCAACTTTTGTATTTTAATAGCCACATGCATCAGAACGAGTCCATAAATTAAAACAGTACAATCTTCAATAATCATAATGATTTTTAACCTTAAATAATTGGATATCAAGTTTAACCTTTGTGTCATCAGTGTTAACTTAGTAGGTCATAAAAACTGTCAGGGTCATAAAAGGTCGTAAAAATTTTCGCGCTCGCTTCGCTCGCGCAATGATAGCGCTTGCTTCGCTCGCGCAGTGATAGCGCTCGCTCCGGTCTCACAGCATTTGTTATATCTACTTTGTAGGAAACATTTCAGCAACGTTTGTATTTTAATAGCCACATGCATCAGAACGAGTCCATAAATTAAAACAGTACAACCTTCAATAATCATATTTAATATTAACCTTAAAATAAGTGGATATGAAGTTTAACCTCTGTGTCATCAGTGTTGACTTAGTAGGTCATAAAAACTGTCAGGGTCATAAAAGGTCGTAAACATTTTTCGTGATTTCAGTTTCGTTTTCAGTGATAGCGCTTACTACGCTCGCGCAGTAATAGCGCTCGCTCCGGTGGTGCAAGCATTAGTTATATCTACTTTGTAGGAAGCATTTCAGCAATAATTGTATTTTAATAGCCACATTCATCAAAACATGACATGAATTGGAACAGTACAGACTTCAATAATCATAATGATTTTTACCTTAAAATAAGTGGATATCAAGTTTAACCTTAGGGTCATCGGTGTTAACTTAGTAGGTCATAAAAACTGTCAGGGTCATAAAAGGTCGTAAAAATTTTTGCGCTCGCTTCGCTCGCGCATTAATAGCGCTCGCTGCGCTCGCGCAAGCCTTTGTTTTATCTACTTTGTAGGTAACATTTCAGCATTTTTTTGTATTTTAATAGCCACATGCATCAAAACAAGTTTATAATTCGAACAGTTACAACCTTCAATAATAATAATGATTTTTCTACCTTAAAATAAGTGGATATCAAGTTAAACCTTTGTCTCATCAGTGTTAACTTAGAAGGTCATAAACACTGTCAGGGTCATAAAAGGTCGTAAAAATTTTTCGCGCTCGCTTTGCTCGCGCAGTGATGGCGCTCGCAAGTATTTGTTATATGTACTTTGTTGGATACATTTCAGCAATTTTTGTATATTAATAGCCACATTCATCAAAACATGACATAAATTGGAACAGTACAGACTTCAATAATCACAATGATTTTTACCTTTAAATAAGTGGATATCAAGTTTAACCTTAGAGTCATCGGTGTTGACTTAGTA
This sequence comes from Cabera pusaria, assembly GCA_954871355.1. Taxonomy (NCBI): domain Eukaryota; kingdom Metazoa; phylum Arthropoda; class Insecta; order Lepidoptera; family Geometridae; genus Cabera; species Cabera pusaria. Next base: position 26,332,367 of record OX940887.1, read on the forward strand.
GGTCATAAAAACTTTCAGGGTCATAAAAAAACGTAAAAATTTTCGCGCTCGCTACGCTCGCGCATTGATAGCGCTTGCTGCGCTCGCGCAAACCTTTGTTTTATCTACTTTGTAGGTAATATTTCAGCTTTTTTTGTATTTTAATAGCCACATGCATCAAAAAGAGTTTATTAATTGAAACAGTACAACCTTCAATAATCATAATGAATGTTTACCTTAAAATAAGTGGATATCAAGTTAAACCTTAGATTCATCGGTCTAGACTTAGTAGGTCATAGAAACTGTCAGGGTCATAAAATGACGTAAAAATTTTCGCGCTCGCTTCGCTCCCGCATTGATAGCGCTCGCTGCGCTAGCGCAAACCTTTGTTATATCTACTTTGTAAGTACTTTCAGCATTTTTTGTATTTTAATAGCCGCATGCATCAAAACGATTTTATAATTGGAACAGTTACAACCTTCAATAATCATAATGATTTTTGACCTTAAAATAAGTGGATATCAAGTTAAACCTTTGTCTCATCAGTGTTAACTTAAAAGGTCATAAACACTGTCAGGGTCATAAAAGGTCGTAAAAAATTTCCGCGCTCGCTTCGCTCGCGCAGTGATAGCGCTAGCAAGCATTTGTTATATGTACTTTGTTGGATACATTTCAGCAACTTTTGTATTTTAATAGCCACATTCATCAAAACATGACATGAATTGGAACAGTACAGACTTCAATATTCATAATGATTTTTACCCTTAAATAAGTGGATATCAAGTTTAACCTTAGGGTCATCGGTGTTGACTTGGTAGGTCCTAAAAACTGTCAGGGTCATAAAATGACGTAAAAATTTTCGCGCTCGCTTCGCTCCCGCATTCATAGCTCTCGCTACGCTCGCGCAAACCTTTGTTTTTTCTACTTTCTAGGTTATATTTCAGCATTTTTTGTATTTTAATAGCCACATGCATCAAAACGAGTTTATAAATTGAAACAGTACAACCTTCAATAATCATAATGATTTTTACCTTAAAATAAGTGGATGTCAAGTTTAACCTTAGGGTCATCGGTGTTGACTAAGTAGGTCATAAAAACTGTCAAGGTCATAAAATTACGTAAAAATTTTCGCGCTCGCTTCGCTCGCGCATTGATAGCTCTCGCTGCGCTCGCGCAAACCTTTGTTTAGTCTACTTTGTAGGTTAAATTTCAGCATTTTTTGTATTTTAATAGCCACATGTATCAAAACGAGTTTATAAATTGAAACAGTACTACCTTCAATAATCATAATTATTTTTTACCTTAAAATAAGTGGATATCAAGTTTAACCCTAGGGTCATCGGTGTTGATTTAGTAGGTTATAAAAACTGCCAGGGTCATATAATGACGTAAAAATTTTCGCGCTCGCTGGTAAACCTTCGTTAGGTTAACCAAGTACCAAGTAATGATTAATGACTTCAACAATAGACGAAATCGAGTTCGACCTAAGAGTCATCTATATTGACTTGATGATTAGGTCATTAAACTGTCAGGGTTATAAAACGCCATAAAAAATTTTCACTAGCAGCTATTCACCTTATTTTCTTTGTAAGAAATGTTTTAGGAACTGTTGTATTGAGTCAAACATTTAAACAGCACAATTTCGTACACTAACCTAACCAAAATGATTAATGACTTTAACAATAGAGGATATTGAGTTCGACTTTGAGGGCACCTATGGTGATTTGGCCTAAGAGATCATCGATCTAGACCTCAATGGTCATAAAGACACAAATAACGCGGGCGAAGCCGCGGGTAACAGCTAGTAACATATAATATATTATTACACATTTACATTATGTTTGAAACTACTTCTGTAGCCAAAACAATGGGTATGTTGTAACACATATACATTTTGTTCTGTATGTCACTTAGTTCGAAGTTATAGTGTCACAAATACATTTCATATGAAGACGGTGCACTACCGGCCCGAAAGAGACCGACATTAATCGGAGTTTGTCCCTTTCTTTTGTATGGAGCACACACACACACATATATAAATATATATATATATATATATATAAACATACTATACATATAGTATAGTACATACGAGTATATAGCACTGGAAGGTTGTTAGACAAGGACACTCTCTCATCTAGGTTCCTTTCGTTAGGGCTGTTTTGATGTAAATTAATTTGTAAAAACATCTGCTTTGCATGATCATTATATGGTAAATACATGCATGTAACAATAAAGAGTTAATTTATCTATCTATGTCCTATGTTAGAAGTTATAACATACATTTTTAAACCAACTTCTAAAAAAAGGAGGAGGATTTTCAATTTGTAAATATATATAATACTAGCTGTTACCCGCGGCTTCGCCCGCGTTATTTGTGTCTTTATGACCATTGAGGTCTAGATCGATGATCTCTTAGGCCAAATCACCATAGGTGCCCTCAAAGTCGAACTCAATATCCTCTATTGTTAAAGTCATTAATCATTTTGGTTAGGTTAGTGTACGAAATTGTGCTGTTTAAATGTTTGACTCAATACAACAGTTCCTAAAACATTTCTTACAAAGAAAATAAGGTGAATAGCTGCTAGTGAAAATTTTTTATGGCGTTTTATAACCCTGACAGTTTAATGACCTAATCATCAAGTCAATATAGATGACTCTTAGGTCGAACTCGATTTCGTCTATTGTTGAAGTCATTAATCATTACTTGGTACTTGGTTAACCTAACGAAGGTTTACCAGCGAGCGCGAAAATTTTTACGTCATTATATGACCCTGGCAGTTTTTATAACCTACTAAATCAACACCGATGACCCTAGGGTTAAACTTGATATCCACTTATTTTAAGGTAAAAAATAATTATGATTATTGAAGGTAGTACTGTTTCAATTTATAAACTCGTTTTGATACATGTGGCTATTAAAATACAAAAAATGCTGAAATTTAACCTACAAAGTAGACTAAACAAAGGTTTGCGCGAGCGCAGCGAGAGCTATCAATGCGCGAGCGAAGCGAGCGCGAAAATTTTTACGTAATTTTATGACCTTGACAGTTTTTATGACCTACTTAGTCAACACCGATGACCCTAAGGTTAAACTTGACATCCACTTATTTTAAGGTAAAAATCATTATGATTATTGAAGGTTGTACTGTTTCAATTTATAAACTCGTTTTGATGCATGTGGCTATTAAAATACAAAAAATGCTGAAATATAACCTAGAAAGTAGAAAAAACAAAGGTTTGCGCGAGCGTAGCGAGAGCTATGAATGCGGGAGCGAAGCGAGCGCGAAAATTTTTACGTCATTTTATGACCCTGACAGTTTTTAGGACCTACCAAGTCAACACCGATGACCCTAAGGTTAAACTTGATATCCACTTATTTAAGGGTAAAAATCATTATGAATATTGAAGTCTGTACTGTTCCAATTCATGTCATGTTTTGATGAATGTGGCTATTAAAATACAAAAGTTGCTGAAATGTATCCAACAAAGTACATATAACAAATGCTTGCTAGCGCTATCACTGCGCGAGCGAAGCGAGCGCGGAAATTTTTTACGACCTTTTATGACCCTGACAGTGTTTATGACCTTTTAAGTTAACACTGATGAGACAAAGGTTTAACTTGATATCCACTTATTTTAAGGTCAAAAATCATTATGATTATTGAAGGTTGTAACTGTTCCAATTATAAAATCGTTTTGATGCATGCGGCTATTAAAATACAAAAAATGCTGAAAGTACTTACAAAGTAGATATAACAAAGGTTTGCGCTAGCGCAGCGAGCGCTATCAATGCGGGAGCGAAGCGAGCGCGAAAATTTTTACGTCATTTTATGACCCTGACAGTTTCTATGACCTACTAAGTCTAGACCGATGAATCTAAGGTTTAACTTGATATCCACTTATTTTAAGGTAAACATTCATTATGATTATTGAAGGTTGTACTGTTTCAATTAATAAACTCTTTTTGATGCATGTGGCTATTAAAATACAAAAAAAGCTGAAATATTACCTACAAAGTAGATAAAACAAAGGTTTGCGCGAGCGCAGCAAGCGCTATCAATGCGCGAGCGTAGCGAGCGCGAAAATTTTTACGTTTTTTTATGACCCTGAAAGTTTTTATGACCTACTAAGTCAACACCGATGACTCTAAGGTTAAACTTGATATCCACTTATTTAAAGGTAAAAATCATTGTGATTATTGAAGTCTGTACTGTTCCAATTTATGTCATGTTTTGATGAATGTGGCTATTAATATACAAAAATTGCTGAAATGTATCCAACAAAGTACATATAACAAATACTTGCGAGCGCCATCACTGCGCGAGCAAAGCGAGCGCGAAAAATTTTTACGACCTTTTATGACCCTGACAGTGTTTATGACCTTCTAAGTTAACACTGATGAGACAAAGGTTTAACTTGATATCCACTTATTTTAAGGTAGAAAAATCATTATTATTATTGAAGGTTGTAACTGTTCGAATTATAAACTTGTTTTGATGCATGTGGCTATTAAAATACAAAAAAATGCTGAAATGTTACCTACAAAGTAGATAAAACAAAGGCTTGCGCGAGCGCAGCGAGCGCTATTAATGCGCGAGCGAAGCGAGCGCAAAAATTTTTACGACCTTTTATGACCCTGACAGTTTTTATGACCTACTAAGTTAACACCGATGACCCTAAGGTTAAACTTGATATCCACTTATTTTAAGGTAAAAATCATTATGATTATTGAAGTCTGTACTGTTCCAATTCATGTCATGTTTTGATGAATGTGGCTATTAAAATACAATTATTGCTGAAATGCTTCCTACAAAGTAGATATAACTAATGCTTGCACCACCGGAGCGAGCGCTATTACTGCGCGAGCGTAGTAAGCGCTATCACTGAAAACGAAACTGAAATCACGAAAAATGTTTACGACCTTTTATGACCCTGACAGTTTTTATGACCTACTAAGTCAACACTGATGACACAGAGGTTAAACTTCATATCCACTTATTTTAAGGTTAATATTAAATATGATTATTGAAGGTTGTACTGTTTTAATTTATGGACTCGTTCTGATGCATGTGGCTATTAAAATACAAACGTTGCTGAAATGTTTCCTACAAAGTAGATATAACAAATGCTGTGAGACCGGAGCGAGCGCTATCACTGCGCGAGCGAAGCAAGCGCTATCATTGCGCGAGCGAAGCGAGCGCGAAAATTTTTACGACCTTTTATGACCCTGACAGTTTTTATGACCTACTAAGTTAACACTGATGACACAAAGGTTAAACTTGATATCCAATTATTTAAGGTTAAAAATCATTATGATTATTGAAGATTGTACTGTTTTAATTTATGGACTCGTTCTGATGCATGTGGCTATTAAAATACAAAAGTTGCTGAAGTATTACCTACAAAGTAAACCAAACAAATTATTGCGCGAGCGCAGCGAGCGCTATCACTGCGCGAGCGAAGTGAGCGCAAAAATGTTTACGTTTTATGACGCTGACAGTTTTTATAACCTACTTAGTCAACATCGATGACCCTAAGGTTAAATGTGGCTGTTAAAACACGAATGCTTATAAAATACTTCCCACAAAGCAGATAAAACACGTTGGGCAAGCAAAGCCATCGCGTAAATTTTGATGACTTTTAATGACCCTGACAGTTTTATGGCCTAATTAAGGCACTTATTAAAATTAGTCATAATCTATGAACCTAAGGTCAAACTTTTATGATTATACAAACTCTATGTAAAGTTAACAAAAAATATAGGCACCCACACTTAACTGCCGAAAAAAAGTATTCTTTACCCGTTTATGCCCTATTCATTGTGTTTGTACAAAATTTCATCTGAATCGGTCAAGCCGTGTGGCTAAAAAGAGGCCACACATTTACAAAATTTCATAATAAAACTATAGAAAACCAAATTTCCACCCAAAAAAAAGTATTCGTTGCCCTTTTATGTCTTTATGACTGTCTGTGTACAACATTTCAGCTTAAATGGTTAACCCGTTCGACCGAGAGTAGGCCACACATTTACAAACTTCAATTTAAAAATTCTGGACACCTGGACTCGACTGCCAGAGAAAAAGTATCCTATGTGATTCTATGCAATATGAACCGTAATATATATAAAATTTCAGCTGAATCGGTCAAGCTGTTTAGCTGATAAGAGGACACACATTCACAAAATTCAATAAAAAAAATCTAAACACTCAGACTCGATGAACAAAAAACAGTATTCTATATTCTATTCTGCCTTTTGAGCTGTCTTTAAACAACATTTCAGGCGAATCGGTCAACTTGTTTATTCGAGAAGAGGTCTTATATTTACAAAATTCAATTAAAAATATCTGGACCCATGACTCGACAGCCAAAAAAAAATTATCCTAAATCCTATTCTGCCCTATGACATGTATTCACACAAAATTTCAGGCAAATTGGTCAAGCCGTTTATTCGAGAAGAAGTCTTATATTTACAAAATTCAATTAAAAATATCTTAACCCCCTGACTCGATAGCCAAAAAAACGTATTCTACATAAAAAAAGTATCCTACGAACTGTCTTTTTACAACATTTCAGGCAAATTGGTCAAGCCGTTTATTCGAAAAGAGATCTTATATTTACAAAATTGAATTAAAAATATTTGGACCCCCTGACTCGATAGCCAGAAAAAAAGTATTCTATATTCTTTTCTGCCTTATGAACTGTCTTTATAAAACATTTCAGGCAAATCGGTCAAGCCTTTTATTCGAAAAGAGATCTTATATTTACAAAATTCAATTAAAAATATTTGGACCCCCTGACTCGATAGCCAGAAAAAAAGTATTCTATATTCTTTTCTGCCTTATGAACTGTCTTTATACAACATTTCAGGCAAATCGGTCAAGCCGTTTATTCGAAAAGAGATCTTATATTTACAAAATTCAATTAAAAATATCTTAACCCCCTGACTCGATAGCCAGAAAAAAAGTATTCTATATTCTTTTCTGCCTTATGAACTGTCTTTATACAACATTTCAGGCAAATCGGTCAAGCCGTTTATTCGAAAAGAGATCTTATATTTACAAAATTCAATTAAAAATATTTGGACCCCCTGACTCGATAGCCAAAAAAAAAGTATTCTATATTCTTTTCTGCCTTATGAACTGTCTTTATACAACATTTCAGGCAAATCGGTCAAGCCTTTTATTCGAAAAGAGATCTTATATTTACAAAATTCAATTAAAAATATTTGGACCCCCTGACTCGATAGCCAGAAAAAAAGTATTGTGTATTCTATTCTGCCTTATGTACTGTCTTTATACAACATTTCAGGCAAATCGGTCAAGCCGTTTATTCGAAAAGAGATCTTATATTTACAAAATTCAATTAAAAATATTTGGACCCCCTGACTCGATAGCCAAAAAAAAAGTATTCTATATTCTTTTCTGCCTTATGAACTGTCTTTATACAACATTTCAGGCAAATCGGTCAAGCCTTTTATTCGAAAAGAGATCTTATATTTACAAAATTGAATTAAAAATATTTGGACCCCTGACTCGATAGCCAGAAAAAAAGTATTCTATATTCTTTTCTGCCTTATGAACTGTCTTTATACAACATTTCAGGCAAATCGGTCAAGCCTTTTATTCGAAAAGAGATCTTATATTTACAAAATTGAATTAAAAATATTTGGACCCCCTGACACGATAGCCAAAAAAAAAGTATTGTGTATTCTTTTCTGCCTTATGTACTGTCTTTATACAACATTTCAGGCAAATCGGTCAAGCCGTTTATTCGAAAAGAGATCTTATATTTACAAAATTCAATTAAAAATATTTGGACCCCCTGACTCGATAGCCAAAAAAAAAGTATTCTATATTCTTTTCTGCCTTATGAACTGTCTTTATACAACATTTCAGGCAAATCGGTCAAGCCTTTTATTCGAAAAGAGATCTTATATTTACAAAATTGAATTAAAAATATTTGGACCCCCTGACTCGATAGCCAGAAAAAAAGTATTCTATATTCTTTTCTGCCTTATGAACTGTCTTTATACAACATTTCAGGCAAATCGGTCAAGCCTTTTATTCGAAAAGAGATCTTATATTTACAAAATTGAATTAAAAATATTTGGACCCCCTGACACGATAGCCAAAAAAAAATTATCCTATATCCTATTCTGCCATATGTTCTATCTTTGTACAAAATTTTAGCCAAATCGGTCAAGCCGTTTGACCGTGAAGAAGTCCCAAACAAACAAACAAACAAACAAACAAACAAATAAACAAACTGACTTTCGCATTTATAATATTGGTGTTGATTGATGGGTGTTCGCAGATAATTTTGTCGTGTATGAACCGTTTTCCAAGAATATTTTTTTGTTGGAAAGGAAATATTCCAAGGGCAGTTAATACTATAGTCATTTCATCGAGATTTGATCAGTATCTCCAGAGATATGGAGATAGACACTTCAAACTTGGTACTGAAAATAAAATTAATAGCGCGGCATTTGAAGTCGGTTCTTTTAGATTTTTAAACGATCTTATTTTACAACAATACTTTCACCGTAGTATTTACATTATCTTTGCTGTCAACAACAAGCCATTTACAATAAGCTTAATAGATTAAAGACCTTACTTTTTTCACATAAAGCATTGAAGCTGTTTAATTTCAATTTCATTATTTTAAAGGCTTAAGTTTAGAAACGAAGATTAAATAGAATTCAGAATTGACGCTTCGAAAACTCCTTCAACCGTATTGTGAAATCCGTCAAAGCCATTTAGGAGAGTAGATTCTCTTTATTTATTCTGTCAATAAACGAATATTTTACTCCCGTACAAGGCTGTAAAGGCTTAATTACACCAAGTCAACACAATGTATAAGGGATAGAATACATAATAAAAAATAATAATTTAATAATTGAATTTACAAAACGAATAAAACCGATTTCTAATGCCGCGTTAGTCATTTTCAGTACCAAGTTTAAGATGTTTATCGCCATATCTTTGGAGATACTCATCAGATGGGACTGTCTTGGATATGTCATTGTATACTACCAATTAAAAAAAATATATAAATTAGTATCGCGTTACAAACATTAAAAAAACATACAGACTAATTGAGAGCCTTCTCCTTTATAACCTTCTCATTTATAATAAATTACCCGATGCTTTAAAAGATTTCAGTTACAATGAATTTAAATTAAAATTGTTTGATTTTCTTCTTGATAAATGTTATTATTCAGTAAAAGACTTTCTTAGTGATAGATTTATTTAACGGATATTTTACTTTTATTAATAATTTGTTCTAATATTGATAATGAAAAATAATTGACTTTTACTTAAATTTATTACGGACATCATTTGGCTACTGACATTTATTTCAATAATTGATAAATACTCTTTTATAACATAAATGTTAAAATAATAATTTAAATTATTAAATTTGTACGCCTTACGAGGCAGGATTTTGATGGATTTTATTATTTATAACACCAACATGTACCAAAATTCTGACAAATAAATCATAAAAAAAAAAAAAAAAAAAAAAAAAAAAAAAAAACCGACTATATAAAAAAGGAGGAGGTTCTCAATTTGACTGTATTTTTTTTTGTTACTTCAGAACTCCGTCAATTCTTAACTAGTTTAAAAATTTTATTTCAAATTTTATCGAGTGTATGACAAATATCTCCAGAGATATGGAGATAAACAATATAAGCAAATTTGTATATTTAGATGACATGATTATAACTAGCCAGTACTTTGACTATCGCGGCATGTGAAGTCGGTTTTTTCGTTTTTACGATCATAAATTATTGAAAGTCGGTTAACAAATGTTGTAAACTAGCATCGTCAAGTTGACAAAATTTGATTGTATCCCTACGAATAAATTAAAAGTTGCATCCTACTAAAATTTTAAAGGCAAAAGTTTGTGTGTATTTTTGTTACTTTTTCACGCTAAAACTAAAGGGTACTTTTTATGTCGATATTTCCACGGGAACGATATTTATACGGGTATAACCGCAGGGCACAGCTAGTTTAGTTTATAAGTGTACATTATTTTTCGTTAAAAAAGTTATTGGGTGCTAACTTCTTAAATTCTTCTCTTAGTTTACTTACTATACTTACTTACATGTTATCTTCATCATCTTAAAAAAAACATCAACATAATTGAAATAAAAATAAAACCAAAGACAGTAAATGGTGCTCACATACTTAGCCACTGTTCACAGTAAGCCACTGTTACTCACTGTAAGCACATTATGAGCCTCATGTGTACATAGCTTTATCAGTTCTCGTAGGGTTATAAATCTCTTCGGTGTTTCGTAATGAAATTTTTAGGACTTCTCTCCCATTAATGCGTTGAAAGGGCTAGGAGGCATTTTCGGAGATGTCTTCTTTTGTATTGGCATATTTCGAATAATCCTCTCTAAATTGAGACCTCTTTGATGTTTTGAATGAGATGAGTTCGGAGAACCATATTGAATGTTGATGTGAACAGAGCCTAATTTAAGTTATTTTCATAATTATTATTGTAGTAAATGTAAAGGCTTTCAGAATCAGCACTGAGTTTATTTTGATCGTAGATTTATTTTACTTTATACTATATTACTTCATATTATACACTCGCTTACCTAGAAAATAGTACTATTAAGTATTCTGTGCTAAAACAATACAGTACACAGCCCTTGAGAGTCAGATATTTCTAGGCCTAGCTAGCATGTTTAAGATCTTTGACAGGTAACATCATTGCTTGTTTTTAGGGTTCCGAACCCAAAGGGTTCCAACGGAACCCTATTACTGAGACTCCGCTGTCCATCTGTCTGTCTGTCCGTCTATCTGTTCGTCTGTTACCAGGCTGTATCTCATGAACCGTGATAGTTAGACGGTTGAAATTTTCACAGATGATGTATTTATGTTGCCGCTATAACAAAAAATGCTAAGAACAGAACAAAGTTAAAAATTAAAGAGTTTAAAACAAATAGCGTGTTTTTTAAGATAGCGCTACCTATGAATCAATCATAGGCGCTATCGTGATTACCTTAATCTCGGAATCTGAATCTGAATCTCGGAAACGGCTCCAATGTTTTTATAAAATTTACTATACAGGGGATTTCGGGGACGATAAATCGATCTAGATCGGATTAATTTTCAGAAAATGTTGTTTTATTCGTGTTTTCAATAATCAACTTTATCGATAATCAACTTAAAATATGACTCTTCCCGACATCTATTGGCGAGTAGAAGTAGCTTTAGTGTCGTTAAAGCAATTATTAGCTCTCAATTAAAAAAAAAATTGTATTATTATTCACCGATAGATGTCGGAAAGAGTCATATTTTTCTGTTTAAGTGGCAATAATGGCGGTCAACAAGATATTTAATAATATTAATTGCTAGCACCTTTGCGTTAAGGTTCACTTTGTTGGTGTTTGAAGTTCGTTAGATATTCGTTAGATGGCGTTCAGGACCCTCCGTGTGCGGGACAAAAGTCTGACTCGCACTTGGCCAGTTTTTTTATGTCTTATAGGCTAGAGTTTGACCACTATCTACCTGTTCGGAAGCGATGCTGTGTGCTGCCGGAACACCGAAAGGTTATGGCAGCAGATTTTTAACCGACTTCACAAAAAAGGACGAGGTTTTCAATTCGACTGCATTTTTAGGGTTCCGTAGCCGAATGGCAAAGAACGGAACCCTTATAGATTCGTCATGTCTGTCTGTCCGTCCGTATGTCACAGCCATTTTATTCCAAAACTGTTAGGATTACAGAATTGAAACTTAGTAGGTGGATGTATTCTGTAAACCGCTTTCCGATTTTTATACAAAAATAAAAAATATAAAAGTTTAAGGGGGGCATCCCATACATGGATCTGAAACAAAAAAAATTCTTCAAACCTATACGTGTGGGGTGTCTATAGATAGGTCTTTAAAAATGACATTGAGGTTCCTAAAATCATTTTTTCTCAAAGTCAATCATTTGAAAGATAGGCGCGTCTAAAGTGGTAAAATGTGTGTCCCTCCCCCCTCTAACTTTTAAAGTATGAGAGTGAAAAATCTAAAAAAAATATATGCTGTAGATCTCAATAAAAACTAACAACGAAAATTGGTTTGAACGAGATACAGTCAGCAGTTTTAGAGATATGGCGACCGCAAAGTTAACTTTGTTTTTCATACAAACCCTATGAAAAACAAAGTTAATTTTGTAGTTGCGAAATATCATAGTTATAGAATACTTTACTGTGTTACGGAACCCTACGAGTGTGAGTTCGACTTGCACTTGGCCAGTTTTTTTTTATGTATCATCATAAAGTGACCTTGCTTTTTGCCGAACTTCATATTCGAAGTCAACAGGAAGTACCCTATATATGTTTTGATTCCCTAATGAAGTCTCAAAATATGCAAAAATATGCGACATAAATGGTCATATCTTTTGATAGCGTTGATTTTCTAAAGGGATTTCTAAATTATTACTGTTCCACGCCCCATACAGTTTTCAACGAGACTGTGACTAATTAGGAGAACATACCTTTCACCAGGAGATGTTACTTGTTATTTAACTGCACAGTATTATATGAAAGGACTTTTTACAAGTCCTTCGCTGTAAAAACTTCGGATTGATGTCCAAATTGAATTAATTCCAGAATATATTTATAACGAAGAAGCTTTATAAAAATTGTGAGATATAAAATTGTACTAAATCTTTTTAATAAAACGCACCGGTACCTACCCCCGTTTATAATGAAGGAGGCCTTGTAATCTCTGTAGTAAAATGGCCCTAATGAAAAAAACTAAATTTGGTGTTAAATTGGCCGTACTGAATTTATGTAACATTATCAAATATTTTAACAAAGATTTCATTACTTACAATATTTTTATTTGCATGATAGCAAAAATACGCAATGTCTTTGCTATATAAATTATAATTTTGATTAATTATATTTGTATTAGTAGAACCGATTACTGTTGGAGTAGACGTGATCTAGAATGGAGACAACGGCTCGGCAAACGTAGTCTAGGATTCCCTTCAGCTAGGTGGAGTAATGATATACGCCAGCTGGCTGCAGGCATTATAATTATATATCATCATCATTATCAGTCAATTTCCCTCCACTGCTGGACATAGGCCTCTCCCAGGGCACGCCACTGAGCTCGATCTGCAGCTATTCGTTTCTAACCACTGCCATATATTAAAATGGTTTAATATATAGTTTAACAGGATATATTTTTAATAGGATATATTTTGCTAGCACCTTTCCTAATACAATAAAACTAAATAATTGACTTGAAAATAATCATGTTATCTCTTGCAATAATGATTCAAACATTGCATTGCAGTTTACAATACTCAACGAACATTGCATTACTCGTCTTTAACCAAGTTCACAGAAAAGGAGGTTCTCAATTTATCGGAATCTTTTTTTTAATGATATTCACCGATTATTCGAAGACGCCTGAACCGATTCGGAAAATTCCTTTTTCCGACTCGGTTTTTTTTTTGTTTGAAACGGTATACTTTCCAGGTGGTCCCATTTAAAATTCATCAAGATATGTTCAGTATCTCAAAAGATATGGGGATAAACACCTTAAACTTGGTACTGAAAATTAATACTTACTTCCACGAATAAGTACCCGCCATCCACTTTCTTCTATCGGACAACCAGACGTATCGATGTGCGCTATCGCTTCATGATAGACGTTCCATCAACTCGCTCGAAGCGTTTTGCTTCGTCCTTTATCATACGTTCCACTAAGGAATGAATTTGCGTTGTTTCCGCCTAGCTACAACCCGGGGGTCTTCAGATTGCGAGTGAACAGTTATCTACTAGATAAGAGTGCTACATCGTCGACCGCATCATCACTTAAAAGTCAGGTTAGATAGTGGTCAAACGCTTGCCTATATAGCATAAAATAAAACTGGCCAAGTGCGAGTCAGCATCGCGTCTCTTATCGCACACTTAGGGAGGGTTCCGTACAATACGTAACATAACAGAGTTTCAACCTCATATATTTGATTAATTGATATTACCAAGAATATTTGGTTTAGTCGCGATCTAGAAAGACGGGGCTCGTTTACTAGCGCCATCTATGTCATTTTGCCGAAACTAATTAGATAGATGGCGTTTAAAAATACATTTTTTTTGTATGGGGACCCCCTTTAATTTTTAATTTTCTTTTGTTTTTAGTATTTGTTGTTCTAGCGGCAACAGAAATACACCATATGTGAAAATTTCAACTGTCTAACTATCGCGGTTAATGAGCTATAGCCTGGTGACAGATGGACAGACAGACAGACAGACAGACAAACACAGACAGACAGACGGACAGCGAAGTCTAGTAATAGGGTCCCGTTTTACCCTTTGGGTACGGAACCCTAAAAAAGACTAGCGTGACGTTTGAAATTGGTTCTTTTAGTTTTATAATACACTAGCAGCCCGCCCCGGCTTCGCTCGGGTAGAACATATATGCCTACAAAATTTGCATCAGTTTGTTGCATCGAATATAAAATATGAACATATTTAACAATCATCGTCATATTTCATCCAATTTACACAAAACCTTAACGAATTATGGACCTAAACCTTCCTCATAAACACTCTGGCTATTGGTGAAAACCGCATGATAATCCGTTCAGTAGCTATTGAGATTATTGCGAACAGACAGACAGACGCAGTGATGAACTTTGTTTTATAATACTTACGTAGTGATATTGGACGGCCCTTTGGCGTAAAGGATAGTTACCCTGATTCTGACCCGACGGTCGTTGGTTCTAATCCTACCAATGAAAGTTTTATGTGCATTCATGAATCATGAGTTTTCGTACAGTGGTTGTGGGATCATTAAATCTACCAAAAAGTAGCTTACCATCAAGGAGGACATCTGCCGCCGTAACCTTACACCGTTCCCCGACGCAAAATGTAGGGGTAATATACGTTTAACGTGTGTATCTGTGTGTCTGTCTGTAGCATCTTAGCACCTAACAGGATGAACCGATTTTGTTTTTATTATTGATAGTTTTTTTTGTTTGATAGATGTCTTCATCGAGAGTTTTCTTAGCTTTGATTCATGAAAATTCGTTCAATCATTATAAAATTATGAGCTTTTTTCTAGTTAATTGCGCTATGAAATCAACTTTCATAGGTCTGATCAATTCGAAAATCTTCTTCTTCAACGATATTGTAAGAACATGGAAGCCTCCTGGACTCTACAGAATACTCAAATCCTCACCAACTTACAGCTCAGATTTTAAATGTCGTGTTTAGAGTCATTGGAAAAAGCTATTATACATAGATCAGTCGGGGTGGTTTAAAATATTATATTATATTATTATATATATAGATGAATATTATTTTATACAATAGATCATATTATTATACTATATTGACTTCAAATTGATTGTGATCGGTGGGGATCTACAGCTAGCTAAGCTTATAATAATATTTTCGTAGTAACTATGACCTAATCTGTGGTTTCACTGCAAATATTTTATTAATTTTGCGATGCGTGTTTGTGAAATTCGTGATATCTTCTAGAGTTTTCATTTGAATTATATACTGTATGGGGCAATTTTAATCTATAATATGTGGCCAAGCTAATTAACGTAATTATTTGGATAAGGATTAATACTATATACTTGAAAATAGCCTTGGAAGTTATGTCATATTTTTTAACAAAAAAATTAAGATTAAAATTGTTACTGTGAGTCAACCTTAAGAGATAGACATATGCTGTCGCGGACTTTTTTGTAGGTCTTATTAAGTTGTACAACTTGCATAGAAAATATTCTTCTATCTATTTTCAATTAAGCAGCGTTCGTAAGAAACGTGTTTTTTCGACCGTTTTTTTGCCGACTTAGGTTGCAAATTAGGTCTCCACGAATGTACCTTTGATTTAAACGGGATAATATATAGCCTATTTTCATTCCGAAAGTCCATTCTATGTATTAGTGAAAGAATTTTTTAAATCGGTCTAGTAGTTTTTGAGCCAAATCATTACAAACATACAAAAATACAAAAATACAAATACAAATGTTCTCTCTTTATAATATTAGTATAGAAGTACAAATCTCGGTTTGGAGGCAAGAAGTGGATTGAAGCTCGCTCACCCATAATAAAGCAATTAATCAAAGGAGATCAATGGGCGGTAGAAGGACGCCGGAACATTCTTAGGATTGGAACATCAATCACTAGATCCGTTTGCTTCTGATGTCCACTATTTTAAGTACCGGTGTTATTTTAGATATCGATTAATTTTATATGTTTGGGAGAAGTATCGATATATATCAATATAATTCAATTCTATTATATCCTCCTATTTGTTTCCGTCTTTGTCTATTAATTTTATAATTTTGCATGTGCCCAACAGGGTCCGTAATGATTTCATGTACCTAGTTTTAAGAACCTTAAGTACAAAGTATTATATAAGCCATAAAGTATTGAGTATACACATAATTGTATAAGGAGTCATTCATCTCTTGTAGTAAGTTTGTTAATTAACCGACTTCATAAAAATGGTGAAGTTCTCAATTAATCAGAATCTTTTTTTCTAAATGTATTTTCACCGATTACTTAAAGATGCTTAAATCGATTTGGAAAATTCTTTTTTGGTTTCAAAGAGTACCCTTCCCAAGTGGTCCTGCTTAAATTTTAACGACATCGGTCGCGCGGTTTATAATATATCAACATTTGTATAACGATCCATTTATATATAGACATATGTGCTGAGTTAAGCCTTTTTGGCACCTCACCTCATTTTTATCTGTTTTATGTTCTTGTTTTTTGTATGTTTACATTATTATAATATTTAGTGTTTTTGAATTTGTTATCATGTGAGTTTTTGCCAAATAAACGATTTTCTTCTTCTTCTTCTTCTTCTTCTTCTTATATACCTCGATGACATGATACTGGCTATTTTGACTACCGCGACGCGCGAAGTTTGAAGTCGGTTATTTTAATTTTTTAAAAGATCTTAAATTATTATTATTAAACATTGGTTGTTATGTACATACTCAGTACGTGATCTTTATAATAAAAAGGTAAAGTCACTTAGTGGGTCAAATTAGGCTTGCAAGATTTAACCCGAACAATGCACACACATAAGTACAGAAATGAGACGTACATACATACATTTCAAGTTTAATAAAAGTTGGTGAAAAGAAGCTCTATGTTCTAAATTCTGTTTTCAATTGAATCTAAACCTGTCTGTCGTATTTAATTCAAAGTACATTTAGTATGATCAACAAAAAATCCTATAGAGATAGATGATAAATATCAAACCGAATCTAAATATTGTACGTTATTGATACCGATATTGTGATAGTTTTGGTAGGAACCAGGCGATACCGGTACGAAATAAAATCATGATACCAATGGTATTTTTTTGTTTGAAAAGGACAAAGGTTTGGATGTTTGTTGATTGTCATTGTTTTGTTTGGAAATGCTTTTGAAAGTTACGCTCTCAGTTGACACAGTTTGATGTTTCAATTTGGCTGGATTTGGCCGATTTGATTTCGAATGCACTTGGTTAGGTTCTCATGTTGACTTTACCTAGACTTGAAATGTTGGGGTGCGTTTCAGAACACCTGCTAGTAATATATTCCTAGGGAAAAATAACAAAAAAAGGCGTGTCGATCGCTTACAAAACTGATTAACTAATGGCTGATTTACAAAAATAGATACGTATTTTAAGATAAAACTTTATACTAAGCATTCCATTTTACAGGAAAGTAAGCGACATTTCAGGATCAACGTCAAAACCTACCTAAAATCCATAGCAAACATGACATGGATCTAAGCTTCGCGTTTAATCTTTAAACATGCTTCGATGTACGTGATAGATGATACATTTTATTTAGAATATAGATAATAATACATTAGACTATAGATAAACGTTATTTCTAAAGAAGGTGAAGGTATAATTTAAAAAACAAAGTAAAAATATATTATGTTTATATCAGCCTTATGTATTGCATACTGTCAGCAAATCTTAAGTCTATATCTATAAAGGTTCATAGGGTCGAGCAAAAAACTAAACACGAATCTTGTATAGAGTAATTGTAATTTTTTATTTCTTATTTTTTAGTATTTGTTATAGTGGTGGCAGTGACTGGAAACAAAGAGCCGAAGATCAGGCTCAGTGGCGTAACTTGGGACAGGCCTATGTCCAGCAGTGGACTGGTACCGGCTGATGTTATAGCGTCCGTAGTAATACTTACATACTGTTTGAAAATTTGAAATTTCTACCTGTAATAGGTAGACAATTCAAATTTTCAAACAGTATAATGATAGCCCTATATGTATAAAATATACAGCCCTCTTACAGAGTCAGAGGGCTGAATTTCAGTATTTATAATCTCAGTAATAAGGTCCCGTTGTCACTCTTTGGGCCGTATCCCAAAAATGGAGGTCTGTGGCTTTAGTGTAGGAACAGCAATGTATTTGACAAATTAAATGCTGATTCTATACCTACACCTTAACCATCGTCGCTTTCATCAGGCGAGATCGTGGTCAAACGCTAGCCTAGCATATTAAAAAACAATTATTATTTATAAATATTAAATAATATTTTATAATATAATTCCCAAAACTAAATAAATCCAAAACATTATCTAGCCTCACGTATATCAAAATGAGTCGAGAGTTAAATGAGCCCGTGAGACTAATTGCGTCCGGTGCCGCACAATACTCGAACAAAAGGGCCTAACTCGCTCACTAATGATGTGGAACTATCTATAGGAGAAACCCATGACTTCATTACGGACATTGCATGTACCTCTACGTGTGCAATTAAGTGACAGGCAAGTTGTCGATTAATTGGAGCAGGTGGTGAAGCATCATGCAAGTTGCCGATTAATTGGAGTAGCTGGCAGTTCTAGATATCGTGTAAAGGTTGTTGAATTTAGACGTGGAGATAGACCACAGGTCAGATGCGTTTGTGTCATCACAGTGTTTTTTCATGGTTTGATACCTTAAAAGGAAAATGATGTAACAACGTTGACTACATCGTAATATAAGGGGATATTGGGAATTTGGCCATAAGTTTAATTTTCCCAATAAAAAAAACAGTATTATATTATAATATTTCATAGCTTTAGGTCAGATAGTGACTTAAACGCTTAAGGATCCCAAGTAATATTTAAAAAACCCATTTTAAAAACTAAAACAAAAAACGCTTTTATTACTAAATTTGACCCAAAAACAAACAGGGTTAAGATAAAAAAGTGTGCAAAAAACCCTTTGTTATATCAATTATTTTGTTTTACACCTAAGTACTCGTAGCTGGACATGTTTTCTAAAGAACGCGATATAACTATTAAGTTTTATTAATATTATTTAATATTTAAATCTGCGCAGAGAATTTAAGAGCTTTCTTAGCTCTTAAATGAAGCATTAAAACGAACACAATTAAAAATGAAACTGGCCAAGTGCGAGTCAGACTTTTGTCACGCACACGGAGGGTTCCGAACCGAACACCAACTAAGTAAACGTTAAAGGTAGAATAGTATTATATAGTAGTAATAGTAGTAATTGATATTATTAAATATCTGGTTGACCGAGCTTTTCTCGGTATTTTTTGCCACTTAAACATACAAATATGACTCTTCCCAAAATCTATTGACGAATAATAATATTTTTTTTTTAATTGAGAGCCACTAACTGCTTTACCCACACAGTAATACTAAAGCTACATCTACTTGCCAATAGATGTCGGGAAGAGTAGTATTTTATGTTGATTATCAATAAAGTTGATTATTGAAAACACGAATAAAACAACATTTTCTGAAAATGATTCCTAGCTAGATCGATTTATCGCCCTCGAAATCCCCTGTATACTAAATTTTATTTAATCGTTCGAGCCGCTTCCGAGATTCAGATTAAGGTAAAGACAATAGCGCCATCTTTAATGATCATCTAGATGGCGCGGCGCTATCGTAAAAAACTTTATTTAAACTTTTCTTTAATTTTTAACTTTGTTCTATTCTTAGTATTTGTTGTTATAGCGGCAACAGAAATACATCATCTGTGAAATTTTCAACCATCTAACTATCACGGTTCATGAGATATAGCCTGGTGACAAACGGACAGACGGACAGACAGACAGACAGACAGACAGACAGACGGACGGACAGCGGAGCCTCAGTAATAGGGTTCCGTTGGTACCCTTTGGGTTCGGAACCCTAAAAAACATCTTTTTACAGCGTATTTTGACGCTTAAATATAAATCAAACCTATAGTTATGTATCCACCTCACATTGTCCTAGATAAATAAATGTATTTATTACACTAAATTACATACAATTATTATATAATATTAACAGTAACTACATAAATATATAAAACTTAATAAAACTGGCCAAGTGCGAGTCAGACTTTTTCCCGCACACGGAGGGTTCCGAACGCCATCTATCGAATTTCTAACGAACTTCTAACACCAACTAAGTAAACTTTAACACAAAGGTAGAATAGTATTATATAGTAGTAATAGTAATAGTAGTAATAGTAATTTTGATTTTAAAATTATCGTGAATTTGTAACATTATTATTGTTATATACCGGCTGTAATTCACGTACCTTTAGTCGAATTTTCTCGACCTAGGTTTCGAGCGAGTCAGTCGCTCTTCCTCGGGAGTGAGGTCACGCGGTGAGATCGCGATGTTCACTGCGGGCCGCCGCTCGCTGCGCTCGGCTTGATAGCCGGGGTGGGGGCGGACTCGGCGGCGATCGGGAACGGGTGTTCCTTTTCGGTACCGAGGATGCCTAAGATAGCCCGAATGATGTCATCGTCGGTTCTTCATCGCTGCTACTCCTATCGCCAGAAGTACCGTCGCAAACAATGCTGACTGTGTCACACTCCAGACTGACTGACACTTTCTTTTTCGAGGACGCATTAAGAATCGGTTTCCACGCTGACGGCAAGGTCCATCCACTATCTCGGTTGAAATTGGGGTGTCTATTTATCTCAATAGCCTCACGTATTTTTCTAGGTACAAATAACTTCTCTCTAGCTAGTACGGAGGCTTTATCAAAACGGATAAAGTGGTTTGTGTCCGCGAGATGTGCATGCTCCGCGATGACGGATCTTGTCGTGTCCGAATTCTTAATGCTCCTTATGTGTTCCGTAAGTCTAGTCGTGATATTGCGTCGAGTTTCTCCCACGTAGCTCTTGCCACAGTCACATGGTATTCTGTACACGCCCGGAACGTTCAGCTCGTCCTTGTCCTTCGGTGAACGCAGCATCTGTCTAAGATGACCTGATGGGCGGAAGATCGTCTTGACATCATATTTCCGTCGTAAAAGATATCCGATTCTCTCCGTTAAGGTATCTACACGCCAACTCGCATCACCACCCGGCACACTTATCCTCGGTACCCAGAGCATTAATCAACCGAGCTCTAAGAATATGCGACCCTCAATACCTAGATGGTGAGCTAAATCACGTGAGGGGGGTACTTGAGGATAATGGCTACAGCTGGCGACAATGTGGCCGGTGGTGTAAACAGAGTGAACGTAAGCGACCACAAGTAGCGGATCGATCACCGGCTTATTTACCGTTCGTAAAAGGAGTAACGGACAGAATCGGATATCTTTTACGACGGAAATATGATGTCAAGACGGTCTTCCGCCCACCAGGTCATCTTAGACAGATGCTGCGTTCACCGAAGGACAAGGACGAGCTGAACGTTCCGGGCGTGTACAGAATACCATGCGACTGTGGCAAGAGCTACGTGGGAGAAACTCGACGCAATATTACGACTAGACTTACGGAACACATAAGGAGCATTAAGAATTCGGACACGACAAGATCCGCCATCGCGGAGCATGCACATCTCGCGGACACAAACCACTTTATCCGTTTTGATAAAGCCTCCGTACTAGCTAGAGAGAAGTTCTTTGTACCTAGAAAAGTACGTGAGGCTATTGAGATAAATAGACACCCCAATTTCAACCGAGATAGTGGATGGACCTTGCCGTCAGCGTGGAAACCGATTCTTAATGCGTCCTCGAAAAAGAAAGTGTCAGTCAGTCTGGAGTGTGACACAGTCAGCATTGTTTGTGACGGTACTTCTGGCGATAGGAGTAGCAGCGATGAAGAACCGACGATGACATCATTCGGGCTATCTCAGGCATCCTCGGTACCGAAAAGGAACACCCGTTCCCGATCGCCGCCGAGTCCGCCCCCACCCCGGCTATCAAGCCGAGCGCAGCGAGCGGCGGCCCGCAGTGAACATCGCGATCTCACCGCGTGACCTCACTCCCGAGGAAGAGCGACTGAGTCGCTCGAAACCTAGGTCGAGAAAATTCGACTAAAGGTACGTGAATTACAGCCGGTATATAACAATAGTAATTGTAGTAATTAATATTATTAAATATCTGGTTGACCGAGCTTTGCTCGGTATTTTTTGCCACTTAAACAGACAAATATGACTCTTCCCGACATCTATTGACGAATAATAATACAATTTTTTTTTAATTGAGAGCAACTAACTGCTTTACTGATACAGTACTTCTACTCGCCAATAGATGTCGGGAAGAGTCATATTTTAAGTTGATTATCAATAAAGTTGATGATTGAAAACACGAATAAAATAACATTTTCTGAAAATGACTCCTAGCTAGATCGATTTATCGCCTAAATTTTATTTAATCGTTGGAGCCGCTTCCGAGATTCAGATTAAGGTAAAGATGATAGCGCCATCTTAGCAACTCGTAGGTGGCGCTGCGCAATCGTAAAAATCTTTTTTTTAACTTTTCTTTAATTGTTAACTTTGTTCTGTTTTTAGTATTTGTTGTTATAGCGGCAACAGAAATACATCATCTGTGAAAATTTCAACCGTCTAACTATCACGGTTCATGAGATACAGCCTGGTGACAGACGGACAGACAGACAGACAGACAGACAGACGGACAGCGGAGTCTCAATAATAGGGTTCCGTTGGTACCCTTTGGGTTCGGAACCCTAAAAATGAATGAATGCAGCCAGCGTTTTTACCACACGGACATTTTTAACTATTTTATTATGTAATTTAATAAATATAATACATAAAAATATGTTATACCTACTAATTGCATATTATATACATAGATAATTTTTTTTTGAGATTACAAACTTGAAAATTGAGCCTTTCGTATATCGATTTATGCTTATCACTTATCAGAAAACTTTCTTAGAATACCAACCACAATAGATCAAACATTGAAAGTAGCAATGAAAATTTACATGACCTTGAAACTAGCAAGTGCGGAACACCGAAACATAACAACTACGATTTTACTCTAAAACTTTAAAACGGGTAATAAAGACTCCCAGAACCTGAACTGGCTATTAAAACTTTGGCGGTAAATTAAGTTTGTAAATAGTTTCAAGTTTAAACTATTTTTAAGCTTGATAAAGTTTATACATTTTCACTAGTTACGACTGAAATGTATGATTCTAGGTAGTTTGTTATCCGTTACTACTAGTCTTACTACCAGTAGTAACACATTTTTAGGGTTCCGAACCCAGAGGGTACCAACGGAACCCTATTACTGAGACTCCGCTGTCCGTGTGTCTGTCTGTCTGTCTGTCTGTCTGTTTGTCTGTCCGTCTGACACCAGGCTGTATCTCATGAACCGTGATAGTTAGACGGTTGAAATTTTCACAGATGATGTATTTCTGTTGCCGCTATAACAACAAATACTAAGAACAGAACAAAGTTAAAAATTAAAGGGATTAAAACAAAAAACGTGTTTTTTACGATACGATACGATACAAAATTAATTCACCTCGACGCAGCTAGATGGCAGCACAGGAAAAATTAACACGCGCAAGCGTTTCATTTGTTAAATTTGTGGGCCTCGGTCGATTTGTTCACTTAGTTGAGGTTTAATTGCACACAGGTAGTGTACAGTACTGAATAATATATCTTCAATTTTAGTACTTAAACAGCTATAATTAGCTATAATCAGTAGAAAGATAGTCGTACGAACACTTGGTCTTCCAGATGTTTAATTATATTAATTACCTTTGTAATAATATTTACTTAGTTGGTGTTAGAAGTTCGTGGCGTTCGGACTTCGGAAATTCGGAACCCTCCGTGTGCGGGACAAAAGTCTGACTCGCACTTGGCCAGTTTTTTTTTTAAATTACTAATACTAGAGCAGTTAGTTGTAACACGGAACAATTTTTATTACTACTCCTCCCATAATATTACTACTGGCCAATATTATTTGGTTCAAACTGTTTGTTGTATAACACTTTGCGATACTTTATTAAAACTATTTATTTAACTCAGATACTTTGATTTTATTTTATATAATATAAGTTAGTTTATAATTTAATTTAACATTCTTTTTGTATATTGTGTTCAAATGAAGTTTTAATTGTTTTGTACATTAGCATTGACTAGAAGTGATAGGTTTACCTTTCTTATTGCAATATATACTAATACATATAATAGAAAATTAATTTAAAAATAAAAATCTTTTAATAAAATAAGAAGATGATGATACCTGATTAAACAAACGCCTAGCTAGAGTACCTCGTATTAAAATAATTATATATGTACATTTCTAATAAAATAATAAAACCGGCCTTAATCCTTCTTAATCTGTTAAATCCTATTGAAATAAATCCTTTTCACATGTACATATTAAATGATAAAAAAATTGTAATTCGAACGGTAGGTGGCGTTATTAAAATTCATTTATTGCGACATTACGCCGTTGCGGGCTGAATTTCAAAATGAGATTCCTGAAGCCTACGTGATCGCGGGATCTTTATGGCCCGTGAAATGCTTATCTCCCTATATTGCGGGATTAAACTTATCCAGAATTCCTAATTTTAATAAAATTCTTTTGATTTTTTTCCTTAGACGCAAATGAGGAATATTGTCGTAATGTTAGATTGTTGTTACTTTAAAACTCGTGTGTAATTGTTGTCCACATTTAAATTATATGGCTCATTGAAATCCACCTAGGTACCAACAAAATTCAGGATTTCATAACCATTATTAAACAACTCCAAGAAAAAGAGGAGTTTCTCAAATTACCGGAATCTTTATTTTTATGTTGTATTTGTATGTTCCCCGATTACTCAAAGACGCAGGACCTATTTTCATTTTTAGGGTTCTGTACCTCAAAAGGTAAAAAAGAACCCTTATAAGATTTTCACTTTCTTGTCCTTCTGTCCGTTTTTTAGGGTTCCGTAGCCGAATGGCAAAAAACAGAACCCTTATAGATTTGCCATGTCTGTCTGTCTGTCTGTCCGTCCATATGTCACAGCAATTTTATTCCAAAACTATTAGGACTACAGAATTTAAACTTGGTACGTAGATGTATTCTATAAACCGCTTTCCGATGTTAATACAAAAATAAAAAATATAAAAGTTTAAGGGGGGGCATCCCATACATGGAACTGGAACAAAAAAAATTGTTTTCTTCAACCTATACGTGTGGGGTGTCTATGGATAGGTCTTTAAATATGACATTAAGGTTCCTAAAAACATTTTTTCTCAAAGTCAGTCATTTGAGAGATAGGCGAGTCTAAAGTGGTAAAAGGTGTGCCCCCCTCTAACTTTTAAAGTAAGGTAGTGAAAAATCTAGGAAAAATATATTCTGCAGATCGCAATAAAAACTTTCAACGAAAATTAGTTTGAACGAGATACAGTCAGCAGTTGTTGAGATATAGCGACCGCAAGTATAACTTTGTTTTTCATACAAACACTATGAAAAACAAAGTTATTTTTGTAGTTGCGATAAATCATAGTTACTTTACATAGTTACTAGAATACTCTATTGTGTTACGGAACCCTACGAGTGCGAGTCCGACTTGCACTTGGCCAGTTTATTTTTTCATATATCTTATAGGCTAGCGTTTTGACCACGGTAAGTGATGATTCGGTCGAAGATGGTAAGCACGCTAGGCCTATAATGGGAACTGGCTCTCAAGGATAGCTGCCGGAACACATTAGATATTTGGCGACAGATTTTCTAATTTGAGAGTGGTAGCTGGCCAGGCGGACACTAGATAGTGCCCTACCGCCATGCAGGGGTTGTTGGTTTCTTAGCGATGTTTTTCCTTCACCGGAGGGTCACTGTGAATAGTGCACATAATTTTTTCTACAGAAAAATCCATTGGTGCACGCGGGGTTTGAACTCGATAACTCTTGCATTAAAGCCGACCGTTTTCCCGATTACGCCACCGGGCCATCGTCTGTCCGTCTATCCGTCTGTATGTCTGTCTGTCTATCTATCTTTCCGTGTGTCACCACCGATTTTCGCAGGAACGGTTGGACCTAGCAAGTTGAAATTTATACCAGATACTGATGCTTATAGTCCCGTTGACCTAGAATCATGAAATTTGGCAAGAAGCAAGATCTGACACCACAAATAAAGGGAAAATTCCAAAAATTAAAAAAGTTGAAAATTAAAGGGTGTCCCCATACATACATATTTGACGCCAATTAGGGTAGGCTTCTGAGTTATATGAGCGCTTATACAATTTAGGGGTCTAGCTTAATTGGCAATAACCCTAAATAATTGTGCTATTGTGTGATTTATTTTATACATATATACAAACTTAAGTTTGTCCCTTAACCTAGTCTGAGGAGTTGGTACGGAAGCCTCGGCAAATCCAACTCGACTTGGCCGGTTTTTTTAAGTGTATTATGTTTTTTTAATATTATATATAGGTAGTCCCATGTACATTTCATCTATATCTAATGAGTATCTCCAGAGATATGGAGACTCAAACTTGGTACTAAAAATGATTGAAATCAATTCTTTTAGTTTTTCAATTGACATACAATTTCAGTGCAAAATCAATCCTTTCCTCCTCAGCTAGTATACATTAAATGTATCACTTTCAGCAAAAATCACTTGTAAATATTTTTCCAAAACTACCCCATCTTCATTATTCCTTCCACATTCTACCCGCATCAAATAGGAGGTCTATTGATTCATATTGCGTGTTTCCGTTTCAATAAATGCGGCCCAAGCTACTGAACTAAGCAGCTTACACATATTGCGTAAGTAAAAAATGGCTTTTTGGAATCGATTTCTATTTTTTTTTGTAGCTCAATAGAGCTTTTGACGTAAATGTTCTACTGTGTTGGATATTATATTGCGGAAACGAATTTGTGTTCTCTATAAAAGATCGTCCATGACCCGAGTCAATGAGTTTTATCTATATTTTTTTACCCGACTGCGAAAGAAAGAGGGTTATGTTTTTCGAGTGAATGTATGTATATTTCTTTGGCACGCCCTAGAGCTGTGTAGATGGCTTGTATATTTGTTTGTGAGTGGTGTGAATAGTTCGTCTTAGTCGTGAAAATGACACTGGCTACACCAAAATTTAAAAAAAATTAAGGATTTTTGGCTCCTAAAAGTAGTTAATCTCAAAACAAAATAAAAAATAATGTTTTCAAAATACATCGGTATTTTGAAAACATTTTTTTTTTTTGAGATTAACTTCTTTTTAGGGTTCCGAACCCAAACGGTACCAACGGAACCCTATTACTGACACTCCGCTGTCTGTCTGTCTGTCTGTCTGTCCGTCTGTCACCAGGCTGTGTCTCATGAACCGTGATAGTTAGACGGTTGAAATTTTCACAGATGATGTATTTCTGTTGCCGCTATAACAACAAATACTAAGAACAGAACAAACTTAAAAATTAAAGGGTTTAAAACAAAAAACGTGTTTTTTAGGATAGCGCCATCTACAAATCTTCATTGATGGCGCGTGTCTACTTTATATCGTGTTTACTTTAATCTCTGAAACGGCTCCAAAGATTAAATAAAATTTAGTATACAGGTGTTTTCAGGGGTGATAAATCGATCTAGCTAGGATTCATTTCCAGAAATTTTGTTTTATTCGTGTTTTCAATAATCAACTTTATCGAAAATCAACTTAAAATATGACTCTTCCCGACATCTATTGGCGAGTAGAAGTAGCTTTAGTGTTATTGTGCAGTTAAAGCAGTTACTTGCTCTCAATTAAAATAAATAGTATTATTATTCGCCAATATATGTCGGGAAGAGTCATATTTTTCTATTTAAGTGGCAAAAAATACCGAGCATAGCTGTGTGGTATTCAATCTGCAATCAACTATAAATAACTTACCTTGTTAGCCTTTGAAATTAATTCACCTCGACGCAACTAGATGGCAGCACAGGAAAAATTAGCACGCGCAAGCGTTTCATTTGTTAAATTTGTGGACCTCGGTCAATTTATTTACTTTAGTTTTAATTGTAGTAGTGTACAGTCTGTATTGATTATTATATCTTCTATTTTTAGTACTTACAGAGTTTCATTTAGCTAGAATCAGTGGAAAGTTAGTCACGTAGTATTTATATTCTCATTGAGTTAGTCGTACGATTTCGAACACTTGGTCTTCTAGATATTTAATAATATTAATTACCTTTGTGTAAACGTTTACTTAGTAGGTGTTAGAAGTTCGTTAGATATTCGTTGATGGCGTTCGGAACCCTCCGTGTGCGGGAAAAAGTCTAACTCACACTTGGCCAGTTTTATTAGGGTTCCGTGTCCAAAGGGTAAAACGGGACCATATTACTAAGACTCCGCTGTCCGTCTGTTTGTCTGTCTGTCTGTCTGTATGTCTGTCTGTCTGTGTGTCTGTCTGTCGTCTGTTTCACGCCATCTATGAACGCTTAGTTAGGTAAAAGTCCCATAGATGGCGTTATATTGAAATGTCGATCCCTAACTCCTTTGATAGACGTTAGATGGCGTTATAAGAAATAAAATGTTATTAATAATTATTTTTTGCTGGCGAAAAATGATAGTGGTATTTTTTGCTCGATCTTATAAAATACTATATACTATATAGTGTGGCACGGAACCCTACTATAAGTGCGAGTCCGACTTGCACTTGGCCAGTTTATTTGTTTTGTACTTTACCCTGAAAGACCTATTCATTATTCATAGTCGCACAAAAAAACTAGGGCTCTGGCCTTTATAGTTTGGGAGAAAATTTACATAAATTGCAACATTTCGGGAACGAACTCGAAAACAAGTAAAACGCAATACTAGGTGTTACTACTATACTAGGTCGTTAACACGCTAGGCCTAGAATACTGTGACTCATAATCATTCAATAAGCATCAATCATGAGCATTACCCAATTAAAAAATTGAAATCAAATATAAACTACAATACAATACAATACAATACAATACAATACAAAACTCTTTATTGATTACCAGACATCATATTTACATTATAGTTTAAAAAAAACATGAAATTTGGTAGGCGTAGTTCAGGCTCAATCTAAGAGAGCTAATTTCTTTTAACTTAATAAGAACTTTTTGCTAATGTTTACATTACAACACAGATATTTCAATTTTATTGATTTTGAATGTTGGTTAGGATTCAAACTACATTCGCTACAAATTAGAATTTATCATAGTTTATTCCCTAGGTAATTTACGTTGCAAGCTAACCACGAACCGTTAATCCCCGAGTGTTTACTGTCGTTTACGACAAGATCGACATTGTAAATGCTCGATAAATAGTTTGTTGAACAGTTGTAACGTAAAAACAAAAGCCCTGTATGGCGCTGAAGTCAAAACTCCGTAGAATATTTGAAATTTTAGATTTTAGAAATATTTGACGGCTAGAAGATTTTCGTGATGAAAGGTTGAATTTAGTCTGTTGGTGGGTAGTTCGTCAGCAACAAATTTTCGATTTCTGATGGTATTTTCTGTAACCAACTAACAAATAGGTGTGTAATTTTTTTGTAACAATTTAGCTTTATCCTTGACTGGGACAAATTATGTTTAATTTATATCTAATTATAAAACAAAATGGTCAATGTCGCATTTTGCCTTTGATACATCAATATTAATTATTATTAAATGGAAAGGAAATGAATTGTCCTCATAGAAAAAAATGTGTAATAGTTATAACTACGTTAGTGTGTTAATAAATTAATAAGCAATGTCCGGCGTATGATACTGATTCTAGCGTGATGTCTACTATCTATATAATGTCTGTAATCTCACTAGGACACCAGAGTTAGAGAGAGTAGACGACACCGGTAATCAGTCGCACTAAAAACGAAATCTATAAGCTCCTGCGCAATCAAGCGTATACCTGGCAAGGTACCCTAAATATTGTGTTGGTAGCGCGGCAGATTAGTAGTGTGTCGTTACGAGTTTTTCAGAAAACATAACGTAACGTTATGTGCGTTACAATAACGTTGCCAAAACCGTCTATTTCACAACGATCTATTTCGCAACCATCGTTTAATAGATGTATACGTTTTAACAATTTTAATAGATAGTTGCTAAAATGAATACATCTATTAAACGGTGTTTGCTTTGCGGAATAGATATTTGTGTATAGGTAGTATTAGGTAGGTACAATGTGAAAATAAAGTAATGTTTATATTTCACATCGTCCCAATTATTTTAGTCTTCCGTCCGACCCAAATTTATTTGACCTGGCAAGGCTTGCAAACAGTAGTAGAAACTAGAAAGAGTATTCCTTTCTCCCTCTATCGACATTGCAAACGAAGTGTGACATGACGTTGCCGCCGCAACGGCCCGCAACGACAGTCTAACTCTAAATAAGTTGTTGATAAGTATAATTGCTAAGTTATTAGCATTCAATATATATGATCCAGTTTTACATGTTGTAGCGGATCACACAGACAAGCTCCAATGTAGTGGTGTTACTATGCGGGGTAATTGTAGCGTAGTAGACTTAGTTAGTTTAAACTAATGTCTAAGACAATGGGGAGGCCAGACTTAATCAACATTTTCCATCAAAATATACAAGGCCTCTCCAGCAAAGCCTTAGAATTAGAATTATTTCTCGACTTTTATAAAGTTGATATAATGTGTATTACTGAACACTGGTTTGTGAAAGGTACTTTGTTACCAATAATCAGAAATTATACAATTGCAAGCACATTTATTAGACAGAAGGCAATTCGCGGTGGCTCACTTATATATGTATCTGAAAATTGTAATTTTAAGGAGCGTAAAGACATTGTAGCTTTGTCTGTTGAACGATGTATTGAATTATCTTGTATAGAGCTGGGGCAACATATAGTCATCTGTGTATACAGACCTCCATCGGCTGATTATAAAATGTTTGAGACAATTATGGAAGAAGTCATGATGAAAGTCTTCAACACCCCGAAATCTTTGATAGTTTGCGGTGACTTTAATGTTAATTTAATTGAGCAGTCACCGCTCAGTGATAAGTTAAAAAATTTATTTCTTAGCTTCAATTTAAAGCATCTTTTTTAACCAGCCGACTAGAATCACTAGCTCATCAGCAACCTGCTTGGACAATGTGTTTTGCAACTGTGAACCTGAGAAAATTGCAATCTTTGATAAACTTGGCTCCGACCATCTGGGACAGAGTGCCACATTTTCATGTAAAACATCCACCAAAGGTCAAGAATACACATACAGGCCCATTACAACCAATCGGGTTGAACAGTTTGTGGATATCATTGACAAGCAACTAATGAACCTAATATTTTCTGAGGATCCCGATGACCTATGCAGCACTTTATCTCAAATGTTGGGTGCAGAGTTCAATAATATTTTTAAATTTAAAACTATTACAAGAGCTGGGAAAATTCGGTTCGATGACTGGGCTACTCCTGATATTTACAAAAGTAGAAATAATTTGTACAACTTATACTCACAAAAACAAATTAATTTACACAATACTAAATTCATAAATAACTTAAAACTATATTCCAAAACTTTTAAAATGGTTTGTCAGACAGCAAAATCTTTGCATTTCAGTAGAAAAATTAAGCATGCTGATGATAAAATAAAAACAACATGGAAAATCATCAATACTGAAACTGGAAAAATAAAACAAAGAGACAGTAAGGTCATCTTAAAAGTTAACAATAAATTAATCATGGATAAGTTCTTCTCTCAAGTACCCATTACTACCACTCAGTCCATAAATTCTAGTCCCGCTGATGCTTATTCTATATTATCAAAGTGTGTAAATAAATGTGATACCTTGTTCCAGTTCAAACACGTAACTGCAGACTCAATTGTGAGAACATTTAAAATGCTCAAACAAAAGAAAACCGAGGACCTGTGGGGAATGTCAACCACAGTTCTCAGTTACATTATTACTGTTATTAGCCCATACTTAGCTTTTATTTTTAACAGATGCGTTGATCAAGGTGTCTTCCCGGATTTAATGAAAAAAAGTAAATTGATTCCTTTATTCAAATCAGTAAACAAAAATGATCCATCTAACTATAGACCAATCTCTATACTACCGGCATTGAGTAAAATTTTTGAAAAAGTAATATTAGACCAGCTTTTAACACATTTTAACATGAATGATCTTTGAAATAGCAAACAATTTGGATTTACTAAAGGGCGTTCTACTACTGATGCAGGAATAGGTCTTCTTAAACATATATTTGATGCATGGGAGAAAGCACAAGATGCTATTGGCGTGTTCTGTGACCTATCAAAAGCATTTGATTGTGTCTGTCATGAAACACTAATTTACAAATTAAAATACTACGGTGTTGAAGGTAAGGCACTTGATCTGGTATCATCATACCTCTGTAACAGAACACAGATGGTTGAAGTCAATGGCGTCAGGTCATCTGGATCCCTCATAAAAATGGGAGTCCCGCAGGGATCGATCCTAGGACCTTTTTTATTTCTAGTTTATATCAATGATTTACCGTCATTCGTACAGAACCTATGTGATATTGTTTTGTTCGCAGATGATACTTCCTTGATATTCAAAATAGATAGGACTACACCTAACTTTGACGATGTAAACAAATCAATAACACAGGTTCTGATGTAACCTAAATAGAAGTATATTAATAAATGATGAACCATTAGAACTTGTTGAATCCACAACATTCTTGGGCATCACCCTGGATTCAAAGCTTCAATGGGGTTCTCAAATATCGGTTCTAGCAGGTAGGTTAAGCTCCGCTGCATACGCAGTACGTAAAGTTAGATTTTTAACGGACGAAGCCACTGCAAGATTGGTCTATTTCAGCTACTTCCACAGTATAATGTCTTATGGCATTTTATTGTGGGGGAAAGCCGCTGAAATCCAATCAATATTTGTTTTGCAGAAACGAGCTATTCGCTCTATATATAGTATGAGGTCGCGAGATTCACTTCGTGAAAAATTTAAGGAAATTAAAATTCTAACAGTGGCATGTCAATACATTTATGAAAATATTATGTTCATACGCAAGAATATAAATGATTATAAGAAAAGGTCTGATGTACATAATTTTAATACAAGACATAAAAATAGATTAATTATACCTAATTTCAGACTGCAGAAAGTTAGTGGTTCATTCATGGGGAACTGTGTACGTTTTTACAATAAGCTACCTAAAGATATTGATCAATTGCCTATGAGCAAATTTAAAATCTATGTAAAATCCAATTTGATGAAAAAATCATACTATACAATAGGTGACTATATGGATGACAAAAATGCATGGCCTGAATGCCCCAAGTTCCAAGAACAAATATAAATTGTATTATAATTATTAATATATTGTTAAAATTTTAAAGCTGACATGTACAATTAATTTAAAAAAAAAAAGATAAAATGACAAGACAAGCCCCATAGAGTTTCTTGGTGTTTCTTCTCTGATGGGAGTATTTCCGAAACACCGGTAGATTCAACAGCCATTCAGTTTTCCCCTTTTGTCCGCAGATTTTCTTTCTAGGCTTGCCATTTTTATTTTTATTTAAACAATATTATGCAGCTGACAGACGGACTATCAGTTCCATTTGGATCATGATATGTACTGTGATCGGTATGCGTTTCTCTATGTTGTGTTTCACTATTTATTTTTTTTATTTTTTTTATATAAAAATTGTCTGAAGTACTGAAACACACAGTTACATGTATGGTTGGTTTTAACCTACTTTAATTTTTTTTAAATATTCTGACGTAAACGATTGGATGGCAGCTGAATGGTTCATTACTTTTTTTTTCTAATTCAAAGCGTTAAATTCTGCTTTTGCTATGTTTACTTGATAATTGGTTATGATTTATTTTATGATTTATGATTTTGACGTGTATATGTGCGTATATTTATACTGCCTATATACTGAAAAAAAAAAATAGACGGTTTTGAGAAATAGACGGTTATGAAATTCGTCCATAACGTTTGCGTTGTCGCTCTGTGACAACGTTGTGGAAACGATCTATGCTACAAAACGCCCACTCCTACGGCAGATTGCACCGCCACTTATACACTATATATAGGTCTAAGACTGTAAAATAATCTTATATGCATAATTAAGGCAAGGTATTAAGATCAAGCGTATTTGAGTCTGTAACGGCTTGTCAGAGACTCATATAGGAGCGATAGCAATGACGAAAACAGATAAGAGACCACTATAAGCTCAGAACTCTTATAAAGTGAGAAACGTAAGAGGATTTTGCTAGTTGGGTTGTGTGTGTGCAATGCGTGTTTACCTCGTCCTCCCCTCTTGGTTGCCTCGCCACTTGCCATGGTTCTGTAACTTTGAAAGGCGTTTCATACGTGACTAGAAAACGGAATGTTATCATAACTATATATTCTTATAGCACGTGATGTAACTTTACGTTAGGCGTATTTATGGTTGCAGCGAGGTTATGAAGTTTGCTAGGCTTCTTCTTGATTATACTCATGTAGGAAGAAAACCCTTAGGCCAGTGTTTTTCAAAGTGTGGATAGCGACCCTTCGGGTCGCGAAGCCTTTTAAGGGGGTCGCGAAGCCTCAGTTAAAGAAAAAAAAGCAAAGGTTGAATATTATATTTTATAAGAAAAATGTTAATTAAAGAGCATTTGTACATGTTGTAATTGAGAGGGAGTGATAGCGCATATAATATTTGTTTCTGAAGAATAATATGTTATTTGATTTATGTAGGCCATGCGAGCAAAGCCAAGGGCAGAAACTAGTAATATAATAAAATACGGATTATAAATAGTGCAGGTAGGGGGTCGCGTTTTTTTTTTTATACTAAGGGGATCGCGTCATGTAAAAGGTTGAAAAACACTGCCTTAGGCAATTTCCCTGATTTTGTATCACCTTAGTTAATTAGACGTTGCTTCTATTTTTTAACCAACTTCACAAAAAGGAGGAGGTTCTCAATGCGTCTGTATGTTTTTTTTTTATAAATATCAAATCTTTACTGAACATAAAATTTTTTGTAAATTTTAATGAACGTAGTTTTAAATAAAATCAGCTCAATAGAGATTCAGAGATAAATTCAGAGGCCCGGCTTCGAGTCCAATCAGTACGATGAAATGTTGGTTTGTGTATAATAATGTACAAAAATATAGAGTTTGTATGTACACTTACACTTGAAGAAACATGATTATAATATTCTATTTTAAGCAGTGCGACATCCCTCGTCGGATCAGAAAATCTGTAATTTCATCATTTCATCCGAAGTGATTTATTTCTAAATATTTATCACAGATGGCGCCATCATTCGTATAATTGCATAGACCTTCTACTTAATTATTAAACTTGACTGCGTACTCCGGCCCTAATGAGACCGACCTTGAACGGAGTTTGTCCCTTTCTTTTGTATGTCCATGTATATATACATACATATATATATATATATATATATATATATATATACTATACACATAGTATAGAACATATTATAGCACTAGCAGGTTGTTAGACAAGGTCACACTCCCACCCGGGTGCCTTTCATTTGGGCCGTTTTGTTCTACACAGAAATAACAACCTTGTTAAAATATACGGATTAAATTGAATTTGTCAAAACATCTGCAGTAACATGTATCCATTTGTATCGTCGTATTGATAGGATCGTACTGTAGCTTAGTTGGTTAGAGCGCTTTCCCAGGAGGCGTAGGTTCGAGTCCCGTCAGTACGATAACATTTTGGATTGTAACAATAATTTCAATGTCTTTATTTTAGTACATTTCAATATTTTATTTTTAACACAGAAACGTTGCAATAAATAAATGGATATCCCACTCTGCCTTGAGTCTGTAGGCGCTCAAGCGATTAATTTTATTGTAATACCCTACGAAAATTATAAGGGTCTCCAATCTTCTTCCTGTAATTGAGCCATTTCAATAATGTACGAATGGGTGGGCCTTATTTCTAAGTAAATCAAATTATGTTTGAGGTAGGTAGGTATATTTGTAAAGGAAAAGCTCTCTATCTCAAATTTGAATTATGCTCCCATAATACGGAATGGAATGGTATTGGTGATTATGATGTTTGTAATTGAATAATTTGAATAGTTTTTTTTTGGACTTTAGTCATTTCTTAAAACGAGAAGATAAAATAAAAAAGTACAAAATTTGTATACGAATGTTGAATTTTTTTTACGAAACGAAACGGAAGATGCATAAATTATTTATTGGTAAAGTGATTTAATAAACAGACCCAAAGTAATCTGAATAAAACTGATCGAGCACACAAAAAATTGACGTAAACATATCACATTCGATTGTTAAATTGTTCATATCTCACTGGATTATCGGTGTATGAAAATATCCAGTCGATTTAGCCGCCAGCTAAAATTCGTTCGCGGATTATGAAATTCCGTGACGGAATCCAAACGGGCAATATCCTAACCATAAATATTTGCGGTATCTCACATCAAATACCGAATATGGAGTATTTTGTAGGTACTCTAAATTCATCGATGAAGCGATTGTGTGATATCAATATCACCTGATGATTTTTTGTCTTTTTAAGTTACCTTCTAAATAATCGCTATAATATATATAATATACTAGCTGTTACCCGCGGCTTTCGCCTGCGTTATTTGAGTCTTTATGACCTTTGAGGTCTAGATCGATGATCTCTTAGTGGCCTGAGTCACCATAGATGACCATAGATGACCCCAAATTCGAACTCAATATCCTCTTTTTTTTAATGGGAACTGGCTCTCAAGGATAGCTGCCGGAACACATTAGATGTTTGGTGACAGATTTTCTAACTTGAGGGTGGTAGCTGGCCAGGCGGACACTAGATAGTGTCCTACCACCATGCGGGGGTTTTGTTGGTTTCTTAACGATGTTTTTCCTTCACCGGAGGGCCACTGTGAGAAGCGCACATAAATTTTTCGATAGAAAAATCCATTGGTGCACGGCGGTTTGAACTCGGTACCACGGCATCAAAGCCGAACGTTCTCCCGATTACGCCACCGGGCCCTCAAAATTCTCTATTGTTAAAGTCATTAATCATTACTTGGTAAACCTAACCAAGGTTTACCAAGTTTTGCTGTTTAAGTATTTGAGTCAGTCTAATATATGAGGCTTTTAAAACACGCTATTATACGCCGTATAGCGTTTTTATTGCGCAAGCGAAGCGAGCGCGAACATTTTTTATTATTTTTTATATGACCCTGAAAGTTTTTATGACCTACTAAGTCAATACCGATGACCCTAAGTTTAAACTTGATATCCACTTATTTTAAGGTTAATACGATTATTGAAGGTTGTACTGTTTTAATTAATGACCCGTTTTGATGCGCATGGCTATAAAAATACGTAAGTTGCTGAAATATTACCTACAAAGTAGATAAAAGAAATACTTACGCGAGCGCGAAAAAAATTTATAACTTTTTATGACCCTGACAGTTGTTATAACCTACTAAGTCAACATAGATGACCCTAAGGTTAAACTTGATATCCACTTCTTTTAAGGTAAATAATCATTATGATTATTTAAGGTTGTACAGTTTCAATTTATGACTCGTTTTGATGCATGTGGCTAATAAAATACAAAAGTTGCTGAGTTTTTTCCTACAAAGTAGATATAACAAATGGCTGCGCGAGCGCAGCGAGCGCTATAATTAAATAATTAAATAAAAATTAAATTAATTACGAAAAAATTTAACGACTTTTTATGACCCCGACAGTTTTATGACCTAATAAGTCAATACCGAAGACACAAAGGTTAAATTTGATATCCACTTATTTTAAGGTAAGTAATCATTATGATTATTGAAGGTTGTACTGTTTCAATTTACGACTCGTTTTGATGCATGTGCCTATTAATATACAAAAGTTGCTTAAATGTTTCCTACAAAGTAGATATAACAAATGTTTGCGCGAGCATAGCGAGCGCGAAATTTTTTCACGACTTTTTATGACACACAGATTTATGACCGACTAAGTCAACACCGATGACACAAAGGTTAAACTTGATATCAAATTCTTTTAAGGTAAATAATCATTATGATTATTGAAGGTTGTATTGTTTCAATTTACGACTCGTTTTGATGCATGTGCCTATTAAAATACAAAAGTTGCTAAAATGTTTCCTACAAAGTAGATATAACAAATGGCTGCGCGAGCGCAGCGAGCGCTATAATTGCGCGAGCGAAGCGAGCGCGAAAAAATTTAACGACTTTTTATGACCCTGACAGTTTTATGACCTAATAAGTCAATACCGAAGACACAAAGGTTAAATTTGATATCCACTTATTTTAAGGTAAATAATCATTATGATTATTGAAGGTTGTACTGTTTCAATTTACGACTCGTTTTGATGCATGTGCCTATTAATATACAAAAGTTGCTTAAATGTTTCCTACAAAGTAGATATAACAAATGTTTGCGCGAGCATAGCGAGCGCTATAACTGTGCGAGCGAAGCGAGCGCGAAAAAATTTTACGACTTTTTATTACCCTGACAGTTTTTATGACCTACTAAGTCAACACCGATGTCACAAAGGTTAAACTTGATATCCACTTATTTTAAGGTAAATAATCTTTATGATTATTGAAGGTTGTACTGTTTCAATTTACGACTCGTTTTGATGCATGTGCCTATTAAAATACAAAATTTGCTAAAATATTTCCTAAAAAGCATATATAACAAATGCTTGCGCGAGCGTAGGAAGTGCTTTAATTGCGCGAACGAAGTGAGCGCGAAAAAATTTTACGACTTTTTATTACCCTGACAGTTTTTATGACCTACTAAAGTCAACACCGATGTCACAAAGGTTAAACTTGATATCCACTTATTTTAAGGTAAATAATCTTTATGATTATTGAAGGTTGTACTGTTTCAATTTATGATTCGTTTTGATGCATGTGGCTAGTAATATACAAAAGTTGCTAAATTTTTTCTTACAAAGTAGATATTACAAATGCTTGTTCGAGCGGAGCGAGCCTAATTACTGCGCGAGCGAAGCGAGCGCGAATTTTTTTTACGACTTTTTATGACCCTGACAGTTTTTAAGACCTACTAAGTCAACACCGATGACCCTAAGGTTAAACTTGATATCCACTTATTTTAAGGTGAATAATCTCTATGATCATTGAAGGTTGTACTGTTTCAATTTATGACTCGTTTTGATACATGTGCCTATTTAAATACAAAAGTTGCTAAAATGTTTCCTACAAAGTAGATATTACAAATGCTTGCGCGAGCGCAGCGAGCGAGCGAAGCGAGCGCGAAAAATTTTACGACTTTTTATGACCCTGACAGTTCTCATGACCTACTAAGTCAACTTAAATACTTAAATGTGGCTGTTAAAACACGAATGTTTCTGAAAATTTTCCCAACAAAGCAGATAAAACACGTTGAGCAAGCAAAGCCAGCGCGTAAATTTTGATGACTTTTCATGACCCTGACAGTTTTATGGCCTAATTAAGACACTTATTAAGCTAAGTCATTATAGATGAACCTTAGGTCAAACTTTTGTGATTATGCAAACTCTATGTAAAGTTAAAAAAAAATATAGCACCCACACTTAACAGCCGAAAAAATAGTATTCTTTGCCCTTTTATGCCCTATTAAATGACTTTGTACAAAATTTCATCTGAATTGGTAAAGCCGTTTAGCCGAAAAGAGGCCACACATTTACAAAATTCCATAATAAACATCAAGACACCCAAAATTGCCAGCCAAAAAAAGTATTCGGTGGCCTTTTATGTCTTATTGAATGTCTGTGTACAAAATTTCAGCTTAAACGGTTAACCCGCTTGAACGAGAGTAGGCCACACATTTACAAAGTTCCATATAAAAAATCTGGACACCTGGACTAGACTGCCAAAAAAAAAGTATCCTATCTGCTTTTGTGCCATATGAACTGTGATCTGTATAAAATTTCAGCTGAATCGGTCAAGCTGTTTAGCTGATAAGAAGACACACATTCACAAAATTCATTAAAAAAAATCTGGACACTCAGACTCGATAGCCAAAAAAAGTATCCTATATGAACTGCCCCATGAACTGTCTTAACTATCTTTATACAACATTGCAGGCAAATCAGTCAAGCCGTTTATTCAACAAGAGGTCTTATATTTACAAAATTCAATTAAAAATATCTGGATCCCCTGACTTGACAGCCAAAAAAAAAGTATCCTATATCCTATTCTACCCTATGAACTATCTTTATACA
The DNA here is from genome assembly GCA_954871355.1 of Cabera pusaria. NCBI lineage: Eukaryota > Metazoa > Arthropoda > Insecta > Lepidoptera > Geometridae > Cabera > Cabera pusaria. Next base: position 26,372,687 of record OX940887.1, read on the forward strand.
ACATTTCAGGCAAATCAGTCGAGCCGTTTATTCAAGAAGAGGTCTTATATTTACAAAATTCAATTAAAAATATCTGGACCCCCTGACTCGACAGCCAAAAAAAAAGTATCCTATATCCTATTCTACCCTATGAACTGTCTTTATACAACATTTCAGGCAAATCGGTCAAGCCGTTTATTCGAGAAGAAGTCTTATATTTACAAAATGCAATTAAAAATATCTGGACCCCTTGGCTCGATAGCCAAACAAAAAGTATCCTATATCCTATTCTGCTCTATGTACTATCTTTGTACAAAATTTCAGCCAAATCGGTCAAGCCGTTTGACCGTGAAGAAGTCCCAAACAAACAAACAAATAAACAAACTGACTTTCGCATTTATAATATTGGTGTTGATGTTGATTGGTGTTGATAGCAAATATTTATTATTAATTATTATTATTTATTTATTTTCCCTTGTTGGGCAACAAAAATTAATCAAGAGACAGTGCCCATTCTAGCGTGCGGTAGCACGTAGTAACGTGATCTAGGATGGTAATCCTAGATCACATCGTCACTTATAAGGTAGTAGTGAAGCCCCATCTTTTAGGATAATTAACAAAAAATCTATGCAATAATAGAGTTAAAACTCTCAGCTTCTTTAAAGACACAGAAGTGTAGAGCTCTTACTCTATACTTCTCTATCGAAGTATAATCATAAAGATGAACATTTATGCTCTCTTGCACAATTTGGGATAACGACGAAGATCGTGCTCAGTGCCGTGCAATTGGGAAGGCGTTTGTCGAGCATAGGCCCAGTATAGGCTGATTATAATTATGAAGCTCAAGAGATAAGACCTTTGCGGCTATATCGTGACATCCTTCCATCCATCCATCCAGCGTAGTAAGTACTGCGTAGTAAACTTGTAATTTTGCTCCACTAGTAATTATAAAGATAGCGACGGCTTTGCGACTGAAGTTTGCTGTATAGAATGAGATGCAGCTACGTATATATTAAGGTACGGACACACCGCAGCGTCCTGCGTGCGCGACCTAGGCGGCGATCAGATAGCGTAGTAGTATTTGTACCGACTGGTTCACACCAAACGCGACCAGAAAACAATTGAAAAGCACTGATATCGCGCCCGCAGATCGCAGGATGCCGCGGTGTGGCCATACTTGTACCTGTAGTTCATATCATGAGATAACGTACAACATACAACCAACCTAAGACAGATCGAAGAAAAAATCTAATATACATATTTGTACTTAATATAGGTATATTAAATATAGTAAGTAGGTAAGTATTATAGTTAAAATTATTTAATCTCATTTCAAGCATAAAACTGTCATAACTTACGCTTAAAATATTGCCACTCTAATGGAGGAAAATATACCTCAGCAATACAGGCTTCTAGTCTAGCACTTTTATTTTAATGTATTAGTACAACATTTTGCTAACTAAATCTACTGTCTTTCATAATGTTTGAGATATAAATTTAATTTAATTTAATTGAGAAAGCAATTGTTTAAAAAAAATCATCGATGAAATGTTTGTAATCTCAAAAACAATCTTATGCTACTATCAAACTACTTTACTCCGCCTATATAACTTATAGATAGTTTAAGCAAAACTTGAGTGAGGGTAACTCTGCTTCCGGCCTGTGATTAATGATCGAATGAATGACGGGTGAAACTTTATCCCTCGGTCCAATAAGGCTGATTTCATCTTCAAACCAGATCTAAACTCAAGATACGTTTGACTTCGAAGGAACATAATATATATTTATATATTTCAATACGTTAGATGGTAACTTTGACGCGCAACTCTTAATTTCAAACAAGTGACGAAGGCAAGTATACGACCACTATCGTATCTTGCAGGGTCATCTATATATATAAAAGAAAGTCGTGTTAGTTACTACACTTATAACTCAAGAACGGCTGGACCAATTTTTATCATTTTTGTATTTATGGAATTGTCTTTGTCAGGAATAGGATAATAAGTATTAAACACAATGAATAATAGACCTAAAAAAATATATAAGACAAACTATTTTGCGAAAATGTTCCTGGGTTAAAACACTGCCAATCATTTGATGTTCAATTGTTTATCCCGTCGATACGGTAAACCGCAAATTAATAAGGGTCATCGCTCCACACGATTAGTGTATTTAGCCAGTGTCAAGTATAAAAATTCTTCAAGTTTTTGTGATATGAAGTCATGTACATTTTAGAAATGTTAATAAATTTTAAATACTGTCAGTAATGACAATTGTATGACATATTTATTGATTGTCAAATATGCGTGCGTTCAGAAATGTATGCTAACGAGTTTTTGGCGGGAACGTGGAAAAGTGTGTGTGATTTCATTGTATTTTTCCTAAAACTTGTGTTCTTCCGCGTGTTAATGTGTAATAAATGTGGATTATTAACCATTAAGTGCTGGTGAATGTGTGCGAGTGTAGGGAAACAACACATTTTGAAAAACATGCTATTTGCGTTCTCACCAAAATTCCACTGAAAATCTTAAGTAAACACCACATATTTACTGATGATATGACTTAGACTAGACTTTTACTTAAAAACTGAGCTGAAATGAGACTTTGACCCATCACTATGACTTAAATTCATAAAAACTTGAAGAATTTCAATACTTGACACTGGCTAAATACACTAATCGTGTGGAGCCATAATGAAACTTTAAAAAAAAGTATGCTTACAAGCAATCAAGACAATAATAATCAATGCCTAATCAATTTTATATTTTGTCAGAATGTAGGTAAATACAGAGATATGCAAGAATGTGATAGCCAATTTATGAGTGTCGTATACAGTCTTATCCATAAAGCATAAAAATATTAGACAGTTATTCATGAAGTAAGTATAACCTTCAGAATTAAAATTAAATACTGGTGATTATATTTTTACAATTAACATTAAACTCAATCGGAACTTATGTCAAGTTAACCTATCTATAAACAATAATAACATTGTTTCATTCCATCATGTCTTGCTGACACGCGGTTGAAGTACGATCGTTGTATTTTTATTATATTTCTGTATTGCCATAATACATTACTAAACTATTCATTGTATTACGTTCATAAAAGCCTAAATTAAGTTCATCAAAAAGGTAACACGACATTCATTGTCTGCTAGGTGATACGAAGTTCGCCGGGCCAGCTAGTTATATTATATTATCATCCCGTGTTTTATTTATGATTATATTTATTAATATTTTTAATTATTATATTAATTTTAAGGTAAGATGACAAGCACGATACCCGCTTCGTGGTAAGCGATGACATCTACCTATTACAGATACAGCTGCATTCAAAATTCAAACCTGCTACATGCGACAAACCACAGAATTATTATTATTAATATTTCTGTGCGTAAAAAGTTTTAATTTCAATCAGGCTTTGTAGATCATATACTTCCTTAATCTATGACTGATGATTGTATGTTAAATATTATGTTTCTTTGAAGTGTTACATACTTTATATTTTTGTAAATTGTTAAACACAATCCAAAATTTTTTGCAGGTTCAAGTCCCATCGGTACGTTGAAATTTTGGATTGTGTTTAACGATTGTACGTTACCCTATACATATAAGTAAGATAACACTAAAAACTCATAGTTCGCTAAAGTTTTCACCAAATTGAGTCTGTTATGGAAATAGTTTTCCGTTATATTGGTCAACTGACGAACCTATTTGAGCATGAATATTTTTGTAAGTCCCGTGAGACAACGAATATGTTTTTATTACGGTCAAACAAGCGGTCGACCACTGTAAGACCTGATCTTTAGTGTCAATTTCTTTTGTATTAATTTATAGATGGTTATATATTAAATATTCTTGACCTAAAATGCTCTCACCCTTAAGGGCTGACATCATTCATCATTCATCATCAGCCTGTATCAGTCCACTGCTGGACATAGGCCTGTCCCAAGATGCGCCACTGAGCCCGATCTTCGGCTCTTCTCTTCCAGTCACTGCCCACCGCTTTGCGTATGTCGTCGCTCCACCTGGTCACAGGACGTCCTACGCTACGTTTGCCGATTCGCGGTCTCCACTCTAGGACAAGTCTGCCCCAACGGTTATCAGTCCTGCAGCAGATATGACCAGCCCACTGCCACTTCAGCTTGCTAATCCGTTGAGCTATGTCGATAACTTTAGTTCTCTGGCGAATTTCTTCGTTCCGGATTCGATCCCGAGAGAAATACCGAGCATAGCTCTCTCCATAGCCCGCTGAGCGACTTTAAACTGGTGGACCAGTCGGACTGTGAGTGTCCACGTCTCGGCTCCGTATGTCATCACAGGTAGGACGCACTGGTTAAAGACTTTTGTCTTTAGACACTGTGGTATAGGCGACGAGAGGGCTGTGTGCTGCTGGAACACCGTAAGGTAAGCGGTAGTTTTTTCTGAGAAAAAACTGAATTTTTAGCAGATTTTTCTCAGAAAAAACTGCCGCAAAGCTGTTGCTGAAAAAAAAAAAATAAAAAAAAAATTGGTTTATTGTCAGAACAAATAGAGCACATCATACATATTTCATTTCCAATCACAAGATATAGTTTTGACAATCGGAGTACACTCAGCACAATTCTGCGGAGATACGAATCTCCGCAGGGCTGGTTTTCAGTGCACTCCGTTGCTCGAACTCAGATGTTTATCGAGCGTAGGATTATGTAGTAGCGGGTTAGCATAACATGATATATTCATGAAGAGAACAAACAAACAAAAGCACAATTTAAAAGAAGGTGAAAAGAAATCAAATGTAAAAAAAATAATAATAATAATATTAGACAAAAAAACAAAACGCAACGTTCATTCTTACTACTATTTGTTGTGGTGAATTCTATTTACGAGTCTGAGTGTATGTGAAATGTGTGTGAGGTGTGTTTATGTGTGAGCGTTTAATAGTTGTGTGGTTTGTGCATACGTATGTGAGTATATTTGCGTAGGCTATTTGGTCTTAAAAGTGGCTTCAAATACATGTTTATTCCGTTGAAAAAGTAATGTCTTAAGTTTTAATTTAAATATCGGGTGACTCATCTTCTTTCTCAGTGGCGGAGGAATGTTATTCCACACTTTTGAGGCACTATATTTGAAGCCACCTCTGAACCCAGTTGCTTTATGTTTCTGTAGGGAAAAAGCAAGCAGATATTGACTTCGGGTGTGGCGAGAGGTAGTATCTTGCCTTAGCGTCAATTTCTCGAACAAATACTCTGGCTTTTTGTTCCATAGAACCTTTTTGGTAATGGAAGCTAAATGGAGTTCTCGTCTGGTTTTGGAAAAGACTTGCTACCAAAAAGTAGCGTAAGCTACTTTAGGTAGCAAGTCAGACGGAACATTGATAGAATGCTCCTACTACCTGTACGTCCTAACATTATACCAGAACTCGGTGAATCGATTGTTAGAAAGAATCACGTGGTAATGCTATGTATAGAAAAATCTCATCATCATCATCATCAGCCTATACTTGTCCACAGCTGGACATAGGCCTCTCTAATTGCAAGATAAACTTGTATGTAATGTCTTGAAAAATAATGTCAGCAGATTTAATATCTAAGTTTCTCCAGTTAACGAGCGCAAAGTTGTGACGTACTGAAATATATATAAGTACGTTTATTTTCTTGGTAATACAATATTAGATGAGCATTTTGTTAGCTACGCCGTATCTATGATGTATTATAATTTGTTATTGTTCGTCACACCTGTCGTTAGAAAACGTCAAAATACTCAGAGTATTGTTCACCGCTACATTTTGCCAGGTCTTCCCCAGCTATCAACCAGATAAACAAACTGTGTATTTACCGAACTCTCTATTTATAACGGGAGCTCCCCCTGGACATGTGAAACTTGAGACTGTTTGCACAGCTGCTGTTTGGTCGCCGGATAACTGAGCGGTATCGCTATCGTATTCTTAGAGTTTTGCGGATGCAGTAGCTAATGCTTTTCGAAGCTTACTGCTGCCTTATGCTCATACAAAAGATTTGTAATACATATTTTATATAAGGACAAAGATAAATTATGTCAGGAAAATAAACAAAATGAGATCTCATATGGAATTCTGTTCTATACAGTTCTTATATTCAATAACAACGACGAACTTGTAGAATTTGGTCTTTAAGACTGATGTGGCATCGTCAAATAAAAAGGAGTGGTGATGTAGATAAAATTTACTGACCACTAGGTCAGTAAATTTTATCTATTCATGCGCTCTCTAGTGAGAGCTGAACTCTAGGGAGACTGAAACTCCCGCGCTGTCACTAGGTCATTCAACCTCCTACGCACTACGTGCAACTACATATTTTCACACCCAAGGATCACGTAGAGAGATAAAAGCGACGGATTCATGTTACAGTCAACTTTAAATCGGGACATTCAAACCTGACGTCTTGATTTCCCTGCTTTGACCTTTGCAACATAAGAATACAATATCAGTAGTCACAGACAGAAAAGGTCCCTGCCTAAATACAATATCGTTAGGCTGTCAAGTCCGATAACAAACCGTAAGCCATCCCACGAACCCACACATTGATTTACACTTCAATTTACCGAACACGCACGTACCAACACGATCGTATCCCTTGTTGGTTGCACAATAAGAAAATACGAGGTCAGATACACGCGACAAGTCTGGAATAGGCAGGCCAATACTGCTGGAAAGTGTGGTTCAAATTGAAGCCTGTAGAGATTAGCGAGCGATACATGAATCTGTTGTAACTATACTTAATCTACTGGACTTTTGGTTTTAAGTCAAGATATTACAATGAGCTAAATATATAAACTACATATAGTTTTAGGTCATCGCAAATACCCAAATACCGCGCGTAGGACAAATCAATGCAAATATACAAATCGCCAATTACCGGCCGCTGCGAGCGGTAAATTTGAATTGTAACCAAAATTTGATTTCTATCAATAGTAAATAAAGACTATGAACGCGTTTATTTTTTTATTTCGTTCTTCCGTAAGCTCACCTCACTCGCAGATGTGCCATTTCATCGATACTTAACCCTTGTTCGAGTCCACAATATTTGTCTGAGCAATATCATATACTTGTGACGCGTTTTTATTGTTATTACAAAGCGGTATTTTTTAACAATTAATTATGTTACATTATTTTTTTTTTTGAAATATTTGATGATCAACTTGATAATGTTTATATTTGTTTTCTCGAACAGTCAAACGCATCTACTGGCCTAAACAGTTTCAAGAAATCATGCGTTGTTGTCAAGTACTACTAAACTTTAATCTATAATTTTTAAAGTTTGCTAAAATACACTCCGTGGTGGTTAGAACATTAGTTAACATTAGGTTTCAAAATTCGTTGGTTTCAAATGTATATACAATACTTCTTCTCCACAGATGTCTTTGTGTTTTTTTGAATGTCTTTACCACAGAAATATGAATAATTCATATGTCTGTGCTAAAAAGTCTTTACACGTGTGAGTTTTATTTCAGTGTTTCATTATTTCATTTATTGTTATGTTGTTTGTTTATAATAGAACTAAATTGTATGTATTGTAAAAGTAGGACTCCTGCTTGTGCATCGGCCGTGTTAATCACCCCTGTCAGTTATTCAATCGAATTTACCTTAGAGTTTTACGTACCTATTGCAGCTGAGAAAATTCAGTCTGTAAAATAGCAAGCAATATTCAAGCGATTCAATGTTAGGCGATATTGCCTTACCGCAATAAAATATATTTGATAAAGTAAGTGAACAATTTAATTTTGATCATTACGAATAACCTTTTATTATGATTTATCTTTCTAAAATAATATCTCTTATATGAACAATGCTCATCTCTATATCTCCAATGTTTTTCAACGGTATCTTTATAAAATGGATAAAGACATCAATCACTTATTAGAAAAAATACTTACCACCTAAAGGTACGGACACACCGCAGCGTCCTACGTGCGCGATTTAGGCGGCGATCAGATAGCGCAGTAGTATTTGTACCGACTGGTTCACACCAAACGAGAGATCGGGATGCGAGACGAGATCGCGCCCGCAGATCGCAGAACGCCGCTGTGTGGCCGTAGCTTAGCTAATAGAACCTCGAGTGTAGTGATTACACTACACAGAACCGACACTCGATATGCATAAAAAATCTACACTTTTACAAAGTTTCCACCTCTTTTCTCCCTTATAAGAAGTCGGGAAACATTCCTATCAACATATTACTAAATGTATGTCAATAACGACTGCCAATTCACATAAAAAATATATACCAAGATATTTCCTACCCCTCCTCCTCATAACCTCCTAACCTCTCAAGTAACACTCTCTCGGACCTCTCGATGCTGCATCGCCCCAGCTACCACTTGAAGCTAAGGTCATCAATAAGATATTTCTATTTCGGTACCTGCCCTATTTATTTCTGATAGCTTCTCTCGATAATACCGTCAGAATTCAAAATGTATACGTTTGGTTGAAAAGAGCATTCTTAATACGTTTTTTAATAGTATAGATGTTTTAAAGCTTCTATCTTGCTTTTAGAGCCTTTGTTTGGGTAAGTTTTTTTTGTTTATCCAACACGTTACCTTCTCTAGGAGGAAGAAGCATTATTATTATTAACCGACTTCAAAAAAAGGAGGAGGATTCTCAATTCGACCGTGTATATATATATATATATATTTTTATATTTTTCGCGGATAACTTCGTCGTTTATGAACCGATTCTGATTATTCTTTTTTTGTTCGAAAAGAGATATCCCCAGTGTAGTACCATGGTAATTTTATCGAGGTCTGATAAGTATCTCCAGAGATATTGAGATAAACATCTCAAAATTGGAACTGAAAATGAATAGCGCGGCATTGAACTCGGTTCTTTTTAGTTTTTATACGATATTATTTTTTTGTACATTTTATAGGCTAGCTTTTGACCAATATCTCGTCTAGTCGTAAGCTATAATATGGTCGAAGATAGTGAACAAGCTACGCCTAGAATACTCTGACTCTGGCTGTGTGCTACTGAATGTTTGGTGGTTAAAGGTCCTATAATATAACATTATTTAACCCGTACAAAATAAATCGGCAATAACAAAATCTCAAAGGATTGCATACAAACGGGTGAACCTAGGCGAAAAGTCATATCAATACCTATTCAAAATGCAATCTAGTAGTGTATTAATATTATATCAATCATACTTTTTTAAATATTAATTGATTAATTGAGTAGCGTTTTCAATTACAAATACAGCGGTAAATCAATTGCCGGTTGCAACGAAATTTGTATTACAATATTAATAGCTTCCGAAATTGGAATTGTCTGCCAATGTCGGATGGTATATCGGCGTGAGATGTAATCCCAAATGAATTATTCATTGGTGGAAAATACTCGTAGATGATGTAAAGAACGGGACAAATAAAGGCAGGGAGCACCTACATGTGACAAATAACCTGAGGACAAAATAAAGTATAGCTATTTGTACTGTCATTTGTTGAGACTAGGAAGGTAGTGGCACCATAAGTAAGTAAGTTGGGTGTTACTACCAGCCGTATTTATGAAGATTTTGACAAACGTATTGCAGTGGATTTGACATATTAAGTGAACCATTAATATATTGGTTTAAATAAAAACGTTGCACCCAATCTACACTTTGCATGATAGAACAATGCAGTGAAGATGAATCAATAGCCGGATCCACACCGGACGATCCAAAGCGCCCCGATCGCGAGCGACTTGGAGCGCGCTCCACGGAGCGTGAAGTGTAGACGTAGACCGCACGCGATCCATGTGCGCGGCGGCGAAGAGCGCGCGCTCCTCGCCGCGTGAGATCCATTTGTTGTCGGTTTTTTGATCACGCACAAAGGGGCCTCAATCGCTTGGCGCGCGCGGTCTTGACGATTGTGATTTTAGAATCGCGTGATCCGCCGTTATGGATAATTCGCAATGTATCCGTTTAATTTCCCTATATAGGGAGAATAAATGTTTATGGGATCCTAATGATACCCCTTTGTAAAGTTGAGGCCCATATTCCAACCGGTTTTAAATAAATAATAGCTTAAAAAAACTATAAAATACGCTTTTATAGAAAATCCAACTAAAAAATAGAAAATAAATTTTAATAAATTTGAATTAAAAATAGTGTAACAAAAAATGATTTTATTGTAAAAAACACTATTTTCAATTCAAATTTATTAAAATTTATTTTCTATTTTTTAGTTGGATTTTCTATAAAAGCGTATTTTTTTAGTTTTTTTAAACTATTATTTATTTTTCATTTTTTAGTCGATTTTTTTTTATTTTATTTATTTATTGTCATCGGTCCTTAATAAGTATGCCAAATTTCGAGTTAATCCGACGTTTTGAAGGGGGTTAAAATCATGTTCAAAAATTCCGTTACATACCAACATACAAACATACATACGTCTGAAGCTAATAAAAGCGTATTAAAAATTGTTTTAACCCAATACTGTCTTTTTCGTTTTCGTAATTTTTGCCGTAAATATACAAGTAAAATGTAGCTTGCTGCTGCTACGGCTATTCGTCGCCGTCGTTGCACGTGTAACTCCATAGCCAGACAAAATTCAACTGATTCAGTATGGATCGGCAGGAGCGCGTTGGGCCAGTCAGGATCGCAAAAGATTGCTGTTGGATCGACCTAGAACAATCCAGGCTCCACGCATCACGATCTTGGATCGCGGATCGCGGGATCGCCGATCCATTTTGTATCGTCCGATGTGGATCCGGCTAATATACCTTACCTTTGTTTCTATCTCGCTCACACTTACCATAAGATTTCAATTTTTTAACAGATTTTCGACAACTTTTATGTGGCATCATCTGTCGAATAATAATTTGCTGAAACTTTATGAGTAACTGGTAAAGCTGAGCTCATTATTAGTGTTCGTTAGTTTATTCTACGTGCAAACTGAACTGAGAATAATCTTCGTGGTTTGATTACAGGTAGATATTATTTCATTTGTCTGTGGGTTTCAATGATACTATGCGTTTATTAGCACTGTGTGTCTTCATAGTGTTATACAGGGGTAAGGTTTTCCAAGGTAAAAACTAAACAGCTAAACATGTGAGAAGACACCTCAGAGCATGTGAGAAGTACAACTTCCTGAGAGTAACTAAACTAGCACACTAGACGCGTAATCTTGCAAATTTTACGTGATGCTGTATTTAATTATGTTAAAGACAGACGTCATTGTATACCATCAGTTAAATGTCTTGTTTATTCTGTGGACTTAAAACCGGTAGTAAACTTCACATATAATTTTAAACAGACTTCAAAAAAGAGAACGCTGCATACATACAGGATAAATATTCTAACATATTTAACTCATCCATGATCTTGTGGACCAAAGAGTGAAAGTTTTAGATGAAGTAAAGGTACTATTGAAATATGTTTGTAATTTGCAAACCTCTGGTAAAAGCGAAAATGAAACCTGTACGTGGCCTTGTATATGTTCAATGACGTCGCAAGCACCTTTTGCACTAATACTTAAGAATCCATGAACATTATTTTCTTTATCGGATCGGATTATATAAACGGAGGTATCAATACTATTCTAGTGCTGGACGACATAGGCCTCTCCAATTGCATTGCGCACCTCCAATTGCATGCCACAGAGCACGATCCTCGGCTAATCTCATCCAGCTCTTGCCAGCCACCTTTCGTACGTACATAGGTACGCAAAATTCACACGATTACGTATCAATGAACACGAATGAGTGCGCAACCAATTCTATTACACACTTATCCAAGCAGCATCACGCTAAACTTTCAAAAGGCCTACCCTATTTCTAGAGACGACACAATTTTCCACTCTAACAACAAATATGTTGCAAAAAGTGGCTCAAGCAAACTTTTTTATTTATCAGTTCGAGCTGGCAATATTGTCTTGGAGCCGTAAACGTCGAAAGGCGCTTCAAGTAGGGATAGTGTAGCCAGTAAGATATATATAAAATCCCGTATTTTTTACGTCGCCAATAATTTTATTAATAGATTGTCTATTTAATAATATTATTTTTTCAAACGCGTTCCTCGAAAAAACTTCAATATAATTTTATATTCAAAGAGTTTATTCAAACAACTTCTAAATAATTATAGTTTTAATTGGATATAGATCGTTTAGAAAACTAAATAACTGACTATATATGCAGTACGACTTATATTCAGGAGCAAAAAGGTGTTTGTCTCCGTATCTCTAGGGATACCACACATAATTAAGCATAAATAAAATAAGTTGATTTTCAGTGTCAAGTTTGATGTCTTTTACTTCATATCGCTGAAGATACTCATCAGATCTCGATAAAATATATAATGAGACTACCGCAAAGACATACTATGTACTACTCATCTCATTAATAAAAAAAAATCAATCAATTTATAACTGGCGGAGAAATCAAAGCACACAGAAAAAAAACAACCAATCAATAAGATTTTTGAAAGTTGATTAAAAATACTCAATAACTATTTATAGTAAAATCATCAAAGTTTCGAATATAAAAATTCGTCCGCAGTCAGATTATTTTTTCCCGTTTTCACGTCATCCTAATCCGCTAGGTCTGACGGGAAATTTGTAAAGCTGGCAACTCTCAAGTGGGGTAACTTGGGCTACAGCCATATTCTACCGGTTACGAATGGCAAGAGCTGTTGAGGTAAAGGTCTGACGAAGGGCTACTATTTTGGTTTCGAATATAGGTCAACAAATACATATTTATTTTGTTTTAGTTTTGACTTCGAGGTAAGCGGTCACATTGATTGCGCCTATATCAAAGTTCCGCACGCTTACGTTTTATATTTTGGGCACATTGAAATGTCCTACACATCTCAAATTGCTTAACATTTTCCAATATTGAATATGGCTGAGTTTAATTATGATCTTTCGAAGTCTGTGCTCATAGCTAGAATAAAATATTACTATATTTAATTTGAGAGAGGCCTAAGTCCACCAGTGTACTGGCACTGACTTTATTCAATTGTAATTCTTACCTAGAATATCGTTATTATCGGTTAACGGTTATCGGTTGAATATACTTGAACAAATTATAACAGAGTTATCTCAGAACGCAATTCAAATAGTATCGTATTATAGCAAGAAGGAAATTTGATTTTGCTCAGTGAAACACGACAGGCGTCGAAGTTGAAAGATTATATTACACTATGTTATTCAATAAACAATCCAAGTAATTCAAATCAGTGACATGTTTCATTAAATAAATTATAAGTCGTTTAAATAAATAGATACTTAATGATTCGCTTGTAGATTAAAAAAAACCATAAATTAAACATACAGAACTTCGAAACATAAAACATAACCAACTTGGTTTGAAACCAGTTACAACGTCTCTCAAGGTGGGAAAAATCCGTTGATCCTTATTTTTATTTAACGTTTTGTTTGCCTTTTCATTAAAGGTCGATTTATGACTTATTTCAATTCAAAGTTATGGTTATCCATTTCTAAACAAATTAGACATTGGCAGAAGGACATAGGTACCTCAGATTCACTACGTTAGTGAATCCGAGGTATGTGGACAGAAGGCACGACTATTAAATTCATACAAGACTCTTTATATACGCTAAACGGCATAGCTTGATTGAAACATATCTTATATAACTAGCAGTAAAACTCATTTATCTAGAAGCAGTACCTAGTAGGGTTGCCAACTATACTGTTTTCAACAGTATTATACTGTTTTTCACTAAATTATACTTTTTACTGTTGCACAAAAATAAAGTAAACAAAATACTGTTTTCAGCATGCAAACACATTATTATGTGTTAAACTTAAACGCTCACACAAATTTGTTTTTATTTAGTCAGAGGGCGCTCACTGCTGCGTATGAAGTTTTTAAAAAAGATTGTTAATTAGTAAGTTGTGCGAGAAGTTCTGAAACATATGTATTTAAAACAATAAATAAATAAAATACTGTTGATTTTTCTAAAATACTGTTTAATATTCTTTACAGACCTGAATATACTTTATTTCTTGTAAAAAATGTTGGTAACCCTAGTACCCAGCAACTGCTAGAATGTGCCTGAGAATAAAGCAAAAAATAAAGAGGTCGTTTACATAAATATATGATTATTATTAGATTATCATACTATATTTGGCTTGCAGCATAAGTTACACTTTTTAAAAACACACTACTTGAGATATTAATTTGAGTATCTGATATTCTTAAATTTAATAATAGATTATAAAACCACCCTAAAAAAGTTTCTTTCATAATTATTTTCCACCTAGTACGGTTTATTTTTTAGTAGAACAGATAAATGGATCTGAAAAAGTACTTAAATATAAAATCTTGTTTGCATTCTAATTACCATAAATTCTTGACATTGTCTATTAATACTGCAATTATAAATGAAAGTACCTACCAACTTGGTACAGAAACCTGATTCCGAAACCTTTAAATTTTTGATAACAACTTTTCGCTTCCTGATATTCTTGACGAGTAACATATATTTTATCATATAAAATGGTGTCGAGTTGCGAAATAGGACATCATTCACATTGCATCAGTCGACGTAGTCACAACAACATCAAATCTATCAACATGTTTGTGAAGGTAATAAAACAAACAAAACACAATTTTGTTTTCCCTATTTATAATATATAGTAATAAGCATTTAAAGAAGTTAAATATATTATTTAATTTTAAATATTGTATTCCTACGATTTCATATGCGTAATTATTTGGTTCTAAACTAGATCAGACAAAATATATTTAGGAATTTCAAATCTTATCTTTTCTGCTACGCATTTTTGTTGATATATTTATTTATCTCCACAAAACCAAAAATGTATTTGTATAAATGTAATTGCTACTATCCGATATTAAAAAAGTTTCCTCATAAAAACTCGATCGTCTTGAGTTAACCACAGTCAATGCAGCTTTGTTGAAACGTCGAGTTAAATAAATATTAGTATTTTAAGCGCAATAAGTCCCGTATTTTAATATATATGTTACTCTTTCAGTTCGTCGCTTTCCTTGTCCTGGTTGCCGTGGCTTCTGCCAGTAACTTCAACAGCTTCTCATACAGCGTGGCGGACCCCTACACCGGAGACTTCAAGAACCAGATCGAGTCCCGCGCCGGTGACAACGTGAAGGGCCAGTACTCGCTGCTGGAGGCTGACGGCACGCGCCGCACCGTGGACTACGCCGCAGGTGCTGAGGGTTTCAACGCTATCGTGCACAAGGACCCCGCACTCATCGCCACTGCTCCGGTCGTCTCCCCGCTCTCCTACGCCGCTTCTCCGCTCTCCTACGCCGCTTCTCCGCTCTCCTACGCCGCTTCTCCGCTCTCTTACGCCTCTTCCCCACTTGCCTACGCCGCTGCCCCCGCCAAGTTCTCCACCTACGGCTACGGTGCCCCCATCGCCGCCCCCTTCCCTCACTCTCGCTACCTCTACTGAATGGATGATCACTTTGTAAATATTGGCTGTAAATAAATGATATTGGTTATTTACTTAATTTTTTATGTGTTAAAAATTACCCTACTATCATTAACCTAAAATACTTTGTTTGACGTTTATATTGTCTACCAGGCACAGTGTAGTATTTCCTGGCATTTCACATAGCCTGTTATAGTAACTGTTCTAGGTATGCCTGACAAAAACAATGAAATTGAGTAAATTCATATTTTAAATTATAAATGGTATTTCCCAATTTGTTTGAATAATTTTGTGATGTAGGCATAATAACTGCAAGAAGACAGCATTAAAATTATTTACGATTTTTCTGCTACCTATTTCTGCAAGTCATCTTTATATGAAGTAAAGTCGACTGAGATCTCATTTCGATACCATATATGGTTTTTAGGTAAGAACGAACACGTCCTGAAACATATCTTAAAGTTGCCTGAAGGCTTGAAGTTCATAAAAGTAGGTAGGTAGCGAATGTTATCGATTTTTATGTGCGAAACTCATTGATTACGTCAAAAATGATTTGTGGCATTACTTCAGACTCCTTGTAAGAATTTATAGCATTTTACCGGCATACAAAGGGAACTCAACTCTTTTCAATTTATCGGTGTTATGTGAAATGGATTGGAAGGTATTGAAAAGTTTGAAATTTAAGATCTATAATGTTATGATTTACATATAGCGTGTTATGTGAATATTTTTTTATAATTAGAGGTAAAAGAAGCAAAGGAAGACGTTCTCTTGGTGGTAAATAATGACGTCCGCATATAACAGACATTTCGGTCTGCATAATTCTATATGTCAAAAGTCAAAAGTCAAAGCATTTATTCAGTATATGGGCAAAATAAAAATTTGCACTTACACACGTCAAATAACATTAAATAGATTAAGTAGATCAAATAACATTAGATAGATATCCAATAATAATTATTATAAATATAACAGAAACATAAATTATTGCTTTGAATTTACAAAAAAAAACTTAAGTATTGAGCCATTCAGCTTCCATCTAGACGTCAAACGTCACATTTAAAACAAATGTTTAATACCCCTGATTCATGTAGGGTTGCCAATCGTACTATTACGTGCACCCCCAACCCAGTGCATTTTTCAGTGTTGACACAATGACAGACCATTTTTATTTTAAAAAAAATGGTGAAATATTGAAACAATATGAATTTTACGTGTCATGGCACCGCCTGTTTCCTTCGTCTCGTGTCTTGTCTTTATGTGATCTGTAATTCCATTGGTCATTTTATCTTTTAAGCTGATAATATTACTATTTAACCGATGAATGACAGACAAAACTGTGCTATTAAAAAAAAAAACTGTTTTGGTAGGTTAAAATAGCAGGTCTCAAGCAACACGATGGCATTAAATTTTTAATTAATTTATAACTTTAATTTAATTTATACAGACTTAGTTTAAGAACAGCTGTCTAAAAAATATATACGGTCGAATTGAGAAACCTCCTCCTTTATTTGAAGTCGGTTAAAAACGCCTTTATGAATTCCATTCAGAAATTACCAGTGCAATTAAATATTGAAGTTTTAATCATTATTACATACATATAAATTAAGCGCTTTGAAGCACTTTCAACTAATATTATATTCTTCATATTGTGTAAACATCTGAGCCTTCCAATTAGACTATCAGTGTTGTATAAATACTTATTATATAATCAAACATGTTTATCCTTCTATTATCTCCCGGATAAACAAGTAAACTATTGAAATAGTTATTGCGTATGAGTTAACATTTATGCAATACATAGTTAATTGGCTATTAGCTTAGCAGCTATGAGTATGTATCTATTGTGTTAGTTCACAGAAGTGGCATAATTAGATACTGCTTTATCAAGCCATTCTTAGATGTGTCTCGATTAAGTTTTTGTTCTATTTGCAATCGAGTAGTAAATTACATAATAAATCTTTTGATATCTATTATGTTACGATTTGAATTAAATCAATAAGCAATTCCAATTAAAATTGGAAAATCGATTCGCTGCCTTGGAAACCACAGATGACGTAGACCAGAAACTCGAAGAAGTGGTGGAAATCCTCAGGGATGAAGGGACGAAGTTTTGCTAGAGCAAGAAACACTTCGGCTACTGGAAGAGAGATGAACAGACCCTTTGTTAGCTTTGTCAACTAACCTGGTGCGCAACAAATCCATAAAGAAGCTGGTACGACGCGACCTCCGATCTTCTAACACGCTCTCGATTAAAGAATCGATTGAGCAGAATCGGGGGTCGAAAGTGTTCATCCAGCCTCTGGGTAGAAGCCACCTCACAAAGCTGACAACGTCAACGGGGAACGTCGTCGCATCCAAGCCGGAGATTCTGTCGGAAGTTGAAGACTTCTACGGCAAGCTCTACGCATCGCATGCTTCAAGGCCCGAACCCGATACTGAGGATTCGAGAGCCACCTTAACCCGCCACTTCACAGAAGATCTGCCCGAAATTAGCCGAGACGAAATCGTGATGGCCCTTAAACAACTCAAAAATGGAAAAGCCCCAGGAGAAGACGGAATCACAACGGAGCTTCTAAAAGCCGGAGGAACTCCAGCAGTTCAACAGCTTCAGCAGCTCTTTAATTCCGTTCTTTTCACTGGGAGAACTCCACAGGCATGGAACAGAAGCATGGTGGATCTGTTTTTCAAAAAAAGAGACAAAACCCTATTGAAAAACTACCGCCCGATTTCGCTTCTGAGCCATGTCTACGAGCTGTTTTCAAGGGTCATCACGAACCGTCTTGCGCGAATACTCGACGAGTTTCAACCTCCGGAACAGGCCGGGTTTCGAAGCAGTTACGGCACCATAGACCACATCCACAAGGTGCGGCAGATTGTACAGAAGACCGAAGAGTACAATCGGCCCCTGTGCTTAGCATTTGTGGACTATGAGAAGGCCTTTGACTCAATCGAAACCTGGTCTGTTCTCGAGTCCTAGCAGCGTTGCTTAGTCGACTGGCGATATATTAAAGTGATGAGATGTCTATATAATGCCGCGACGATGACAGTACAAGTACAGAACCAGCGAACTAAACATGTCCACCTGCGTCGAGGAGTGAGACAGGGGGACGTCATATCCCCGAAACTGTTCACTAACGCCTTGGAGGATATGTTTAAGACGCTGGACCGGAAAGATCGTGGCATTAACATCAACGGCAGGTACATCTCTAACTTACGATTCGCAGATGACATCGTCATGGCAGAGACGCTGCAGGACCTACAAAGGATTTTGAATGGCCTAGCTATTCTTCTCGTTGCATCGGTCTCCGGACGAATTTGGATAAAACCAAAGTCATGTACAACGAGCACGTTGTTCCGGAACCGATTACCTTAGATGGAATCCCACTCGAAGTTGTCACTAAGTATGTTTACCTAGGGCAGACGCTCCAACTAGGCAAACACAACTTCGAGAAGGAAATCCAGAGAAAAATTCAGCTGGGCTGGGCAGCATTCGAAAAACTCGGTCGAGTCTTCTCGTCCCCTATACCACAGTGACTAAAGACAAAAGTTTTTAACCAGTGCGTCCTACCTGTGATGACATACGGAGCCGAGACGTGGACACTCACTAAAGTTATCGACATAGCTCAACGGATTAACAAGCTGAAGTGGAAGTGGGCTGGTCATATCTGCCGCAGTACTGACAACCGTTGGGGTAGGCTTGTCCTAGATTGGAGACCGCGAATCAGCAAACGTAGCGTAGGACGTCCTGTGACCAGGTGGAGCGACGACATACGCAAAGCGGTGGGCAGTGACTGGAAGAGAAGAGCCGAAGATCGGGCTCAGTGGCGCATCTTGGGAGAGGCCTACGTCC
The DNA here is from genome assembly GCA_954871355.1 of Cabera pusaria. Taxonomy (NCBI): domain Eukaryota; kingdom Metazoa; phylum Arthropoda; class Insecta; order Lepidoptera; family Geometridae; genus Cabera; species Cabera pusaria. The sequence goes on from OX940887.1 coordinate 26,391,890, forward strand.
AGCAGTGGACTGATACAGGCTGATGATGATGATGAATAAGCAAAATTACGAACATTTTGTTCATAGACTTGTTTTCGAATCTTGCGAAATTAACAAAACAAATTGGCAACCGGGTTATTATAATTTATCGTTTTATTTCTTTATTTCAATAACACGTTAATTAATATAGCGATTTGCTTTTTATAATATTTTAATGTAAATACTAGCTTAGAGCTTTTTAGTGTTCTTATTTTTTTGCATGCAGAGGATTGTTTTGAAGTTAGCAGTTAAAAAAAACATTTTTCACATTTGGGATAAAATCCTTTGATTACATATATATATATAAGTAATAGTTTTGCAGCTTAGCCACATACATCAAAGAGCTAATTCCAAATCCACCATAATGTTTGAAAATATTTATGTAAAACTCTAGCCTAATCGGTACCAATAAATAGATCATACTAACTATTATGCTATATTGATATGCTAGTTTACTTAATATTAAGTTATGTAATAAAACAGAAGCTAAGGTACCAACATCATTTATTTAAAGCCTGTATTTAGTGATCATCCGTTCAGTAGAGATAGCGAGAGTAAGGGAAGGGAGCGGCGATTGGGGCACCGTAGCCATAGGCGGAGAACTTAGCGGGAGCAGCGGCGTAGGCGAGTGGGGAAGCGGCGTAAGAGAGCGGAGACGCGGCGTAGGAGAGCGGAGAAGCAGCGTAGGAGAGTGGGGAGACAACCGGAGCAGTGGCGATGAGTGCGGGGTCCTTGTGCACGACAGCGTTGAAACCCTCAGCGCCGGCGGCGTAGTCCACGGTGCGGCGCGTGCCGTCAGCCTCCAGCAGCGAGTACTGACCCTTCACGTTGTCACCGGCGCGGGACTCGATCTGGTTCTTGAAGTCTCCGGTGTAGGGGTCCGCCACGCTGTATGAGAAGCTGTTGAAGTTACTGGCGGAAGCCACGGCAACCAGGGCGAGGAGAGCGACGAACTGAAAGAGGAACATTAATGTCAGGTCAATTTCAAAGTATTAGCACAATCTTCGGACCTACTACTATATCCAATCAATAATAAAGCTTCACGACACGAATAACTTTGTGTCAGGCATTAAACAAATGTTTACTTCGAATTGTACTTTAAACAACATTGTATTATACGGGTCCATATTATAATATTTATTTTATTACCTTCGCAACCATGTTGATAGATTTACTGTTGTTGCGACTACGTCGACTGATGCAATGTGAATGATGTCTTATTTCACAACGAGGCTCCTTTTTATACGTTAAAAAAATGTCAAGAAGTTAAGAATATAAGGAAGCCATGTTTGATTTAAAAGTTCAAGTTCTAAAAATTTAATGGATACTTTCCTCTTAAATCCTTGGATTTATTTATAATTATGCAGATTTGGCAATGTATTGTAGGTTTGATATGTAGTAGTTAACAATCTGAAAACGTGCGAAACCAGTTTATTAAACGATAATGTCTTACTCAATAGTTATTTGATTACAAGTATTTTTCTAGCATGTTATCTCTACATAACATAATCACTCTTCGTTGCTCTACTCGATTCCACCCCAAATGATTTAAGTTTGGAACAACATTTTGTCTTGAACAGCGACGTCATTGAATCCAATGTTTATTATTATTAATAAATCTCGGAAATGCTATTCGTTAATGGTTAATCCGCCATATAAAGGTGACTCAGAGGGTGCTAAATGGTAATATAAACCAAGCCTCGTTCGTTATCGCCTTGACGACCCATAAAACAATGGAGATATATTCTCACTTTACGTCATCTTTACTTAAAATTCATAGTAAATACATTGTAAAAGATTTTTTGAAAGTGACGTGCTCCCATCTTCCAAAAATACTCTGACTGGGGGTAAGATAGTGGTCAAACGCGTACATTAGTATAAAAAAATAGGAATAGAATTCCCTGCTAGAGTCTGTGTGTCCTATTAAGTACAATGCGGGGGTCTTTGAATTGCGAGTGAACAGGTATCTTCTAGGCAAGCGTGCTACATCGTCGATCACATCTTTACTTAACATCAGGTGAGATAGTGGTCAAACGCTTGCTTTACTACTATAAAATAAAAGAAAAAAGAACTCTGACCAACAATATTGTGTCAAAATCAGAAGACCTCCGCAAGAAGTCAGCAAGAAGCAAACAAGCACAAACATCCTGAACAAATTCACTTCCTACTTCTAGTGGAGTTCTGCAAACATGTTTATAAACCCTGCTAAGTAGCCGCAGGCACATGGCAGGGTTCCGTACCCTTTGTCTACTTGTCACGGCTCGGGGCCAACTTCCCTGACTGCTGTAAAATTAAAATAACTTTATTTTTAGCTTTTCCACGTGTAAACAAAGGTCTACGTCATATCTAATTACTTTAATCAACTTTTTTAAATAGACGAAAAGTATGAATGTGTCTTATAAGCCAAGCAAGAGTTGATAGAACTATTAATGCTAAAAAAAACACGTGTCTTGTATGATTGATTGATGATTGATTTTATTAATTTCTTGTTAAAGCGGATTACCACCATCAAGGAAAAATCTGACGCCATAACTTTACGGTGTTACGGCAGCACAGCTTTTGAGAGTCAGGCCACTCTAGGCACAGCGTTTTCACTATCCTCGACCACATCATCGCCTATCATCAGGACAGATAGTGGTCAAATGCTAGCTTATAAGATACTAGCTGGCCCGGCGAACTTCGTTCCACCTAACAGACAGTAAATATCGTGTTACCTTTTAGATGAACTTAATTTAGGCTTTTATGAACGTAAAAGAGAAAGTACAATGAATATAAAAGAGATATTTAGTTTATTAATGTATTATGGCAAAACAGTAATAGAATAAAAGTTGGTAAAAATGGTTTTTGGAAATATAATATACACTTTTTTACGTTGCTTGTAAGCATACATTTCTGAACGCACGCATATTGGACAATCAATAAATATGTCAAACAATTATCATTACTGACAAAATTTACATTTTTAAAATCTACATGACTTGAATTCACAAAAACTTGAAGAATTTTTACTTGACTTACTACTTGACACGGGCTAAGTACACTAATCGCGTGGAGCCATAATTATACCAAAAAAAAATACGCAATAATCCGAATATTGTAATGCTATCCACACATGGGAAGAATGTTTATACTTGACACTGGCTAAATACACTAATCGTGTGGAGCCATAATTATACAAAAAAGAAAATACGGCGGAATAAACAATTGAACATCAAATGATTGGCACAGTCTACTGAAGCTGCAGTACAAAAAAAAGATCTATGAAAAGGGGGGCGCGTCCGATGGAAGTCTATATTCGTCTCACTCACTATTTCTTACTATCTATTTCGTTTGGTTGTCATAATAAATGCCATCAAGTAGCTTGATGTGAAGAAAAAGAAGTTTCATATCTACTTAGTCTGTGGCTAGCATGTATTTCTACTTAGCCTGTGGTAGCGTGTTAATCGGCTTTTTCAAAATAATTATTTTATTGTTTTATTTTGTGTTTTACGATAAATAACCTAGTGTGGACTATAGAAAGCATGCATTTAGCATGAATTTAAGGTGTTTGATTATTAACACCTTGCTTGTAAGTGATAATGAAACATAAATAGTGAAATATGCGGGTTAAGGACTGCAAAGACTTACTCTACTAAACGTTATTTTATGGTAAGATTTCCACTTTATGAAGCTCAGTTAGTAGAATATCTTAAAATAATAGCCGTTTACTGCTTTTTAGGCCAAATATCTCAATATTTCATCAATGATTTATAAATATATATGAATTATAAATACAATCTTTATAAACTCTTTGTGAAAAATAGTGCGGGGCGCATTGCAGTGCTTGTCGATATCGATAGTGTATATTATTATATAGTTATGATATGATCAGTGATCGAAATAGAAGTGTAATTTCGCGAGATATCATGACGATATTTTAATAGGGATAAACCATCAAAGTGATATTGAGTAATTTTAACCAACAATGTCCGCAAGCTCATACTCATCATCGGGCAATGATTTCGTCCTTCTGGTGATGAATACATCAAGACGAACTTCAAGCTACCGCAACTGGCACTATACCTAGACTCTTTCAGGCGTCCACTCATAACAATTTTGCTTCTGCACAGACAACAATTATTATTCTGTTTTCATTAGATCAATGACGCTGAATAGCTGATTTATGGTTGAAACTGGCTAAATTTACGTAAAAGTTTAATATGTGATATGATAACTCGCGATCCCAGTTAGATACTGAGGAAAGGAAGACTTTGCTGTTAGACTATACATCAGGCTAGGTATGGCATGCACAGTTTATGTATTACTACACCCTTTTGTTACACCTTGTATAATTTACAGCCAGTGCTGGATTTAGAGGTCTGGAGGCCTTGAGGCAACATAGGAGAGGATGCTTCCTGGCCCCAAATTATTTTCATAATAAAGTGAAAATAATTTTTCAGTTGCGTTTTCCAGTAAATAATTTATTGTGAAACCAAGTACTCGTAGTTAGTATAGATTCTTTTATTTATAACCAAAAATAATATAAATATAATCGGAGATAAGAATGATCTGAAATGAAATTTTAGCGTTAACGAACGAAACCTTCCGAGCTTTTTAGGGTTCGGTACCTCAAAAGGTTAAAAAAAGAACCCTTATAAGATCAATTTTTGTCCGTCTGTCCGTGTGTCTGTCTGTCCGTGTGATGATACTGAGATACTGAAGATGAAGAAGATACTGAAGATATTGAGGTCTATAGTCCCTATTAGGTGTATAAAAATTAAGGTCCTGAGGCAACACGATAAAAGATATGGGCAAATTTAGATTTTCGCAAAACTTGGAAATACCAAAATTTACCTGAATTTTCAACTTCTTTTAATCTTCGGAAATTTTCCTTTACCTGTGCTGAAAGACCTTGCTTTTAACTAAAATGTACAATTCTAGGTCAACTGGAAGTACCCTATAGGTTTTGGGTCGAAAACCTATAGGGTACTTCCCGTTGACCTAGAATCACAAATTTTGGCATTCAAAAAAAAAAATGTTGTAAATTAAAGGATGCTCAACATACATAGTTTTGCCAATTAAGATAGGTCTCTGAGTTATATGAGCGCTCATACAATTTAGAGGTTAGCTTAATTGGTACCCATCAGAAGCCTCGATGAGCGAGTCCAACTCGACTTGGCCGGTTTTTTTAACCGAAATATCGTTGATGATTTAGATGTTTGATTTTTTTTTATTGTAGGGTGTGTGTAGGCTCCGGGGCTTCTGCCCCGGTTGCCCTCCCCTAAATCCGACTCTGTATACAGCATGCCCCAGAAATTAGTGTTAAGCGATAAACTAATAAGTCAATATTACATTACAGGTATATCGTTATCTTAAGCTGCTGATGCCGATGCCGATGCCGAATGAGCGAACCCTACAGAGCATCATACTCCAAAAATAAAAACTTGATAAAATTTAAAATTTTGTTTTACTGCCTATCATTTTCTCAAACTGGTTTTGTCTAAGTGGTGGAGTTGTTAAACCAAAATAGGAAAAATATAACTTTCACAATCTAACCACTAAAACAAAATTAGTTAAGTACAAAATATAACCTTCTAAAGTATTGACCCAGCAACGGTAGTTCGATCGTTATCGATGTTTTTGCCGACACGGTACATCACTAGGTTTTTTTTTGTTATGTTGGTCAATTGGCAGAAGATTATTTCGCTGGTATTTTGGCTACTATAAAAGCCCTGTGTTTTGACATTTCACTATTTGGTCAGTTTGCTCTATGGGAGTCCCGACTCTTCTTAACGTAGTGGTTATATTATCTTTGGATTGGCAGTTTTTAAACCCAGGAACATTATGGCAAAATATTTTATCTTATATAATTTTTTTAAGTCAATTATTCATTGTTTTTAATACTTATTATCCTATTCAAGACAATTCTAAAAATACAAAAATCATAAAAATTGGTCCAGCCATTCTTGAGTTATAAGTGTAGTAACTAACACGACTTTCTTTTATATATATAGATAAACAAATAATGCTTATTCTTTGAAAAATTTGAATAATATTCTGACATTAAAAAAATCAAAATATTTAATTTTCCTAGAATCAGAAGATACAGCCAGTAACACAGGAATGGACACAATGACAGACATGCAGTGGATTCTCATTTATAGAACCCCGTAGGCAGCATTTGGTGGAACTTCAAAAACTAAGAGACAACGTAAAAATATAAATTTAGCCATTTAACAAAAACATCCTCCAAAGCCGTGTCGTCTAAATTTATAAATGATCTCCTTTGCCCCCATTTATTATTCCTACGGTATCACGATAAAAAGTTTGTTGCCAATTTAATCTCTTGTTTTAGGGTGGATAGGCGTGGGTTTACATTATATAAATACTTTTAAGTGATTAATTTTAGTGATTATTTTTAGTGATTATTAAGTATCTGTTTAAACATTTACCCCTGTATTCACAAAAAAACACTATGAAGTCTCACAGTGGCTCGCGAACGTATAATAGTATCTATTAATTACTAAACCAATACATTATTGACATTACTTGTATCAAATTCAACACTATGCGTTCGTCAAAACCTTCATGAATACGGCCGTTAGACTGAGTGAAATAATATTAAACAAAACCTTTTTAAACACAAGCTTTTACATAACCTAGCACTAGAGTAAGTAAAGACAAATCCAACGAGCCCAAACACGACGGGTATAACATGTGTAGTTTAGGAGTTCCTTTGGCCACCTTCCAGCTTCATCATCAGATCAGCACCATGTCATTATAATATTGCATTGTCACGCGATTTACACATGCATGCAAAATTTCAGCTCAATCGTACCTCTGGAAAATCACGAACGTCAATCAATGACCGACAAATAAATTTGCCGTGATGTAGAGATAAAGCTTGTAATAAATAAATTATAATCAAAAAATATTTTTAAAAACAAGCTTTTATCTGGGACAATGAACTAAAATGTTAAAAATAAATCCTAGTAAGTATTTGGCGTGTAGTAGTACTTACCTATATTCTTAAATATTTAAAAATATTTTTTACTTATAATTTATTTTTAACTTTTTAGTAGGTAGGAATAGATACCGACTACCTACCTACTACCTAAGTATTTAAGAGAAGGCATGATATTTTAAAATATTCCACGGATATTTGATGTGATTATGGGTAAAGTGCTCTTCAAGAAAAATCCATCGACTCGGTGGGGCTATGTTGCTTTATAACAGAAATGCCATGGCCACCTTACAGCTTCATCATCAGATCCTGGCTATCATTTAAGTGTCAAGTGCTCCTCAAGACGAATCATTTGAGCCCAAATTCACTGGGGTTACGCTATTTTAGCACAGAGATGCCGTGGCCACCTTCCAGCTTCATCATCAGACCCTGGATATCATCTAGGTGAAAAGTTATCTTCAAGACGAATCAATCGAGCTCAAACTCGGTACAGTTACGTTGATTTATCACAAAGATGCCGTGGCCACCTTCCAGCTTCATCATCAGACCCTGGATATCATCTAGGCGTAAAGTTATCTTCAAGACAAATCAATCGAGCCCAAACTCGGTGGGGTTATGTTGTTATATCACTGAGATGCCGTAGCCACCATCCGTCTCCATCATCAGACCAGCTCCATGGTACCATATCATTGTATTGTCACCGAAGATACATAATTACACTAAATTTAAGTCCAATCGGACATCGGGAAGTGGGTCTAATTTAGCTTCCAAGATTCCACCCGAACATATACAGTGACATACATACATACATACATTGCAAGTTAAATAAAAGCTTGTAAAATAGGAGTTCTTACTTACTTCAAAAATAGGGGGGGAGGGGGGATCCTTTGTCATCCACGGATGAGTTAATTACCTGCCCGTCTACGTAGGCTTAGATCTTAATTAGCCTTAAACATGATCTAATGGTGCTGAGTGGGTGAATATTGGTGCTAAGCTTCGACCGTGGCTCAAACCATCTACCGAACAAATACTTTACACCAATTATTGGTGTGCTGAATCCAGATACGCTGCGAGTCAGTTGGCAGATGGGTAGAGGTAATAGCACTACGTGTATTGGAGTAAAGTCATTTTTTCTTAAGGTACGGCCACACCGTATCGTCCTGCGTGCGCTTTCTAGGCGGCGATCGGATAGCGCAGTAGTATTTGTCCTGACTGGTTCACACCAAACGCGATCTATTGCGATCAAAAAACGATTGAAAATCGGATCGCTAACGCGCACGCAAACACAGGACGCCGCTACGACGACTTTTGTGCCGTCTTTTAAAAAAAAAATATATATATTTCACGTACTACATACTACTGGTGGCCTCTTTCTTAATAAGAAATATTTTCTAGAAAATCGTGTGATGATAGGATCAGAATAATTATTGAAATTAACCTATAGAAAAAAAACATACAGACGAATTGAGAACCTCCTCCTTTTTTGTGAAGTCGGTTAAAAATCAGCTGTAATAAAATTGCATTGTTTCCACGTTACTTTGGCCAAGACTTAGTTTGATCAAAAGCCTGAGGTTTTTGTAACGTTCAATTTACTCCCATAGCTATCAGTAATATTTGATATTATAAAACAAATAGGCCCATTCTAGGAAATATTACTCACATTTGTAGGACGGCTTTCTTTTTCTTTCTCGGCATAAGATTGAATCTACGTATTACGGTATGCGGCTGGATTACATTTTGTTTGATTGATACCGTCGTATTCATTTCATTTTTTGTGTATGAAACTCCGGCCTTTGTGTAGGTAAAATGTGGATAAATTTAATTACCTTAAGGCTTAAATATTCCAAATCGACAACTTTTTGATTTAACAGCAAACAAATAAATGTTATTTGTTTTGATCAGACAAACATATATGATGTAGTACAAAAAACATTCTTGATTATTTTATCGTTCAAAATACGATATTTATGACTTCACTAGATCATAAAAAAATATGAAAACAAAGAAATTCAAATCGTTTTTTGGGTATAACTTAGAGAACATTAAACTCTAACTCACAAAAAATATGCCAAAAATAGAAAAGAAGTTTAAAAGGAAAGTAAATGGATATTTTTTTTCAAAATAGTCCTTATTTTTTTAAGCACAATATTATATAACAAAACGACCAGCGCACCTCATTTCAGTAGCGCGCGCATTGATAATTTAAAACCAACTCCGACTGATCTATGTGTAATCTGTTCAGTCAGATCATTCCAATAAACTCAAGCACGACATCTGTGGTGCTAGGAGTAAAGTATTCTGCAGATTCCAGAATATGCCCCAGCATCAGGTCAATGCTACCATGTTACATATTATGTACCATACCTTGCATGCGTCATCAACTAGAAAAAAAGCTCAACGACTGAACAGATTTTAATGAATGAGACCTATCGAACAAAAAAAACTAAATCTATCTACTTTAGACATACGTCATCGTTACAATCACGCAAGCTTATGAATGTGTGACACCTAAAATCAACCCTCTTATATACTAGAAATAGTAAATTAATATATAATGAAACGCTCTGATTCATGAAGAACATTATCTTTCCCGAAATCTTTAGAGCTCATAAATTTTACGTCTTCATACGCCTATTTGGTTTGACATAAAACTCATTGGCCCCAACAATGCCCAACGTTTCACATTCATTAAATTTGGCCAACCTTGATGTATGTTCGTGGATCAGAGACCGTTAAACTCTTTCGTGTCTTTTATCGTATACGACAAACCAAAGCGCCCTCGTAAAAATGTTTAAGATAGTCTAGAGCAATCAATTCGCCAGCACTTAAATTTATGGGGTCGTTAAAACTCTTTTATGAGTAAGATTGTGGCGTATTCATATTCCTTATGTCAATGTTGGATGAATAAACATTATGACTGATGATATAAATAGGTTTAATTAAGTGTCTAGTAATCTTATAAATGAAAACAGTTCAGACTTAAGCAAGACGAGTGAATCGAGGTACAAAACTCATTTTTTCCTTTTAGGGCTCCGCTCCGCCAGATTCCACTGTCCGTCCTTCTGGGATGAATTATCAAATTAAAATAAAATTCTAAGAACATCCTATTGTTTCGTAAATGCAGTGAGGTTACATGGAACTATATGTTGGGTTATAGAATCTTCAGGCGTTCGATGATTTATCGCCGTGTTCAATATTCAATATCCTCTTACTCTAGAGATTTCATTTCGAAATTGCTACTGCACTGCTGTATACTAAATTATCTGAGGCGCTACAACCGCTTTGTGAGTTCATGTTTTTTTAGTATGAAGGGCAAATGTCCAATAAAATTAAAATGTATAAAATTATAAAGCTAAAGGCTAGTTTCACAGATTTTAAGTCACGCATTGTCTAATGTAGGATAACGTCGTACTAACGTCCTGCTATCTCATTATATAGAAAAATTGGTCTAAACGAGATTATTATTATTATTTTTATGTAATATGGAGCAACAAACAGGCAAGCAGCCCACCGGATGGTAAGTGGTCACGGCCGCCTATTGACATCTGCAAAATCAGAGGTATTGCCGGTGTGTCTAATAAGGGTAGGCTTATTAGAGAGCGCTCTCATTACTCTTAGTTTAAAGCTATGTTTATTTTGATTATTAATCGTCTATAAAGTTTGTCAAGTAATATTTTATTTAAAATCTTGCCACCGTTGCATTTTAAGACTTGCGCGCTCAAAGAAGATAGGAGTAAAATAACCTCACTAAAAGTGACTTTTCAGAGAGCATTCATTTTCCAATATACTTTTACTTTAGGTACCTACATACTTCATAATACGTATAAAGCTCCAACGGTATTAGAGTTATCAGTTCCTCGCAGTGGTCATTTGCAAGGATTCATAGAGTTCATAGTGTGAAATGAAGTGAATCTCGGACGGATTGGATGCTCGTGTCGACGTCCAGTTATGTGATGAGATACATATTTTTTGGTCTGGAGCTTACTTATTTTGCTCCGGTGTATATTATTTTTGACTCAATTCATACTAGAGTATTTTAGGGTTCCGTACCCAAAGGGTAAAACGGGACCCTATTACTAAGACTCCGCTGTCCGTCTGTCTGTCTGTCTGTCCGTCTGTCACCAGGCTGTATCTCATGAGCCGTGATAGTTAGACAGTTGACATTTTCACAGATGGTGTATTTCTATTGCCCCTAGAACAACAAATACTAGAAACAAAATAAAGTTAAAAATTAAAGGGGGTCCCCATACAAAAAACGTGTTTTTAAACGCCATCTAGCTAATTCGTTTCGGCAAAATGACATAGATGGCGCTAGTAAACGAGCCCCGTCTTTCTAGATCGCGACCAAACCAAATATTCTTGGTAATATCAATTAATCAAATATAGGAGGTTGAAACTCTGTTATGTTTCGTATTGTACGGAACCCTCCCTAAGTGTGCGATAAGAGACGCGATGCTGACTCGCACTTGGCCAGTTTTATTTGATAATATCTTATTGGCTAGAGTTTGATCACTATCTCACTTAGTAGTAAGCGATGTTGTGGTCGAAGATGGTGAACACGCTAGACTTAGAAAACTCTGACTCAGTGCTGTGCTGCCAGAGTAACTATTTAATTAAAACACTGGCATAATATCAAATTATAATTCCATCTAACAGTATATATTGGTTCCTATCCGTAATGCTGCTGCATTTTGCAATATTATTCTTTCACAAATACATTTTGCATTACGCTGTCATTTGTACCCCAATAGTTCTTTAAAGCATCCCTGAATTGAGTTGAACTCGTGTAGCATGTAATGTCAGTATTTTTAAGGGTTCTAAACGTTATTATTTAAACATTATTTTATTTATTTAACATTATTTAAACATTTTTATAAGTTATTTCTTTAGTTCTATTCCTGTAATCATAAAACATCTAAATTTGTCGCCCGTCGTAGACATAAAATGCAAAGAAAGACGTTTTCCTCGCACGTTCTGGTAGAATTCCTTTTATTCATATTTCTTGGACTATAAGTACTGAAAAGTTTTAGATGATAATAATATATTACAAATATCAATAGTTAAGCAACTTATAACGACAGTTTTATATGTTACGACATGACGACATATTATATGATCATCATTCATCATTATAAATGCGATATTGTATGTTTGTTTGTTTAATACCTCTTCACGAAGCGGTTTCAAGTGATTCAAACTATTTTTTTAAAATTTGGTTAAAATCTTGCACATGGATATCTAATAGGGTAGATAAGACATAGGATACTTCTTAACGCGGGAAATGCGGCACATATCTGGTACGGAAAAGACCAATTTTAATCTACTAATAACAACTAATTACATTACAAAAACTCACGTTCATTTTAAACTTATAGATTTAAGACGGGAATTTAACGTGACTTGCGCGATGTCCGCCCGCGCTGCACGAGCAGCGGCCCGCAGTGCGAGGCTGAACGCGTCGGCGAGCGTCCCGCACTCAAGATCCTGAAGAAGACCTCCGGATGAGGCTGAAACATATGTCGATCGCTATATCGACATCGCGTAAGTCATGTTAAATTCCCGTCTTAAATCTATAAAACTAATTACATGTTTATACCTGGCACCCATCTGGCACTACAATATATTTATTTTTTATTTTATGATACTAACTAAAGCAACAGGGAAAGCATAACGCCCGCCTGATGGTAAGTAATAATGTACCTATCACAGATACAAGAGCATTGAAAATTTCGGTTAAACAGAATTTTGCACGTTATTGCTATTTTGTAAGAATAAAAGTTTAAAACACAAGATCAATTTCTTATGAATTATAGTTTTTGCCCATAACGGCATAAGATAGATGCGTAACTCGCTTTAAGCACGCGATTCCACTTGCAGGAAAACTTCCGCAAGAAATGTCCCACAGTTTGTCCGATAGCAGCTTGCAAGTGTACACTCTGTAGCAAGTGCTGCTTGCTACAGAAGATCAATTGCTTATTCATTATATATTTTGTCTAGGTAGATGCGTATTACTGGTCGCGTTTCCACCTGCAAAAAAACTTACGCGAGAAATGTCGGACAGTTTGTCCGATAGCAGCTTGCAAGTGTACACTCTGTAGCAATTGCTGCTGGCTGTACAGAGTGTACTCTTTCAAGCTGTTTTACATTACATTCTTGCAGATGGAAACACGGACTAAGAATTTAAGTCGTATTTTTAGTCGAGTAAACTTGTTTTTAAATACTGTATAATCTCCATTAAAACAAAACAGCTCTACGCTTATCTTGTAAAAAGTTCAAAAGAAATATCTCCATTAAAAATATATTTTCCGAGACTATTAAACTGGCTTTGTTTATAAATTATGATCGAAATGGTTTTATGTACAACAAAACAACAGACTACAAATTATAAATACATTTCATTGTGATCAAAAAGAGTCTTAGAAATATGACGTCAAGCTTAAAATGTAATGTTGATTTTTAACGACTGCTTGCAATAAATATTCTATCCTGTTGTGTTTGTATGCTACTTTGCAGAATGTATTATTTAAAAAGGTAAGGCCACCGCGGCGTCCTGCGTGCGCGATCTAAGGGTTCCCGCACACGGGCCACGGGCCACAACCACAAAACGCCGCCACCGGCATATTTCCTATAGTTTTCATACATTTTATATGGACTCGCCGCACACAGTTGACGCCGGTGGCCGCCACACGCTACATGATAAAATGTATGAAAACTATAGGAAATATGCCGGTGGCGGCGTTTTGTGGTTGTGGCCCGTGGCCCGTGTGCGGCCAGCCTAAGCGGCGATCAGATAGCGCAGTAGTATATGTACTGACTCATTTACATCAAAAGCGATCTGCGGCGATCAGAAAACGATTGAAAATCAGATCTCGAACGCACACGCGAACGCAGTACGCCGCGTGTAGTCGTACCTCTACAGTAGGTGACATACAACCACGGCTATCCTCTGAGCACAACTATGAATATGTATGAAATACAATAAAATACCTATTAAAAGTAAGAAGTTTATTTAATACACGATACATATAGAATAGTTTGTATATAGCAATCTCAGTAAAGAATATTTTCTTGTTTTATACTTCATAAAACGCGATTTTTTATTAGTCGGGTTTTTAGTTTTTGAACTTATTTATTATTTAAAGTATTTTGGGGGTCTTGCATAAATGTAAACATATAATTATGTACATATTTACATACATACATACCTATCAACAAACACATAACCCTTTCTTTTGGTTTTTTGCGACGTCAAGTCGGCTAAAAAAATTAGTTTTCTCGACTTTGACGGGATATATCTTACAAATGCTACGCTTAACAAAAAAATAATTTATGAAACCTTCACATTAAAATTCCTATTCAACGATAGAACACACAACTAGATGTGGTAAACAAAGAGTTTATTCTTGACTTCTTGGCCCTAGAGGACGCCGCATTCAATGTAACGTCACATAGCCAAACCAGAACCAACCAAAAGACAATATATGTCAAATAATGATTTAAGTAGTTTAGAAGTTATGAGGGAACAGACAAACATACATACATACTTACATAGGTACATATATACATACATGCATACATAAATACATACATACTTACATATATACATTATATACATACAAACATACCCACACACCGGTCAAAACCATAACAACATATAGCAAAGCAAAAGGAAGTTGCTTTGCTATATAAATTACCCAGTTCAGACTATAGCTTAGACAGTCTGTACAAATGTTTATTATTAGCCAAGAGTATGCTACTACTACGTAGAACTATCAAATATCTACTTATACTACTATAAATAGAATGACTACTCAAATAACATTAGAGTATTGTACAGTCCACAAACAAGCGGGTTAGTTTTACCGAGTTGTTTAATTACTTTGAAATAACTCTGCACTGGGCTGGGGGTTAGGTAGCGGTCCGATTGTAAGTTTTCATAATACATATATTAAATTATTACCTTCAAAACGGCCAGGTATACGTATTACATAACAAGTACATATACATATGATAATACGTGATGTTAAATGTTGAAACTGTAGGGGATTTATTAGTTAAGCCTTAAAGAGTAAATTTCGCTAAATGGGCGTAGGCAGATGGTTTTGCTGTATAGATGACTGGACTGACATACATGACAATGTGACGCAGTAAAGTGCCCAGTATTGCAGTGAGAGAAAAAGTCGTGGAATCAAATCCCCGCCAAGCACCATTAGATTTTTCTATCGAATATTTTAATTGCGCATTTCACAGTGGCTTTCTGGTGAAGAAAAAGCTTTGTTAAGAAACCCCCAAATACTCCATTGTGGTAGGCCAACGTCTAGTGCCCGCCTGGTCAGATACCACCCTCAAGTGGGAAAATATGTCGCCAAACATCTTATTTTTTCTGGCAGCTATCCTAGAGAGCTTGTTCTCATTCTAGGCCAAGCGTGCTACCATCGTCCACCGCATCATCACTTACAAACAGGTAAGATAGTGGTCAAACGTTAGCCTATGCGGTAAAAAAACTAACAATTTCATAATTAAGTCAGCGCATCGCAAGACGTAGTTTACAAGAACGATTTTCAAAAGCTCAATCAGGGTACAATACTATTTTTTTTTCTATTAAAATGCGAATTAGTGAACTACGTCGATACATTAGGTTGCCTTGGCATTAAGCGAATGGCATAATTTAAGATCGTTTAAAAAACTAATAGAACCGACTTCAATCAAGCGTCGCGCTAGTCAAAGTAGCCTGCCGTAAGTAGCATGCCATCGAAGTAAATAAATACATCGAAATACAAATGTTGATATATTAAAAACAGCTCAACCAATTTTGTTAAAGTTTAAATGGGTCCACCAGTAAAGGCTAACCTTTGAAACAAAAAAAAAATCCATATCGGTTCCGGCATCTTTGAGTAATCGGTGAACATACGAGTACATAATAAAAAATAAGTTCAAAAACTAAAACCCGACTACTGAAAAATCACTGTCTAAAAAGTATGAAACAAGAAAATATTGTCATCTGAGATCGCTATGTACAAACTATTTAATATGTATCATGTATTATATAAACAACTTACTTGTAATAAATATTTTATTATATTTCATATATATTCATAATAGTGTTCAGTGGATACCCGTGGTCGTTTGCATTTCCTCTTGCAGATCCTTTGCAGAGTGTATTGTTTTGTTACGCTAGGTGACATACGACCACGGCTATCCTCTGAGCACCACTAAGAATATTTATGAAATACAATAAAATATTCATTACAAGTTAGTTGTTTGTATAATACACGATACATATTTAATAGTTTGTACATAGCGATCTCAGATGAGAATATTTTCTTGTTTCATACTTTTTAGAGAGTGATTTTTCAGTAGTGGGGTTTTAGTTTTTGAACTTATTTTTTATTTAAAGCATTTTGGGGTATTTGCATAGATGTATAACGTCATACACGTCATACACGTCAACATTTTTACATACATACACAGCAATCAACAAACACGTAACCCTCCCAACAACTTCTCCGTCGACGTTACTTCTTCTTGATTTCGGCAGAATATATCTCGCCAACGCTACGCCCCACAAAAATATGATGTACTAAATCCTATCTTCATTTTAAAATCCCTATTCAACAATACCACACACTATGAGGTAGGGTGATTTTTTTTTAGTTCTGGACTTCGTCCCCTTTAGGGGGCGCCACATTCAATTTGTTGTGACTTCACATAGCCTATAATGCCTATAATCAGCAGACAAATAAGACGCGTCCAACGACACCTAATTTGTTAAATTATGATAAGTAGTTTAGAAGTTATGAGGGAACAGATGAACATACATACCCACATACCGATCAAAAACATAACCGTATATCATGGCTTCGCCATAGTCGAGTAAAAAAAAGATTCCGACGAATTGAGAACCTCCTCCTTTTTTGTGAAATCGGTTAATAATATAAACACATCTCAGATAAAAATAATGGATTGAGACACATTTCTACTATTAAAGCTGTTCAAAGACTTTACTTACAAAACTTTAAGCTACGTTAATAGTTAAACAAGCTCTATAATATAGCATAGTTTCACGTCAGCTGCGCCTAAGTATTTCAACAGCTTTCGTTTATGAGAGTAAAAGTTGAAGTCTTTCAGATGCTAAATTTTGTAATTGTAAGCAACTTTGTGTCCTACAATAACGATAGTCATGCAACTGTTTTTGGATACATTTTTGGTTAAAGATAAACTTCAAGTCGAGATTCATTAGAGAATGATATATTGATTGACCTTGACCCTTGACCGTATTGTAACTTTGCATCAGGAAATGATTAAAGAATTCTTTAGATTTAAAAAAAATCTCCAATTAAATAGAATCATTTAAAACTGATTGATTACGTATCTTGGTAGGAGCATTGTATCGATGATCCGCCTGAGTTGCTTCAAAAAAGTAACTTACCACCAGCATGGAGAAAATCTGCCTCAATATCCACTCCAGACACTAGCATATTTTAGGGTCTCTAATGTACTGTATTTATTTATAAGATCTTTTATAAACATTTAGAGAACGCAATAAACGAATGAATTATGAATTATTTAGCTAAGCTAACCGCTCCAGGGTTAACAAGACTACTATTAATGTAAAACCCACATTGCCAGTAAAAGTAGTAAGCTTTATAATTAAAAAAAAACAACGAATGTGCCCAAAAGCAACCCATTTTGCCAGAGACGTCGCTTGAAAGCATTTGGCATGACCTGCGATTAGTACAACCAAAGACGATGCACACACGGTTCAAAGACAAACGTACGGTTTAACGTGCCATCCAAACCACAATAGATCATAGAGCTTTACTACAGACATTGGCTACAAGAACCCAGTGCGAGTAAAGCTGCTTGCTCTACGAGCACTGCTTTTTAATTACTCTAAAACATACCATTTCAATTAACACACAAAATATACTCGTGTTCATATATTGAACTACTGAATCCCAATTTCAATAGCCGTAATGCCGACTCGATTGATCTGAATCCCGGACTCAATGTTCATTCGCTAAATTTAAATTGGATAGAAAGGTAGTAAGTACTACGAGTATTAAGTATTCTGGGTAGAAAGTTCGTTTTGAACTCCTCATCGTATGTTAGTAAAATAAGAATCGTCATCTTTTTTTTTTGAGCAGAAAAAAGCAAAAAAGAAGAAACAAAAATATTATATTACTAGCTGCGCTCCGCGGCTTCGCCCGCGTCGAAATATGCTATAGCCTAATCGATAATACTGGCTATATTTGTGCAAAATTTCAGATAAATCGGTCAAGCCGTTTGACCGTGAAGAAGTCCCAAACAAACAAATATACAAACTGACTTTCGCATTTATAATATTGGTCTTGATGATATATTGATTACATTAAGAATATTGTTAAACGAAATCCAAAATTTCATCGTACCGACGGGACTTGAACCCGCAACCTCCGGAATAACATGTTCCGGTGCTTTGCCAATAAAGCCACGGTGCGAAGTATCGTTACGACGAAATTAGTGGATTGCATTTGTTAACCCAATTATGCATTTATACAATCATGCATTATAAAAATATAAAGTGTAGTGTAAGTAGTGTGAAACACTTCAAAGAAACATAATATTAAGAATATTGCTTGTTTGAAAGTTTAAAAACAGTTGTGCAATGCGCTAGACTCTTCACTGTTTCCGAGTTTGTCGTAGGCGCGAGCTAAGATAGCTGAGACTGTTAAGCGCGTCACACACGGTGAAGATGCTATAATATTTGATCTTAAGATGCCCTAATATAAAATATTATAGTATCTTAGATTATCACACACGGCTAAAATACGATAATATTAAAAAACCTTTTCATTTCCTTACGAGTCTGCGTTGGTGCCACACGTATTCCTTGTTAGAGTTCTATATACAGGTTGATTGACTATGAGTGATACTGCCTTACTTCTTGATTTAGACAGAGAAGGCAACACCCCCCTCTCCTTTCCCTTCCCGGAGCACCCCGCGCTGCGTCCGCACATAGCCCGACACAAAAACACCATGTATTTATATTAAGATGTATATATATCCATATTTGCGTATTCGCTCGGTATTTTAAGATACTGAAGATAAAATATAAGTTAACTTCGTCGTGTGTGATGGTTCATAGGATTTCTATGGTGAGCGATATTCTAAAATATGCTCTAAGATAATATATATTTTATATTATCTTCACCGTGTGTGACGCGCTTTACGTGTGGAAAATAATTAACAAAAGGTTTTATTATTACTTCTCCATTATACCTTATTGATTTTCTTTTATTTTGTATCTAATAGGCTAGCGTTTGACCATATCTCGCCTGGTTGTAAGCGATGGTGTGGTCAAGAATGGTGAACACGCTTAGCCTAGAATGGCCTCAATCTCAAGTGCTGTGCAACCTTAAGCACATAAGGTTGTGTGCCGAAACACCGTATAGTTTTTGCGGCAGATTTTTTCTTCTAGCGGTGGTAAGCTACTTGTTTGTAATAGTGTGTGTGTACTTTCTGTGAAACAACACCTGTGGAAGAGGACGCATGAATGCATATCGAAAATTTTATTGGTGTATGGCCAGGATTTGAATGAAGGAATGAAAGAATGAATGATTTTTAGGTAATCAAATCTTACGCTATTTACATTTAAACTTTAATATGTGAGGATCTTATTAAATTATTTGAGTGAAGCCCTGAAATTCCACACTAGAATACCCTGTGTCGTGGAATTTAGTCTCGTCCTGTTATTTTGAGGTAGGAATGTGCTTTACCTGACATTGACTTTAGGGGAGGGTAGGGGGGAGGGGGGCGAACTCCCCCCGTGGAGGAAAGGTTGCGGAACCCCCTCCTTTAAGAGATATGAATATTTTAAACGGTTTAAAGTAATTCGATTTTAGTAGGGGAAAGGGTGGAAAAGGGGGGAGGGGAGGACCCCCCCTTGAAGGAAAAGTTCCGGAACACCCCCTTTGAAGAGTTATGAATATTTTAAAATTTTTAGATTAAGTACTAAAAAATGTATCAATAATTAGTTTAAGGCTGGAGAGGGGGAGGGGGGGTTGGAGGTGGACCACTCTCCTATGCACGGAGAATATTTTAAGAGAAAAAATAAAGAAAATTTATAAAACAATTAATGGACTTCTTATTACCTATTCATTAGAAGGACTAGCCTATTGAAATATAAAAATGATGATGTCTGTACAAGTGTAACAGCAAGTATGCTCGATACAGTTAATTCATATTAAAAAGAAATTAAAACCAGGGTAATAATAACAATGTATATACTTACATGGTAGTTTTACCATTAGTATTTGACCCGGCAACCTTCGGGTTTAAAGTGATAGTATCTATCCTTTACGCCAACGGGCCAATTTATGACAATTATAACTATCATCAGTAATTTAAGACAATTTAATATCTAATGTATGCAGTATCATTGGTACCAGCAAAGCGTCTTGAATTTTGATGCTTCGCGTCTCAAAGGGAGACATGGAGTTGAAGTTTGTTAATCTGTCTGTCAAGACGTTGATGCTAGTAATTTAGAAGTTGGACGACAGCTGTGGGAGCCCTGACACGTGTTTCATCACAACTGTCGTGTTTGCTAAGCTGAGATATTGGATGTCAAGTTGTATTTAGCTAATGCGAGTTAGGTGCCAATGTTAAACTTTGGTTTCATATTGATTTGCTACAGCGGTGCGTGTTGAGTTGCGAGTTGCGATTTACGGAAAAGGAAAGGTTATATTTTTAACAATCTATGTACGTTTATTTTATCGTAGTGCTCAAGTTACTCATGATTTTGATAAATGAAGTCGGTGCCTCCTGTGTGAAATGATATAACTGCAAAATCACAACTTTTCAGGAGAGCAAAACAAAGTTTGAAAAATAATATTTGATTTTTGTAAATGTATATTTTCATGTTTTACATGTTTTTTTGTGATATATTGTAAGCATTATCAGAAAAACTATAAAAATCGACGAGACATACCAAATGTAATATTTGACTAAAGTTTCTTTACGTGTTTAATGATCAAAGTATAATTGCATCATATAACACAAAAAATACCTTTTGGTGAAAATTGATATTTGGCGAATTGTTTATATGAATAACTTCATAACTCTTATGCCTACACTAACGTAAAGCAAAAAGACTTAAAATAAATGATAGATTAATATGGTAATGATAGATAATTATTATATTACCTAGCATGCTCTAAACCAATATTTTTTTCAGATGAATTATTAAAGTCAAAGTTATAATTGTTACAAATGTTTAAATTTTTGTCTTATATGATATATCTGAAGTTGTATCAATCGTAATGTTAAAAAAGAAATGTGCAGATAGAGTTGTATGCGGCAGTATCTTTCTGAATATCAGATTTCCATAAAAAGCTCCGATAGAACTCATGGGCACTTACATGTATAAAGAAAAGAAACAGGCATAAATCTTTTTTTTTCTTTTCTACAAAAATCAGCATTACATTCAAGTACTTTTACTGAGTTTACAAAAACCAAATCATAATTTGTCCCACGTTTTCCATATGGACATACACACATACATATATACAATCACGCCTTTTTCTCCTTGGAGCAGGCAGATACTGCTTTTTTCCACATGCTACGATCCTGACATACCTCCTTCGCTTCTTCCACTTTCATGAGCGCCTTCATACCATGCTCGCCGATTATAGGTACTTTTGACTTGGCCTTTCTTTAAAACTTCTCCGATGTGGTCGTAATACGTTTGCCTAGGTTAGCCTCTACCGACTGGCCCATTCACACTTGTCTCATAAATCTGTTTCGTCAATATTTCTTCATCCATCCTCTCTAGATATTCAAACCATCTAAGCATCCCTTTTTCTATCTTTGTCACTAGTTTTTCTACTACACCACAATATTCCCTTATCACGCTGTTCTCCACCTTATCTATCAGAGTCACTCCAATCATACTTCTCAAACTTCCCATTTCTACAGCATTAATTTTAATTTCATGTTTCTTCTGCCATACCCAGCATTCACTACCATACATGAGTGTGGGAATGGACATCATACATAATAAATCGGCACCACCACCTTCTTTGTAAAAGAAACGAGGAAAGTCTTTTGTTTATTTCAAAGGGGAGCAAAAGTCTTCGTTAAACAGCTAGGTCAAAGCCACCTGACAAAGTTGACCACATCCGGCAGGAATATTGTTGTCTCTAAGCCGAAAATTCTTAGGGAAGTTCAAGACTTCTACGGCCAATTGTACACTTCTTTAGCGTCACGTCCTCAATCCCATTCTGAGGATCCCAGAGCCACTATTAGCCGCTATTATGCCGAAAATCTGCCAGAGGTCAGCCGAGACGAAATCGTGATGGCTCTTAGACAGCAAAAAAACGGAAAAGCCTCGGTTGAGGTTGAAATTACAACAGAGCTCTTAAAAACTGCTACGATAGTCTGCTAGATAGAAAATCCTACGATAGTTCAACTTCAGCGTTTATTGAAATCAAGCAAGAGTGTGGTCGCAATGTTCTTTTTAAAAAGGAGGCAAACTCTTTTGAAGAAATATTGATCGATTTCTCTTCTGTGACATATCTATTACCTGTTTTCAAGAGTCATTACGAATCGTCTCGCGCGTAGGCTCGACGAATTTCAGCCCTCTCATCAGGCTGGTTTCGTGGCACCATAAACCACATTCAATTCAAATAGTCAGCAGTTTATACAGACGACCAAAATGTCTAATCAGCCCCTGTGTCTAGCGTTAGTGGACTGTAAAAAGACTTTAACTCCATTGAAACCTGGTCTGTTCTAAAATCTATACAACGGTGCCAAGTTGATTGGTGATATATCCAAGTGTTGAGACGTCTATATGACGCCGCAACTATATCCGTCCAAGTACAAAATCAAACTGAACCTATCCCCCTTAATCGAAAAGTTAGACAAGGGGACGTTATCTCCCCCAAATTGTTTACAAATGCTCTTGAGAATATGCTCAAGACGCTGAATCGGAAAGGACTGGGCGTCAATATTAACGGCGAATACCTCTCACACCAAATATATCATAGATATCGTCAATAGTGCTGAGTACCCTGGCTGATTCTTCTACATGCATTGGTCTCCGGATGAACTTGGATAAAACCAAGATCATGTTCAACATGTACCACTGCAACCAATTTCTTATAACGGATCATTCGGTAAATTTCGTCGAGTCTTCGCATTGCCGATCCCATAATTCCTTAAGACGAAAGTCTTTAATAACGAGTGCGACCTACCTGTAATGACATACGGAATGCATACAGATACAGTAGCATCACTAAAACTTGCTTATATAACCTTCTCAAGTCCGATGTTTATGTGTAAACCTGACAATCTAACAATAAATTAATAAAAAAATAAGAACGGTATATCTTAAAACATTTTTCATTAAATAACAATATAATAAAATAATAAAGTCTAAAGTTATTGTGACAAATTGTATAACTAAGCAGCTGCATACGTAACGGTGCCGGTCTATGACCAAATAGAGCAAGTCCTCTTCTTCTCGAACCCGTAGCAATACTGAGCAAAGATAATACAAACACTGAGCGCCACTCAAGCGCACCCTGCCAGTTTACGTGGTTTATCTCGAGTTGTACCTAACATCTATGCAAACAGTGATAGTGTTATTTGGGTTAACTCTAGTGATATCAAAATACTACTAAAATACTAGTTATAAAAAAATGAATTGCTATTAGATATAAGTTCTGTTGCATCTTTTATCGCAAAAAAAATATTGAATAATAGGTTTTTTCTTGTGATATAAATCTTGATAAATTATTAGGCACAAAAATTTCACGTAAAATGCAAAATATGCTCGAGTTGTATCAAACGATCTCCTAAACTACAAGAGATATCGGAACGTGAGTTAGACCAAAAAAATCGTAATTTGTTTTTACGTATAGAACTGCTAAAAACGCACTTTTGACATAACTCGAGTTATATCGTTATGCACAAGAGGCACAGAAGTGTAAATTAATGAATTATTTGGGTTCAAAAGTCATAAGATTCCTTTTCCCCGTTATTAGGTGTTTATTATCAGCAGTGTCGGTTTTTGTTTATAACATCATATTACGGTGCTGATGGTACAGAAGTAAGAATAAACGGTAAGATAGTATCTTAATTAAACAAAAAATAAACTTCACGCCGCGTAAGTCAGTTTCAGTCTAGTCAGTTTTCAACTTTATTTTATATACCTACATATCTAATAAAACAAAAATATTTCAAAAAAGCCCTATAAATAATATAAGTAAACATAATTTTAATGATCACCTATATCTTACTTAACACATAGAACCGGTCTTGCCTACCGCTGAGCACAATATGCGCCATATGCGGCGCCCGGCAACGAGTACCTATGAGTAGCTGCTTACTTTAATATTTGTAGGGTAGGTTTTATTAAAACCTACAAAAAAAAACCTATATTATTTAAATACTTGGAATATAGAAGCCATTATTATTTGGTTTTATGTCTAACCTTTATGTTAGTTTTATATCATATCATAATGTCGTATAATTACACAAAACTATGGAAAAATTTTGTTAAATCGGTAACTGTGATTAGCGAATGTGAGTGCTAGCAAAAACCAAGCGTTTATTAGTACCCATCAAAATTGTTGTATACCGTTCTTCGAGCATTTACCAATGGAGATGTTAACGCAAGGCGTACCCCTCTGCTGGCCATATAGCAATTTTTGGCGATATAAGCGTGCGTAACTACGCTGTATTTTTAATACTGTGTGCGTGTTTCAAGCTAGTGTGTTGGGATCGTTAAAATGAGT
Organism: Cabera pusaria; assembly: GCA_954871355.1. Taxonomy (NCBI): domain Eukaryota; kingdom Metazoa; phylum Arthropoda; class Insecta; order Lepidoptera; family Geometridae; genus Cabera; species Cabera pusaria. Next base: position 26,416,628 of record OX940887.1, read on the forward strand.
GATTTGTGTGTGTGCAATGCGTGTTTACCTCGTCCCCCGTAAGTATCGGCAGAAAAAAATGTTTGCGGATTACAACGTTAACATCTCCATTGGTAAATGCTCGAAGATACCGTTATACATATTTATAGAAAATAAAGAAGAAAAAAAACGTTTTTTATCGTTATATCTTTGGAGATACTCATCAGATCTTGATAAAATTTACCAAAAGACCACCCCCACTCAAAAAATATTAAACACAATTCGTTGTCGGTGTTGTGACTGAAAATGAACCGATTTTTAGGGTTCGGTACCTCAAAAGGTAATAAAGGAACCCTTATAAGATCACTTTCTTGTCCGTCTGTGTGTCTGTCTGTCCGTCTGTCTGTCTGTCTGTCCGTGTGTCACCACCAATTTTCTTAAAAACGTGTGGACCTAGCAAGATGAAATTTATACCAGATACTGAAGTCAATAGTCCCTATTAGGTGTAAAAAATCAAGGTCCTGGGCCAGCACGATAAAAAGATATGGGCATATTTAGATTTTCGCAAAAACTTGTAAGTACCAAAATGTACCTAAATTTTCATTTTTTTTTTATTTCTCGGAATTTTTCCTTTGCTTTTGTTGTAAGACCTTGCTTGTGACCAAAATTGACAATTCTAGGTCGACCGGAAGTACCCTATAGGTTTTGGGTCGAAAACCTATAGAGTACTCCCCGTTGACCTAGAATCATAAAATTTGGCAAGAAGCAAGGTCTTATAGCACAAATAAAGGAAAAATTCCAAAAAAAAAAACAAAAATGTTGAAAATTAAAGGGTGTACCCACATATACCCATACATACATAGTTTCAGCCAATTAAGATAGGCCTCTGAGTTATATGAGCGCTCATACAATTTAGAGGTCTAGCTTAATTGCGTGGGCGAGTCCAACTCGACTTTGCCGGTTTTATTAATTTTGACAATCGATTTATCGTATTTTCAGTGAAGTTTGTTGTATTTGCATAATATGAGCTAGCATTTCACTGCCATAGGCTCACAGATATCCTGTTGACAAATGACGATGCGGTCAGAGATCAGACGGTTTTACGCTAAGCCTAGAACGGAACTGGCTTTTAATGAGCTGTCGGAATACATCAGATGTTTGGCGACAGATTTTCTGCTTGAGGGTGATAACTAGCTAAAGAGGACCCTACCACTATGCTGGGGCACAGAATAAAGAATAGTTGGCTGGGGTCGTTACTAGATTGACTCCTAAAGAGATTTAATATTATGAACCTATGACGTTACAATAAGTACTAATTTACTTACAAATAACTAGAGTATCTCTGCAATATTTTAATAATGCCCATATTAAGAAAACATAAATTTTCTTTATGACCACTAAAAGTTAAATCGAACGTTACCGACATAGATTGCAACTTTAATCCACTAAGACATTGTAAACTTGAGACTTTAATTATTTCGACTAAATTATTTGTTGGAATTTAGATGAACTCGTTAACTGTTTGTCCTCACTCCGTTTTACTAAAGATACTGGTGAAATTGTTTGAGTATCGAGTTTGGAGGAAGTGATCTAGTTATTTCTCAAATTAAGGAACTGTTTGGTTTTGATCTTATGTATTTAAATCCCGACACGAAAAGAGGGGTGTTATAAGTTTGGCGTGTGTATCTGTGTAGCTGCGATGTGTGTGTCTGTCTGTGGCATCTTAGTTCTCAATCAAACGGATAAACCAATTTTGATTTATTTTTTTTATTTTTTATTATATGGGTGACTTAAATCGAGTGTATTCTTAGCTTTTTGTTAAAGAAAATCTGTTCAGCTGTTGGAAGATTATGAGGGTAAGCAGTACTAACAACAGAGATATTGAGGTTAGGCTCATTGAACCATCTCAATGAACAAAATATACATTGATCAGTCGGGGGAGGCATTAAAAAAATATAAATTTTAGTATTATGATTTAAGTTCGCTTTACACATTTCTATGCATAAAATAAAATAAAACTGGCCAAGTGCGAGTCAGCATCGCGTCTCTTATCGCACACTTAGGGAGGGTTCCGTACAATACGAAACATAACAGAGTTTCAACCTCATATATTTGATTAATTGATATCACCAAGAACATTTGGTTTGGTCGCGATCTAGAAAGACGGGGCTCGTTTACTAGCGCCATCTATGTCATTTTGCCGAAACTAATTAGATAGATGGCGTTTAAAAACACGTTTTTTGTATGGGGACCCCCTTTAATTTTTAACTTTATTTTGTTTTTAGTATTTGTTGTTCTTACGGCAACAGAAATACACCACCTGTGAAAATTTCAACTGTCTAACTATCACGGTTAATGAGCTATAGCCTGGTGACAGACGGAACAGACAGACAGACAGACAGACGGACAGCGGAGTCTTAGTAATAGGGTCCCGTTTTACCCTTTGGGTACGGAACCCTAAAAAGATACAGACAGACACACATACATATGTTAAACTTATAATACCCCGTTTTTATGCGTTGGGGGTTATAAACTGATAAAATCATCCCACTCGAAGTAAACAATAGTGTAGTCCATCACGGTAATTATTTGATCGCGGTGGTACATCTAGGACATGATAAATGGCAGTGCATCAATCATCCAAGCTTGTGTTTTGGGTTGACGGATCATGCAATATGCATTGTTGTGGTAAAGAATGGCCGAGTACAATATTTATCATTTTAATCAACTTATGAATGGCTAAAAGTTCAATGTTTTATTTTAGGTTTCTGCCCCCTAGACAAAATTCAATTTTTGTTTCCATTTACGCTAACTCAAGTTCAAAATGTATGGGAATGACATTTATTTTTCCGCAACAAAGTTGTCATTCCCATACATTTTGAAGTTGCATTAGCGTGAATGAAAACAGAATTTAGATTTTGTCCAGGGGGAAGGTTGTACTTAAAATGTTATACGATGTTTTGTGATTCTCGTAGCGTGGATAATTTAGCGTGGACATCCATTTTGTGTTAGTTCATTTTGCACAAAGGTAGCCAAATATGTCAGAATCATACCAAGAATACTTCTGACGCGAGAAAAACCCCAGGGCGCAGCTACTGCATTAAATATAGGTCAGGGGTTTCACATAAAATACTGACTTAATACTGCTTACTCGCTGACAGTTTTTCCTGCGCAGACTTTTGATTATTGACGATTTGTAGACATGAACTCACGCTCTATCGGTTATAAATTTAAAAAAAAACCTACGGTGAAGGCGGTGAAGATCTGAAGGCCCAGTAGCGTAGTGGCAAAATGGTCGGCTTTAAAGCCAGAGGTAGTTAGTGGGTTTAATCTCCGCCACGCACCATGGATATTTCTATCGAAAAAGTATGTGTGTAATTCGCAGTGGCCTCTGGGGAAGGAAAATATTGTTTAAAAAACCCCCACCTCCCGGCATGGTGGTATGACATTTTGTAGTATCCGTTTGACCAGATGGCCTACAAGTTGAAAAATTTGTCACCATAACGTCTTATGTTTTCCGGAAGCTTTCCTTGAGAACCGGTTCCCATTCTAGGCCGTCACTTATCAACAGGTGAGACAGTGGTCAAACGCTAGCTTTTATGCGATGCATCGCTTAGAAATTAGCGAAATGTCTCCCTCCTCTCCCTTCCTCCCTCCTACTCCCTCCCTCTCCCTCCCTCTACCTTCCTAAGGTCCCTGTACGACAAGTGTCCCCGGAACATATATCGTTGCGGTATTTTGCATCTTGGGAGCTGTGATGCTTACCATAAAATATATATAAAATGTTGGTATATAAGACCAAACTACTATCAAACGATTAAACATATTTTTCAATCAGTCACGGATGCCAGATATATCTAGAATACACACCGAAAAATAAAACATTAGTCACACAAAACTGAGTGAGTACAACCTCTTTTTCTAAAAATGTTTAAAAACAGCATCATCCTTACACCATGATAATAGAAACTAAGAAGTACGAGCCGCAGTAAGTCAATATTCTGTAACCTAATATTAGTTCCAATAATCCTCGGCCGTCTATAATGCAGCCGTGGAGCACTTTGTAAACATAAACATGGCAGGAGAGTTTCGGAGCTATGGTTTCAAGGGTTGATAAATAAAGACTTTTTCGCCCGCAGAGGTCGTTTTCTCTTTTACATTCTGTGTTTTTGGGATGTGGATGTAATGAAGACGACTTTTATTGGTGAATCATTATTGTTTTTTTACAGCATGTATATAATTAATTTTAACTTTATATAATTTATAAAGAATAAATATAATTAAGATTAATAATATCGTTTAAAAACTAAAAAAGAACCGACTTCAATGTTAATTTTCAGTAGCAATTTTGAGATGTTTATCTCAATATCTCTGGAGATACTTATCGGACCTCAATAAAATTACTAGGGTACCACACTTGGGATATCTCCTTTCTAACAAAAAAAGAATAATCAAAATCGGTGCATAAACGACGAAGTTATCCCGGAACAAACATAAAAAAATAAAAATATATATACGGTCGAATTGAGAAACCTCCTCCTTTTTTTGAAGTCGGTTAAAAACTAAAACAACCGACTTTCATGCCGCGCGATTCAGTTTCAGTAGCAAGTTTGAGACGTTTATCGTCATATCTCTATAGTTACAAATTACAATTAGACCACCTTGGAAATATACCCTTTCAATTAAAAGATAAATCATTCGAATCGGTTTACAATTGAAAGAGTAATCGTGTAACATACATACAAAAAATACACAGCTGAATTGAGAATCGCCTCTTTTTTGAAAGTCGGTTGATACAATATAAATTTAAAATTAACACTAAAGTGTAAATGTATGGAAATAGTGAGAATAACAGTTATAACAGTACTGTAGTATTTATCACTATCTCACCTGTTGGTAACTGATGATGCGGTAGAGGAAGGTAGCACGGAAGGCCTAGAATGGGAACTGTCTTTCAAGGACTGATGTTAGAAAACATAATATGTTTAGCGACAGATTTTCTAATTTCAGAGGGGCAGCTAACCAAGCGGACACTAAACAATATCCTTTTTACCATTACAGGGTTTGGGATTCCGGGGTTTTTTAACGAAGTTTGGCCTTCACCGGAGGGCCACTGTGAAATGCGCACATATTGTTCAATAGAATAAGATCTTTTTTATTATAAAAACTCACGTTCATTTTAAACTTATAGATTTAAAAACGGGAATTTAACGTGACTTACGCGATGTCGATATAGCGATCGACATATGTTTCGGCCTCATCCGGAGGCCTTCTTCAGGATCTTGAGTGCGGGGCGCTCGCCGACGCCTCGCACCTCGCAGTGCGAGATGTCGATCGCTATATCAACATCACGTAAGTCACGTTAAATTCCCGTTTTTAAATCTAGAATAAGATCGTTTAAAAAACTAAAAACAACCGACTTCAATGCCGCGCTATTAATTTTCAGTACCAATTTTGAGATGTTTATCTCTATATCTCTGGAGATAATCATCAGACCTCAATAAAATTACCATGGTACCACACTTGGGATATCTCCTTTCTAACAACAAAAGAATAACCCAAATCGGTTCATAAACGACGAAGTTATCCGCGAACAAACTTAAAAAAAAACATATACGGTCGAATTGAGAAACCTCCTCCTTTTTTTGAAGTCAGTTAAAAATCCATTGTTGTGCGACAGGGATTTGAACCCACTACCTTTGGGGTTATTCTTCCACAGCGCTGCTGGGCACATGAGTAAAGAAATGGAATTCTTTACTCATGTGTCACGGACATCTTTTATTTAAGTTCAGACATGTATACAGTATTTTATCCAAATGTATGTAGCTTTGTAATTTCAATCATAAGTGGAGGAGACATTCATCCATATTATCCTTGCGGGCAAGCAATTAAATTAAATGATATAACAAGGGTTTTTTAAAATCCTAAAACTGAAGTAATTTCCACAATTAGACCCTTAGATCTATTATTAAGTAATTGTCGATACCCACCAGCCTATTTATTATGCGTGAGCGACAACCCCTAACTCGACCTAAGTTCCTAAATATTAATCTGTGACTCCCTAGACCCAACAAGTTTAATATGCAATCGCTGAGTAGAAGGCAAACACCAGGTCCTATTGGAGTTACTTAGTAAGTATGTCATAAGTAAGTGTTTACTTATGCTCATAACGTCGTATTTCAGATAGTTTAATAATAATAGGAATTAACTAATTAATGATGATACATGATAAATATAGCGTTAAATATTTATAAAAAAGAGAGATGACTTGATAACTTATAGTTAAATGTGTGTGTCTGTCTGTAGCATCGTATGGATGATCGTAATAAATTATATTTATGAATCGATATTACTGACATTTTATGGGCACCTAAAAGCCGAATTTCCCTTTTGACTATATCTTGCACACGGAAAATAATTTATATAATTTTATAATCGGACAACCAGAGATACTTCAAGGCACTAACGGTTTATGGTGGATATTATCTATCCGGACAAATCGATTTACTTCTTCTTCCATCATGCGCACCGCCAAGGAATGGAATACCCTGCCTCTGTGTTTCCGATAAAGTACAATATGGCGGCTTTTGAATCTATAGCGAACAACAACAGACAGACAACGCACAGCCTAAACCGCTGGTCGTAGAGACTTGAAATTTGGAGGATTTATTTATCTTAGTACGTAAACGTGTAATAAGAAAGGATTTTCCAAAATTCACCCCTTTAGGGGATGAAATGGGGACTCAAAGTTTGTATGGAGAAACAAGATTAGGTAGTATTTTCTATTCGAAATTTTACACAAGTGCTTCAGTAAAAAAATAAGTGAATATATGTGTGTCAGGATTTTTTGAAATTCCACACCTAAAGGGGTGAAATGGGGTAACAAAGTCTGAAATTCAATATTGTTTCGCATTTTGGCATGCAGAAAGTTATTACGACGTTAGTTCCCTCTGAAAAATATTTTTCTAAAATTCACCCCTTAAGGGGATGAAACGGGGGTTCAAAGTTTGTACAAACTACGTATGTAATAGTAGTAAGTAGGTAAATACATGTAGGTAGTATCTATCTACTACCTATTAGACTTGGCTGGCACCGACTTCAAATAGAGAAGTGGGTAGCACTTATAATAATTATATTAAGTAATTTATTTTTCGCTTTTGAGTGCCTGTTTGTGGTAATGAAGTCGGTTTTTTTTTTTTGAAAAATAACTTATTTTACCCTTTTTAGTGCATAACAAGTGTTCATTAAATTACATACATCTATAAAATTTCGTGTCTGGGCCGTTATACACTGACGGATATATACTTTGTGAAAATTTCAAGTATGTACCTATTACGGTTAATAAGGTTCATCTGTAAAGTGCGCACATATAGACACACGGACGGACGGACGGACGGACGAACGGACAACAAAGTCTCAGGAAGTGTTCATTTGGTACCCTTTGGGGTTGGAACCCTAAAAAATTGACTTGCAATAAAAGCATATGACACACATAATACACACGATAATTAATTAAATATTTTATTACAATAATTCCAAATACTTTTATAACACGGCCTAGTTGTATTCCAAAATGAATACTAATAAAACTGGCCAAGTGCGAGTCAGACTTTTTCCCGCACACGGAGGGTTCCGAACGCCATCTATCGAATTTCTAACGAACTTCTAACACCAACTAAGTAAACGTTAACACAAAGGTAGAATAGTATTATATAGTAGTAATAGTAATTGTAGTAATTAATATTAGTAAATATCTGGTTGACCGAGCTTAGCTCGGTATTTTTTGCCACTTAAACAGACAAATATGACTCTTCCCGACATCTCTTGACGAATAATAATACTATGTTTTTTAATTGAGAGCAACTAACTGCTTTACTGATACATTACTTCTACTCGCGAATAGATGTCGGGAAGAGTCATATTTTAAGTTGATTATCAATTAAGTTGATTATTGAAAACACGAATAAAACAACATTTTCTGAAAATGACTCCTAGCTAGATCGATTTATCGCCCCCGAAATCCCCTGTAGGTATACTTAATTTTATTTAATCGTTGGAGACGCTTCCAAGATTCAGATTAAGATAAAGATGATAGCGCCATCTTAGCAACTAGATAGGTGGCGCTGCGCTATCGTAAAAAACTTTTTTTAAACTTTTCTTTAATTTTTAACTTTGTTCTGTTCTTAGTATTTGTTGTTATAGCGGCAACAGAAATACATCATCTGTGAAAATTTCAACCGTCTAACTATCACGGTTCATGAGATACAGCCTGGTGACAGACGGACAGACATACAGACAGACAGACAGACAGACAGACAGACGGACAGCGGCGTCTCAGTAATAGGGTTCCATTGGTACCCTTTGGGTTCGGAACCCTAAAAAGTATTATTTGCGATTATTAACATTAATTGCCGCCATATATATGGCCCACACAGTCTGAATCACTCTACTGCGTTATAAGAGTTGGCACTTCCTTACATAACAACACGTATTAACAATACGCGAATTATGAAAGCCAACCTAACAACGGAAAGTATTATTTACGTAGTAACTATTATATAATCTGTGGTATTATGCTTATAATTTTTTTTGCAGTGTTGGTTAGTACAAAGTAAGTTCATAATTCTGAGTTATTTAATTACGTATGCAGTGTCGCGAGACTGACATGGCCGCCTTCTACGCCAAACGTCATGTCATGTCAAAAAATATTAGGTATGTTCAAAAACTTTGCACATTAACAAGACTTTGCCCGGTAGTACATTCCTGTGAAGACGAATTAATTCTCCCCACCTTTGTTTCTATCTCGCTCACAGTTATCCTAAGAATATCTGTCAAAAATACTGATTTGTATATGTAATCCGAGTTTATAATCAAAGCATATGTATAACTTTGTACATTGAGACCATTCGAAGGAGATGTCTCAGAATTAGATCAAGTTTACCATATTTTTGCAATATCATTGAAGTAACAAGATACTGCGACAGCGCCATTTTGATTTTTTGACGTCCGCGGTCAAAGGACTACGAGCTTACGAAAGTTGCTATAGTAGTTTTTTTTAACCAAAAAAGAGCTGATAATGTTTAAACGGCTGAACAGATTTTCATGAAATAAAGCTAAGAACACTCTCTACGAAAAAATCTATCAAACAAAATAAACTAAATTAAAATTAGTTCATCCGTTTAGGCGCTACGATGCCACGATGACAGACACACAGATACACAGATACACACGTCAAACTTATAACACTCCTTCGTTTTGCGTCGAGGGTTAAAAACCAAAATCAACGTGAAGAAAGATGTAAAAACATTATTCAAGGTTATATTTTTTAGTCTTCAAAAGTATATGCAATAGCAACCTCCATTGTGTATAATCTTCTTGGGACCCTTCTTCTAAAACCAGTACATTCTCCTATGTTTGAGGTATTTATCTCCATATCTCTGTAGATACTAATCAGATCTCGATTAAATTAAAATGAGACCACCTCGGAAACGTACCCTACCTACTAAAAAAAGAATCATTTGAATCCGTTCACAATTGACGGAGTAATCGCGTAACATACACACACAAAAAAAAAACATACAGACGAATTGAAAACCTTTTTTGTGAAGTCAGTTAAAAATAGGTAAAAATGCAACGCAAGCCGCGAAAAAAATTTGCGATGTTTATGGACCTAGTGCAGTGTCTGTGAGAGTAGCACAAATTTGGTTTAAGCATTTTCAATCCGGAAATTTGGATGTCAAAGATGCACCTCGCTCTGGTCGCCCGCCCTATCACGGATAAAATGGATGCCATTTTTGAAAAAGTGCAGCAAGATCGGCATATCAGTAGTTAAGACGTAGCTGAAGAACTGGGAATTGACCACAAAACAGTTTTGGCGCATTTGTAACTGGGTACACAAAAAAGCTCGATATTTGGGTACCTCACGACCTCACTGAAAGAAACCTAATGAACCGTGTACTCATTTGTGATTATTTAATACGACGTAAGGAAACCGAACTATTTTTGAAGAAGCTGATAACTGGTGATGAAAAGTGGATCACGTACGACAAGAACTTGCGACAAAGGCCGGTCAGGCTTCACAGACTATGGCGAAACCCGGGTTAACTCGCAACAAGGTGATTTTGTGTATGTGGTGGGATTGGAAGTGCATTATTCATTATGAGCTGTTACCACCAGGCAGGACCATCGATTCTGAACTCTACTGTGAACAACTGATGAGATTAAAGCAAGAAGTTGAGAGAAAACGGCCGAAATTAATCAACAAAAACAAAATGTGGTTTTTCATCATTATAACGCTAGACCTCACACATCTTTAGCCACTCAGCAAAAATTAAGAGAGTTTGGCTGGGAGGTGATAATACATCTGCCGTATAGTCCTGACCTTGCACCTTCAGATTTCCACCTGTTTCAGTCTCTTCAAAATTCTTTAGGCAGTGTCAGGTTAACATTACGAGAGGACTGCCAAAACTACTTGTCGCGGTTTTTTGATCAGAAGCCCCAACATTTCCATAGCAATGGGATCATGCCCCTACCTACAAGATGGCAAAAAGTTATTGAATAAAATGGTACCTACATACTTTAGTTAAATATAAATAAACTATATTAAAAAATGTTTTGAATTTTCTTAAAATATGCGAAGAAACTTTTTCCCCAACCTATTATTATACATAAAATATCTTCTTAGTATTTGATTAGCTAATTAAGATTTTGAAGCGATCTCAGCATCAATTGAAATAACTTTCAGTGAGGATAATCAAACGGAAACGGAATTCACGATTCAACGAAGTTTTCAGTTAATTCAGCAATATAAATACAGAAAAGCTGCGGTGAATACACGAAAACTCCTGTTTTCAAATTTAACTTTAACTCTCGAGCTTGAGAGCGGTTTTATTTACTTTATTTATTTATTTATTTATGATTATTTTTTATACAATATAGACGTCAATAGAGGTGTAATATCTGAGTATTATTAGTTTACATAAAAATAAGTGCGTCTCACTCTAAATAAAACCGGCCACGTCGAGTTGGACTCGGCCACCGAAGCTGCTGTACCAACTTCTCAGACTAGGTTAAAAACAAACTTAACTCTGTACTTCGTATCGATAGAAAATGAATTGCACCAACTACAAATAATCAGATTTTCATAGTAAATTAACTATTTTTTAGTTATACAGATTTACAGATTTACGGTTTTCAGATTTATTCCCTTAAAAAAGTGCTTAAAAACCTTGCTTTTTGCCAAATTTCATGATTCTAGGTAAACGGGAAGTATCGTAAGTATCGTATATAAGTATCGTATCGGTTTTGATTCCCTTGTAAAATCGCAATATATGCGAATATTTGCGACGTAAACAGTCATTTCTTTTGATCGCGTTGACTTACAAGTTTATTTTTTTCGAAAGAAACCGTTGACCGGAGTATTTGATATAAGTTTCAACTTGATATATCTACGCGTTCCCGAAAAAAGGGGTCTTAACAGATGGACAGACAGACAGACCGACAGATAGGCGGACATAAAAGTGATCCTAAAAAAGTTCCTTTTTTCCTTTTGAGGTACGGAACCCTAAAAAAGGAAAAAAAATCTTTTTAAATAACCTCCAGAGACATTAATAATCTATAGTAGAGCTCGTCTGAGCTGTTGTAATACTTGAATTAGACTGAAACTTTACAAGTAGCGATAATCCGAATGTCTAAGTATACAGCTTATAAGGATTCAAATGGCTCATGGCACTTGATAAGTATAAGTTAAGTAGTCCTGAATACGTTCAAAATACTATTTCACTCCCCAGTTAAAGGTACGGCTAATCCGCTGCGATCTGAACCGCGAGAAGGAGTCGTGTCTGGGAATCAGATTTTCTTGTCCAGGCACAGACACACCCACTAATTACCTGCATTCTGCACTAATTTATTGCATAGTTGTAAGTCTGTTAGTGTATATAGATGCATATTATTACTCAATAAATGATTGATTGATTGATTGATTGATTGATCTGTGGGAGCGGGCATAGGAGCGATCAGATAGGGCAGTAGTATTTGTACCGAACGGTTCAAACCAAACGCGATCTACGACGATCAGACAGCAATTGAAAAGTAGATCGCGCCCGCCCTCGCGTCTGCAGATAGCAGCGGTGTGGCCGTACCTAAAGAGCATCGGTGGCGTAAAGGTTAGGTGGCTTGACTTCTAAGCGAGAGGTAACCGGTTCACATTCTGACACGGCTATTCGTTCACAGATGGTAGCAGCATATTATATCGATGTTCCGCCTGCAAGTCTGCTACCAAAAAGTAGCTTACCACTATCAAGGACAAAATCTGGCACCATGACCTTACGTTGTTCCGGCGGCAAACAGCCATGAAGAGTCAGAGTATTCCATGCCTAGAGAGTTCACCATCTTTGACCACACCATCATTTACCACCAGGCAAGTTAGTGGACCAACGCTAGCCTATAAGATATACAAAAACTCCTTTTCCACGTTTGTCACATTTATTACTTTACCCAGTATATGTATACATTCATGATTTTTCTTACCTTTTACCACAGACCTGGGACTGCATCAAATTTCAGTAAAGTAAATTATTTTCTAACTACACAATTCTTATTAGGTATGAATCTGCAATGTTAAGATTTGCATTAAGATTTGCGCAGCGTCCTGCGATCTGCGGGCGCGATCTCAGTACTTTTCAATCGTTTTCTGATCGCGCACGCAAGACGTTGCGGTGTGTCCGTACCTTAAGATCGATTTTAATTATTTTTTGTTGTTTAAATTACTTGGTCAGCAGAGTTAAATTTATATGTTTAGTATAATATGTTGTTCGAGAAATTCCCTTCATATACAGTAATTTTTTCCACCACCATCCTTAGTACGTTTATTCTTTGAAACGTTCTGTGATAGGTATCACAATATAATCATAATCATAATTTCATTTATTTGAAATAAAATATGGTACAAAAAGATCTTATAAGTAAAAGTTAATTTCCAATTCTATTACATATTTTTAGCTATTCAGCATGCAAATATTTAGCATCACACAATATCTAAAGAAATTTAAAGTACTTATCACACGATACTTATCATTATATTACATATTTATAATAAATAATACCTGTAGATAATCACTTTCATTCTCGTTTAATTTTATTTACGAATTAATACTACTAAGAATATAAATATACCTAGAACAGCTCCCAACAAAACGCTTAGGATCTGAGCAAACTAGTTTCTACGTAAAACATATTTTTTAATACAGCCAGTACCTGCCTTAAAACACGAGTACCTATTCAGGGTTTTAAATAACCAGGGCAGTATAAAGCTTATGACGTGAAACCATAAAGAAGCAACGTTACTTAATGACATGCTTCACCATTAGCCCAGCATTAGCATTTTGCAGATGGCCGCAAAAACGCACGGCATAATTGAAGGGTGCCATAAATTTCACGTCCAAACGCACCTGTTCGAGTGAAGAGGAACGTAAAACGGTCTGGGTAAGTAAGTCTCCCCATTAAAAAACTATTCAATATTGCAACGTTTTAGGTTTATTGAGGCAGATTAGGTAGGTCATAGATGATGTATACCCGTTATAGGCTCTTGAATAAACATTATATAATGAGGAGGAGTGGATTTTGTTTTCTTGTTTATTTTATCACATTGTTTGATACTGTACTATGAAACTAAGGCTTATATAAATAAAACTCTTTAAAACTACTTATATTAACAAACTGTTCCAACAAAGTAAAGTGAAGAAGAATGAAATAAGCTCATTCTGTTTCAAATTTCAAATGTTTTATTGCACAAAAAGTCGCTAGACTTCAAATTAGACGTGAGTACTATAGATAAACTATTTTAGATATATGAGATGATGTCGATGAATGAGATGAACGTTAGAAACTTTTTATACGTTTAAAACATAATAAAAGTTTGTAGGCTGTAATTACGAAACCATTCCAAATATCTAACAAATGAAGCCGTAAGAAGTACCTTTAAGTTTCTTGCCTAATTAAATAAAAGCGGACTGACCTGGTACTGAAGTATTTCTCCTCATCGTGATCAGGACTGCTGCAGCTCAGGGTGAGAAGCTCATCAGCAGACCAGCGCACCTGTGACACAAACACTCAACACTAATAAACACCTGCTCGAAACACTGGACAACAAACTCTACAGAACTCTAAAAGTAACAAGTAACGGACAGGAAACGGGATAGGATCAGATAAGGGGGGAAAGAAATCCTCTGGAGACTTGACGATATTAAAACATCATAAGTCGAATTTCGCGCGAAACTCATTCACGTGCGTGAGTATTTCCGCTCGAGTCGGGAACGGACCGTTTCGCGGGCGGTCGGCAATCGTTCTGGGCGGATAGTGGCTAGGGCAGCTGCCTAACCGTGTGGATGGGCGGCGGCGGCGCGGCACGGCCGCCCTCGGCGCGCTTCATACCAGGCGAGCAGAAGTCCAAAGGAGAAATCTCACCACGTGCGTCGCGACGCTCCGCGCATGCGCGGCCACAATAGGGAAAGCTCGAGGAAAGCACAGGTGCAAGCGGGATGGTTATATCCAAAAAAATAGGGGAGCGAACGTGAACACTCATGAAACCAAATCGGGAAGCGCCAAGCAGTCTGAAAAGTTGGCAGATCTGTCGATGTGTGCGTGTTTTAGAAGCACACATCTATATTCCAGTTAGTTTCATATTCATATTTTATTCTGAAGTGCGAATTAAAAGTATAACACATATGGTAGCAAATACATTAAGAATATACTTCTATAAAGCGTTTTAATAAGGAACACAAGCTTATTTTCTTAAACTCTCAGGTCTGCTACCATTGCGAAGGAGCGATGAAAATTAAATAATTGCCTCCATTTCCCTCAATTTTGCAATTCCCATTGACTTGAACCCATCGACCCAATTTCAGATTCGATGCCAACTTCAAACGTGCAATCCAGCTCCGAAATGGATCTGATGGAATTTAATCTACATAATAGAGACATCATTTGCATTACTATTCTTTAAACTTTTGCTAAAAGTTTCATTTTGGACCATCAATATTTATTATTTTGATATGAGGTGACATGACAAGAAAGACGCTCGCCTGAGAGTAACTGATGATTTTAGCAACAGAGACTGTGTCATGCAACACTACAGATCGTCAGAAGTTTGCGCGTTACTTTACTGCAACCCTTATATTGAGACAATGACATATTGTGTCTAATATTCCTTATAATTTCTATAGTTTGAGTAGTTTGCACCAAAAAGTATGTCAAACTAGCTGTACCCCTCGGTTTTGGCTGATTTAAAAATTATTGTACAGCCTAATCTATTCCATAATACTGGCTATCACTGTGCAAAATTTCAGCTAACTCGGTTTAGCCGTTTGATTGTGAAGGAGGTCCCACAAAAACAAACAAACAACAAATACACAAAGTTACTTTCATTTAAAATATTACTGTTGATCATCAACTTGTAAATATAATATTATACTAGTATGTACAACGTAAGTATGTTCATGTGATTGTATTGTTAACTCACCCTTAATTATATGGAATTTCGAATGTACTCAAAATGTAATAATCAATATGACTTGCATCTCCTCCTGACTTCAATAGATTTCTAAGTATATTTTAATGTTCCATTTACTCTTGAAAAAATAAATAAAGGGTTGATAATTTCATAAACTAACAATTTCTTAGGTAAAATCTTACAGGTGACAGTTACACATCGTTTACGCACACACACGCACTTTTCAGCCGTATCTACGTGATCGTGGGGATATACTTGCTTCATAGTAATATGGTTTCCTGGTAGTTCTAACCTTATTACTGAAGTTTCAAGGAATAAACGCGCCTGAAAACATCAGGTGTTTTTAATAATTTCAATAGAAAACGGCATTATACTTTGTGCTGAGAGATTTTAATTATTTTAATATTTTTTTTACAAAAAACAGCGCATACGCAAAACTTGTTCTGCCAAAAAAAATTATATATTTATAATTAATTTCGTCAATTAAATAATTATATCTTTTAATTAATTAACAATTAGAATATTTTGATCAGGTGATAAAATGTAGTATAAAATAAAACCGTGGAATTTTCACGACCCACGAAATGGAAAAAGGGACCTAAATGAGCATTTTACCTTTCACAAAATTCGCAAGCGATGGAACCGAAATAAAATTATTCTGCGAAATGGCAATCTCCCAAATCAATCACCCCCTCCAATTCCTCCAAGCCCCTTTCATTTTAACTGACGTGACAGTGACAGCCGCATGTCTACGACGTCACCGGCTCGTTCTTGCTCCGAAAGTACCAGGCGAACATAAATCGGGAAGAGATTATCCGAAAGAGTATACATACGAGTACCTACAGGTGCAAAAATAGAACGTGCTCCCACGGTGTTCGGAAATAGCACGGGCTGCGCAGAGCTTTTTTTAGCGCGCAGCGCTGTCAGTTCGGTTCAACAGCTTTTATTAGAATTACACAAGGCGTTAGTTAGTAATATTAAAGCACCCAGGCGACTGAGCTTGTGAATATAAATAAGACAATAAAGGTGGTATTAAAACTTTTATTTGTAGGTTTAAGATTTTTCAAGTGTTATTTATACGCGTACTTAATTTTATTGGCAACATTTTGTATAAAAATAACTATAGTTACTCTTATACATTAAATTAATATTTCATTTATACTTCAAAAAAATTTATTGGTTTATGACACGGATTTACGTTGAGATTAGTTTTATTTCTCTCTAAGCCTTGATGGCTATATAACTATTTTTAGAGTTCCGAACCCAAAGGGTACCAACGGAACCCTATTACTGAGACTCCGCTGTCCGTCTGTCTGTCTGTCTGTCTGTCCGTCTGTCACCAGGCTGTATCTCATTAACCGTGATAGTTAGACGGTTGAATTTTTCACAGATGATGTATTTCTGTTGCCGCTATAACAACAAATACTAAGAACAGAACAAAGTTAAAAATGAAAGGGTTTAAAACAAAAAACGTGTTTTTTACGATACGATACGATACGAAATTAATTCACCTCGACGCAGCTAGATGGCAGCACAGGAAAAATTAGCACGCGCAAGCGTTTCATTTGTTAAATTTGTGGGCCTCGGTCGATTTGATTACTTAGATAAGGTAAACTATCATATATGAAGTGTATAATAGTATTGAATAATATATCTTCAATGTTAGTACTTATAAAGCTTCAATTAGCTAGAATCAGTAGAAAGTTAGTCGTACGAACACTCGATCTTCCAGATATTTTATTATATTAATTACCTTTGTGTTAATATTTACTTAGTTGGTGTTAGAAATTCATGGCGTTCGGACTAATAGATACGGATTAATAGATACTCAAAGTAATTAATATACTTTAAAGGTACGGACACACCGCAGCGTCCTGCGTGCGCGATCTAGGCGGCGAACAGATAGCGCAGTAGTATTTGTACCGACTAGTTCACATCAAACGCGATCAAAAAACAATTGAAAAGACTAAGATCGCGCCCGCAGATTGCAGGACGCCGCGTTGTGTCCGTACCTTAAGTTTTTTTTTGAGAGCCGTATTGGCTTGAAGGATAGATGGCTAGATAAGCGAGAGGTCGTTAGTTCAAATCCTAGCACGGGTGTTCGTCAACAGGTGGTAGGTAGGAGCCTATTATATCGATGTTCAGACTTGCTAACAAAAAAATACCTTACCACCATCATTAATTCATTCCCTGGCAGTACGTATGATGAACGAAGAAGCAAATCGTTTCGTTCGGGTAGATGGTATATCTACCATAAATCAGTGGTGCTTTTTATTACCTTTGGTATATCGTCGTTGACGAGCTCCTTGGCTCACTAGTTTGTTTTATCATTAAACATAATGTCAGCCTTAAGTGGTGACGTGATGCTTACGCAGTAACTACTATATAATCTGTCGCAATGCCCTTTCTCTGTAAGGAAGTCAGTACAAGGTTGTAACCACGTCGTATAGAAATGTCACACAACTGTATATATATTTGTATTGATTCAGTGGGCTATTATTATTAGTATTGGACCGCGTGTTTTTTTTTTCAACTGCCGATAGCCGAAGCCCGATAAAATAAATAATAGTTTAAAAAAACTAAAAAAATACGCTTTTATAGAAAATCCAACTAAAAAATAGAAAATAAATTTTAATAAATTTGAATTAAAAATAGTGTAAGAAAAAATGATTTTATAGTAAAAAAAAGCGTGGTAAAAAAAAAAAAAAAAATTTTTTTTTAAATATATTTATTGTCATCGGTCCTTAATAAGTATGCCAAATTTCGAGTTAATCCGACGTTTTGAAAGGGGTTAAAATCATGTTCAAAGATTCCGTTACATACTAACATACAAACATACATACGTCTGAAGCTAATAAAAGCGTATTAAAAACAAAGGCAGATGTGATAGCAGCTGACGTGCATCTTTATTTATATCCACATTAAGTGAACAATATGTGTAGATAGAAACAAGTCATCATCATCATCGTCAGCCTGTATCAGTCTACTGTCGGACGTAGGCCTCTCCCAAGATGCGCCACCAAGCCCGATCTTCGGCTCTTCTCTTCGAGTTCGTCGTCGCTCCACCTGGTCACAGGACGTCCTACGCTACGTTTGCCGATTCGCGGGCTCCACTTTACGACAAGTCTACCACAACGGTTATGTCCTTTTTTTTTTTTGGAGCGTCTGCCCTAGGTAAACATTCTTAGTGACAACTTCGAGTTGGATTCCATCTACTGCAATCGGTTCAGGAACAACGAGCTCGTTGTACATGACTTTGGTTTTATCCAAGTTCATCCGGAGACCGATGCGACGAGAAGAATCAGCTAGGCCATTCAACATCCTTTGTAGGTCCTGCAGCGTCTCTGCCATAATGATGATGTCATCTGCGAATCGTAAGTGAGAAATGTACTTGCCGTTGATATTAATGCCACAATCTTTCCAGTACAGCAGCGTCTTATACATATCCTCCAAGGCGTTAGTGAACAGTTTCGGGATATCCCCCTATCTTACTCCTTGTCGCAGGTGGACGTGTTTAGTTCGCTGGTTCTGTACTTGTACAGTCATCGTTGCGGCATTATACAGACATCTCATCACTTGGATATATCGCCAGTCGACTTGGCAACGCTGCAAGCACTCGAGAACGGACCAGGTTTCTTTTCTTCTCTTCTCATAGTTCACAAATGCTAAGCACAGGGGCCGATTGTACTTTTCGGTCTTCTGTACAATCTGCCGCACGGTGTGGATGTGGTCTATGGTGCCGTAACCTCTTCGAAACCCGGCCTGTTCTGGAGGTTGGAACTCGTCGAGTCTTCGCGCAAGACAAAACAAGTAACTATTTATTGTTTATTTACTTTATTGTATTTACCCCATGTACCTATCTTCATGTACATTATATAAAACAATGTCGCTTCGTCCGTCTGTACGATTAGATCTTCTTATTAACTCAACGGATTTAATGCAGTTTTCAAAAGTTTTCAATAGATGGAGTTATTGAAGAGGAATGTTTATAACTAGGATTAAGCGCGGCAAAGCCACGAGGTGCAGCTAATATATTATGCAGCAAACAATGTAACAATAGCCAAGCGAAATGCTGGGGAAACTGTGAGGCACAGCTACCTAGCGTCTTAATCATATTGTATCTATACTTTTATTCATAACGAGACTAGTTGTGCAACACGGCTTTGTTCGCGTTAAATAGTATCCCATAGCCTAATCCATAATACTGGCTATTTCTGTGCAACATTTCAGCTAAATTGGTCCAGCCGTTTGATCGTGAAGAAGTCCTAAACACACAAATATATAAAAATTGACTTTCGCATTTACAATATACACCTACATCACCGCATCTCATCTAATCCCCACAATTTTTCTATATTTTCTCACCATTTAAACTTTCCCTGGATTGCCCCAAAATGTCCCAATTATATTAAAACCTAAATTAGCCAAATCAGTCCAGCAGTTTTCCGAGTTTTAACGAGACTAACGAACAGTAATTCATTTATATAAATACATATAGATAAATATTACTATGTATATGTATAGTTATTGCGTACCTAACTATTTATTACCCAATCATTCGCGACTATAACCTTGAAACAAAACAGGCATACTCTAAATAGCCGCGTACTTCATTAACTATCACAAATACCGCCAATAAATGATTTAATAGCTAATTCCATTACCTAATTCCAATCACTTAAATGTCACTTGTTTTTAGAGTATGGTACTTTTATTTATTAGTGCAAAAACTACTTTATATGAGGGGTTGGTTAATATTAAAAGAGGAACGAGTTAATTTTTTGTTTATGAGTTTTTGGTCTTATGGTGAAACTTGTACCTAGGTACTTTTACATCATCATCAGCCTATGCTAGTCCACAGCTAGACATATGCACGCCACTGAGCACGATCTTGGGCTAATTTTATCCAGTTTTTGCCAACCACCTTGCGAACATCATCGATCCACTTTAGTCTGAGGACATCCTAAACAAAACGGGACCTTATTACTAAGACTCCGCTGTCTGTCTGTCTGTCTGTCTATCTGTCTGTCTGTCCGTCTGTCACCAGGTGTATCTCATGAACTGTGATAGTTAGACAGTTGAAATTTTCACAGATGTATTTCTGTTGCCGCTATAACAACAAATGCTAAACACACAGAATAAAGTAAATAATAATAGAGGGTCCCCCATACAAGTAACGTGTTTTTTTCGGCATTTCAATGTAACGCCATCTTAATTAGGTATGATCATGATCGCTTAGTTAGGTAAACGTCGCATAGATGGCGTTATATTAAAATGTCGATCCCTAATACCTTTGTTAGACGTTAGATGGCGTTATAAGATATAAAATGTTTAATTATTATTATTTTTTGCTGGCGAAAAATGATAGAGGTATTTTTTGCTCGATCTTATAAGATAGTAGTAGTGTGGTACGGAACCCTACGAGTGCGAGTCCGACTTGCACTTGGCCAGTTTATTATATATAATGAACAAATTGTATATCGATACATGATAAATGTACAAATGTATGCAAAAGTAATAGTTTTCATACTTTGTAGGTACATGGTATTTTATAGATACTTACCAAATTTTCAGTATAGTTTTTACTGCTTCGATTATAAACATGACATTTGGAGAAGTACCATATGTCGGAGACGTACGAGTATATCAACATCATAATCACCGACGGCTTATTACTTTTTTTATTTTCAACTGACTTCCAAGAAGAAGGAGGTTCTCAATTCGTCTGTCTTCGTGTTGTGTCAATTCGTTGTTTTTTTTTTCAATTTTTTCGTGTGTATGTTACGCGATTACTTCGTCAATTGTGAACAAAATCGAATGATTCTTTTTGTAATCGGTAGGGTACGTTTCCGAAGTAGTCCCATTGTAATTTTTTTGATTGATTGATTGATTTATAGTTTATTCCAACGACCAAATTTATAATTAAAATTAACAATTTTACTAAAACTAGCGAATCAAAAATAAAACACATTTTTTTTTTTTAATTTAGACATGATGTTGAGAATCGCTGACGTGAACATAGCCGTTGGAAAAGGGTTGAGCTCAGCATATTGCTGTGACTCTAAAGAACCGCAGCACTGATTTTCAGCCCAGCCGTAAGGAGACGTACGGATTTCTATCTAGTAGATAATGTATTTAAATTTAAATTTAAATTTCATCGAGATCTGAAAAGTATCTCCAGAGATATAACGATAAACGTTCCAAAATTGCTACTGAAATTAAGTCGCGGGGCATTGAAGTCGGTTGTTTTAGTTTTAAAACTATCTTAATTATAATTGCGTTCAGACAAGCAATTGATCACTATTGCCTATGATAATCTACCAAAAGAAACTACAACGCTGGGTTATTTTTGATCATTCTATGAGTCGGTACATTATTGATAAATTCTTAACGTGCATCAAGCCGATGACTATCCAGAAAGCTGCATGCTGCTGTATCTGAAATAGGTTGACGCCATCGCTTACCATTAGGCAAGCTTAGTGCTTGTCTCGTTACCGTATATCATAAAAAAACTAGATTATGAAAAACGACAATTGTAAAATTTGATTTCTCCTTCTCCTTGTTACAACAAGACGGCAAAATAAACAAGTACCAGGTACATAGTTGGTAATACGGATACATAGTGAATATTTCTCCAATCCGTCCTACTTAAACGTTTTGGTTGCACTTTCATCAATCTTCACATTATTGAGTATGCAATTTGAAAAACTTTCGTCGCAGTGAACACAGTTAGGCATGGCGCACATCACACCGTGCGTTACGTAATTGCCTCGCTTCGAACAAGCCTACGAACCTCAAGCGGAGCGCGGTCAACTGCTATAGCCGCGATTGCGGCCAGTCGTCCACGCGCTTACATAATTATCTCCTCAGCGGCGCCATGCCAAGAGGTTACATTAAAACAGGAGAATGCTGTATACACTTATTTGGCATGCTATGTATTAAAAATCATAAGAATGATTTTGACATTGACATATCACCTTGCAGTAAGCGCATCGTCACCTAGCCGTAGCCGCGACGACGCGACAAACCGGCGCTGCTGATCCGCTACGGTGACGTTCCGTTTCCTTTAAGTATAGTATGCGATGGCACTAAAACAACTGTAACAAAACATGTAGTACCAAATTCAGAAGTAATACATTGAATGCCTTGAATGTACTTTCACAGGATAAAGTGCGAACAATTTATGCTTTATGATCTTTTTGAGTACTAGAACAAAGAAAGACATAAGCTGATTCATAGACTGCTTGTAGTACCGGATACAACAACCTTGATAGACCTTGCTACTAACGTTTAAATTGTGGTTAAATATTGTACGGTTCGCAAAGAAGTATTCAAAATAATTACGCAAACTTGGCTAAACCGGTATGAAATTTGGCGCACAGATAGCCAAGAATCTAAAATAGGACGTTTGATACTCTTTATGTGTGCAAAACTGCAGGTGCAGCTAACAGTTTATTATATTGAATTCATTAGTTGCACAACTGCAAGCAAATCGAATGCACATTTGGAAGTATATACTATATACGTATTCTTATTTTGTTTTATAAAATATTATTATAAGAATATTTTTTTTCTAAATCTATTTTTTATACTAAAGAATGATTACTCTATGGAAATATATCCCTATAACCCTAATACGTCGAGTAGTTTGGCTGTAAAGAACTAAAAGAAACAATAATATTAAAGATAATAATTAAAAATCTTGGAAAGAACATTATTAAAATACCAGATGAAAAGAAGTTTTGCAACTAAAAGCTTTTAGAAGACGATGACCAGATTTAGTTTACTTCGAAGATGATTTTCGAGTAATTACACGAAAATTCCTATTTCAAACTTTGTTTCATATTTTTTACGAGAATATCAACATTTATCAGACTTTTATCAATGAAAAGTGAAATACGTCACATTAAAAAAAATATTCCTATTTTTTCTGCAATCAGTACAAGTTAGCCTACAATCCGCATTCCATCAAAATTGCTGAATCACTCACAACCTTTCAATGTCGTTGCATCTACCAGGCAGTTCATAACAAATATGACAAAGAAAATACAGGATTAGAAATTAATATTTGGCTCCAGAGCACCGCTTACATAATAAACAATTTGATATATCTATACATATATAATTTTCTCCAATAGTCTAAAAAAATTGTAATAAGTTTGAATCCCAAGTCACACAACGTTTTATGTTTATTGGCCAATTTCGATCGACCAATCGGTCTGGATATTTTACAACTGAACTGATTTCTATAGGTCTTTATAAAATGAAATAAAAAATTTAAATGTATTTATTTAACGTATATATACCCCATAATTCACCATTGAAAATTACTCGTATTAAAGTAGCTTAGCTTTAATACAAAGTAAATCTGTAGTCGCGTGAAATCCGGATTGATCAAATGCAGAAATCAGTCGTATGTGACCTATGGTTTTTAAATTCGTCAATAGGTTAGATAAACACTTTGACTGCCAACCGACTAGATAAATGTTTCCCTGTAAAACTTGTTAATATTACGCACATCATCATCAGTCTGTACTAGTCCACTGCTGGACATAGGGCTCTCCAATAGATTATCTGTTCTGTGCCAATAGTACGCCACTGAGCACGATCCTCGGCTACTCTCATCCTGCTCATACGTACATATTTCTATATAGACTAGCGTTTGACTATCTCACTTGCCACCTAGACAAAATCCTATTATGGTGTTTGCGTTCACGCGAAAAATATACATAACTATAATAAAAACGAAATAATACAAATTATCATTTGAATTTATTCATTGTCAAACGTGGCATGTTAGGGACAGGTACTTAACACAAAAAAAAACATGCAGATAGATTTGATAATCTCGTCCTTTTCGGGCAGTCGCTTAATTACCAAAATTATACGAGTTCTAATGAGTCGGGTACTTATACTACTATTTATTCTGTGAGGGAACATATAAAGGGCATATGTGCGTTTCATCTCAGAGATCTAGTTATTTTTATAGCCATTAGTTGAGTGATAATATTCACGAATAGACTATTATTCCTTTGTAATAAAGCCTGCTACTGGCGGCAGGAATGTGGGAAAATATTTTCATTAGAAAGGTTCATCCATCTAGTTCGAGGCTAATGTTTGACCATAGCTTTAGGTTAAAATGAACGGGGTTTTGATCTGGTATATTTATTCAGAATCTAGATACCTATCTTTTCAACCGACTTCCGAAAATGAGGAGGTTCTCAATTCGTCTGTGTTTTTAGGGTTCCGTACCCAAAGGGTAAAACGTGACCCTATTACTAAGACTCCGCTGTCCGTCTGTCTGTCTGTCTGTCTGTCTGTCTGTCTGTCTGTCTGTCCATCTGTCACCAGGCTATAGCACATTCACCGTGATAGTTAGACAGTTGAAATGTTCACAGATGATGTATTTCTGTTGCCGCTAGAACAACAAATACTAAAAACAAAATAAAATAAAAAATTAAAGGGGGTCCCCATACAAAAAAACGTGTTTTTAAACGCCATCTATCTAATTAGTTTCGGCAAAATGACATAGATGGCGCTAGTAAACGAGCCCCGTCTTTCTAGATCGCGACCAAACCAAATATTCTGGGTAATATTAATTAATCAAATATATGAGGTTGAAACTCTGTTATGTTTCGTATTTTACGGAACCCTCCCTAAGTGTGCGATAAGAGACGCGATGCTGACTCGCACTTGGCCAGTTTTATTTTGTTCGCTGTTAACTCCGTAAACTTTTAACCGATTTGAATTATTCTTTTTTTATAGGTAGAGTTTATTTCCATGGTAATTCCATGAAAATTTTATCAAGAACTGGTACTCCAAGTACCTCCAGAGATATGACAATAAACGTCTCAAACTTGCTACCGGAACTGACTAGCGCGGCATGGAAGTCCGTTTTTTAGTTATTGTACTCTCTATTAATAAAATTTTAAATCTTAATCATTTTTAGTGTCTAGCTGCCATTTTTAACCGACTTCACAAAAAAAGAGAAGGTTCTCAATTCGTCGGAATCTTTTTTTTATGTTTGTTCAACGATTACTCGAAGATGCCAGAACCGATTTGGAAAATTATTTTTTGTTTCAAAGGGTACTCTTCACAGGTGGTCCCATTTAAATTTTAACTAAATTGGTCCAGCGGATTTTAATATCTTATAATATATCAATATTTGTATTACGATTCATTTACTTACCTCGATGACATGATACTGGCTACTTCGACTAGCGCGACGTTCGGTTCTTTTAGTTTTTTAAACGATTTTTAATTATTACAGGCTTTTATTTATTTAACTTGCAATCTTTGTATGTAATAATCGCAAATAATCGCAAAAATCTTGCAAACCGTCTAAAGTGAACTTCTAAAAGTTTCTGCTTCGCGCACTGTGATAACATTTGAAGAAAGTAAAGTAGCGTTAACGGTTCTAATCACCGGAACGTAACTGCTAGGCTATTCTGTAAGCTATCTCGACAGCGGAATCCGCGGTGAGATTTGAATTTCGTATTACGAAATTCAACCGTATTACGAACGTGATACGATTGAATTTTGTAGTACGAAATTCAAATCTCACCGCGGATTCCGCTGTCGAGATAGCTTACAGAATAGCCTAGCTGAACCGTGACGTAAACGTCATACATACATACATACAATCACGCCTTTTTCTCGTTGGGGTAGGCAGAGACTAATTCTTTCCACATGCTACGATCCTGAAATACCTCCTTCGCTTCTTCCATCTCATGAGCGCCTTCATACATGCACGCCGGTTATAGGTAATTTTGACTTGGTCTTTCTTTAAAACTTCTCCGATCTGGTCGTGATACGTTCACCTAGGTCGGCCTCTACCAACTGGCCCACTCACACTCGTCTCATAAATCTGTTTCGTCAATCTTTCTTCATCCATTCTCTCTAGAGTAAGTAGTAAGTAAGCGTCATGGTATATTTTATGTTTATAAACGCCCTCTATTATAGAACGGCGTACCTACGAAGACTTATTCATCCCGCTAAGTTCAACAGATGCAGTTGTACAAAAAATATTTAGTGATGTTGAGAAAAAAATTGATGAGATTTTTCCTTGATGGTGGTAAGCTACTTTTTAGTAGCAAGTCAGGCGGAACATCGACATAATATGCTCTTACTACTTGTAGGCGAACAATAGTGTTGGATTTGAAGCTGTGACCTTTCGCTTACAAGCCATCCATTACGCCAACAGGGTCCGTATTTATAGTAGGGACAACCCAATAGATCACATTTGACTTCTGTCAGTCTTACCTTCATAGTAAGGTGACTTGCTTAAAAACATCGATTTAATTGATGAATCGATACGCATCAACACAAACAATAATGATGTTAATTTGATGTTATTCGAAATAACCAATTTTCCAGCAGGTCTAAATGAGAAATACAATTAGTATTGACATTATTCAGTGTTATTTACTTGTTTGTTTTGCGTTAATATGAAATAGATAAGACACGTTAATACAAATTATACAAATCGGAAATTGTACATATTTAAACGATTTTGTATGTATTTATGGATTAGAATGTAGCTCCATAGATAATGGCCCTATAAAATAAAAAACATACTCAAATTTACCTATGGATCTAACGTTTAGTAGTTTATTGTTAGTTTTTTAACCCAAATTATTATAGATTTTAGTACCTATTCAATTATTTTTGTATTTTTTAGTGAAAGAACAATATTATGTGTTAATTACAATCACAGTGTAGTTATTTTTATCGTTAAATATCCTTCACAAGTAATCATTGCATTCGATTTAACCTATCGACTGATCAATCTTTTGATTTTTTGGGTAGCATCCCTAGTGTTTATAAAGAAAAAGTGTTCACTGACGTAACCTTGTACTGACGTTTAGTTTTTGAGAACAAAAATTGTTTATTATGTTTAAAATGAATTAAAAAAGTAAAAACGCTTTCTTTTGTAATTATTAGAATAAATATGTGTTTGTAACTGAAAAATGTCAAGTACGAGTAATTATGCAGGTCTGACTTCGAAATAATTAATAATGTTATGTGCCCTTCATTACAAGGTTACGTTGTTGAATTTTGATGAAGTGTCAAATGTGATCTATTAAATTGACTCTACTATAGTCTGTCATTTATCCTTTCAACTGTTTACGAACTAACACATTTAAAATGCTTACATAATAAGTTGGCACACAATGACCACGTGATCAAAGATGACTCGTCCATTCACTCGTGCGCATCAGGTGTTCGTGTCATTGACCTTTGATGAGTCTGTAGTTGATGAGTCTGTAGTAACACTACGGTATTTATTTTGATGATCCGAATATATTAAATTCATTCATCTTTTGGTTTTGTTAGACTTCTTTTTATGACATTTACATCATAAGAATGATGACTTTTGATAAAGGAAATGATGGAAGCATAATTTTGTGTGGTGGTAGTGCATTATCTAGTGTCTGCCTGACTAGCTATCGCCCTTTTTAGGGTTCCGTAGCCGAATGGCAAAAAACGGAACCCTTATAGATTCGTCATGTCTGTCTGTCTGTCTGTCTGTCCGTCCGTATTTCACAGCCATTTTATTCCAAAACTGTTAGGACTACAGAATTGAAACTTGGTAGGTAGATATATTCTCTGAACCGCTTTCCGATTTTTATACAAAAATCTAATTTTTATAAAAAATATAAAAGTTAAAGGGGGGGCATCCCATACATGGAACTGAAACAAAAAAAAAATTCTTCAAACCTATACGTGTGGGGTTGATAGGTCTTCAAAAATGACATTGAGGTTTCTAAAATATTTTTTTCTCAAAGTCAATCATTTGAAAGATAGGCGCGTCTAAAGTGGTAAAATGTGTGTCCCCCCCCCCCCTCTAACTTTTATAGTACGGGAGTGAAAAATCTAAAAAAAATATATGCTGTAGATTTCAATAAAAACTAACAACGAAAATTTGTTTGAACGAGATACAGTCAGCAGTCTTAGAGATATAGCGACCGCAAAGATCACTTTGTTTTTCATACAAGCACTATGAAAAACAAAGTTAATTTTGTTGTTGCGAAAAATTATAGTTATGGAATATTTAACTGTGTTACGAAACCCTACGAGTGCGAGTCTGACTTGCACTTGGCCAGTTTATTTGTTTGTATCATAAACTGGGGGGTTCCTACAGCTATTCTGGAGTGCACGTACCCATTCTTCAAAATTAGCAAAAGATATGCATATCACCTATAATACCATTTTAATCACCGACGCAAAAAAAAGAAATAATATTAGTTTTGCATGTGTATCTGTGTGTCTGTCTGTGGCATCGTAGCGCCCAAACGTATGAACCAATTTTGATTTAGTATTTTTTGTTTCTTAGCTTTGATTCATTAAAATCTGTTCAGCCGTTTTAAGACTATGAGCATTTTTCTAGTTGATGACACTATGTGATTAACTTTCATAAGATGTGTTTCAATGATCGATTCGAAATTCGGTAAAGGCATCTTAATTCCAAAGCCCGGTATCCCCATGTATAAGTATCAAATGACCTTTATGCTCCGACAGCTGCCAAGTTTACTATTTGCTATAGACATTCGCAAATTACGTTCTAGTAAATTAGCTTAGCTATTAACTCTACAGCTAATAAATAATTTAAGTTTATATCCGAGCTTTATAGTAGTTGCTTCCTTGATTTTAATGAAAAATAAAATGTGGAACATTTTCCAGATATCTGAAAGTAGCATTTTGTGCTCCTATTTTATTTCTTCCTCTATTTTCAACCGACTTTCAAAATAGAGGAGTTTACAAATCATCTGGACAACTCCTTAACTTCTTTTATATATATATATATATAATAAACCTACAATATATTATATATAACCTTATATATATATATAATAAACCTACAATATATTATATATATATATATAAGGTTTCGTAACCTAATTACTCCGCAAATTTCGAACCGATTTTATTAATTTTTTAAGGAAAGAATTCATCTCCAAAGTGGTCCCATTATAAGTGTATCAAGATCTGATAAATATCTCCAGAGATATAGCGATACACATCGCAAACTTGCTACAGAATTTGACTCGCTCGCTCGCGTCGTTAAGATAACTTTATTAGTTTATCAGTAATAGTCGTTGAACTTGGGTGTTGGATAATTTTGTACTAAATACAAAATCCTTAGAATAAATCCTTTAAAGTGACAAAGACGGAGTACCTTGTTGCTTGTTTCTACGGAACCCTACACTGCGCGTGGCCCGACACGCACTTGACCGGTTATTTTTTGTGTATGTTACGCGATTACTCCGTCAATTAACAGTCAACCGATTCGAATAATTCTTTTTGTAATCGGTAAGGTATGTGTCCGAGGTGGTTTCATTGAAATGTCAATGAGATCTGATAATTATATCCAGAGATATGACGATAAACATCGCAAACTAGCTACTGAATTTGACTCGCGGGGCATTGAAGTCGGTTGTTTTAGTTTTTAAACTATCTTAATTATTAATCCGTAGGATACATTTCCGAGGTGGTCCAATTGTAATTTCATCGTGATTTGATAAGTATCTCTAGAGATAGGACGATAAACGTCTAAAACTAACTACTGAAACTAACTCGCGGACCACGGAAGTCGGTTGTTTTAGTTTTTAAACTATCCATTTTATTGTTGTTACCTTCATTAACCTGACGGTTTTTTTCTTTTTGTTCGTTGTTTAGTTTTTAAACTTTCATAATTATTCTATAACCTACATGTTGACCATACAAATCAAGATCGTGTCACGATCCGGCCATGGCAGTGCAATATTACGGTACAAGTTCATTGCCACGGTCGTTACTTGTTACAGATGAGCTCGTTACGTTACGTAACTTTACTTGCCAAGTAATCAACTTCTTGATATGACCTTAAGGTTACAGATGCACGGTTGTGATGATTCATTTATTTAATATTTTTGACTGACACAAAAAGAAACTGTTCAATTTTGAGTAATTTTTTGCCTCACATCTCTGGCATCCACAGGTGGCCGCATGTGGTAAGAGCATAATTATATCGATACTCCGCCTGACTTGCTGCCAAAAAGTAGCTTACCAGCGTCAAGGAAAGCATCCGCCGCCATAACTTTACGGTGTTCCGGCAGCACATAGCTCTTTAGAGGCAGAGTATTGTTTGCCAGAATATTGTTTGCTAATTCGTTGTCTCTAGTCCAAAACCAGTCTGCGGAAAATATGACCAGCACTATATTTATATTTGTACCTTTATTCAGATTTTGGCTATTATCTCTCTAATCTCACATAGTCTGTTATAACTATGACCTATTGCTTAACATTCTCATACCTTATCGTGTGAAAACATAATTACCTACACGATGTACATTTTACGAGGGCTTTTTAACCATATTAGTATTTACGAATATAAGAACAATGTTCCAATAATAATGTTATTTGATTTGTTATTTAATATTAGTGTAAACCCTATTTTGGCATTTGGTAAGATTGTGGGCGTAGTTAACATATTTAGTATTCTTAAATATGGGTACATTGAACCGGATACTAAAGTACACGGTATCGAGTATTCTTGGTAAAATAATTAAATGTGGTTATTTATTATGTTTTTAAACTTTTTTGAATGGATAAATGTATGGAATAGTTTTTTTGCAATATATATTTAGGAATATTATGTTTTTTTGAGTGTAACTTCACTTAATATTTTTATGGATTGTATACAACAATGTACATTATATTATGCAATATTATGGAATTTATCAAGAGTGATGACACCTAAGCCACAGAATAATTATTATTACAAGTACCTAAGCGTAACAACATCTGTATAATATATAATTTCTAGGTACTACTCTCGAGGACTCGGCGCTGGTATAATTATGATTGAACTTCACGTACAGGTAAGTTTGTTTAATCATAAAGAATGATGGTCGCCTTGTTAAAAATCGGATCGTCCATTTAGGCGTGATTGGGTAACAAAAGAGACAGATTGACTGAGTTACAAAAGTTTTATAATATTAATTTGAATATTTTTAAATTACTTCCTTTTTAACCGACTTCAAAAAAAGGAGGAGGTTTCTCAATTCGACCGTATTTTTTTATTTTTTTTTATGTTTATTCGCGGATAACTTCGTCGTTTATGAACCGATTTTGATTATTCTTTTTTTGTTCGAAAGAAGATATCCCAAGTGTGGTACCATGTTAATTTTATCGAGGTCTAATACGTATCTCCAGAGATATTGAGATAAACATCGCAAAATTGGTACTGAAAATGAATAGCGCGGCATTGAAGTCGGTTCTTTTTTAGTTTTTAAACGATATTATCTTGATCATATTCAAATCAAAAATTGAATATGTATTTTATTATTGTATGTTGAATCTGTAAGATATGTGATTCAATAGTCTATACTGTAGCTCGGATAGCATTTGGATAACGCTCCAGTTGGTTTAGTCATACGATACTGTTACACATTGGGGATTAATTTTCATTTCAGTTGCATATAAATTGAGATATTTCTGTCACCAAATCATACCTCACTCGGCCATCTCAGTGAATACATTACATTGAACAACAGACAAAACACCTACAATCAGCATGATGAAGGTAACAAAAACCATCACATTAACGTTTATAACAAATATTTATTTACTAAAGTAGATAGTCATTAATCCCATTTTTGATCAATTATTATTTATTTAATCTTGATCAAACTGAATACCATTACTAGAATTGTCATGACTTGTATAGTCTAATGAATAATTTTGATCGCATTGGTCCTGTATTTATAATAACTCCCAACTAAATCTATAAAATAATTAACACCTATCATAATAATCTTGATCTTTAAAACATATTTGGTTGAGATTAACAAATTCAATGCTAACTTTGTTAAAGCACCAATCTCAATAATTATCAGGTTATTAATAAATCTGATATAAAACGAAGTACCTAACTTCCTCCCAACTGCACCAAATAAAGCATTCGTTAACATAAACTTGTTTATTCACAGTTGGCAATTCTGTCCGGTCTCGTTCTATCTGCCAGTTGCATGGTCTTGCATCAGCCTCAGATACCTTTGACCCTCGGACTTCAGTACCACGATGCACCTAACTACAACTTCGCTTATGAAGTCAACGATGCTCACACCGGAGATATCAAAAGCCAACATGAAAGCAGGCGAGGAGAGACTGTATTAGGACAATACTCTCTGCTGCAACCCGACGGTATCAGAAGGATCGTTGATTACAGAGCAGATGAACATGCCGGATTCCGCGCTACTGTGAACAATGAAGGCAGACCTGCTCAGCATCAAGTACAGCCGCAAAACGTTGAAATGCAAAGGTCTAACTTGGCGCCTGATAACCTTGCTGCCTACGTCTGGCCCGCCCCCACTGCTAGCCCTACACCAGCACCAGCTGTTGCCGTATCGAGATCATCTATCGTCCAAACATTTTCTCATGGAAATCACAACCCATGGGCTTAAATTACAATTCTTCAATAGCCAAAACCACAACGAGAAAAGCTTCGCAAAAAGGGACACTGATCTAGTTTGCATTTACATTTTAGGAAACGTCTATGACTAAGGACTCGATTGTGCGTAAGTGGCGACCGGACCCGGTGGCCTTGTTACTTTGTGAGCGACCACTAAAGGAAATCAGCTTAGTTATATCAATGCGATAGAATTTTATGACGTAACTCACATTTTGTTAAATTTATTATTTTCTTTGTGAATTGTGTATTTATGAATAAATATTGTGCAACTGAATAATAATTTGTTTTGTCCGAGTCCCTTTTCTCCCTTTATAAGTTAACAATCAAACAGTCGTCAAAAAGAGAACAAATTTGCATAATTTTGGTCGCAATTTATGCGTACAATTACGAGTCCGCAAACAATTCAGACTTTTTGCGTTCATGAAAAGTTAATATGCCCTTTATTTACATGACAAGAACGGCTTAATTGAAATTTCTTTATCGTCAGAGTCTGGTAGTAAATTGGTACACATAAACAAGTTTTGTGCTCGCTTTTAAACGTATGGGACCTTATAGGCTTCGGTACATCGCCCTGCTTCGAACTTGACATTCATTCATTTCCTTATTTTCTTAACAAAAAGTACATTAAAAATAGAACTGGAACAATTCCTTGGTGATATAAAAACTGGACGAAGCTCCGATGAAGGCATCAGATCCTCAGGATTTATCGGCGTAGTTACAACAACAAACCCTTCTTTCTCAAAATGGTTGTAAAGGTAAATTATCATTTATCAATGTTTTTTTTTTTTCAAACTATTTGACACCGCTCAGCAATCAATCTTTATCGCTCTTTTTATTGTCACTAAATTTGTCATCAAGGTTAAATCTAAGTTCAATGAAACCTAATTCTTAAAATCCAAGTATTTCATACAAGTAAATTAGTTTTTTTAGCTTATAGCTTCTGTGGCTTGTCGTCACAATTCTGCCGTCTTTCATACAATTCAATAGTAATTCTAAATGTCATCATATTATATCCGCTTCGTTTTTGGTAATTAATCCTATATCATATCAATTACCGTCCTATATCTGGACAATTTTAGTCATAGATTAGAAATAATAATATTGGATTCTTTATTAGAGCTCTTTTGCCATCAAGAAACCATTGATTTTATTTTATTTTTTATTACAAGCTTTTATCTCTACTTCACGGCGAATTTATTTGTTGTCCGTCACATATCTTGCGATTGATTTTGGAGCGACTTCCAGGGGCTCAATTTAGCTAAAATTTGGCATACATGTGTAAATCGCGTGACAATGCAATATTATGACTTAGTGCTGATCTGATGATGGAGCTGGAAGGTGGCCAAAGGAACTCCTAAACTACACATGTTATACCCGTCGTGTTTGGGCGTTTTGGATTTGTATTGACTTACTCTGGCCCTAGGTTTTGTAAAAGCTTGTGTTTAAAAAGGTTTTTTAAAATATTACTTGTTTAAATTTAGTGTTACAAAAATAACGCAAATATAGGTAAAACGTAAATCTAGGGTACAATAATTCTGCAAGGTTCAAACTTTTTTGTACCACCAAGCTCTTCAACAGCTATCCTTGCTTGTACCTAATTCATTTCTATACCCTCCAGTTCGTCGCTCTCCTCGCCCTGGTTGCCGTGGCTTCCGCCAGTAACTTCAATAGCTTCTCATACAGCGTGGCGGACCCCTACACCGGAGACTTCAAGAACCAGATCGAGTCCCGCGCCGGCGACAACGTGAAGGGCCAGTACTCCCTGCTGGAAGCTGACGGCACGCGCCGCACCGTGGACTACGCCGCCGGTGCTGAGGGCTTCAACGCTATTGTACACAAGGACCCCGCACTCATCGCCTCTGCTCCTATTTCCTACTCTCTCCCCATATCGAAACTTGGTCTCGGTTGGGCCGCCCCTCTCCCTTACGCTCGCTACTTGTACTGAACGTAGTAATGACTCGGCCATATTGTAAATATTGAAGATTGTAAATAAAATTATATGTTTATTAACGAAACTTTATCTGATTTTATTTTGTTTTTCTTTAATTTGAGCAAGGTTACTTACTATAGTTGGGGAGCCCACTATTTTACGGAATTTAGTCGAGCGTTGTGAGGACCTATGATTTTTAAAGATAAGATTGTAGAAAGAAAAAGATTATTATGTTGTCCAGTGGAGGGAGCGTCTACAGGCTTTAAAAAAACAGTCATGTGGAAAAACTCGAGCGCATCAGATATCGATATTGTATTATATTTTATATTATACCCTACGATATATATGAAGGAAGAAAAAAATCAAACGTGTCTGATTTTTATAGAGGATGTTAAATGAACCCAAAATAAGCATTCATTCGATTCAAAAGACTGACAATTTGAATGATGTGTACGTGGCTGGTCATCAAAAATGCAAAAAAATAATCGATAAATACATATATTGAAATACTCGAGCGCGTCAGATAATTTATACAAACGGTTCAACATGATATCTATAGACATCCTGACCCGTAATGTGACAATTATTTGGAGGGATATTCATCTGACGGTTAGATAAATACTTTAGGGCAAACATTAAGTTACCAATTAATGTAAGATTTTCCACCAGATTACAACTAGATACTTTCTTTAGATCCTTAATTATGGTATAAAGGATAATTTTTAATAGAAAAAAATATTGTGAAATCAAAGTTTTCAACCCCCGACACGAAAAGACTGTTATTGTAAGTTTGACGTGTGTATATCCACTTAAGTAATTGGTGTTGATGAAGTCTACTCCATTTCTGCATGAAAAGTTCCAAAACCGATATTTTGTTCTTGTTTTTAACTATCCTAACTTTCTTGCAAACTCATAAATAATTCAAGAATGATTATGTACATACAAATTTATTGGAAGACGGCTATGTGATAGTTGCACTTCATAGATTTAACTAATGTGGATTGTCCCGTTACGTCTCACTCTATTCTTTAAGGTGTCATCTCCTACCGGAGGTCATTAGAGCTAATTTGACTTTAGATGCAGGAACTCTGGTGCTCTGCTCGAACCAGGTTCTCAGATTTTTGATGATGTGCACCTTCTTCCAGGTTTCCTGCCTGTATTGCTCTCGTCTCACTGCCGATCTTTAATTTCCAGATGAATTCCAGAAGCACGATTCTATCTAAGATCGCTGCATCACTTTACATCAGGTGAGATAGTGGTCAAGTGCTTGTCTGTCGGAAATAAAAGTTAAATAATAATTCATAAAACTAAAATATTAACTGTGACTAATATTTAAAATAAAAAAACTACAAAAAAATGGAAATTAGGTCGTTTTCTGCTGGTAGAGTACCCAAAAAGCTGGCGACACGTCTTTGAATAGCGAAACTAATGCATTGTACGAGGTAAGCGCCAGCTCTTTGGTCGTGGGAGACATCGATTTGGCTTCTTCAAGTTTGATGGATAAATTAATGTATTATTAATTTACTATGCGTGTTATATTACGCTAACTTACATTTAAAATTTAAAACCACCCCGACTGGTTTGTATTATACAATTTGTTCATTGGCGGGTAAGTATTGCGCAGAAGCGCCGTTTTGATTTTTTTGACGTCCGTGGTCAAAGGGCTACGAAAGTTGCTATCGTAGTCTCATCAACCAAAAAAGAGCTGATAATATTTGAACGGCAGAACGGATTTTTCATGAAACAAAGCTAAGAATACTCTCGATAAAGACACCTTTCAAACCAAATAAATAATAGTTTAAAAAAACTAAAAAAATACGCTTTTATAGAAAATCCAACTAAAAAATAGAAAATAAATTTTAATAAATTTGTATTAAAAATAGTGTAAGAAAAAATGATTTTATTGTGAAAAAAAAGCGTGGGGTGCATGGTATCAATAGTTCCAAATATTTTATGAACAGATATGACTAGAAGGGTTATTTTGATAATATCCTGAAAAGCACCCCACGCTTTTTTTTACAATAAAATCATTTTTTCTTACACTATTTTTAATTCAAATTTATTAAAATTTATTTTCTAGTTGGATTTTCTATAAAAGCGTATTTTTTTAGTTTTTTTAAACTATTATTTATATTAAGCGTGCTATAATGCCACAGACAGACACACATATACAGATATATAAATGCACACGTCAAACTTATAACATTCCTTCTTTTTGCATCGGGGGTTAAAAATGAATTGAATGTGCCTAGTATTCACTATATAGGCACATTCGGCACACACACATGTTTGTTCGCGGATAACTTCGTCGTTTATGAACCGATTTCGATTATTCTTTTTTTGTTCGAAAGGAGATATCCCAAGTGTGGTACCATGGTAATTTTATCGAGGTATGATAAGTATCTCCAGATATTGAGATAAACATCTCAAAATTGGTACTGAAAATGAATAGCGCGGCATTGAAGTCGGTTGTTTTTTAGTTTTTAAACGATATTATTAATAAAACCGCTTTAATGGTTTCAAAGTCTATAACAGAAATAGGTAAAAACATTATTTTTTTTGTGTTTTACATAT
The DNA here is from genome assembly GCA_954871355.1 of Cabera pusaria. NCBI lineage: Eukaryota > Metazoa > Arthropoda > Insecta > Lepidoptera > Geometridae > Cabera > Cabera pusaria. The sequence goes on from OX940887.1 coordinate 26,454,053, forward strand.
TATTAACATATTATAATTATATTTATATAATAATTAAAATTGTTTCTATATAAGTATATAGATTAGAAATTCAGATTATCTTAGCTTATTAATTTTGTCTTAAACAGGAAATACTTACGCACAGCACTTACTTCCTTGTGTTGCATTGATCACACCTAATGAACTGTTTCATTTAATTAATAATATCAATTAAATTTTAGTTGGTTTGAACTCGTGTTTTTTTATTAATTTATATTAAGAATGCTAAACAAAAATTTGAAAATTTGGTAAGAGTATCTTTAATCATATCATATCCTATATTTATTTATAACAGAGTTATAAGTAAAGACTACAATTATTATATTACTAAATAAAATACTATATAGCTTGAAGTATATTATAATATCTTTATCATATAATTTTTAAGAGATCTGATTGAGAATATAAAATTAGGATGTTGATTTGGTATCATTGCATATCTACATAAAATGAGGATTATAGAGCGTATTCTTAAAAGTGTTGAATTAATTTTAACAGCTTTATTATAAAGTTTAAGTTGATTATTATGAGGCAAAAAAGCATACAGCAATAAGCACCTTCTGACATTGTTAATTAAATACACTTTGGCATGCGGTATGCAGGTTAACTTTAACGTGGCCAGTGGTCAGTGGTTCCGCGTCGCCTTTGACGAAAATGAACTGTTGAAAAACCCTCACCGGTGACCTAGAGGTGGTACATGTCTTTTACTTCCTATTATTAGTACAAAACGATTGTACTCGACTTGTATAAATAGTCCAGTTTTAACCAGGAGTTAGCATTCGCAGTCCACTGTGCAATATTGACTCACATATCAAAATGGCAGCTAAGGTAATTCATTACAATCAATTACTTTAGTTTAAAAAACAGCGCTTTAAATAGCAGCAGTGCAGTGTTTTTAATTTTCAAAAGTGGATAAAATATTACATTGTCAATATTATATTAATATCTTAAATCCAGCTGCACTATAATATTGAAGCAATCCCTAAAATAATATAAATAAATAAAACGTTTTTACTAAAATTTGAGCGCTTGGTACATTATAATCCCAAATCCAAGTTGATTTATAATAATAAGGAAAAAATGTATACAACCATACAAAACTCTTTAGCAACACAACTAAAAATTAAACAGGATATATTAGTCGTTTTGAAAAGTGTACTCGTAATAGAGAACAATAAATTAAACTTCTACTGTAGATCACCGCTTAAGATATTGTCAAGAAATCTAATATTTTGGTCTCAAAGCATTAACATTATCCACCTACTGAGATTAATTGGACCAGGAAGTATATAGAGCTTTTAGACAGAACATGCGCGAAATTAACAGCGCTATTTTATTATAACCGGTTATTTTGACCCACCCACTAAATGAAAAATATCTAATACATCAATTAATCAAATTATTTACCTACGCAAAGCAACACACGAGTATACTGATACTTACAGTCAACTTCAAACTGAATTCTATCACATTTTTTTCCCTGTGACCTCTTTTCTACGCATACAAATAATACTACCTAAATAGATTTTCTGACAAATTTTAATTTAGCACACAATTTTATACTACGCGTGCCTAGAACAACTTTTAACTAGCTACTTGAAAACTAACTGATAGCCCAGCCCTATTATCTTGCTTCATTTTTGTAGTATTAACATCGTTTAATTTTTTCCAACAGTTCGTCGTCGTCGCTCTCCTGGTGGCTGCCGCTCAAGGCAGCGCGATCCACGGTGGAGACTACTCCAGCTTCTCCTACGGCGTGTCTGACCCCCACACCGGTGACGTCAAGAGCCAGCACGAGACCCGCCACGGAGACACCGTGGTCGGCCAGTACTCTCTGCTGGATTCTGACGGCACAAAGAGGACCGTTGACTATGCCGCTGATGCCCACTCCGGTTTCAACGCTGTCGTGCGTAAGGACCCCGCTCTCGTACACGCTCCTCTGGCCGTAGCTCACGCCACTCCTTTGGCTTACGCCGGACACTCCGCTCCCCTTGCCTACGCCGGACACGCCGCTCCTCTCGCCTACGCCGGCCATGGAGTCGCTTCCCTCGGATACGCCGGTCATGGAGTCGCTTCCCTCGGATACGCTGGCCATGGAGTCGCTTCTCTCGGCTACGCTGGCCACGGAGTTGCTCCCCTCGCCTACGCTAGCCACGGAGTCGCTCCTCTTGCCTACTCCCATGGCGCTATCGCCTCTCCCCTCGCTCACGGTGCCGTTGCCTACGGCGCTCACGGTCTCTACGGCTCTCATCTTGGCTACTCGAAACTGTACTAGTTAATTAATAAAAAAATATTTATTGTCAGTGAACGATGAAAGTGCTGCTGTGATTGAATAAATGTACATACTGCGAAACCAATATTGTATTTTAATTTTGACCTCGTCTATTATCAAGCAACCTCAAAAACTTAATCATAATATATATTCAATTAATATTATTATAAGTTAGACGTGTATAGTGTATATCTGTATATGTGTGTGTGTTTGCCTGTGGCATCGTAGCGACCAAACGGCTGAACCAATTTTGATATAGTTTTTTTTGTTTGATAGGTGTCTTAATCGAGAGTTCTTAGTTTTGATTTATGAAAATCCGTTATCCGAAAAGGCGTTTTAAGAGTATGCGCTTTTTTCTAGTTAATAACGCTATGAAATCAACTTTCATAGGTCTGATCAATTCAAAATTCGGTATCCACTTACTTCAGTAATATCGTAAGAACATAGTAACATTGACCTGATGCTGGGGCATCTCTTGGAATCGGTAGAATACCCAATTCCTCATCAACTTACAGCAGAGATGTGAGATGTCGAGTTTGGGCTCATTTTGAACAGATTGAACCGACATAAACCAGTCGGGGGTGGTTTTAAATGTTGAATTTACGTTTAATTTAATGTAACGAAACACATTGAAATGATCATATCAACAAGCAAAATGATCATATTTTTATTTCTAATGAAAAACAAAATACACATTGGTTACAACACTTCACACTAGTTCCATGTTCCCACGACTTCAGTCAGACTATTCTCACACAATACTATTCGCTGTGATACTTTTAACATAATACATTTTTAGTTATAATTTATTCAACGAACTTGTAATAATAGTATAATGTCTGCGATAAACAAATTAATTACTACCAAATGAGGGAATGTAACGCAATGCCGACGTTTATCAAGATTTGTCTTATCTACGAGAACATCTATGTTGAAGCTGCATTCTATGTATGTAATTGTGTAAAGTATACACCAAAGCAGAAACTGAAATTCATATTCATCATTTTTTATATAACCTTACCAAATAAATTAACATAAATAATACTTTAAAAGTTATGTAGCATCGGTTTATATTATTATATTTAGATACATGAAACAGACGTGGAATGAAATGACAAGGATCAAACAATTTAAAATTCGTATATTTATTTCGTTTCATATAATTAACATCAGTCATAATTAGGCTAACAAATCACCAGCCCAAAGGAACATTATGGCCTAGTTGTCTTAATCCATGAGCACCCAATGCACCATTCGCAAGAGGTGATCCAAGGCCACCATGAGGTAGACCAGCTTGGGGCCAAGCAGCTTGAGGTAAGCCAGCTTGAGGCAGGCCTATTCCTCCATAGCCACTGTAGGAACGAGGACCGTTGTGTAGGATAGAGTTGGAATAGGAAGAAACTACGGGGCTGTTATGTCCACCATAGCCAAGACCAGCAAGAGGACCACCGAAACCACCAGGGCCAGTTAATGCTCCGTGGGGACCAGCTAAACCTGCATGTAGGCTAGCTACAGCGGCATGCTGACCAGCTAAACCGGCAGGTCCAGTAAAACCAGGATGAGGGCCAACTAAACCAGTGGGACTATCAAATCCTTGTGGACCTGTCCAACCAGCTTGTGGTGCAGACCAACCAGCTTGGGCAGCATGTGCCAAACGAGCAGCATGCGCGGCCTGTGCAGCTTGAGCAGCGGTCGCAGCCTGAGTAACTTGGGCGACGTGGGTAGCCTGAGCTGCATGGGCAGCATGAGCTACTTTAACAGCATTTGCTGCTTGCGCTGCTTGGGCAGATTGAGCAGCTTGAGCAATTTGTGCTGCGTGAGCGGCATTTGCTGCTTCCGCCACATGAGCAGCTTTAGCAGCTTGGGATTGAGCTACTTGAGCGGCAGTGTTGGCCACCTGAATCCTGTGGGCAGCATCGGCGGCTTGAGCCAGTTGGGCTACATTAGCGGCGTGAGCAAGTTGAGCGTTCTTAGCATTGTTAAGATGGGCGCTTGCTACATTAGCTAAGTGTTTATTGGCAGCCTGAGCAATATGAGCCGCATTTGCAGCTTGGGCTAATTGGGCAGAGTGGGCAGGGTTGGTCCCAGCATGAGCTAAAGTTCCAGCATGGGAGAGAGCTCCATGATGGCTGAGGGTTCCAGGATGAGTGAGAGCTCCTGGGTGAGCAATTGCTCCGGTATGCGCTATGGGACCACCAGCGTGAGGTGAGATAGGGCCATGTCCTAATGGCGCAACGGGGCTATGATGGACAATAGGGGATCCAGAGGCGTGGCCAGCAGCAGCTAGGCCATGGGCAACTCCGCCTAAGGGACCAGCAGGTTCCTTGCGAACGACAGCGTTGAATCCAGAGGCAGAATTGGCAGCATATTCCACAACCCGCTTAGTTCCGTCAGACTCCAATAGAGAGTATTTGCCGACGACGCTGTCGCCATCTCTTTTCTCGTGTTGATCCTTGATATCTCCGGTATTAGGGTCTGAAACTCCGTATGAGAAGCTTGAGTATCCACCGCTGGCCCCGACTGAAGCTACTGCCAGGGCAAATATGACAAACTGAAACAAAATATATGAAATTATTTCCTGATTTGGTGGCAAAGATTAGAAGTGATTTTTATACAAAAATAAAGTTGGATTATATGTAGAGTTGATAATAACTTTAACCATATACTATTGAAATGTTTTTGGGCTATTATTTTACTTTACCTTAGCTGCCATGTTGGTATGTGATCTTCCTCGACTTCGTCTCTCAACTGACATGACCCCAGTTCTCTCCACATTTTATATTCACACGAAGTCATCGCATTGTAGTTTTGGGGGTCAAAGTAGGAAATCACTGCACTAGATTTGCTCTTCTGTCGAAACGTGCCTTTCAGAGGTTAATTATAATCTGAAATGTTCATTATGTAAATTGATTACACTTAATTATTATGTTAAACTACAACAATGACGATGGATTAAAGCGAATACTTAGCACAGAGATTCATGCACTAAAAACGTATGCAGAATGAGATAATAACGATCAACTTGAGTTAATACTCCGAGTTATTTTTTTTCTCTAAATGATATAATATAAAATGTAAACTACAAAATAATTTGCATATTTGCACGTACGAGTACGTCAACGGAAAAAATAGCAACCTTCCTTTAGAAAGAATTTTAATTGGACTCTCGTAACATAATGTAATGCGTGAAGCATGGAACGATCATAGATAGCACAACTCTTTGGAATTCCGTAAAATCAAGAGGATTTCCTGCCTACCTTTTACCATCCATCATATTTAGACTTCAAGGAATTTAGTTAAATGTTGCATTTAACTTGGGGGTTGCTCAATATAAATAGGCAAGTGGTTTTTGTAATTCATCAGTTTTGTGGTAAACAACGAACAATACAAAATGTTCTCAAAGGTATTGTTTACTTCTTACCTAATTGTGAATGTAGTTCTTTCAATTAGTACACTCGTGTTTCAAGCATTCCGCTAGATAATTTCGACCTGCGAAGACATTCTAAAATTGCCTGTGAAAATGTTATTTGATAATCTGTTTTGTTTGAGTTTATTAGTTGTACCACTTACACTCGTGTGGAAGTTTGCGTTAACTTTAAAGACTTTTGTACTACTATTTGGATTAAGCTTCAAAACACGATCCCACTTTTCCAACATTTGGTTCTTTGTGTCTGTCTATTAATCCTCATCCAATCAGTCAAGTAGCATAATTTTTTTTTAGTCTGCCTTTGTGTTCTTTTTTAAGTTACAATGGGTTCCATTACTTTTCCACAGATCCTCGTCATCACCGCTTTGGTGGCAGCCGCTAACGCAAGTGGCGGTTACTCCAGCTTCTCATATGGCGTAAACGATCCCATCACTGGTGACATCAAGAGCCAAAACGAAAAACGTGTTGGAGACAGTGTGGTCGGACAGTACTCGCTTCTCGACTCAGACGGAACAAAGCGAGTAGTGGAATACTCAGCCCATCCTGTCACTGGTTTCAACGCTGTTGTAAGAAAGGATCCTGCATATGGATATGCTCATAGTGGCTTGGGATATGGTGGATATTCCAACCCAGGCTATGGATATGGAGGCTATGGACAATCTGGGTATAGTCACGCACATTCTATAGGACTAGCCTCACCAGTCGCTTCTTCTTTGAACTATGGGGCATATGGAAACTCCTTGGGATACAATGGATTAGCAAGCCACTATGGCGGATTAGCCGCTCCTGTGTCTTACGCCTCTTACAATAACTATGGATCTCATGGTTACGGGTCCCACCTTGGGTATGGTTCAAACCTCGGATACGGGTCGTATGGTGCCAACAATTACGGATACGGAGCATATGGTGCTAATAAATACGGGGCTAGACTTGGCTGGTGATTTTTTTGTACAACCTACGAGGAATGTTCAGTCGAATGTACACAATGTATATATTCTACAAATTATTATAGTACCGCATTGTGAAAATATCAAAAATAATAACTATTAAATAAACGCAATAAAAAAGTTATGCCAAATTGTCTTATTATTCCCAGCAACTGAGACCCATTTACAACTGCTCTGACCTCAGACTAATTAGGTAGGTACTTACAGAATATGTTTTTTCCCATAACGCAATAATCTGATCTGGTACCACCACTTTGCAACTTAAAGGTACGGCCACACCGCGGCGTCCTGCAATCTGTGGGCGCAATTTAAGTATATTTCTATTGTTTTCTGATCGCGTTTGGTGTGAACCAGTCATTACAAATACTACTGCGCTATTTGATCGCCGCCTAGATCGCGCACTCAGGTCGCTGCGGTGTTCCGTACCTTAGTTCGATCCCGAAATTTCATTGCCAAATAAACCTTTTTTTAGGGTTCCGTACCCAAAGGGTAAAACGGGACCCTATTACTAAGACTCCGCTGTCCGTCTGTCTGTCTGTCTGTCTGTGTGTCTGTCTGTCTATCTGTCTGTCTGTCTGTCTGTCTGTCTGTCTGTCTGTCTGTCTGTCCGTCTGTCCGTCTGTCACCAGGCTATAGCTCATTAACCGTGATAGTTAGACAGTTGAAATTTTCACAGATGGTGTATTTCTGTTGCCGCTAGAACAACAAATACTAAAAACAAAATAAAGTTAAAAATTAAAGGGGGTCCCCATACAAAAAATGTGTTTTAAAACGCCATCTATCTAATTAGTTTCGGCAAAATGACATAGATGGCGCTAGTAAACGAGCAGTCTTTCTAGATCGCGACCAAACTAAATATTCTTGGTAATATCAATTAATCAAATATATGAGAGGTTGAAACTCTGTTATGTTTCGTATTGTACGGAACCCTCCCTAAGTGTGCGATAAGAGACGCGATGCTAACTCGCACTTGGCCAGTTTTATTTTCTTTCTTCTTCTTTATAACGTAGTATGTCTTATCACATAGCTCGTATAGCTGACACAGTTTAGCTGGTCACATCGCTTACATAGCTTAGATTGCAGTCTGCATACATGTATTTAAAACTGCGTCAGCGATGCGGAGCTAAGCTTAACTAAGTTAGCTTAGCTTTCGGTCTGCTACCTTCGAGCATTTACCAGTGGAGATGTTAACGTTGTAATCCGCAAACATTTTTTTCTGCCGATACTTACGGGAGACGAGGTAAACACGCATTGCACACACACAAATCACTCACTTTAACGATCCCGCACACTAGCTTGAAATACGCACACAGTATTAAAAATACCGCTTAGTTACGCACGCTCATATGGCCAATAATGGCTATATCGACCCCTCTGGGATGAAACGTAGTAAAAGCCAAATGGCCATTTTTCAGTACGGCCGAAAAACTAATATGGTAAAGTTTATTTCTGATATATCTTTTGATTTATTTAACCTGTAATAAACCACTATAGCTCATTAAGCTTAGGTTTTCAAGTTGTTTGCTAAATAGAAACTCAAAATAACGTACATTCATTAGTTCCTGAGATGGCATGGCTTTTACTACAATAATAAAAGTTGTAAATGGCTTCTACGATATTTTTCTTCTACTTGGCGACTGTAACCTTTTTTTTATTAAGTGGTATAAGATGTCACAATTTGTTTTATCAAAGAGATTATCGAATTAAAAGACAATTGTAACAAGAAGAAAATGTAATTTAGTGTAGTAAATGCAGAACACATTTATGACCAAAATCATATAATTTAAATGTTTTTCATTATATAAAAGTAATATTGTACTTTTTCTGACAAACACTAATAAAATTATCAAACTAAAATCAATATAACCTCTAAATTATGCAAAATAGGCAGTAAATCGAACCTAATAATAAAAATGATCTAATTTTCTGTTTTATTAAACTACGAGATACAACTGCCCATGCCCACACAAAAACAGGTAAGTATTCAACAAAAACATAGCATTAAAACAAATTGATATCGTAAAGTAATCATCATCATCAGCCTATCCCTGTCCACTGCTGGACATAGGTCTCACCTATAGCACGCCACTGAGCTCGATCTTCAGCTTATTGTTTCCAGCCGCGGCCAGCCAGCTTGCGTATATCATCGCTCCATCTAGCTGGAGGGCGCCCTACACTACATTTGGCGAGACGCGGTCTCCAGTCTAGAACCAATAGCTGTTAGGGTAGACCCCAACGGTTATTAGTTCTACGACAGATGTGACCAGCCCACTGCCACTTTAGCTTGCTAATCTATTGAGCTATGTCGATAACTTGGGTTCTCTAATGGATTACTTCATTTTGAATTCGATCCTTCAACATGACTCCGAGCATAGCCTCCTCCATAGCTCGCTGAGCGACTTGAAATTGGTGAAACAGTTGCACTGTCAGAGTTCACGTCTCGGCCCCGTAAGTAACAACAGGTGGACGCACTTGTTAAAGACTTTCGTCTTTAGGGTTTGTGGTATGGGCGACGAAAAGACTCGACGAAGTTGTCCAAATGCTGCCCATCTTAGCTGTATCATTCTGCGAGCTTCCTTCTCGAAGTTATTTCTACCCAATTGCAAGATTTGGCTTAGGTAGATAGACGTATCCGTGAACAACTTCGAGAAGAACTCCATTTAAAGCAGTCGGGTCCGGAATAACATGTTCGTTGAACATGATCTTGGTTTTATCCAAGTTCATACGGAGACCGATGCGTGGAGAAGAATCAGCTAGAGTGATGTATTATAAGTCCTGCGCGGTTCCAGCCATGATGACGATATCGTCCGCAAACATCAAGTGTGAGAGGTGCTCGCCGTTTATATGTATGCCCCATCCTTTCCAATTCAGCGTCTTGAACATATCCTCCGACCACAAACCACTGCAAAATACTGTAAAAAGCGATAATGATCATTTCGGAAGCCATTTAAGGCATGGACAGGATAGACAGTACTCATCTAGATAGTAAAAAGTATGATCTAATAACTGAGTATAAGACTTTCGGCATCGATAGCGCTAACCAATACTATAACCGTCTTACAGCCAAAACAAACGGACTCTTACTGTCTGCGCAAGCAGTGTCCATAAATCAGTCTTAATTCGAAAATGATCAAGATAAAGTCAGTATAGAATTTGTCTTTGATAGTGCAGCCACTTTATACATACTCAGGAGACCTACAACAAGATCAAAGTAGTGGCGAAATGCCACTATACTCTGCAAACACTGGCAACCGAGTATAACGTTAAGGTAAGATGGACGAAAAGCCATGCATCATGTGCTAGCAATATCACGGCTGACATACTCGCTACAGAAATAATGACACAACATGTAAGCGACGATGTGATGAACCTTTGTAGACCGCTAGCAATGGAAGTCAGAGATCTATTACGTTGTCATACCGAAAATGAGCAGCAAAAGTTGTGGGACAGTGTTAACATGACAAGCTGTAAATATACAAAAGCAGCTTTTCCGAATTTAGACGGCAAAGTTACAAACAGACTGCTAATATTACAAAGACGTGATATTAGTATACTACATAGTAGGCCTCATCACGGAATACTGTAATCTAAATTATCTACTCTACATAATTGGCGCCCTGTGGCGCCAATTATGGATGGATGACTATCTGTATAGTCATCCTCTGTGTCAAGGCTGCATGCTTGAAAATGAGACCGTGACACATGGGATATCACAGTGCCCGGTCTTGGATGAGATAAGAGCCAAGTTATACGACCGAGACACAGATGAAGAATACCAGCCACGGCAACCACAACGATAAGTATAAACAGTATCACTCTTACAATCATCATCATCGCTATCTGCCTTAGCACTGCCACTGCACACAAACTCATCCACAGCTTGCAAGGCTTGGCAGCGGCTGGAAACAAAGAACTAAAGATCAAGCTCAGTTGCGTACCATAGGTGAGACCTATGTCCAGCAGCAGACAGAGATAGGCTGATGATGATGCTGATGATTGTATTAAGACATTGATTTGTTTTCAGCTATGTTATTGTTAAATACTTACTTGTTTTCGTGTGTGCACAATGCGCAGTTTTATCTCATACTTTAATAAAACAGAAGATTAGAAGATTTTCATTACTAGGTACAATTTACTGCCTGTTTGGCATATTTTATTGGGTGTGTTGATTTAATTTTGATAATTTTATTAGTATTTGTCAGAAAAAGTACAATATTACATTCACATAATGAAAAATATTAAAATAATATGAGTTTGGTCATTAATGTGTTGCTCATTTACAACACTAAATTACACTTTCCTCTTATTACAATTGTATTTTAATTCGATAATCCCTTTGATAAAACCAATTATAAGTCTTATGCAACTTAATAAAAAAAAGGTTACAGTTACCAAGCTGAAGAAAAAAGACGTAGAAGCCATTTACAACATTTTTTTTTGTTGTAAAAGCCATGCAATCTCTGAAACTAATTAAAATTGGTTATTTTGAGTTTCTATTTAGTAAACAACTTAAAAACCTTAGCTTAATGAGATAATATAGTATTAATCTATAATAAACATTATAGATCAAGTAAATAAAAAAATATACAAGATATAAACTTTACCATTTTTGTTTTTCCCGTACTGAAAAATGGCCTTTTGTTTAGTCCGTTTAGTCGTACTACGTTTAGTCCTGAAGGGGTCGATATAATGTCTTTTACACTTTCATGCTGATTAAATATTTGTATAGATGACCTGAGAAAAATGTGTATAAGCCGTAATAAGCCAAATAAAAATGCGTCATGCTCTTTAAGACCAAAGTTAGCATTACTTTTCAATAGTCTCTTAGTAATAAAATGGTCGTACAAGCAATATTTTTAAAAGTCGTGGATTTTACGACGTAAAATGACATCGTATATTTCTAATTTTTTACTTCAAATATTGACGTAAAAGCCATATTTGATAATCTTGTGTCTTTTATTACAAAAAGTTAAAAAGTATTATTTTCTTACATTGTATTATATTATGTCGTATTAACCATGAAATGAAAAAATATGTCTCTTACTTCAGAAATATGAAAATTTTCTTTAAAAGTTGCTCATTACGACATTTTAAAACAAGAAACCCGGGTTTAGAGAGGGATTTGTAGCGTGTTGTAAAAGACATGCGAATTTGAACATTTTAAATATACAGATCGATAGAGCGCGCGATTCTGACTAAGAAACTGCTGAAAACAGATTTTGGTCAAAATGGCTTTTACGACGTTTCATCCCAGAGGGGTCGATATGGCCAGCAGAGGGGTACGCCTTGCGTTAACATCTACATTGGTAAATGCTCGAAGTCTGCTACCCACATTACAAGTATCTACGGCGCAAATAATTTTATCACAGTAATATTTAACAAGTACATCAATATAACCCGTTTACTTATTAGGTGCTCTAAATGTTAACATTTTTGTAAGTACGTTTCCTGGCTGACTTGGTAATTAACGCCATTTATTATCTTGATAAAATTAAATTCCTAGATTTGAATCACTTATAGTCTTGTTAATTTATTCATAAGAACTTCGAAATGTTCTATACATAAGCAATATAATAAATCCTTGTTCTTCTGAGATAATTTTATTAACATCGTGTAAAATGAATGAACCATATTGCTAAAATTAACCTTATATATAAATCAATTTGTAAGGCGAGGCAAGTTCTGTAGACACATCAATTTTGATTGGCTCTTAGTTTGATTGGCTTGTATTGCGATTAACAAGGGAATCAAAACATTTAAAGTAGTCCTTCCGTTGACTTAGAATCTTGAAATTTGACAAGAACTAAGCTCTTAGAGCTCATGTAAAGGAAAAAAATAAAAATAACCCATAAGTAATTTATAAACAATAAGTTATTTTTAAAAAAAAAAAACCGACTTCATAACCACAAACAGGCATTCAAAAGCGAAAAATAAATTACTTAAAATTATTATAAGCGCTACCCACTTATCTATTTGAAGTCGGTGCCAGCCAAGTCTAATAGGTAGTAGATAGATAATACCTACATGTATCTACCTACTAACTAACCTACATGTACCTACTTACTACTACTACATACATAGTATCTATCTACTATCCAATAGACTTGGCTGGCACCGACTTCACATAGATAAGTGGGTAGCGCTTATAATAATTTTAAGTAATATATTTTTCGGTTTAAGTGCCTGTTTGTGGTCATGAAGTCGGTTTTTTTGTTAACAACTTATTTTACCCTTTTTAGTGCAAAACAAGTTTTAATTAAATTACATGCATCTATTAAATTTCGTGTCTGGGCCGTTATACGCTGACGGATATATACTTTTTGATACTTATAACGGTTAAGAAGATACAGATCTATAAAGTGCGCACATATAGACACACGGACGGACGGACGGACCGACGAACGGACAACAAAGTCTCAGAAAGTGTTCATTTGGTACACTTTGGGTTTGGAACCCTTATAAAATTGACTTTAAATGCCGCGCTAAAGTGAAAATATTCACTAGTAATAATGATGTCATCAAGGTATCAAAGGACAATGTCCAAAATGGCCCTGTGCAATCAAAGCATCTGACACACACGATAAAAATTAATTGTCTATTTTATTACAATAATTCCAAATACTTTTATAACACGGACTAGTTGTATTTCAAAATGAATATTAAAAAGTATTATTTGCGATTATTAACATTAATTGCCGCCATATGGCCAACAGAGTACTAAATCACTCTACTACGTTATAAGAGGCACTTCCCTATATTGTTGATACCCGAATTATGAAAGCTCTGTGTAGCCAACCTAACAACGGAAAGTATTATTTACGTAGTAACTATTATATAATCTGTGGTATTACGCTTATAATTTTTTTGAAGTGTTGATTGGTACAAAGTACGTTCAGAATTCTGAGTTATTTAATTATGTATGCAGTGTCGCGGGACTGGCCGCCATCTTCGCCAAACGTCATGTCATGTCAAAAAATATTAGGTATGTTTAAAAAAGTTTGCACCCTAGAACAACACTTTGCCCGGTAGAACATTCCTGTAAAGACAAATTTATTTATTAAATCAATAATTTATGTATAATTATTTATTGAGGGCCCGGTGGCGTAATTGGGAGAACGGTCGGCTTTGATGCCGAGGTACCGAGTTCAAACCGCCGTGCACCAATGAATTTTTCTATCGAAAAATATATGTGCGCTTCTAATGTGTTCAGGCAGCTATCCTTGAGACCCAGTTCCCATTCTAGTCCACTTCTCTATCTTCGACCGCATCATCACTTAGCAACAGGTGAGATAGTGGTCAAACGCTAGCCTATAAGATAAAAAATAAAAAATTATCCCCCACCTTTATTTCTATCTCGCTCACATTTACCGTAAAAATATCTGTCAAAAACCAAAATCAACGAGAAGAAAGATGTAAAAACATTATTCAAGGTCATATTTTTTAGTCATCAAAAGTATATGCAATAGCAACCTCTATTGTGTATAATTTTCTTGGGACTCTTCTACTAAAACCAGTACATTATCCTATGTTTGAGGTATTTATCTCCATATCTCTGGAGAAACTAATCAGATCTCGATAAAATTAAAATGCGACCACCTCGGAAACGTATCCTACCTATTTAAAAAAATAATTATTTTAATCCGTTCACAATTTATGGAAAAATCGCGTAAGATACACACAAAAAAAAAACATACAGACGAATTGAGAACCTCCTCCTTTTTTGTGAAGTCAGTTAAAAGTAAAAATTAAGAACAGACTCTGTGTTTCTCTCTGTGGTTCTTATGACGCGGACGCTGTTATTTTTAGTAAAGTTTGAGATATTTATCTTCATAAATATATAAAGACTCCTGCGATATAATATTGACAAAATAATATACAAAATTAAATTACGAATTGGCGAAGAAATTGAGTAGCAATAATAAAACAGATAAATAATAATTGAGAGGATCCTGCCAATGGAAGTCGATTAAAAATGTCGCTTTAATTAAAAAATAAAAATATATATTAAAAATATATAATATATATAAAAAAATATGATCTTTTTAGCCGACTTCAAAAAAGGAGTAGCTTCCCAATTTGTCTGTTTTTTATTGAGCGTAACGTCAGAACTTCGTAATTTATAGTCCGATTTGAAAAAAAAAATGTTGTTTGAGAGGGTATCTTTTTCTTACATCTGATAAGCTAGAGTTTAACCACTATCTCGCCTCGGTGGAAAGCGATGATATGGTCAAAGATGATAAACACGCTAGGCCTATAATAGGCCTACCCTACAGCCCTTAAAAGCCACATCATTATAATGATGTGGCTCTTAAGGGCTGGCTGTGTGCTGCCGGAACACCGTTTGGTCCCATTGTACAATTCATCGAGATGGAATGAGTATCTCCTGAAAATGACTAGCGCGGTATGTGAAGTCGATTATTTTGTTTTTACTTTATTTTTTGGATATCTTTTTATGCGCCTGGTTGTTTTACCATATCCAAGTTCTACCATGTCCTAATATAACAACAAACTAATATTCTAATGAGTAATAAGACACTCCTGATGACTGCCTTGCCTTGGGGCAAATGTAGAGCACGCATAATTACCAATACAGATCTTGTTTCTAACCATCTACATCTATTAACATTTTGGTCATAAGATCAAGTATGTACGATATCACATAATTTTGCTGTGAGAAATATTACTTGGCATATTAATTTCTCGTTGAATTTTATCAGTGCAATTAAATTTTTGTGATAAGACATATATTGCATCTGTTGTCGGAAATCACTCTAAGCGATCGAACTGTGCATATTTTTTTACGCATGATTTGCGATTTTCAAGTGAATCAAAACCCATAGGGTACTTACTTGTGGGAATCAAAACCTATAGGGTACTAACTAATGGCAACATTTAATTCTACTTTACTTTTTGCACGATATTTTTCTTTTACAGGCTTCACACGTATATTGCATTGTTGTGTTCAATGTATATCAATTAGTCATTTTACGTTTTAACTGGTAGTATTAGTTATTATTTGTATTGTTTGTAATTTAATGACGTTCATGAGTGTACAATGTACCCAAATGAAACAATAAATTGAAATTGAAATTGAAAATAAACTTCCCGTTGATCTATAATAATAAAATTTTAAAAGAAGCAAGGTCTTACGGCGTCTGTAAAGGACTGTTCATTGAGACCATGCCAATGAGCTCAAACTCGACTTCTCTGCTGTAATTTGATGTAGAATGGTATATTCTGCAGATTCAAGGAGATGTCCCAGCATCAGGTCAATGCTACCATATTCTTACAATATCGTAGAAATAAGAGGATACTGAATTTTAAATTGATCAGACCTATAAAAGTTGATTTCATAGCATCATCGACTAGAAAAAATCTCATAAAACGGCTAAACGGATATTTATGAAACAAAGCTAAGAATACTCTCGATTACAGACACACAACATCACACATCACACAAAAAAAAACTAAATCAAAATCGGTTCATCCGCTTAGGCACTACGAGGCCACAGACTGACACGCACAAACACAGATACACACGTCAAACTTAACACTCCTTATTTTTGCGTCGGGGGTATAAAAGTACTGCTTGTTTAAATATTAATTTTTGCCTGTCCTGCATAAAAAGGCAACTGAAAACCCAGTGTCATAGCCACACACATAAATATTAATAATTTATTAATATTTCTGTGTAGCTACACATATTCCGGTCTTGTTTCTAACTAAAACAAATGTTAACGTGTATAGTGTGCACGTTTATGGCCGGTTGTGGAGCCAGCATCTGCAATGCAGTGCTCCTACATATTTACGTTGGATAGCAACGCCAGCATGGTCATAGGTGCAAACTATTTTTAAGCCTCGACACAAAATAGTTCAATTATTATGAACTATTTTGACCTAATATTTCATGGAATAAGTATGTCTCCAACTTTTTATACACTAAAAAACATTTATTTACAATATATATATGTATATAAGTTATACATTACAAACCGGCAATAACCCAATAGCTAAAGTGTCGGCCTGGAGATCGAGAGGACGTGAGTTCGTTCCCCACCTATTGCACTATTGGTACGTAGTATTATTATTATCTGTTCTGTGCTATTGACGTGACCCCACTCCAGACACAAGCATATTTAGTTTAGTTGGAGATTAACAAGACTACTAGTAATGTGCAACCCACATCGCTCGTAAGTGTAAAAAATACTAAAATAATTTATGATCGTATAAAACGATAAAAAACCGACTTCACATGCCACGATAGTCAAAATAGCCACTAGCCATAATCATGTCATCAAGGTATACAAATTTGCTTATATTGTTTATCTCCATATCTCCGGAGATGATTATCAGATCTCGATAAAATTTCAATGGGAGCAAACTGAAGGCATAATCTCTCAACCAAAAAGACATTATTTTTCAAACCGGTAAAGATTTGATTGATTGGTTCTGAGGTAACAAACATAAAAAAATCAGTCTAAATGAGAGCCTCCTCTTTTTTGTGAAGTCGGTTAAAAACAAAATACATTAATTCGTAGGTCTTACGTCTAGTAATTCATCAAAAATGTCAATGCTAACGTCAAGGTATGTGGAATGTATCGATAGTCAATAAACAAATGACAAATCCTTGTGAGACCTATGAGTAATAGCTAATAGTGAATAGTTACAATTCTCGCCACCTACACCCGAAACAGCATACTGTACTGAAATGAACAACATAGAATATTGCGACATTATCAAAACAATATTGAACATGCTCATTACTACGCTCGTTACAAATCAATTTCTATCGAAGATTAAAGCCTCAGACTACCATAAAAAAGGCAGACGGAGCCGTGCCTAACACCCGAGTGAACGCAAGTTCAGTAATACTAAATGCTTGAGTAATACATTTCCGCGCTCAGTCCGGCATAGTCAATACGGCATGATTACTACGTAAGCAACGCTGCGAAGTAATACCGCACGCACGCGTCCGTCCTTGCTGCCGCTTGGTAGCAAACTGAGCGCGGAAGCGTATTACTCAAGCATTTAGTATTACTGAACTTGCGTTCACTCTTGTGTTAGGCACGACTCCGTCTGCCTTTTTTATGGTAGTTTGAGATTAAAGCTTAAGTCAACCTGCCACTACAGCGGTGGCAGTTACGGTAGCGATATGTTTTGGACGATCCGTTGGCGTTAAGGATAGATACATTGACTTCTAACCCGCTAGTTCCAATTCTAGCCTTGAACCAATTAATTTTTCATGACATTTAGAGACTGACATGACATTAGAGACATTTAGAGAGTTTTCGTTAAACTTTACGTATAGTACACAACTTTACCACAGGAACTCGCGTATTCATGAGAGGGCTCACCCTCATATTATAGACACGTGGCCTCCCACACAACGCGTTTTAAGCGTTTGTTCTTTCCACATACGTGCGAGTTGTGCGATAACCTTCCTCCCGATGTTTCCCCACAAAAGGTTACTCTGAGTTGCTTTAAAAGGAGAGTTAACAGATTCCTCTTTCAAAAGAGTAGACGACGCACCAGTATTGCCCCTGGTATTGCAGATGTTAATAGACGGCGGTAACCACTTACCATCAGGTGGGCCGCATGTTTGATTGCTTTTAGACACGTGGTCCTCCCATACAACGCGTTTTAAGCGTTTGTTCTTTCCACATACGTGCGAGTTGTGCGATAACCTTTCTCCCGATGTTTCCCCACAAAAGGTTACTCTGAGTTGCTTTAAAAGGAGAGTTAACAGATTCCTCTTTCAAAAGAGCAGACGACGCACCAGTATTGCCCCTGGTATTGCAGATGTTAATAGACGGCGGTAACCACTTACCATCAGGTACAGCATGTTTGATTGCTTTTCTCTATTTATTTTAAAAAACTGGATTATTTTTTATCTCTTCCACTAAATTCTAAGACAATAAATTTACTAGGCGTTACAACCTAGCTGTTGTCGGTTGCGACTGCCACTGTTACTGCGGTTGTATGACCGGGATTATACGATAAGCTCATCAATACATCATTTATATTGGAAATTAGTTGTAATCCGCATACTTAAGGCACTGCTAATTCAGATGATAAGGATTCAATGAATGGTCGTGGATTCCATGAAACAAGGACTGAGTAAAGGTACGACCACACCGCGGCGTCCCAAAATCCATTGGTACACGGCGGAAATTGAATTCGGTACCTCTAGCGCGTGTGTGTGGATGTGTATCTTATACGGTACGATTACACCGCGGCGTCCTGCGTGCGCGATCTAGGTGGCGATCAGATAGCCCAGTAGTATATGTACCGACTGGTTCACACCAAACGCGATCTACGGCGATCAAAACACAATAGAAATTTAGATCGCGAACGCGGACGCGGACGCAAGACGAAGCGGTGTGGTCGTACCTATAGGTTATCATGTAACATTGGGGACCAACAAACACCTGACTACAAAAAATCCTATTAATAATTAATTAGTAGTAATTAGAAGTAGCAAATTCAGTCTGGAAAATTAGCAACGACTTTTCACAAAATTCAATCTGAAGACCATTTTATTAGGTTAGAAATACACTAAATTACCATACAGATTATACTTGAGAAGGTAGGTATCTACATTTGAAAACAAGTATACGTTGACCTTTAACGTAGTATGCAACTTAAAAGCAAACCCATTTCTTTTCTTTTACTGTGCTCATCAACATACGGCCTTGCTCTTCCGGATCCGTAATTACAATATGAGCCTGTACGGTTTTAGGGTGCCGTTTGGCAGTGTAGGGAACGGTAGAATAGAAGTATAGCCTATAAATTTGTTGGCAGGCAGTTTATTAGTAACATATAGATTACTAAAATTACAGGGCATGTGAGACTCAACATCTTTATGTCTCAAGGTAACATGGCACAGTGCAGTGACATGCAAAATTCTGGCAGTCCAGAATTTTGCATGTCAATGTATCTGTAATAGGTAGACGACATCGCTTACCATCTAGCGTCGTGCTTGTCCTGTTAACTTTTACCATAAAAAATAAATGTAACAGTTTATGTATGACTATTTTGGACTATTTGGATATGGATGACAAAGTTATTCGATTGTTTTGTTCACTAGCGTACCGCCATACTGCATATTTTAGATCAAATTATTATATATAAAATTTATATCAAAGATTACTCGCAATGTGGGTTGCACATTACTAGTATTCTTGTTAACCCCTTCAACTAAGCTAAATATGCTTGTGTCTGGAGTGGGTTCACGTCAATAGTGCAATGGGTGGGGTGGGGATCGAACTCACGACCTCTCGATCGCCAGTCCGACACCTTATCCATTGGGCTATTGCCGCCCTGTATGGTATAATGTAACACTACAAGCACGACACTCGCTGTGGTATATTTATTTGGTACTACATTTAAAAATATGTATACCCATCTAATATTCTATTATAGTTTCAATTTATATTTTTTAAATTTGAGTTCAAAGGTCTGCTTTTGCTAATGTGACTCACATTTTGATATTAATAAAAAAAAATAGCAATCGCTTCACGTGCAGCTGCTGTGTGTGACTAAATTTGGAACTGTATGCTTCTCACATAAACAGCTATATGAAGTCTGCAGACGCGTCAGTAAACCATTATTCTTGTATGTATTAGACGAAAAAATATTGTGTATATATCCTTTTTTCTTCACATGGCATTGCAATAAATATTAATAGCCAAACGCTATTTCATAAAAAATTTGATAAAAAAACGTTTCTATTATATTTTTATACGTAAAAACTTTTTCATTGCCTGTTACTAAAAAATGCATATAAATAAGAAAAATACCTTTAATACGAAACCAAAGTATTTGTAGTTTGTAGGAAAAAATAACAAAATTACCAAAGGCACAATTTTTACTCTACGGAACCAAAGAAGTCGCTGCCGGTACGTCCCGACATATTTTAAAGATCACCGCGCTATTTGCCACGCCTTCGCGTTCTATATAAATACTGAAGCTGAGCTTCACCAGTATTCACTCAAGTGGAACACCTCAATCCAACGCAATGGCAGCTAAGGTGATCTATTTTACTGCATTTTATTAAAGTGACGTGAAGTGATAATAGCGGAAAATTGTTTAAATTAGATCGAGTATTGTGCTAATTTGAAAAGCTGTTGGTGTTACAAGAAATAATTATTCTTGTAATCATATAAAAAAAGTATTTAATTAAAAATAGAACTAATTCTTTTAAATTGTATTCTTAAATTAATTAATTATCAAGTTTAGTAAAGCAAAATAGAAAATTCTTTCGATTCTGAAATTACTCCTCATTGAATTTTACATATACCTGATATGCTAATAAATAAAATAACTTGATATTATTAAAATGAATTTGCGCTTAGTTAAAATTAAATATCTATAATAGAATAATACCTTGGACTTAAGTTATCAGAGACCAAATACTTATTTTTAAAATTATCTCATATAGATACACAACATTAATAGAAAAATTGTGATAGTCACTTTATATAATTATTTTGTTTGTTACCTCGTCATGATCAAAGCGCTCAACTCTGATTTCTGTGAAGTTTTGAACTCCTCATATACTGGATAAGACATAGCCCGCAGCCAGTAGCTTTTATTCAATACATTAAAGGCAAAAGGTTCAAAACATTATTCGTATAGTCTTTACATAACGCTGTTCGATATATTCCGTATAATATGTAGTTAAGAAACACAAAACCATTAGCAAAAAAACGTAAAGTCAAATTATTTGCATTTGCAAAATGGTAACAAATCTTAAGAATATATCTACAGACTATTTAATAAGTCTTTCTGCGACTATTGATTTTGTAGAAACTAGTTTTAATGACAAAATACCTTGATTTTCAAGCTGTGTCGCAGTGGTTACAATATTTTTTTCCTTTGTACGTTTATCTAGAGCGAAACCCTTGTCAAAGATTTTGATACTAAATTATTTTATTTTATTTTCCAGTTCGTCGTAGTGCTCTGCGCAATGGTGGCGGCCGGACAGTGCTCGGTGGTGCCCCTGGCGAGAGCAGACGCCGACTACACCAGCTTCGCGTACGACGTGGCTGACCCCAACACAGGCGACTTCAAGAGTCAGGTGGAGACCCGCGTCGGAGGCAACGTCGCCGGACAGTACTCGCTGCTCGACTCTGACGGCACCAAGCGCACTGTCGACTACACCGCTGATGACGTTAACGGATTCAACGCTGTTGTCCGTAAAGACCCCGTTGTTGCCGCTGCCCCTGTTGTTGCTGCTGCTCCCGCTGTTGTCGCCGCGCGTTATGCCGCCCCTGTGGTAGCTAACACTGTCGTATCAGCGCCGGTTGTTACCAAGACTGTGGTTTCATCTCCCGTCGTTGCTGCCGCGCCCGCGGTGTATGCTGCCCGTGCTTACTCTCCCGCTGTGTACGCCGCCTCTGCCCCGTTAGTGGCTAGCCGCGCCGTAGCTTCCCCAGTCTACACCAGCTACTCGAGCTACACTCCTAGCGTATACTCTGCCTCCCCTAGCGTGTACGCTGCTGCCCCTAGCGTGTACTCCGCTGCCCCCTACACCGTTGGCTCTCCTCTGTACTCAGCTCGTGCCGTATACGGCTCTCCCCTGACTTACTCTGCTTACTCCGCCCCCGTGTCCTACTGGTAAATACGACCGAAGCCTTACTCAAGGCTAGACCACGACGTGTTTCATACGATATGTAAATATTGTTTATAGTATGTATATACCTTCTGTGTATTGAATAAAAACGAAATTATAAACTTATGTTTTTTACTTTTATTCTTACCTATGTCTTAGTGAAAATTTAGTTATGTATATTTTTGTAATACCACATTTACATAAAGATTTAGTTTGATAATTTAAAATTACAGTTGCTAGTTATAATGCTTCACCTATTTTATCATTTCCATAAATGTAACGAGGTTATAATGTTCAAATAATTATTGTGATGGGTGAAATGGAATACTTACATTATAAATAATAAAATAGCCAAGTAGAAAAACAGTTACATGAAAAGCATTTTTTTTTTGATAGAACTTTAAATAAATTGCAAATATCTAAATATTAATGGAACTCGTGCTACTAGATTTCTATGCTACTAACTGTAGTTACTTCCAATACATTTGTTGTATCACCATCTATTCGAAAAACGCTGATTGGATCCTCAAAAAGTGCTCGCAATATAGGTTTTTCTCTCCAAGCCTTTCTGAGCATAATTCTGAGTAATAAGAGTAATAAGTTTTTTTTTTTGCTTTGGCTCATAAAATATATTAATTTATACTGCCCTGTCTTAGGAGGTCAAATAATAATGTTATTACTGTCCTATAAAATTGTAAGGGCATAACGGCATGGCGAAATAAAAAAAAATCTCCTGAAGTCAACTCTACAAGAAATAGAAAAATAAATATAAGGCGCGAAAAGTGGCAAATAATGTCGGGTGCGCGTAAATTATCATGTCATCATCTACACATGTTATACACATAATTTTATTGTAATTCTGGACTTATCGCGCTAAAAACACAAATTTTATTTTTAGCCAAGAAGTTAGAAAATCTGTCGCCAAACATCCTAATGTGTTCCAGCAGCTATTCTGAGAGCCATTTCCCATTCTAGGCCTAGCGTGCTTACCATTTTCGACCGCATCATCACTTACCAACAGGTGAGATGGTGGTCAAACGCTAGCCTATAAGATATTATAAAAATTAAAAAATCTATTGTTGACAAAATCAAAAAAAATTCACCGTATCCGACGTGGCTCAAATCTATATAAATATGTCTATCTAGATCTAGACCAGTGGTACTCAACCTTTTTTTTATACGGGCCACAAACACGGTTTAGTCATGATGTCGCGAGCCGCAAGCAAAAATAATTTAGGAGTAAAAAAATCACGTTTTTCAAAATAACTTTAATAGTGGAAAAAGACAAGGTAGTCACAATATTTCTCTATACTCGGCGCGTGCACTATTACGCCGACGCGTCGTGAATGGGCGCAAAATTCAAAATAGTTTGTATTATCTCTAACTGTACGCGGGCCACTGATAAAGGCCCGGCGGGCCAAATGTGGCCCGCGGGCCGCAGTTTGAGTATAGCTGATCTAGACGTTCGCGTCGCACATCGTACAAATTTCTAAGACCGAATTATCGTTTCTTTTAATGCAATGCAAAATCGAGCTATATATATAATCTGAACCATACATTAACTTCAACAAAATTTTGCAACGTTTGAGACAAAGACGAAACAAACATTTTGCCACTTTTATCAATAAATAAATAAGTTATAAAATGTCTTGGTATGATCCAAAATTACATCGTACCGACGGAACTCGAAACCACCCCATGGAAAACATGCCTAGATGCTGCGCCAATTAAGCCACGGTGCATTAAGCCACAATTTCGTCGTATCGATAGTATCGCATCGTATGCCAGGATTGGCAGAGCACCTGGGCATGTTCCCCAAGGGGTGCGGATTCGAGTCCCGTCGGTACGATGACATTTTGGATTGTGTGTAACAAAATACATATGACACTACTACTAGTTCAAATTCGGCTATCCTACCATTTTCCATCACGGAGTTTCAGTCCCTGCAGCGCGACTCCATCATCAGGTCAGCTCAATGAGAACAGGAACCTCGGGCTCTAGTTTTTTTTTAAATCATATAAGCGTTTGCGTTTGCTAGCGTTTGACCATTATTTCACCTATTGGTAAGTGCTGATGCGGTCGAGGATGGTAGCACGTTAGACCTAGAATGGGAACTGGCTATCAGGGACACATCTAGTCTGTTTAAATACAATACTTTTTTTATATCTGGTAGGCTAGCGTTTGACCACTATCTCGCCTGGGAGTGAGCGATGATGTGGTAGAGGATAGTGAATACGAGGCCTAGACAAGAATGGTCTATTTTTCTGTTTTTAACCGACTTTACAAACAGGAGGAGGTTCTACATTCGTTGGATTTTTTTTTATGTATGTTCACCGATTACTCGAAGATGCCTGAACCGATATGGATTTTTTTTTTGTTTCAAAGGGTACCCTTCCCAAGTTTATTTCAATTTTAACGAAATCAGCCGAGCTGTTTTTAAAATATCAAATATGAACATTTGTATTACGGCGCACTTACTTATCTCGACGACTTACACGTACTACTAACTACTGGCAAAGATTATGCAATAGTTACTACGTCAACTTTACTTAATTTACTTACTCAACGTTACTTTGACTGGCGCGACGTTTGAAGTCGGTTCTTTTTTTAGTTTTTTAAACGATCTTAAATTACTATTAAATGTAGAAATAGGTCATCATGTTAAATAATAAAGAGCCCTTTGTATATATACTATTAAAATTATACATTAAGTAAGGGCCTACTTGATTGACGCTTAATCAAAGCTTGATCAAACTACGGCCGGAAGTAGCCTGATAAGGTTCGTAATTAATTACTTTTATGTTCAACACTTTTATTGTTACATTTACTATGCACTTTTCATTGTAAGTACTGATGAGTTTTAATCGATAAAAACATGTTATCAGATATTGTTTATTTCATATTGAGCTTCCACCTTCGTCTCGTTATTGAGTTTCCATTTTTTATTTGTAGAGAACACGGATTCAATCTATCTGATATTATATTGCTCGCTTATTAATTCAATATTAAAACTTTTGCTCCCGCACTTTTTGCACTTTACTACCTTAATATTAGCAAAAAATACTTTTTGCTAACATTTCGCGAGTGAATAGGTATCTTCTGGGTAAGCGCGCTCCATCATTGACCGCATCATCGCTTAACATCGGGTGAGATAGTGTTCAAGTGCTACCCAGTTCGATGTGAAAAAAGGTACTTAGTAAAAAAAATGAGATAGCGAAGACGATGAATTAATAAACAAAAGTGCATCAACTATCCCGAACTGTCTGAAGAGTCACATATGATGCACCTTTTTTTATCACTCACAGAAAGACTATTGCCGTAATAATTTAATAAGGCTTCAGGTACAGGGTAATGAAAATAAAGAATAGATAGTTTCACTTTATATTTTTACATGTAAAAGTATTTACAAACATTTACAATAGGGGTCGATTGGGAGGTCTATTTCACCAGTAGGAGACACGAGCGGCAGGCGCTGCGTAGGGGTAAGCGGAATAAGCGGAAGGATAGGCAGCAGAGTAGATGGAAGGATAAGCGCCAGAATAGACGGAAGGATAGGCAGCGGAGTAAACGGAAGGAGCAACAGCGGAGTAAGCGGAAGGAACAGCAGAGGAGTAAACAGAGGGGAAAGCACGGGCGGCTACAACACCAGGCGCGGCGGCAACAACAGGGGCGGGCACAACAGGGGCAGCGGCGACAACGGGGTCTTTACGGACAACAGCGTTGAATCCGTTAACGTCATCGGCGGAGTAGTCAACAGTGCGCTTGGTGCCGTCAGCATCAAGCAGCGAGTACTGTCCGGCGACGTTGCCTCCGACGCGGGTCTCCACCTGACTCTTGAAGTCGCCGGTGTTGGGATCAGCCACGTCGTACGCGAAGCTGGTGTAGTCGCCGTCTGCTCTGGCCAGGGGCACCACCGAGCACTGTCCGGCCGCCACCATTGCGCAGAGCACTACGACGAACTGGCGAGGAAATAAGTATACTTGAATGAGGTATCTTATACCTATTATATCTAACAGACCAGTCGCAGAACTGATATCTGTTATGATACCTAAATTTCTCTCCAAAACACATGTAGATTGTGTAAGGTGAAGCTAATCAAGAGTATTTAGTGTCGGACTCCCAATAACTATTGGAGAGACGACTTCTGTAAAGTAGTGAATGAATGAAGTTTTAAGACCGATTGCATTATCATTGTGTTGTGTGGCTGTGGCCCGGCTTATCACGATATAGTGAAAAGAAACCAAAAACAAGAGAAATAAGTTAATACAGAGCATCTAGAATTTATTTTAATTAATATATCATGCATGGTTGGGAAACCCAGCTAGCTGTCTTAGAGTATCAGTAGACAATTTCGCAGATCACTGTCATGAATTTTAAGCGT
Organism: Cabera pusaria; assembly: GCA_954871355.1. NCBI lineage: Eukaryota > Metazoa > Arthropoda > Insecta > Lepidoptera > Geometridae > Cabera > Cabera pusaria. The sequence continues at coordinate 26,480,711 of OX940887.1, forward strand.
ATGCTCATGGTCATTCATAAAACCCATGTCCGCATTCTCTTTCATTGCTACTTAATACCCTGATCACGTGAATAATGACAACGGTTAATGTTTCAACATTTGGATGCTTGCCGTTCTGTCTTCTTGATTTGATAATTGTGGGATACTTATTTTGATTGGATGAATATATTACTCATAGTGTAGTTAAAATATGTTGGTAGATTAAACTTAGGCCACTTGTCCAAATAACGCTTTAAAACTATTATCGGGTCACTTTTGGTTTAAATAAAATAAAAGAAGCTTTTAATTTCTACCACCAAAACGAAATTATGAATAAAACATCTATTAATAAATTGTTTACAGACTTGATAGTTAAGAGTTTTTAATAAGAGCATTAGGTATTTTTGTAACAAAATCGATCTATCACTGAAGATAGACTTTTATAAATAATTGGTAGTAAAAACCTACCTTAGCTGCCATTGTAGATGCGGGAGTAATTCACGGAATGAATACTTATCCAACACTGCCCCAAGCTTATATAGGTGGCCATCGTCCTGTAAGATTCAACTAATTACGTGGAAAAAAATCTACATCAAATCTACCACCTCTAAGCATTCCTGCAAGAACCTTGTCACATTCAAAAAGTCTTCAATTCATGCAAGTCTTTAAGAACAAAGTTATTGTTACAAAGGAGTATGGTGTCTATAAATTTCCTTGGACGCGTAGTATACGGTCACTAGAACTTGAATATAGGACGGAATTTCGCATGTGTAGTAATGATAGTAAATCGTCGTCTGGTTGTATGTATCAATAATAAATAATTACAAATATGGTTTGTTTTTCTAGTTTACATTTTATTGTTTTATTTTTTTCATTTTTATTATTTTATTCATTTCAAACAGTTAGGATTAAAATAAGATGAAAGTATCACACGTCACAAAAAAACGTCGGCTTTTTTTTTTAATTCATCATCGTAATTAGATTTTTGGCACTTCTTTTCCAGTTACTGCTCGTCACTTTGCGTATGCCGTCACTCACCTGGTCAAAGGGCGTCCTGTAATATCTATTTATAAATAACCGGCCAAGTGCGTGTCGGGCCACGCACAGTGTAGGGTTCCGTAGTAGCCTGTTATTCAATACAAGTCTTTACCCGTTATAAACAATGTATAAACTATGTATGTTCGGGTGGAATCTTGGAAGCTAAATTAGACCCACTTCCCGATGTCTGATTGAACTCAAATTTGGTGTACATAAGTACCGAAGATACATAAGTATCTTCGGTGACTATACAATAATATGGTACCATGGAGCTGGTCTGATGATGGAGACGGAAGGTAGCCACAGCATCTCTGTGATAAATCAACATAACCCTACCGAGTTTGGGCTCGATTGATTCGTCTTGAAGAGAACTTTTCACCTAGATGATATCCAGGGTCTGATGATGAAGCCGGAAGGTGGCCACGGCATCTCTGTGATAAATCAACATAACCCTACCGAGTTTGGGCTCGATTGATTCGTCTTTAAGAGAACTTTTCACCTAGATGATATCCAGGGTCTGATTATGAAGCTGGAAGGTGGCCACGGCATCTTTGTGATAAATCAACGTAACTCTACCGAGTTTGGGCTCGATTGATTCGCCTTGAAGAGAACTTTACACCTAGATAATATCCAGGGTCTGGTGATGAAGCTGGAAGGTGGCCACAGCATCTCTGTGATAAATCAACGTAACTCTACCGAGTTTTGGCTCGATTGATTCGTCTTAAAGAGAACTTTACACCTAGATAATATTTAGTAACTGGTGATGAAGCTGTAAGGTGGCCATGGCATTTCTGTTATAAAGCAACATAACCCCACCGAGTCGAATGATTTTCCTTGAAGTGCACTTTACCCATCATAATCACATCAAATATCCGTGAAATATTTTAAAACATCATGCCTTCTCTTAAATACTTAGGTAGTAGGTAGGTAGTCGGTATCTATACCTAGCTACTAAAAAGTTAAAAATAAATGGTAAGTAAAAAATATTTTTAAAAACAAGCTTTTATCTAGGACAATAAACTAAAATGTTAAAAATAAATTCTAGTTAGTATTTGGCGTGTAGGTACTTACCTACGAGTATATTTATAAATGCTTGATTAAAAGCTTATTTTTAACATTTTAGTTCATTGTCCTAGATAAAAGCTTGTTTTTAAAAATATTTTTTACTTATAATTTATTATAATAAAGCTCCTGTGGGTACCAAAACTTTCGTACCAAAAATTCTAAGCGAAATCATGTACAAACGTTAGTCTATTAAATACTTTTAATTATTACCATAAAACCAATTACTGCGTACTAGAAGATTTATTGGCAACCGGTTAGGGTGGTGCCAAAATCAAAGTCATCTAGATTTTTTATAAAGGCAATCTAAATAGAGCAGTACCACATAATGCTACCTAGAACTAGTATTTCCGCGTGGTGTTACTTGTCTTGCTATGATATTAATATTGATACAATTTCTTTTCCTTCCTTATTGTTATAATATAAGCCGCGTAGTCGAGAGAAAGGCCTTGAAAACTTATATGGTAAGATTTATATTGAACTCGTATTGAGTGTAAAATTTATGGTGTTGACAACGTAAGTAATGTATGGATAAAAAGGTTCGTTGAAAATGATCGCATCATAATATGACTTCTCACTTCTTAAAATTTAATAAGATTTTTGGACCATAAGATTAGGTATTATTTAGACCTATATTGTCGAGTGCCATCATCGTTGGATATTCGTATCACGCATTCGTAACCAAGTTGATAAGTTAAACCAAAATAATAATTTATCTACATTTGTTGGGTTGTCTAGGAGATACTCTTTGTTGATTCAGGAATTGATACTTCTTTGTATTTCATAGACAGTCATCTTTAAAGCGGTCATGGAGTTGTCAGTGTTATTGCGAATATACGACGCACGGAGAATGGACTCTTTTATCCGTGATACGACGGAGACATGTATATAATCAAAGGACGGATGGTAGATCGTAATTACACATCGACATTGGCTCTAATCCTTACCATGTTATAAAAATCTTTACTTGTATTGCAGTTAAAGTTGATTATACACCGTATTAATTGTGTCACAAGATTATTGTTGTTAATTTATCACCAACACGCCCATTTTGGATGATCGCCGGTCGGTAGTCCATCAGGTATACCTCACACGGGGTATACCTGAATCTTTTCCTGAACATCTTGGTGATCCGACATATCTATGTGTAATCAAACAAAACCTTAGTGATTGTATTTTGTATTATACTTAGTTTTAGGATTTTACTTAAATAAAAAAATAGTTATTGTTTAGATTTTGGTGTGTGTATGAGTGCATGTGTGCGTGTGTATGTCTGTTTTTGAAAGTGTTTGTGTATGTGTTCAAACTTAAATCAATGTGCTAAGTCAATTCAGTTAAGGGAATATAAAATATTAGTCTGTAAGTATCGGTACGTCCTTTAATATCTTCTGAAACATTTTGTTTTTAGGGTTCCGAACCCAAAGGGTACCAACGGAACCCTATTACTGAGACTCCGGTCCGTCTGTCTGTCTTTCTGTCTGTCTGTCTGTCTGTCTGTCTGTCCGTCTGTCACCAGGCTGTATCTCATGAACCATGACAGTTAGACGGTTGAAATTTTCACGGATGATGTATTTCTGTTGCCGCTATAACAACAAATACTAAGAACAGGACAAGTTAAACATTAAAGAAGTTTTTTACGATAGCGCCGCGCCATCTAGCTAGCATCTAAGATGGCGCTATCGTCTTTACCTTAATCTGAATCCCGAAAGCGGCTCCAACGATTAAATAAAATTAATGGATTTTGGGGGCGATAAATCGATCTAGCTAGGAGTCATTTTCAGAAAATGTTGTTTTAATCGTGTTTTCAATAATCAACTTTATTTATAATCAACTTAAAATATGACTCTTCCCGACATCTATCTATGGCGAGTAGAAGTAGCTTTAGTGTTACTGTGTCGGTAAAGCAGTTAGTTGCTCTCAATAAAAAAAATAGTATTATTATTCGTCAATAGATGTCGGGAAGAGTCATATTTGTCTGTTTAAGTGGTAAAAATACCTAGCAAAGCTCGGTCAACCAGATATTTAATAATATTAATTACTACAATTACTATAACTATATAACTATTACTACTATATAATACTATTCTACCTTTGTGTTAACGTTTACTTAGTTGGTGTTAGAAGTTCGTTAGAAATTCGTTAGATGGCGTTCGGAACCCGCCGTGTGCGGGACAAAAGTCTGACTCGCACTTAGCCAGTTTTATTTGGAAATCATGATAACTATTATTCGGGTTTCAACCGACTTCCAATAAGGAGGACGTTCTCAATTCGTCTGTATGTTTTTAATCGGTAGAGTACATTTCCGAGGTGGTCCCATTGCAATTTCAACGAGATCTGATAATTATCTCCAGAGATATAACGATAAGCGTCTCTAATTTGCTACTGAAACTGACTCGCGTGACATGGAAGTCGGTTGTTTTAGTTTTTAATTTAATCTTAATTATTTTATTCAGTAATTTTGACCAAAATAATTATTTGTACATGATAATTTCTGCTACACATGTATACATATATATAGACCTGTTCTGTGATACATAGCATTTACTAGCTGTGCCCCGCGGCTTCGCCCGCCTTCAAAATTATCCTATAGCCTAATTCATAACACTGGCAATCTCTGTGCAAAATTTCAGCTAAATCAGTCCAGCCGTTTGACTGTGAACAAGTAAGAAATAAATAAACAAACTGACTTTCGCATTTATAATATTGGTATTGATAATATGTACAGACGTGTAATTTACAAAGTCTTGAATAAATTTACTTTTGAATTTAGGTACACAGAAATTGTAATAAAACGCTTATATTTATAAATGTCAAATGAAATTGTCAAAACAAAATGTTTGTACATATTTTTTATTTTAATTATATACAATTTATATGGACTTACTCAAATAGATAAATTAGTTAAATGGCACTTGCAGCTGACATTTAGAGATGGAGTAAATAAAGCCTTCACATTTGAATACAATGAGTTATAATATACATGGTGTTTGAGTAATTTACGTGTGAAATTAAACTGGTATTCTGTAGAATTACTTTTATTTCTACTTACTTACAGTTATTATATTATAGATATACACGTCCAATTCCTGTCTTAGTTCAATGCGAAGAGAGCGAGCCAGTGTTGCCCTTGTACACAAATTGTTACTACTTTACTAGTGCTGCCACTGCAATAACTAAAATTAATTCTAAATGTGTACATTTCATTTTTATGTTTAATTATTTATTGAACATAGTTGGGCCGGGCCACAAGCAACTTTAATTTAATACATTTTATGCTGAATTACAAATTACTATTACATGTAAGTTAAATAAAAAATGAAGGTTAACAAGGTGAATTTATAAGTTAAATTTATCAAAGGTTGTACTTTTTATACAATATTATTATTTAACTTTTATCAAAATTAACACTTTATATCCAGTGGAGGGTTAAGCCCACTAAAACTATCATACATTTTAGGGTCAAGTAACATAACTTGCTCATACAACAGATAGGTATATTAGTAAGTTATAATTTCTTTATGAATAACATGCGAGTGCTTAAGCTATTAATGGACTATTTAAACATATAAGGTTATATTATTATCTATCTAGCTATTTTAATCTATCTTATAATTAAAGATAGTTACATACATGGAGATACCATTTTTTTTTGGTAAATACATAAAAGATGTTTACAGTTAAGTCCACATTTTACAGCATAATATTGATATTATGTTAAGTATTATACTTATCTTATTTAACTTAATCTAAGTGAGCCTTTACAAATTAAGCTTATGTACATTTCTAAGGTGTTTTACACATTATGCAGAGTTACATCAAGATTTAAGACATGTGACATGCTTAAACATAGCTATTTTGAGCAAAGTTGTTAGGTTTACATCACACACATTGTGTAAACACATAATGTTTATATTTAATCAGTAGGTATAAGATACTGTTTACATATTTTACCATACATCACAATTTTATGTGGTATTTTTAATATACAGAAAGAAACTACAAAGTTCCAGTTTAAAATTATAGGTATACATTTTAATTAATTATTATTTCAGTTTTTTAATGATAATTAACATTTGTTTTGGCTACATAAATTCAAAGTATGAATGATTTTAAGTCACAACAATCAAGTTGACAAAAAATGAAAGCTTACAATTCAGTTTCCAGTCACAATTGTACTTAATTTTACAAACATTGAATTTGTTAATATTTTCAACTTTTAATTATGGTTAGTTAATCTAATGATAAAGGTAGAGGACTGAGCTTCCTATAGGACCGTACATAAATTTTACCATTGCTCATTTTTACCTCTGCTACTCTGACGTGACCATCTGGACCCGGGACGGTCTTAACAATTCTACCCATGGGCCATGAGAGTGGAGCAGTGTTTTCATTCCGAAGTATGACAAGGTCACCTTCCTTCAAGTTAGGATGGATCTGACACCACTTGGGCCTGCTTTGTAGTTGGGTAAGATAGTCCCTAGACCAGAGTTTCCAGAAGTCTTGTTTTATTTTAGACAATATTTTCCAAAATTTTAATCTATTTATATTAATATTACATACATTTAATTCTGGATATGTTGTCATAGGTGTTCCTATGAGGAAGTGGCCAGGAGTTAAATATTCATAGTTTGATATATCAGAACTCAACGCTAACAGGGGTCGTGAGTTTAGTACAGCTTCAATCTCGGTAACAACAGTGTAAAAGCCTTCAAAGGTTAAACTTATATCTCCAACTATTCTCTTAAAATGTTGTTTGAAACTTTTGACAGAGCTCTCCCATAGACCCCCAAATTCAGGGGCGTATGAGGGAATAAATTTAAATTGAATATATCTAGGTAAACAAAAGTTTTGTACATATTCTATGTGTTCTTTTGAATTAAATAAGTTGTGCAACTCATTAGCAGCACCTTTGAAAGTCTTTGCATTATCAGAATAAATCCTTATTGGCATTCCTCTACGGGCTATGAATCTTTTGAGGCATGCTAAGAAAGCTTCTGTGGTAAGGTCGCTCACTAGTTCCAAATGTATGGCCTTTGTTGTGAAACACACAAATACAGCTACATAACCTTTTGTTACCAGTGGTTTCCTAAGTCTAGATACCTTTATATTAAAATATCCGCAGTAATCCACCCCTACCACATGGTATGGTCTGACTGGAGTGACTCTATCCTGGGGAAGAGATCCCATCAACTGTTTAGCAGCTGCAGCTTTCAATCGGAAACATTTTACACATCTGTTGACTATCTTTTTAACTTCACGTATACCACTTATTATCCAGTATGTTTGGGAAAGTGAGCTGAGTACCAACTTAGCACCAGCATGTAACAAACGAATGTGTTCCCTTCGAATCAAAATGTCAGTAAAATGACAAGACTTAGGGATAATTATAGGGTATTTCTTATCATATGCCATCTGTGAGGCATTTTGCAAACGACCACCCACTCTTAGAATGCCTGAGTCATCTATGAAAGGGTGCAAGTTTGACAACCCTGACTTAATAGTTAAATTATTTTTAAGACATTCTATTTCTTTATGAAAGAACCTTCTTTGAACAATGCGAATGATAGTCAACAGTGCATTGTGGAGTTCCTGTGGTTTGATTGGACCATTGGTTTTATGGGCATTTTTAGAAGATGTTTGAGTAAATCTTAATATATAGACAAAAATTCGTTGAAGTTTACTACAATCCGAGATTTTTTCTATTAGGTTGTATAAAGATTGATCATTATTTGCACAGTTAATCTCAACAACCTCACAAACATTAGCTACCAACTCTGAGTCAGTCGCTAGAAGCTTAATAGGCATTTTTGGAATATTTTTACAATGTTTAAAATCTTTGTTTAAGAGTTCTTTAGGGCCATGCCACCATAATGAATTTGTTTTTAATTTTTGTGGATCACAACCTCTTGATAGCAAGTCAGCTGGATTGTTAGTTGTATTGATGTAAGACCAGTGGAAGTCTGAAGTTAAATTTTTAATATCTTTTACTCTATTAGAAACATAAGGATTTGACTTTAGATTCTCAGAGTTAATCCATGCAAGAGCGATTTGAGAGTCACTATATAAGTGGACAGTGATATTAGGATATTTTCCTTTTAAAACTTTATGAACTCTGTGTGCAAGCTGGGAGAGTAACAAGGTACTGTTAAGTTCCAATCTAGGTATTGTTATAGATTTATTTAACGGTGCGACCTTCGACTTAGAGCATAACAAGTTGTTTAAGACTTTACCATCTGAGTTGATAACTCTCAAGTAAAGACAGCTTCCTAACGCTTTCATAGAGGCATCAGCATAGCCTACAATCTCAACTTTGTCAATGTTACTTGTACTCACATGTCTTTGTACGGTGAGTGTATCCATGGTAGTTAAATTTTTAATATATTTTTTCCAGACATTAAGTTGGTCTAAGGGTAACACTTCATCCCAGTCTATATTCATAGACCATAGCGTCTGCATGAATAGTTTGGCCCCTACTATGATAGGACCTATCAGACCTAGTGGGTCAAACATTTTTCCAATGAAACTCAGAATAGACCGTTTGGTCTGGGTATCATCATTGTTAATCATTGGACATTTGAATGTTAATAAATCATTTAAAATATCACATTTCAAGCCTAACGTTTTGACAATGTTATTTTTATTTATATCTAGCTTTTCAAAATATTTTAGCTCAGTTGGAAGATCATTGATAGCCTGGGGATAATTAGAACACCACTTATGAAGGGTGAAGCTGCCTTTAGCCAAGAGTGCAATAAGCTCATTTTTTAGCTGTGATAGTTCCTTTGAATCATCTGAACCAGAAATGACATCATCACAATAAGTGTTTAGCATTATAGCTTGAGAAGCATGAGGATATTCATTGCTATATCGACGAGCCAATTCGACTAAACAACGAGTTGCTAAGAAAGTGGAAGCCTTCAAACCATAGGTGACGGTTTGAAGCTGTAAGCAGCTTATGGGAACCCTCGGATCATCTCTCCAGAGAATGTTTTGAAGACATGTTTGTCCTGGGTTTATGAGAATAGCACGAAACATTTTTTGTATGTCACAAGTGAGTGTAAACTCATAGGTTCTCCATAGAGTAAGGATATCGAACAACTCACTTTGAACCACTGGACCATTCAACATGACATCATTTAGTGATATACCAGCCTTAGATTTCATGCTACCATCGAATACCACCCTTAACTTGGTTGATACACTCTCTTCATTTAGCACTGCATGGTGAGGCAGAAAATATACAGGGTCATTTTGTAGATCATAAATACCGATATCAACCTTTTTAGCATGCCCCAGCGCTATATACTCTTCAATAAATTGTTTATATTTTTCTAGATACAATGGATTGCGTTTGAATTTTTTCTCCAGTGAAAGAAACCTTTGTAGTGCCACTGTAAATGAGTCCCCAATCTGCAATTTATCAATTTCAGTATTTAAAGGCATGTCAACACAAAACTTGTTGTTCTCAAGCGTAGCAGAGTGTTGAAAACATTCTTCGGCCTTGTCAAACTCCTTGCTAAACTTTATTGCAGGTTGAGGTACCATTTCAGAAAGCCAAAATTGTTCCATTACATTTTCAAGCTTTGTGCTGTCAGAAATTGCAAAGTTTGTCACAGGATTTTCAATTTTTTGTTTTGAATTTAAACTTCCACCTATAGTATAGCCAAACAATGTATTTTGCAATAACAAGCTTTTGTTAATTTTAATTTGTCCATCAAGTAAGATACTGAAATAAATATCTGCACCTAAGAGCATGGATATCTCAGAGGGCTTATTGAATGAATCATCAGATAATTGAATGTGCTTTGGTATATTCAAAGTAGAAGTATCAAAGTGACATTGAGGCAAGTTTGATGTAATGGAGTTTACTACATGACAATTGACTTTTAATTGCACTTTATTCACTGGAGAATGAATTACAATATCGACACATTTATTAATTTCATTTGATTTGTTTCCTATGCCAATTATATTTGTGCTTTGGTTTATAATTTTCAAACCCATCCTTTCAACTAGAGGTGACACAATGAAAGAAACTTGACTACCTGAGTCGAGCAAAGCTCGGGCATAAAATTCACACCCTAATCGATCGGTTAACTTAACCTTGACTGTAGGTAATAAAGTATTAGTCATTGAATGGTTTGAATGCAGTGCTACAGGCTCGCTGCCAGAAACACTGTCTGTATGTAGGAGTGTATTGTGCCCTCCTTTGCACACCTTGCATGAAAAAGGAAACTTACATTTGCCGGTGTGGGCTTTTAAACATGTTTTACATAACTTCATAGCAGTTATACATTTTATACGGTCTTCTATAGGAGCCAATTTAAATTTAGTACATGTATATACGTGATGATTGTTGCTACAATAGGAGCATGTGAGTTTTTCTTTAGTTACAACATTAGAGACTTTGTTAGAGGCTTTATTTGTTATAGATTTACCTTCATTGCAGGTATTAGTCACTAAACTGTCCTCTAAAGCTATCGCTCGCTTCTCAAGGAATGTCAAGAACTCATCCAGCGTTGGCAGCTTGTCAGGAGACAACCGGTCGAGATGGTAAGCTCGGTTGGTGAAACTGTCAAGCTTGCGTGTTAATATTGATATTAGCAGCATATCCCAAGCCTCGACTGGCTGACCCAGGTTTCTCAATGCATGGATTTGTTGACGAACATTTGATATGAATGACCTAAGAGCGACAGCTGTACCTCTCTGCATATGAGGTATATCCAGAATCAGGTTCAAGTGGTTACTTATTATTCTTGAGACATTATCAAATCGTTTTGTAAGCAAGCTGATCGCCTCTGGATATGACTCATTCACGAGGGGTAAGTTTATAATGACAGATAATGCATCACCAGCTAAATATTTGCGTAGATAAAAAAGTTTTTGAACATTTGACAGGGCTTGATTATTGTGAATTATAGCATTAAACAGATCAATGAATGGCTTGAACTGAGTATAGTCTTTGCCGTCAAATGTGGAAAGATCAATGCTTGGCAATTTACATGTAGCAACGGAATGCCGTTCTGACTGATGTTTGGTATTGAGTGCTCTTAATGCAGCGTTGATCTTTCCTAAGATATCAAAGTATTTATCCTCAACAACCCCGACATCCTCACTATCTTTATCATCTAGATTGAGGATGTCCAGGTGGAGACTTTCATATGACTTTAGCGTGGTTATGAGCTTATCTTTACGAGCCTCTAACGTATCTACGCTTGATGAAGCGACATTTATAGGATCATTTATAAAATTTTCTAGTCTAGTGAGAGTTGACTTACATTGACCTCGTTGTGATCGCAGACTTTTGAGTTCCAGTTCCATCCTTTGTGCTTACTAGCTACGGTTATGTAGTCCACGCGCACCGCTTCGATTACCAGCTCGTAGTGGGGCTGCGCGAAGCTTAAGAACTACGTAACGCGGTGACGCGCACTGATAAAAATACGAACACGTAGACACGGACACGACGATACACACGACGTCTTAAGGTCTACGTATCACGGCGTCGCGGACTAGGAATACGAACACGTAGCCACGAGTGCCGATGATCAACACGAAGTCTTGAAGTCACAAAATCCACGTAACACGGCGACACTCACTGTCGATTGCTCTTGTTAAGAATGGATGACGCCATCTACGCGAGACGGGTTTATTGAACCCAGCACTCACGGAGTTTTTGAATATGCGGTGCACGCGTGATATATAGACCACGCCTGGACAATACTGCGCTGGTGCACGTCGAATTTCGGCTTATAGAACCGACGCTGATCTTCTGTGGCACGGCACGGCGGGTTTATTGAACCCGGCGATGCTCTAACGCACCCAAAATGGCGCGTGGGACGCGTGGTGTATTGACACACGCACCCACGATTCGACGCAGCTAAACACTTTTTCGAAGGACCAGCTTTGTTTGAGTAATTTACGTGTGAAATTAAACTGGTATTCTGTAGAATTACTTTTATTTCTACTTACTTACAGTTATTATATTATAGATATACACGTCCAATTCCTGTCTTAGTTCAATGCGAAGAGAGCGAGCCAGTGTTGCCCTTGTACACAAATTGTTACTACTTTACTAGTGCTGCCACTGCAATAACTAAAATTAATTCTAAATGTGTACATTTCATTTTTATGTTTAATTATTTATTGAACACATGGCGTTAAAAAAATTATTAGTGCCCATACATAATTATGTCAAGTAGCAGTTAATGCTACTGCGGTAGCCACTATCAACTGCAATTTAAGGTAAATATATGTTGCGTAATACAAACATTAATTAATGAAAGCTTCATGTTTACGCGATATTCTATCGCATTTCTTTTGCTTAATAATATCATTTTCTTGGACAAAACTATTACGAATATTAAATATTATGTTTCTTTGAAGTGTCTCACACTTTATATTTTTGTAAATTGTTAAACACAATCCAAAATTTCATCGTACCGACGGGACTCGAACCCGCACCCCCCGGATTACACGTCCAGGTGCTCTGCCAATTAAGCCACGGTTCGATACATCGATACGACGAAATTAGTAAATTGCATTTTGTTAAGCCAATTATGCATTGGTGGCGCCATCTATGACTACTTATTACGTAAGTTAATCATTCGGAAGAAATCATTACAGTTTTCAAATCCGACGAGAGATGTTGCACTGCGTAAATCAAATATTATGTTTCTTTGAAGTGTCTCACACTTTATATTTTTGTAAATTGTTAAACACAATCCAAAATTTCATCGTACCGACGGGACTCGAACCCGCACCCCCCGGATTACACGTCCAGGTGCTCTGCCAATTAAGCCACGGTTCGATACATCGATACGACGAAATTAGTGGATTGCATTTTGTTAACCCAATTATGCATTGGTGGCGCCATCTATGACTACTTATTACGTAAGTTAATCATTCGGAAGAAATCATTACAGTTTTCAAATCCGACGAGAGATGTTGCACTGCGTAAATCAAATATTATGTTTCTTTGAAGTGTCTCACACTTTATATTTTTGTAAATTGTTAAACACAATCCAAAATTTCATCGTACCGACGGGACTCGAACCCGCACCCCCCGGATTACACGTCCAGGTGCTCTGCCAATTAAGCCACGGTTCGATACATCGATACGACGAAATTAGTGGATTGCATTTTGTTAACCCAATTATGCATTGGTGGCGCCATCTATATGCATAATTGGGTTAACAAAATGCAATCCACTAATTTCGTCGTATCGATGTATCGAACCGTGGCTTAATTGGCAGAGCACCTGGACGTGTAATCCGGGGGGTGCGGGTTCGAGTCCCGTCGGTACGATGAAATTTTGGATTGTGTTTAACAATTTATTACGAATATTGTTACAATACAATATTATAAAATACAATGCACAAAAATATCAAGTGTGTAACACCACAAAACAATGAATAAAAAAAGTGTAACACTTAAAGAAACATAATATTACGAAAATGGTAATTTTTATCATTAATGCTATTTAAATGTTTGTATTTGTGTCTTCTAGTGTCTATCAAATAGTTGAAATGCTATGCATAGTGGTAGGACACTATCCAGTGTCCGCCTGGCCAGCTACAACCCTCAAGTTAGAAAATCTGTCGCCAAACATTTAATGTGTTCCGACAGCTATTCTTGAGAGCCTGTTCCCATTCTAGGCCTAGCGTGCTTACCATCTTCGATCGCATCATCACTTATGCTGGGACACGATGCTGGGATGGGATGTGATAGGATTTCTTACAATATCGTTGAAGTGATAGTATACCGAATTTCGAATTAATCAGATCTATAAAAATTGGTTTAATAGAGTTATCGACTAGAATAAACTGGCCAAGTGCAAGTCGGACTCGCACTAGTAGGGTTCCGTACCACACTACAGTATTTTATAAGTTCGAGCAAAAAATACCACTATCATTTTTCGCCAGCAAAAAATAATTATTAATAACCATTTTATTTCTTATAACGCCATCTAACGTCTAACAAAGGAGTTAGGGATCGACATTTCAATATAACGCCATCTATGGGACGTTTACCTAAGCGTTCATAGATGGCGTGAAATGCTGAAAAAAACACTTTTCTTGTATGGGGACCCTCCATCATTTTTAACTTTATTCTGTTTTTAGTATTTGTTTTTATAGCGGCAACAGAAATACATCATCTGTGAAAATTTCAACTGTCTAACTATCACGGTTCATGAGATACAGATACAGATAGACAGACAGACGGACAGCGGAGTCTTAGAAATAGGGTCCCGTTTTACCCTTTGGGTACGGAACCCTAAGAAAGCTCAAAACCCTAAATCGGCTAAATGAATTTTCATGAATCAAAGCTAAGAACACTCGATTAAGACACCTACCAAACAAAAAAAAACTAAATCAATATCGGTTCATCCGTTTGGGCGCTACGATGCCACAGACCGACACACACATACACAGATACAAACATCAAACATATAACACCCCTTTTTTTGCGGTGGGGGTTACAAACAGAGCCAACGATATATGATCAACTGTGGATCGTGTACATATTTCTATAACATGCTTATTGCCATGAACATGTTCCATTCAACCATTTTTATACCGTCATCAAAAAGTAGGTTTCTCAATTCGACCGTATATTTTTGTATTATGTTTAGTCGCGGATATGTATACCGTCGTTTATGTTCTGAGGGCCCGGTGGCGTAATCGGGAGAACGTTCGGCTTTGATGCCGTGGTACCGAGTTCAAACCGCCGTGCACCAATGGATTTTTCTATCGAAAAATTTATGTGCGCTTCTCACAGGCCCTCCGGTGAAGGAAAAACATCGTTAAGAAACCAACAAAAACCCCCGCATGGTGGTAGGACAGTATCTAGTGTCCGCCTGGCCAGCTACCACCCTCAAGTTAGAAAATCTGTCACCAAAACATCTAATGTGTTCCGGCAGCTATCCTTGAGAGCCAGTTCCCATTCTAGGCCTAGCGTGCTTACCATCTTTCGACCGCATCATCACTTACCAACAGGTGAGATAGTGGTCAAACGCTAGCCTATAACGTATAAAAAAAAAAAAAAAATGTCGTTTATCGATTAAGATGATTTTTTTTTGTTGGAAAGGAGATATTTCAAGGGTTGCAATCCATTGCAATTTCATTGATATCTGATAGGTATCTCCAAAGATAATATGGAGATAAACACCTCAAACTTGGTACTGAAATTTAATAGTGCGGCGTTTGAATTCGGTTCTTTTAGTTTTTTAAACGCTTTTATTGCAAATCACTATGGGGCGTAACAAAAACATCATTATGTGATTGGTAAAAACATTTGTGAGTTTGCAAGCGTGGTTAACAACTGAACGGAACGGAACTATTGGAAATGCCTTACGGTATGTAGTACTATTTATTTACTTTGTGCTTACGGGTTACTTATTATACAAATAAAACAACACTACTTTAGCAACATTTTTTTATTAAGAATTCCACAATGGAACAAATTTTTTAATATATATCTAGACCTAGTCAGATTGTATGTAGGATGTGTGAGATTATAGGTATTGTTTGTCTTTATCCTATTTTACGCGTTTTACAATTAGTGCACAAATGGACAATTAATTATAAATACCTGTATTAAAATTCTAAAGCCCACTTCATAGTGGATTACCGCATTTAATCTTATAAAAGAACAGGTACCGAATTAGTAAGTACCGCTTTTACAGGTACCATTTTTCGTTTTGCGGTAAAACACAACTCTCACTAAAAGTCTGGCTTACGCTTGGACATCTGTCTTAAATTGTTACGTACCATTAAAATACACCTTATTACATTGTTTGAACAGTATAACATTTATTTATATAGGTACATTGAGTTTTAAGTAAATAAACGATTTATATTGATATATTTCATAAGTACTATTTTAAAGTCAATTATAAACGGTAATGTTACTTGTTCTTTGCATTTAAATAATAAGTACATCCAAACGTAAGCCACGTATATGAAAGAAACTTAAAATTAACACTGAGGAAATCACCTTCTATTAAGTATACTTTATATTACCTATTAGTTGTTTATATTGTCTTATTAAGTATGGGAAATTATCAACCTATTTTTATTTACATGGGATTATGGGCAAACAAGAATATTTACAAAATGTGCAGGAAAAGGAAAGGCAACCTCTACTGTGATCCACATTCTCAATTATTTAGTTGTATTCAAAGCAAACCGGCAAAATCCTCAGCAATTTCAAGCTTCTCAAAAGCAAACATAACAGTTTACTACTACATTTACCACAAAACTAACAAAATACGACAAAATATTACCACGCTAAAAAATTCGCTATAGACTTCGGTAATATTACCGGTTACATTAATGCCCAAATAAATTCCGCTAAATATCGTTAATTGCCAATAGTCGCGGCCTCCCCAAAAAATCCTATTAATTCGTATAGCCAGTCAGGCGGTTCGGGGCGATCGCGACTTCAAACCAAGCGAGCCATTGTGGTCTAACCATTAGTTCTTCCAAAACCCTCGTAGATAAGAATTCCATACATTTTGTTAGTAGAATTTTTGTAAGAAACAAATACGGATTAGCTAAATTTTTAGTACGAAGCTTTAAATAGAAAATTATTTATATATATCTGTTAAGAACAGGCGATGAGAAACTTAATTTTTTTTAATACTATTTGTTTATTCGTACTCCTTGTCTACGAGGGCACGTCATTCTCACACGCCAATTAAAACAATTTAAATACAACGCAGTGTTAATTATGTACATTCAACCCGCATTTTCCTACCACATGCTACGATATAGTACAAAATGAAATCAAATAAAAATCTAATGTAAATCACAAGTAGTGCTATTCTTACTGTTAAAGAATTATATATTCTTCCATATTATAATATATATAAAAAAGTCGCTTAAAAAAATCACAGACAATCACTTTCCTTTACAGACATAGACCACCGAACCAACCGTTTCTTCCTAAGCATTATCTCTCTACGTACAAAACCCTACTTACTTAGTTTTACAACCAATCAGGTTTATTCGACTAACTCCACCAATGCTCTTTTCTTCGACCACTTACTGATGTTCGCTATTTTTTACACTTTCACTTTAAAACTAAAAAAAAAACTATCAGGTTTTCAAAAATAATTTTTAGCCCATCCACTCATCCAAACACGGGCTGTTGTACACATAGATTACTGATTTATTTTTGTACTTTCCACGTAAATCTACACTAAATTAATTAAACTGATGCCTCAAAATATACGATTTGGCAACACCACATAAAAACAGATATTTTTTTATTCATTTTTTCTTTTTTACTTTTAATTAATTTGTACTGGCAGTAACTCTTCAAGACTTCAGAAATTTGTACTATAGTTCTTGTCCTACAGAGTGCTCGTTGTATTAATTTTAGCGTAATTACATTTAGTTACACTTACACGAAGATGACACCGAGAACATATTTACGCGACATCGAGACTTACCTCATTTAGAACGTAACAACATGAGAGGATTAAACATTTAAATGTAATATTTTTAGTGAAATATAATGTTCTATATACAGTCATGTAAGACTTCAAGAAATGCCACCCTGATGGTAAAACATCAATATTTTAAGAGACATAATTTTATTAGTAGCCAGTATCATATGAAAGTTTAAAATGTATGACTCATTAATCAAACTCAGTTACCATTCCGTTTATCTTTCCGACCAGATGCCGTAAACATTTTCTTTCAGTCCGAGTACTGTGATTTAATAATCTAGTGAAGAAGTGAGCATAGTTTATATCTTACATAACATTAAACGCGAGAAAACATTTATTTTTTTATGAAATTCGTAAAGATGTCGAGGTAATCTCGCGATCAGCTCGATTTACGTGCATCCTTAACATATAAAACATCCAATTAATGATTACTTAAATATTTCCTGTCCAGATAAGTGCAACTATAATACGGTACGAATAATTAATTAGGTACTTAAACGTCAATTCCTTAAATAATTTACTTAAGTTTAATACAATAAACGTTAAACACGATGGACGGGTGTAACTTGTCGAATGAAAAAATAAGCGAGGATTTAAAATAAAGGAAACAAAAAATAAAATAACCAAAAAAATAATTTTGTTACAATTTTTTAATTCGCAGAAACCTAACAAACAATATTCATCAATTTTCTCATCTCCTTAAAACATAGTAACATCTATGCAAAACAAAATAGTAACGGGGGAAAGTAATAATAATAAAATTATGATTAAAAAAGGTTTTATACTCCGGAGAGTGAAGGAAGGTACATTTAGATTACGTTGTGGTGAGGCTTGTGACCGATCTCCTTATTGTATTGTGCTTAAATTGGGGTACATCAATGAGATTTTTATACTAGCCTAATAACAACTTACGGACTAAGTATTAGACCGTCAACTCAGCTCGGTCGAGCTCAGAGTGCAAGTCGTCGATGTAGTATAGTCCTCTTGAGCACACACTGAGTTGAGAGCACAAACTACCTTGCAGAGATTCAAAACTTTGCTACATGTTACTTGTTCTTATAGGATACTGTAAAATAACAGTGGCACAAACGATAAAATATTAATAATACAGTTTTGTCTTAGGTTTGGTTGATACAGTAAATATACCATTTGTAAAAAAATTAAAGCAGCAGACATTGAGGCAGTTATACTGAAAATACTAGTTGAACCCTGAGGTAGCCTATTTGTACTTGATTTTTAACGCATAAACTTATAGCCTAAAAGTATTTACTTATATTTTTTCTTCATATAAAAATCTACATAGAAAGCATACTTACTTAAATCTAATTTATATTCCTCGAGGTAGATAAACTTACGCTAAGTGGCTATGTGGTATGTTACGTTGACTTTTTAGTTGTAAATTCTTAAAATAACATATCTACAAAAACCAGAAGGTATGCCACTTAACATAAAAAATATTCTATACAGCGCCATCTGTTACGCATGCATGGAACTTCTTCATCTAAGTTTAATATTATACTTTACCGGTAGATGTAGTTGTCGTGACAAGTAAGACCACCACATAGCCAATGTGACGGCAGAGGGTCACCATACCCGTAATAATCTTTGGCTTTACCATCACGACATATCGCGATTTATTTACATTACAACTAAATCTTAACATTAATTTAACATTTAACTTGCCTGACAGTACCCATATTAATGATGCAACAGATATAAATGCACGCTTTACGAAAGATAGTTAATAATCAACAAAAATTCTAGTCGGTAACCGAAGGTTCAGAAATCAACTTAAAGCAAAATGCTGAATTGGTTAAGATACACTGTTCGCATCGTATATCAACGACATTTAGATTTACCTTAAATCTAAATGTCGTTGATTTGTTAACCCTAACGATGCAACCGAATCAAACTGTTATAGCCACAATTATTTGGAGATCGGTCCAAGCTGTGAGGGGATTGCAATACATCGACTAAATTGTGAATTCACCTATCACATCAAATATAACATTACGACTAATAGGGACAACAAGTTATTTTGTCCTCTAATTAGCTTTAACAATGCCATAACTTAACATAGACACGTTATTCAATATCCAATTTCACACAGTTCTTTTCAATCAAAAACAATTTCACAAAATTTGAATGCACGACTTATTTCCACAAACTCAAATTGACCAAATTATGATTGATTGTAATCTACGTACCTTATTAAAATTTAGAAAGAAGCAAATCTTATTATTGATTTCAAAATTTGCGAACCCCTATGTGCCATCGCTAAAATAATGCAACTTTTCGTAATCAAACTCTTAACCCATGCCTAACAAAAGAAAATTCAAATAAAAAGCTACAAAAAACGTGATGCATTAATGCAATTTCTCAAATTACGTATCACAAATTAAACATTTCATGTCGAAAGAAATCACAACTATGAATTTTGAATTCATAAGAACAAAACGAAGAGACAAAAATAATAGAACATTTTACAATAATAAAACAAAATGTTAACAATTTTGTAATTGAAATAGAAAAACATTTCCGTTCTAACAATAATACACTTACCAAAAATAATGCCAATTAAAATGAATATTTAAATTTTAACATTAACTTACAGTCGCTTCAGTCAACTGGATATTTATAAAAATAAGGTCTTATTACTCCTGACCCTTTTGCCAACAGCTGTTTATAAATGGCAACAGACACCGTTATAAATAATCGACGTCAAAATTATCCATCGTGAATTCTTCCAAAATATTCCTGTCTATATTTTGACTAAATTAAAAATAATGCCGCTAGTAGCCACTTTGTAACTGACGAGACCTATTCACCCTGAGAGTAGATTAGTTTTAGAATTTAAGTAATGTATTGCATAGCGTAGACATTATATTCATCATAATATGAGTATACGTATTTCGAAGGACAAAACTACTGAAATTCGCGTTCAAAGCGCTAACACACTAAGGCGCCATGGCGACGTCGCCGGCTACGTATCCAATTCGTATTGAAATGTATGACAGTTAACTCACTTGGCTATGCTCTGACAACGTCGCCAATTTGGAAGCGTAGCCACGACTATCCGGCCCATACGTGAAGACTGGAACTCTGTCGTCCTGGCGACGCGTAGCCAAGTCGCCTGTATTTTGTATACAAGTAAGTTACGCCTTCCTCACTCAGCGACCAACTGTTCGCCTTTGCCAGGACGGACGCCCGCGTGTTTGTAATCGCTTATTTGGCAACTTCATTTGGCTACGGTAGGTAGTAGCCATGGCTACGTAGCCAGCGACGTCACCATGGCGTCCTAGTGTGTTAGAGCCCTTATTCCTCGTTCAATATAAAGAAATGACAAAAATATTCTGCAATGTAATTTAACAGGTACTCTTGTCATTTTGTACTAACGTTCTCGTGACCCATTTTTGTATTTTTTATTTATGAAATCAACTCAGATTTACTGTAAAATAGTATTTGGGTATATTTTTGGACATTTTTTAAGGAGACTGTAAAAATATCAATAGTAGGTTGGTATAGTGTAGAAAATACAAGATTTAAAATAACCTGTGTATTCGTACCTAAATAAATAAATCTGGTAAATTCACTGTTGCTAGCTTCTAGCATTGTATTCGAAATGTTATCCACGTAGTATAGGAAAATATTAAACTCTGTTTTATTAGATATAGGAGATGAGTTATGAGTTCTTTGTGATTATTATCGAGATTATATTATTTTATTTAAAAAACATTAGAAAAATATTGTAGTATAAGAAAACCACGCATTAAACGTAGGTAGATGAAATAGTTTGTATATATTTTAGTAAATGTGACAAAGTCGTGGATAACAAAAGAATACCTCCAGCATTATTTATATTCCTCTAACAAACGATGTAACCACTTAAAGATAACTAAAACGCTGTCTTTTAAATGGTAATAATAAAAACAACAGAAACTAGAATATTTATAAAATATGTCACTGAGCCTTAGTAAAGCATTCCTCATAAATATAATTCAATAACTGTACCCTAAAATATAAATATAATAATAAATATGAATGTAACTTATTCCTAAATATCAGGAATAAAACACACAGTCGCTACATTCACACTTAACAAAAATAAAATAAATAATGTAAATGTGAACTTATAGTGAGGATATTTGGCACTGTACTCCTGCTGTAACCAAAACCATATATTGCAGCTGACATTTTGACGACGCCGCGACGCCTACTCAACAAAATATAATACAAAGCCGCCGCGGACGCCCCTACGATTACCATTTAAATAATTATTCTTCTTAAAAAATCTCAACTGGTTGCACTTGAAATGACTAGGAATATAGAAGTAGTAAGTGGCTTTCATCTAAATGCACTACGATAGAAAACAACAATTATAAACGGAATGTTAAAATCGATACCACACCAGAAACATATAATATTTGGTCTCAATAGTAACATCCGCCCGGCGACCGATGTATGACAGAAATGGATTTGTTACACATTCACGCTTCGAACCTTACATCCAAAAATTTTAACACGATTTTTTTTTACCTAACTACTTATGTATCTAGGGCAAATTGTACTTTGTACATAACTAAAACCGTCCGAAATCACTGTACAGTAAAAAACTGCTGAAACTCTACATTCGTATATTCTCGCACTTTATCCTTTTCTCCTAACGACAATGTGGCAAAATGAGAAAACATAAAAATAATAAAGCCCGTTTGCTATTGTATCACAGATATGTTGAAATATGTAACTTAAAACTGTTGTAATATAATCTATTGTCATAATGAATTAAATGCGGAAATGCAAGCTTAAATTAAACAAAATATAGAAATTAAAAAAAACAGAGGTAGTTTTGCCACAGTGTGCGGTACGCGTGTTTCAACCTAGGCCAAGGCGATTTACAACATTCTCCTATTATTTACATACACTTAGCCTATGACCATCAGTCTCAACATCATTTCTAAGATCCCTAGCTCAGATAATTTTACAAGCTATGTCATACTCGACCGAGAGCTCAAATTAAATCGACAAGGTAACTATCATCTCACAGTCAACGGATACAACTAAACAAACCGAATTTGCAAAATAACTTAGGTACTTTGTCGCAACGATGAAGACGCAAAGGTACGATGTTTAGAACATAGTACCGCAGATACGAGTACTGAGCAACCATTCATAGTCACACTTCATATTAAATTAAGTAACAATTATCGCACAATTTTAAAACCTTAAAAAATCTTAAGATCAATTTCTGAGGTAGATACTGTTACATAATATGCATCAACGAGGTATATTATTGTTCGCGCGTTACACACAGCCGGCTCGGCGGGGGTGACTAGAGTTAACATTGTTAACAATTTAGATTGGAGTCCAATCGAGTTAAGAAGGAGAGTAGAGAGGTAGATGGGCAGTCACCGTCGCCGGCCTAAATGAGCAGAGGTAGTTCGGTTGAAGATAGAACTAAGAAGTGAGTCGTCGAGCGTTTACTGCGTGTGGTTGGGGAGCGGGCCTGGCGTTATATGGGGGGTGACTTGATGGCGATGCTCGCGTGCGATGTGGCGGCGCACGGTGTTGTTGCGTGTGAAAGTACGCGAGCAATGCGGACACGGCACGCGGATGCCCTGGTGTCGCTGTCGAATGTGCGCGCGCAGGTTGGTCTCGTATCCGTACAGTCTCTCGCAGTATGGACATTTTAGCTTCTTGCCTGCAATTTTACAACAATGAATACGTTAACAGAAACGATGCAATTCTTAGCTTTGAGGCTAGCCCCACCTTCTTTTAGTTTTCATTCAGGATGTTTCATTGTTTTCATTCAAAAATGTTTATTTTTAATATTAATGGAATTCGGGTCCTACCAGCTACGGCATTTTGACTCAACTAATGTTTAGGTACTCATACTATTAGCGATTGTGTCAGATTGTAAATCTTACCGTCAGGCGTAGCGATTCCGCCCGACTTGCTTGTAATAATCTTAGTGGGCCAGATATCAGGGCTCGGCTTGGCTGGCTGGGGTGACGTAGTGATTGGTTTCTCGTGGTAGTTAGTGGCTGGCATTGAAGTCGCGGGTGGCGGAGAGTTGTTGTAACCACTCGCGTGGTACTCCGTCTCTGTCTTCACCCGTAGATCTGTAATCGACAGTCAATTGTCACTCCACTGGATTGTCAGTCTTAGCTACGGTACGAAAATGATTGTTTAGCCGTTCGATTCTAACCTAGTGGCTCTGTATATGATCCTTAAGCTACGAGAATCGGTGGACCTTATTGACGATTGCTTGAGCAGTACTGATTTGTACAATCACAGATCGCTGATTAAAAAGGTATCCGATTCTCGCCGCGTCAAGATAATATGATAAGTTAAATGATTCGAATGTTAGTGATGATGTGCCAGCTCTCTTCCATTTGTTAGCAGTTAGTGCTTGCTCAACTACCGCCCCTTTAATGGGCATTTACAAACCTTCGGCACCTTGGTCGTTGGAGATGCGGTCTATCATTTCGTCGTTGGCTGAAGCGCTGCGTTCGTATCCGTTGTTCTTGGTCGGGTTGTGGGTGGAAGTATCAGGATTGTTGTCTTCGTAGCGTTGGGAAGCGCCGGGTGACGAGCGAGTGTCAGGCTCGTCGGCTACGCTGCCGCAGTGAGACGATGATGAGCTTTGCCTGGAATTCATCATTGGTACAGATGTTATTTTGGGACAAAGCTAGATTCCAAGACGGAGAATATAAATCACAACAACAGAGCGTACTTACATGGTCAATTAGTAATTGATTGGTACAAATGCATTCGCAGATTCAAGAACTATGTGCGATTGAGGTTGTGAATTTTCAGCTATCTTAGATTATTAAGAAAATCCAAATGTAATTGTGCAAAGACTTAACCGGTAGCTATAACATTGCTAATTGCCATCACTCATCTGATTGACAATCTTTATCCAAAATTAGCAACGCAATTTGTATCTTTACATTTTAAGCCATACATTTAAATGTACTGACTGAACTGTACTGACAGATTCAGATCCAGATAATTTGACAAAAAATGACAGAATGTTTTAAATATTTACCTGTAATTTCGCGCATGTGGACTCGGTGAAGGCGATGCCTTGGGCGGAGGTGGTCTGCGATGCGACGGATGATGGGGCAAGTGAAGAGGTGGCGGATATCGTCCCATGCTCGGGCTTCCTCCATGTATCGGTATCCCATATGGTGGCATTATCGGAGTGAACTGCGCGTTATGAGGAGCAGGTCCAGATTCCTGCACCTCACAGTTGCCTGACCCAGAGACTGGGCTGGTCTTCACGCGCGTCTGGTGGCCAGATTGCTGGGTCTGTTGCTTCACCCAAGCGTCCTGAGACATTTCCATTGACAGGCCTTTGACCTGAAACCGTGGGAGAGCTGTTGTTAATATACAGTCGTGGACTCATAATTGCAATGACTCATATAATTTCCAATATTTTACTTTTTAACCGACTTCAAGAAAGGTTTATATATTTCAATTGTTGTAATTTCACTGGATACTTTGCCATTAAAACTGAAAAACATTCCTATTTTATGGCTAAATTATTTAGCAAAGTAGTGGTACTTCCCCAGGCAGACTAGCAGAAGTCCTACCACTCCGTATACTAATATTCCGTACTATAAAATCGTTTAAAAAACTAAAAGAACCGACTTTAAATTCCGCGCTATTAATTTTCAGTACAATTTTGAGGTTTTTATCTCCATATCTCTGGAGATAATTATCAGATCTCGATGAAATTACTGTAGTACTATTTCAGGGATATCTCCTTTCCAACAAAAAAATAATCATTAAAATCGGTTCATAAACGACGAAGTTATCCGCGAACAAACATAAAAAAATATATATACATATACGGTCGAAATGAGTAACCTGAAATGAATTAATGAATTTGAATTTTTTTTAATGCCAATATAGATCTCCAGTAAACAAAAATATGGAAAGATCATAATAACGAAATCAAAACTTTACTTTGCCCAAATAAAGGTAAACTAATATTGGGTACTCATTATTTAAAAATACAAGATATTTTTATCATATTTTATTTACACAATGTTTGTTGTTTCCATTTCCGCAAAGCAAGTGTTATTCTTATCTGAACTGATAAAGAGATTGCATCTTTGACGAATCGTGTGTTTTAAATTATTTTCAGCCAGAAGTTGGTAAATAAGGAAATCTTAACTAAATGCTATGCCAGCTATGCTATGCAAATTGCTATGCTATGACAGCTGATGAGCAGTTGTAGCAAAAAAATATAGATATGTTTGTTTGATGAAACGATGAAATGCAAATTTAAGGTGTGTTACATTCAAACAAAATTTGCATCATCGTCATTCTCGTCTTTTAATTAAACATTCTTCGAGTACGTTGAACTTTCAATGTTTCTACTGACTTTTTATGACATTAATTTTCATTCAACATTTTCTTTTTTAACCTCCGACCTTAAATATAGGGGTTGTTATAATAAGTTTGACTTTTGTACAGATACACAAGTCAAACTTATTATAAGTGTCTGTCTGTGGCATCGTAGCGCCTAAACGGCTGCACCGATTTTGATTTAATTTAATTTTGTTCGATAGGTGTCTTAATCGAGAGTTTTCTTAGCTTTGATTCATGAAAATCCGTTTGGTTCTTTATTCTAGTTGATGACGCTATGAAATCGACTTTCATAGGTTTGATCAATTATAATTTCGGCATCCTCTTACTTCAACGATATTGTAAGAACATTAACACGATGCTGTGACATCTCCTGGAATCTGCAAAATACTCGACTTCTCACGAATTTACAGCAGAGATATCGTATTTGGCCTCACTGGAAGGGTCTCAATGAACAGATTATACACAGATCAGTCGAAGGTGTTTTTAAATCTTGAATGTAAGTATTATTAAAAGTAATTTTTCTTTATCTTAAGTTAAAAATCTAAATCTCTATCATATCAATCTAAATCATATCAATAATTATTCTAGATATAAAAAAAACATAATTTATTACAATGAATTACACAAATAACTAGAGTAATGAGCCATACATTCAATAAACGTGCACCTTCAATGCATGTTACAGTACTTCAGACAATTTTTAACCGACTTCACAAAAAAGAAGGAGGTTCTCAATTCTACTGTATTTTATTTTATTTTATTTATGTTTGTTACCTCAGAACTCCGTCAAATCTTAACCCACTTGAAAAATTATTTTTGGTTTGAGAGTTTATGCTTCCCGTTTGGTCCCATTAAAATTTTATTGAGCTATGACAATTATCTCCGGAGATATGGAGATATACAACACAAGCAAATTTGTATACTTAGATGACATGATTATAACCAGCTAGTACTATAACTATCGCGGCATGTGAAGTCGGTTTTTTCATATTGTACGATCATAAATTATAATCCAAAAAATTTGTGAATAATCATACCTGTAAATTCTCTCCACTCTTGAGAAAACTGGAGAGGGCATCCTGGCTGACGTGCACTTCGCCTTTGTACATGAATTCAAGGAGGGCCTGCATGTTATCAGCCGTGGTAGCCTCCAGAATGACATAGCACGCTCCAGCATGGCTAGGCGGGGCTGTGTCGAACAGCTCTTGGAAATGTTTACTGCATGCTGCTAGGATCACCTTGTGAGCTTTGAATTGGCGACCTGGAATGAGAAAATGGTTTGTCTTAGTATTGGAAGAGGTTTTTTCATCTGTTTTATTCTATACGTATCATAAATCAGTAAAGGTACGGACAAACCGCAGCATTCTGCGTGCGCGACCTAGGCGGCTGGTTTACACCAAACGCGATCAGAAAACAATTGAAAAGTATTGAGATCGCGCCCGCTAATTGCAGGAAGCCACGATGTGGCCGCAACTTAAAGTAACTATATCAGAATTAAAGACTTGTTAAACAATGAGAGCTATAAAGATTTTTTAACCACTGGAACACATGACTCGTTTTTCAAAAGCTGTTACCGAAGTTCACAGATTAAAATTCAATTGCAAAATATATGTTTTTTAATGTCATAATTATTTAGGCGTTGGAACGCCATTTAACCACATACAAATAATATACGATTAATTATTTCGAAAACATTTGTATCTATAAAGTAGAAAGAAAGTCACCTAG
This sequence comes from Cabera pusaria, assembly GCA_954871355.1. Classification (NCBI taxonomy): domain Eukaryota; kingdom Metazoa; phylum Arthropoda; class Insecta; order Lepidoptera; family Geometridae; genus Cabera; species Cabera pusaria. The sequence continues at coordinate 26,508,351 of OX940887.1, forward strand.
ATATATTTATTTAAAGTTGCATATTATTGGCTCACATAATATTTATATATAAAACATATAAAACATTTGAAAAATATGTAATAAACATTTAATAAATATATATAAAACATTTGAAAAATACCGCTCTCTAGGGCCTGAATAATTTTTCCTATAAAATTCAATTTAATCCATTCTTTAACTTGCCTGAATTTAAAAATGTATAAGTATTAGATGCTGTTAATTATTAGCAGTCAGGTGCTACATTTATCTAATCTGTTTGACCCCATTGTCTATTTTTATTTCAGCTGATTATGTTAACGTAGTTCTTCCACCCACGCATTGCAATAAGCCATAAACTAAAACCAAGGCAACGCTGGGCTCAGAACTACTTCGTGAAATGAATTCATATTGAATAGGAACGGTCTTGAAATGACAGTGATTAGTTGGCTATAGAGATGCCACCCAAGCAGTTAAATGGATAGTACTTAATAAATGTTGACTATGTCGGAAAACATCTTAAAATGATAAATAACGGAATTTGATGACGTGATTTGTGTCTAGTGCACAGAGACTTTTTGTCTTGTTTTTCGTATGGTCAGGGATCAGGTTGAGAGACAGGCACAAACCTCATGCGTCGCAATTAGAAATGTATTTTTTCGTAAAAATGTGTCTACTGACCATGCAACCCCGGTAGGTATATGGCATAAAAATAATGCAAAGAATACCACAACTTTTAAAAGCGAAATGTATGGAAGTATGTATATTATTATTCACAGAATAAATAATAAAAGTAACTATAAGCACGGTAATATATTACCGTGTATAAGGATACCGTGGTGAGGTATAAAAAAATAAGTATCGAAGGAAAACTATGGAGGGCAGCTTATTTTTAAACAATTTAAATAAATACACTTGCCAACTATCAGATGACTTGAGTAAAATATATAAAAAAGTAAAACAAAGTTCAAAGTGTACTCATACAAGCCAATAACTACAAATACAGGTCTATTCTACAAAAGATATTATTTTGTTTACATACATCAAAAACTAGTCAAAATCTACATTTGGGGCTATCCAAGACAATCGAAACGCCTTAACCTTCATTTCATAGCAACTTGCCACCAAACACAGTGAACACCAAACACAGTGAACACCAAACATAATAACAAAGTCAAAAGTCAAAGCATTTATTCAGTATATGGGCAAATTAAAAATTTGCACTTACACACTAAGAAATTGGCAGCACTTTAAATACTCAAACAATGTGTAAAATACTCAAATCTGGTACTGCGTACGAGTATTCTACAAAACGGCTCCTATAGATAGGATAACTACTCGTTAAATTACGTCACAACGAATAGCGCGGAACAAAATACTGCTGGCCTTGAGATGGCTGCTGTATGCGCTACGGAAGGCTGTGAGCACACGTGACGACTTTCCGACCTACACGTGACTCAGTGTTGGGTATTTTATGGGATTTATTGCGTTTTTTTAATCTCATTGATGGCTTCACGCGGTTAGAGTATTTAGTCAGTGTTAAGTTAAGTTTATTAGTCTAATTATTCATTGTAGAGAAAAACTGTAATTCAGACTATAACAAGTTGAATAATTGAATTAAGCGTAGTTGAATAATGGGCACACCATTATATAGCTATAAATGGTCGTAATATTTCTAGATTTAATTTCCAAATGAACATACAGTGAAGTTGAATATAATTATTTAAATGGAATACATGTTATTGCACTTTACAACGGTCATTGCACCCATGTTATACATAAGAATATTTTCCTTATAGAATTAATTACCTACTTCATCATCGCCTACAATGCATTGAGGCTATACATAAATAAGGATAATTATCAAAATTCCATACAAAAACACAATTACCAGCCTTTATTGTATATATATATTTTTCCTACGAAGTTTAATTTTAGGATTTTTAAGAGTGAATAATCCAGTGTTGTGTATGTCCTATACATCAAATTTGTTGTTCATTTTTACAGTGCTTTTACATTAAAATACCGACGGGAAACAAACCCGTACCCCCCAGATATCGGGGGTGCGGGTTCGTTTCCCGTCGGCACGATGAAATTTTAGATTGTGTATAACAATTTACAAAAATATTGAGTGTGTAACACTTCAAGAAAACATAATATTTATATACGTATCCTGGTGTTTTAAAAGTTGGATACTAGAACCATTTATAAACCCGTCCATTTGTTTCCGTCATACTAGATCTATAACTCTTTTGCAGAGGCTTGAAACAGCCAGAGCGAATATAATAGTGTTCTTTTTTCGTAGTTTTTCCGAGTCGTATAAAACGATTACAGGTTTTCTACATTTTTAGTCACATATTCTGTTACATTAATTTTTATTGCGACGATTGGATAGTTGCAAAATTCCTTAAAAAGTGGTTGTTGCTGGTCTACAACGGGCCTAAAGTAGAACGACAGCGTTGCACGATCGTTCCGCTCCTACAAACTCCGCCTACAGATTCGTTCCATACACTTCCGTGTGTGTATTTTCTTACTTATTTTCGTTAAAATCAATAATGAATTTCATTTGTTTTTCAAAGAAAAAGCTATTTTTATTGCTTGCTGGAGGTCGATAACACAATGGTATCTTTAGGTAAACATTTTCTACGTTTTCTAGTGGTTCGTTCTCTAAATATCTTTGATGAAACGCAGTGAGCTTTATAAATCGTTTGTTTTAGTATCAACTCTTAGAAATCTCTAGAAAATTCAAACGTCTAACATTACGCTAAGTTTTTCTTAGGTTCTAGATTAAGTTTTCCAACAGCGACAATTGAGATCGCCCTTAGAAATAAGTAATTTTCAATAGATTTATCTACGAAACTATCAATCTTACTAATCCTATCAGGCATAATCTTTATCTATTTTACCTTCAAGCACTTTGTATACCTGTTGATAGCGTTAAATTAATTCTGCTTAAAATGTTTTAGTTCTTTGTCGAAACAAGAAAAGTGGCTATACACTTGCATATTGATATATTTTTAATATGATAAGGGTGTTGTAAATGCCGTCAGTAAATTCGGCGGTAATTTTCAATGTGCGTCTATTGTTTCAGTAGTAAAATATAAATCAATGAGGAAGAAAATGGTATCTAAAGCTTAAATAGATACGTTATATTAACAAGCGAACAGGTAAGCAGACCATAAGTCTGCTTACCTGTTACAGCCTGAGTGCGAATTTCTTTAGATCTTCTAACTTACTAAACAATTGTTTACCAACATCTATAAGAAAATCTGCCACCGTTACTTTACGCATAAAGTACGCAGTATGTCGGGGGTCAAAAATTGACGACTAGCTTGCTACATAGCGTTTCAAGTACAAGACGTACTTTGCTCGCGTCATCTGTTCCTCAGTGACCTATTTTCCAACGTACGGGTCGAATGCAAGACCAAGCCCGCGTACCGATAAATTAGTTGAATCTGGGTCAACAATGTCAGCATGCAACGTATCGGAATTAGAAATTAAATGAGTTTTTTATTCAGAGCCTATGAGCAAACTAGTTTGGAATACTTTGAATACTAAAGTAGATATGCGAGGACTAGGTTTCGAAATTAGTTACACGTGTATCATTTTGATGGGCGGTTTCTTTTGCAAATGGTTTGAAAGTTGAAACACTTTAATTACAGGCTGAAGTCAGCAACAATAAATCTAGTTCTCATTTTGGTCTTTATGAAATCAAGCATGGAAAGAAGTTTAGCGGAATGTTTGTCTTTTAAGTTTATATATTAAAAATATCTATTTATTTCTAGAATATTGTTATTCTAGAAATAAATAAATATTTTTAATTCAATTTTCTTTTTTGTTCCACTATGATAAGTTTATATACATGTCTATTAGTTAACTAATGTTAAAATTGTTGACGGATATAAAGTCATTCACAATATATCCATCTATCTCGATACGCATAACCTTAACCTGATATATTAATTACACTTTGCATAAAACTTTAATTTCGCAAAACTATACTTTGCATTAAGCTTTAATGTCGCAAAACTATACCTCGCATTTCACTATATTTTTCGTTGCATCCAACCTCTAGAGGAAGCTAGCGCTGCGTCTTGCAACACATGACATTGGCCTCATTTAGAGACCCACTAACGTTATCTGTGTGCACAGCGGTATAGGCCGTTTTATTTATACTGTCGCATAGATTAAGCAACAGTTACTAAGGAATATGGGTTTTTATGGAGCAGCCGCAGATAGGGCATAGTTACTAGGAATTATATTTGAAGCTACTGATCTAAATTCAATTTGGTTCCTATAGGGCTGCAATGTTAAAACGTACATTATCAAACGTAAGCAGCGAAACTGTGTACAAACTATAAACAGATTTATGTTTGTGAACATACATGAAAAGTTGCTAAGTGGTGTACTATCCCATATGCTCATTCATATAAACAAACTAAGATAAAAAAAAACAAAGACGCACGTAATTGGTTTATTGCCATAAACATAATATACTGGCGTATATATTACTAGCGTAAGGATTAGCCCGTCGGAGCACCCGCAATGGTACCAACTTATTGCCCCTAAAACCGCTACAGTAGACCCAAGAGACGGGTTTTTCTAAAATGGTGGCAATCAACGATTTCTTTAAAAAATTCTAGTCTTGAATAAGTGTACCCCTCGATCCTAATGATCTTAAGCTCCATTCATTAAAAATGTTTTCTCGGCGAGATCCTTACATTTAAATCAATGCTCATTGCGGTGTGATATTGTATGTTACAACATTATTATACAAAGATGTATAATAACAGAGCTTAGATGTTTATCCATTCATATCGCTCGTCATGATCGACTGAAAAACTGGCCTAGCTTGAGTTGAAGTTGCGTGAAAAAGTTTCAAACTAATTTGGTTGAAGATGGTGAACGTGCTAGACCTATACCGTAACTCTTAAAGACTGCGTGCTACTGGAACTCTGTAAGGTTACAGCGGCAGTTTTTCTCCTTGATGATGGTAAGCTACTTTTGGTAGAAAGTCAAGAGGAACATCGATATAATATGCACCTACCATCTGAGGACATACACCCGTGTTAGGATTTCAATTCGCGACCTCTCGCATAGAAGTCAAGCTGTCTAACCGCACCACTATTATTTATTCTGTACCTTTATGCCAACGGGTGACTCTTATTAACTGACTTCACAATAAACTTGCCAAGTGCAAGTCGGACTCGCACTCGTAGGGTTCACAGGTTTTATAAGATCGAGCAAAAAATACCACTATCATTTTCGCCAGCAAAAAATAATAATTAATTAATATTTTATTTCTTATAACGCCATCTAACGTCTAACAAAGGTGTTAGGGATCGACATTTCAATATAACGCCATCTATGGGACATTTACCTAACTAAGCGTTCATAGATGGCGTGAAATGCAAAAAAAAAAACACGTTTCTTGTATGGGGACCCTCTATTATTTTTAACTTTATTCTGTCTTTAGTATTTGTTGTTATAGCGGCAACAGAAATACGTCATCTGTGAAAATTTCAACTGTCTAACTATCACGGTTCATGAGATACAGCCTGGTGACAGACAGACAGACAGACAGACAGACAGACAGACAGACATCCAGACAAACGGACAGCAGAGTCTTAGTAATAGGGTCCCGTTTTACCCTTTGGGTACGGAACCCTAAAAAGGAGGTTCTCAATTTATCGGAATCTTTTTTTTTAATGTATGTTCACCGATTACTCGAAGATGCCTGAACAGATTTTAATACCACTTTTTTTGTTTCAAAGGGTAACCTTCCCAGGTGGTCCCCTTTACATTTTAACGAAATCGACCAAGCCGTTTTTAATATATCAACATTTGTATTACGATGTATTTACTTATCTCTACGACATACTACTAACTACTGGCATAGATTATATAATAGTTACCATCTAATGGCTACTTTGACTAGCGCGACGATTGAAGTCGGTTCTTTTAGTTTTTTAAACGATCTTAAATTATTTCATTATCAGTATTTATGAATATCACTGAACAGATGAAGTAACTACTATTCTATTCTAATATTCTGTGGTAATTATCATACATTCAGAGTGTCCTATCCAATAATATCTCAGTGTATGTATGTATGTACGCCAGACAACTAATGCGATCGAGAATAGATCGAGTAGTAGTTCAATTGGCTGTGATTTTGGAATGATTTTTATTTACCGTTCTACGAATCAGTTATGACTCAATTTCAGTATCGAAACGTAAGTCACCTATGTATGTTACCTCCTTGGTATATTATAGACTTTAAATGAAAGAAAGAAAGGAAATATTAGATTCCTGAAAATTAACGTCAAAGTATGAGAAAGAAGACTTGTGTTGGATTTCAACCGAATTCCAATGGAGGCGGAGGATTTAAATTCGTCTGTATTATTATTAATGTATGTTACGCGATCACTTCGCCAATTGTTAAAGGTACGGCCACACCGCGGCGTCCTGCTATCTGCGGGCGCGATCTCAGCACTTTTCAATTGTTTTCTGATCGCGTTTGGTGTGAACCAGTCGGTACAAATACCACTGCGTTATCTGATCGACGCATAGATCGCGCACGCTGGACGCTGCGGTGTGACCGTAGCTTAACAGATTTGAATTTAAATTTTGTAAAGATCTGATAAGAATCCCCAGAGACATGGCGATAAACATCATCAAACTTACTACCGAAACTACGCGGCATGTTATATCGGTTTTTTTAGTTTTTTAATCTTAATTACACTATGCAATTATGGACATATATACATAACTTTTAAACATTTAAATATACCCGTAATTAAATACCCTGTTAAACTTTGAATTGGAGTATTCTAACATCTATTAGTATACAGCCCGTGCTTTAAAATAATAGGTAATTTCAAAACCCATGACGAAAGCAAAATAAGTCACTATTGGATTAATTATTATCAATGTTGACGAGCAATGTTCGTAGTTTTATTACTAAATTATATCTTATAGGGTAGCTTTTGACCACTATTTCACGTGGTGGTAGGTGATGATGTGGTTGAAGATGGTGAACACGCTAGGCCTAGAATATCTGACTCTCAAGGTTTGTGTTCTGCCGATACACCGTAAGGTTATGGCGGCAGATTTTTTCCCTGATGGCGGTAAGCTCAGAGTAAGTATTACTAATATAATAATACTGACTCGGTGGTAAGCTACTTTTGGGTAGCAAGTCAGGTATCTACTACTTAAAACCTGGCAGTCTGAAAGAGTTAAAGTTATCCTACTGTAAGTAATGTTTGCTCTATATTCTTGCAATTTATCTACAACCGACCTCAGACGTGCACTCGTCGAAATAGGCCAGCGGAAAATAGAAGAATACACGGCGGCCATTAAAAACCTCGTGGCCCTATTCTGATTTAAAAGGGAAGGACCAATAGAAGTCTAGTGTGGGCTAGTTTAAATTAAGAATTCTAAAAAAAGGTTATTATATATTATGTGACTAGAGCATCGTTATCTATGATACACATTGTTTTAGAAGAGTTTTAGCGGGAACGTGAAAATTGTGGTTGCTCTCATTGTATTTTTTCCTAAAACTTGTGTTCTTCCGTGAGTTAATGTGTAATAAATGTGGGTTATTAACCATTAAGTGCCGGTGAATGTGTGCGAGTGTAGGGAAACAGCGCAAAGTTGAAAAACATGCTATTTGCGTTCTCACTAAAATTCCACTGAGTCTTCTGTAAAGTCCACATTTTTACTGAGGGTATGATTTGGACTAGCCAAATCATACCCTCAGTAAAGATGTGGACTTTGACTTGAAACTTGACTTTATATGTAAGTTTGACCCATCTTTACGACTTGAATTTACAAAAACTTGAAGAATTTTAATAGTTGACACTGGCTAAATATACTAATCGAGTGGAGCCATAATGATATTGAAAATAAACATCGTTTTAGAACTTTAAAAAATCGACTTCTAACACCGTGCAAGTGATTGTAGTCGCAGATAAATAATTTAATGTAAGATAAAATAATATAAGTGATAAGTAAAAAATAATATAATATGAGCAAGCGAATTTGTTCATCATTATTGCTTAATGGTTTGAAATATCTTTATATTTGTGAATTTAATTTTATATCTAAGCGATACTTCCTATTTTTATCTTGATACAAATATTTACTCTTAATTAAATTAAAATTATCTTACGACACTCCGTATCACATCTGTGTACAGATGCATTAGCCCAAAAACCGGCCCCAAATCATTAATGGTCGTCGATTCGATACACCCTCGTCTTGCGTCCTTTATGAATAATAATTATTAGTTTGTCGCAGCACGTGTTTTTATTGTAATGTTAAGTACCAGTAGGAATGTAGCAAGGGCTGTTTACAGAAACTGTACGTATTTAAGCGTTATGAACAGATTTCTATACCTACCAAAATCCTTACGGTAATAAGTTTTTCTTATATTATTTCTTCATTAGTATATTACGATACGTGTGATTTGAGTAGTCTATTATTGCACAGCGTGAAGTTAGAACTTTTGCTGAGCTCAGATGCTAACTTCACGCCGTGTCATAATAGACAGCTTAGTTCACGAGTATCGTATATTATTTTATAGCTATCAGTGTGACATAAACCCGCACTTCACGCTTGCTACGCTTTTCCGTCAAATAGAAGATTTGCACGGCGTGATGTTGTGATAAACGTCGTGCAATAATCGACTATTTAAGTTACAGAAAAGCGTGCGTAAAGTGCGGGTTTAGGTCACACTGTGCTATAAAATATTTCATAAACTTATATACAATTATATTTTGATATGTGACACTTATGAGAGGGAATGTTGACAATGAGCGTGCACAGTGACTGCATTTTTCCACTACACTATGAATAAGCCGATTAGATAGATTCATCGGCCAACTTCATGGTATAGTGTTATGTGATATTTACATACAAGATAACCCCCGTATTTTTATGTGAATAAACATAACACGTGCTTTATACCCAAAGAAGAAGAAGTGTTTTCAATGATAACATACAGTCGTGATCAAATAACGAAGAATATCTGAATACATAAAACTAGTTATTATTATTTTTTATTAAACCTTTATCAATTAAATTTAATATTTTTGTTTTATTATTTTATCGTCGTTTCTATATATGTATCTTCACTTACCAAAAGGTGAGATAGTGGATAAACGCTAGGCTATATGTTAAAAAAAATGTATAGTATTGAAATACATTAACATAATTTTTATTTTGTTAAAACAAAGAAATCTATGTTTTTACGTGCGTACATAAGTATACACACAGTTTTTTATGATATAATGTAAGATTACAAACATGACGCTCGCCTGATGATGTGGTGATGTTTGTCTGTAACAAAAACTATACCACGCAAAACTACGGATTTCCTTAATTTGGCGTGTCACAACACTGAGCCATTGCCTTCAGACATCATTATAGGTAAATGTTGAGTCTCACATGCCCTGTAATTTCACTAGAAGAAAATCTACGTTACGTCTGATATTTATTAGCAGAGTCTTACCAGCATAAAAGACGACAATTATTAATGTCTGTTATTTCTAGGAACGAATCGATATTTTTAATTAAGACCTTCTGTAGATCTCAAAAAGCTTTGACTGAATAAAACTTTTTAACAAAAGATAAGTAAACTTTTTATTTAACCTTAATAACGAAGTTCTCTCTCTGTTAGTATACCTAAGTATATATTTTTGTAATAGTTTTTAACTAAACATAATAACTAAGTTCTCAAACTAATGTAAGTATGTATACCTAAGTAATTTGTGATATTTTTTTGTGGCCATTATCTACTATGTTAAAAGCAGGCGTCATTGCTTACCCCTGGTCTAGACAAACGGTATATAGAACATTAATGCTCTATAATAATAATAAAAATAATTTAAGATCACTTAAAAAACTATAAAAACCGACATTCAAGTTAAGGCTAGTCAATTTCAATACTAAGTTTGAGGGGTTTATCTTCATATCTCAGCATATCTCGACGAAATTTAAATGGTATCACCTGTAAAATATCATCATCATCATCATCATAATCAGCAGGTATCAGTTCACTGCTGGACATATGCCTCAAGACACGCAACTGAGCCCGATTTTCGGCTCTTTGTTTTTTCCAGTGTTCGTTGACATACATTGATGATACGATAAAATCATCAAAATAATGATACTTTTTTCCAATATTTTTGTTGATTTATTCAAAACGGCTCAACCGATTTCGTTAAAATTTAAATGGAACCCCCTTGGAGGTATACCCTTTCCAATAAAAAAAGAATTATCAAAATCATACTACTCTGTAAAAAGTTATGCGTGGTCATACATAAAAAAATATATATATACGCGTCGACTTGATAACCTCCTCCGTTTTTTTTTTCATCGGTTAAAAATGTCATCCTTCAATACAATTTAATATAACATAAAATATGACATTCTATACTGTTGTTCATGTTTCATTTCTTTACTTTTTTATATATTTTCTTTTATGAAACCTTACTTTCAATATACCGTGAGTTTTGAGTTTGTATTGTGGGAACTTCGTTAAAGGAAAATCTTGAATATGATCCATCACTCTGACCCAGTAGGATCTCAATTCATATACTTACTCGGGTTCTCGAGTTTTTACACACAGATTTTGTCGTGGACAATGAATTGAAATCTTGAGCAGTAGACTGTAAGGTTCTTATTCGTTTGCAATTGTTCGTTAATTAAATTCGGAGATATACTTAAATTTTGTGTTCAATAGAGACAAATTTGTTCGTAGCGTTACTTTTACAAACGAGCTCAAACGTTAAATATCAGCTTCAGGTTAAAGTCAGTATCATATTATTACATCGATCTGTAAATTAATTATACCATACAATATGTACTAATAATTATATAATTTAATTGAAATACAAAATGCAACCTCTTTGCGCATGATGTTTACAAAATGCTAAAAGGCAGTAAGCCTTCTAAAAGCTTCAAATAGTAATTTCCAGACTAGCAAAACCCGCAGCAAATTCGATCATATTTGCATCCACACATAAAAAGGATATTCAATTCCATTCTCCGAAAAAGCATAAATCAAAAACTCGCCGCCCAACGATTTCCCCTACCACGCGTCCGGGGCAAATTCGAATCCGAAATCAAATTGAAAATCGAGTTGCCCACCTACGCGCCGCGCCCGGATGCAAGCTAGAACGACATTAGGGAGGCTCGACTCTCACTAACCCCATTTCCACCCCTCGGTGTACATGACAACGCATCCCCAGACGGGTGGCCGTTTCAAGGTCGGTGAAAGCCTCCCCGGGGCCTGGGAGAGCGAGATAGCTAGACGCGATGTAGTGGAGTGCAAGCGAATGCGGGAGAAGATCGATCTTGCAAGGGGTAGGGGAAACTAGGTGAAGCGGTGACGTGCGTTGCGTATTGAATAGTGGTTGCAATTAAAATGTTATGTCGGTTAAGGTTTTTATGCAGGGCGGACTCTCACTCTCAAGTTGTACCTGTACTTTATGGATGAGAAATGTTTATGTTTTCGAGTTACTTGTAGCTAGATGCTTGTGTTTTTATAAACTGTGTGTGGATAATTAAAGTTCAATTTGCATTTTCGTTACATTATTTATGATATTAAAATGGACTCATAGGGATGAGTATGTTTTAATATCGGACTATCACATAATTACTACGTTAGCTATAACGTATTATATAACAATGTTGCACTTTTGATTTTAACATCATACTATAATATTTATATAAATTATCATTTTTTTATCATCTTAGATAAGACTTGCAAGATGCTTGTCTAATAGTAAGCGATGACTTCTGCTCAATACAGATACAGTAGCTCTAAAAAAACGCCTCAAAATTGCCAGATTTTTGCGCGCTAATGCGCTGTGCCTGTTTGTTACCTTTGAAATATCTAGAAGTCTCATATGCCATGTATGTTTAATATTAACTTTGCTTATAAACCGACAGTCACAATGTTTCCTACGCTGGAGTTACTATCAAAGCTGTGGTTATAGTCCCGGATGAACTAAAAGCAGATTTTCAACTACACCATACTTCGTATTTGGTATTTGTATTGATTCGTTATTCCATATCATCCAATCATCACCTACCTGAAATGAAAATCCTCCCCATACCTGTTTAAAAACTGATTAAGGACCCTTTCAATCACAGCCCATCCCTATACGCACCTTCGTTACAGGAAATAATTAACTCTATGCTGCATAAGATCGATTTTCGCGAGGCTCTAACAACTCAATCATCCCCCTGAGGGGTTGAAGGTAAACTCAACCCTTCCTACCTCATTAACGTCAATCGATACTTGCACGCTCCCCTCTAATTAGTAGGCACACTAAACATGCACAACTACGAAATTCCCGGGCCGAGCTCGGGGCTTCTACACGTATAATGCACTGAGTATAGACAAAGTGGAACGGGGTCTGCGGTAACACCCTGCGGGAGGTAGCCTGTCGCGCCGAATTACCCCGGCTTCCCCACCTCCTTACAGGTACCTTGATTTTTCAAACTATACGCGTCATGTTTTCGAATAATTTCAGTGCTTGCAGGACCGGATAAAATACCTAGTTAGTTTTTAGTGGTTCATTTCAGTATAATATGAGACTTACCGCAGTGAAGCTGAGGCTTGTTTGGGTAAGATCTTTTATAACTTGAATAAGCTGCTGTAAAAGGATAGTTTAAGGAAAATATCTATCTGGGTTACGATAATGATTTTTAACTTTATATTTTTAGCCCAATTCTAAGCTTTATATTTAACGTCGTCTCGAACAATAACAACTTTTGGTTTTGTAAACCGTATATACGGATAAAAATATAAAAACGTGTTTGCCTTTCTATGTCACCTTCCCCTGGAATTTAAAAATCTTTTATAAATCACTACCTAATTTACGTCTACCTTCATACAAATAACATTGTCCCAATAGACCAAAAGAGCAGGATCTAAAAAAAATTGATTTAATTATAAAATTCGTCTTTCATAACGAATTTATCGATCGTTATTCTGGAATAAAGCTGTAAATATATCGTAAAACCTTTATTACGCGTAAAACTAAGCGTCGGTGCTTATCAGAGTTCTGTAATCTCCTGACATACTGGATCGCTGAATCTGTTGACTTTACTACGCCCTAATCAGTAAATATAGTACTTCCAATTTGTAGTAGACTTTCTACCTATTATTTATTCTGTACTTTTACATCTATGTATATTAAACAAAGGTTACCCAGTTTGCGCAGTATAGTGCTGAGTTTATTCCTATTGCCAAATATCTTTGTTAAAATTTTATTATTTAAGTAATTTAATGTATTTATTTTCTGTAATTGGCAATAAATGTTTTTGTATTTGTACGTATTTGTTAACCGACTTCAAAAAAGGATTTTTCTCAATTTGACCCTATTTATACACATATTTTTTTAAATGTTTGTTCGCTGATAACTTCGTCGTTTATGAACCGATTTTGATGATTCATTTTTGTTGCAAAGGAGATATCCCAAGAATGGTACCATAGTAATTTCATAGAGATCTGATAAGTATCAGTACCAGAGATATAGATCTCCTCAAACTTGGTACTGAAAATTAATAGCGTGGCATTTGAAGTCGGTACTTTAAGTTTTTTAAACGATCTTATATTTACTACAAATAGCCTGCATGTTTTCACACGTCTTATAAAACGATCTGGGGCCTTATTCAGTATGACCAATGAGATAACGCGTTCCTTAGCGCGTCACGTTACGTTATTGAAAAATTGTATTCTGTATGCCACACGATAGGTAAATTATACAAAACGCGCGCGTTACACGTCCTCATATGTCACGATATTTTGACAGCTCAAAACGCGCTCATAACCTTACCCTACCGCGTTTTAATTGGCATAGAGAATACCATAACGCGGAGATAACGTAACACGGCACGGTAAGACTTTAAAATGGTCATACTGAATAAGGCCTCTGAATGAGATGAAAGCTGAATGGCTCAATATATTTGTTTTCTTTTTGTTAATTCAAAGCAATAAGTTATGTTTCTGTTATATCTATAATCTTTTTTATTGAATATGATCTATTTAATGTAATTTGACGTGTGTAAGTGCAAATTTTTAATTTGCCCATATACGGAATAAATGTTTTGACATTGACTTTTGATCATTTTATTCATTTGATGAATTTAGTGACATTACATTTTAATTGACATTAATTAATTATTTAAATATTTGTTATGGTTGTTTTGACTAATGTAGGTACCTTTGTCGTTTTACAATATTTTTAAATTGGCTATTTTAATTATGACGTATATAATATTAGCGATATTATGTACAAAATGTGTAACATTACAATTATTAGAAATGTTTTACAATATTTACTAAATACTAAACTAAAATTCAAGAAATCACAAAAATAAATGAATATGAATATTACAAAATTATATGTTTATTGGCGACAGGCACCACTTACCAACATACATCTGGTTACCTACATATATGTAACAAAATTAAAATTTTGAATAATTACTCACGACAGCATCATTTAGAAAGTTAACATCATAACATCTATCTAAGAACCACCGCTGATGAATTCCGAACCGTTTAAAGACAGAATCGAACTAGTATTTATAGAGAAAAATGGCAAAATGGATTTGCATAAACAATGTTTGCTGCAGCGCCCCCTGGTAAGTTGTTACCGCAACACCTATCTAAGGACATGCACCAATCAAACCCTAACCTATAACTGAAAACTGCATCAAAATCGGACTAGTCGTTTTGGAGAAAAATTTCAACACACATGGATTTGCACACACAAACAAACAAACAAACATCCTCTCACCCCAAACGCACATACCGTCTCCGTTCCGTCGTGGGTAAAAAAAGATAGATGCTAGATAGATAAAAGGTCTATGTGTTTACAGAGCTAAAAGGTAACGAATTGTAACGACGATAGCTCGTCGTTCATTTTCAACTGTTTCTGCATAAAAAAGTGCGTAATGTACTGTTACTAAACAATAAATTACGCACTCTCTATTTAATTTTCAAATTTATAAATATTGTTATGATAATACTAAGCATTAATAGTATTTAATGTTATCATTTCTCATCGTTAATCAATTTAAAGTTTTCCGAACGAGAAGGAGATAGTCACACAGGTAGTAGGAGCATATTATATCGATGTTCCGACTGACTTGCTGTCAAAAATTAGCCTACCACCACCAAGGAGAAAATCTGCCGCCATAACCTAACGGTGTTCCAGCATCACGCAGCCCTTGAGAGTCAGAGTATTCTAGGCCTAGCGTGGTCACCATCTTCGCCCGCATCAACGCTTGCCACCACGCCAGATAGTTGTCAAACGCTAGCCTATCAGATATATAAATAAAAACCGGCCAAGTTGAGTTGGACTCGCCCACCGAGGCTTCCGTACCAACTTCTCAGACTAGGTTAAGAGACAAACTTAACTTTGTAGTTCGGTCAACTATGTATAAAGTAAATCACACAACATACCAATTTTATTTATTTACCTAATTTAAGGTATGGCTAATTAAGCTAGACCCCTAATTTGTATTAGCGCTCATATAACTCAGAGGCCTATCTTAATTGGCGAATACTATGTATGTAACCTTTAATTTTCAACTATTTTTATTTTTTGATATTTTCTCTTTATTTGTGCTGTCAGACCTTGCTTCTTGCCAAATTTCATAATTCTAGGTCAACGGGAAGTACCCTATAGCTTTTCGACCCAAAGCCTATAGAGTACTTTCGGTTGACCTAAAATTGACAATTTTGGTCAAAAGCAAGGTCTTACAGCATAAGTAAAAGAAAAATTCCGAAAAATAAAAAAGTTGAAATTTAAGGTAAATTTTTGTACTCACATTATTAACTTACTTACTATACGTATTAATCAAATCAATACGTATGAATTAAATTGTGTAGTACAGAATATTTCCAATGGGTTTAAAGCTCTCGCTACAATTCTTACTCTGGACATTTTTATGTACCTAACATATTTTGTACTTCATTCCTACCTAAATCCTTCAAATAGTTTATCATATGCACTTATCGCATTTCTATGATAAACATTCTGTTGTAGATACCCCCTTATCAATGCCGCTAAATATGAAAAAATATATAAAAATCATTCCGAATAAATGTTGTGATTGTTGTGGGTTTTTTTGCAATACCAATAACAATTACTACTAAGTAAACAATGTTATGAGACTATGCTACGATGCTATATTTATTCATTTTATACTAATAATATTTATATGAGCAATATATACAATATATTAAATCATGCCACAGAACCAATAGTTATCGACATAGCTCAAAGGATTTGCAAAAATTGGTAGAGGGCTGGTCACATCTGTCCTATAACCTATAACGGTTGGGGTAGACGTGTTTTAGAGTGGAGACCAGTGCTCGGAAATCGTAATGTAGGGCGCCTTCCAGCTAGATAGAGCATTGCTATACGCAAGGTGGCTGGCAGCGGTTGGAAACAAAAGAGCTGAAGATCGAGCTCAGTGGCGTGCCATAGGTGAGGCTTATGTCCAGCAGTGAACAGGTACAGACTGATGATGATGATGATAAATTAATATTATATATATAGAGATACCGGGATAGATAATGTACCTACAACATATTATAATAAATAGGTACTACCTATACATATATACAAAGACAGATTCTAATATTATAACGACTTAATTTCACTTCATCTTTTCTGAAATTCTACCTAAAAATAGAACCTCGCTCTATCAATCCATAGTTTGTAAGCTATAATTAATTGAGAGACTACTAGGGCTATTTAGCACCCATATCTACCGCCCAGCTATTGGTTATTTAGGACAGGCAATCAATAAATTTTGATAACCTAAATTATCCAACAATTTCAAGTATACATCTAGCATCAACACCAGAACCTCCAAAACTGAACTAAGACTTCCAACTCCCTTCGCCATAAGGTTCCACACATTCCAAACAGATACTATGTAAATCATTTCGCCCCTAATTTGAATAACTGCACGAACCACGCGCGAGGGGAAGCCGTGAAAATGATGCAAAAATCGCGGCATTCACAATGGAAGGGACAGTGAAGACAAATGTGTCATTTTCTGTGCCGTTTTGTGAAGGCTATGATTTCAAATTAGATTTACGAGAGTTGGAATGGGTACTTGGTGTTCGGTAAGAGTTTTTGATGATGTACATTATACTTTGTTGGTGAAACTATGACACAATTTTTAGTCAGATTATTTTCAATTTGATTGTAATTTTTGCGCTTTTCTAAACGCACTGCTAGAGCACTCTACTTGTTAACAGTAATGAGTAGCTGTAATAAAAATTAAACTAGTTCCAACGATAAAAAATTCAAATTAAATCTCTCTCGGAACACCGAACCATACAATCATCTTCCAAATAATTCCGCCTGTATCTTGGCAACCTAGCACAACCGCTGTTCCGATTCAGCCAATCAAAAATATCCAGTTCCCCATAAAACCCCCCATTGAAAAACATCGTCCCATTATCCCCAATAACCGTTCCAAAAGTCTAGGCAACATCCTAGTTCTGCGTCGATAGCGGGAACGCGTCTGTGACGGGCGGTGTAAAGGGGGGGCTTGTAGGGGTAGAACTCCCTTCGGTCGGGGGATTTTAGGGGTGGTAGGTTGGTTGCCGCGCGACACATATAGAGGGCGGTCGATAACGAGACTGCGCTGTGATGCGCTCACCGGTACCGAGTCGAAAATTGGGAATTAATCTCGCTTCGATAGGTACGAGTATTTGGAGCACGCTTCTCGGATGAAAGTGAAGCTGGAGCTCTTTGTTCTGTCGTGACTGGGAAAGAATGCCAGCTATTTTGATGCTGATATACCTTAGTTATTACACTCTATTTCTAAGTAGTTATTTTAGGTTATTGTATTGCACTATCTGAAGATAGTATAAAATAGATATAATACATTTTTTCTTTTGCGGTAATCTTTGCGTTAACCATCAAGGATCTGTCACTTGATACATAAAAGATGTAACAGATGATAACAAAGATTATGTAGCAGTGCATTTTTAACATTTTGCTGACTAGCTGTGCCCCGCAGCGTCTGCGTTAAAAACAACTTTAATTTATTTGAAACTTTTCTTTCATAAGAATCTTATCCTGACAATAACAAAAAATAATTACTGAAATCGGTCAAGCCATTCACGCATGTCCAATCGAAATAGGGATTCATTTTTATATGTATAGATAAACACATTGTCAATTTAGCAGGAAAAATACAACGACCTTGACATTTTCTAAGAATGAGATTCTGATTTTAAATTGATTACTAGATTATGCAATAATAACATAAAAATTACTATGGAACATCTCCAGGAATCTATAAAATACTCAACAAAACCCCAACTTCAGGTTCAGCCACACCGCGGCGTCCTGAAATCTGCGGGCGCGATCTCAGTACTTTTCAATTGTTTTCTGATCGCGTTTGGTGTGAACCAGTCGGTAAAAATACTAAAGCGCTATCTGATCGCCGCCTAGATCACGCACGCTGGACACTGCGGTATGTCCGTACCTTTACAGCAGAGATGTGGAGTTTGGGCTCATTAGTATGGTCTCAATGAACAAAATTATACATAGATCAGTCGGGGGTGGTATTAAATTTTGAAGTAAGGTACGCCGTAATCACAGAAATATTAATAATACATTAATACTTCTGTGGTCGTAAAAGATTTTAGCTGTCTATCGAATCACAAGTCATAATAAACCGACCAAGTTACGAAGCCATGTCAGAATGAGATCGTAATGGGGGATGCGAAGCGACCATGCGGGAAACAAGATCCTTAGACGTTAAGTGCCTGGAGGCAGATAACGCAGTAGCGGTTTGAATTGGTGTTGTTTATAGACATGTTTATATATGTCTATATATAAATACATATATAGACCAACAAACAAGCATGCGGCTCACTTGATGGTAAGTGGTTACCGCCGCCTATTAACACCTGCAATACCAGAAACAATACTGAACCTGCTCTTTTGAAAGAGGAATCTGTTAACTCTCCTTTTCATTCTATCTATATTAAACGACAACACAATAGACTGGGCCAAATAAACTTGTATTTGGTTAAACAGATTCTGAGAATTGGGGCTTATGAATTAATTTTCTCTCATTTATAATCATCCCCAGAAAAAAACGTATTTAGAGCGCTTGAATTTGTTGATTTTTACTATACATGTCGTTACAAATTGTTGTTTATATTAGTTTTTATTCGTTAGTTTATTTAGTCGTTACAACTTATTGTTAATTATTATTATTATTTTGACTTCTAAGCGAGAGGTCACCGGTTGAAATCGTAGCACGAGCGTACGTCCAAAGGTGGTACATTATGTCGGTGTCCCGTCTGATTTGCTACCAAAAAGTAGCTTACCACTATCAAGGAAAAAATTTGACGCCATAATTATCCTTACGGTGTTCCAGCACACAGCCCTTGAGAGAGAGAGAGAGTCAGAGTATTTAAGAACTATCGTGTTCACCGCCCTCGACCACATCAATACAATACAATAACTCTTTATTGATCACCAGAAAAAAAAACACAACTTAAAGTAATACAACTATATCATCGCTTAGTACCAGGCGAGATAGCAGTCAAATGCTAGGCAATTGGACATAAAAATAAAATCAATTGTTATTTTTTTTTTTTCTCTTTTTTTTTTAAGAAAAACGATTACTCGCAATTTGGGTTGCACATTAATAGTATTCTCGTAACCCCTCCAACTAAGCTAAATATGCTTGTGTCTGGAGTGGGTTCACGTCAATAGTGCAATGGGTGGAGTGGGGACCGAACTCACGACCTCTCGATCGCCAGTCCGACACCTTATCCATTGGGCTATTGCCGCCTTTAAATTTTAAAAACACTTTAAATCAACTCATCAACACCATAATTAAAATATTAAGTACCCGTTAACAAATTTTACTGTATAAAAATTGCTAACCATGAGGCTAATTAATTAACTATAAATTTTCATTCATTATAATTTATCATTTGACATGTTAAAATTATAAAAAGTCTTCCACTTTAATGTCTTCTATGGACAGCAATTATGGGACCGGTTGTAGACCGGTTTTAGTTTCTTTCATCTCAGGTTGTAATAAAAATGATTGATATACGTTTAAATAAAGATACCCATCAAAAAACCCCTTATCTAGTAAGACTATGTTCAGATAGCGGCGTGGCTTTACTAGTTTTAACGCACTGCATTACAGTAAGTTCTAGAAAGGAAGGAATACGAGATATGGTTCTACAAAATATAGATTTTCCTGTTGAAGGAGTGTTTAACAAATTGTAGGATAGAATTATTAGAAAAGTAATTTATATTAGACTAGAATAGTGTAGAATTGTATTATAGTACAGAAAGAGAGTTTGATTAATAAGTGCGTATTTCTTATTATTTATTTTTATAGCACATATAATTATGATAGCGTTTGACCACTATTTCACCTGTTCGTAAGTGATGATGCGGTCCAGGATAAAATATATCTAATATTTATTAAAAAACCAGACAAGAAACATTTTTTTGTTAATTTCAGTTTTTGTTAGCTTATAATACGTTTTTGTAAATACGGAATATGTTACCATATTTGTTTTTTGGTTATTCATTTTTGTTTTAACGGAAATTAATTGATTAATACAATAACTGTTTTTATAGTATATTCCGATACGTGTGACTTAAGTAGTCTATTGCGGCGTGAAGTTGCTACGCCGTGCAATAATAGACAACTTAAGTCACGAGTATCGTATATTATTTTATAGCTGTCAGTGTGACATAAACCCGCACTTTACGCTTGCTACGCTTTTCCGTCAAATATAAGATTATTGCATGGCGTGAAGTTAGACCAATTATCGACTATTTAAGTCTCGGAAAAGCGTGCGTAAAGTGCGGGTTTAGGTCACACTGTGCCATAAAACATTTAATGATAGATAATGTCTTCAGATTATTTTACTTTTTAAGTACAAAATTGCGATTCAATTTCATGCCCATATCGTAAAAATAACTAAGAATAGTGTCAGTTAATGTCCCAAATAGCGATCGTAAGCTGCCAGCTAAAATTGTTTTCTGTCTCGCAGGCCTTTAACTGTAAGCCTATTCGAGAAACCTCCACAAGTGCAAACTTCCTTACCCCTCCTTCAGGTCTCGACCCACCCTCTTCACCCCCCAACCTACACCGATACCCACCCCCTTGCGTCTAGCACTTGTGCTGAACGACCTCGAAAACTCGGGACTAAAGAAAAACTCGACGTTAAGAAACAGTTAACAAATGGGGTGCAATTAAAGGCCATTGTTAAGGTTTAAGGTCAGATTATTGTTTGCTTGATGAATTTTTCTTGCTCTTTTCTTTGAGAAGTATTATAAAAGTGCGTAATTTTACATTGTGCGCTCAAACGTTTCACCAGAGTTTCCTTTTGTTACACAGTTGAACGAGGAAAATATGTAAGGCTTTGCAGTTTTACAAGTTATCAAAATATAGCGGCGTAATTTTATTCAAATAAAAAAATTAAAGGTGTACCTATTTTTTTTAGCATAAAACATCTCATTGTGAAATAAAAGTATTTGTTTTCTCAGCTATGTTTTGTATTTCAACAACAAGCAATACTTAATTTTATGTTTATTGATATAAACAGAGGTTCATAGTTTATGTGAATCTAGCCACAAAAGCCGACGTGTACTATATTTGAATAATATACTCGTACCTTGCTTGATGCGATCGTGCATAAACAATATCTGAGTCTACTTTAGTAACAGTTGTCATGCGTAAAGCCATTTAACTTGTCTTTTACGTGTTATATCTACAGCTCCCTACATGTTCTAAGTTCGCACGCAATCAATCTAAGTGACGCAGTAACTCTAGTCTCAGAAACGATTTACTTACATCTTCTTTGACACTACAGATAATAATAAATAAACAGGCCAAGTGCAAGTCGGACTCGCACTCGTAGGGTTCCGGAACACAGTTAAGTATTCCATAACTATGATTTTTCGCAACTACAAAATTATTTTTTTGTTTTTTATAGTGTTTAAAGATAACTTTGTTTTTCATCGTGTTTGTATGAAAAACAAAGTTATCTTTGCGGTCGCCATATCTCTAGAACTGCTGACTGTATCTCGTTCAAACCAATTTTCGTTGTTAATTTTTATTGAGATCTACAGCATATATTTTTTTAGATTTTTCACTCCCATACTTTAAAAGTTAGAGGGGGGGAGGGGGAAAACACATTTTACCACTTTAGACGCGCCTATCTTTCAATTGATTGACTTTGAGAAAAAAATATTTTAGAAACCTCAATGTCATTTTTAAAGACCTATCCATAGACACCCAACACGTATAGGTTTGAAGAAAAAGATTTTTTTTTTGTTTAAGTTCCATGTCCAGTATGAGATGCCCCCCCTTAAACTTTTATATATTTTTTATTTTTGTATAAAAATCGGAAAGCGGCTTACAGAATACATCTACCTACTAAGTTTCAATTCTGTAGTCCTAACAGTTTCGGAATAAAATGGCTGTGACATACGGACGGACCGACAGACAGACAGACAGACAGACAGACATGACGAATTTATAAGGGTACCGTTTTTTGCCTTTCGGCTACGGAACCCTAAAAAGTACTTAACTAAAGAAGAATAACTAAACTGTCGGAATTTAACTGAAAATCTTTAATCTGAAATTGTATTTGTCTGAATCAACTTAAAATGTACAAATGGCTAGCTTTAAGGTACAGTTTTCCCTTACATTGAAAAAAAGATAAAAGACTTTTTTCATATCTCCCATCTTGTGCTGCCTGTGAATAGTTTTATTCTTTTTTCTTCACAATCACAATATGTAAGTCATCAATAAAACATTATTTACCCTGATTAAACTGGACTTGGAATAACGTTTGCGGGAGAACGGCCGCGATCCCAATATTAACATTACTCAGATATAAGAACATATTTATCTAAGAATAATAATGAATAATTTATCTGAGAAACTTTAAATTAATATCAATAGACTTAATTATAATTTAAAATGTTATACAAGGATACACTCACAAATAAAAATCATTAATAACTATCATATTTATAATGTATCGTTTACTAAACTGAAAAGTTTACTAAACTAAACATTATTATAGTGCGTAAAATGTAAATACGCAAATTACAAACAAAACAGGATGGCGCGCATAATAATAAATTGCGTAAATCATGATAACAAACACTCGTATGCGGATTTGATAAAAAAAACTGCATTCGTCATTTGTTTTGTACAGTATTACCGAAAAATAGATAACCTCGCTTTTATTGCAGCGCATTTTTATCTCTGGCACGTGTAACTTTTTAGAGTTCGATGAATTTAAAATGTGTCTAAACTTTTTATTTTAGATATGTTCTTATTCAATTATTTTATGGGATATATATAAATATATTAAATAGGTTGTTTTTATGTTGCATTTGTATTGAGCAAATAGTTCTTGGTTGCAAGATACAATTTCGGAAACCGTAAAGGTACGGACACACCGCGGTCTGCGTGCGCGATCTAGGCGGCGATCAGATAGCGCAGTAGTATTTGTACTGGTTCACACCAAACGCGATCAGAAAACAATTGAAAAGATGTTTATATCTCTGGAGATATTCATCAGATCTCAATGAAATTACAATGGGACAAAACGGAAAGTACACTCTCTCAAATAAAAAATAGAATATTCCAAATCGGTTTGGTTTGGTGACATGGAAACTTTTACTTTTTTAACTTTACAACACTATTATGGATGTATTTTTTATGTTAGTTCATTTTACAAATAATTTAATAGGAAATTTCATGGCAAATTCAAATATATATTATATCTATACCAAACAATTTTATAAATCGAATAAATTAGCAAAACAGTGAGACTGTTATCAATCCGCTAGACATCTGTTACGGAGGCTTGTCGTCATGTCTCTGGAGGTACTCTACTACTTTTGTTTCATTCACGAAGATCTGAGATTTAAATTGCTCAGAAATTAAAATTCAAAGCCAAGGGAATGTTAACCTGTGTTTAAAATATTAATGATCGCTTGCCTATTTTGCATTAAAAAAAATTGGCTTTTATTAACCGACTTCAAAAAAGGAGGTTTCTCAATTCGACCGTATATATATATATTTTTTTTTAATGTTTGTTTGCGAATAACTTCTTCGTTTATGAACCGATTTTGATTATTCTTTTTTTGTTCGAAAGGAGATATCCCAAGTGTGGTACTATGGTAATTTTATCGAGGTCTGACAAGTATCTCCAGAGATATTGAGATAAACATCTCAAAATTGGTACTAAAAAAAGAATAGCGCGGCATTGAAGTCGGTTCTTTTTTATTAGTTTTTAAACGATATTATATAATTAACATGTTTAAGATGACTTTGCAGTTACTCTGTATATGAATCTTAATAAAAGGTTAAAAGACATTGTCATTTTGAAGGATGACAACTAAATTAGCTACCATCCTACTTCCTACACATATTATAAAGGCGATAGTTTGTGAGTATGATTGTTTGTTCTTCACGCTAAAACTACTCAACCGACTGGGCTGCAATATGGTATAGCGTAGACTCTGGAATAAAACATAGGGTACTTTTTAGGGTTCCGTACCCAAAGGGTAAAACGGGACCCTATTACTAAGACTCCGCTGTCCGTCTGTCTGTCTGCCCGTCTGTCACCAGGCTGTATCTCATGAACCGTGATAGTTAGGCAGTTGAAATTTTCACAGATGATGTATTTCTGTTGCCGCTATAACAACAAATACTAAAAATAGAATAAAGTTAAAAACTATAGAGGGTGCCATCGCCATCCATGAACGCTTAGTTAGGTAAACGTCCCATAGATGGCGTTATAAGAAATAAAATGTTTATATTAATTATTATTTTTTGCTGGCGAAAAATGATAGTGGTATTTTTTGCTCGATCTTATAAAATACTGTAGTGTGGTACGGAACCCTACGAGTGCGAGTCTAACTTGCACTTGGCCAGATTATTATCCCTATATTCGGATCGGTAACGATGTCTACGCAGGTAAAACCGCGGGGCACAGCTAGTCTTAAAATAATTCGAATCAGCCTGACAATGTGGTCAGCGTGTTAGATACTTTCCTATCCACGGGTAATAAGTTATAACTTATAAGGGTGCTTGCTCTATTAGTTGAAAATAGTTTAAGTATTTTTGTAAAGATTATTAACATACACTAGCTGTGCCCCGCGTCTTTGCCTGCGTTAAAAACTTTTCTTTATACTCTTTACAAACTTTTATTTTATTTTTTCCATAAGAACCATCTCCTGACGATAAAAAACACAACAAAAACAGAATTAGCGAAATCGGTCCAGCCGTTCACGCGTGATGCCTTGACCAAGGGCAATTGGGATTCATTTTTATATATAAGAAGATACTAATAATGTTTTGGGATTATACTGAAAAATTAACTAGCCAACTAGCTCTATTAATTAACTAGTAGTCTAGTTAGTGATAAGCGGATTTCTAGTAATCCGCAATTACTAAATTGCGGACATTTTAGTAGACCACTGCGAAATTTTTTTGATCAAACAAAATTACATAACTTATAAGTATTAATGGTACATATTATTAATATTACGCAAATATGCTGCAATATGCATTCAATGAACCAAGTTCCCGATAACCAGTATCGCAAATATCGCGACTTATAAAAAAATTGTATAGTGCCAAATTATCAGTGCGATGGGTTCAACGACCTTTTTATCATTTCAGCAAGATTTCGCGGACATGCAAGCCATGTTACATACTCAAAGTGATAACTCGTGATAATGAGGTTTTTTGGATGCTTTTTAAGAATTCAAGGGCATTCATAAAATTTGTAATCAGTTATATAAACTCGTATCTAGGCTTAATGGTATAGTCAAATTTGAAATTTAAGTAATAATGTAACCATTATATAGTCTGTGGTTTAGGTGTGACTAGGTAACAAACAGATAGAGTGACAGAGTTACAATTATAATAATAGTCTGTATTGTCTGTATTAGTGTTATAATATAGTATATACATATAGTAATTTCAAACCATCATCCGGACAGAACATTCGAAAGCATTTTTACCCAAGCTGAAAGGGAAACCTTCGCCTCACTCGATCAACAACACACGTGGTATTCTGTCATAGCATTTAATGTCTCCATTTCAAAATTAGACATATCATATTAAATGGCCTTCAAGAAATTATCTCTGTCTTGCCAACTTCTAATATCAGACGGTAAAATAAACTCACTGGGTTAAAATAATAAACGAACCCGTAGTTTTATTACGCGTAACAATGCTTTTCAATTTACTGGTGACATTATATTATGCCTCTCGTATTCAGTTTTTAAATATAGTAGGTAGGTATATAATCAATTAACACTGTACTTTTCGTATGGAAGTAAACGTAAAAGTACTAAAAAAATACTAATAAACGTAAACTACTAATATTTTGTTAAAATCATGCCATGTACAAATTGAGTTGCAAGTGCAAGTCGGACTCGACTCGTAGGGTTCCGTGCGACACAACAGTATTTTATAAGATCGAGCAAAAAATAATAATTAATAAACATTTTATTTCTTATATCGCCATTTAACGTCTAACAAAGGTGTTAGGGATCGACATTTCAATATAACGCCATCTATGGGACGTTTACCTAACTAAGCGTTCATAGATGGCGTGAAATCCCGAAAAAACACGTTTCTTGTATGGGGACCCTCTATTATTTTTAACTTTATTCTGTTCTTAGTATTTGTTGTTATAGCAGCAACAGAAATACATCATCTGTGAAAATTTCAACTGTCTATATATCACGGATCATGAGATACAGCGTGGTGACAGACGGACAGACAGACAGACAGACAGAGCGGAGTCTTAGTAATAGGGTCCCGTTTTACCCTTTGGGTACGAAACCCTAAAAATGTCTCACTATTAAGCGAGCATAGGCTTGCCACGTTACGTTATCATTAGAAAACAAAACAAAAATTCGACAGTCAATAAGTTGCCAATCACTAAGACAAGTGTGATAGTTAAAATTTAGAAAATTAAAAATGTTATTGTAACTGAACTTACTACTTACTTACTTCTTAACTCAAAAACTGCTAAAACGATTTCAAAAGTCACTAATGGAAACCTACATATATTTTATCCCCGTATTCTCACGGGAACGGGAACTACGCGGGTGAAACCTCAAAGCGCTGCTAGTACATTATAATGAAAAAACAAACAACGGGTTGCTATCCGGGAGCACATGAGTAAAGATATAGACTATAATAATGGGAGTGCCAGCAGAAGTTAAAACTTGAACACGTCATTTTTAAATAATTTGGAAAGACACCTCGCACAAGCGCCCTGCGCTCCGTTGGAATGACACCTCGCGCAAGCGCCGCTCCGTCTTACAAATATTCGTCTTACGATCAGGACACGTAACCTTGACGCGAGTTTAACATTTTTTACCCATCCCAAGAAAAGTGCATAACGCCACTAAAGTAGTTTCAACTTCAAAAAACAACTCACCCTCGCAGTAAAGTGTGACGTCAGCGAGGCTCTCTGAGTTCCAGAGGTTCGCGAACGACGTGGCGAGGTTCGAGCCAAAGCTGTTCCACTTCAAGCAGTACTGCTGCTGCTGGGAATCCATGCCCGGGCCGCCTCGTATACCTGCCCTGTAACAATTATGTACACGTCAAAATATTGCCATATATATACTTATATTATATAAGCTATTGATTTATTGGCGTAGCTAAATACTACAGGCCGGTGACAAGCAGCAGCGAAACCGGTGCGAGGAGCTACGTTCTGCGATCACCGACCTGCCAGCCCAGCATGGCGATTAGGGCATATCCCTCCCAATGAGCCGAAGATCAGGCTCAGTGGCGAATCTTGGGAGAGGCCTACGTCCAGCAGTGGACTGACACTGGCTGAGTATGATGATGATGTATTAATATAACACGTTTGAACTAAAAATGACACCTCGCTGGAGATAGATGGTCTGACGATGGATCATCAGACCCTTGTTATCTAGCTCAATCTATTGGCTAAGTCTAAACGAATTATATAAGCCCAAACTCGAGGAGTTTAGTAGTTCTAGTAGTCATTAAAGAGTTCCAATATCCACATTGGCTGAAAAATGCTGAATAGTATTGTATTGTCCAATTAAATATTATTTATTCAGTATCACTCTGATACTACAATTAAAAGTAGATTAAAGATGACTCCCAAGATTTATTTTGATTACATTGTTTGTTTGTTAGTGGTTATAATTTAAGCCTCAAATTATATAATAGTTACTACCTACGTAAGTTACTAAACTAATAAAGGGGTGTTTAATAAAACACATTAATTTTAGATTATTTTTATTTAGTTGGTTAAACAGATTAGAGTGTTCTTTCAGCATCTAGGTGCATTAAGTTTTTTATAAATATACTTGAAAAAACTTAAACAATTTCTCCAATCTTATACGTTATTATTAAACAGTACCAACTCCCAAGTTGCCAACAATGATATTAGGTAAACAGATTTTAATTCGTCGCTTTAAGGAAAACCAAAGTGTATACGTGTGACTTTGACCTAGTTAACACGTGTAAATAATATTCCATTATTTGATATGCATAGAACTCAAGAAAACAGAAGAATACCGTTAACTGAGAGTAATGCAATATAGGTCTAAGGATTTTTTTACAAACTTCTATTTAACTTGCAGTTTGTATGTAATGTCTTATAACGACTGTATATATGTCTTCGGGTCTAATCTGACAAGTCTAATTTGACCCACTTCCCGGTGTTTAATTGAGCTGAAATGTTTGCCACTATCACGCGTATTGGTAAGCAAATAAGTTGTTATATATGGTAATCTTTTCTGACTCTCAAGGGTCGTCACTATTATATAATCTGTGGCCGTGCTACCAAATCACAGTAAGCTTATGGCGAATGAATTTTCCCTTGTTTGGTGGTAAGATATAGATATGTATGTATCTATAATTATAATGTAGATATTTTAGGTTCTTAGTCTTAACGGTCTAAACTGTATGTTTATGAAATGCAAAATAGTTTTAGCTGAAATAGCCCTCCGCCATTACGTATGCATTTATCCAGTCCCTACATAGGTTGTCTGGAAGAGATTGCTTGATGCGATAAGACCGCTGATTGCTTTACCATTATGTTATTGTTTTTTTTAATTAAGCTATTGTACATTTTGTATTTTGTGTTTTGGTAATCAATAAAGAGTTTTGTATTGTATTGTATAAGATACTTTTTGGTACGAAGTCAGGCGGAACATCGATATAATGCTCCACTTGTGGAAAATTTCAATATTATTTGGCAAGACATAATTGTATAGTTGCGCTATGTGAATTGGACTAAAGTCCATATCCAATATCCAGCGGCTCAACTTACAGCCGTCTTTTAATTCCAGGCAAGATATTTCACCCTCACTTAGACTATATTGTAACTTACTATCAAGTCGGACAGTGGTAAAGGTATTTGGCGATAACCAAAATAATAGAATAGGCGACCGAACATAAATTAAATTAAATTAATTAATTTAATTGCCAAATCTATTTAGTATTGTTCGATCTTGAACCGAATATAGCCATTCGTAGTTTGCAAAAATGCCTGTCATTAAGCAAAGTAAGCAAGGACCTTGTCCTTGTTCTGTAGGTATTTGAATTATATTATTTCATTCGACAACTGAATTATGTAATGGTATCGAATAACTAAAATTAATAAATTCTACTTTAGATGCAAGTCACTGAAAAACTTTCTCAATTCCGATATGCAAATATTTTTTTACAACTTCATAAACTTCCACTATACTTTCAAAGTCGTTTACGCTAAAAACGGATGATCAGAGAGAAGCCTACATCCAAACTTTAGGCGTACATTCGTACATTTACAATGTTGGCTTATCTTGAAGACTTCAAAGGAAAACTTGAGCTCAGGTCTGAAACTAGACTTTCCGCGCCTTTATGATAAAGTTTGACGAAGCCGCTCGAACCCCGCACGGAGGCTATTTCTATAATTTTATCGGTCCGTGCGGAAGGTCGGCCGAGCCCACAAGGTCGGGTGATCAACCTACTGACAAACTTATTTTTCCCATCATAAAACCGGGTAACAAATCACTTCGAAGAAAGCTCAAGGAAATAGGGGCTGGGCGGAGAAATAGTCGCTTATACGGAGCGCAAACTTAAGTTTGTGTTGTATGCATGATCGATGATGGCAGAGTGATGAATTCGTAATGTTGGCCACAGTGGACATTTCCCACGCAGCTTCAGGTAAGGGCGATGTCATTATTGTGAGGGTCGTGTTGTTTCGGAGCTTGAAATTTTAAAGCCGGCCTCGCTTGGGAAATTGGAAAAGCTGAAAGCGTTCGTACAGTTGAAGAGGTGTAAAAGTAGCGGTGTAGCTAGAGGCTTAATAATTCTTCATTTAAATTTTATTGCGTATAATCTCTATTTTAAACGTCTTAGCGGCCAGTGTTAAATGCGTAACAATTAGGTTTGTCACAATGTTGACCGTTTTTTTACTTGTATTTGTTACACTAATCGCGCTTCATCAACTCTTAGATAAAGCCTCTCTGATATGACAATACCAATTTATATAAAAAAATACTAATTCGTACTACATCAGTTATCACTAAACTGATTAAATAAAGTGCATATGCAAAGCCACCAGGTGGCGTGGTGTCGTTGCAAGCGGTCGATCAATAGCGATTGACCCGATAACCTGTTTCCTATGAAACTTCAACTAACACGCAATTAAACTTGAAGCAACATAATTGCCGGTTATTTATGTACCAATTTGGAGTAAATATCCTGTACAGTACATAACCTTGTTTGTGATCTATATCATAACATAAAATAGTAAGGTTACTGATATATATCTCACAGCCTATACTACTGGAAGTAGAGACATGTTTTTTTTTAAATGACCGGTGATATCATCATTCTATAACAGATATGACTGTTAGAATTTGTCCAAGTATGTTCGTTAAGGTTGCAAATACCAGTCCAGTAGCAAATGCTAGACTTTCTCTGCACTTTGCCAGGCCGTGTAGCACGGTAATATTTCTAACAATTACCCGTTTCAGAGTCTCTAACACGGGTTGTCAGAACGTCGCCTACGCGCGATACTTTCAGACATCAAGATTAACACATAGTTATAGAAAACTAGGCGCGCCTCACGTCTTTGGCCGCATCACATCTCCTACTCTAGCCTTATAAGGCTTATCTAATATATAAAATTCTCGTGTCAGAGTTTTCGTTGCCATACTCCTCCGAAACGGCTTGACCGATTTTGATGAAATTTTTTGTGCTTATCCGGTATCTATGAGAATCGGCCAACATCTATTTTTCATTCCCCTAAATGTTAGGGGTAGTCCACCCCTAAATTTATTTTTTTATTTTTTATACAAAATTTTTAATTTCTATTTTTTTATGATACGACATACAAAAATACATACAATCCTCAATTTTCACCTTTCTACGATGAACCCTTATTTTTTAATAGCCATTTTAGTAATTTAATCATTTTTCCTCCATACATACTTACAATAAGTAAGCTATTTTTTGTCTACACTAGAAATTACTACGAAATTATTTATATGGTTCGCTTTTATACGCACTATAGTATTTTTAACCGACTTCAAAAAAAGGAGGAGGTTTCTCAATTCAACCGTATATTTTTTTTTTAATATATTTGTTCGCGGATAACTTCGTCGTTTATGAACCGATTTTGATTATTCTTTTTTTGTTCGATATTGAGATAAACATCTCAAAATTGGTACTGAAAATGAATAGCGCGGCATTGAAGTCGGTTCTTATTTAGTTTTTAAACGATATTATTATCCCACATAAATAATTTATAATATTATCTGTATATAAGCATTAATAAATTTAATGACTAAATAAACAAATACATTTGCGTATAATGTTTTTTTAGTTGTCCTAAATGAAATCATTTACTGTTTATTGGCATTTACATGTCTCAGTTTAAAATTTGATCAACCATTGAAATTGTTGAACTTCATATAAACTACGAGTATTTTTCAAATTTTTTATATGCATGAACTAGGTATCAGTTTGAAAAGTCATATCCTGTAGATAAATTATGAATTTTTCTATACGACTTACCTCTTCCTCTTCATTTTGCGCGAACAATTACTAACTCGTAGATACACGAACTAATTAATTACTGAATAACTATACTTATGATTAAGCTCTATTTTTTTTTACAATAGATGATGACAATTTATAACAAATGACTAACTTATTAATAAAACAAATGACTGTCAGCAAGACAGATTAAAGATAAATAGACACTCTATGCTATATATAGAATGCTATGTCACAATAGCGATCAGTATGACAAACGACTGTTTAGTATGCAAGTCGATCCTGAAAGCCTCTCGATAGCTGCACTGAACGAGATTCAATGCCGTATCGATCCTATCCGAGCCTAACTGTATATTTGCATGCGTGCACGTATAACGGCCACTGTAAACTGAGCTCCTGTCGGTCTATGTACTCCTAGTAACGCGTATTGTTAAGAGGTTAAATATGAGTAATATTATTGATATTTTATGTTTTAGAGGTATTAAATATGCATTTTTTCTATGCTAACTTGAATAGAAATAAGAAATACTTAAACTTAACGTAGATTTATATTTTATGAGATAGAGATTAATGGAAGTAAATAAATATTGATAAAACAGGTTTATTTAGCATGCGTATTTCTATATAAGATGAAAATTGACACAACCCGTAAAAACATTTATTGTAAGAACTATTTGTATGTTATAACTATTTGTATTCTATTTGAACTATGTTTTTTTACGTAATACTAAAAATCTCATAAGTATCTACAATTTATTTCATTCATAATTAGTGTGTAGTATTCATTTATTTTGTTTTAGAAAAACAAGTTATACATTCTTTCAATAGCAGTTGCAAATAATTTAATGTTTAAAAAAAGACCGCGTTGCATAAGCCATGTTATATTCAAATACAAACTGAAAAATCTTTTCAAAAGTCACATAACAAAAAATTACAACCAAAATTTAAAATTCGATCAATCTTTTCTAGTAAAAAAAAAACTTGCAAAATAATATTTGAACTCTGCCTTAACAGAAGGGGAGGTCAGGCTAAACTGGTCAATGTAGAATTTTGGACGACCTGGTTCCGCTATGCAGTACACGCGCAGGCGTAATAACGATGCCTAGAGGCCTGAAGGGGGACGAGAGGGGAAAGGTAAGAGGGGTAAGGGGGGCAAGTGCAGTGAGTTGCGCAAAGCATCGGTCACTCTGCAACTGTCATAGAGAAAGTACCAGTTCTTTGTTTGGTTGTGAGTTGCTATGAGAAACTCTTAATTATGCATTGTTTGGTATGTTCGGTAATTTTTGGATCCACGTGAAAATTATATAGGCGAGGACTTATAACCCGGTGGTATGTTTGCTATATATCATTTTTATTTCACTATACGTAATTTAAATGTATATGAACACAATTTTACAGTCTTAAAAAATGATATTGGACATTTGAAATATGAAATGATGTCCTAAACTAACCATAGCAATTGTTGCTTTCTTAATTAATTAATCTAATCTACCTAAGCAAACTAACAAAATACGTAGGAAGTAAAATTATTCCACGTATTTCTAACGGAGGCCTGCATCGACCGCATTAGCTATACTGCACTCTATAGCGAGCCCTCTTTCCCCACCCTCCTCCCAGAGGTCACCTGTAGCATATACAATAGATATAGAGATTGATAGGGTTCTGTATTGGCACAGAATATAAATATAGTTTGTAGGACAGAGTTGCGAACAAAGAGAATTTGAGGCTGTATTTCTATGGGTGCCCATTATCTGTACTCGTCTACGCAAAATAATGGAGTATATATTATATAATATGTGATAACTAGAAATAATAAGCGTAGACATTTATTTATTTTTATATATATTATAAAAGAGAGACAATTTTAATGTTTTAGCTAGTTTTTTTTACCTAAAAAGTATGTTTATAGATTTTAGAGTCTTAAAGTTGTCAAAACCACGTTAAAGCGATAAATAATACAAATGGGCGACTAGTTCACATCGGTACTTTTTCGTACTTGATAAAAAATAACTGTTTTATATGCACATCAGTAATAATGCATGTACTAATAAAAAACATGACACTAAAGTTTGAAGTTTAAACTACGTTCTTAGATATATAATATAATAAATCATCAATACGTTAAACTTACAATATTCTCTTTCATATAGTAAATAGTACACTTTATTTTTTACACACATAGCCCTGTTACATTGAGTCGTAACACTAAACGCCGCACAAAAAGCAACAATTCGTCGAATCATTGTCATCATTCATAACTAGGTCAACGAAAATGCATTCTGCTCTACTGACGAATCTCTCTTTCTGCCCTCTCGCTCGCACACACTCCAATTTATACGTTAGAAAGAGACGACTGATAACGATTATGTCGCACGCACGATGCGGTTACGTGGAAAGGTGCGTCTCTAAATGCGGTTGTAGTATCGATTTCTTTTTGGATAAAACTAGATTCGTATTCATTATTTTCTGCAGTTCTTAGAACTCATTTTGAATTACATCGACGAATTAATCTATCAAATTGATTATGATCGATGAATGTTATTTTTTTTGTATTTTGTCAGCTGACAACAAACCTTGTTTTTTTTCTGAGACGTCTTTTTTTAGGGTTCCGTACTCAAAGGGTAAAACGGGACCCTATTACTAAGACTCCGCTGTCCGTCTGTCTTTCTGTCTGTCTGTCTATCTGTCTGTCTGTCTGTCTGTCCTGTCACCAGGCTATAGCTCATTAACCGTGATAGTAAGACAGTTGACATTTTCACAGATGGTGTATTTCTGTTGCCGCTAGAACAACAAATACTAAAAACAAAATAAAGTTAAAAATTAAAGTGGGTCATACAAAAAACGTGTTTTTAAACGGCATCTATCTAATTAGTTTCGGCAAAATGACACAGATGGCGCTAGTAAACGAGCCCCGTCTCTAGATCGCGACCAAACCAAATATTCTTGGTAATATCAATTAATCAAATATATGAGGTTGAAACTCTGTTATGTTTCGTATTGTACGGAACCCTCCCTAAGTGTGCAATAAGAGACGCGATGCTGACTCGCACTTAGCCAGTTTTATTTAGGTCTTCTTAACTTAAATTAGCATACGCAATATATTAGATATTCAATTCATTTTATTTGTCTTTACACATATTTAATGCAGAATCGGCACAATCTCGATTGTCAGATGGTACTTTTTGTGCGGTACATTCAAATTGTACCCATTTCAAATTCCCCAAGAATTTACATAGTACAGTACTGAATGAGAATTAATGGCGTATACTAGACGAAACTTAAACTTTATTAATCCGGCAGTACCTACTCATTTTCTTTCTATGTATTTTTACACTCGCAAAAACAAGAAGAGACAGTGTCAAAAAAGTGCCAAATAATCATAACAAAATATAGCTTGGCCCTTGTATTATACCTATTTGTTTTTATAATATAGAAGCAGAAAAGTGGTGTACCATAACAACAAATAGCATACAAAATTTACAAAGCACGAAAGTCTCATGCACACTTTCGTAAGTCCCGTCTCACCACTACGTCATTAGATGTGCGTCGGTTGCGCAAACGCATGTCGAAATGCGCCCGCGCATTGTGGACCGGTCCGCGGTTCTCACAGCTTATCTGATGCATTCTTCGGTAGATGGGTGCACATTATAATGTACTATACATACTTACATTCTTATATCTGCTCACAAAATGTAATGTATAGAAAGAATGTGAAGTTTGTTCAAAGATAAATGTTATAAATTATTACTTTTTGATATGTTATTTAATTTTGTTCCTTGATTCGACCATATTGTTACATTTTATTCGGATAAATCCTTCATTTCTATTACACGTAAGTGTGAGTAAACAAAAGCTTGTACTATTATTTATTCTATGCCAAAAGTTGTAAACAAAATAAATGTATTTGCTACGCAAAGATAACGTCGTTTGTATCGCGTAGCAATTTCGCACGTCTACAGCAAAATTGCAAGATTGCACTAACTGCATTATAGCTACGACATGCTACGACGCCTACGAAGCTACGGTCTACATTGCGAATTGTTGCGAATCGTAGCAATTTCTACAAATTTGTTTTTGTTAAATTGTTATGCTTTAGAAGTACGCTAAAAATCAAAATGATAAGGTGCTTACAATTATTTATATAACTAGTCACTTACTTGTAACTAGGTTTGAATAATAGTTAGCTAGCAACTAGCCAAACAGTACTAAAAAATAGACCGCAAAACTTTCATCGACCGAATTTTGAACGACAACTGCATAAAACTAGTCTATTATGCAAAGGCCTTTGTACAACGGAATGAAACATTCGTGTAGTTAGCATTGCAAACAAAGAAAAAAACTTTCTACTGCATCTTCCGGTAGAAACATGGTAACATGCGAATGGGCAACTATTGATCATTCTACGTTCGTGTATTGAAACTATTGCTTATGCTATCATAAGTATGGGCAAAAACGCAATTAGATAGTTTAAGCTAGTTTTTGTTTTATACATAAAAAGTGGCATAAGCTTATTATTAATATTTATGTTGGCATAAGCTTGCAGCTAAATTTATGGGTAATAAATGTATTAACTGAGTTAAAAGCTTTTTTGATGGCAATTGAATAGTTATGATCTATTGATAGATTTATACATATTTTTGTTACCTTGCTAATATTTTTATTATTAACTGTATTGTTTTTATATATATACTTATATTATAAATACCATTAATCGTGATGAATGGAAAGAAAGTAGAAAGCCATTGCCCAGCAATGCGATAAATTCAGCTAAATAATAAAAATATTATATTGTAAATAAAATAATTAAGCTTGATCCGTTGCATAAAAGTTGAAATCTCTGTAATATTATATATATTTATTACAGAGATTTATATAATATACAATCCCAAATGGACAGACGTACACTAATAATTAAGATAAAATACCGACTTCAGATGCCGCCCAAATCAGTTTCAGTAGCAAATGTTTACCTGCATATCTATGGTAACATTGTGGTAATGGGACCACCGTAAATATGTATATTATTGTATATATACATATCTTTAACCATGAAAAAATAACAATTATCGAAAGAAAAAGAGTGTGTGTACTTATGTACACGCGTTAGAAGTTATATTTCTGTGGCGTATGGAAAAAAAACTAAAATGCAGTAGTGATTAACGATAAATATATTAAAATTAATCAAAAAGATTTTATTTAAATAAAAAAGGTTATATTGACGTAAAAATATGACGTTAAAATATGACATATACAACTTGAACATAGTCATGCCACCTAGAACTAACTTCACGGTGTAGAATTTAGGTGTCAGTGTGCGCGCGCATCGTACCACCTAGAACTAACTTCACGGTGTTAAATTTAGGTGTCGGTGTGCGCGCGCATCGTAAAAATTCACTATCATAATTTTTCTCTATCGCGCCAAAAGAAGTATAACTTCAAAAATAAACCTTTCCCCTTTTTGGAAATCGTTTGAAAAACAAGCAACATCAAACTAGTAAAACAACATTATGTCCTAACAACGACTAATTTATTAGGTTTATTAGCGGAATCACAAAACAAGGATTTCCGTAAAGTAACGTCCAAATCAGCTTCATAATATCTGCATTATTTATGACATACTTGCGCGTTCATAGTGACTACAAATTAATCTGTAACAGTAAATTTTGCTTGATACGTGCCGTCAAAATAGAAAGTTGCAAGGTGCAGTTGTGGACGCACGTAACGTATACGCGTATATTGTAATACATACATGGCTTTATAGAGATATCGTGGACTATTAATCATAGAGATTTGGAGATAAACTCTGGGAAAAGTATGGTATTTATACTTTATGCATTGATCATTGACATTAAAAACCTTTTCGATCGCAAGTGATTAATTTTTTGTAAGTGAATGTCGGTACTTTTAAAAGATCACGCTTATTAACCTAGAAACACGAATTAATTATGCATCAATAAAAATTAAGACTGATATTGCATTGAAAGTACTTATACCAGTCGTAGGTACTTACTATTGAATAATACTGGTAAAACTACCAGTATTCTTTGACGGCATAACACATCAGCAATTCTGTTCTAGCAGGTGCAACATTTTGATGTAAGTTCGACTGATTTAGGCGGCGATCAGATAGCTCAGTAGTAGGTATTTGTACCGACTGATTTACACCAATTGCGATCTACGGCGGTCAGAAAACAATAGAAATTAGATCGCGAACGCGCACGCGGACTCAGGACGCCCGGTGTGTTCGTACCTTTATTCAAAGTCCTCACATCTAAGCGATTTTTAAATTAGATTATTCTATGAAAGCCTATAACTTAATCTATTTTCTTTGGATTTGCTTGAAATAATAAAAATTAAACAAACAAATATCCCTTAGGAAATTTGAAGTGCAGGTAAAATTAAATTAACCCTCTTATTTCAGATCAGTACAAAAGCACAAATGACTAATAAATGTCAACTTTTTTTACCGTTAAAAAATAATTATTCAAATCGGTTCAGAATTGACGGAGTAATCGCATAACATACATACAAAAAAATATATAAAATACATGCAGACGAATTGAGAACCTCCTCTTTTTGGAAGTCGGTTGAAAATACAAATTATTATTAAAATAATATCTCCGGTCAATGTTTTATTCAATAAACCCAAATATGTCAAGCTAGAATGATTAAAGCCACGGCTAACTGGATGCCATAAAAATCAACTGCTCGAACGTTAAACGTAATAACACCTGTTTTATTTATTTTATTTATATTTTATTACCAATCTGACCATAGCGGATAATAAATGCACTTGGAGCGAATAGTTCTATCGTAAAGTTTTTATATGCGTAAGTAAACGGTAATTTTTACGACAATTTTTCTAGGATGTTTAGTTTTTAACCGACTTAAAAAAAGGAGAAAGTTTCTCAATACGACCGTATATATATATTATGTTTGTTCGCAGATAACGTTGTCGTTTATGAACGAATTTTAAGTGACGGAGTTGCGTAGCTAGGTAGGTATCCAAAGGCCCTGGAGCGTAAAATAAACTAAACTATTTTACTACAACTATTAACCGCCCAGATGCGTGCCTGTAAATTCACTAGAAGCGTTTTATAGTTACGCTGTAGAAGCGCACCGCGTTTCTCATAGATCCGCCTTGCATCAAGCGCGGGCTGTTGAAACGCGCTGTTCGACGGCGCGACTGTGAAACCATCCTAAGAATACAGGGGAGTTTCCCGCAAGCTTTAAACAAAGATGTTGGAGACTTGTTGGGAGTTCCCCTGTATTTTTTCAAATAAGTTGCCATTATTAAAGTCGCGCTCATGGAACCTAGTTTATACATATTACGAATGTGGGAGAAATTTTGGCTGGATGTCGGTTGAAAAGGCTTTTCAAGATATTTCTTTTTACATTGAAACAAATTACCAAAATCCATCAGTGACCTTTTTTTAACCGACTTCCCAAAAAGGAGGAGGTTCTCAATTCGTCTATTTGTTTTTTTGTGTATGTTACGCGATTGCTCCATCAATTGTGAACGGATTCGAATGATTCTTTTCTTAGGGTTCCATACCCAAAGGGTAAAACGGGACCCTATTACTAAGACTCCGCTGTCGGTCTGTCTGTCTGTCTGTCCGTCTGTCACCAGGCTGTATTTCATGAACCGTGATAGTTAGACAGTTGAAATGTTCACAGATGATGTATTTCTGTTGCCGCTATAACAACAAATACTAAAAACAGAATAAAGTTAAAAATAATAGAGGGTTCCCATACAAGAAACGTGTTTTCTTCGGCATTTCTGGTATCTGGCCAGGCGGACACTAGAAAGTGTCCTACCACCATGCCGGGAATTGGAGGTTTCTTAACGATTTTCGCTTCAATGGAGCACCACTGTGAAATGCGCACATAAATTTGTCAATAGGAAGATTAATTGATGCAAACTATGATTTTAACCCAAACCATTTTTTTTTCTCTGTCGTCAAAGCCGATCATTCAATTCAATGTTTCAGATTATAATCCGAAACATGTGGTAAAATATTTTTTAATGTTTATCAAGACGTTTATATTTTACGTTTTTTATGTTTATTTTATTTTTATATATTTTTAATATTGTATATAGGCATTTATATTTCTATTATTTTTTATACAGACTTATTTCAATGTAATCATAATGTTATCATTTTTGTATAACTTTTACATTTAAGATAGCTGTTAAAAAACTGTTAAATTATAGGTATTATATATGCACTCTTGTTTTTGACAATTAGTCATGATTTTTAGAACAACGTTTTATTATTTTAGAGTAAAACCTAAAAGAAAACATGTAATAAGTGCGCACGCATCTC
This sequence comes from Cabera pusaria, assembly GCA_954871355.1. Classification (NCBI taxonomy): domain Eukaryota; kingdom Metazoa; phylum Arthropoda; class Insecta; order Lepidoptera; family Geometridae; genus Cabera; species Cabera pusaria. Next base: position 26,548,772 of record OX940887.1, read on the forward strand.
CATTAACGCGTGCATTATGCCTTTCACTTATGCAGCTTGAAAGCGCTTTGTTTTACCTCTCTCTTACATAACGGATCATGATCTCTCATTAAGTAATTATCTACATTGTTTTCACAATGATCCGCCATTGTTTGTATGTTTCTACAGGTTGTAAACAAAGCTTACTCGTATTGTAAGTTTAGGTACTTTAAGTTTTTTTTGTATATTTTAAAATTTTAAAGCGTTTGACCACTATCTCGCCTGGTAGTAAGCAATGATGTGATCGAGGATGGTGAACATGCTAGGCCTAGAATACTCTGACTCTCAAGGGCTATGTGCTGCCGGAATACCGTAAGGTTATGGCAGCAGATTTTCGCCTTGATGTTAGCTTTTTTTTGGTAGCAAGTCAGGCGGAACATCGACATAATGCTCTTCCACCACCTGTAGACAAACACCCGTGCTAGGATTTGAACCGGTGACCGCTTAGAATTCAAGCCATCTATTCTTTACGCCAACGGATCTGTCAAATGTATGATTATCCAACATTTACGAGTACACCAAACATTTGTTGCGCAATCACGAAAGTTGTCATCCATGTAAAGTACTCACCAAAATTGATCAAGTTTACCGCAACTTTTATTACCCCTGGACATATTAATGGCACCAATTAATTGAAAACATGACGACTTCCGCTCTGGTGTAAATTATTTAAACTTTCGTAATGAAGGTGATTTTTAACCATAGGTTAGGAGTTGCTAAATAGACGTTTAAGAGTTTTATTGAGTTGGTAAAGTAACTGAGTGTACTCTAATTAAGACTTACGGAGGGCATTAATCATTTTTATGGCTACCTCGTTATTTATGTGGTTTTGAATATGCACAGTTAAAACTTTTAGAGTTGATGTATTGTTTAAAATTTGCTACTTTGTTCGAAGTTGATATTATGTTTGTTATAATATTTTTCTTACTTTACTGCTTGATGAAATTAAACAATCCTTTGCTAATATTTGTTGATAGGATCGTATGATCCTATCAACAAATATCTACAACTAATATCTACGTATATACGTATGCCCAATGGGGCCCTTTATTGCAGCATTTTCAGACTCTGTGTCATGGTAGGTATCAGTATTCTAAGATAATTTCTGGTTTCGGCTTAGATTTAAAACAACAGTAAAAAATTACACAATGTTTGCCAGCAGGACCGGTAATATACGACCCTTATATCCGAGACCGACATTTTTAAGTAAGCCTATGTTAGTACGTCCAAAAAAATCATTATAATATACGGGAAACTCAATAGTTTAGCAGAAATATAGCTACTAATATACATATATACGTAGTGGTAGGACTTCTGCTGTAGTGGTAGGACTTATGCTAGTCCACCTGGGGCGGTAACACCACTTTGATAATTAATTTTCAGCTGTGAAATAGGAACGTTTTTCGGTTGAAATGGCAAGGTGTCTAGTGAAATTACAGGGCATGTGAGACTCAGCATCTTTATGTTTCGAGGTAACAGGCGCAGTGCAATGGCTGTATCTGTCACAGGTAGACGTCATCGCTTTCTTTCTTCTTCTTCTTCTTCAGGCGAGCGTCGTGCTTGTCCTTCGTGTTACCTTTTACCATAAATATATATATATATATGTGTGTGTGTAGCCCAGCAGAAATATATTACACTTGGTGTAATTCTTTTTAAACGTTCGACATTCAAATATTTACAATATTCATAAAAAGGGGATATTTAAACGCGTAACGTAGTCGCCAAGAAGATGATGACTAGATGGAACTCACTCTCACCGAATGCAATCTTTACCCATGTCAAATATACTGAGCCCAAATATAACACAGTAAATCAATTATACTAGCTAAGTGGTGTTATCCATAAAATGCCAACAAATATTAAGTTAAGTGTAAAGTAAAGTGTTAGTTAAGTTAAGTGTAGCCAACATTTCTTCCACTACGCCACTGACCCTAGTGGCGTAGTGGGAGAAATGTTGGCTTTGACGCCAGAGGTACCGAGTTCAATCCCAGACGTGCACCAATGGATTTTTGTATCGAAAAAAATTATGCGCGGTTTTCACAGTGGCCCTACGGTGAAGGAAAAACAACGTTAAGAAACCCCCAACCCCCTCACGGGAGGACAGGACCCAAGGCGGACAAGCAGAAGTCCTTCAATTTAAAAAAATGTGTTGTACTTTGATGACGAACCAGTGTTTTTGTCTTTTTGAGACATTGAGCTGTACCATTATGAGCCTTTAAATAAAATATCTACGTTATTATATTAATAAGAAAACTGAGATAAAATCAATTCTCAAAAATATTTTATAACGTATTCATCATAATCTCATTAAATATTAATTTCATAACATTCATATTAAATAATATTTATTTGTGTCTTAACAATATAAATATTTTTGTCTACAAAACAAATTAATTGAATTGAATAATTTTATGTTCGTTAGAGACAGCGCTATGAAGTTTTTGAAGTTGTTGAACAAAATAATACCATAAGATAATTTATTGACATGAGACTTTCCTTACATTTGTATATTCTGGCCTTTTCTTGGAGTTGATTTGTTCAGCTGTATGTAATTAAACTGCGAGCCAAACTATTCGAGCATCGCTCACAAACTGCGTTCAGTGAGAATATTCTAAAGTTGATTAACATTATGGATCTCAACTTACCAAACATTTCTTCAAATATTCATTGGCACATATTCTTGTACATATTATTGTACATATTCAAGCAGATATGGTTGATTAATGGTGGCACATTTTGCTAAGTATTGTATCCATTTTGAAGAGCAGTTTCAAATTGCAGAAGCAAAATATTTATTTATTTATTCATAAAAAAATATGTATAATTTGTAAAACGCAAAGTAGATACTAGTAAACCAGTAAAACCTATAGAGGTTTATAGACACAAGATTCTCCAAACATTAAACACGTATTTAGCATTTGTATTTGCAGTTATAAGATACGTTAGATAACTTAGTTTATTTTACATTAAGTATGAAACATAAATTAGAATTGTTTTACAAGTGAGACGAGATTTAAATTGCTCCCACTACGCGGTACAATAATAACTGAGCTTTGATCTTTCAGAGTATTGCAAGTATGCATAGACGTAAAGTAGGTATTGAATAGGTTTTATTGTTTCAAGCAGTCCCAGTCGCTTTCCATCCAGTGTAACTCACCTTATATTAAAATTAAAATAACTATACAAATTTTCTTGCAAAAATACTTTATATTCCATACACAACAGAACAGCCCTTTACGATATGCCCATATGCCCTAATCGTTCAAAGGACACCCACCCTACCCATCTTCATTGAAATCACACTTGCCCAAATCTTTTGACCATCTTTGCTAAACAATGGTACACACAGTTCCGCGTAGGGTGCCCAAAGCGGCTGGACTTGGCTGAAAGAAAATAATCCTTGACCCAAATACGGGCCCCATTTTTGAAAGGAATACCAGTTTTGGAACGAGTGTACCAGTTTTAGTACTATCCCACACAGGTTAAATTACGTATTGTCGTTTTGGTGGCGGTAGGTCCTTTTTTGGTGCAATGCGATATTTTTTTCTCTTGTGTCATTTGCAAGATATCTTGTCAGTAAATTCTGCAGAGAAACAACAATAGCAAATATGTTCGCTATTAACAGTTACACACTCGGAAGTATAATTATTATTGTAATGACGTCACGCTTTTACACTTTTTATAACACATCTTCTAGCTTGTTACTGGCGTCATACACATAATTAAGCCACATTAAAAGACAAGAGCGCAACAAGTATTGTATTGTATTAAAATTCGGATGGTTAATATCGTCAAGGCCAAGAATTTAGTTAATTTATCTGCTACGCTTCTAAGCGGTACCAAAGATTATGATTTGCTGCAGAAGTGACAAGAGTCATCGTAGGTAATTTGTAAGGCAAGGTATCGCGAAAGAAAACACATTTGCCTGATTGTTAAGCTATGAACGCTTGGCATATTATGGCATAGTACAAAATGTTTCAAAGTTATTACTAAAAAGTTTACTAAAACGTGTAAGTCTTTTATGTCCCAGATTTATACAAGTATAATAATAATAGTTGAAAAATAAACCGTGTGTAATAAATAAAATATGTTATATACCTAAACATTTTCCTCGTCACCCTGAAATATAACAGCCACATTGCACGCGTAACGCATTGGCCTTGGATGTTACGTAAGCGTCTGGAAAGGCCTCTAAGGGCGTCCTTGATACCCTCACCCCTCCCTCCTCTCATATAAAACTCCATCACGAGGACCACGAGCAAGGCCGTTTTATACAAATAGGTATAATATTTAGTTACTTCAAGTGCTTTAGATAACTGCGTATTACAAATAGGCATGGTTATCCAATAGTTAATCAACTAACGTCAGGACTTATTCAACCGGATGGTAAAGTGTCAAATAGGCTATTATTCTGTCAGATAAACTGCAAATGTTGCAATTTTAGGTCAGATACTTATTTCTCTATAACTTTATAAGGAACCTTTGAAAACAAAACATATGAGCTAAACAATTGAAGATTATATTTTTTCCTACGAATAAATAACAATTCTATACTAATAAATAAAAAAAATAATAAGAACTAAATAATAAGAAGAATAAATAATACGTTTTTACGAATAAATAATATGACTTATAATTTATTAGTTGATTTCTTCACATAGCCTTAATTGGTAGTTGGTTTAGTAGTTATAATATGTACTTGTTGAAAAAAACTGAAATTTGTTTGAAAATTCAAATGCATTGATTTTATTTATTGAAAAAATTGATTATTTCAACACTACGTACCTACTCGTGTCAAATAATTTGATAATCATTTTAATCATTTATCAACATACGCCAGTATTACGCTTATATAGTGTCATTACTTTGCCTTGCAACTACGATAATATTCTTAATGTTTTTGTATTCCTAATCACACGTTATCTCTTCTTAGGCCTAATATAAGGTTATCATGTACTTACAGTGCAAAGATATGTTCGTATATTATATTATTTATGAATCGCGCTTTTAATCGCTTCTTAGAATTGTGTATTTCAAAGGTGAGTTGATACTTTTACGCGAATTATATATTCGTAATTAAGTAAATATTTCTTTTTTGAACAACTTACAAGATAGCATGATAAGTTTGTGATGGTTCCAAAGTGACCAAAAAAACCATTAATCATACTGATTTATTCATCAGTACACAAATTGAACTTATACTTAACTGCATATAAAAATAACTACACATTTTACTTAGAAATTCTTCATTATTATAATTCCTTATTTAATAAACATTATTTTTCTTTAACGCAAAATATATTTTTATTACTAAGCGAAAATATATTTTTATGACAACATATTTGTCAGTTCAAGAACCAACAAAGTAAATTAATCTGTTTGATCTTATACTCGTATATTGAGTGAGCACGAAAAAAAATTAATAATTCATGAAGACGAATTTATATAAATGACCTACCCTCGCTTCTGTGGTTAATAATCTATGACCAAATAATTGAATTCGGAATTCAAAAGTGCGTTCTGTCAACTGCCTCGGGCTCCGATTGGGTGATGCTAGCGTGACGTAGTCGGAAACGTAGGTCCAATCGAAGCATCGACCTTCGGTTCGCGTTTGTCTATATTCTGGTGGCTTCTCCGTACCTAATTATAATGCCATAATTTGAACAATAATTTAATATTCCATTGCTGCCTTCTGTCCTTGTGATTGGTACTTACGTACTTCGAATAAACATAAAATTAACAGCGAATTCGAATAGCAGGCGTTGGTAATATTTTAAATATAGGCAAGTATGGTAGGTATACATAGGAGCATACATCAAATCATGCAACTTGTTTTAATTTTACTTCTTATGTTGTGTAGATACCTACGTACATAGATGTATACACTTATTAGAAAAACTGACATCATGCATTATTGTTACACGCGTAAACACGTAGGTATTTTTATTAATTAAAGTGTAACATTAAAAAATCTAACAGTTACTATTTATTGTATAAAGTGTAATACATTTGTACAAGTGAATACCTAGACCTACTAACGTTGTTTCTATTAGCGACCAATGACATCAATACAGGCTTAGGAAGTCTAGAATTAGGTATATTGTTTTACCGGGTCTTTGAACCTAGACTTGTCTATACATTACAAAGACTTTGAACTTTGATTTGACCATGAAATGTAAATTGTAGGTACGTCCATTTGTAGACATCAATACATTATAAAGCTTTAAAGATAGTGTTAGTAAAACATAATTTGGGTTCCGTCGCATTTTATCAATTGTTTTGACCTTATTCGTTAAACTGGTTACCTGGAAGAGATCGCTGTGTAGCGGCCGCCGAAGTGTATGTAAGTAACTGCAAATATATATTTTCAAGGGTTTGTATTTTTTAAATTTTCTAATGTGCAATTACTGTCTGTCAATATAATCTGTCTTTAATCTGTCAATATATATGAAACCAATATTATAAATGCGGAAATCAGTTTGTTTATTTGTTTGTTTGGGACTTCTTCACGGTCAAAAGGATAGGTCGATTTAGCTGAAATTTTGTACAGTGATAGCCAGTACTATATATATGGATTAGGTTATAGGATACTTTTAAGTGGACAAAGCCGCGGGGCACAGCTAGTATAATAATAATATTGAAATGATGATGAAAAATGCTTCTAGAGCAAAATTTGTTTCTACAAAATATTAAGGTCTGCTGTAGCTGCTAAAAAGAAATATAAGCCTTCTAGTCTCCTCTTTAAGATTTTTGAAGGGTCATATTTCTATTTGCAATTGGTTAGTCAAATTACCGGCCAAGTGCGTGTCGGGCCACGCGCAGTTTAGGGTTCCGTATTAGCCCGTTATTCAAAGCAAGTCTTTACCCGTTAAAAATAAGCAAGTAGGTACTTCGTCTTTGTCACTTTAAAGTATTTATTCTAAGGATTTTGTTTTTGGTACAAAATTATCTTACACCCAAGTTCAACGGCAATTACTGCTAAACTAATAGAGTTATCTTAACCGCTATAGTTTTCCTTTAAAGTTCATGAGATGCACTATTATCACGAATTTTTCCAGATTTTTTAAAAAGGGGGGGGGGGCTTACTGGAACAAAAATTTGCACTTTAAAGTTTAATATTTTGTAAATGGAGCATTCACTCGAAAAATAGTAATAGCAACCCTTAAGTCATTTTAAAAGACCTATTCAACGATACCCCACACGATGGGGTAAACGACAAAAAAAAAATCTTCCCCATTTCTCATGTAGGGGAGCTTTTCCAAAATTTTATTTCACTACTTTGTCGGCGTAATTTATATACATACCGCTACAAAATTACAGCTTTCTAGCATTAACGGTCTCTTAGCAAAACCTTGGACAGACAGACAGACGAACATGACGAAACTAAAAAGCAAATGATAGGGGCGTAGCTATAGTAGACATAAGTATTTTGTAGAAAAAAATTTTGCTCTAGAAGCATTTTTCAGGGAGGAAACAGGGGAATACATTTGTATGGAAAAGTGCAACCCGCGTTCGCTTTTAAGGTCAGTATGACCAAAATTGTCTATGTAGTCGGTTTTTGGTAGAAATTGAGAAAAAAAAGCTATAACTCTTAAACTAACAAAATCGCAGCACATACATGGGGTGATTTAGATCTGGACTTCCGCTTGATACTAACTCCTGGTACAGCCTGTATAATAAATTAAACTTTGGTAATACATAATCAATAAAATCTGAATATACCTAATACTTATACTACTTATACCTAATAACAAATTTGTGAAATGAATAGTCGATCAAGTTAACATTAAAAATAATTTAATGAAATAAGCTTTCAGATATAATTATGTAAAAAATTATAGACATATTGTATTTTGTGATGCTTATTGTGTGAATAAATTATTATATTATTAAATAATTAAACACTAATGGGTAAAACAATAACAATATTTATACACTAATGCAATATTAGTAAAACTCAAACCACCAAACCAAGTATGAAGAGTAGAACAAAACGACAGAAGATTTAACAACGGTATTTGCAGTGTTACTTTTTATATAATAGGATTCGAGCTATATTTAGCTGACAGAAAAACATCTGATGTTATACATCGAGTCTATTGAATAGGCTAGCTAATAGTGGAACTAACACACTTATTATAATATAATCATGTACGTATATACTTGCATAACATCTGATAGACTATCGTTAGACCACTATCTCACCTGTTGGTAAGATATGGTCGAAGGAACACCGGAACACCGTAAGGTTATGGCGGCAGATTTTCTTCTTGATGGTGGTAAGCGACTTTTTGGTAGCAAGTCACATAAATAAATAAATACAATAGGCACAATACATATAATTAACCATATAGATAACATTCACACATATTCCATTTACACATGTTCATATATAACTGTATTGTAATTTTTGATTTGATTTACCAATAATCATGCGATGTATTTTTAATTCTATAAATACGTGAGCTAAGCTTTCTTTGACTTTTTACCCGACTACGGCGGTTACTGCAACGAAAATATCGACAATGAATCTGAATATTTATTCGGTATGAAAAGTACCCTTTGTGATTATAAATTACCGACTATTATACTCGACTTATGTCGACGATATGTCGACTGTCTCGACCTAGGTTTCATGCATGTCCGATGCACGACCAAGTGGTCGTCGCGATCTCGCTGCGTAAACTCCCGAGGATGTGCATCGGACATGCATGAAACCTAGGTCGAGACAGTCGACATTAATTATTAGTCGGTAATTTATAATCATGATTCAAACTCACGATAACTATAAATCTAAAAGTACCCTTTGTGTTATTCCAGAGTTTAAGCTTCTACTACATACTTCTCTACATATTACATTTCAGTTCAATCGGTTTAGTCGTTTTAAGCGTGATGAAGACGTAACAGACATACACACACACACACACACTTTTCACACAATCCTTCTGATTATTTATATATTTATCTCAAAATGCTACAGCATATACATTTATTGGCATATTATAGCAGCATATTTTATAAAACTATATATTCGTATACTTATAGGGTTATGATCTAGCTATGACGGTATTATTATTAATAGAATAGTAAAGTAACGCGCATTCCAATTATTCTCAAATGAATTTACCTATTTAAATAGGATATTAATTGTGCTCTGCTGCTTAGATAAAATAATAACATTACTGTCTGATATTTTAGTTATTTAGCAGAATATTTTATATGAAATTTGGTGTTAACATGCAAGGACCTTGAATTAACACAGAAGTATTTAATCTGAATATTTGTTCTGAAAATGCCCAGCTAGTTGTATAATAATTAATATGCATTGCTCCTGGAAGCCCTGCATGTCCTTATAGGAACTATTCTGACAGATCTTTGACAGCTTTTATATGGCGTCGTATGTCAGATAACTATCTGTCACTTTATCAGAAACCAGAATAACTGGCCCTTAATGTGAACATTTTCAGACAAATAAGACATAGAAGTTTTCAACTACCGTCATACAAATTAGTATTGGACGCGTCTTTATATCTTCTATGAACTATTTACATCGAGTGTGAAAATAGTTCAATAGAATTGAATAATACGCCTCGTACGTAGACGAGTACCGCCAGTAGAGTTGTGAAGGAACGATGGAACCGACCGGGCGTAATGTTTACATTACAATACAATGACATACTCAACACTCTCCCAGATATAGGAGATTATGAAAGTAAATTAGATACTCGTAGGCAAATTTGCGTTTCGAAACGTCGCTGCATCAATGCCCTAACCGATATTCAAATCAGTCTTGGTAACGCACAATAACCTCGAAACATCGATTACGGCTCGTGCCGTATCTAAAGGGCGTAAGGTCGAGTATCGTATAGAGGAAGTGCGCATGGGTTCGGAATAGGTGCGGACCACTGTCGTGTGCAGAATCGCACACGCAATAGAAGGCGAGCGGTTAGCGATGATCGCGGCCGCGGACTAGGTGCTAATAGCCCGGCCATGGCCGCTCGGGGCCGCTTTGACAGTTTCTATGCAAATGTTAGTGCGTTGCGAGACCAGTTTTCGCTTCGGAGCGGTTCCGGGCCCGCTCTTGCGCGCGATCTATTCACGCACACGAGTCCAAACCCTAAAACGTTGCCAAACCTGATTTATCCTCACATTGATTAAATATTTTACGCCATCGGCGCGGAAATTTCACAGGTCTACGAGCGTAGGCCGCGTATAGCGAACGATCCACGATCCACGTGAATCATCGCAGATAGCGCTCGTAGCTCGTAACGTTGACATGTCGGGAACCGGTCGTACACATCGCGCAGAAACGATTAATGATGCAATGAGCTCAAGAAAAAGTTCGAGTTACGGAGTCTCATTATCAAGTTCAATAGCCCCGAATCGACAGCACGTGTATGCAAAAGTTTCGGCTAGCGACTGCGCAAAAATGTCCTCTTGCGAGAACATTATAAGGTGCAGTTTAGCCTACACACCCTCGAGGTATTAAAATGTATCGAATTCCGCGGCATGTCAACACGTATTTATCAATGACTCGATAACCATACCTACCTATTTTGGAACCGTCCAGATCGACTCCCAAATGAGGCTATGTGCGCCGCATTTTTTCTATGGCCCTATTGCGACTTCCCGGTCGTCGCAGCACTCGCAGCCGAGCGGCGGAACGACTGTAGTATTAAAAGCATTAAACGTAACAATACTTTCCTCGTATCCATATCGAATAGTCCAACAGTCCTGGTATCGTATCAGAAAAGCACAGGCGCTCTCATGAGCACTGCACTGGTATCATAGTTCGGTACACTGAATGTGCGGCTCGTTGCGTTCACTAGTACACACTGGGTTCACTGAGTGGCGAGTAGCGATCACTTCCGCATGTTGCAGCGCGCGCGCGCTGCCAGTCACCGTACGCGTCGCTCCTAGCCGTGGGGAGCCGAGCTCGCGAATGCGACCGCCGAAAACTCTTCACGCCGCCCGAATGCAGAAAATTCGGACGCGTCGAGTGGGGGACGCTCTACGACTATCCGAAACTTGCGCGTGTACGTGCAACGCTTCGCTATGAAAAAACCCAAGGTTAACGCGCGCTGCCAAAAAAAGACGCACGCAAAATGAAAAAGACGGCTAGATCGGCGCCCCTCGCGGGCCCTCGGCATGGTTGGTGCACTGACTGCGCACAGCCCGCTGCGGCCAAAACGTAGCGCTTACACTTATATTAGCACTAGAAACTTGTACTTCCTAGATTATATACAGCCTAAACGTTCACCGATATGTAAAACGTTCGATATATCAACAATGGCCCTGTATTCAGAGGTCGTCGTCTTCTTCAAACGTATTCCCAATTTAATTATAAATTTGTAATGCTTCTATTATTAAAATATAATTTTAATTAAACATTTTATTTTAAAATATAATATAGGTATTATAATATTCATTTAACTATTCCATACTTTATAAATGCAATTGTTTATTTACACATTAGAGCAAACATTAATAAAAGAAAATCAAACATTCAAATCAAAATAATTGAAGCACTTTTATTAGAGTTATTATTTAAGTGAATCTTACGCGAGAAATTAGCCATTTATTTTTATTATGATGATTGAATACTTGACTGAAGATCTATGCTAAATTAGGTTAAATCAATAGCTAAAAAAATCTAAATGAAAAAAAATGAAAAAAAAAATGGATAATGCATAACCATTATCTCGCCTAGTGGCGTTTTCTAACTGGAAAACACTTTTTCATGACACTATTTAGGTCAAACCTGTAATGAAAATAAGCAACATTCCAATTACTTTTAAGAAATCATAGAGTAATGAATAGCTACCACATAGACTTTAATTAAATGACAAAAATAATCCAAAAATTAGTTAACCTATGTAAACAAAATGTTTTAAAATATTCAACTACGTTAACCTTGTTTGTTGTCAACGATAACTATAGTCAAAGATAAAGTTCTACTAGCACTCGCTCATTTAGCCGACCTCCAAAACGGAGGAGGTTCTCAATTCGTCTGTATGTTTGTTTTTAAATTATTTTTTTAATGTATGTTACGCGATTACTCTGTAAATTGTAAACCGATTTGAATTTTTTAATGGGTAGGGTACTTTTTCGAGGTGGTCCCATTGTGATTTCATTGAGTTCTGATAAGTATCTCCAGAGATATGACGATAAACGTTTCAAACTTGTTACTAAAACTGAATCGCGGCGAATGGAAGGTGTTTGTTTTAGTTTTTAAACTATCTTAATTGTTAAACTACACAGATAATATAACAAAACCCTATTTATTATTAATAGTAATTTCGAGATATTTACCGTTCGTCCGTGAACATGGCGCTTGTAACAGCACCGAAATATCGGAAACTCAAAACAAAAGAAAAACATGGTAAATATCCCAAAATTACTATTAATAATAATGTCAGTGACCATGAAAACTTAAAAACTTATAAAACCCTATTTTTCAAAAATGTTGCACTTTATCTTTTTGAAATGAAATTCAGTAATTTATATTTCAAATTATCGACGTAGCGCCTCTACGGCAATGGTCGCAGCAAATTGTATAAACAGTATTTTACAGTAATACGGCCTGACCTCGAAAACTATACATTACTTCCGTACAGATATATTTTATTTGACGGCCTTTATTATACCCTAGTACCTACAGTTAGATTCACTTTAATTTTGTATAATTTTTGGAATAAATAACAAAATGTTTAATATTGTTTTATATTCTGTTCAAAAAATAAAAATAAATTCGTTTACTAAATAAATAACACACAAAATAAAAACCTTGACACAAACTTTTCACACTAAATACTCGGACGCTGTGTATTCATTCATCCACAGAAATATTAATAATAAAGAAGCTTTCATCAGTATACAATACAAAGAAACTAAAACTTTTAAACTAGTCTATGAAACTAGTCTGAATTTTTTGTAACTCCTAGTTTATACTTGGAACTCTTGAATTTTATCACTAGGTATAGAGAAAAATGAAAATAATATACGACTACATATAAAAACTAAGACTAAGTATGATACGCCAAGGAATGGAATGCCCTGCCTGAGTATGTTTCCGGTTAAGTGCAATTTAGCGGTCTTCAAGTTGCGAGTGAATAGGTATCTTCTAGGTAAGCCCGCTTCATTGATCACATCATCATTCAACATCAGGTGAGATGGTTGTCAAGCATTAGTCTATTGATAATAAAAAAAAAAATATCTACATAGTTAAATAATCTAAATCTAATAGTTAAACAGATTTTGCAAACGCATCTTTGAGAGAGATGCAACCAGACAGATGTGTAGCTGCGTCGCGTTCTACTCAACGATAATATAATCGGTCGTAAAGTCATAGCTATCATTACAGAGACAAGGTACCGGGGCTGAATTAGTCCTTGAAGTAATAATAATAATGGCGACTGAGAACGATCATCACGATTTTATGGGTCGTGAATTCCAGAGTTAATTAGCCACATGAGTAGACACAAAAAAAATAGATTGCAACTGGGCCTCTGATATCTATTGTCAATTCTATTAGGGTACAGTAATCTGAAAAATGAATGAATACCATCAACTCCAATAACAACAACAACATTATCAAGACCAATATTATGCATGCGAAAATCAGTTTTTCAATCAATCCGACTTCACAAAAACTTAGAAGATCCTCAATTCGACTGTTTTATTTTACGTTTATTATGTCTGTGCGTCAATACTTCGCACTTTGGTCGCATTTTAATTTTAATCACATTGTTATTAATGGAGATCTAATAGGAGAGTATCTCCAGAGATATGGAGATAAACATCTCAATATAGTCAGTTTTTAGGGTTCCGTATCCAAAAGGTAAAACGGGACCCTATTACTAAGACTCCGCTGTCCGTCTGTCTGTCTGTCTGTCCGTCTGTCACCAGGCTGTATCTCATGAATCGTGATAATTGGATTGTCGAAATTTTCACAGATGATGTATTTCTGTTGCCGCTATAACAACAAATACTAAAAACAGAATAAAGTTAAAAATAATAGAGGGTCCCCATACAAGAAACGTGTTTTTTTCGACATTTCACGCCATCTATGTACGCTTAGTTAGGTAAACGTCCCATAGATGGCGTTATATTAAAATGTCGATCCCTAACACCTTTGTTAGACGTTAGATGGCGTTATAAGAAATAATATGTTTATTAATTATTATTTTTTGCTGGCGAAAAAGGATAGCGCTATTTTTTGCTCGATCTTATAAAATACTGTAGTGTGGTACGGAACCCTTCGAGTGCGAGTCCGACTTGCACTTGACCAGTTTATTTAAGTACTTGTTAAGGGCTTCTTCGCGGTCAAGCGGCTGGACCGATATAGCTGAATTTATGCACAGGGATAGCCGGTATTATGGCTAAGGCCATTGGATACTTTTAAAACGCGGGAAAAGCTGCGGCGTACATCGAATAATATTGTAAATGCGATAGTCAATTTGTTTCAATCTATTTAGCTCATATATTTCTTTTTCTGTCGTTTAGAATCAGCTAGCGATTGACCATGAGATATTGGACGACCACTATCTCACCTATAAGTAAGTGATGATGCAGTCAAGAATGGTAGTACGCTAGGCCGAGAATGGGAACTGCCCTCAAGGACAGCTACCGGAACACATAAGATATTTGGCGACAGATTTTCCAACTTGAGGGTAGTAGCTGGCCAGGCGGACACTAGATAGTGTCCTATCACCATGTGAGGGGTTAGGGGTTTCTTAGCGATTATTAGGGGATTCTTAGAGAGTCACTGTAAAATGTGCACATACTGATACACATCATGCAACTTTATCAAACTGAAATATGCATTATAATATAAAAGTTAATGAAAATTGAAAATATAAAAAAACTACGCCTCTCTAAAGGCACGACCACACCGCAGCGTCCTGCGTCCGCGTGCGCGTTCGCGATCTGATTTTCAATCGTTTTCTGATCGCCATAGATCGCGTTTGATGTGAATCAGTCGGTACAAATACTACTGAGCTATCTGATCGCTGCCTTAATCGCGCACGCAGGACGCCGCGGTGTGGTCGTACCATAAGTCAAATTATGCAACATTCATATTATGTAAAAATGTACTGGTATGTGCAATTATGTACTTTGTGAAATATTTTTTTTATATTGTACAATATATTTACAACTAAAAAGGCGTTGCAGTTAATGCTCATAGTTAGGCAAATAAAAAAGTAACGTCGCGATGAAATAAGTTAACCTTCGGAACACCAAATAGAATTATCTAAACTACTGCCAGATTACTTCTGTTAAAAAATATGCAGTCTACAGAACAATAACAGTCGTATACATGACGTTTCCTTATCACGAACGCAAGGCCACGTGAACTATGATAACGGCTGAATTAGGATACAGGATGTTCTATTTATCAAAAAGTTAGTATTATATAAACTAGCTCAAATACTATTACCCTAACATTTGCCATCAGGCAGTTCTAGTCTCTAAATCTCGGCTTCATTGTAAGATCAATGCGATGGCAACCTAATACTGCACTATAACCGTACATAAGTATGCCTTTCAGCTCAAGATAGTCGGTCCAGAACATTCAATGAGTCATACCAGTCATAGGGACAGTATTACTGCTCTGTCAGTAAAATAACAAGGCCGTTTAAAAGGCCAGTAATATTAAAGGGTGTTAGAGATGAATGAGTGACCATTGTTTATTCTAACAACACAAAACATTTACAACTAAGGCTTATTTAAAGTACGTTATAATACATTTGGAAACAGCCTAGTGTACATGTACAATGTCACCTACATGAGCTTTAAAATTTCCCCAGTAACAAGGCGCAACAATAAATAGTGAGAATCGCTGACAGTACTGTTGGAACTGGTTAGAGCTCAGCTTTTTGCTGATACCTATAGAAAGTGACCGAATCGCTGATTATCAGCTTTGATTCACTTTTTTTTTCAAAACGCCAAGGCCTGAGAGGTTAAAAGTAAACACAATATGATCGTTATAATTAAATGTTGATATTATAACATACAGAAAGACACTATAGCAAGGTTATCTTTACGCAAGATAATTTCAGGATAATGAGCACAGTACGGTAACGTAAAAATTCAAAATTGTTCGTACCTTATTAACACGTTAAGTGCGAAGCGAGGCCTAAATCACCCCTGATGCAACTTCCCTGTGGTGCGGCAAGCAAAAAAGTGAATTTCTCTGTCGTGCGAATGGCATAGCTTTGGTTTGGTCCAGTGTAGGAAAGAGATAAATATATATTTGAGATCACTAATGGTTCCGGACTCGGTGGTGTACCTACCTTGGTACCGGATGTCTTAGGCCTCGTGCCGCACTGAATTAATATAATTTTAATGCAGTGCGGAACGAGGCTAAAACGTCCCTTATCCCCCTGACCTCGTACCGCACTCAACGCGAGCTTCCCGCGACCAGTGTTGTGCATCACGTCGATTGGAGAGCACGTCCTTTTAGATTATTTAAAAAAAAATGTATCCTTTGATAGCTTTGTGTTGTTTTGCTAGGTTTTGCCCTTAAAACGATCTAATGAGATATAATTGATCCAAATCGGTCAAGTCGTTGCGTAGTTAAGACAGTTTAAAAACGTCGATATTATTTTTCCCATCACTAATCGCAGCGAAAATTTGCCCTATTTCAGTGCGTTACGAGGTGTATAAGATCCCATATTTTGTTTTGCTAATAATTCCTAAACTAGCCATCAGATCCCGGGGCGACGGTGGATTAGGGTTCATCAATTTACTGTCTATATCAATAAGGACCAAAATTCTCATTTATCTTTGATTTCGCGCCAGAAAATGGATTTTAGTCTGTAAAAGGAGGTGGGGTCTAATAGACCGCGTGTCGCCCTAACGTCTGGTCACGGTACGGGCCGATTATACCTCGTGCCGCAGGAACGGAAAGTATGCAAAAATTGGTGCCGCAGCTAACGTGTTAACCAGTTACAACCAGTACAAGTTTCAGATATTAAACCTAAAAAAGTACCTATTATAAATCACAGTGCACTCTTTACAATCTAATCAAATGGTTGCGTGGAAAAACTGTCAAGGCCATTCGGTTTTGAGTTCCGTCCCGTTGTGGTCAAGTGATCGTGGTGCAAAAACTATATTTAATTTCCGAGTGCACAAGATAGCGAGCATTTACTATGACCATGTCACCCAATTTCCGTTTGTTTTTTAATCTTTCAGGGACAGACAAGCACTTAACATAAATAAAAGAACATTATTTCAATACCTCACGTGATGCGAACTCAAGTCAATTCATTCTGCAATATTTAAAGTTAAACCACCCTCGACAGATTCATTTATAATCTGTTAATTGAGACCATTTGAGACACCAAATGAGACAAAATATTTAAGTGATCAAAAATATGGGAGAAGCCACTGGCTCCTGAAACACAGCAACGCTAGTTCTGGAGCCTATGGACACAGAATAATGAATAGTACAAGCTATGGAATAATATTGCATTGTACAATGTCATTATGTCAATAAAGCAATTTTGTATTTGTATTTCAATGACCCTTAATATATCTCTGCTGTAAGTTGGTAGGAGTTGAGTATTCTTCAGATGCCAATAGATTTTTTTGAAACAAAGCTAAGAACACTCTCAGTCACCTATCAAACAAGACAAAAACTACATCAAAATCGGTTAAGATGCCACATGACAGACACACACATCACAAATACACAGACACACACGTCAAGCTTATGACACCCCTCGTTTTGTGTCGGTGGTTAATAAAATAAAACAAAATGTTACTTTTAGCATGAACAAAGTTATGAAGAACCGCTGGTTGTAAGTATGTTACATTCCCAGTTTATCTTTTAACTGTTTATTACTGCTATTAAAATACTGTTTGTAGTTTTAGTAGAGCCAAAATTTCAGTCTGATTTTTACAGTCCTAGTACGTACGACGTAGTCCTATGACGCTATCGCTAAGTCAGCTAAGCAAGTGTCGATGTATGATGAGTCAGCCATTATGATATATAAGGTGGCAATAGCCCAATGGATAGGGTGTCGGACTGGCGATCGAGGTCGTGAGTTCGATCCCCACCCCACCCATTGCACTATTGACGTGAACCCACTCCAGACACCAGCATATTTAGCTTAGTTGGAGGGGTTAACATGAATACTAGTAATGTGCAACCCACATTGCGAGTAATCTTTTTATTAAAAAAACAAAAAATAATAATAATAATCAAAAAGAACTTTTCTACCTACGAACGGTACTATTATTCTTGTATTTTGCGTGAAGTGGTAGCCGTCTCATTTTGGTCTTTATCAGAATTGCCATTGCGACACACAGTACTGACAATATCGGCAGATTTTGTTTCTTTGAAAATAGACGCGAACACTTATCAATCACTGAGTTCCGAGTTGCAGCCAGCATTAATTTATCCACTATATTATTTATATATACATACATATAGTATAAGTTTTTAAGTTTTCATGGTCACTAACATTTTCACAAGATATTTGAACGGGATATTTACCATGTTTTTCATTATTTGTGAGCTTCCGATATTTCGGCGCTGTTGCAAGCACCATGTTCACGGATAAACTGAACAGAAAGTTCAAAGAAAACAGTTTATCCGGGAACATGGTGCTTGCAACAGCGCCGAAATATCGGAAGCTCACAAATATTGAAAACCATGGTAAATATCCCGTTCAAATATCTTGTGAAAATACATATAGTAGCAGTACAAGAGTAGTTCCAACGGACTCACTTTGATAATAATGCCGCAAATTTTAGTCTTCTCGTGACCATGGAACTTTATCAAAACTTGGATAAGAAATAAAAATATGTGTATCGGAATAATTCCCGTATTTCGATGTAATTATTTGTTCATTTCGCGAAAGATTCAAGTTCACAAGAAAATTTCAAGTTAAAATATTTCAGATATTCGTTTTCAGGATAAATATCATGATGTACGGTGGGCTTACAAAATTCTTGCAGGGTTATCTTATCAGGTTTAGGCACGCACTGATTAGATGGCTGCAGCGTCGTGCGCCGACTTCGGCAATATTATATGACTTGATTACAAGATCACAAAACTTGTGAAAAGTATCGAAGATTAAATTCAATCCACAACCAGACTAAGAATTATTATCATTTGTTATTATTATAGAAGAAAAACGTAAAAATATAGTCATCATTATCATAATCAGCCGGTGTCAGTCCACTACTGGACGTAGGTCTCTCCCAAAATGCGCCACTGAGCCCGATCTTCGGCTCTTCTTTTCCAGTCACTGCTTTGCCCACCGCTTTGCGTATATCGTCACTCCACCTGGTCACAGAACGTCCTACGCTACGTTTGCCGATTCGCGGTCTCCAAAGTTTATTGTTATAATTCATACTTGCATGTGCAATGTGACTTAACACGATGTCGATATAGTAATCGATAACTGTGGTGACATTGTCTCGAAGATCGTTTTGTTCGCAAGAACTTAAGAAAGGCTTCCAAGTAAACCTAAACAATTCTCAATCGCTACATAGAGACCGTGAGAGTTCACGATAATACCATGTTAATATATTTTAAGGTCAGTCACAGTCAGTAATGTTGCATTACACATATCCCTCACAATTCACTATTTCACTTTTTTTTTTATATAAAAATTGTCTGAAGTACTGAAATACACAGTTACACGTATGGTTGGTTTTAACCTACTTTAATTTTTTTTTATATTCTGTCGTAAACTATTGGATGACAACTGAATGGTTTTTGTTTGTGAATTACTTGTGAATTACTTTTGTTTTTTTTTCTAATTCAAAGCGTTCAAATTCTGCGTTTGCTATGTTTACTTGATAATTGATTATGATTTATGATTTTGACGTGTATATGTGCATATATTAATACTGCCTACATACTGAATAAATGCTTTGATTCTTTGATTCTTGATCCAACATTCAACAAAACCGTAGTATTCAAACATTCAAAACCCAATTCATAAAATCAATTTTCTTCAGCCTATACAGAACCTGGAAGGGGCAGCGAGCCACTGCGCATGCTCGAAATGCAAGCTTACGGACCTGGCTAGGTGCGACTTAGTGAATCTAGAGCACCTAGTTGAAAACAGATCGATGGAGCTGACAGGGTTTAGTAGGCTGCGCCCGGAAAAACCTAGCTAGGGTTGCAAGGCTCGGAATTTTCCTATTTTTGAGTCACATGATCTCGCATGAAATACGTGTATTAATTATTATTAGATATTTTTATCCATTTTACACTATGGTAATGTCAATTTTTTATTGACTTTAAAAAGGAAGAGGTTCTCAATTAATCGAAATCTTTGTTTCTTTTTTAAATCTTTCTTATGCATGTTCCCCGATTAGTCGAAGACGCTTGGACCTATCTGAAAAAATCTTCTTTTTCAAGAATTCGTGCTCCTAAAAGAAAAAGGAATCCGTATAGGATCAAATTGGTTCTCCACCCTTTTTTTCAGGAACGCGTAAAGGTCGGACACACCGCAGCGTCCTGCGTGCGCGATCTAGGCGGCGATCAGATAGCGCAGTAGTATTTGTACCGACTGGTTCACACCAAACGCGATTAGAAAACAATTGGAAAGTATTGAGATCGCGCCCTCAGATCGCAAGACGCCGTTGTGTGGCTGAACCTTAAAGGTATCAAGTTGAAACTTGAATCAAATACTCGGACTTACGGTATCTTTCAGTTGTAAAAAAACTTACTTTTAAGTAGACGCGATCAAAAGATATGACCTTTGTAGCATTCAGTTTGCTTACCATCTTGAATCGCATCATCACTTACCAACGTGTGAGATAGTGGGCAGACGTTAGACTATAAGAAATAAAAAATATTGCATATTTTGCAATTTAATAAGGGAACCTATAGGTATTTCCCGCTGACCTAGAATCATGAAATTTGGCAAGAAGAAGGTCTTAAAGTACTTATATAGGAAAAAATCTGAAAACCGTAAATTATAGATAGAAACTGCAAAGTTAAGTTTGTCTATTAACCTAATTCGAGAAGTTGGTACGGAAGCCTTAGTGGGCGAGTCCAACTCGACTTGGCTGGTTTTTTTAAGCCCTTTCATACCTTCCAGGTGGTTCCATTTAAATTTCAACGACATCTTGATGAGTCTCTCCAGAGATATGGAGATAAACACATTACTCGTTGTAAGTACTAAAAGTGACTTACGCGGCATTTGAAGTCGGTTCTTTTAGTTTTGAATTATGTAATTTTAATAATAATTAAGATAGTTTAAAAACTAAAACAACCTACTTCAATGCCCCGCGAAGCAATTTCAGTAGCAAGTTTGAGACGTTTATCGTCATATCTCTAGAGATACTTATCAGATCTCGATGAAATTACAATGGGACCATCTGGGAAACATAACCGACCGAATACAAAAATAATCATTCAAATCGGTTCACAATTGACGGAGTAATCGCAACGTCTCAAACTTGCTACAGTAATTGACTCACGGGGCATGGGAGTCGGTTTAATTCGGTTTTAGTTTTTAAACTATCTTAATTATTTAAACTTTGTTAAATATATATGTGTTATTAAAGTACGTAAAGAAGTGCCCCGCGGCTTCACCCGCGTTAAAAACTTCTTTTATTTACTTAAAACTTTTCTTTTGTAAAAACGATTCCATCATTAAATACATCAAATAAGAATTAGCCAAATCGGTTCACCCGTTTTCATGTTATCGCGTGACTAAGGCAATTCAGGATTCATATTTAAACACAATTTTTCAGACTTTGTTACCTACCCCATTTCGAAAATTCCTACAACACGTACTTTATCTCATCTTGTTTCGCCATACAAACTTTGAATCCCCGATCCGTATCCGGGAGGAATTTTTAGAAAATCCTTTCTGAGCGGATACCAACGTCATAATAACTATCTGCATTCTAAATATCGGCGCAATCCGAAACAATACTGATTTTTAGACTTTGTTACCCCAGTTTATCATCGGGTGGCATTTTGAAAAAGTCTGAAACTCGTATTTACTTATTTATTTACAGAAATACTTGTGTGAAATGTCGAATAAAATGACTATCCAAACTTTGAACCCCTGCTTCATCCACATCAAGAGTGAATATTAAAAAATTCTTTCTTAGCGGATACCTAAATCAAAATAACTATATGCATGCCAAATTTCAGCGCAATCCAAAACAATATTGATTTCAGACTTTGTTACCCCACTTCACCCTTTCAAGGGTGGAATTTCGAAAGAGCCTGAAACACGTATTTACTTACTTAAGTACTTGTGTTAAGTTTTGACTATAAAAGACTATCTAATCTTGTTTTCCATACAAACTTTGAACCCCCGTTTCATCCCCTGTAGGGGTGTATTTTGAAAAATCCTATCTCAGAGGGAACGAACGTCGTAATAACTATCTAACTATCTAGCATGTCAAATTTCAGCGCAATCCGAAACAATATTGATTTTCACACTTTGTTACCCCATTTCACCCTCTTAGGGGTAGAAATTCTAAAAATCCTGAGACACGTATTGACTTAATTTTTTACTAAAGCACTTGTGAGAAGTTTCGAATAGAAAAGACTATCTAATCTTGTTTCTCCATACAAACTTTAAACCCGCATTTCACCCTCTTAAAGGGTGAATTTTGGAAAATACTTTCTTAGTACACCCTTACGTACTAAGACAAATATACTCACCAAATTTCAAGTCTCTACGACCACCGGTTTAGGCTGTGCGTTGTCTGTCAGTCAGTCAGTCAGTCAGTATGTCAGGACAAAGATTCTTATAGTATTAGATATGTTATATTATACTGCGTCTACCCAGTTTATTCTATAATAAGCACGTAATTTAACTGTCACTAGTCCTCTGTTTAAGAAGAGATACAAGTATATACTATTCAAAATTTAACTAGGCAAAAGTTTTTTGATTTTGTTTAAAGCGTCAAAGATCTCGTTGCAATACCTAGAGCACAGCTTAGAGCAATATATATTAAACTTTTCTACATTAACCATGATTGGGGTTGATAATAAAAGTTAATATAAAACGAGATATATATGTACGTGATGTAAGTATAACAAAGCTCGTAAACATATTTAATAAATAAAAAAATAAACTGGCCAAGTGCAAGACGGACTCGCACTCGTAGGGTTCCGTACCACACTACAGTATTTTGTAAGATCGAGCAAAAAATACCACTATCATATTTCGCCAGCAGAAAATAATAATTAATAAACATTTTATTTCTTATAAATCCATCTAACGTCTAACAAAGGTGTTAGGGATCGACATTTCAATATAACGCCATCTATGGGACGTTTACCTAACTAAGCGTTCATAGATGGCGTGAAATGCCGAAACAAACACGTTTCTTGTATGGGGATCCTCTATTATTTTTAACTTTATTCTGTTTTTAGTATTTGTTGTTATAGCGGCAACAGAAATACTTCATCTGTGAAAATTTCAACTGTCTCACTATCACGGTTCATTAGATACAGCTTGGTGACAGACGGACAGACAGACAGACAGACAGACGGACAGCGGAGTCTTAGTAATAGGGTTCCGTTTTACCCTTTGGGTACGGAACCCTAAAAAACAACTGCAACATCAAACAATTACATCGTAATTTATTGTAAATAAAAGCTATGCCACTAAGGTTACAATATTTCACGTTACGTCTTCGCAAAAAATTATGTTTTATTTGTAATTGGTTACTCGATATTTTGAAAAAACTATAGTGCATAAATAAATTATAAAAAAAATCTAATTTTAAAACAAAGCATAAAAAAAAATTAAACAAACTTCAGGCTATTTTTACTTTTTTAAATACAAAAAAAAACAGAAGTTTTCCACTAGCCATTGCGTTTCAATTTTTCTCTCTCTGTTTCCACCCAGTAGGTACATCTGGTTAAACATTGGCGCATGCGTAGTCTACATAATACCGTTCAATGTCAAGCTCCTGCATATGACTTGATAAATAGGTGGGCAATGGCGACCGGTTGTCGAACCGTATTTCGTATTCAATATTAAGTCGATGTTATAACGTTCATAAACATTCGAAGAAATATAAAATAAAAAAGAAGTAACTTAAAATAAACTGGCCAAGTGCAAGTCGGACTTGCACTCGTTGGGTTTCGTAACACAGTAGAGTATTTTATAACTATAATTTTATAGCACAGTGTGACCTAAACCCGCACTTTACGCACGCTTTTCCGTGACTTATAATCGACTATTTGACGGAAAAGCGTATGTAGCGTGAGCGTAAAGTACGGGTTTTATGTCACACTGCTATCTATAAGATAATATACGATATAATATACTATTTTGCCAGTAAAAACTAACTTTGCTTTTCATAGTGTTTGTATGTAAAACAAAGCTATATTTGCTTTTGCTATTTCTCAAAAACCGCTGACTATTTCTCGTTCAAACTAATCTTAGTTGAAAGTGGTTATTGAGATCTACAGCATGCATATTTTTAGATTTTTCACTCCCTTACTTAAAATTAAGAGAGGGGGGAGAGATCTACAGAATGCATATTTTTTTATTTTTCACTCCCTTACTTAAAATTATGAGAGGGGGGGACACACATTTGACCACTTTAGAGGTGTCTATATTTCAAATGAATGACTTTGAGAAAAAATTATATATCTAAAAAATTATATAAAAATCGTAAAGCGGTTCACAAAATGTACCTACCTACAAAGTTTTAACTGTGTAGTTCTAGTAGTTTCGGAATAAAGTGGCTGTGACATACGGAGTCACAAACAGACAGACATGACGAATCCATAAGGGTTCCGTTTTTTTCATTCGGCTACGGAACCCTAAAGATCGACGAAGTCGAATTGGACTCGCCCACCGAGGCTTCCGTACCATCTTCTCAAACTAGGTAAAAATAATAACTTTACTCTGCAGTTCAAGCCCTAAACCGATGCGTAGACACGATTAATGCAACAACCGGAAATAATAATTTTGAACCCAAGTACCAACGGATCCCTATTACTGAGACTGCTGTATGTCCGACTGTCCATCTGTCCGCCTTTCAAAGGGATGTATCTCCTGTCTAACCGTAATAGGTAGATACTTGAGATACAGCGATAACATATTCCAACCATCGTCTATTGTACATATTGTAAGTTAGATTATATTTGTAACCCCCAATTTGTACTCTTAAAGCAGAAACGTTAAGTTTGGGCTAATTGAAATGGTCTCAATGAAGAGATAATAGATAGATATATATTTAAAATGTCTCAAACATATTAAAATGTCAAACATTTTAATTAGCAAAGCTTTGTTGTAATAGTTTCCATAGGTGGTAGAAGGATGTTATATCGATGATCTCCCTGACTTGCTACTTAGAAATTAAGAAAATATGCCGCCATAAACTTTACGGTGTTCCGGCAGCACACAGCCCTTGAGAGTCAGACCATTCTAGGCATAGCGTGTTCATCATCTTTGACCACATCATCGCTTACCACCAGGCGAGATAGTGGCCAAACACTAGCCTATCAGATAAATAAAAAAAAATTCAACTGAAAGTTACTTGCAACACGTAAATTAAACCTTAAGAGTTTTTCAAACAATATCATTCATATTTATTTGTTTTATTAACCTTATAAAAAGCTTTTACGGTGCCTCATGAAAATTATGTTATTAATTTATCTAAAACTAGCTGGCCCGGCGAACTTCGTACCACCTAACAGACAATGAATGTCGTGTTACCTTTTAAATGAACTTGTTTTAGGCTTTTATGAACGTAATAAATGAATACAAAAGAGATATTAAGTTTATTATTGTATTATGGCAATCCAGATATAGAATAAAAATTGGTAAACATGGTTTTTGGAAATATAAACTTTTTTAAGTTGCTTGTAAGCATACATTTCTGAACGCACGCATATTTGACAATCAATAAATATGTCAAACAATTATCATTACTGACAATATTTGACATTTTTAAAATCTACATGACTTGAATTCACAAAAACTTGAAGAATGATTACTTGACTTACTACTTGACACGGGCTAAATACACTAATCGTGTGGAGCCATAATTATATAAAAAAAAAATACGGCGGGATAAACAATTGAACATCAAATAATCGGCAGTTTTTAAACCCAGGAACATTTTGGCAAAAAATGTTTGCTTATATAATTTTTTTAGGTCAATTATTCATTGTTTTTAATAATTATTATCCTATTCCTGACAAAGACAATTCCAAAAATACAAAAATCATAAAAATTGGTCCAGCCGTTCTTGGGTTATAAGTGTAGTAACTAACACGACTTTCTTTTATATATATATAGACTATATTCTTTGTTCAAAAGAGTAGGTATCATCATTGTGCAATAGCCTTCGTCCCGATGTTTTCCCACGAAAGGTTGATCTGAGTTGCATCAAAAGGAGAGTTAACAGATTCCCCTTTCATAACAGCAAGCAACGCACCAGTATTGCCCCTGGTATTGCAGGTGTTAATAGGCGGCGGTAACCACTTACCATCAGGTGGGCTGCATGCTTGTTTGCTACTCTATATTCATATAAAAAACGAAGGTAGTGTAAGTACGTGTACGTCACGTTAAATTTCCGATCTTAAAATCTATACCTAAGTATAGGTACTTAATTAATAAAACACTTACTTAAGTAAGTGTTTTATCTGAACACATCTATTACTGATCTATTTTATACTTTTCTTCAATGATTAATGGTTTGACAAGGAAAGATCGACGTAATTATTGAACATTTGTAAAATATTCCAATTAAATAGTAGTATAGAGTAAAGATAATATTAATAATTATTCTAATTAGTTTCGTTTTCAGTGGGGTTTGGAAAACAAATTTGAAATACAAAAAACATCAGAAAACTCCTTAAATTATTTATGGTGTTACCTTGTTTAAGGAATTTTATATTAACTTATAGATGTATATATTAGACTTTATAATTAAATATATGTAAGAAGTTGAATAGCATTTAACCTCTGTGAATTACTGGCACGTGTAACTTTTTATACCTACAATATATCCAGTTTTAGTTTTACCACAAGATGACACAAATTCGAAATAATTTCAAACAAGAATATTAAAAAAACTTAATTATTATTCATGGTCCTAGAACATTGCACGATGATATGCCCGATCAAGTATATTGTTCACACCAGAAAAAGCCGGTCTCACGAGTTCTTTATCTCGTAATTTGCACACAAATGTACAAGCACCTTATAAATATAGAACCTAGTGCGTGTGTTTAATATACGAAAAAAAATTTTGAACATAAAATTCAAATCTACCTACTTTCGAAAATCAACAGTGCATTTCGTAGCGTTTCGTAGCCAGTAACTGAAAGGTTAATTATAGTCGCTAATTCCATTTGTGCTCAATATTTTGTATTATATAATATTAAATATCAAAAGAACACAATGTGATTGGATAAAACTAATACATAAACCCACTATAAATGCTTGACATCAATTCAAAACTCAGTTCTAGTAAAAAATATCACAGATAAGAGGAAATAATACACAATACCAATCAGCTGTTTGTCTTTCTTACCGTTTCATGAATTATTTTCTTTGTAACCAAAGTTCATAGGGTACGTCGCGGTGAGCAGAGCACTAATGGGATGAGCGGCTCGCCGGCCGGCGCGCGGCGCTGGTACTCACGTGATGACAATATCAGGCGGCCATCAGGTGAGCGGAGCGATAGGAGCGCGGTAGCTGCGCGGAGCGAGCGAGGCCGGAGCGGGGCCGGAGCGGAGCGACGCGGGCTGACTCGCCAGGCCCTGGTGCAGCGGCGCCGCGGACGCGCGTATCGAGGAAGGAAGTCCCGGCGTACTGTCAACGGCGCGGAAATCGGGCGGCGGTGGTCGGAGCGCGCAGGCGCCGCGCGCCCGTCAACAGCCGCCCTGCAGCCACTCCCGCCGGGTGGCAAGCCCCAGCCTACCCTTTAAATCGAACGTCATATCCCACCGCGCCGCCACCCCGCTGTAATTTCTGAAAAGCGCTGACTACCCCCCCACCGACCGACCCTAAAAAATGCATTGCGTAACGGTTTTATAAATTTTGCTGGAGAATGTTTGCCCAATCAATTATCCACCTGCTTTCTGACGCGACAGACCTCATTCGATGAATGTTGAAAGGTTGCCTGCCTACTTTTTTCTATTAGTTTTCTGTGACTAAAGGAAATTATAAAAGTTTTGCGTTACAGATTTCCCTTAAGCATCTTTTTACCTTTTCCTAGTTATATCCATGATGATTCAATTAACGACTTCACTTACGAGTTGTTTTTTTTTAAAATATATTTATACTCAACTATTCAATTGATGCTGATGCAACAAAATCAACAACTATTCTTCGATCAGGTTTATATTCTACCAAAGCTGCGTAGCAGTAACTCACCGTACCAGCATAAAAAAACACGTTTCTTAAAAAAACTTGAACAACCTTATGAATGATAATTCACAAATCTGTAAACGTACGTCCGTGACATTTTGGCGGCTTCAAGGTGAAGGAATTAATTTGAATTCAGTATCTCGCATTGCGTGAAAATTTACTGTCCACGATGTAAAGGGAAAAATACAGAAAGCTCAAATCGCAAAAGATTTTATGTAGAAAACGTATTGTACATAAATTAGTGTAGACTTTGTTACTCTCTAGTCTAGAACATTCAACAACTTCTACTACATAATTAAAATTATTTAGAAATAGAAGATCTATTTTGTAAAAAGTAAGCACCAACGCTTTAGTTTTGTAGGAATATTCAAGTGCTGGATGAATGGAAACTGTTTTATTGGCAACTAATATAAAGCTACCAAGTTGCGTCTACAAGTTTCAAATAAAAAAATCCTAACAAAGCTGAATAATGCTACTACCATACCAGTTATGATTTAGTATTTATTAGCTGTGCCCCGCGACTTCGCCCCGTTGAAAAGTAACCTATAGCCTAATCCATAGGCATCCCTGTGCAAATTTCAGTTAAATCGGTCCAGCCGTTTGACCGTGAAGGAGTCCCAAACAAACAAACAACAAACTGACTCATATTTATAATATTGGTGTTGATTAATTGGGCACAAAATGTGCAGAAATCGATAAAATATACTTAGGATATCTAATTGTGAACATAATATAACCGTTTCCGTATTCATAGATATAATGTTAATACAAAATTTATTTGTATAGCGATTCGATTCACCTTGTAAGCTTAACCTTTCAAAGTGCCCCATTTCTTCCTCTACATATTATATACATTACTCTGGCTCCGTAACAAAGGCCACTCCATTCATATGACATACAAAATGTATAGAAAGCCGCTAATATCTTTTCAATAAGCGTCCCTCCGTCAAACAAAGGACTGGCCAGAAATTGGGTCACACCGGCTGCCCAAAAAATAATGCATTGGTCGAGCTCTTTCTGAAATAACCCGATATGTAGGTCGAGCTATGCATCTGTGTCTATTACGCTGGGTTTTATCGCTTTTACGATGACATAGGGATATTTAGAACGTGATTATTGTCTGTGGATGTTTCAATGTTGACCGAATTGCCGGGTTTAGTTGAGTCTGTATTTACTATTTATGTTTTAATTAGACCTTTTTGATGGATATCACAATAAGAGAAAAGTTTACAATTCGTGCGGCTTTTGATTTTCCTGTGAATCAGCTTATGTGGAACAGAACAAAAACATAGTCTTCATCCCATCTACTTGAAAAACGGTGATTGCGAACGATGTTAGCGATCGACGATATAGCACGCTTACCTAGAAGATACCTGTTCACTCGCGATTTGAAGACCCCCGGTTCCTCGACAAGTGCGTGCAAAGTAGGTATTTTCTCTTTAATCCTTTTGAGCGGGCGGTAATGTGTAATGTAAAGTGTAAGTACAAAATATTAAGTACGTGAAGTGGCACAATATATTCGTATCGTGTGGTGACAAAGAAGCAAAAAGCGCGCGAATAATTCTCATGATCTAGTCGTAATCATCACAGACTAAAAAATGTACTAGATGTAATAAATAATAAAACTAATATACTAAACGTAGTAATCACATCGAATTTACCACACGTATTATCTTCTTAGTAGTCTGTACATCTTTACATAGTATAAAACGAAGTCGCTGCCCGTTTTCTGTCCCTATTACGCTTAGATCTTTTACACTTCGCAACGGATTTGAAATGCGGTTTTCATGAATAGATAGAGTTCAAGAGGAAGGTGTATGCGTATTGTATATGTGTGTGTATGTAAGTGAGTGCGTGTGTATGAGTGTGTGTGTGTGTGTGTGTGTGTGTGTGTGTGTGTGTGTGTGTGATGATCGAATATTTTTTGTTTAACTTTGTACGCTGTTAGACTATGGATATTGCTTTATTATTATTTACTAACTTTATTTATATTGTTGTAGGTAGGTAGGTAGGTAGGTATAGGTACGGTCCAAGAAAGTTTAATAATTTTCTTGCAAAAGCCGTATTACACTTTTGTATTTTACACACATTGTGCGATATTCGCTTTACTATGTTGGGATCATATATAATAAGGGTATGCTGGTACGGTACAGCTTGTTGAATATAAAGCTATCTGACTGTAAGGACTCGGCATTCTCTGTAAAGATCGTTGGTTGGAAATTTTAGTGGAAGTCGCAAATAGTTAAATGATTGTTACTTAATGTTACATACGTCACCGTCATCAGTGTCTCTAAAACCAATTAAACAGCGCATGAAACCGCAATGCCAATTTAATAAATAGGTAATTCTAGAATACACAATCAAATGCCTACTAAGAATGCATTCACCCGGTAATTGTAAAAAGTGGGACGTGACCGATTTTTGTTCGCATGTATTTGTAAAGTGCCCTACATTGGACGCAGCCATCAGCAATGAGGGCAGTCTGCCACAAGTAGATACCGTGGCTAGACCAACCGTACTCAACTATACATAGATTTTATAGAACAGATTAGACTTTTTGAGTACGTCATGATAATGCACGGTTCTTACATAATTTTCCACAGGTGGCAGAAGCATTGACATCCGACCTGACTTACTACCAAAAAGTAGCTTACCATCATCAAGATGAAACCTTACGGTGTTCCGGCAGCACACACTGACAGCCTTTAAGAGACACCATTTTAGGCCTAGCGTAAAGAAATATACATACATCCACTATAACAATATAACACTACTTCAGGCGCAGCCGAGTAAAAGTATAGCCTAGGTCACGTGGTACAAAGTTATGTAAACCTAACGTCACATTGCAAATTAAAATCAGTCCAATGGTTTTATCTACAGGGGCGATAAACTAATAATACATATTATACTAATATTTTAAGATCGTTTCAAAAACTAAAAGATCCGACTTCAAATGCCACGCTAGTAATTTTTAACCGACTTCATGAGTACCAATTTCGAGGTGTTAATTTCCATATCTCTGGAGATACAAAACATATCTCAATGACATTTGAACGAGACGACCTGGAAAGTATACCCTTATAAATAAAAACAAAATTTTCCAAATCCTTCCTGTAGTTTTGAATAATCGGGGAACATAATTAATAAACTGGCGAAGTGCAAGTCGGACTCGCACTCGTAGGGTTCCGTAACACAGTTAAGAATTCCATAACTATGATTTTTCGCAACTACAAAACTAACTTTGTTTTTCATAGTGTTTGTATGAAAAACAAAGTTATCTTTGCGGTCGCTATATCTTAAAAACTGCTGACTGTATCTTGTTTAAACCAATTTTCGTTGTTAGTTTTTATTGAGATCTACAGAATATATTTTTTCTAGATTTTTCACTCCCATACTTCAAAAGTTAGAGGGGGGGGGGACACACATTATACTACTATAGACGTGCCTATCTTTCAAATGATTGACTTTGAGAAAAAAATATTTTAGAAACCTCAATGTCATTTTTAAAGACCTATCCATAGACACCCCCACACGTATAGGTTTGAAGAAAAATATTTTTTTTTGTTTCAGTTTCATGTATCCCTTAAAATTTTATATTTTTGTATAAAAATCGGATAGCGGTTCACAGAATACATCTATCTACTAAGTTTCAATTCTGTAGTCTTAACAGTTTTGGAATAAAATGGCTGTGACATACGGACGGACAGACAGACAGACAGACAGACAGACATGACGAATCTATAAGGGTTCCGTTTTTTGCCATTCGGCTACGGAACCCTAAAAAGGATTCCGATGAATTGAGAACCTCCTCCTTTTTTGAAGTCGGTTAATAAAACCTCGATCTCCATTTAAGTAGCCTGGTAAAATAATCTCCAATGCCGAAATAATATTTCCGGGTGGCCCTTCTGCAATAAACTGCATTTGTAACTCGAATCTATACCTCACGGGCCACCATGTTAGAAGCAAGCATCATGCACTGATGACTATCGCATACTGTTATTGCAGACATATCCTCGTCGTGTCAAATTATGTTTAGATAAGGCTGGTGGTCGAAATACAGGTGTAGCATTTTGTACACGTGTGCCATTTATTTTATTGGCATGTATGGTAATCATCTCCGAGTATAATATAAATGATTGCGCATAATACTTTGAGTTTAAATATACAAGCATATTTAGCTTAGTTGGAGGGGACAAGACAAGACTACTAGTAAAGTGTAAGCCACATTGCTGGTAAGCTTTAAAAAAAATAATCCAGACTAATATCATAATAACCGGCCAAGTGCGTGTCAGGCCACGCGCAGTATAGGGTTCCGTAGTAGCCTGTTATTCAATGCAAGTCGTTACCAGTTATAAACAAGCAACAAGGTACTCCGTCTTTGTCACTTTAAAGGATTTTTTCTAAGGATTTTGTATTTGGTACAAAATTATCCAACACCCAAGTTCAACGACTATTACTGCTAAACTAATAAAGTTATCTTAACCGCTATAATTTTCCTTTAAAGTTCATAAAATGCGCTATTATCACGATTTTTTCTAGATTTTTCAAGCCAGCAGTTTAGCTTTTAGAGGGGGGGGGACGCCCTACTGGAACAAAAATTTGCACTTTAAAGTTTAATATTTCGTAAATGAAGCATTCAATCGAAAAATAGTATCAGCAACCCTTAAATAATATATATATATATATTAATAATTTTAAAAGACCTATTCAACGATACCCCAAACGATGGGGTAGATGATAAAAAAAAAATTCATCCCCACTTCTCATATAAGGGAGCTGCCCTAAAAAAAAATATTTTTCAAAATTTTATTTCAGCATTTTGTCGGCGTCATTTATTTACATACCCCCACAAAATTACAGCTTTCTAGTATTAACGGTCTCTTAGCAAAACCTCGGACAGACAGACAGACGGACATGACGAAACTATAAGGGTTCCTTGTCAGGACTACGGAACCCTAAAAACGTTTGTAACTCTGTCACTCTGTCTGTTTGTTACCTAATCACGTCTAAACAGACTACCCGATCTTACTGGAATTTAACAAGGAGATACTTTATAGCATGAAGATGCACATAAGCTACTTTTTGTTAAAATAAAATCATGATTTACTAAATTACTCAGATTATACAAATTTTGATTGACAGAGCTTTTCAGTGATAACATTCTTGATATACGTGAACGAAGTCGCGGGCGGGTATCAGCTGGTTTCAGTATAATTTATCTATGTATTTCAATAGAAACATCTGTGGTGGAAGTCTCTACATTGATAGCGATGCGTCTTTTCATCGCAAACGTCTGCTAGAATGAGATGCAGCTAGACAGTTGTTATCTGCATCTCTTTTCGTATCGACGATTATCGGTCAAAATTCATCGCTATTCATGTAGAGACTACCGGCCCTGGGCGAGCTATTCTCGGTTTTTTGCGTACAATTACGTTTTCATAAAGAAAAATAATAACTAGGTAAACTTAATAATTAAGATAGGTTAAAAACTAAAACAACCGACTTCAATGCCCTGCGAGACAATGTCAGTAGCTAGTTTGAGACGTTTATCGTCATATCTCTGGAGATACTTATCAGATCTCGATAAAATTACAATGGGACTACCTTGGAAACGTACCCTACCGACAACAAAAATAATCATTCGAATCGGTTCAGAATTGACGGAGTAATCGCATAACATACACACAAAAAAAAACATACAGACGAATTGAGAACCTCCTCTGTTTTTGGAAGTCGTTTGAAAAGCAAAACCCTCTCAAAATACAAAATTTCATCCAAATCATTAGTTTTTTTTAGAACTAGAGCGGCAAACAAGCCGGCCGCTTACCCGATGGTAAGTGGTCTTTGCCGCCTAATTGACATCAACAATACCAACGGTTTTGACGGTGTGCAGCCTACCCTTATTAGATAGAACTCTCATCGTTTGTCTTTTAAAGGTTGCCAAATTAAATAAAATTCATATGAAATTACACTTATAGCCGTCTCCGAGACACGTAATACATACAA
Source organism: Cabera pusaria (assembly GCA_954871355.1). Taxonomy (NCBI): domain Eukaryota; kingdom Metazoa; phylum Arthropoda; class Insecta; order Lepidoptera; family Geometridae; genus Cabera; species Cabera pusaria. The sequence goes on from OX940887.1 coordinate 26,583,133, forward strand.
AAGTTGTTTGGTTATATATTTATTATTGATATAAAATTAATTGCTTAAATTTAGGAATACTGGCTGTTAATGATGATAACGATGACGTTTTCTATCAAGCTATGTTTGGAAAATAAATAAAAAAAATTGTCATAAAAATAGGCTAATTTGGATAAAATTGAAATTGTTTTTTGATTAAACTGATGATAATATATATTCAGGACTTTTTATGTTGGGTGAGTTACTTGACCTATAAACTCAGATGGAATAGACTTCTTATTCCGTCTTAGCCTATAAACGAATAAAATAAATTAATTAATAAATACTAATTAAAAATATTCTGCAAACAAGAGAACTTAGTGGATGACTTACATATAAACAATGCAAGTTAAGGGCCATATTTTTATAAATATGTAGACGATACAGTGATAAGCTACGAACGGTCCAAACACATACTCTACTACGTACCGCGACATAATACCACGTACCTTTAATAATTCTACGAACCGAATCCAAGATGTGTAGGCTGGTAGAATAGTGCTCCTGATGATGGTGGAAAGTGCCTGCACTACACACACATCAATATAGAATGTTGCACAAACAACACAATTATATTTTACGGAACTTGTTTATAATCATATCTAGAAACATCGTGGAGGCTAGATAATACCACCAGCACAACAAATACAATATGCTACAAACGCAACACTTCACTGCTTGAGGGAAACTGGCTGATAGTTGCACTAGTTCATACATTTTTTATTTGTAAAACGTGGGTAGTCATTAAAAACATATCTAGTAGCAACGAATATTATTTACTACCCTATTTTTATAAAGTTTAAATAAAAAGAGATAAACGAGCTAAATAAAACTATACAGGCAAAAAATTATTATTGCCTACTACAAGCGCAAAATGTTAAGTTTCTTCAGTAAAACTGCGCGCATTTGCGGTAAAATAAAGGCAACTTTCTTGTATAGAGTTTATTCTACCGTTCGGTAGAACTACCTACCGTCTAGACTACCGTCTTCATAAAATCCACTGAAATTCCAATTTTTGTTTCTTCTTGTGTTCGAAACCATGGTACTTTTGCAATCTCGCGAAAGTTGAGTAGGTAGATTCATAATCGAGCAGAATAATAATACCTACTTTGCAAGTTGCTTGAAGCTTTTTTTAAAAGTTGCAGAGCCACTTTATTTCTATCGGGTGAATAATAATTCTATCTACATATTATAGTACAATTAAATTTTATGGCCGATGAATCCTTATTTTTAACCGACTTCAAAAAAAGGAGGAGGTTTCTCAATTCAACCGTATATATATATATTTTTTTTTATATTTGTTCGCGCATAACTTCGTCGTTTATGAACCGATTTTGATTATTAATTTTTTGTTCGAAAGGAGATATCCCAAGTGTGGTACCATGGTAATTTTATCGAGGTCTGATAAGTATCTCCAGAGATATTGAGATAAACATCTCAAAATTGGTACTGAAAATGAATATCGCGGCATTGAAGTCGGTTCTTTTTTAGTTTTTAAACGATATTATAATCACAGCACATTGCTGGACATAATTTTGTACTTTTCAAACATATTTCCATTGTTTCTCGTTTTCGATAGGAGGTAGCTACTCAAGCAAGTCGACGCACATACCTATACTTATATCTTTTGTATTAGGTAGCACGCATAACTTTTTACGGGATAATCCTATGTTGATTATATTTACTACTAACTGTGCTCCGCGGCTTCACCCGTGTGAAAAGTATCCAATAGTCTAATCTATAATAATGGCTATCATAGTATAACATTTCAGCTAAATCGGTCCAGTTGTTTGACCGTGAAGGGGTCCCAAACAAACAAATACACAAAGTGACTTTTGCATTTATAATATTTTAGTAAGTTTAGTAGAATAAACAGGAAACATACCAAAGATTAACATTTTATGGAATCCTTAAACAATATTTTCCTATGAATTCAAGCGGTCATAGGGAAACCAAACTAATGCCATCATTCTATGGGGAATTCAATTGATAATTTATTTATAAGTGTTGTGGTGAACTATATACCACGACTGCAGTGACGTGTCTTTAAGCACGTTTATTTTTAGAATCATAACTATATTTTTATACGTTACAATACAATACAATAACTCTTTATTGATCACCAGAAAAAAAATATACAACTTAAAGTAATACAACTATACTATGGTAATACAATCGGCGGTCTTATCGCTAAGAGCGATCTCTTCCAGACAACCTTAGGATGGACTGGAGTAAAATTAAAGAATGGACGGCGGTGCACAATTAAAAAAAAACTGCTACATATTTTACTTAATGCCTACTTACAATCTAATTCGGATTCTAATACATATATAGGCACAATAAACATATACTAATATATATAGGTATAGTATTACTAAACGGAAAATAAGACAGATCGATAGCTTTCATTTGACAGTGGATAGAATATTCTTTACCATATTTTTAAATATAGGCAAATATTTTGCACGTCTGATATCTAAAGGCAGAGAATTCCATAAACGTATAGCTTGTACAGTGAACGATTTATCATAGTATTGGGATGAGTGAAGAGGCATTTGAAGTTCAAGAGTTTCAGATGAGCGCAAGAAGAGAGAATGTGAGAGATACGTTACCTACAAAACAAGTTTATTGTATTAATACGAAACAAACAACATCAATTATAATTAAGGTACGGCCACACCGCAGCATCCTGCGATCTGCGGGCGCGATCTCAGTACTTTTCATTGTTTTCTAATCGCGTATTTTTTTATATCTTATAGCCTAGCGTTTGACCACTATCTCATTTGTTGGTAAGTGATGATGCGGTCGAAGATGGTAAGCACGCTAGGCCTAGAATGGGAACTAGCTCTCAAGGATAACTGCCGGAACACATTAGATGTTTGGCGACAGATTTTTCTAACTTGAGGGTGCTACCACCCTCAAGTTAGAAAAATGGCCAGGCGGATACTAGATAGTGACCTACCACCATACGGGAGTTGTTGGTTTCTTAACGATGTTTTTCCTTCACCTCTGTAAAAAGCGCACATAAATTTTTCGATAGAAAAATCCATTGGTGCACGGCGGTTTGAACTCGCTACCACTGGCATCAAAGCCAACCGTTCTCCCGATTACACCACACGGGCCGCGTTTGGTGTGAACCAGTCGGTACAATTACTACTGCGCTATCTGCTCGACGACTAGATCGCGTACGCAGGCCGCTGCGGTGTGTCCGTACCTTTAGAAATGCTACAGAGTTGAAAAATTACACCCAATTTATTTTAATATTTAATCGTTTCACCTAATATATATATTTTTTTTAATATTGTTTTTGTAAGTAAACTTTTTTTCGATTAGTTGTTTTATTACTTATCAATTCGTTTGAAACGTATAAATGTAACCACAGAAAAAATACTAGTTCTATGTAACTACATAGTTACATAGAAACTAAAAGCTACCTATCAACTAAATTAAAATGTTATACATTGTTCTTGTATTTTAATTAATACACTTTTTGCAAGTATAATTATCATAAAAATCAGTGATATAAAACCAAGTAGTATATTAACAATCATATTTACATTATTCTTAACAAAAACTATACATATTACTATATTAATGTAATTTTTAGGGTTCCGTACCCAAAGGGTAAAACGGGACCCTATTACTAAGACTCCGCTGTCCGTCTGTATGTCTGTCTGTCTGTCTGTCCGTCTGTCACCAGGCTATAGCTCATTAACCGTGATAGTTAGACAGTTGAAATTTTCACAGATGGTGTATTTCAGTTGCCGCTAGAACAACAAATACTAAAAACAAAATAAAGTTAAAAATTAAAGGGGGTCCCCATACAAAAAAAGTGTTTTTAAACGCCATCTATCTAATTAGTTTCGGCAAAATGACATAGATGGCGCTAGTAAACGAGCGAAGCGTCTTTCTAGATCGCGACCAAACCAAATATTCTTGGTAATATCAATTAATCAAATATATGAGGTTAAAACTCTGTTATATTTCGTATTGTACGGAACCCTCCCTAAGTGTGCGATAAGAGACGCGATGCTGACTTGCACTTGGCCAGTTTTAATTGAACGTGGCTGAGTTTGTGCCCTTTGGGCTTAAATTTGATCGGACAAATGTCTGGCGCATGCGACTAGTGACCACTAGTAGTAGCTTTGTACAGGTCGCTTCTTGTAGTTTAATGTGCGATAGCCTTTATATCGACGGCAAAATATCACAATTCACAATTTTTTACTATATAAGTCATTCCAGCTTGGATTTTATATTACATTGCACTCGTGCGTAGTCGAGTCACTTATGTTCTATAATAATTAAGATAGTTTATAAACTAAAACAACCGACTTCAAATGCCCCGCGAGTCAATTTCAGTAGCAAGTTTGAGACGTTTATCATCATAACTCTGGAGATACTTATTAGATCTCGATGAAATAACCATGGGACCACCTCTAAAACGTACCCTATCGATTAAAAAAAGAATAATTCGAATCGGTTCACAATTGACGGAGTAATCGCGTAACATACACAAAAAAAAAAAAAAACATACAGACGAATTAAGAACCTTTTTCTTTTTGGAAGTCAGTTAAAAAGTAAATAAATAAAAAGTAAATCAAAGTAAATGTAGTATTATTATTATTTAACAACAGAGTGATTCCTGAGGTATGATTCAAATGTTATGTTTCTTTAAGTGTGTGTTACACACTTTATATTTTTTGTACATTGTTGCACACAATACACTAATGCATAATTGGTTAAAATGCAATTCATTAGTTTCGTCGTATTGATAGGATCGCACTGTGGCTTAGTTGGCTAGAGCGCTAGGGCATGTTTACCAGTAGGCGCGTGTTCTTATCCCGTCGGTACGATGAAATTTTGGATTGTGTGTAACAAGGTATAATTCTTTATGTAATTGGATGTCGATAAAAATCTACCCGTCTGGGAGCTTTCATCAAAAACGCTGCTTAATCCGTTTGGGATATAACATAATTAAGATAAATTGATAAACACAATCCATAATTTCATCGTACCGACGGGACTTGAACCCGCAACCTGCAATTTCGTCGTAACGATACTTCGCACCGTGGCTTAATTGGCAAAGCACCGAAACATGTTATTCCGGAGGTTGCGGGTTCAAGTCCCGTCGGTACGATGAAATTATGGATTGTGTTTAACAATTTACAAAAAATATAAAGTGTGAAACACTTCAAAGAAACATAATATTTGATTTACGCAGTGCAACATCTCTCGTCGGATTTGAAAACTGTAATGATTTCTTCCGAATGATTAACTTACGTAATAAGTAGTCATAGATGGCGCCACCAATGCATAATTGGGTTAACAAATGCAATCCACTAATTTCGTCGTAACGATACTTCGCACCGTGGCTTAATTGGCAAATCACCGATGAAATTATGGATTGTGTTTAACAATTTACAAAAATATAAAGTGTGAAACACTTCAAAGAAACTTAATATAATTAAGATAGTTTAAAAACTAAAACAACCGACTTCCATGCCTCGCGGATCAATTTCAGTAGCAAGATTGAGACGTTTATCGTCATATCTCTGGAGATACTAATCAGATCCCAATGAAATTACAATGGGACCACCTCAGAAACAAACTGTACCGTTTAAAAAAGAATCATTCAAATCGGTTCAGAATTGACGGAAAAATAACGGAGAATATATACAGACGAATTGAGAACCTCCTTCTTTTTGGGAAGTCGGTTGAAAAGCATATAATTTAAATTACATCCGCGCGAAGTTGCTAGTTTTAAAATATAAAATTACAGTATTACTAAATGTATTGAATTAAGGAATTAATGAATGAGATCAAGATGTCGCCCCATGGTCAAACAATTTTACCCTGAGATCGGGTTCGAGCAACCTTGAAAATTAAATATAGCCTAGGTCCTAGTTTAGTTAACTAAGTATTAGCATAATTAACGTTTGTTTATGTTTTATTTAAGCAAATCAAACATACTTATGTACGTGTTTTGTATGTGAGTATTATTTTCGGAGTTTTGCATGTGTGAACGTAGATTTCAAAGAACAATGTCGTATAGTGTGACTGTATTGATATATTTTTAGCTTTGCATATGCCATAGTCATTATCACGCATGCCTTATTTCTTGATAATGTTACTAACTTTATATATTTCGTTATTTTGTATTTACACTTAGGTAAAGGATGTAAGTAATTATTATTAATATCTGGATATTTTATTTTAAGCCAAATTCTTATTATGGGTAAAGGCGGCGTGAACTGTAACCTTTCAATGGAATATTTTATATTGTACCTTAAAAAGACTAAGTAATATTTTGATTACTATACAAATTAAGGTGCGTAATATCTTGAAGACTGACTTTAAAGTCAGTTTAATGTATTAAACAATTCCGCCCTCTACAAAGTAAGATTCAACGTCAGCTAGTAAACATTGCAAAAGCCTTATATTTATATTATTAAAATGTGTAGTTGTGTCAGTGTAAAATAAAAGAGTACCTACGTACTCAGAGAGAAAGAAGTGATTATTGTTCCACAATTTTTTTTTGCAGAATACTCCAACAAAGCTAGCGCAACTCTCCAAAAGTTTAGTTATTATTATCTCGGTCGCACTGTATCGTTATCTATGGTTGCGTGCATGTATAAGTGCGCGGGGTCGCGGGGTCGCGGGGTGAGGCGAACGCTGGCTGCATACAGCCGGTGCCATCGCATCCCGCCCAAGAGCGGCACGTGTATCACAGAGCCGGATTTAGGTAATAACGTTTCTATGCAGTTTTGTACAGACCTCTATGATTCTAAAAATATTCGATAGCCGTGGCTTTTATTTTTTTGTCAGTGATTGCAACTGTTAGGTATCTGTTTCACCTTTGAAACAAACAAGGCAGCAAAATCAAGACTCCGATTTTATTTTAATTAGCATCTTCGACCTCATCATTGCTTACCATCAGGCGAGATAGCACTGTAATACTTATAGATAATATTACCGTGGAAATAGTGTTCAAACGCTAGCTTATTAAATTAGAATCAGAATTAAGTAGTATTTATCAATATTATATTTGATAAAAAAAAATCATATTTAATTAACTTTCGGTATGGTATGGATAATTTTGCTTATAATAATTCTTTATTGTCGTAAACAGTGTTACTTCAAGGACTTTTAAGTTTTAAAAGACGTACCAAACTATTTTAGACAGAAGTACTTATTTCTAATCGCCACTGAGCACGATACACATCAATTTATCTTCAGTGTGTAAAGAAGAATTAAAACAAAATCAAATATTGCTTAGTTATTTAAGAGTTATCAGTATTTTATTAAAATAGTGTCTATAATTATCAATTCAATTACAAATTAACTGAACCTTAATTCACTAAAATATAAAGTAAAGTATTGAATATCGTATTGACATTATGGATATTATATTTGTATATGGATTCTATGTCAAAATATTGTGTTTCGTGTTAAATAGTCCATTTAGAGTCTTGAAGAACATTAAAATAAATGTTCATTTTATTAATAAACCTTTAAACCAACAAAACTAAGCAAACACTTTCTGTCTGGTCAGCCTTTATGCAGTTAGAATTTAGATCGGAAAGCCTTTGAAATCCGCCCTCGTTTTATAATCGCCCGGAGCGGTGGGTGCCCACCCACCGGCGTCCGCCCGGCTCGTGCAAAGCTCCCCGGCCAAATGTTGGCACGTGTAAAGCTGCATACGCCTGAAAATCAAGGATAGATAGTATACTTGCTGGGCTCCTATTGATCCTATAGAGACACGTGAAACTGTCTATTTTGGGCCCTGTTGCTCTCAAGGTCAGGAGCATTCATTTGTTTTTCTGACGGTTTTCCGTGTCATATGAAATGTTCAGAAGAAAAAATTGCATTTATAAGGAATATAAAGAACTTTTAGTGGATAATATAATGCAGGTTATTAATCGAGCCGATTTTCTTCTCATGTAAGGCTGGTGTTAAAAAATCTCAATAATTCAAAAAATTTCACAAGTTGACAAAAATATATTTATCGTTTAAAATAAACCTTCTCAAATGTCAATAAGCAGTAGCTAGCAAATGTTTTTATGATAGATCCAATTTGGTTTTACTCTGATTAAACATAATTTACAAGCAGATAACACCTGAATTGTCAATGAACTTAAATTAAACTAGGTACAATACGTACGCTCATAAAAATACTATAAAACGCCATATTTTTTTGCTAATAAAATTCAATTCATGGCACATCCGACCACGAGTTTCAAGGTCGCAGATGGGTACCGTGAAGATGTCTAATCCAGATATTTGATCCAGAGTAGGTATTTTTTAAATCTTGATGCGTAGTAAAATTTCCAATGCGGACCTGTAATCGCATTGTACGACAACGTCATCCACTCACACACCAAAGCGCATAGCCGAATTTCATGGATGTATTTTGCTATTCTGCGTCAATGTGTGCAGCGCAACGTTCGTAGCTGGGAGATAGCGATACGTGGTGGTTACCGAGAGCGAGCGAGACGTGAGACGCTTATATAACGCATTATTTTTATAATTAACAGACAAAAATTGAGAGATACGGCGGTACGACCCTGAGAGCGGACAGTGATCCCGAGAAACGAAAATTTGCACAGATCGAATGTGGGCGACCTCGAACGCTGCACGTTACACACATACAAACAGCGCACACAGACGCGCGGGGGAAAATTCTCGACTTCCGCGTGTGAACCTCTTCACAGCCTACAGTTACAGTCAGCCCTATATGCACCCTCCCCTCTATCGATCGATGCAACCCCCATGCCCTATTAATTTTAAACTAGATGAAATCGAAATTGAGCTTTATAAAGACGTAACAATTGATGTAGAAACGTAAAACGGCAATTTGAATAACCTGAATGGATGTAGCAACAAGTTAGTTGGCAGGATTTACAGCGTTTTGTGGTTGAACATTAATAGAAATACCATTTTAATTTGGTTATATTCAGTGAATCGGTTTTTACCAGATTTTATGATCAATACGAAGGAGTTGTAACTTTTCGACGTTACGTCAAGTTTATGAGTAGTATGCAGTAATTGATTAGTCTGTAAATAGTTCCTAGCAAAATATTGGTTCAGCGAGCTTTGGAAAGGGCTTTGCTCGGCGTTTCTTTAGAGACTATTGCCGAGAATCTATGCTTATACCAAAGGATTCACAGCAAACTAATGTGGCAGTGAGCTGGCTATTTAATAGTAACCATACCATACCACCACCATGATATACGTATGATATGAAGTTGACTGGCAGTGGATAGCCATTAAGTCATACGACATAACAAACTTCATCAACTAAATAACATAAGGTCGTTTAAAAAACTAAACGAACCGACTTCAATGCTGCGCTTTTAATTTTCAGTACCAATTTAAAGGTGTTTATATCCCTGGAGATAAGTATCTCCAGGGATCAGACTTCGATGAAATTATCATGGTACCACACTTGGGATATCTCCTTTCCAACAAAAATAGAATAATCAAATTTTAAAGTCGGTTAAAAAGGAGCTGACGATCGAGTTCACAGGATGAATCTATACGAAAGACCTATGTCCAGTCGAAGATGGAGAAATGCTCACGTTGACATTAATCAATGAACTGATACTATGATATCTATACTAATATTATAAAGAGAGAACATTTGTATTTTTGTATTTTTGTATGTTTGTAATGATTTGGCACAAAAACTACTGGATCGATTAAAAAAATTCTTCCATTAATATATAGAATGGACTTTCGAAATGAAAATAGGCTATATATTAACCCGTTTAAATCAAAGGTACATTCGTGGAGACCTAATTTGCAACCTAAGTCGACAAAAAAACGGTCGAAAAAACACGTTTCTTACGAACGCTGCTCAATTGAAAATAGATGGAAGAATATTTTCTATGGAAGAGTTGTACAACTTAATAAGACCTACAAAAAAGTCCACGACAGCATATGTCTATCTCTGAAGGTTGACTCACAGTAACCATTTTAATCTTTAATTTTTTGTTAAAAAATATTACTTAACTTCCACGGCTATTTTCAAGTATATAGTATTAATCCTTATCCAAATAATTACGTTAATTAGCTTGGCCACATATTATAGATTAAAATTGTCCTTTACAGTATATAATTCTAATGAAAACTCTAGAAGATATCACGGATTTCACATACACGCATCGCAAAATTAATAAAATATTTGCAGTCAAACCACAGAATAAGTCATAGTTACTTCGAAAATATTATTATAGGCTTAGCTTTTCTGTAGATCCCAACGGATCGCAATCAATTTGAAGTCATTATAGTATAATAATATGATCTATTGTATAAAATAATAATGATCTATATATATAATATAATATTTTAAACCACCCCGACTGGTCTATGCATAATTTTATCATTAAAAGCATTCCAATGACTCTAAAACACGACATTTAAAATCTGAGCTGTAAGTCGGTGAGGATTTGAGTATTCTTTAGAGTCCAGGAGATGTCCCAGCATCAGGTCAATGCTTCCATGTTCTTACAATATCTTTGAAGAAGAAGATTTTCGAATTGATCAGACCTATTAAAGTTGATTAAAGCTCATAGTTTTATAACGATTAAACGAATTTTCATGAATCAAAGCTAAGAACACTCTCGATGAAGACATCTATCAAAAAAAAACTATCAATAATAAAATCAAAATCGGTTCATCCGGTTGGGTGCTAAGATGCTACAGACAGACACACAGATAGACACGTTAAACGTATAATACCCCTACTTTAAATCAAAATCGGTTCATCCGGTTGGGTGCTAAGATGATACAGACAGACACACAGATACACACGTTAAACGTATTATACCCCTACTTTTTGCGTCGGGGAACGCCGTAAGGTTACGGCGGCAGATGTTCTCCTTGGTGGTAAGCTACTTTTCAACCGACTTCCAAAAAGAAGGAAGTTCTCAATTCGTCTGTATGTTTCTTTTTTCTTTCTTTTTTTGTGTGTGTATGTAACGCGATTACTCCGTCAATTGTGAACCGATTCGAATTATTATTTTTGTAATCGGTAGGGTACGTTTTCGAGGTGGTCCCATTGTAATTTCATTGAGATGTGATAAGTATCTTCAGAGATATGACGATAAACGTCTCAAACTTGCTACTGAAATTGACTCGCGGGGCATTGAAGTCAGTTGTTTTAGTTTTTAAACTATCTTAATTATTGGTAAATTTAATGATTCCACAAAAACCCAGATTGATGAATGCACATAAAACTTTCATTGGTAGGTATATAGCTAGGATTAGAACCAACGACCCTCGGGTTAGAATCAGGGTAACTATCCTTTACGCCAACGGGCCGCCCAATATCACTACGTAAGTATTATAACACAATGTCCATCACTGCGTCTGTCTGTCTGTTCGCAATAATCTCAATAGCATCTGAACGGATTATCATGCGGTTTTCACCAATAGCCAGAGTGTTTATGAGGAAGGTCTTAGGTGCATAATTCGTTAAGGTTTTGTGTAAATTGGTTGACATATGACGATGATTGTTAAATATGTTAATATTTTATATTCGATGCAACAAACTGATGCAAATTTTGTAGGCATATATGTTCTACTCGTGCGAAGCCGGGGCGGGCTGCTAGTTTTTAATAAAGCCTAGAATTATTCGAACCAATCTTATAAACATAACTTTATTAATAAGTATTTATAATATTAGTTAAGAAAAAGAAAAATGGCTAAGAAATTGACAACGAACTGTTTTTATCATTTTGCCATGTAATAAACATTCTAGTCTTTTTAACCGACTTCACAAAATAGAAGGAGGTTCTCAATTCGTCTGTATGTTTTTTTTGTATGTATGTTACGCGATTTCTCCATAAATTGTGAACGGATTCAAATGATTCTTTTTTTAATAGGTAGGATACGTTTCCGAGGTGGTCCCATTTTAATTTTATCGAGATCTGATTAGTATCTCCAGAGATATGGAGATAAATACATCAAACATAGGAGAATGTACTGGTTTTAGTAGAAGAGTCCCAAGAAGATTATACACTGATTGTTAAATATGTTAATATTTTATATTCGATGCAACAAACTGATGCAAATTTTGTAGGCATATATGTTCTACCCGTGCGAAGCCGGGGCGGGCTGCTAGTATTTAATATAATGATAAATGATTGTCATTAAATATGATATTAATGACATTACATTAGAAATTATTAATTTTCACATTTGATGTTACGTTGCTAAAGCGTAATCTTAGACTTAATATTTTACTATCTGCATTTTTTTGTGAGATTTTTTGTAACTCCAAGTTATATTCATCACAACAACAGATAACATTTCTGTTTATTGTTGAAAACGATAAAATAAAATTTTATCGTGTTAATTAAATTAAAATTAAACACAAATATGTCCGAAATTATATCCATTTCGAGAACGCTAAAAAGGAATTTAAACGTTTTTATTTCTACATCTGTTATGTTAGCGTTTGACCACTATCTCGCCTGGTGGTACTTGTACTATTCATTATTCTGTGCTGGTGGTAAGCAATGATGTTGTCGGGAATGGTGAGTACGTTACCCTTATAAAACGACAATATGATGGTTTAGCTCCACTAAGCGGGCCAACAGAAATCTTACCGCTAGTAAAAAGACATGTTACGAATGAATTAATAGTTTATTCATTAAACGACTTCAAAAAAAAGGAGGAGGTTTATCAATTCGATCGTGTATGTATATTTTTTTAACGTGTGTTCGCGGATAACTTCGTCGTTTATGAACGGATTTTGATGATTATTTTTAGTTGAAAAGGACGTATCCCAAGGATGGCACCATAGTAATGTCATCGAGATCTGATAAGTATCTCCAGAGATAAGATGATAAACACCTCAAACTTGGTATTAAAAAAACCAATAGCGCGGCATTTGAAGTCGGTAATTTTAGTTTTTAAACCGTCTTACCAAAAAAGAGGGGGTTCTCAATTCGTCTCTATGTTTTTTTTGTGTATGTTACGCGATTACTCCGTCAATTATAAAAGGATTCGAATGATTCTTTTTTTAATAGGTAGGGTACGTTTCCGAGGTGGGCTTAATTGTAATTTTAACGAAATCGGCCGAGCCGTTTTATTAATATATCAACATTTGTATTACGGTGCATTTACTTATCTCGACGATTTACTACTTACGTACGAGTACTACTGGCACAGATTATATAATAGTTACTACGTCTACTGGCTACTTTGATTAGCGCGACGTTTGAAGTCGGTTCTTTTAGTTTTTTAAATAATCTTAAATTATGTCACCCTACACTTGAGTATTAGCACAGATTATATAATAGTTTGGTATTAGTACCTCCAGATTGCAATAATTATTGGTGCGTTATGTTACTACGTTCAGTGCGTTCAGGTAAGTTCTGTTTTGCGACAAAATACAGAAATACAGAATTGAACAGAAGGTTTAAATTAAAACCACTATAGATTAGTACTTTTGGATCGCTTCAAATTTCATGTCAATTGAGCCACTGATGGTGAATAATTTATTTCACTAGGAACAGCTATCGATCCTTCCTTCCTTTGTAGAGCTAAATGAGGCCGAAGAAGCCCTTCGATTAAGCCCTAGTTTTACACGTTAACTACTTATAAAATCGTAGTATAGTAATTTTATATACAACGATTTTGTTCAATTTAAACATCAAAATTTTTGACCAAGTCAAGTGAAGGTCTCCTGTTCAGCTTGGGCAAAACTGCTTTCGAATGTCCGGCGGATGACCGCATGTACGAATATCTGCTGTCCTTTCTCTATATGTCACATTTCTCAACTGATTCTCGTAAAATTTTGTGAACTAGTTCGATAATAATAACTTTATTTTTTGGTGATTCAGTTGTTGAAAATTTTTCAAAATGGTCGATATATGAACATTAATAAAGGTCATATTTTAGCCATTTCAAAAAATGTGCAAATCTTTCACTAAACTTTTTTGTTACCCTTACTAACACGCAACTTTTTTGTCTGAACATCTTCCAATAAACCTAATCGGGTGGGGATATTATTTTTTTGGATTTAATATTTTGTTGGTGAACATTTATTCAATTTCAAGTTATGCAAAGGCTGACTCGCGGAGTCTACAGCTCATAGAGCCACTATTTTGAAACTATATAGATGTTTTTATGTACTTACATCCGTTTCCGTATCCGTATTATTCAGTGTCTAATAAACACATGCATAAACAAAGAACGTGTGACTTGTGACAACGATATAAATGACTACAATTGGACAGCCCAATGCCAAAGTCAGTCAGACAAGTCAATGCCAACGACTTGTAAGCGTGAGATCGCTGGTTCAAATCCTAGCGCGGGTATTCGTCCATAGGTAGTAGAACCTTTATATCTATGTTCCGCCGAACTTCCTAGCAACAAGTAAATTACCAGAAATCTTTATTTTTATTTATTTTTTTGTTTATTTCAAATACTTTCTTATCAATATGTACATTTCATATCGTGCCAATAAGCCGGTGGCTTGTGCTGGCACTCACACTCACAATCGCACTACACTTACAACAGGATATAATTAGTTAGATAGTGTATAGTAAGTACATTTGAAGCTAGGAGGTTATAAGGAAGAAAGTGCCTCGTTGATGCCATTATTGAACACAGGCCTTGAAAGTCAGGCTATTCTAGGCCTAGCGTGTTCATCATCTTCGACCACATCATCGGTAGACAGTGGTCGCTAGATAGACCACCAGGTGAAATAGTGATACGACGGCAAACGCTAGCCTATCAGATATATAAAAAATACTAGTATTGCTTCACGGTTTCACCCACTTTCTCTCCACTTTTCACCCTTTTAGTCCACACATTTCGTAATAACATGTTATCTAAGCATATATTTACACGCAATAAGGTACCTGCATCCTTGTAGCTTTGTGATGTAACCCATAACACTCAGATTCGGAAAAGCTAATCAAATCTCGAATCGTCTAATAAGCTTGTCATGTAAATACCGAAGTCAAATATCTGGGTAATATGATGTGTTGTAATCAGCCTTTTTACAAAATAATTTGTACCTACTTTAAAAAAGATTGACAAGAGATACCGAATGACATTCTTTTATAATCCTGAAGTACAAGGCTAAAGTTTAAGGCCATGGGTAAAATGGTCATCTTCTGAACATAAACTCTTTTCCCCTGACTTGGAATCGGTGCAACGTGTAATCTTACATTATATTCAATGTTCTTAGGATATTAATTCCTTTGTGAATCATATTTTATACCGCATACCACACAGTCCGACCCATGAACAAATGGCCCATCCACACTTTTTACGTCTTCATCTCCCTTTCAACTCATATGTACAATATTAAATACATAACAATGTGTATCTAGGTAACTATTTTTTTTTAATACCTCTGTCAATACAGCCATCATTGTGGAGTATATTATATTAAAAAGTCGATTGTATTACAGCATTGTTTGAAATTGCTACATTAGTTCATCAATTACATACGCAATAGGTATTTATAAAGCCTCACACTGACGTTGCCAAAAAGTGCCAAAACTATCGCCAACAGACATCAAACTCCAAAAGCTTGAGCTATTTTTAGCAACCAATGCCCATAGTTCTTCAAACAAAAAACTCGCTAAAAGATGTTAGTGACATCTCCACTATTGCCAACTGCAAAACAAAAATAGAAACCAAATAGTTGCACACATGTCTGAGAACAAAGGCACTAACACAGAGACAAGATTCAGCCTATCGACCTCCCAAATTGCAGAGTGACTATAGATCTTAGAAATACATATAGAAGAGCACACATAGAACTCGGTCGAAGGTCTCACACGTGCAGATTTAGCCCCCACATGCAAACTTAGGGCCCCACATGCATAGTCACATATAAAATCTCCAAGGCATCGATAAAAACCACATGAACTTGAAACTTGGCCGTGAACCTATCTAGCACGCTGGCTGACGTCACCTGCCAACAAAACAACGAACAATTGCATAACATTAACTATACACTTCCTACTTCATGTATATGTAATACGATTAGCAGGTCATGAAAAGTAAGCTCTGAAATTATATTTTGATATTAGGCAAGTTAATTCAACATTGCATTTTTGTGCGTTAATTACGTCACACCTTGAGCTATGATATTCGCAAAACAGCGGGCAGAGACTGGACATTGATGATGACGATGATTTTTAAGCATTCACAGCACAAAAATTCTTCAAATTCTCATACTTTTATTATGTGTTGTATATGTTAACATTCCTGCTCATAAACTCTTTCAGCGTAAGTAGTAGCTAAAATAATTAATAGTAATCGTATAAATTATTTATATTATGTAAACTTAAATTTAAAGAGTACAATACACCATGCACCCATTTTGTTATACATTTTTTGTGTATTCAACTTGATTTATTATATTTTAAAAAATCGATATCACAATGATACCTAGCTAATTACGCGCCCATCCCTAGCTTGCTAACTTGTTTACCGATATTTTTTTTTATGCAGCTAGTGGGTATCTCAACTTGCCACTTATTTTTAATAGTTTAATTTTTTATGTACCTTCAGTTACGATAAAATGATTGATAGTCTACCGCCAGGGATTGGAACTCCTTGCCTGAGTCTGTGTTTCCGGAAAGGTACCATCTAGGGGTCTTCAAGTCGCGAGTGAATAGGTATCTTCTAGCCAAGCGTGCTACATCGTCGACCACATCTTCACTTAACATCAGGTGAGATAGTGGTCAAACGCTTGACTATAGAGAATAAAAATAAAAAAAGTCTAGTAGAATATCAATTAGCTAAAGTAATGTAAATAGGCACAGACCTGTAAGATCTGTGTCCATAGCCTTACTGAATAAATTTTTTACAATATTTTCCTGTTACTACACGAAAGGAAGACATTAGTAGCTGTAATACAGGTGCGACCTAGCACTTATGTCCAAATTGTACCTATTTTTTATATTTTTTTAACCGACTTCAAATAAAGGAGGAGGTTACTCAATTCGACCGTATATATATATATATATATATATATATATTTTTATGTTTGTTCGCAGATAACTTCGTTGTTTATGAACCGATTTTGATTATTCTTTTTTTGTTGGAAAGAAGATATCCCCAGTGTAGTACCATGGCAATTTTATCGGGTTCTGATAAGTATCTCCAGAGATATGGAGATAAATACCTCAAAATTGGTACTGAAAATTAATAGCGCGGCATTGAAATCGGTTCTTTTTTAGTTTTTTTAACCAACTTATTTGTAAAATATTACACACAAATTTGCACCTTATAACTAAGACGAAGTTTAAGTTCATACAACTTAAACTTCGTCTTAGTTTAGTTTAGTGCAAATTTGTAAATTATATAAGTATGATTTGATGAAATAAAATAAAATTATATATATTTGAAAAATATCTAATATTTACATAGCAAAGCAAGACATAACATAAATAAATTTTCCTAGTAACGACATCATCAGCTAGTCTCTTTAATTATTTATCTTGGTTATTACAGAAAATAGGCTGAAATGAATATAAAAAAATGGTAGCTTTAAATTCTCAAGATTCGCATTACTAAATAAATAAATAAAGGTACGGCCACACCGCGGCGTCCAGCAATCTGCGGGCTCGATCTCAGTACTTTTCAATTGTTTTCTGATCGCCTTTGCTGTGAATCAGTCAGTACAAATACTACTGCGCTATATGATCACCGCGCCGCCTAGATTGCGCACGCAGGACGCTGCGGTGTGTCCGTACCTTTAATTACATAATATTTCCATTAATACAATCTAATAAAATAAATAATAACAAAGTAAACCTGCAACATTTTGAAAATCCAAATGAGCGCTAGGTATAGTCAAAAGTTCAAACACAATAGATAAAAACAATGATGGTATCATGCTATATTTTCCCAATGCAATGTGTTTTATAATAGCATCCCGCGTCATTTACATACATATTATCATATAAAATTCCAAGATGCGTCATTATAACAATACAAACTATTTTAGGTACCTACGTAAAGATTGGTAGGTGATGATTAATGTAGTTACTACTTAGTGTTATTATGACCAACTGCAAAGAAGGTATTATTAACTCATTCAAGTATGGGTGCTAGTACGAGTTTATTTAGATTGATTTACTAACTCGATCGCTTTAACGTAACCGCAGATATGTATGACATTAAAAAGCGCCATCTAGTTGGCAAAATATGTAACTTTGGTAATTGCTATACAAATCTGTATTTATTTAAGTTGATCGAGTTAGTAAATAAATCGAAACAAACTCATACTAGGCACTATATATAGATATATATAGATGATAGTTAATCAATCACCTATACTGTCTTATAGATTTCTTATCATCCTGCCAGCAAAGTCCGTCTAGTCAAAGTCAGTTTAGTTCAGAAATAAGACCGGCTAAGTCGAGTTGGACTCACCCACCGAGGCTTCCGTACTAACGTTGGTTAGTACCAATTAAGCTAGAACTATATGACCTGTATGAGCGCTCATATAACTCAGAGGCCTATCTTAATTAGCGATACTATGTATGTATGGGGACACCCTTTAATATTCAACTTTTTTTATTTTTTGGAATTATTCCTTTATTTGTGCTGTAAGACCTAGTTTTTTGCCAAATTTCATAATTCTAGATCAACGGAAAGTACCCTATAGGTTTTCGACCCAAAACCTATAGGGTACTTCCGGTTGACCTAGAATTGTCAATTTTAATCAAAAGCAAGGTCGTACAGCACAAATAAAGGGAAAATTCCGAAAAACAAAAAAAGTTGAAAATTAAGGTAAATTTTGGTACTTACAAGTTTTCGCGAAAATTTAAATTTGCCTATATCTTTTTATCGTGTTGACTCAGGACCTTGATTTTTGTACGCCTAATAGGGACTATAGACCTCAATATCTGGTATAAATTTCAACATACTAGGTCCACCCGTTCCTGAGAAAATCGGTGGTGACACACGGACAGACAGACAGACAGATAGACGGACAAGAAAGTTATCTTATAATGGTTCCTTTTTTTACATTTTGAGGTACGGAACCCTAAAAAAGACAAGATCAATCAAACCGCAGCAGACTAAAACAGTTGTTCTTGTCCGTCTGTCCGTCAGTCTGTCTGTCTGTCTGTCTGTCCGTCTGTTCGTGTGTCACCACTGATTTTCTCAGGAACGGGAGGACCTAGCAAGTTGAAATGTATAACTGATACTGAAGTCTATAGTCCCTATTGGGTGTATAAAAACCAGGTCTTGAGTCAACACAATAAAAAGATATGGGCAAATTTAGATTTTCGCGAAAACTTCTTTGTACCAAAATGTACCTTAATTTTCAACTTATTTTATTTTTCGGAATGTTTCCTTTACTTGTGCTGTAAGAAGACCTTGCTTATGATCAAAATTGACAATTCTAGGTCAACCGGAAGTACCATATAGGTTTTGGGTCGAAAACCTATACTGTACTTTCCCTTCACCTTGAATCATGAAATTTGGCAAGAAGCAAGGTCTTACAGCACAAATATGGGAAAAATCCAAAAAATAAGAAAAGTTGAAAATTAAAGGGTGCCCCCATACATACATAGTTTTCGCCAATTAAGGTAGACCTCTGAGTTATATGAGCGCTAATACAATTTTAGAGGTCTAGCTTAATTAGTACATACCAACGTTGGTACGGAAGCCTCGGCGGGCGAGTTCAACTCGACTTGGCCGGTTTTTATTTATGCCTTAGAATGTTGTGTGTTATGTAATTTGGACTCCAAGTAAGATTTACGCGCGTATTCTAAACAACCACTTTTGACGCTTGCTAGAGAACTCTTTTTAAAGTAGATAGATAGACACCACATACAAAACAAATATTTTAGATTTATAGTAATAGTGAGTTTGAATCATGATTATAAAAGTACCGACTATTATACTCACTACTAGGTATTTGTTGTCGAGACAGTCTACAACAAATAGTAGTGAGTAAAATGGTCGTACTTTTGTAATCTAAACAAAAAGTACTTAGGAACTATATCATTAAACACTTATAGCGTCAATGGGCGTTCTTAATTGTAGTTATTCGATATTATTTTCGTGTAGTTCTAGACT
Source organism: Cabera pusaria (assembly GCA_954871355.1). Classification (NCBI taxonomy): domain Eukaryota; kingdom Metazoa; phylum Arthropoda; class Insecta; order Lepidoptera; family Geometridae; genus Cabera; species Cabera pusaria. The sequence continues at coordinate 26,603,218 of OX940887.1, forward strand.
TACTGTCCTTGTGTAGATACAGCATCTTCTCAAAATTAATAAAAATGCACAACAACACCTATACATAGTATTAATATGTTGTCTGTAGTCGTGAGCATCGAGTGATAAGTTAAGTCGCAGTTCATCTATCAGCAGCATTATGAACACAACCCATTATCTCGGCTATATATATAACATCTCTAACGCCTCACCACTGCTGCGAAATAAGCAACTTCACAGCCTGATGGCAAAATATCAGCTTAGTTGACACCAGGATCTCTCTTGATGCCACATTTGATCCTGACAAGTTTTTCTAACAGGTTGGTACCAGGGTCCTGGTGACCTGCAATACAGTTTTTTTTTCCAAAACCTACCGCAGGCACCAGTCTCTCACAAAGTATTCACAATTATTACTTTTATATGTTACATAAGTCCAAACTTACCAAATTACTTGTGAGAGAAATAAATGTTTATTTATTATGCTCGTATTTATTCTTTTTCTTAAGTCTAGGTTTTTTTACAATATAGATATCAAAACAACAATACAAAAATCATTATAAAATAAACAATACTATAAAAAAACCTAAACCTAGGGTGCCGCCGGTAGCGGGGCAGGGCCCAAGCTACCGGGGGTTAGGGCTGCAGAGAGAGAAACCTCCTGACGATGCGTGCTGTGTCAAGAAGCACTGCCTTCTGTATCTGGCCCTTGATCCAGCCGTCTAGCGAGAGCCTCTTGAGATGTTGGTCGAGACTCTTCGCTATTAGGCCGTTCGCAGAGACGACTATCGGTACAATGATAGTCGAGTCAACATCCCACATGGCGGTAACCTCGTGGGCCAAGTCAAGGTACTTGCTAAGCTTGTCCTTCTCGGCCTTTACGAGGTTCTCGTCATGCGGGATGGTGATGTCGACTAACACTGCCCGCCGCTGGGACCGGTCGACTATCACGATATCAGGCTTATTGGCGACAATAGTCCTGTCCGTGATAACCGATCGGTCCCAATAGAGCAAAGCACGACCATTTTCAAGAACTGGTGCAGGTGCGTACTTATAGTACGGCACCTCAGACTCGACAAGGCCATATTGAAGAGGAAGTTGCTGATGGATGATCCTGGCTACGAGGTTATGTCTGTGCAAGTACTCGCCGTTAGCAAGATGAGAACAACCGGAAATAATATGCCTGAGTGACTCTCCGGGACGGCGGCATGCCCGACAAATGTCGACCGTACCGTCCTTCATGATATATTTCCGGTAGTTGTTCGTCTTGATAATTTCGTCCGCAATTGCACAAACAAAACCTTCGGTTTCCCCAAAGAGGTCTCCGAATCGTAGCCAGTTCACCGACGCGAGCAGGTCCACATCGGGTCCCGTTAAGACTCGATAGAACCTCCCGTGCAGCTCCTTGCTCTTCCAGACGTCCTTGCGATCTTCGGTGCTCAGCACTTGAAGTTTGCGCCAGTTCTCTTTGCCTAAGGAGAGAGGTGTTAAGGTCCTGTCAACCGCCACCACATCGCGATGCATCCCACACTCGTTGTTTAGGAAATATTCCCGGAGACGGTATACCTCACGGTTATGGAGAGTCTTGGCATTTAAAAAGCCTCGACCGCCCCATTTCCGTGGAATATACAGTCTCATAACAGACGAGCGTGGGTGAAGCATGCGATGTGACGTCAGTTGCTGTCGGACCTTTCTGTCCAGGGCGTCTAATTCGGTCTGAGTCCACCTTAGTATGCCAAAGGTGTATATAAGTAGGGGCATAACCCAGCCGTTGAAGGCACGTACCTTGTTGCCTCCTGACAAAAGACTGTTAAGTACCTTCGTCAGACGACCAAAGAAACGCTCCTTCACCGACTGTTTTATCCCCCCACTCTCGATACCTAATGACTCTGACATACCAAGGTATTTATAGGTGTCGGCTTCGGAGAGAGATCTGATAGTCATTGTGTCTGAAAGTTGAAAATTCAATGAATTCACAACTTTCCCTCGCTGTACGTGCATGACCGCGCACTTATCTACACCGAACTCCATGTTGATGGCGTTGCTGAAAGTCTCAGTGACTTTCAGTAATTCCATCAAATCATGGCGCTTCGGTGCAAAAAGTTTGAGGTCATCCATGTACATCAAGTGTGAAATGACTTCACCCTCTCTCCTAAGCCGATATCCCAGCCCTGAATTAGGGCTAGACAGAACCACAACGGACTCAGACTATCACCCTGGAAGATTCCTCGCTCAATCCTTATAAAGTCCTGCGGATCAGAGGGGCTGTCTCCATCACCCGGTTGACGAAGGACTGTGGTCTACTGCCTCATACAAGAACCTAGAAAAGATCTCAGTGTTGTATCAATTTTATACAATTCTAAGATCCTCTCCAGCCAGGTATGAGGCACTGAATCATAGGTCTTCTTGTAGTCAATCCAGGCGGTGGAGAGAACCCCTCTGTTCCGCCGGACTTGTTGGCAAATGGTCGTGTCGATGAGGAGGAGCTCCTTAGTACCACGGGACCCAACCTTACATCCATTCTGAGAAGGAGCCAAAATATTATGCGCAACAATGTGCGAATTAATTTTAAACCTCAGAATAGATGTAAGAAGCTTGTACAGCGTTGGCAAGCATGTAATGGGTCTATAGTTCTTCGGTTCCGTGGTACTACCGGACTTGTGGAGCAGGAAGGTGACACCGGTTGTCATGAATGTTGGCAAGGAACCAACCTCGAGGGCTTGTTGGAATTGCGCCGCTAAGCAGTCGTGTGAGCATCGAATCCACTTTATCCAAAAGTTGTGTAATCCGTCCGGTCCTGGACTTTTCCAGTTCTGGGCCATACGGATCGCACAACTAACGTCTTAGGGGCTAATACTAATAGCCCCCATAGATTCGATAGGCTCACACGCGCGCTCAACGACGCTCATCCAATCGCCCTCCGTGTGTTCGACGGGCACCGACCAGATACTACGCCAGAAGTTATTCATGGTAGTAGTATCCGGGCACTGCTCCTCATTCACACGTTGATTGGTTCCTTCCCAACCTCGGTATACCTTCCTTTGGTCACTTTGGAAGAGGCGATTTTGATAATAGCGATCTACACGCGCTCTATAGCGACGAATACGGTTTGCCAATGCATAAACTTTCTGCTTCAGAAAGTCAATGCGTTCCGTGACACAAGTCATGTAGTCCCGGGGTCTAATCCCGGTCCCAGCAAAGGCCTGGTTCACGAAACGCATGACTCGGGGGCGATGATTACCCCCTCTGAAGCAGATCAACTTCGCAATAAGAGTCCTAAACATATTGATGCGACACTCGATTCGTTCTTGCCACGCAGGGATAGCGGGGCGTCGCGGTATTCGGTCAGTATCCGGAAACTTGACGCGAACAACGCGACACGCCGCTATAGCCGCGCAGTAAAAAATCGAGTGTGTATCAACTAATGTTTCGCTAGTCTGCATATATGGGACTAGCAAAACGTTTAGGGCTCCCATTAACGCCAGGTTACTTTTATTCATTGGCAAACGAGGTAGTCGCGGCCTAGAGTCAGGAGTAGTGCGATACTCCAAAATCGCGTCTTCCAAAGTCCTCCTCAAATGCTCATTAGTCTGGGTACTTACGTTAGTATTCGTACAATCGTCTGCGTCTAGCGCGGCATCCGCCGGGGCAGACGTCGAAGCCGAGCCTGTCGGCCCCTGCGTCGACGACACACTGGGCGGGTCCCGCGCTAAAGCAGAAGTAGTAGGAATAATAGGTAACGCCTCCAGACGCAGCCGATCAAGCGCAGAGTCGTCCAACAGCTTGAGCCGCTGGATGGCCCGCACCTGATCCGATAGTCGTTGTGCGGTAACGGTGACGGCTGGTTCAAGGGCCTGAAACAGAGGTAGTATCCTATCGCGGTACGCGGTCAGGTTAGTTCCTCCCTCTGTAGCCCCGTAGTAGGCGCATGCAGTTCTCATTTAAAGAGTGGGTCCATCGCATGCGACGCGCTACACCACCGGTAGCGAGGGCCGGGCGCGGAGCAGAATGCCCCACAGGCCCCAAGCGTGCCGGTAGCGGTGGCCGTCCTCGTCGTCGCGTAGATGGTGGTGGCGGCGGCGGCGGCGGCGTAGGCCCGTCGTCATCACTCGACGAGCTGCCCTCCGGGGGAGTGACAAACTCGTCTCCCGACGATGTGCTCGGAGATGATGCGACGGGCGGAGGTGGTGGGTGCGCGCTATGTACCGCTTGTTCTCGACGTGCTTTCAAACGAGTTATCATTTCTTCTATTTACTTTCATCTCGTATTGTTTGTTGGTTTTTCACTATTTTCACTATTGACATATTGTGTCATTACTATTTTATTTAAAAAAAAAACGCTTTAACTGACGGACGTGTCTTTTTACAAATTTATTTTTTATTTACTTTTATTGAACATATTTCCATAATCCACATTATTTGGCATCAACATATTCACAACAATATTAACCCTGCACCTATTAGTGATTATTTTACCCCTGTTCTGTGAAAATCCGAAGGACATCGCTATTATTTAACTGTGATAGTAATGACACAATTTTTATTATTATTATTATATTATAAATTGATGCAAGACTTCTATAAAAAAATTGGGAACCTAGCTTAACACATATTCTACCTTCCAGGTTTGTAATGACAGCTGATCCACCTGAGCCTGATCCTCCGATTGTAAACAACCTCCTCACCTTCGACTTGAGAGCAGACTTGGATGAACTCTTCTAAGAACCAGTTATGAGGTCTTCTCACCAAAGAGACCGATTCGACGACATACTTTGACGAGCTAATCGCCTTCACGTTCGGTGTTAGTCAAGAAAAATTTTTACGACAGCACAGTGCTTAAAAATGTCACGTGTAGACAGCACGTGTATAACTGCAGGTACTTTCAATTAGAACTTCAATATCAACCACCCGTTGCCCGGGCCGGAGTATGTCGTCAGGCTTCGTTGTGTAGCCTCCAAGGATACTTTTGGAAACTTCTGTAGATCCCTTTTCAAAATATTCCACGACAATTTACATTATTTTATTTATGTTAAGGAACGAAATCTAGCATCAGATTAATTAATTTGCATTTTCATTGAGACATTGTTACTACTGTTAATGCTTGATATGATAAAACTATATCAATAAGGAACTGCTATAACCCCGAAATGACGATGCAACAAGTCGCAAGCATATCAAATAAACGATAGAATCACAAGCCAATTTTAACCTTACGCTTCTAACTTACAGTAGGAAATAGAACTTGACACTGATAAGGAAAGATTTGATGCTCAGATTACGTAATGGTCTTGAATCAACACTCACGGTCATGGTGTTTTCAAAGGTCAACCAGTGATTCTAAAAGTAGACACAGTAAGTATCAAGAAGATGGTTTTGTTTTTGTCTATGCCCACACTTTTTAAATAGTATACTATGCTTTGGATTGTTGGGTTTTTGAAGCTTATATGACTTAGTGGGTATTCAAGCTTAAATTGCTGATTAATTGCTGAATGAACCACTGGTGGTAAGGATCATATTATATCGATGTTTCGCCTGACTTTCTACCAAAAAGTAGCTTACCACCATCAAGAAGAAAATCTCCCACTAGAACAGTGTTCCGGCTACACACAACCCTTGACAGTTAGAGTATCCTAGGCCTAGTGTGTTCACCATCTTTAACCACATCATCGCTTACCGCCAGGCGAGATAGTAGTTAAACCGTAGCCTATAAGATATAAAAATAATAACCGGCCAAGTGCGTGTCGGGTTACGCGCAGTGTAGGGTTCCGTAGTAGCCCGTTATTCAATGCAAGTCTTTACCCGTTATAAACAAGCAACTAGGTAATTCGTCTTTGTCACTTTAAAGAATTTATTCTAAGGATTTTGTATTTGGTACAAATACAAAATCCAACACTCAAGTTCAACGACTATTACTGCTAAACTAATAAAGTTATCTTAATCGCTATAGTTTTCCTTTAAAGTTCATGAAATGCACTAGTATCACAATTTTTTCCAGATTTTTAAGCCAGCAGTTTAGCTTGTAGAGGGAGGGGGTGCCCTACTGGAACAAAAATTTGCACTTTAAAGTTTAATATTTCGTAAATGAAGCATTCAATCGACAAATGGTATTAGCAACCCTTAAGTCATTTTAAAAGACCTATTCAACGATACCCCACACAATGGGGTTGACGACGAAAAAAAAATCATCCCCGCTTCTCTGTATGAGAGCTACCCAAAAAAAATATTTTTCAAAATTTTATTTCACCACTTTGTTGTGTTCCTTGTCAAGACTACGGAATCCTGAAAAACTAAACACTTGAGTCAACAGTATTCAGCCAGTAGAGATCTAGTTTAATAAGAAAAGCCCTATTCAGAATGTTCAGACAAAACCCTGTTCAAAAATTAATAGCGTATCTTCTATACGGACTGTAGGCTGCATATAAACTTAACAATAACACTGCATAAACTGCATATAAGCTTCATCATCCATATCATCATCAGCATATACTAGTCTATAGAAATGAAATGAAATGAAAATGAAATGAAATGTAAAATGTTTATTGGTAACCTACCTCACCAATCGGCCCCAACTCAGCATAATGTAAGTATCAGAACTAACGCTGGTCTTCCGGTGGGGCCGGTCGGTGACGTCACCTTACGGCTAACACCATGCTAATTAATTATATTAAATACTGAAAATGACAAACATAAACATAGCAATAGAACCGGAGGCAAAATTAGTTATAAACATGACGAACATATGATATGACATGACATGACTTAAGTATAATATATAGATACAAGAGTATAATAACAAATATTGCAATGAAGAGTGAACATAAAATACAATAATGAGGCTAAGCGAGTATACAGTCATAGATGTGGTCTTAAAAAGCACTGGTATCGTTTATGTGTAATTTCTTCTCCAATTTGGTGGGCACACAACATTTTTTAAAGTTTGAATTTAAAACCGTGAGCATTTGACAAGTCTCTAATAGGTGGAGGAATGTTGTTCCAGCATTTTGTAGCCTCATACCTGAAACTGCCACGAAAAGTAGTCGTCCTGTGAGCTTGAGAGCCGTGGTACGCACTGACGGGCATCGACTGATCGGCGACTAGAGTACCATGAAAGCTTCTGGAAGAGATACGAAGGCTCCTCGTATTTAAGTATACCAAATAGAAGACAAGCTAAATGTAACTTTCTTCTATGCTTCATTTTTAATATTGAATGTTTGTTTAAAAATGGTGTCACATGGGCTCTGAACGGAATATGAAAGCAAGAAGCGCACGACTCTTTGTATGAGTCTTTGAGTTCGCGTTAAAAGTCGAGGGCCAAAAATGACGTCCATGTAGTTTAATTTAGATAATACCAATGATTCAACAAACTCTATACGCAATTCTGTATACACAGTCTAAAAATATAAAATTTGTAAAATATAAATTACATACGTTTTTAATTGTATTGTTACAAATATGCCATACTATATACACCGAAGGTCCTAAAATATACAATATACAATATTTTCCAGCCCTGAATTTATTCGTTACAGATTTACAAATAGATAATTTACTGAATTATAATGGCTGGAGTTACTAATTCATCATCATCACCATCATAACCATCCTACATAACTGCTATACATTAGTTGTAGCTTCTCTCATTTCCAATACCCGTCCGATTTTCAGTTATACTTTTTTAGTCACTGCCTATCCATACTCCGCAAATGTCATCGCTCATACGTTCTACGCTACGCTACGTATACCGATTACCGGCAGAAATGATCAGCACACTGCCACTATTGCTATAACTGAATTTTCTTTTTGGTTGAGCTATATCGGCGGGAAAAGTATTAAAAGTACGAAAAACAAGTCAAGAACATGTTTTTCTGTTGCTATTGCTGTTGTTGCAAATGTAAATTTAGATTTTTTTTTATTTCATATACATAGGCTAGCGTTTGACCACTATCTTACCTGTTGGTAAGTGATGATGCGGTCGAGGTTGATAGCACGCTAGGCCTAGAATAGGAACTGGCTCTCCAAGATAGCTGCCAGAAACAATAGACATTTGGCTACAGATTTTCGAACTTAAGGTTGGTAGCTGGCCAGGCGGACACTAAATAGTGTCGTACCACCATGCTCATACAAATTACAATAATCTTTTGAAATGTATTTATTGTGGTTATTACCGACCTTATTTCAAGAACAAGGGTCTTCAGAAACAATACAACCAAACAATGCGACTAAAAATAAATAAGCCATTGAAAGCGATACCATATAAGTGTAGACTAGAATTATGTCATAAACGACCAATACTTGTAGTAACAGTTCATTAGCAAAGCAATTTAGCGTTTGATATAATAGTTTAAAACAATATAAAGGTCTAGATAAAACTTAACAACACTTACCTAGCTGATCTATTTTGTAACTACAACAACGCAAACATTCAAGTTTATTTTGCTAATTTTAGTAAAGGCTATGTAATTATTCCACCTTGACCAAGTGAACCACTTTAGCATTATTTTTAGAATATTCAATTGCAGGTAAATAAAGTTAGTTATTTAGTTTAGGAGTTGGCAAGATTGTTTATATCATTCTGGTGGCAGGCGTTTTCTTGGCAATAATCTTGGCATCATAGCGATGCTTAGAATGGATATGTGTTGTATGGAATAGGCGCTGGACTGCAGGTAGGACATTTTGGGTACCTCCATACATGGAAATAAACATCGCAAACTTGCGGTTGAAATTGACTTTCGTCTTTCGTTTTGGATCCATTGGTTCATTGGAAGAATGGTCGGCTTTAATTCCAGACTATGCCAGAGCTAGTGGGTGGGTTTAAATCTAAATGCGACAACGCCAATTTCACAGAGTCCCTCTGTTGTCGAAAGGAAAACCCCTCATTTTTCAACCATATTTTCGTTCTATAAACTGTCTAGATACAGGTCTAAGGCAAGCTTGTTTCAGCCTTGTAACAGCCCCTACGTGTTTGTAGGACATTATCTAGTGTCTGTCTGGCCGGGTAGCTGGCCAACGTTCAAGTTGGAAAATCTGTCGCTAAACATCAACTGTGTTGAGACAACGGTTTTTAGGGTTCCGTACCCAAAGGGTAAAACGGGACCCTATTATTAAGACTCCGCTGTCCGTCTGTCTGTCTGTCTGTCTGTCTGTCTGTCTGTCAGTCCGTCTGTTACCAGGATGTATCTCATGAACCGTGATAGTTAGACAGTTGAAACTTTCACAGATGATGTATTTCTGTTGCCTCTATAACAACAAATACTAAAAACAGAATAAAGTTAAAAATAATAGAGGGTCCCCATACAAGCAACGCTTAGTTAGGTAAACGTCCCATAGATGGCGCTATATTGAAATGTCGATCCCTAACACCTTTGTTAGACGTTAGATGGCGTTATAAGAAAAATAAAATGTTTATTAATTATTATTTTTTGCCGGCGAAAAATGATATTGGTATTTTTTGCTCGATCTTATAAAATACTGTAGTGTGGTACGGAACCCTACGAGTGCGAATCCGACTTGCACTTGGCCAGTTTAATTAATAAATCTTACAGGCTAGCGTTTGACCACTATCTCATCTGTTGGTAAGTGATGATGCGGTCGAAGATGGGAGCACGCTAGGCTTAGAAAAGGAACTGGCTAAGATTTTCTCTTGGTAGCAACTCAGTCAGAACATCGATATGATTTTCTCCTACCACATGTAGGTATGCTTACCTACGCTTAGTTATTCACTCAATCTTTAGCTTGCATCCTGAACCTCACATTTATAGCTCCATTCCTTAATTCACACCCCTCAATATTAAAAAAAAACATAGCTTTGTTGTACCAATACCCAACAGTACTAAGCTAAACAAATAAAACTGGCCAAGTGCGAGTCAGACTTTTGTCCCGCACACGGAGGGATCCGAACCGAACACCAACTAAGTAAACGTTAAAACAAAGGTAGAATAGTATTATATTGTAGTAATAGTAATAGTAGTAATTAATATTATTAAATATCTGGTTGACCGGTATTTTTTGCCACTTAAACAGACAAATATGTCTCTTGCCGACATCTATTGACGAATAATAATACTATTTTTTTTAATTGACAGCCTGCTTTATCCACAAAACTGCTTTACCCACACAGTAACACTAAAGCTACTTCTACTCACCAATAGATGTCGGGAAGAATAATATTTTAAGTTGATTATCAATAAAGTTGATTATTGAAAACACGAATAAAACAACATTTTCTGAAAATGATTCCTAGCTAGATCGATTTATCGCCCCCGAAATCCCCTGTATACAAAATTTTATTTAATCGTTGGAGCCGCCGAGATTCAGATTAAGGGAAAGACGATAGCGCCATCTTTAATGATCATCTAGATGGCGCGGCGCTATCGTAAAAAACTTTTTTTCAACTTTTCTTTAATTTTTAACTTTTTTCTGTTCTTAGTAGTTGTTGTTATAGCGGCAACAGAAATACATCATCTGTAAAAATTTCAACCGTCTAACTATCACGGTTCATGAGATACAGCCTGGTGACAGACGGACAGACAGACGGACAGCGGAGTCTCAGTAATAGGGTTCCGTTGGTACCCTTTGGGTTCGAAACCCTAAAAATCAAGCGATCCATTTGGTGGGTTTGACACGCATCTGTAACTTGGCAAAGTAGCACAATTCTGGCGGAAAGACACCTTTTAGAGGAAGATAGCACGGCAGCTGTAAAATAACACATTTGTTTTCAATTATATTGTATCGGCTAACCAATTGACCGCTATCTCACCTGGTGGTAAGCGATGATGTGATCAAAAATGACACGCTAGTCCTAGAATAATCTGACTCTCAAGGTCATGTCATATAATACGAGTATTGGTCGAGAAGCCATCGCCAACGCAAATTACCGTACACGCAAAGGACCATAATATTTCCAACAGAAAACTACCAGATACGCAGACGATCATAATTTATTTTCGCAAATGACCAGTATTTAAACAATACGCATGCATGGTACCAGAAACATAAAGTTTTAGTGACATCAAACATTTACAAATATTACATATATACAATACTTAAAAATAAATAATGGTAAAAATAATTTTAACTAATAATAAATGTACAGATTACAGGGGCTGGACTGAATATAAAATCAGAATATTGATTTGTCTCAACTATACAATTAATTTTGTCATTCACACACAATCCTAACTTCGTCGTAGCTAGTAGGTATATCTATCAGTTATCAGTTCAAACACATTAGGTAAATATCTCCGGCATTATTTTGATGGTAACAATCAATAGCCGAATCGGGAGCAGAGCTCGTTCCTATAGCAACGATCCCTTTGACGGATTTCCCAGGGCTGGAGCCCAGATAGGTACTAAATTTGAACGAATTCAGGCTTTTAATCTACGAAATATCAAGATTTTTCACAAAGGATGATGGGAAGGGTTGGACACTTGTCGCGTTTGTGTTGGCTTTTTATTTATTTATTTTGTTTTACTTTTTTAAGGGCTAAGATAAAAGTGAGGTTTTTGTTTGTGAATTTGAATCGTATTTATTTATAATTGTGTAAGTTTTACATATTGCAATTGACATGACTTGAATTTTTCGATTCGCTGAAAAGGTACGGACACACCGCAGCGTACTGCGTGCGCGATCTAGGCGGCGATCAGATAGCGCAGTAGTATTTGTATGACTGGTTCACACGAAACGCGATCAGAAAACAATTGAAAAGTACTGAGATCGCGCCCGCAGATCGCAGGACGCCGCGGTGTATCCGTATCTTACTTGTACCTACTCAAACAAAATTTGCCGCAAAATTGTATTCGTATATTGCCAGTATATTCTCAAGATCCTACGTGAAAATAATAGCTATTTTTTTTATTAGTAGTACACAGAGCACTGCCTTTTTGTAACACACATTATTCAAAACAAGTTCAAATTCTATTTGCGTACAAGGATCTTTTACACCAAAACAATATTTTTTAGAACTATCAATTTTTACAAAGTTTACATTATTCATGTTAGGTTATAGTAGGTACTAGTAGGCCTGAGGTTTATTGCCTATCAAAGTTAGCAAATTGATGGTTGAGACAAGTGATCAGCATTTGGAATGTCTTCTTTGTTATTTTAGTATATCATTCTATGCGTACCGAATCCGCAAAGTATCAGTTTTATGTCATACAGCTCAACCCTTTTTTAGGGTTCCGTATACAAAGGGTACCAACACTGTAGGGTAGAAACGTTGTACCAACGGAACCCTATTACTAAGACTTCGCTGTCCGTCCGTTCACCTCTTCGTCCGTCCGTCCGTCTGTCTGTCTTTCAGGGGGCTGTATCTCCGAAACCGTAATAGTTACCTAGATACTTGAAAGTTTTACAAAACTATATTAAAACTTATTTGAATGAAATTTTCTTCAGAGCTATATTCTACCTTGAAAATTCCATTTAGAAGAGATAATCTGGGCCTACACTGGCCATGCAGAAGAGCATAGCACATGTGTATCGTTTTTATTGACAACTGCCAATCGCAACAGAGAGAGACAGATTGAATTACGGACCAGTTGGCGTCGTAGCAGCGTACTCAGCCCAGAAAGAAAAACTGGCCAAGTGCAAGTCAGACTCGCACTCGTAGGGTTCCGTAACACAGTAGAGTATCCTATAACTTTGATTTTTCTTAACTACAAAAATAACTTTGTTTTTCATAGTGTTTGTATGAAAAACAAAGTTATACTTGCGGTCGCTATATCTCAACAACTGCTGACTGTATCTCGTTCAAACCAATTTTCGTTGAAAGTTTTTATTGAGATCTACAGAATATATTTTTTATAGATTTTTCACTCCCTTACTTTAGAAGTTAGAGGGGGGGGGGCACACATTTTACCACTTTAGACGCGCCTAACTTTGAAATGATTGACTTTGAGAAAAAATGATTTTAGAAACCTCAATGTCATTTTTAAAGACCTATCCATAGATACCCCACCCCACACGTATAGGTTTGACGAAAAAAAAAAATGTTTGTTCCAGTTCCATGTATGGGATGCCCCCCCTTAAACTTTTATATAGTTTATTTTTGTATAAAAATCGGATAGCGGTTCACAGAATACATCTACCTACCAAGTTTCAATTCTGTAGTCCTAATAGTTTTGGAATAAAATTGCTGTGACATACGGACGGACAAGACAGACAGACATGGTGAATCTATAAGGGTTCCGTTTTTTGCCATTCGGCTACGGAACCCTAATAAAGGTAAATACATAGATACCTAATCCCTCATCGACCAAAGTATGATGGTATGGAAATTGACAACTAATTTAAACAAGATTAAATATATTTAGTAAATATTTAAATAGAACTAATATGTTTACTCCATATACCTGTCCTAATATTACTAGCTACCATTGCTGCCTTGCATCCATGTGAAACCACAGTCTGTTTGTCTGTGAGTTGTGCACGTAACCTCATATATTTGATTGCGTTTACAGCAGGAATTTAAATCATTTCTGATATAAATAATAGTGTTTGTTCAATTATAATCAATTTACAAATAAAGTTATGATCATATAAAAAAATATGAAAAACATATAGTGGGTAAATCTACTGGGCACCGTAAAGTATAGGTACAATTTAATAAAATTTTAAAATTAGCTTTATCAAAAAACAGAATAGTTAGATTAATTTAAATTTAGAACTAGAATAAATGTATTCAAATATGTGCTGAAAATATACTGGATAAGTGCAAGTCGGACTCGCACTCGTAGGGTTCCGTAACACAGTAGAGTATTTTATGACTATATTTTTTTGTTATCATAGTGTTTGTATGAAAAACAAAGTTATATTTGCGGTTGCTATATCTCAAAAACTGCTGAATATATCTCGTTCAAACCAATTTTCGTTGAAAGTGTTTATTAAACTCTACAACATATTTTTTTTTTATTTTACACTCACTTAATTTAAAAGTTAGAGCGTAAAAGACACATTTTACCACTTTAGAAGTGCCTTTCTTTCAAATGAGAACTTTGAGAAAAAGTTGGTTTAGGAACTTCAATGTCATTTTTAAAGACTTATCTATAGACCCAGCACGTATAGGTTTGACGAAAAAAAAAATTCTGTTTCAGTTCCTTGTATGGAGAAAGGGGTCAAGTCTAAGGGGGGCGTATTATATTATATTACCTAAATTAAAATAAAAGATAGCGGCAAGTCTAAGGGGGGCCCCCCCTTAGACTTGCTGCTATCTTTTATTTTTTATTTTTGTATAAAAATCGTAAAGTGGTTCACAGAATGCACCAAATTTCAACTGTGTAGTCCTAATAGTTTCGGAATAAAGTGGCTGTGACATAAGGACGGACAGGCAGACAGACAGACAGGTAGATATGACGAATCTATAAGGGTCAATTTATACTAGAGCAGAGTCGAAGCGCATCGAAGCTTGATCCAAAACTGAACATAACAAATTCAACCTTAATTCCACAGCGTAACGCACACATTACTTCTGAGATTTTAAAAAGACGCGCCTTCTTGCGTGCATTCTTCCGAATTCGCGCGTCTGCGCGTGACGTGCGTTACGCTGTGGACTTAAGGTTGAATTTGATGTTCAGTTTTGGATCGACGCTGCGATGCGCTTCGACTCTGCTCTGGTATAAATTGACCCTTAGGGTTCCGTTTTTTGTCATTCGGCTACAGAACCCTAAAAACGCATGTTCAATATACTCTGCGCGTACAACAAAATAATTTACTATAATTTATTAGAAACTTGCTCCACGTTCTATGCGAAACGGTGACGATTATGCTAATTACGGTTATAAATCTTATATTTTAAGATCCAAATTTGCATAAGAAGGTGATAGATTTTAACCACACGCAGAGGATCGGCTGGTGGGAGCAGAATTTATAAGTTTGGTATTTTAGATTCACAGGTTTTCAAGAAAAAGTGTCGTTATGGTTTTTTCAAGGACCTGTGTAAACTATCATATTCACTTGCACGTGAAAATGAAATGGAAACCATGGTCAATTGCTTATATTACTAGTGATTATTATGTTACCTTCTGTTCGTTGGTCGAAATACAATGGCTCTAAATACCATTATACAAGTACAAACAATAACATATTAGAGATCCCAACTATTTCGATGATTGCATTAAAAACATGTTAGGTACCACTAAGTAAAATTACTAAAAATAACCTTTTCGAGTCCGATATTACTTGGGATGAAACAATATTTTATCAGAGGCACCCAGTGTTTTCAGTAATTACTTACGTACGGGGACAATGGAAATATTTATTCAGGTTTCCATGCTTTCGATAGGATTCAAACAATTGTGATATTTATTGAGCTGTCTCTCGCCACATTTGGTGTTGTATATTGGATATTTACGTTTTAACCTACATTTCATAGTTGGCTGTTATATTAATTATTATAAATACATTTTTGATAAGTTAAAAGTATTTTTATAATTACAAGCTAAGAAAAGAAAAATCTTTTTGAGCTACAAGCTTTTTGTAAATACGTCATCATGTGTAATTAAAAGTACTAATGTTAGCAATACATACGCTAGTCCTAATTCAACTGTCCTACCATTTGTGAAGACGCCATTTTTAGGGAGTTTCAGCCCGGCTCCACCATTTACGATAGCGAGATGAAGCTGTTGCTTGGAGACGAGATACACACGTTATCTTTCCCGCATCGTAATAAGAATAAAATAATACACCACCCCCCACTGATTATCTAGGTATAATTTGATCATTGAGACCATTTCAATGAACCTAAACACGTCATCTCAGACGAGTAGTTGAGGAGCTTTCTGCAGATTCAAGGAGATGTCTTAGTATTAGGTCAAGTTTACCATATTCTTGCAATATCTTTGTAGTAACAGGATACTGAATTTTAAATTAATACATTTGATTTGACTAATGTAAACTACGCTAAACAAACAGCAGCATAGTGACAGGTATGTAATGAGCAGAAGCGCCATTTTGAATTTTGACGTCCGTGGTTAAGGGCAACGAAAGTTGCCATCGTAGTCTAATCAACCTTAAAAGAGCTGGTAATAATTAAACGGCTGAACAGACTTTCATGAAACAAAGCTAAGAACACTCTCGATGAAGACACCTATCAAACAAAAAAAAAACTAAATCAAAATCGGTTCATCAATTTGGGCGCTACGATGCCAGACAGACAGACACACAGATACACAGATACACAGATACACAGATACACAGATACACAGATACACAGATACACAGATACACAGATACACAGATACACAGATACACAGATACACAGATACACAGATACACATATACACAGATACACAGATACACAGATACACAGATATACAGATACACAGATACACAGATACACAGATACACAGACACACAGATACACAGAAACAGACATACACACGTCAAACTTATAACACCCCTTTTTTTGCATTGGGGGTTAATAATAATGTTTCAGCCCTTGAGTGCGCTCTCAGGTGATTCTGCTCCTAGTAGTTCCTCTAATGTAGTATGCATGTAATGTAATATGTCAGAACGTAGTCATGGAGGGCCACTGTGAAATGCGCTCAATTTTTTCTTCATAAAATCCATTGGTGAACGGCGGGGATTTGAGCCTACTAACTCTGGCGTCCTAAAAAAGCCGACTATTCTACCACTGCGCTTTCGTTATAGTTGTCAAGTATGAATAGATAAATGTGATAAAGCTGGAAAGATCGTCTAGAAATATTTAGTCCCCTCCTCTAGGCCCCGTTTGAATCAAAGCGAATAAATAGAGAACAATAAGTGACAAAAACTAGGATATTCTTTGCGTTGTGTGCTTTGACATCGTGAGACAGAATCCTATATAGTAGTTGACATTACCGACGTTTAAATAAAAACGGTTCACGTAATCTACGAGTACTATTGAGCCAAGCACACCTAATGATGAGAGCTAATAAGCTAGAAGCACAGAATAAATAATGGTACTACGTAGAGAGTGATATAAAAACATCTAACGAATTGAATCAAAATTCTACATTGGATTCGGCGCTGAATATAATCGAGATTTCAGCGTCAAATTCTAATTTCGCCGGGTGTATAGTTTGGAAGGAGGGTGTAAGGAGGCATAAGTCCTTTGAGAAACTAGACTTCGTTTCTAATTATTAATTGAAATTAGATCGGGTGAGAAAACTTATTAGAAACCGGTAATGGTAGTGTTATAGCACTGAGTGTTTAGAAAGAATTAAATAAATTTTAAATAAAATTGTGTTAACCTTGAATTCTGAAAGGGCATACCCTAGCATTACTATCTTAGTGCACTACTCAGAGATTAGTGCATTTGGAGGTCTGTGGCACTACCCAAGTATATTAGTGACAAAAATCTATCAGATAGGTATATTAACTAGCTGACAGACCTTGTTCTGAACGAATGAGTGCAAATGTCTGTAGATAAAGCACACAGCACACAGCCTTTGAGAGATAAACCATTCTAGAACTATCGCATTCACCGTTTTCGGTGACATCAAAGCATGCCAAGCGAGAAAATCGTCAAACCCTAGCCTATCAAATATATAGTTTTTTAAATCAATTTATTTAGTTAACTTTTCTATATCTATTTTTTAACCGACTTCAAAAAAAGGAGGAGGTTTCTCAATTCGACCGTATATTTTTTTTTTTTTTTTTTTTTATGTTTGTTCGCGGATAACTTCGTCGTTTATGAACCGATTTCGATTATTCTTTTTTTGTTCGAAAGGAGATATTCCAAGTGTGGTACCATGGTAATTTTATCGAGGTATGATAAGTATCTCCAGAGATATTGAGATAAACATCTCAAAATTGGTACTGAAAATGAATAGCGCGGCATTGAAGTCGGTTGTTTTTTAGTTTTTAAACGATATTATATTCAGACTATTTCGAACACTGAAAAATAATCAAATCAGTTCTTCTTCATTCTTATTAACAAACCTTTGCATTTGTTGTAACATTTTTTAACCGACTTCAAAAAAAGGAGGAGGTTTCTCAATTCGACCGTATATATATATTTTTTTTTTTTTTTTTTTTATGTTTGTTCGCGGATAACTTCGTCGTTTATGAACCGATTTCAATTATTCTTTTTTTGTTCGAAAGGAGATATCCCAAGTGTGGTACCATGGTAATTTTATCGAGGTATGATAAGTATCTCCAGAGATATTGAGATAAACATCTCAAAATTGGTACTGAAAATGAATAGCGCGGCATTGAAGTCGGTTGTTTTTTAGCTTTTAAACGATATTATTAGAAATATTTTTGTTCGGTGCATGGGTCGAGTCACGGCCGAAGCCTATTCCCCGTTTCTAACTACCTTACTAACCTACTTTTTAGGTACCTTATCTTACTAACTAATTTGAGATACTTGTACTTTTATTTATTGTGAGCCAGCGATCACGTGATTAAGCCTACAGATGCAGGTGAGTAACGACACGGTAATATTATATAATAAATATTATATTACCGTGGTAACGACGACCAATAAAATTATAGTTTGTATAAATGTTGATTGACAGAAATTCATAAATGTTATACTTATTAATAACAGTATAATAAAAGATAAAGACATTTGTCATTATAACAGTTTTACATTATTTTTTATTATTATTTAGTTGATATATTAGTTGATATTAAAACAGTTTTACATTATTTTTTAACAACTGGGATTTAAGTTATGAGTGTATATCAAATTAAATTGGCACATTTTTACGTGCTACAGGTTTAAATAAAACTCATAATTATATTATAATACGGGACGGAATTTGCCGCGCGAAAAACATAATTTTATTCACCTCTTTCAATACTATGTGATCAGATCGCAAGAGTTAAAAGTTAACAAAAATAATTGTAATGTACCTAACAACTGAAAGTTAGGTATCATCAAGCGGCTGCATGATGAAAACAAACTTCGATCACTGCGATATAAAAGAGTAGTTATAGAGGAGGCGGAGGTAAGAAGTTCGGGGGCCTCGCGCCGCGCGCAAATAGCAAGCTGCGAGTTGGCATATAATACTTCCTAGCCAGGGCCGTATCGAGAACGGAAAAAATAGTGCCACAAGTCGATTCTTTCTTTAATCTATAGTGTCGTGTTTTTGGGACATGATTATACATTTATAATTATATCTCTGATTTAAAGTTTTACCTTTTGTATCTGTTAGGATAGCGTTTGACCACTAACTTGTCTGGTGGCAAGCGATGATGTGGTCGAAGATATTATACACGCTTGAAATAGAGCATCTATTATGTCTGAATGTTTAGAACTGGGTTTAGATCTAGATAGTTGAGTTAACATAAGATATTCGTGAGTATTTATTATACAATTAGTACCTATCAAAAATATATGGGACTCTGAAATCTAAATTTAATATATAAATATATTATATTAAAATATATAAAATTTATAATATATTTTTTTTTTAGTTACCTACGCTAATAGAAGCCAATATTTCGTTATTTTGGTAATACAATCTGATGGTAAGCGATGACGTCTATCAGATACAGAGGCATGCTGGCTATCCAAAATTTTGCATGTTAATGCACTTTGCTTGTTGGCAAAGTGGTAGCACCACTCCAGGTGGACTAGCAGAAATCCTACCACTCCAAAAAAATTGTTATATAGCATTTTTTGAACTTTTATAAAATGTTTACTCTTTTTAACCGTTCACTCCGAAAATAGACCAAAGATCAACCATTAATTATTCATCTTAAATTAATCGTACCTATCTATAGGTTAAGATTCCACCAGAATTTTGTTCCTACACAAAAACACAAAAGCGAAAGCTGGCTCTAGTAATTTAAAGATTCATATACACATTTTCCTTATTCCAATAACTTGTTAATTAAAACATTCCCTCATTATTTACCTAATTCTACAGTATCAACTTCCAGCTCCGAACTCAAATAACGTCGAACAAACTCCAGTCCTAATTATAATATGTCGAATTAATATTTTGATATCAAAGTTAGGGCTCATTTAGGGCGCAAGTAACATAAATTATACACGGTACCTGGAAAAAGCGCCATCTCCAGGGCGTCAAATAAACTCAAATGATGCTTCAATTATTGAAACTTTAAATGAACCGGCCAAACTTTTGACATAGTGTAATTATTACTTGTAATAGTCTGGATTACTTTGATAGGAATTTTCTCCTACATACTTGTTTCGTGGTATTTTCCTGCGCAAAATTCTTTGTGACACAAATTCATACCACTGCGTAACGAGATCAGAGGTAATTTTCCAGGAAAATGAGTGGCTTTGAAAGTAATGTCTGTCTAAACGTACGTTACTGTGTACGAAACAAATTACGCATGTCCACAAGATTAGAGAAAATAAATTGCTTATCAAAAAATGTAAGTATTTAAAGTTTGTTTTTTAATATATTTATTTAATTTTTAGACTATTAGAAAAAATGCATGGTTGTCCCATCGATGTATAGTTATAAGGTTTTATAGGTTTGTTTAAGAAATGTTTTAGGATACGTAAATAAATGGGTTTAAAGTAAGCAGATATATAGCATTGTATAATCGAGAAAATGCGTAGGCAAATTTATCCTAAAATTAGTTTTCATTGCGGCACTGGAAAATTAGTCGTAGTTGTAACCAGGACACTAGTCCCAGGGCCGTAACCACCTGACATAATATCACGGCCTACAGGTAAAGATTTAAACGCCATTGAGATAAATTGAAAAGAGCTTATAATAAGCGAAGCGGGAGGTGGGCTGGGGGCCAAGAGTGAGCGTCACTATCGCGACGCGAGGGGGGCGCGGCTATCGCCATGGATACGCGCTGAATGCGGCCCTGGGTGGCCTTGCAATGGAATGGGGAGGGCAATAGCCCCGTCTTGCAAGTCGCTATCAATTCGCGCTCGTGAACACGTAGTTCGTTCTAATGTACACTTAAATAGCACAGAATAGTGAATTTCCCAAGGTCGCGCGGATTTTTATTTGCATTGCATTTTTGTCGGTATTTACGTGACGAGGTGCGCCGTTTTTTGCGGTTCTAATATTGAATTCGTGAGCTCGACGGGTATTTGGTTAAATAAATAGCTTAATGTGTTTGTTGTCGAGCGATCTGCGCTTGAGTTGGTTATTCAAAGCTTTTATATTCTGAAGTATTTGCTAGATATCATTGATGAATCATTTTATAATGGTTTGGCGAATAAGGAAAATAATCTGTAATTTTCTATGAATGTTTATAATTACAGCGTTTACACGTTTACACAATTCTTTTATTATTTTTTTTTATTTTAATGGCTGCTAAGATAACTGATAACCGTAGGGCGCCCTCCAGCTAGGTGGAGCGATATGATATACGCAAGCTGGCTGGCAGCGGTTGCAAACAAGGAGCTGAAGATCGAACTCAGTGGCGTGCCATAGGAGAGGCTTATGTCCAGCTGTGGACGAATACTGGCTGCTAATGATGATGATGGTGATGAAGATAACTGAGTAATAATGTATTCTTATACAAATATTTATGGTTGTGTACAAATTCGTAATTAATATCATAGTTAAGAAATACTGAAATGTTATTATTTATACATTATTTATATTATTATTTATGTTACTATTATTTATGATCAATAATGAGAGAAATAATGACGCTGTCTTCTGTCTTCAGTCAGGGAAGAAGTAATAGGTAGCTGTAAAAAATGCCGATTTTTTTGTTGTTACTATTTATTGAAAAAGAGTTACTTCTTCCCTTACTGAAGACTGAAGACAGCCACAGCAGCTGAAACCTGAAGCACTAAATTTTGCACTTAACACTTAACATTCCGGAACCGATTGCCCTAAACGGAGTTCCTCTCGAAGTTGTTCTAGAATACGTCTAACTTGGGCAAATCTTGCAATTGTGTAGAAACAACTTCGAAAAGGAAGCTCGCAGAAGAATACAGCTGGGATGGGCAGCATTTGGAAAACTTCGTCGAGTCCTTTCATCGCCGATACCGCAAAGCCTGAAGGCTAAAGTCTTTAATGAGTTTTTTCTTAAATTTATGAACCATAATAGATAGAAACTTGAAATTTACAAAGAATATGTATTACTATAGCCGCTATAGCACTAAAAATAGAATAAAATTAAAAACAAAAGGGGGTCCCCATACCAGAAACGTGTTTTTTCCAGTGTTTTATGCTGCGCTTTAGATCTTACAAACTGTAATAGATAGAGACTTGAAATTTGCTCGTCGTAATTTGTATTACAAGTACATTTAGTGGCTATAACATCAAATAATAAACTCTTATTTAAATTTAAAACTAAAGTCCCCATACAAAATCTTATTTTTCCGGAAAATTTTGATCAATCGGAACTCGACGTGTGCAAGTTTGACTCGCACTTGGCCAGTTTATTTTTATATATCAGTTAAAGAAAGTTAATTATATTCTGGAGTACTAGGTATAGATTCCCTTACTAAGGAAGATTTTTTTAAATTCCTCTAGGCGTAAAAGTGGATCCGAAAAGTCTAGTAACTAAAATAATATCCACCCAGTATTGCAATCCATTTTGAATAGTTGCGCTTTGTGGATCGGACTTAACTCAGTTGTCCAGAGCCTTGTACAATCTTACAATTCCAGACAAGCACGATTCTATCTGAGACCGCATCTTCACCTAACATCAAGTGAGATAGTGTTCTAGTTAAGCATACTGTCAGACATACAAAAACAAATCTATGAATGAATAAAAAACTGATATATTCAAATACGTAATCTAATACTATAAGAATGTCCTGACATACTGACTGACTGACTTAGAGATAACGCACAGCCTAAACCTCTGGTCGTAGAGACTTGAAATTAGGAGGGTATATTAGTCTAAGTACGTAAGGGTGTATCTACTAAGAAAGGATTTATCCAAATTCACTTCCTAAGGGGATGAAACGGGGGTTCAAAGTTTGTATGGATAAACAAGATTTGACAGTCTTTTTTATTCGAAATTTCATAGAAGACCTTCTGTAAATAAATAAGTAAATACTGTGTTTCAGGCTTTTTCGAAATTCCATCCCTAAGAGGGTGAAGTGGGGTAACAAAGTCTGAAAATCAATATGATTTTTCGGGTTTTATAAAAATAATACCTACCTTTTTCCTTTAGTCAGGCGAGAACTTGAAAATGGGTGGACCGATTTGGCTAATTGTTTTTGATGCATTTTTATGATATAAAGGTTTTTAAGTAGTAAAAGTTTTTAGTAAATGAAAGAAGTTTTTAACGCGAGCAAAGCCGCAGGGCACTTCTAGTTATATATACATTTCTGATCTATTGATGGCAGATACATGATTTTTGTTCTATTGCATGTTACCTAACTATTATTTTTTTAGAACGCAATGAGTACGCTTTTGTTAAACTACAAAACAGAAACTATTTACATAAATATTTAGTAGAATATTTAACATAGCACCCCAAACTCAGGGTGTTAACGGAAACCAGCAACTGTCTCTAGGAAACCTTACAGCTGGCTGATCTAATCTAACCAAAACCACTCGATATTCACCTTTATTCGTTTGTATTACAGTATGTAATACCAGACAAAAACAGCTACCATATTTGATCATGACTCGCTGCCGAAGGAAAATCGATTTTTGATATACATTGAGGGATATTATGGGAAGCTTTAGAAGATTACACGTATATAAGCAGTAGTGTATGTTTACTTTGTTGGAAGAATAGTTTTTGTAGGCTTTAAATGGATAGTAGAAGGCTCCTTTGAAGTCTGGTCTGGCGTGCGCTTCCGTGCGTGCTTTTAGCTAGTTTCCTAAAATTCAGGCTGACCTCGATTTCAGGCTCCATGCTTCTATAAGTTATTCTGCCCTGCATACGGAGTAGGCTTTGAAACATAATATGTATTAAAAATAAAGCCTTTTATATAAATATAAGTTCTTTTCATAAAGTTTTCATTTTCGAAGCACTTATTCCTTTTTATGAAATTTTATTACATTTTTTCTTTTTTTACATTGTTAGCGGATCCTATTTATTTCAGAGACGTATGAAAACATACAAAATACAGATTCAGTTTGTTTGTAGTGAAAACTTCTTTATTGGCGTTGTGAACTTTTTTTGGGTTCGGTAAAAAATGTTAAACTCGCGTCATGACATGTGACCTGCTAGGCTATTCTGTAAGCTATCTCGACAGCGGAATCCGCGGTGAGATTCGAATTTCGTACTTCGAAATTCAATCTTATTGCGTTCGTGATATGGTTGAATTTCGTAATACGCAATTCAAATCTCACCGCGGATTCCGCTGTCGAGATAGCTTACAGAATAGCCTAGCTGAATGAAAATTTGCAAGACGGAGGGAGAGTAGAAACTTTTTTGGATTGGTAAAAAATGTTAAACTCGCGTCAGGACACGTGACCTGATCGAAAATTAGTAACACGGAGGGAAAGTAGACCAAATGCACAACGTTAATGTTCAAGTTTTCACTTCTGCCGGCGCTCCCGGAATGCAACCCGTTGTTTTTAGGGTTCCGTACCCAAAGGGTAAAACGAGACCCTATTACTAAGACTCCACTGTCCGTCTGTCTGTCTGTCTGTATGTCTGTCCGTCTGTCACCAGGCTGTATCTCATGAACTGTGATAGTTAGACAGTTGAAATTTTCACAGATGATGTATTTCTGTTGCCGCTATAACAACAAATACTAAAAACAGAATAAAGTTAAAAATAATAGGGATACATACAAGAAACCCCCCATACAAGAAACGTGTTTTAACCATCTATGAACGCTTTGGTAAACGTCAATAGATGGCGTTATATTGAAATGCCGATCCTTAATACCTTTGTTCGACGTTAGATGGCGTTATAAAAATAAAATGTTTATTAATTATTATTTTTTGCTAGCGAAAAATGATAGTGGTATTTTTTTGCTCGATCTTATAAAATACTTTAGTCTGGTACGAAACCCTACGAGTGCGAGTACGACTTGCACTTGGCCAGTTTATTTTTTGTATACGTGGATGTAATTTAGACACTTATGTAGATAGAGCATTATAAATAATGTGCAATCAAATAATAATAAAAAGGAACATGAACAAAATGGTCACGAGACAACAGAATCAATAGAACGACTAATTTCAAAACAGTAATGAGGGCCCAGTGGCGCAGTGGGAGAATGGTTGGTTTCGACGCCAGAGGTAGCGAGTTCAAT
This sequence comes from Cabera pusaria, assembly GCA_954871355.1. Classification (NCBI taxonomy): domain Eukaryota; kingdom Metazoa; phylum Arthropoda; class Insecta; order Lepidoptera; family Geometridae; genus Cabera; species Cabera pusaria. The sequence goes on from OX940887.1 coordinate 26,628,296, forward strand.
CCCCACCCTTCACCAATGGATTTTTCCATCGAAAAATGAATGTGCACACACACACAAGTTGGAAAATCTGTAGCCAAACATCTAATGTGTTCCAGCAGCAGTCTTTGAGACCCAGTTCCCATTCTAGGCCTAGCGTGCTACCATCCTAGACCGCATCATAACTTACCAACAGGTGAGATAGTGGTCAAACGCTAGCCTATACGATATTAAAAAAAAGTTACACAAGCGGAACAAATATAAGCGGAATTACCTCAACGGCTGGCGATCGAGAGGTGGTGAGTTCGATCCCTACCCATTGATTCCACTATTAACGTAAACCCACTCCAGACAAAAGCGTATTTAGCTTAGTTGGAGGGGTTAACAAGAATACTAGTAATGTGCAACCCACATTGCTAGTAAGCTTTATATAAAATAAAAGTTATAAAATGGATCATCAAAGTATTCATTAAACACTCATTCTATGTCACATAGTTACGAATTAATTAATCACTATGTTTTTAAATTGGGCCAATATTTATTAATTGTGTTGATAAATTGGGCATCTAATTATTTAGAAGGGTGTAAAGCTGTCTATAAACCCTTACGCTTTGTAGAACTTAATAGGATTAATTATCTTGCGTTTTGAAACGAAGTTAAGCTACAAATTTCAACCTTGATCGATCAAGCAAAAATCGACGACATTTTCTTTAACAACCTGTTAATAGAAATACATTTTCCATTCATGAAATATCTTAACAGAAATGTGCCTTCATTTCGCTTTTGACGCAGAAAATTCTTTTTCAATAGTCGAAAAGAGAGCTTCAGAAAAATGAGAACTGCTAAGTTTGAGCGAAAAATCTTGATGTTTTTTGACGTATACTTCTACTTTGAGAAACGTCTAATTTTGATCACAGAGCGTTTGAAGCAGTGCGAATTGTTGAGTTTTTAAACAAAAATATTACTTTTTTGTGTAACAAGGCTGTAGTATTGCCAGAAGTAAATAAAATTACTGTATTGCCAGTGGTGGATTAGTATAAGTCCTATAAATAGAAAACTAGGCAGGCGACATAATCTTTATTGGTAGTTGAACATTTCTTACAGTAAAACTGTAATTGTAAGTATTTTTTTAAGGGGTAGGGGTAGGTAGGGGTAGCTAATATGTAAAATACAGGTTCTCTCCTACTAATAAAAAATGAAAAACTTTAATCTTTGTACACAACAAGAGTAATCAATTACGGTGGTTTTCGAAATTGAACCGATTTATATTTCAAGTGACGAAAGATTGAATTTAACATAGCTTCATAGAACTAATGTCAAAAAGTAACAAAAACCTTTGACCATAAAACCGAGCTAAAAATATTCCAGTTCTTCTATACACGTTTCCACTGTAACCATTTAGGCGCAGGCCTCTCCAGCAGACCAACCTGGGGCCTTATTCAGTATGACCATTTTAAAGTCTTACCGTGCCGTGTTACGTTATCTCCGCGTTATGGTATTCTCTATGCCAATTAAAACGCAGTAGAGTAAGGTTATGAGCGCGTTTTGAGCTGTCAAAATATCGTGACATATGAGGACGTTTAACGCGCGCGTTTTTTATAATTTACCTATCGTGTGGCATACAGAATACAATTTTTCAATAACGTAACGTGGCGCGTTAAGGAACGCGTTATCTCATTGGTCATACTGAATAAGGCCCCAGCTGTATTTGACAAAATGCTCTAGTTACAATCGCACAAAGTTTAAACGACGGGGAACCTTTGACCTTTCCTTTCAGGCTATTTGGACGGTATTTTTTCGGCTGTTCCACATTAAAATGACAAGTTGAAGCCCGAGTATTTATCAAAGGAATTCGAAATTTCAGTCTCAAATTTGAAGATAGATTTTGTTAATTTGATTATATCTTGGGAAGATTTACAATTCATTGGACATACTTCAGATTTTTACTTTTGTGGTAGATTGAAACATACTTGCGGTGTTGTGGAACTATCATATTGAACCACGCATATATTATAATTGTGGTGTTTTTTAAAACATGCTTTCTTTGTTTTTTCTTACTTCCAAAACGGAGGAGGTTCTAAATTCATCTGTATGTTATTTTGTCATTGGTAGGGTTCATCTCTAAAGTGATCCCATTTAAATTTCATCAAGATCTGATAAGATCCCCAGAGATGAGACGGTAAAAAAATTCAATCTTGCTATTGAAACTCACTCGGCCGGCATGTGAAGTCAGTTTTTTAGTTTTTAATTATTATTTATTCTTATTGTCCATATATGGATAGCTGTTTTCTGTGGTAAGTCTATCCCATTACCTTGTTAATTTCAGGCTTTGTCCGAAAACGTCTTATTGGGCTGACAATAAACATTGTCCGATGACAATGTGACAATGTGACCAAGTCTAGTGACGTGACTATTATAGTAAAATATTGTCCACTGCCCACTGCTGGTCATAGGGCTCTCCCAAGACACACTACTGAGCTTGATCTGGTCAAATGCTTACCTATCAAGAATAAAAAAACGCATAATTTACGCTTAGGTATATCATAATTTACGCTTAGGTATATCTTTCGTTTCACATCAAAATGTATTTTTATTTTGTGATTTACACACTTCTGCATATTAGCACACATTTAGCAGATATAGAAATTGTAAAAAAACTTCCAAAAACATTTCAGTTCTGAAAATGATCCTTTTTACTATCGGTTATATCTACGTTTACCGATACCCGAAAATAAGATACCACGAACCAATATGGTTCACCAAGCGTCCCTAAATCAATAGAATACATTTAATATTTCACGAACTTTGAGTTTTAATTTGAATCCCTATATAGGCTGTGCTAGGGTACCTCGATGTTTGCTTACCATTAATATTCAAGCACATGTTAGAGTTAAATTGGCAAAGTGAAATGAAAAGGCCTATACGAATATTGCCTTACAGTTGTTTGTAAGGCTTGGATTGCTAGCATATTTGAGTTGAATTATGTTAGTTAAAAAAAGGCTTGAAGTAAAAAGGAGTTTGTAAGCTTCATTTGTCTGTATTTTGCTTCGTGGTTATTGATTGGGTTTAATATTTGGTTTTTAATGCAAACTAGCAAGTGGTCCATCTGATGATTTAAAGTTACCGTCCAGTGAAATTACAAGGTATGGGAGACTTAACAGCATTATGTGTCAAGGTAACCTAGGCGCAGTTGAGTGACATGCAAAATTCTGGCAGTCCAGAATTTTGCATGCCACTGTATCTGTAATAGGTAGACTTCATCGTTTACTATCAGGCGAGTGTCGTGCTTATCCTGTTACCTTATATCATAAAAAGTATAATGAAACATATTGACACCATAATTACCAATGGCGTTTTCTGCCCTGTTGGAGAAGGAGCCTGTAAATTCTCTTTTGGTGTGTATAAGGACCAACGTAAAGTTTTTGGACAAGCAAGACTATCGCATTCTGGTATACAGCCTTAGTGTTAACAAGTGAATTACTATTGAAAAAAAATGTCGCTGCATTTTGCTTATTCCAGTAAAGTAAGTCTTAAAATAAAAAGCTATTATTAATATATATATATATTATTATACGTAATATAGACGTCATAGCACAGGCGTTTCTTCACTATATAAGAATTTATTTATAATAATTTCAGAATTTCTTCGATTTATTCAGCTTACGAGCCACCAGCAAACGTTAAACGGTCTTACTTACGTAACGCACGTTCAGTGCATCCTGATTCCATACAATAGCCAGAATGCTTCTCACATAAATAATGTATTAATCGGAATTTCCAACCGACAATATAACAGTTCCTAGATAGACACCTAGAATAATTAATTTAACGTCAACACTTCTACGCTTTCCGTAGATGAAAATCGAAATTGATAGTTCAGGGGCTTAACTAATGAAGCTAATAAAGTTCAATCAAAATTACAGAAAGGTATTTTAATTAATGTCAAGTCCCTAGTTGATATATATTAAATTTCACGAGGAAGAACAAATTAAGGTCATTCGCGCCATTTTACTTTCAGCGAAACGTTATTGAGAAAACGCTTCAATAAACATTTTCAGGATTTTGTCCAAGGAAAAGAGAAATAAAAATCGTAATTGATAAGAAATCCAAAGGGTTAGAGGTGTGAAACCGTCTAGACGGAGCAAAAGGACGGGGTTTGATAAGGGTGCCTTGGACGACCTTGACCTTTACTACCCCTAAACAAATGAGGCATTCCCCGCAGTCACATATTTTCATATGATACCGCGATTGACTCACAGAAACATCGCTCATTTGTTTAAGTACAACGTTTCTATTCGGTATAATATTTAATGGCATATTATTTAACTGTAGGTCATTTGTTTACTTAATCCAACAGTAAGATTAGAGATAGTAGGTATATCGTTTCACAATCAAGAGATCCCACAGTAAAACCGACCCAAAACATTCTATTTACCCACGTTAACGAACAAATTTACGGGCTGGTGATCGACATTCAAACAAAATACGTCCAATTACTTATCGCGGCGCGGCCAAAGGAACATTTCTCTGTAACGCCGCCTTTGAACACTGTATAATTGATATTGAACGGTTCTAGGCAGGTAGGAGCGAGACATAGGTGCTCGCAGGCCCTTTGTGATCGACATATCAATTTGACATCGGACACTACAAAACAAGCGAACCCCGGCCGGGTTCAGACGTACGAAAATAAGTTCAGCGAGTTCCTAAACAAAAAGAAACTGAAATAAACAAGGTCGGGAATCAACGCCGCCGTCGCCGCCGCCATAAAGACCGACGGCCGTCCTTGAAAATGGGGGGTTCTTACAAATTGGGTTATTACGGGGCGTGGGGGTAGCGTCGGGACGGGGAAGGGAGAGAGAGATAGACGGTTTCCTGGAGTTAGATAGGGACAGAGTGCGTGTGGGCGTACTCCAATGCCACCCGGCGCCCGGCACGCCTCTCCAGGAAGGAGTCCCGCTCCAGTCTGGAGTTCCGGCGCCGATCATTATAATTACTCTCCAAGGTGAGCCCGGAGCCTGCAGCCCACCGGCGGCCTAATCCTGTCCGCTGGGATGCTGATACCGCCCGAATAACGAGCGGCAAACATTAAAAGCACTTAAACATCATCTGGCTATCCGGACGGTGCCAATTATGGACCAAATTGAAAGCCTCTCGCACTTTCGCGAGCACTGAGCTTTATTAAGCATTCAAAGTAGGTCTATAACAACTTGGCCAAAACTATAATTACCGTACAAAATTTTGTATAATTTTTAAAAGTTATATACCCGATGGTGATTTAACCATTGATTTAAATTCGACCGATAGACAAGGACGTTTACTGTAGTTAGAAATAAAGTTCGCCACAGCACTAAAACATTAGCAATATCGTCTAAAGAACCTATCAAAACATGTAGTCTGCTTATGTAATACGTGCTGGATGCATCATATTATTAGCGTAGCCTCTATACGCCCGCTCTGCATGAATGTCCAAGTAAGACTCACTAAAAAAAGGTGAGGTGCACGTACAGTGATAGACATTATTGTATTCATGTGTACAGTTGATAGTTCAGTTCAGTGGAACATAGTGAATGTTTGAATCGCAAAATCTATTAGGTACGTAGTACTTATCTAGCAATGGATTCAAAATTGGGCATCGGTACCCAAGAAGAAGAGCACAAAAGAAAATCATCATGATGCCACGACTGCTCTGCCAAGAGCGTACGACTAAAGAGAGATATTGAAGCTAAATTAAAGATGTTGATGATCGTGAAAACATCAAATGTATGCCTAAATACAGAACGTTAAGAGTATACCACAAGTGGTAGTCGTACCGCCTTTTATAATAGCAAGTTAAGGATAAAATGACGGAGCGTTGGAGTTAAGGACAGATTATACCTTGCCTTCAATCCAGCCGCAGGCATAAGTACAAATCATGCACCAATAGATTTATATGCATTCATGAGATTATGCATCGTTCGTCCACAGGAGATAATTATGTTGATGTCCCACCTATCTTTACATAGTATAAAACAAAGTTACTCCCGCTGTCTGTACGCTTCGACCTTTCAAACTACGCTACGGATTTTAATGCAGTTTTCAGCAATAGAGTGATTCAAGAGAAAGACTTATAAGCATAATACAGCGCAGTAGTACTTGTACCGACTAGTACACACCAAACGCGATCAAAAAACAATTGAAAAGTACTGAGATCGTACCGGTACGGTGTGGCCGTACCTTTACAGATACAACGGCATGCAACATTCTGGCTATCCAGAATGTTGCAAGTCACCGCACTGTACCTGTTACCTCGTGACGTAAAGGTGTTAAGTTTCATATCCCCTGTAATTTCACTGGACATTACAACCGAAAAAAAATCTTTTTCACGGCTGAATTAATTGGCAAAAGTGTTACCGCCCCAGGCGGACTAGCAGATACAGATTATACGGATTATTTTTATAATTAACCATTTTAACCCCCCTATATGATCAAAGGCCTATCTTGCAGGTGGTCCGACAACAGGACAGCTGTAAAGAAGACCCCTCTAATAAAACTTAGACAAATACTGCGACACAGAATAAATAATAGTACAAGACTGCGGTAGGTATATAAGTACCCACATAATCTTCAACGCAATGCGCGAGCGCACGTGACTTCTCTATAACTGATGATAACCTTAGGGCTAAGTATCTACCACAGTTTTACAATCCGTCGTTGTAAAACTGTGATATGGGATTTTATATTAGTAATGTGTTTGTTATTACCGATTTAGTTGGAGCAACAATACTGGGAACTGATTGCTGGAATTTCTGAGTTACATTGAATCTAAGAAACTGAAATTCAGTCATCTTTATGGTAGGATTTCATATTACAGGTTACTGAAATTAAGCAGGATATGCAGTGTTAAAGTACGACCACACCGCGGCGTTCTGCGTGCGCGATCTAGGCGGCTGTTTTGTATCGGCTGGTTCTCACCAAACGCAATCTACGGCGACCAGAAAACAATAGAAATTCCGATCGCGAATGCGCACGCGGACGCAAGGCGGTGTGGTGGTACCTTTATATATAAGGTGAGGTATAGGAGGAGAGTGTTTGTTCGTCAGTTGTGCAATTGATCATAGTTTCTTCTCATAATTCTGCCAAAACCAAAATTAATACACTCAATACACTTCTTTCAATACAGAATTGGTCTATTTTAGACCACATCAACACCTATCATCGGGTGAGAAAAGTGTATGCTTGCCTCAGTCTTACCTCTATTAAAAAAACGATAAATACAATTCAAGTAAATACCTAGTAGATTAGGTGAACTTAGTAGTTATATCTATTGTGTACCTATATATGTATGTAGGTACATACTTAGTATATCTTAGTACTAGACTATCTATACTAACCATTATCTATTTCATATACAAGGAATTCCATGAACTTCGGCAGTAGGCTGACTTGATTTCAGCATTCTTAGTTTTTTACCCGACCACGGCGAAGCAAAAAGGAGGGTTATGTTTTTGACCGGTATGTGGGTATGTATGTTTGTATGTATGTTCATCTGTTCCCTCATAACTTCTAAACTACTTATAATAATTTGACAAATGAAGAGTCGTTGGACGCGTCTTATTTTTCTGCTGGTAATAGGCTAGGTGACGTCACTACGAATTGAATGTGGCGCCCTCTAGAGGGCACGAAGTCAAGAACTAAAAAAAAAAATTCACCCCACCCCATCGTGTGGGGTATCGTTAAATAGGTATTTTAAAATGAAGGTAGGGTTTATTACATCACATTTTTGTCAAGCGTAGCGTTTGCGAGATATATCCCGTCGAAGTCAAGAAAACTCATTTCTACCCCACGGCGCGGCGTCGCAAAGAAGCAATAGGGAGGCATAAGGAAGCAGAGGATAGCCGTGGTCGTACACCTACCGTAACAAAACAATACATTCTGAAAAGTAGCATACGACCACGGGTATCTACTGAATACCACTAAGAATATTTATAAAATACAATAAAATATTTATTAGAAGTAAGTTGTTTATATAATAAACGATACATATTGAATAGTTTGTACATAGCGATCTCAGATGAGAATATTTTCTTGTTTCATACTTTTTAGAGCGTGATATTTCAGTAGTCGGGTTTTAGTTTTTGAACTTATTTTTTATTCTTAGATTATGTTTACGGATGAATACTACAGTTTTGTATCCTAGGCTAGAGGTAGTTTTATACTGAATATTACCTCACTTCTATTACTAAAAATGAAGACCATAAAAACTGAAACATTTAGGTGTCGTAATATTTAGTCTTCATTACTTTAGTACTAAGAATAATTTACAATTCAACTGTTTTGCATATTCTTTGTCAATTGCAGCGGCCTCAATAAACAGGAAACTAGCTGAACTGCTGCTTTGTCCTTCTCGAGGTACTATTTTTAAACTAAGCATACCAACATTCTGATAGTACGGTGACGTCACCCTGCGACCAGTTGGAGACCAATTTATGCGTGAACTTCGCCTAGCAACATGCGTCGCGATAACGCAACCATACATCGTTGAACCTTCGAACGCACCTACGCTTTTGCTTCCTCAAAGAGATCTGACGAAACTAAGGGTCTTTTGAAATTGGCTGTGGTAAACTATTCGTATCGTATAGTAAGTCAGAATCTTTAATTGGTGGTTTTGTTTGATCACTTGCAAATCTCGAATGCCAATAGTTGAAGTAGGTTGTTGACCCCGGGTAAATAGGAATACATCTGTTAGCTGACAACATATGAATGGCTAGGGGCATTGAGTAAGGCAAAAAGTGAGCATCGATAATCAGGGAGGCCTGTACACTATAATTTTTGGCCATTTTTATCTTATGGTGCGTAAGTGGTTTCATTATATTCTGTTAGATACCAGGACAATCTCATCACGCCAATCTCTAGTTACTAGTCAGTACAGTTTCGCGTCATAATAACTGCACCCGTTACTGTTGCAGCTGCTTTGAGAGCCAGTTCCCATTCCAGAGCTAGTGTGCTTCTATTTTAGACTACATATTACTTACTAACAGGTGAGATATGGATTATATGTGATTTAAAATAAAATAAAAATAAGGTAACTAAAAAAACCCACTTCACATGCCGCAGAAATGAAAACTTGAACATTAACGTTGTGCATTTGGTGTACTCTCCCTCCGTCTTACGAATTTTCGATCAGGTAACGTGTCCTAACGCGAGTTTAACATTTTTACTCATCCCAAAAAGTTCACAACGCCGCTAAAAAAGTTTTCACTTCAACAAACAGACGAATTGTGAACCTCCTCCGTTTTGGAAAAATACCCTTAATATTATAAGGTTCAATTGCTGATGGACCAGATATCGACTTATTACTTACTCTACTACTCTCTACCGTCTCGCTACCGTTATATTTTTATGTTACCGTACATAATTGAAATGTGTTTTAAATTGTGTTCATATGGGTACAGAACCTGAAATAACGAAATTTAGTTTGTTGTTAATTTGTTGAAATACGTACAATGAGGTGATATCAGTTAAAGCAGCACACATTGCAGTAATTGAGATGGTTTTCCTCGTGTATATTTTCTATTATTGCAGGACAAAGATAATTTGCCTTAAGGATAATCGAATTGTTATCAGCTTTAGTAGATTTACATGATCGCAGTGCTCAGGGGTGTTAACTGCTGTTGATTTTCAGATAAATTGCAATGACTATACATAAAAGTTTATCGTTAATCGGATGGCCAAGTTCCAACGTGAATTTATTACAGCAGCGTAATAACTTTTTTCTTATATCATATAGGCTATCCACTATCCACCTTCACCTGTTGGTAAGTGATGATGAAGATGAGAAGTTCTTAGTTCGAATCCTAGCAGGATTTTTGTAGGAGCATATTATAACGACATGCTACCAAAAAGCAGCTTACCGACCAGGGAGAAATTCTACCGCCACAACCTTATGGTGTTCCGGCAGCACACAGCCCTTGACAGTCAGAGTATTCTAGTACTAGCGTGTTTACCATCTCGATCGACTCGATGATACCATCGATCACATAATCGCTTATCACCAGGCATCTGTGTTAATGAAGTGCGCTGAATATGATTAATGTTGTATAAAAAAGCGTGTCTAGAACTCGGTTTGTTCATAGCCTGGACTTGACATAGTATCACCTCATTATCCCACACAACAACAAGACTGGTAGAACTGGTCACTGAGCTACACTAAAAAAAATCTTAAAATAAACAATCGATTTCAAATGCCAATAGGGAATATGCATGTGGTATAAATTTACTTGAAATCATTTATTTACGAATCATTATTGTTCTGGTGTTGTATGTTAACATTTTTTTATAAATAAAATAGTCTTACATGTGTTAAAATGTTATATAAAAAATGCAAAAAAAGCGTGGGAAATTTAAATTTGCTAAACACATCACCACTTGTCAATTAGAAAGTGGCGTCACAGTGCACAACACGGTCTCCACAGATTACATCTTTTTCATAGAATTAGTATGCACTATAGTACGAATATGTAGTATTTCTATTAAAAATATTTAATCTGTGGAGGACGTGTTGTGCACTGTGACGTCACAAAGGCGCGAGAAAATTTGGCAGCGTTTTAGATACCTCATATTATTTCAATTCTAAAACTATATTTTGTAGCTTAATTTGAACACTTTCAGTATTATTTAATTTTTTTACTGTGTTAAATGGATGTATTCTGTGAAATAAACATATTAAAAAAAATCATGCATATTCTCTATTAGCTACTGAAAATCTTAACTTCATATCTACGATGATTACCATCAGTTCTTCTGGGACTGCTTAACTTACAAACACCTATACTAAAACTGGACAAGTACACGCTAGAGTAGCGTGGATAGAATTTGATGGGGAAAAAGTTAGCACTAAAATAATATGAAAGCAAATGAATAAAACCATTAAAAGGAAGGAACGTAAGTATCGAAATTTTATCCGTTCCACGTGTCAGAGGGGAAATTTACCTTTTACCTTATTGCAAGGTCTTTCCGATTATGAATTGAAATATAAACATTTTCCTTGAAGTTGACGATATTCGATACAATCTCGAACAAAAAAATGACAATATAAAGACTGGACTGAACTGAATAAAAACACTGTTTCATAATCAAAACTCCTAATGAACAATTGTTAGCTACACTTCGTAATAATTAGTCATCTCCAAACACTATTAATTGTATAGCATCTCTCAAAAGAACAACTTCTTTAGCCAAACTCGGTCAACGTCGGTCATCGATTCTAGGCAGGCCATCACGCGGTCATCGCTTCCTGCCCATTCTAGGCCTCAGAAGCTGGTCGATTCATTTTTACTTTAATGAATTTGGCTATCGGCTAATTGCAGGCTGGCAGGCAATCTCGAGTTAACTGGGCAATATTTTATGTTTTACTTTATGCGTCAGATCAATTACTTCTATACTATGTACTCTAATGTAACGTGTTGTTTTAATATGGATACTTATAGAAGATCTCGTCAAAATGTGTAGTTTGAAAGGTTTGGTGGCTTCTCAATGAAATTATAATAAAATATAATTTAGTAAAATTAGTATTTGTTATACATATATCGTTTAAGAACTTAAGTACGAACTCATAACGTAGCACCGTATGCAAAGTTGCACAGAAACTGAAAACCATCTACTCACCTAATTGTTTTTATTTGCTTCGCTGTTATTTCTGCTTAAATTAGTTTTTTAACCGACTTGAAAAAGGAGGAGGTATCTCAATTCGACCGTATATATGATTATCATCATATTATAATGTTATCCGTGAACAAACATAAATATATATATATATATATATATTTATGTTTGTTCACGGATAACATTTATGACGTCGTTTATGAACCGATTCTAACGATTCTTTTTTCGTTGGAAAGTACTAGTAAAAGTAGATATTTAGAGGGTGATACCATAGTCATTTTATCGAGATTTGATAATTATCTCCAGAGATATGGAGATAAACATCTCAAACTTGGTTCTGAAAATTAATAGCGCGGCATTTGAAGTCGGTTACTTTAGTTTTTTAAAGGATCTTATATAAAATATCTTATTGATGTTTATCTATGATATAACTTTATAAATATACATATAAAGATCTTAACACGTTGGCATATAATTACATCAACGTAGATTTTCGGTGTAAATTTTAAAAGCCTCAAAAGTGACATCACTAAATTTGACGCGAAGCAAAATTATGAATTCTCTAACTGTCCACAAATTCATTGCAACCGTAGCACTATTAATATTCAAAAACTCACGTTGCCACATGCAAAGATGTTCGCACAAGTGTTAAGTATTATTTCTTTAGAATACCTACCAAAAGTTCATTGCACCCGCGAGAGCCTGCATGTGAGTAATGCCTATTATTTAAACGTTGGAAATGCCGGGCTATTTTGATAAATACATGTTAGACATGTTGACTAATTTAGTTAAATCACTATTATTGCACTACTTTCGTGGTGTGATATTTAATATTATGCCACAAATAAACAGTACAAACATATTTTGACATTTGGTTTAAAAATATTTACATAATTGTTTTTAATATCTTATAGGGTAGCGTTTGACCACTATCTCACCTGTTCTCTGAACTGGCTCTCAAGGATAGCTGTCGGAACACATTAGATGTTTGGCGACAGATTTTCTAACTTGAGGGTGGTAGCTGGCCAGGCGGACACTAGGTAGTGTCCTACCACCATGCGGGGGTTGTTGATTTCTTAACGATGTTTTCCTTCACCATATGGTCTAAGCAGATTGTTTTTATAGCATAACACGACAAGCAAGAGGCTGCGAGCAAAATTGGTCTAGCAGAAAGTCCTAAAAAAGTACATATTTTCTTAAATAATAAAAAGTAGTTGTCATTTTTTAAGGAGATTGCTGTATGGGAAAAACTTTCTTTTGTTTCCATAATCATAATAAATCGATACAACTACACAAATCTTGATCTACAACTAAGCTTTGGTACATGATTAAAATGGCGGAATAAATAGCGCGTTTTATTAAATTTACCCTGTAGATTGCAATACCCTTCTATGACTAATAATGAATTAGTTAAAAGTACCATATTAATGAATACCGAAACTGGGAATTTTGTAATTAATTTGTCTTTTTTATGCAAAAGTCATTTTGACCTAATTCCAATACAATTGCAATCGTATGATTTTTATTTTTATATTAAAAGGAAATGTGAATACCTATCAAACGAATTCCATTTGAAAATGGTAAAACCAGTAATTTCAATGCACGCTAGGAACCGCAATAGATTTATATGTCAGGGAAAAACTTGACTATAAATGGTCATAATTATTAATTTTACTGAACTGAATTTTACTACAGGTAAGTGGGAGGATAGAAATGTTCCGAACCGTATTAGGAGTTAACTTTCATAAACGGATTTGCGTCACGACAAGCCATTGATGTCGATGTTACTATTAGGTTACCTACTCATTTTAATAGGTAGATTTTTTTAATATCGTATAGGCTAGCATTTGACCGCTATCTCACCTGTTTGGTTAGTGATGATGCGGTCGAGGATGGTAGCACGCTAAGCCTAGAATAGGAACTGGCTCTCAAGGATAGCTGCCGGAACACATTTCATATCTACGCTCCTTCATTATACTTTTTTACTCGACTAAAAATGGCAGGGTTATGATTTCAGCAGTCTATGTATGTATGTCAGTATATGTATGTATGTTTGTATTTACGTATGTTTCTCCGTAGCGCCTTACCTATTAATCCTATTTTGATAAATAAGGTGTTAATCGATTCGTTATTATGACCCAAGTAACATAGGCTACATTTTAACTTCAATAATACGAATATTAGGAGACGATTTCACCTTGTAAACCACAACTTTAACCAATTTCATTCGATTCTTTTTATGATGTTGTTTTTTGTATCAAATATACACTTTAAATATATATATACATATATATATATTGATAGCTGTTGCTCGTGGCTCTGCTAGTAGGCACAGACCTGATAATAGCTTTTAGACCTTTAAGAAAGGATAATAGGGAATAATTCCTAAAAATTAAGACCGTGCTTTTTAATGTCGGGTTTTATATTTCTAAATTACTACTTATATAACAATTTAAAGTATAAGGACAAACATGATGCTCACCTGACGATAACGTGTTCCTAAAATAAAACTGTGCCATGCATAACTCTGGAATGTCAGAAATTTGCCTCCGATCCGATCCGATCCGATCCGATCTGATCTGGTCGTGATACGTTCGCCTAGGTCGGTCTCTACCGGCTACCCCATTCACACTCGTCTCATAAATCTGTTTCGTCAGTCTTTCTTCATCCATCCTCTCTAGATGTCCAAACCATCTAAGCATCCCTTTCTCAATCTTTGTCACCACATCTTCTACCACACCACAACATTCCCTTATCATGTTGTTCTCCACCTTATCCATCAGAGTGACTCCAATCATACTTCTCAAACTTCTCATTTCTACAGCATTAATTTTAATTTCATGCTTCTTCTGCCATACCCAGCACTCACTACCTACTTGTATTTTATGATGCTTCCATTTCAAGTGTAAACCTATTTCTTCATATTATATTTATCTTTTCTATTTAGGTATCTAAAAGATCCTAGTTTAAAGATGGATGCATATAAAGGTACGGACACACCGCACCGTCCTGCGATCTGCGGGCGCGATCTCAGTACTTTTCAATTGTTTTCTGATCGCGTTTGGTGTGAACCAGTCGGTACAAATACTACTGCGCTATCTGATCGCCCCCTAGATCGCGCACGCAGGACGCTGCGGTGTGTCAGTACCTTAAAACATGCAAAACATGTAGCACGTAAATAATTAAATAAGATTCTTATTTACGAAATAAAAAAAAACCTGATGAAAATAGAGTTGGTTGCGGGTTCAATACCCGGGAATTCTCACGCGCATCTTATGTCACGCGGACTGGCAAGCGCACAAAATTATTATGAGTTTAGACGCCGCTTTTTAGTTTTATACATCGTTACTTAAATATGAGAAATCCTACTACGTCAATCCGGCGACGCACTGGCGATCAAGAGGTCGTGAGTTCGTGCCATCCATTGCACTATAATTGACGTGAACACACTACATTGTTTATTTTTATTTTATGTAATTTTGTCCTTTGTATTATGATAATTATAGTCAATTATAGTTTGTAATCAAAAAATATAAAAATAATTTTAGAATACTGTTTGTTTAGCAAGTGTTAGCGACACGGACGGTTTATTAAAATAAGAAACAATGTGTTATTTTAATTTCGTTTTATATTATGGAAACACAACTAAGTCACTATCTAGTGTCCGCCTGGCCAGCTACCACCCCCAAGTTAGAAAATCTGTCGCCAAACATCTAATGTGTTCTGGCAGCTATCCTTGAGAGTCAATTCACATTCTAGGCCTATCGTGCTACCATCCTCGACCGCATCATTACTTAGCAACAGGAAAGATAGTAGTTAAACGCTAACCTATATGATACATAAAAAAACAAAGAAATTTGTTTATAAACTGTGTTCTGTGTAAATAGAAACGTACCAACTTTCACTCACATCGGCGCTTGTGATTGGCTAAAATGTTGACAGACAAGATGGAGAATTTTCATTGTAAAGATAGAACGTACGTGTATAATAAATCATCACGAACTTAAAAAAATATGTACATCCACACAGTCTTATTTGTTATATACTTTTCCCTCTAGGGTGTAGAAAGGTGCATTTCCATATTACACACCGTATTGAATCAGAAAAGATAGATGTTGTTCGAGGAGTGGTTGATCTCTTATTAACAAAATAAACTGTAAACTATGCAAAGCAAAGTGTGAACGCTACACTATGTACCTCATATCACGCCAAGCGCAAACACATTATAATTAAACGTTCCTCTATAATGCTAACTTGTTCGCGGCGCAGTAAAAAAGTCTTTGTTATCGCGAAGTCGATTTATTACGCCTATAAATGTTATGATGTGTTAATTTAATGCTTTATTCTCTTTCTTCAACAGGCCAAAGGTGATATAAAAGATTTTATTTATATTTAAGTAGGTATTGTCCACGGTGCGGTCGCACATACTTACTGTGGATATATTATTATGTTGAACCTACGAATAAATATTTGAATACATTTTTGTTCCCATATTGTATCAAAACATTCTAATGTTACGGTGTTGGAGAGAGCAAAATGCTGCTAAAGAACGTTAAATGAGCATGGTTACCTTTAAAGTTTGTGATAGGCATCCTTTGATAGATAACAAGTGCAGTATGGTGTAATAAGTGTTAAATCACTTATCTAAGCTATCCTACTTCTATGTTTAATATTTATTCGTTTGGCTCATCTTGGCTTGATTTTTCATTCTTGATAAATCAGTACCTAATGGTCTAATTTTCAATTAAGTACCTCACCTCAATGTTTTTCAGTGCGTTTAGTCACAGAATAATGAATAGTACAAGGTTTAGTTCAATAGCAACAATTTTATGTGATTCCAATCACGTCACATATCATGACAATGGACTGTAAGATACTACGAAGTGCATTGTAGACATGCTACGTGCTACATGCATAGATGCACCGTAGCAATGCAGCTACGATTCTACGTCGTAGTGAAGCTACGGAATTGCATGTGCAAACATTTTTGCATTACTTTAATTTGTTTTGAGAATCGTTTGTTTAATTAATTAAGTGTTTTAAATTCATTCAATTATGTATATTATTACTTAACAATTTAAGGGGGGTTGGTTAAAATTTGCTGAAACGACAATATTTCATATTACGGTACTTGCAAGCATTTACTTTTAATATACCAACTCTTAAACCGTCCCTAATGTTATTGAATATAAAACTGAAATTCGACATAATATTAAAATCTTGAAGTGAAAATTGTGTAGCGCAACCATTGCAAAAAAACTTTTTTGAACCAGTGTGTTGTCCCTGTAAACGACATAAATAATTTAAAAAGGATAAATAACTATAATATATTATATTTTATACATCTATAAAGATAATGGTAGTACGCTAGAATGACCTAGAATGGGAACTAGCGCATAAGGATAGCTGCCGGAAGTAATATAAATGTGTATTTACGCCTGTTATGAGAGAGGCTATTGTCCATTGGAGACAGGCTGATGACAGCTGATGATTATAAAGATTAGATCTACAATCTACAACCTCAAACCAATGAAGACTCTCTTTTCAAAGAGCTTACCATAAATATTAAACAAGCTGTAGACAGATACTGGTTTGAGCAATCAATCACGAGACTTTGACATTCTCGCAGCTACAGGAGGCCTGGTAAATGTGTCCAACATATGCTAATACAACCATGCTCTAATGACTCTAGTCTAGTTCATCAATAAATAAACACAAACACAATTTGTTACATTAAATATGTTTTTGATTATTGGCATATTTATTTTATATGTGTAAGTATATACTTACTTATATGTGTAAGTATGCTGTGCTTCTATATATATATCTATATATGTACTTAATTTAACTAAATAATTACAGTGGTTAGTACTTGATATGGTAAAATCTAAGTAATATTCTCTGATTGGATGTAAGTTAGACAGAAAAATACGTGAAGCTATGAGAAAACGATTGTTTGATTGTTTGACGTTTTCAGTGTAGCGGTGCGAGCGTCAAAAAGAGCAAGACATAAATCTATGAAAATACCAATTGTCATACATACATATTGACGTAAACATTTACCAAATGCTATAGGATAAATTTAACATACTAAATTTAACAATATTATTAGGCAATCGAAGGAATATTGACGGGTCACTCAAAAGTGACACCCAAATGTTCAAATGTACAAAAGTGACGGTATCCATTATCCAACACATACGGTCATACTATGACAAGTTTTGTGTTAACTAGGGATGTAGAATAAAATTAAATCATAAGATCTAAAAGGTCATGCTACGCATTTAGTGTCTGCACAATTTAACAGGTAGACTATTTTAAGACAAAGTTTTAATTTGAACGAATTATTAATCTAGTGCAATTTGCTTGTGAGTAGTTATTTTTTTTTACTTTGTTGACATAAAAAGTCTTGTAGGTCAAGCAAAGATTGCTCACGGCTTAAGTCAGAGACTGTTATCTAAAGGATTAACTCAAAAATTACCTAAGCAATTAAGATGATTTGAGCTGTCTACATTTTTCTCTCTGTCAAAGCAACGTGACGCCACTCTATGCGATTTAAACCAGCTATGTATTGCGGAAGTACAGCCCTACTGGCTATCCCTATGCAAAGTTCCAGTCAAATATGTTAAGCAATGGTTGACCGTGAGACCGTGCGTAGACTGCTTTTTGTAGGATTTCAACTTGGCTTAGAAACAATCTACGCACACTCAATGTATACAAAACCAAGTTTCTAAATACGTATACACGAGGACCGCAATACGTCACGTTAAATTATCGTTTGGTTTTAAAATGATCCAACAGATGTGATAGGGGTCAAACGCTAGCCTATATGATGTTAAAAAAAACTATACAACCTGGAAATGATATTTTCAACATTATTTGTACCACAACTGAGCTGAACAAATTGATATATGTTTTTTATGTTTATTGCCACGTAATTATTTTTAATGTGTTTATTAAAATAGTATTTTGAACTGCAACTCCGCCTGGGACATTAAATTGGACCAAAAAAAGTTCCCTGATCGATGATTATAAACGAAATTTCGTGTCCCTACGCGCGAACTCATCGGCAAGGCATTATGATGTTACCGGTCCAAAACCAGTTCCTTATAGCCTTGGGCCCGTAAGGTTTCCGCATGCGGCCCCTAGTGATGCGATTGATGAATATTCAACCTCTTTTCAACCGTTTCGGTCTTTCTCTAAAAAAGTTTCTGGGAATTTGAAATAAAGAATGTCTATGGATGCTTTTGTTTTTGGAACAGTTTTACGATTTTGTTTTCCTTGAGGTCTTTGAACGTAGACCCAAGACCAAGGACACAGTATTATATTATTCGCAGATTTAGTCATGGTGTTAAATTATTTAGTTCACGCCACATTACTCGTAAGACCCTTACAGATTACGTCATAATTATTCGCAGTAAACGCAATTTTCTATGGAAATCACAACGTTATCTACTATGCACACTAGATGGCGCTTTTTAATTCCACACAAATCGGTGTTTATTTAAACGTGATGCAGTAAGCAAACTAATCTTATGATACTGGCTTTAGGCACTTAGCAAGTTTCAGTCTAGTGCTGGACATAGATCTCTTCTATAGCTTGCTACTCAGTTTTGATATTTGGCTCTTTTTTCCATCCGCTGCCATGGCAGCCACCCTGCCCTGAATACTGTCACTCCACCTAGCTTAAGGGTTTTCAAGTTTTGTTTTTATATACTTACTTACGACCCGCTCCGTATTATATAGCCACAGATTTTATAATAATTACTGGTGAACATAACAGTCTAAGATCATAATTTCTTATCTAATTTTTATTCGAAATCGTAGTGTGTAACATAAGAAAGAAAACAACATAGGTAGAATATTTATTTTTAAGTAGGTAGGCCTAGGTACTAAACGAAAACATTACTACCATTTTAGATAACTATTCCCTGCATCAATAATTGCCCTAACCAATAAATTTGTCGTCAGTAGACAAAACAGATAAATAATGACCTTGAAAGCATTACACTTCCTAATAGTTTTTGTCGTTTTATTATTTTATTTACGAAGTTTTTCACACGCCCATGCATAATAATTAGCTTCATTTAAATAAAGTTCAGTCATATAACTAAGACTTTGAAATTCATTAAAAAAATATATAACATTGAGAAGGCCTCGCCCTTGCCCTTTGCCTTGTGAATCGATATGTAATACAAACAAACACCCACATAAAAGTCACGCGGAAATGTTACCAACGTCTGCAAGTGTAGGTACTTTACATTAGAACAATTCAGAAAAAAACTGAACTTTACAGGCTGAATCCAAGACAGGTGTCAGCTGAATAGAAAACTTGCCAAATGACCGGTCAATTTGGGCCCGCGCCAACGTAGAAAAAATCAAATATCACAAAAGCAATGCAGCCGAAGTGCGTATAAATTTCACATTCGAAGCTATTATCCCGCACGACGACCTCGTTATGTTTTCAGTTTATTTAAATTTACTCAATCAGAACCAATTGTTTAAATCCGTAGAATATTTGAAAATTGTAAAGTTTGCTAGTCGTGCGTTTTAATTGCTTGAACATGCCGGGTTTGGGAGCGCACATGTCATGCTACCGATGTGTAATAATGCGACAAAATGGTAATAAATTCATCGAGGAATGGGCAGCCGCGTTCGAATTAGGCCGTGCCCCCTAGAGTGCCTCGCGCGGAGCATCTAATAACAGGGCTACAGCTGTGCTCGAAACGCATTGCGATAATAGACGCCGTCTTGACATGCAACGCCATCTCTTTTAATTTTCCTGAAACTTTAAATATAGCATACACAGTATATATATATATATAGATTTAAAACAATAATTTTGTGTGCGTGACCAAGTAGTGTTGTTAGCACCACGGAAATATTCAAATGCACGATGAAGGTCGTTTTAACCATAAAGCGGTATTTTTTATAATGTGCTGAATGTAAATATATATTCATTTTAATTTACTTAAACTATGTACAATTTAACTAGAAATATTTTTTTTTTTCTGCAGGCAATAAATGATATAATTATGTAGGTATATGCATACGAAAAGGATTTAATTAATCTTATGAATAACAGATGAGTTTTATAATACATTTTTATGCTGAGCAAAAGGACGCTAACGTGGCACGCAATTCAAATGCGTTAGTAATTATGTGGTACCTTTTCTATTGTAGTGTGAGTTGTTATGAAGGATCGTTATAGCTGTGTGCGTAGTACACACAGTTACACATTCGCAGAAGTTTAGTTTTATTACCTACTACATATTCCACGAAGGTATCAAATCAAAAGAAACTGCTTAAAATCGTTGGATCAGCTGTCTTTTCTTTATTTTCCTTTTACTTAGAACTTATGCATATTTGTGAGCCAAGTCCAACTAGTTAATACTTGGCTATTTATTTATTAGGTACACTACGTTGTTTTTATTTTAATATTGTTCCTAAACCAAATGCGACATCACTATATCTTCTTCTTACTTTACAGTTGAAACTTGAAACAAGGATGGTACTAGTTAAGAGCAGTCAGAATAATTTTATATGTAATCAAGTGGAAGAATATCAACATCATATCATGGCCTATAAAACATGAGATATGGAAGTTTATTCTCTGCTTACTTTACACTGTGGCATAACAGAGCGTGTGTGTGAGTGTGTGTGTGTAGGTATAAGTACCTACATGCGTGGCTCACGGACGCAAGTACCAAGCGCATTCTGACCATGAAACTGTTTTGGGATGGTGGTAGTACTACGGCCCGAGGTCACGTTATCTTAAATAAGGTATTTCCGAGTATTATATTGCCCACTCTACCACAGAGTAAATAATAGTACACTACAAGTAACTCTACTTAATAAAATAATATGTAACTGTTTAAAATAAAGACATGTACTTACTGAGTGTGTTTGATAACAATAGTATTGTTAGGAGATCTACTCTTTTTTTTGAGGGCCCCATTGGCGTAAAGGATAGATGGCTTGACTCTTGAGGTCGCCGGTTCGAATCCTGGCACGGGTGTTCATCCACAGGTGTTGGACCATATCATATCGATTTTCTGCCTGACTAGCTACCAAAACTCAGCCTCAAAGAAAAATCAGCCGCCATAACCTTACGGTGTTCCAGCAGCCCTTGAACGTAAGAGTATTCTATGCTTCTAGCGTGTTCAACATCTTTGGCCACATCATCGCTTACCACTAGGTGAGACAGTGGTCAAACGGTAGCCTACAAAATAAAAAAGAAACTTTTTAACTTTTGTATGTACTATGGATTGCTTGAGTTGGTTGAGAGGCCTATGTCCAACAGTGGACGAATACTGGCTGTTAATAAAATGAAATGTTAATAATGTTAACGAAGATGAGTAGCTTTACTAAAATTTTAAGGATAAATTAAATAGTTTCGGTTTAAATTGAATACTTAAATATGTTATGTGTTGCTTTACACAGATACCTTAGGGTATAGTTATAGGTATAATTATCTACATATCTCTCAGGATATTAGAACAATCTTCTTATTCGGCCTGGGGTAGCTTGACCACTTTGTCAGTTATTCGAGCGTGGAAAAGGCAAGAATATAGTGTCATCAAATATTAGGTACTTATTTTTTATTTGATGTAAGGGAGAACAGGGATGTAAGGGAGAATAGGGATGTAAGGGAGAACAAATACCACCTCAGTGCTCCCAGCCAACCTCACCTGCCCGTGGTGCATCCTGCTGACAAACCAACGAGGCTCTGGCGACCGACAAATGGCGGTATAACCATTTCAAAATTATGGCGTAGCTAAATACTACAGGCCGGTGACGGGCAGCAGCGTCACCGGTGCGAGAAGCTACGTCCTGCGATCGCCAACACGCCTGCCCAGCGTGGCGATTAGGGCATCCAACCCCCCCCCCCCTCCACCCATCATGGAAAGTCACAATAAGCCGCGGCCCCCAGTTCCCGGCCGCCTTGCTATTCCTGACCACGGCGGCGGTCATGGTAACGGCAGGGCAGGGGGTGCTAAGAATCCCCGAGTTACGGTAGGCCGCCAAAAGAAACTGACCCTCGCTACGTTTAATGGACGCACGATTCGGCTGGATGAGCATCTGACGCAGCTGGAGGAGGAGCTGGTACACATAAGATGGCACATTCTGGGGTTATGTGAAGTCCGAAGACAGGGAGAGGACACCATAACTCTAGAATCAGGCCATCTTATGTATTACAGAGAAGGTGACTAGCCATCCCAAGGCGGCGTCGGGTTTCTGGTCAACAAGGCTCTCAGTGACAACGTTGTAGAAATCTCCAGTGTGTCGACCAGGGTTGCGTACCTTATAATAAGGTTAACCAAGAGGTACGGCCTCAAGGTTATCCAGGTCTACGCACCGACCTCGGCACACGTGGATGAAGAGGTGGAAAGTATGTACGAAGACATCTCCAGAGCCTTACATACCACCGCTAAGGCTCACTACAACGTTGTCATGGGAAACGCCAAAGTGGGAGTACAGACCTGCAGTGAATCGACTCTAGGACCACACGGATTTGGGAGTAGGAATCACAGGGGGCAAATGCTCGTCAATTTCCTCGAGAAAGAGGGGCTTTTCTTGATGAACTCGTGCTTCAAGAAAAAGCCCCAAAGGAAGTGGACGTGGCAAAGCCCCGACACTGTGACTAAAAACGAGATTGACTTCATCATTACGGACAAACGGCGCATATTCAGAGACGTCTCTGTGATCACTAGGTTCAATACTGGAAGTGATCACCGACTTGTGCGAGACTCTCTGGATATCGACTTCAAAGCCGAGAGATTCCGATTGCTGAAGTCCACGCTCCGACCAAACCTACTCCAAACCGTTGTTGGGTCTGAAACATTCCAATTAAAATTGGAAAATCGATTCGCTGCCTTGGAAACCACAGATGACGTAGACCAGAAACTTGAAGAAGTGGTGGAAATCCTCAGGGAAGAAGGGACGAAGTTTTGCGAGAGCAAGCGTACGGGCAAAAAGTCCAAGCTTTCGGCAGAAACACTTCAACTAATGGAAGAGAGACGAACAGACCCATTGTCAGCTTTGTCAATTAACCAGGTGCGCAACACAACTATTAAGAAGCTGGTACGACGCGACCTCCGATCCTCTAACACGCTCTTGATTACAGAATCAATTGAGCAGAATCGGGGGTCGAAAGAGTTCGTCCAGCCTCTAGGTAGAAGCCACCTCACAAAGCTGACAACATCAACGGGGAACGTCGTCGCATCCAAGCCGGAGATTCTGTCGGAAGTTCAAGACTTCTACAGCAAGCTCTACGCATCGCATGCTTCAAGGCCCGAACCCGATACTGAGAATTGCAGAGCCACCTTAACCTGCCACTTCACAGAAGACCTGCCCGAAGTCAGCCGAGATGAGATCGTGATGGCCCTTAGACAGCTCAAAAATGGAAAAGCCCCAGGTGAGGACGGAATCACAACGGAGCTTCTAAAAGCTGGAGGAGCTCCAGCTGCAACAGCTCTTCAATTCTGTTCTCTTCACTGGTAGAACTCCACAGGCATGGAACAGAAGCATGGTGGTTTTGTTTTTCAAAAAAGGAGATAAAACCCTATTGAAAACTACCGCCCGATTTTGCTTCTGAGTCATGTCTACAAGCTGTTTTCAAGGGTCATCACGAACCGTCTTGCGCGAAGACTCGATGAGTTTCAACCTCCGGAACAGGCCGGGTTTCGAAGCGGTTACGGCACCATAGACCACATCCACACGGTGCGGCAGATTGTACAGAAGACCGAAGAGTACAATCGGCCCCTGTGCTTAGCATTTGTGGACTATGAGAAGGCCTTCGACTCAATCGAAACCTGGTCGGTTCTTGAGTCCCTGCAGCGTTGCCAAGTCGACTGGCGATATATCGAAGTGATGAAATGTCTATATAATGCCGCAACGATGTCAGTACAAGAACAGAACCAGCGTACTAAACATATTCACCTGCGTCGAGGAGTGAGACAGGGGGACGTCATATCCCCGAAACTGTTCACTAATGCCTTAGAGGATATGTTTAAGACGCTGGACTGGAAAGATTGTGGCATCAACATTAACGGCAAGTACATATCTCACTTGCGATTCGCAGATGACATCGTCATTATGGCAGAGACGCTGCAGGACCTACAAAGGATGTTGAATGACCTAGCTGATTCTTCTCGTCGCATCGGTCTCCGGATGAATTTTGATAAAACCAAAGTCATGTACAACGAGCACGTTGTTTCGGAACCGATTGCCGTAGATGGAATCCCACTCGAAGTTGTCACGCAGTATGTTTACCTTGGGCAAACGCTCCAACTAGGCAAACACAACTTCGAGAAGGAAATCCAGAGAAGAATTCAGCTGGGCTGGGCAGCATTTGGGAAACTCCGTCAAGTCTTCTCGTCGCCTATACCACAGTGCCTAAAGACAAAAGTCTTTAATCAGTGCGTCCTACCTGTCATGACATACGGAGCCGAGACGTGGACACTCACGGTTCGACTAGTCCACCAGTTTAATGTCGCTCAGCGAGCTATGGAGAGAGCTATTCTCGGTGTTTCTCTGCGGGATCGAATCCGGAACGAAGTAATTCGCCAGAGAACTAAAGTGATCGACATAGCTCAGCGGATTAGCAAGCTGAAGTGGCAGTGGGCTGGTCATATCTGCCGTAGGACCGATAACCGTTGGGGCAGACTGGTTCTAGAGTGGAGACCGCGAATCGGCAAACGTAGAGTAGGACGCCCTGTGACTAGGTGGAGCGACGACATTCGCAAAGCGGTGGGCAGTGACTGGAAACAAAGAGCCGAAGACCGGGCTCAGTGGCGTGTCTTGGGGGAGGCCTACGTCCAGCAGTGGACTGATACCGGCTGATAATGATGATGATGATTTTTTATTTAACAAACTACAGTTCTACATACCTTAAAGTAACTGACGCAGTGCTTGCACACGGTAATATAATAAATTGCAGCAGATGCAGAGGCTCGCCATCGAATTATTATAATTCGATGAGGTTCGCATAATTTTAGCCATCCAGGGCTTTGCGTACTACGACGTCAGACATTATCATTTACCATCACATAGTGGTCTCGCTTGTCTCTTTAGCTACTTTATCAAAATAAATTACACAGGGGCACTGATAGATATTCTGATCTTTATAACATCAGAATACCTGTCAGTGCCCCTATAAATGTAGGTACCTACTTACCTACTAGTTGTATAGGTGATAGATATTTCATACATATATTATACCTTATGCTATATTGCTTATACAAAACCCTGTATTGGTGTCCCGCTGCCCTTTACATTTTATTACCACAAATAGCGCCATCTATCCAACCCCGCCGGAATCACAATGCATCTCGTTCCAAACACGAGCATGGCTCATGCAAATTACGTACCGAAATTGGATACGCGGCGCCTACGAAGGCCTTCGCTGAGGAAATAATAAACACAATATTAGCAGGATAACAAATCAAGCGACGCTCGCCTGGGGAATAGAAATGGTGCACAATGAGCAAAGCAACGATACTATCACGTATTTCCAACGCATCCGGGAGCGTTTGGCTGATCCGATGCGCGCTGTTTGCTGTAACAGATTCTATTTTGCTATTTTGCTATGAAACTACCCCAAGTTTTGTGTGTACCTGTTTTACGTACTAAATATAATAGTGAAATCTGAAATTACAGTTCGGCAAGATGTTGCCGATCTTTTTTAATTATATTGCAAACACATTTTTTCTGAAATTAAAACCATAATTTATTATTGTAATAAGTGGGTAGGGTAGGGTATACCATACTTATACAAACAACTAAACAAGATAGGCTAGCTAGTACCTACATAGTAAAGTACCTACATAGACAAACTAGATTGAAGATTTACGACAATTAATTTTAGCTACTTTTGCCTAAGTAAAGACTTAGGCATAGGTGTAACATATCTATTTACTTAGGTATCTATCTACTTACGCTTACGTATCTCTCTGAGTACATAACACCCCAATCACAGATTATATAATAGTTACTTCGTACATATTCACTCGGAGCAAAATTTAATCTTTTAAAATTCGGCAACCGGTATTCTGGACTGATTTTTCGCAGGCAAAACACTATGACACCGTGTTCGTAATGAAATAAACTTTATTTTTATTTAAGTTTCATTCATTAACCAGACAGGTGCAAATTACTAGTATCGAGTTCATACCTGGCAACCCAAGGGTTGTGACAGAAAAAAAATAGGCAACCTAACTTTTTCATATACTATGGCCTGCATACTTTCGTTTGGTATAGAATTTATCTATAAACCAAACCGATGAAATATATTTAAAAAAAAATTAAAAATTAATCAAAAATCTCTTCGACTGAAATTTGCTAGGCATCCCATTTGCAATATATTTTTCGATACATTAAATTACTTAAAAAATGTGTTTGATCCAGCTCGGTGAAGGTCGTTGTATGACGGGATCCTATCCTATTAGGATTAGTCCTAGAGTGGAGACCGCGAATCGGCAAACATAGCGTTAATAGCGTAGGACGTCCTGTGACCCCTAGACAAAATCCAATTTCCGGATTGCCTTCACGCTAACGCAAGTTCAAAATGTATGGGAATGACATCTTTGTTGCGGAAAGATAAATGTAATTCCATACATTTTGAACTTGTGTTACGTGAATGGAAACAAGAAATTGGATTTTGTCTAGGGGTTTTGCCCAGGTGGAGCGACGACATACGCAAAGCGGTCGGCAGTGACTGGAAAAGAAGAGCCGAAGATGGGCTCAGTGGCGCATCTTGGGAGCGGCCTACGTCCAGCAATGGACTGACACCGGCTGATGATGATGATGACGTCTATTCACTTCATTTGTAAGAGCTGTTCTTGAGAAAAACCGGTGGGGAAATATTCATTCCTACGTACCTACTTATTTGCTTTTTCTTTCAAAACATCGTTTGTCGACTGGAAAGAGATCCTTAAAACGAGAGACATTTTATCAACGTCTTAAAGTTACCTACCTACCTACCTACATTGATTATCCAAAGATTAAATAAAATAAAATGAATTTTCAGCCCATCCAAATTGCGTGCCACGAACCGTTGGGAAGGGAAATCGATGGATTGGCCTTGCCTTGCCTACCACAGGACCCCGGGCGGAAATAGATACCTTGACCTTGTCTGCCCGGGAGGTTCACTTCTATGAATAATGTCGACTCATTGGCGAGATGGGGGCCTTAAACTTGACTTATGCGATAGTTTTTATCGACTAGTCGAATAGCTATCCATTTCGTTAGGTGATTGCTGATACCTTTTTATTTCAAGTTTGTTTAGGTGGAGCTCCTTAATGGGACTGTTATTATAGGGTGCAAGCAATGTCTTAATATCCATCTCTAATTTGTTTCCTATATAAGCGTTGGATTGCTTTTACTTTCTGTATGATGAAAAGTCGGTACAGACAACAACGGCTACAAACTATTGCCACGACCAGACAGAGATAAATAACCATTTAATAAAGCCACCCACCGTATAAAGACATGTCACCAATTGGTTCGCCGAGTTCCGGCATGATGAAAGGTGCCAAATAGTATGATAGTTGCGCTCTGCAACTCTGCACCAGTCAGTGAATTAGACTACAGTCAGTAGTCCAGTGCCGTCTTTCAATTCCAGAGAAGCGCTATTCCATTTTAGAATGCATCTTCACTCAATACCAGGTGATTAGCGGTCACGTCTCAGAGTAACAATTATACTTTAGTAATTGTTACTCTCAGGTTCAAGTGCTTTTAGACATTAGAAAAATACTAATTAGTTACATTAAGGGCCAGTTTCACCGGTTCATGATAAAGTGACAGACATACATGTGTCGCGTAGTTTCTGAAAGGGACTAGCACCGTTGAAATTGGCCCTAAACATTTTAATAAATTCAAATCATTCTAAGGCCCAGTTTCACCGGTTACAGATAAAGTTTCAGATATATATGTCATCATCTGACAGATGATGCCAAATAAAAGCTGTCAAAAATCTGTCACAAAAGTTCCTAATCAGGACCCGGTGAAACTGGCCCTAAACTGGCGCCTGCACTGATTTTGGATTTGGAAAATTTGTATTTTCTTTGAAAGGGTATAATACTTCCCAAATGATCCTATTTGAATGTCATTGAGATTTGTTGAGTATCTTCAGGGATATGGATATAAACACCACCACAAACTTGGTACCTACTGTAAATTACCAGCGCAACATTTGAAATCATTTCTTTTAGTTTTTTAAAGGGTCTTAAAATTTTACTCAGTCAATTTAGATGTTCTAGTACCTACTACTAATAATAATAATATGCCTACTCCCGCAGGGGCGGCTTTGTGGCGAGCCGCACACTTTGAGGGCCCGGTGGCGTAATCGGGAGAACGGTCGGCTTTGATGCCGTGGTACCGAGTTCAAACCGCCGTGCACCAATGGATTTTTCTATCGAAAAATTTATGTGCGCTTTTCACAGTGGCCCTCCGGTGAAGAAGAAACATCGTTAAGAAACCAACAACCCCCACATGGTGGTAGGACACTATCTAGTGTCTGCCTGGCCAGCTACCACCCTCAAGTTAGAAAATCTGTCACCAAACATCTAATGTGTTCCAGCAGCCATTCTTGAGAGCCAGTTCCCATTCTAGGTCTAGCGTGCTTACCATCCTCGACCGCATCATCACTTACCAACAGGTGAGATAGTGGTCAAACGCTAGCCTATAAAGTATTTAAAAAAAAAAGCCGACGGGGAGTGGCGACATCGCGTACCCCTATCCCGTGAGGGCTAAATGAGACTGACCCCCGGCTTGCCTTGACTGGCCGGCCAGTGGTGGGAATCGCAAGAGCTAAGATCTAAGCTCGAGGGTGGAAATGTTAAAGGCATAAAGCCGCTAGTAGCGTTTAGTGAAAGTGCAGCACACCTCTCAACACCCTTAGCTATCCACGCCAATGTTGCCCCTCGGCGCCGACATAACGGTCCGCCTTTATGGCCATTCAGTGTATAGCGAGTCACCACCCGCCTTAATATTTTGAAATGAGGCATAATTGGCGGGTGCCGTACCTCATCCCATAGACCAGAAAACAGACAACAAGCAGCACATATTCATAATCATACATCACAATCATTCATAATAAATTAATGTACCACCTTTTTATAGTTTTTCATCTCTCGATCCACAAATCATATTTCTATTTAATTTAATATTGTAAAGGGCCTCTTGACGTTGGCTTCGGCTCCTTCAATGCCTTCCAAAGAACCGGGCGATTTGCAGCCCGTGATGTGGATTGAATATATGCCTACTATAGGTAGGTAATACTTGGCTAAAAATGCAAAAACCATGCATAGTAATTTAAACTTACTATAAGTTAAAACACTAGTGTTTATTTTAACATCCAGCGTAGTTTATAAATTTCAACCAAATTTACCTTGGGAAGAAGCAAGGTGTTACAGCACAAATAAAGGAAAATTTCCAAAAAATAAAAAAGTTTAAAATTAAAGGGTGGCTCCATACATACATAGATTCGCCAATTAAGATAGGCCTCTGAGTTATATGAGCGCTGATACAAATTTAGAGGTCTAGCTTAATTGGTACTAAAAAACGTTAGTACCTTGGTACGGAAGCCTCGGTGGGTGAGTCCAACTTGACTTAGCCGGTTTTATTCTACCTTGCAACAATAATACACTGGAGTTTTGACGGGAACGTAAAAATGTGTGTTCACTCATTGTCTTTTTCACTGAAACATGTGTTCTTCCGCGAGTTAATGTGTAATAAATGTGGATTATTGATCATTATGTGCCGGTGAATGTGTGCGAGTCTAGGGAAACTGCACAAGGTCGAAAAATATGCTATTTACCAAAATATTCAGTATTATAATTAATAAAAAACATGGTAAATATCCCGTGAGTAGTTCTAATAATATTGTCCACAATAGTCCACATCTTTACTGATAGTATGACTTGGACTAGACTATGACTTCAATTTGACTTGAAATGTGACTTTGACCGATCTTTATGACTTGACATCACAAAAACTTGAAAAATTTTAATACATGACACTGGCTGAATACACTTATCGTGTGGAGCTGGAATTAAACTAAAAGAAAAGTTATTGATTTGACGTTTTGCTTGATTTTGACATCTGTCTGACTGTGACTGACGTTTCTTCATCGAGCACTTGTGCTCAGCGAAATCTTGAAAAGCAATTTTGTTGCGTATTTCGACTAGTTTTAACAAAATGACTTCTGTTGTGAGGGCCGGGCATCTGGCGCCGTACTTCAAAGCCACTTCCCAAGTGGTCGCTAACGGCTTGAAGCCCGCCGTCGTGGTGTATACGCCCGCAGATAAAGTGGTGGTCCAACCCCTGCCCAAAACCTCGACGGTGCAATCTTTACATGGATCCCTACCGATTCAGGGCATAAAAGCTACAACTGGAGTTGGTGGTGAGTTTTCTACGTCTTCTAATTGCGTCGTGGGAATTCTAAAGTTGTGATTTACGAAGAAATTTTCTATTACATAACACTTGTCAATGTTCTTCCAGTGCCAAGTCAGGTACGTTTCGCTCACACGGATATCTCAATTCCGGACTTCACATCGTACCGCCGCAAGGAAACCGTCGACCCCACCACCAAGTCGTCAGAGAGTACAGATGGACGCCAGTCGTTCACATATCTCATCGCTGGAGGTGTGACACAATTCCTACAATAAGTATTGTAATGATAAACTGTATTGCAACAAACCAATGTTAAACAATACTAAATCTACTTAATAATCTAAAAAAGATTTTAAATGTGCTTACTAAGGTATGCAATGAAACAAAGTTTTTATGCACATTTTTCACATTTTTCACAGAAACTGACTGTATGAGTTATGGAGTTACTTACTTTTTTCTTGGATAACTTATTTGTTTTTTTATTATTATATCATATAGGCCAGCATTTGATCACTATCTCACCTGTTGGTAAGTGATGATGTGGTTGAGGATGGTAGTGTTTGATTTGTTACGTCTTAGTGGACATTGTCCACTATGACTACAGACTTTCAGGTTGAAATGAGTTTGAATTCATAGTCAGTTCAATATCTACATGTAACTATTCTATATTGTATATAATATGCAAAGAAAAAACTTCAGAGTTTTTTAATATATTGTGTGCACAAAGGAGTATGTAATTTGCCATAGATATTTGCCATATCTATATTTTATATTAATCTTCATTTTCTGGACTTTCTCCCATACAAAAGTTAATAAGTGGTCACCATCGCGTATAAACTCGTGCTGCGGGGTATCAGTTATGCATTGAGGACCAGTCAAGATTCTTTTAATGCCTCTTTTGAAAGACTCTATGTTGTAGCTCTGCGGGAAAACAAGAGACAGTTCCATAGATCATGCCATATTTTACAAATGTACAGAAAATTTATTGCTGGAACCGAGATGTGCGCTAAGCCCAAATCTCAATAATATTTAGTTGGATGAGTGTGTTGTCTATGGTTAGTATATATAATTATAACAATTTAGTTTTAATCTAAGTTATGAAACTTTCCAGCGGGTAGCGTTGCTGGTGCCTATGCTGCAAAGGCTGTGGTCAGCCAGTTTGTGTCCTCGATGGCTGCGGCTGCTGATGTCCTGGCCTTAGCCAAGATTGAGGTTAAGCTGTCTGATATCCCTGAGGGCAAGTCCGTAACCTTCAAGTGGCGTGGAAAGCCCTTGTTCATCCGACACAGGTAAAGTTTCTTTTTTTCATAAACATTTATACATTCTAGCTGTGCCCTGCGGTTTTACCCGCGTAGACATCGTTCCCATGGGAATATCAGGATAAAAAGTACCTTAAGTGTTATTCCAGGGTCTATGCTATCTACATATCAAATTTCAGCTCAATCGGTTCAGGTAGTTTTAGAATGAAAGAGTAACAAACGCCCATACAAACTCTCGCATTTATAATATTAGTAAGGATATGCCAATATAGATAGAGTTGGCATTGAGTGGAGACTGCGATCGGCAAACATAGTGTAGTACATCCTGTGACCAGGTGGAGCGATGACATACGCAAAGAGGTGGGCAGTGACTGGAAAAGAAGACTGAAGATCGGGCTCAGTGGCGCATCTTGGGAGAGGCCTATGTCCAGTAGTGGACTGACACCGGCTGATGATGATGATGGCAATATATCTATGGTCCATAATACACAGGGTAGCTACCGGAGACTGTAAGAAGCCAAAAAATAAAATAATAATAATTAATTTCATAATAATGACTTAAATTCATCTGAGTTTATTTTGATTTGAAATGTGTAATATTTGCATGCCGCTTTGTAGCAAAATGTTCACGGAACAATTTTTTACAATACAACACCAATCATGCCAACATTATAGGCAAATAAATAATTCTGATTCTGAAAAGAAGAGCTCAATAATGTGTTTTGGTGATGCCTATGTTCAACAGAGGACTGATGTGCATTGAAATATGGTTTTTTTGTTTCATTGGTTTACCAAAGTTTTTTTTGTATTTAATGTTTATTACAATGTGTGTGTTTGCCTGGCTTAGTTAAAGCTAACACAACGTGGTAGTAATATCTGTTCTGTGACAAGACAACATACAGTGTGTAATGATTATAGATAAAGTCACATGTAAGCTATTGACCAGACATAATCATTTTCGGAAGACATTGTTTGTTGGCTTCCTGTATCCGTACTTAGACCTACACGTGATCCCTGGGTGGTGCTAAATGGGTGATCAGAGGTGCTAGGATTCAGTCGTAACTCACACCACCCACCGGACCACCAAATTATGAATATCTGAGAATGTTATATACCAGCTGTAATTAACATACCTTTAGTCGAAATTTCTCGACCTAAGTTTCGAGCGAGTGCGTCGCTCCTCGGGAGTGAGGTCCGTAGTGAAATCGCAATGCTCTGAGAATGGTCTCAGATATTCATAATTAAATTACATTAATTATTTATACATATCTCACACATACGTACATAATCACGCCTTTTTCCCATTGGGATAGGCAGAAACTACTTCTTTCCACATGCTACGATACTGACATATACCTCTTTCGCTTGTTCCACTTTCATGAGCGCCTTCATCCAATACATGCTCGCCAGTTGTAGGTACTTTTGACTTGGCCTTTCTTTAAAACGTCTCCGACATGGTTGTGATACCTTTGCCTATGTCGGCCTCTACCGGCTGGCCCATTCAAACTCTTCTCATAAATCTGTTTCGTCAATCTTTCTTCGTCCATCCTCTCTAGATGTCCAAACCATGTAAGCATCCTTTTCTTTATCTTTGTCACTACATCTTCTACGTTTTCCCTTATCACCTAGTTTATTATATATTTATTTCTATATCTATATCATATTTAGACTGCCTGTATATATATCACTAACATATCAAATACAAATTCAGACAGCGAATTATATTTCTTGGTGTTATTATAAACTCTGTAATGATTGATTTTGCTTGTGTATGTGTAGTTTACTTATCTATACTAAATCCTATCCTGTTACATTACAGGACAGGCACTGAAATCTCGACAGAGAAGGCTGTTCCAGTGGAGACTCTCCGTGACCCAGAGTCTGACGATGTCCGCACCAAGGACCCGGCTTGGCTCGTAGTCGTCGGAGTATGCACTCACTTGGGTTGCGTCCCGTTAGCCAACGCCGGTGACTTCGGGGGCTACTACTGTCCCTGCCACGGTTCTCACTACGACGCATCCGGCCGCATCCGCAAAGGACCCGCCCCACTAAATCTCGAAGTACCACCCCATGAATTTGTCGACAACTTACTCATTGTAGGTTGATGAACTAGATGATTTAAGTGTAATTTTTCCATCATAGAATCAATAAATGTGATTGTTAATTTATTTATTTCTATTATTATAACAACCCATGTTTGAAGTAGTACCCGTACAGTAATTTTTATTTATGCAGTGTAATTCTGAATAAACTAAATTATGTGATATTTGAGTAAAGTTTTATTGTAGTATAATTCATTTGATTTTTCCTAATATTAGTAAGAAATAGTTTTGATTTTATAGTCAATTTGGTCAGTTTAAGTTCAGCCTATCATTGTAGATAGAGTTCGTGTTTTAATTACTTAGATGATAAGTAATAGTCACGTTCTAAATCTGAATTAATTTGGGGTGCATCTAATAGTACGGTTGGCAACCTTACTATTAATCAGGGATATTTTTTTTATTAGTCTTTAGTTTTTTTAATTTACAGTGATAAATTATGCTATTAATATGATAATATTTATTATAATAATTTAAAATAACTATTGGATATTATTAGACGTAAGTGCAGATTTTTAATCTGCCTATATACTGAATAAATGCTTTGAATTTAAATTTTAAACGAATTTAAATAGATAATACTTTCATCTATGACAGAACTGATAGGATATTCTATAGAAATGTGAAAGTCTGTCCCTTCTTATTTCGTTGTACGGAATGAAAGATTTAAACAGCAGATGCTGTTGTAAATGATGGATGGTTGTCACGGTGGATTGCCGCGACCCTTTTGCCTCCAGGGCCGGTAGTCTTTACAAGCATAGCGAAGAATTTCGAGCGATAATCGTAGATACGAAAAGAGATGCAGATAACTGTCTAGCTTCATCTCATTCTAGTCTGCTAGAATTGCGTTTACGATGCGATGACAAGAAGCATCGCTATCAATATAGAGACTTCCACCCCTC
The DNA here is from genome assembly GCA_954871355.1 of Cabera pusaria. Classification (NCBI taxonomy): domain Eukaryota; kingdom Metazoa; phylum Arthropoda; class Insecta; order Lepidoptera; family Geometridae; genus Cabera; species Cabera pusaria. The sequence goes on from OX940887.1 coordinate 26,663,567, forward strand.
GGAGTCTTGTAGGTGAATAGACGTTACCTATACGAGCGAGCTATGTTGTACTTTATTGATCGATTTGGGAATAGGACGCAAAGATATAACACTTTTGTTGTAGAGTTGTAGACTTTCTTGAATTGTCGACGTGAACTTGAGAAAATAAAGCGGCACAGTTTTTTATTCGTATTCATATACTTACGTACTCTCTTACGTTTGACCAATATTTTGCCTGGTGGCAAGAGATAATGTGGTCGAAGATGGTGAACACGCTAGGCCTAGAATACTCTGATTCTCAAGAACTGTGATGCCGGAACACCATGAAGTTGTGGCGACAGATATTTTTTCTTGATGGTGGTAAGCCATATTTTGGTAGCAAGTCAGGCGGAACGTCGATATAATGTTATCCAGTTGGGTCGGATATGGGTTGCAAAAAGATTATAAAGCAAAGACGAACAAACGATTTGTAATAATTTTTAATTGTCGTTATTATTTTCCTTTCTTTTAATTCATATGCATTTTAGACAGTTACAATCTACGTAACATCTAATATAGACTACTAAAATTTACACACATTTACAGAAATTAACTGGGATTTTTTTACATCGAGAATATCTATAGTGGGAAAAAAAATTTGGATAAAAATTGTCATATTTATGAAAATTAATATAAGAAGATTTATTAATTATACATTTTAAGCGTCTGTAAAGCAAATATTATATTTAGGCCAGTAATTCTTATAAAAGCGATAACCGAACTATAAAACAAGGTAGTAAACACTTAGGAAATTGTGAAAATGGGAACCCAGTAATAAAGATTAGAGCATATTAAACATCAAAAGTAAACCTAAGTTTAAAAGTAACCGATTTAAATGATGACGCTAAATGTATATTTACAGTGAACGTGGTTACATATTTGGCAAAATAATTTAGTTTATATCCTAAACATTAAAAACAAACTATACTTCAATTAGAATGATAGACAGAAAAAAATATCATGATCCATTTACACAAAACATTTATTTTTAGTAGTATAATATTTACTGATTTTAATCGAGCTTCCAAGAATGTGTAAATGGGTCATTATTTTTCAATCACGAAACAAATACAAATACAAAATTTATTTATTGACATAGAAGTTTACAAGTTATTTGATTGAATCCATCCATAGGCTCCCGAACTAGCCAAGCTGTGTTTCAGGAGCCAGTGGCTTCTACCATTATTTTATGAAACATTAATGAAACAAAGGCTTCGAAGCCGGCTACACACATTCAAATGACATTGTGAAATAAGAAACACAATAGTTAGAGCTATAGATAAGATAATATTACAAAAGAACGCTATAAGAACTTAATATCGACTTAATTTGTATTCAAAGCGTATAACCGGCTTCAAAAAAGTTTTTTATATGTAAATAATACCAAAAGGTTCACCTAATGTATAAATAAATTGATTTAACTTAACACCCTATTGTTAAGTTCAATCTATTTAATACCCTAATATTATTATCTCTAATATTATAATATTGGATTTGTTCAATCTCTATACAGGCAAGTCTTTATTCTGAATGGGACTGATTTTCTGAATGCATGCATATATTTTTTTTTTTTAAGTCATTAATAAAATTGAATGATTTTTCTACAAATTATGGCACAGTTAACTTATTTATCGTAGCATTTAACGGCACTAAGTCAGGTTTTTTCATAAAAATCATTCATTTATATTACGCTGGGCGTGCACGGTTTAAATATTTGGATTACAAGTTGCGGAAAATAATAACTAAACTGATAACAAAACAAAATAATTCTATAGGCAATTTAGTAGTCTAGATTCATGGTCATTTTTAACGTTTTGTTCCAAATATTTAACCGTGTGTTTTCCCTTAGTCGTCGCAATTAATATTTTTAAATGATTTCCATAATAATTGTCAGAAGTTTGCATGCAAATGTAAATACGACATGAAATATATATTTACTATTATCCAATTTTCAAACGGATGAAATATTTCGACATAAAATATTTAATATATATAAGTACATCTCTATACAATAACGCTCGTAGCACACAATGATTTTGAACACAGTATATTACATTGAATTGTAGATAAATACATGATCTTTTTATTATTCTGAAAAATATATGTATTATAATTTATACAATAATTATAATTCTAGTAGTGACAAAATATGATTGAAAATAGATCTTTTAAGTACCTAATAAATTACATTAAACATACATAGATTGGTTTCTCTTAGACACAAATATGTGAAAATACATTATTTCGATTTCTATAAAGAGAGGATGACTCGATTTTTTCATTAATATTAAATAATTATTTTGTGCGTTAAAATTAAAAGTTTTTTATGTCTGTCAAAAGGTCATAGAGTATTGTCAAATGTTCTAGTATAAAACTATTCTGATGGTCTTCTACTAACGAAGCTATGAGTCTACACAACCTTTAAAAGCTCAATTTGTTTAGGAATGTAAGGAATATTAAAATTTGAATCTTAACTAGTTCACAGAAGGTTGGTATTCAATATAAGTATTACATTAAATTCGGATACTTACATTTAGATTTTACTATTACACAATTGTAAAGATTAATTAATTAGCTACATTTAACATTAAATTGATGATATAATTGAATAATTTCACAGATAACATTGAATAACATTTAAAATTGATAACAACATTAGAAAATGTCAATTTTTACCAAATTACAAGGTAGATAGGAAATGAAATGAAATATTTCAGAGGCCTCATGGCAGGTACTAATATTACTCCATAGAATACAGAATAAACCAGAAACCGCGTTCAACCGTAATTTCAAGAGACACTGTGGCCATAAACCCATCCCAAAGTTTGCTCGTGCCTCCCTTACATTTCATAATTAATTTATTGCATACAAAGTAGGTTGATAAAAAGATGATCCTAATAACTTTCGGGGTGTGCAACAAGGTGTGCGATATTATTTAGTCAATTTATTAATAAAAATATTAATTTTCATCTGGTATTGTATTATTTTTATAGCGTTAGAAATCGCGTGTAAAATGCTGTAAATTTTTTTTACAAGTAGGAGCACCACAGTATTGTTTAATATAATTTAACTATCTACGCAACGACGCTCACAGAGTGACTTATCGAATCGCCAGCACGTAGAATCTCACTATTTAAAATAGTGGTAAAGTGGTAGGTAATAGTGGCTTCATTTCTATATGACTTAACGTCTTCTGGTATCTTCTGTATTCTGAGGCTATATATTTTTGGAGCAGGATTATGCAGTGGATTGATAAACTTGTGTTTGATCCAACATGAATACAAGATGATGTTAAAATTACTCAAATGCTTTGGTTTATCGGCGAGATATGCCAAAACATCGCACAAGATAGCTTGGGAGTCGAAAATAAAATAATATTAGAACAAAGCCAATACACATCGACTCGAATCATAAAGAAAAATAATCTATTTTCATAATGATTTCTGTATTCATGCAGGAACATCGCAAATTTGGTAAATAAATTGTAATGAATTGTAAGAGTTAAAACCAATGCAAGTAGGACATCGTTATTGTTTGGAATTAATAGTAATTATTGCAATATTTTTATTAATATAATTTTAAAGTTTATTTGCACTAGAGAAATAATTTTTTGATACATTAAAACATTTACGAATATGTTTAGGTGTACCTTAAGTGTAAGCAAATATTGATATGGGCATATATGAAATACTGTTCCCATTTTTTAAATAAAGGAAAAAAAAATAAGTTTAGCTGCAGTTCATGATTAACATCTGAATTAAAAAAATTACCTGTACCTAAGCACAAAGTACCTCGAAAGTGGATAAGCCAAATTTTTCACGAAGTGCACAAAATAGAAGGTAATTTATTTATAATTTAATTTCTAATTACATAATTTTAATTTCTGTATATTCACTGTGGTTGTGTAGACATTACATAGGATCAAATCTACGTGGGCTAGACTTTACATTATCCATAGTATGGCGAAGAGTAGCTCAACAGAACAATCTTGATCCATTAGCTACTAGACACATTTAAATAAATGAAATTATTTAGGTACTTACAATCGGTGGTATGAGCTATATACAGGGTGAGTATCGATTAATTAGTGCTTTTGTTAATGGATCAAGATAATGTTTACCGAACTACGCATATTTAGTCGGTGGTATAGTATATGCTCGCCTATTTACAAGTAGGTACCCACACATTTAGACTTTGTCGTGCCATCAGCCTTTGCTTAGATTATGGTTGCAGATTTAATCAGCTAATAGAGTTGGTAATTAACAGTTGTATATTTAAGTAAATTAAGTGCTTTTGGTATAAACATAGTAGATAGGTAATTTAATGAGAAGGATAGGTATAATCACAATATTATTGATCTTCAGAATAATTGCTGGGTGGCGAGCATAAGGTACCTAATGTGATGTTTAGTCTCGAACTCTAGCCAGAAGATGGCCTTTTGGCTTACATTCTTGGCAAGATTGACAACACAACATTTTTAGGTTGATTAGTAGGAACTAACTCTAACCTCAAATATGTACTGATTTTTTTTAAATCAAATTTGTTATACTTAAAAAAAAAGCTTATTTTTTATAACACAAGAAGCAGGTTGAGCCGCTATTGATCGGTGACTGATAAATGTTACTGAACTAAGCATCATAGCCAACTAAACCAGTAACCAAATATTAAACTCCAGCTGTAAGGGACAATTAAATACGTAACTGACAGACAGCCGGCTACAAACAAGAGAAAACATGTGCACGCACACATTGACGCTCACACACATTGATCTCGAGCCATGTCAGACGAATGCCAAACAAAGCCTACAACCACTAAAACATTCTTAGGGCGTTTTTTCACTTATCCGTATTCGGTTCGAATTCGATTCGTGTTCGTTTCTAATCCGGTTTGGCCATCCTAATAGTTGTATGGACGTTTGTTCACTGCACTCGGTTCGTATTCAGTTTCACGGATGAAGAGCACGGTACGGGGAGGAAAAATACGATCACTCGATAATTATTTTTCAAATATCGAACACTAACCGGAAACATATTAGTGGACAAACAAGACGTTAAATTTGAAAATTCGTTCGAAATGTCCTTTTCACGTACCGAACACGAATCGAATACGAACCGGAAATTGATAAGTGGAAAAACGCCCTTAATGTAATATTACTTATAGGTACATTAGAGAGAGGGGAGAAGCTGCTATTCGACTGTAGAACAGCTTCCCCGTAAATAACCGTAAAAAAAGCCGTAAAAACCCAGCAAAATTAAAATAAGTATGTTTTTGACTTTGCGTTAGGCCTTCAGAACATGTTCGAGATTGCGTACATTCCTAGCATAGCGTGCGGAAAAATTATCTATGTCTTAGATTTGTTTTCACTGCCTTAATTGTCTCCTTTCAGTGTATAAATGCAGGTGACATAATTTTTGTCCACCAGCATACTTATGTTCCACTATGCTAGGGGGGATGAACGCAGAGTGTACAACGGAGCTGGCCATCTGTCAAATAAGTAGGTATGTGTATTATGCTACGGCCACACTAAATTATGTCTACCACCCGCTTACCACAATAATTATGGCATTAAATTACTGTCGAAATTACCGCATGAAGTGGTGTGGTTACACTAGAGTTATCCTTAGATGTGACACTACCGTCATATGCCATATTGATTGACACTGTAAAATTATGGCCACAAATCGTGGTGGCCAAAAACCTAGGTGTTTTTTCAAATGTGGCCATAATAGGGATAATGCCTGGGTAAAAAAATCTAAATAGTCCGTCAGTTGTATTTAAAAAGTATATAAGACAAGTATTTCATATTTAACAAATCAATTGAAATTGACAAAGATAAAGAGCTTCAAAGTTCGGGAGTGGAGCTCGTGACGTCAGGTACCACTTAAACGTGTACTGAGCTGTGACGTCACCGCTCTATATTTTCTATAATTTTTTTTATTGACAAATAAAAACACGTATCTATTATTTTTTTAATAATGTAAATGACGGATTAAACATTTTTTTACGCATAACCTATTATTGCCATATCACGGTATAGTGTGGCCATAGCATTATATGGTAAGATCTCGTTCAACAATCAGCGGTGTATACAGGCGTGAGGTCGAGCGTGAGATGCCGCAGCGCGCGGTCCCGCGAGGCGGAGCGCGATGCTCGCGACGACTTGATGATCTGTAGGACCATGGCCTTGCAGTCGTGGCACACCGCCATTTGCACGCCGAGTAGCCGCTCTGCCGCCGCCACGCCCGTTGAGCTGCGGCAGTATCGGGCTCTGGGGGAAAAAAACATGTAGAGGTAAATTTTCACCTTAACTGGTCTTTTATAATAACAAAAAAATCATTTATTTCAAGCAAAAAAATGTTTTTGTTGTTACATTGGCCTATATTTAAACATATAATTACCTTACAAACTAACATAAATATGTAATAGAAATCAGCGATATCTAATAAGACACGATAGTACTACGACGTGTGACGTACCTATTCTTTAATTGTCAGGTAGTCGACCTTTAAAGCATTTATGAATGCCATTTGAGATTTATTGATGTGTCATAATTATAAGACTCAAATTTTATGCAACAAATTTCAAAGCAGGTTAGACGCGCGTAGCTGGCGCGTGTCGTCTGAACGAGGCCGCAGGGGTGTCTGAGGAAAGCCGCCGTTGAAGAGAAAAGCCTAAAAAGTGGCAAGACGACATTGATGTTTCCCACTGGCTAAAGACGATAGTAGATGGGGACAGGTGGAATAATGGGTAAGCCTTTGCCCAACATAGGGATCAAATAGGTCATTTAAAAAATAGAAGTAAGTACGTAGATACTTGTATCAGCTGTACATACAAATTAAATATTTTATGCATAGCTAGGAACATATTAAGTATATCAATGTTATGCCTGACTTGCGACGAAAAAGTAGCTTACCATCATGGAGAAAATCTGCCGCAATAACCTTACGGTGTTCCGGCAGTACACAGCCCTTGAGAGTCAGACTATTCTAGGCCTAGCGTGTTCATCTGTTTATCATCTTCGATCACATAATCACTTACCACCTGGCGAGATAATGGTAAAAAGCTAGTCTATAAGATATAAAAATAATAAACATGCAACTGTATTGCTTTACGCTGGACAACTGACTTTAGTCCAATCCACACAGTGCTACGTAAACCCGTCTATTTTATACTACTTAAGTAGTTAGGCACGCGTTTGACACTATGCCACCTAATGATGCGATCGACGATGTAGCACGCTTACCTAGTATATACCTGTTCACTCGCGATTTAAAGACCCCGGGTTGTACTTACTGAGAAACACAAACACCGGCAAGGAATTCCATTCCTTGGCTGTACGTATGATCAATGACGAAGCAAAACGTCTTTCGAACTGTGATTACTTTAATACTATCCTTACCTGCGCTCAAGCGTGGAGGGTGGCGTCTGAACAGCACGGGCGTCAATAGAGCGGCTCATGGCGGGCGGCACAGACAGCGGCTCCGTGAACCCCAGAGCGGAGGTACCGCGCGAGCCCGGCGCGCTGTGCGCACACAGCGACACGAAACGTCGTGACGACATCGGACTGTTGGGCGCGCTGCCTACGCTGTTCTCTACCATGCTCTGGAATACACAGTTGAGGATTAGCTAACTGTTCACTTGTATAATGATAATAATAGTTTTGCAAAGGCATAACATAGATATCTATCTACGGGAGAGTAGGTTTAAGTACCTACCTAGGTACCTAGTTCTCTCCCGTAGATAGACTTTTTAGATTTAATGCAACGCAATGCACCCCTAATAATTAAGATAGTTTAAAAACTAAAACAACTGACTTTCATGCCCCGCGAGTCAATTTCAGTAGCAAGTTTGAGACGTTTATCGTCATATCTCTAGATATACTTATCAGATCTCAATGAAATTACATTGGGACCACCTCAGAAACGTACACTACTGATTAAAAAAAGAATCATTTGAATCGGTTCACAATAAACGGAGTAATCGCGTAACATACATACAAAACAAATATACAGATGAATTGAGAACCTCCTTTTGGAATTAGGTTGAAAATGAGCTTATTGCAAAAAGCAACGTGTGACGTGACTATGACGGACAGTTAATAAGGCTTCATTTATGAACATAAACGACTAATCGACTATAGATAGATAGATAGAATACGCTTTGTTGCACTTAAAAATTTAGAATAGCTTAAAATAATGTAGTTAAATTTTACAGTAAGTACAATCGGCGGAAAGGTAGATATAGATATATACGTTATATAGCGCGTTTTGCGTTTTGTTTTATTTGATGGATCTTTTAGGGAAGCTCCTTGCACCTATCCTCATTGCTATAGAGAATTTTGAGAATGCTCTTGCTGTCAATTTACCAGATAATTCAAAACTGTCTTATCTTTACAAGGGGACTATACTTATCATTTTTACAAAAACTGTGCAACGCAGCGATTAAGCGCGAAAGTACTCTCAATATTTTGCGGCATTACGTTCATATAGAATGAATTCATGTATTCTTTTTGATAAAGCTTACTAGCAATGTGAGTTGCACATTACTAGTAGTCTTGATATTAACCCCTCCAACTAAGTTAAATTATACTTGTGTCTGGAGTGAGTTCACGTCAATAGTGCAATGGATGTGGATGGAACTCACAACCTCTCCGAAGGCCGATGCCCTAGCCATTGGACTATTGCCGCTTTAAATATGATCCACATACCGTGTGTTCAGGTCCCACGAGACGTGACATGAGACTGCGCGGGAAGGAGGAGTGAGCCTCGTCTTCTGGAGATGGTAGCAGTGACGGACTGAGCAGCACCACCGGCACGTGGGCAAAGTGCTCCGTTGGTATCCGCATCTAGGAATTAGGAGATACGGACATAAAAATGATGGTTACACGTGCAGAGGAAGTTGTCAAGTGACGCGACCTGTAAGGGACAAGTAATAGACATCCACTAGAGAACGTGAATGAAGAAGCTTGGACTGGCCGCCGATCCACCAGGATAAGCATGATGGTTTAAGTTCTATGATAAAATATCTAAGATATAAGGCAACAGGACAAGCACGACGCTCGCCTCATGGTAAGTACATGGTACAATCGCCTTCATTTGTGCGTATCCACCTTAAGGAATAATTTCCTGTGCACTCTTATTGAATTGGCATCTCGCTTCTGTCTATGTTGACATTGTTGACCAATGACAAGAAGGGACAAAGCCAAAAATATGTTTTGTTTTTGGTTTTGGCTCTTCTGATTGGTAGATACAGCGGCATACAACATTCTGACTAGTCTGAACATTGCATGTCACTGCACATAAAGTTGTTAAGTCTCACATGCCCTGTAATTTCACTTGACACTTTTCCATTCAAACCGAAAAATATTACTATTTAGCGGCCTAATTCATTGGCAAAGTGGTGGTACCGCCCAAGGCGGACTTGGAGGAACTACTCCTACCACTACAAAAAAGTTGAATATCGAGTATATCTGAATCTAAAAAAGCTCTTAGGTTTTTCCTTTAGTTTGGGTTCCCTTCTCATGGTTAGGTAGACACGTAGCGCGGTTCTTAGAGCTAGCAGAGGTAGGGCCAGTGTGTAACAGGTTCTTATAAGAATTGTAATACAACAATGTGTACAATAGTTTCTAGTAATAACACGTAGAAAGTACATACATACAAACATAGGTACTTCTAAAACTACAAACACTAGAAATAAGCAGTGAATAGAGTTCGACATAGATAGGTACAGAAATTTTTTAGATACATAAATTTGTTGCCCTACTGTCGGCTTTTTACCGTTGCAGGCTAACGTTTTGAGTGTTCTACCCTTTACCACAAAACAGGTAGATTCAATTACAATATGCTAAAAAGCTTACCTTTGAACAACACTTTTGACAGACAGTCTTTTTGCAGAGTTTGCATTTCTGGCCCCAAGGTCCGAAAATGCCGAACCTTGTCTTCAAACATAAGAAGCAAACCTAAAACAATAAGGAACATCTCAACAACATTTCTTTAAACCAAATATTATGTTTCTTTAAGTGTGTTGTAAAGTAATCGAAAAATGCATGTGCGCAATTCACAGTGGCCCTCTGGTTACGTAGTATTATTATCTTTTCTATGCTCTGGTGAAGGAAAACATCGTTAATAAGAAACCCCCGGCATGGTGGTAGGACACTGTCTAATATACGCCTGGCCAGCTACCATCCTCAAGATGGAAAATATGACATCTAATGTGTTCCGGCAGCTGTTTTTGAGACCCAGTTCCCATTCTAGGCCTAGCGTGCTACGATTCTCGACCGCATCATCACTTCCAACAGGTGAGATATCGGTCAAACGTAAGCTTATACGATATAAAAATAAACTGGCCAAGTGCAAGTCGGACTCGCACTCGTAGGGTTCCGTAACACAGTTAAGTATTCCATAACTATAATTTTTCGCAACTTCAAAATTAACTTTGTTTTTCATAGTGTTTGTATGAAAAACAAAGTTATCTTTGCGGTCGCCATATCTCAAAAACTGCTGGCTGTATCTCGTTCAAACTAATTTTCGTTGTTAGTTTTTATTGAGATCTACAGCATATATTTTTTTTAGATTTTTTACTCCCATACTTTAAAAGTTAGAGGGGGGGGGGGGGGGACACACATTTTACCACTTTAGACGCGCCTATCTTTCAAATGATTTCCTTTGAGAAAAAATGATTTTAGGAACCTCAATGTAATTTTTGAAGACCTATCCATAGACATGTATAGGTATAGGTTTGAAGAAAAATTTTTTTTTTGTTTCAGTTCCATGTATGGGAAGTCCCCCCTTAAACTTTTAATTTTTTTACTTTTGTATAAAAATCGGAAAGCGGTTCACAGAATGCATCTACCTACTAAGTTTCAATTCTGTAGTCCTAACAGTTTCGGAATAAAATGGCTGTGACATACGGACGGACAGACAGACAGACATGACGAATCTATAAGGGTTCCGTTTTTTGCCATTCGGCTACGGAACCCTAAAATTATTGAAAAGCTCAACTCACCCTTCTCTTCTCAACATCTTCTTTAACTCTGCCTTCAACAGGGAGGACCTCGAGCTCTGCTTTGGTCAGAACTGACCTGATGTGGACGATCTCTTCCAAAGTCAGCGACAATCTGTCGTCTGACATTATCGCGTCTTGCCACTGTTTCTGAAAGAATATCGGTGCTTGAGTCGAATATTGTTGGACCATTTTATGCTTTATATCTGACGTCTACTTGCAAAAATGTGTTAAATGAGTTGAAATTTAATTTTCATTTAACTAGCTGCGTTCCACGGCTTCGGCCGCCTTTAAAAGTATGCTATGTCCTTATCCACTATACTGGCTGCGCAAAATTTCAGCCGACTCGGTCAAGCCGTTTGACCGTGAAGAGGTCCAAAACAAACAAATATACAAACTGACTTTCGCATTTATGATGTCGGTGTTGATTCTTGCAACCAAACAAACCAAAGAGGGTAAAGATAGGTTGGTAGGTAACCTACTTAACTATTTTAACTACAACTTTTTAACCGTATTGTTAAGGAACAAAAATTGCTATAAAGATTACTCTAAAGTACCTTTTATATGATAAATGTAAGTGTGCAGAAGTCTTGAAGGTGTAACAATGTCTTAAAGTACATTTTTCTCTATTAAGTGATTTCACTCGAATATTTCGCCTTTAATGAAGTATCGAGTGCAAAACATGAGATTTCTAGTTTGTGTTCATTAAGGATCTGACTTATCTATATAACAACTAAGCTAACGTTCTACAGTCTACAGTGCAACACACAGGTAGCAGCAGGTTTCTATATTCTATCTACGGATTTCACGAAACTTGAGATTCAATTTTACATAATTCTTCGTAAAAGTAGTTAATGTTAAAATTAAATCTCTATTTGAATGAAATCTGTTAGGTGAAATATTACAACCAGAACTAAATCTACAATAATGATTTGTATATGTGCGTACACTGGTGCGTCTGTGCATCGATCGTGCAAAGTTTATCGAAGAAATATTCTTAAAAAAGGTAAGGACATTATTAAGCCAGTTTACATCAGACAAGATTGATATACTTTGCCCATACAAGTACAAGATGTATAGAGTACCTTCTCTTTGTGACCACACTATCAGTCCCAATTAGATAAATGTTTGTTTGTAAAAGAAATTATTGTTCTGCAAAAAGTTCACAATGAAATTCATCTTATGAACATAAGGGGAACCACATTGTACACGACCACACGACGAAACAGATTAAACAGTGAAATTGAATTTTGACATGAATTTACATAATAAAAAATATTTGAAAAAAATATACAGGTTTGCAAGTAAAATGCATCAGTAAGTAAGGTGATACTGTAAAATGTCACATACATCTAATGCTGGGTACATACCAAGCAAACGAAGGCGAACGAATTAGTGACTAGAAGAAGACGCATCTAGATACATGTTTGCAGACATATATCTCCATCTATCTCTCTACTCGGCGTTTGTTCGCGTTCAACACGGTGTGAACCCATATACCATCTTTCGTAGCACTTTGCAGAACAACAATCAAAACCAACCATTTAACCGGGGCCTGTACACAATATTGACCACCAGCAATACAGCTAGTCTACTCACATGCGAGGCATGCGTGGGGCTGCCACTAACCGACTTGATGAGCTCGTCTTGCAGCGAAGATCGTGACCAGGAGAGTTCGCCGAGTTGTGCGTCCGCGTCGCTGCTCGCGAGCGAAGCCGCACCCGCGCATGATGCTCGCGAACCGGGCCTGGGGGTGACAGTTAAGTCATGGCTATATTTAAATATTTTGATATACTTACATATCTAAATTTAATTTAATGGAAGAAGCGAAAGAGGTATATCAGGATAGTAGCATGTGGAAAGAAGTAGTCTCTGCCTACCCCACCAGAAAAAAGGCGTTATTTTATGTATGTATGTATCTTAATTTAAATTATAAATGCTGTAATTTTAATGTAATATGATATATATTTCATTTGTTTTTTTATATGGTTATTTATTGTTCTTGTAAAATGTTTGACTTTCAAAAGTGTATCTACCATTTACCAAATTAAAATAAATGTCAAAATATTTGTTCATGTCGTTAGGTGGTTCGAGTCACAGCCGAAATCTTCCACGATCACACATTTAGAACCGCACAGGTATCACATGCAGGGCTAAGGAGGTGAGTGCCTACGCCCCGGACTACGTAACTCGTATTATTTGGTATACCAAGAATGTTTACATTAATAGGCATGTAGTTAGACATCTAAACAGTATAATTAAGTAAGTAGGTATTGATCCTGGCTTACCTGGAATGTGGTAAGGAATGTGCTCCATCGGTGGGTGCACAGGGTGGATGTGTGACCGTATGTCTCCGCATCGATGCTCGCCGAGACGGACACTGCGTCGCCAGGTCGTAAGCTGATCACATACAAACATATATCGGTCAGACTATCACCTTATTTCTGTTCAACCTCACCTACTAATAGATGTATCCTGGGAGCATAACACAAGTTCACCTACATATATTATTCTAATGTTAATGATCTGATCTGTATGGTCGTGTAACATCATCTCGATATCTCTAGTGTATGTATATATTTTTAATAAGAATGTTTTAGACCTGTGAGGTCCCTAGGATGAAATCATGATGATATAAGTATTCTGAATCTTGCTGTGCTAGAGTTCACACCTTATTCACACAATGGTTGCTACGTGTTTATTTCGTCAAACTTGGTTCAGATTTTTTGTGCCATTGACAGTTATTGATACGAACTATTGATCAGTTTTAACTAACTCATCAAGTATTGTAGGTACTCGTGGTTATTGTTGCTACCTAAATGTCCATGTAATCTAAATAAAAATTACCTCTAAAGACAAAATAGTAACATGAAATTGGATGATCCTAGTAAATATCGCTTTCACTTAGAAGCATAGCTAGTTAATCAAATTCTTACACGTATTTGAATTAAATACATACTAATAATAAGAACAATTTGCAAGTAAATCAGAAAAAAAAACAAAAAGCATAAGAGCACAAAAGCTCTACAATCCTAAAGCCAACATCGAAAATGAATGAGAATCAGAAAGTAATGGTAAGTAGGTTAATGGTAGTTTTAATGGAAATGGGTAGATAATTATTCAAAATTGACAAATGAAAATCTAACGAACCCCTGACTACTGATATCTAGATATCGAATACACTATTGTTATATCAACTTCCACCATGAATGCCACATTCAATAAAAAGTAGGTCAACAAAAATAGGTCACCCAATCAATAAAATCTTAATCTTGATAAAACATCAGAACTATGTGACCTATATTTATGTAGGTATAATTGGGGTAAAAAGTAATTTAAAATAAACAGCATGTTATGTTAGTAATCAAATAAATTCCAAACGTGAATCAATTGCTTAAGTAATAGTGATTAAACAACAAAGTTATGTAATGGTTAGTAATGTGAATTAAGAAATTGTAACACTTTGATAAGCGGTTCATACGTGATTAGACGTCGGTAGGTTCACGACGATTAAAGATGGCAATAAGGTAGGTACTTAGCAGTTTAGAAATTACTTAAGCACAATTTGCTTTAGCTATAAAACATAAAATTAATCTTAACAATGAATAATGTGATGAATTAAACGTACAATATCTTAAAAGTACGCTAAACATGGAAGATTGACAAGACAAAATAGTAATGAAACATATAAACGGCTTAGTCAACATTGAAGCAAGAATTAAATAGAGACACAGAAAACATCGCACAGACGAAGTGAACGTTTTGCGAAGCAAATTGTTGCAAATAAAAAAGCTTGGTAACATCATGCTGAACACCGTCACTCATGCTGAAGAGCATACATTCGAGGGTCTCGTCGCAGAACTGGTGGTATTCGTCGTGGGAAATGCGCGTGCGTGGCGGCGCCCGAGGCGGCTCCTCTGTGGTCATCAGAACCAGGTCACCAAGGTCACCAGTCAACGTGTGCATGGAGAAAGGATGTGATTGATACAAGCCATTTGCATAGGGACTTCCTGACACTAATTTTGGACCCGAATTGTATCAAAGCTAAGCTAGTAAGCTGGATCCTCAACGTTTTGTGCCTAGAGTTTTGATATGGAATTTGGATGTGTTACGGAAGCTTTATCATAATATAAAAGCAAGTTTTCTTCTTGACTAAAAGAGAACATCTTCTCAGGAAGTAAACTAACAGGAAGTAAAATAACTAAGTTTTGTGTAGTTTCGAATGGCCTTAAGATAGAACTAATCTGTTATCTCATTGGAAGGCTTATGGAACTTAAGTTAAGGTTTATGTTTCCGTACCGGTTCTTTTCCAAGGTTTGGGCGTTTGCTGCTGCTGCGGCGCTATATGCCTCGGGAAGGGTTGTGGTGCACTAACTTCGGGACTCGTGCAGGTCTCTGTATCATCTTCATCTTCGTCATCCTAGAACAAAGGTACGTACTCATTAAATAGGGTAGGTCGACAAAATTGAGCACCAAAAGTACAGAAAGTGTTTAGATTACTTTTCAAGTATCTAAAAAAACATACAGACGAACATAGAACCTCCTCCTTCTTGGAAGTCGGTTAAAAAGGAATTACTGCTGTGTGACTGTAATTTAATTATTAGAAATATAAGCAGACTACTAACAGTACTTAGTCAAACTAATCGGAAAAGGTTGGTAAATTTTGTACAGATCAGGGGCCCTGCGTTGATCAGTGTTTGATCATTTTCTGACTCACTTATGGTCTTTTACGTAAACTGCCGCATCCCGTCTAGATCTAACTGGGACCAAACAACATGCCGGTACTTGGTAACGCGATTGACGACATAGCTTTGGTAGCATCGATATACCTATATGTATAAAAATATATTTATGATCGTACAAAACGAAAAAACTGACTTCACTTGCCGCGATAGTGAAAATATCCACTAGCCATAATCATGTCATCGAGTTATCAAATTTGTTTATATTGTTTATCCTCATATCTCCGGAGATGATCAGATCTCTATAAAATTTGAATGCGACAGAAAAACAGGCGAATTGAGAACCTCCTCCTTTTTAGTGAAGTCGGATAAAAAGGGAAATAAGAGACCCCGCTCCTCAGTGTGGACCGAGGTTCGCGAACCTAATTCAAACTGACGTTTATGTAGCACGAACAGAATTATATGTGCATTTATCGCAGATCCATTTAAATAATTTGCAACAATACCTTCCTCTGTTCTTCATGCACATCAAGTTGAAGTGTTTTCATGTAGTTGTTTCTAGTTCCATTATGTATACTTGGCATAAGAGTGAGTACCGTATCTACCTATTTATATCGATGATTAGAGATTATTTAATAATAGCGCTCTCTAGAGGTAGCTATTTCAGCCGATCTCATCTCTCATCATATCGAGAAGGTTTTAGATTTCTCATCTATGAAAATAAATGTATAATGCGGTTATTTCATAATGTATAATAATCATATGCCCAATTTATATTGCTGTAAGCTCAAATAAAATCATTTTACAAGTATCCACTGGTAGTACCTACCTGCCTGTAGATGTACCGCAGTGACATAACTACAACCATTATTGGTTACATCGCAACCGATAATATCAGAAGTGCTTGCAACAGCTACAAAGTCATCATAATAATGGGTGGGCACGGCTCGTTTTATGCTGTAATGCTCACCATACACCACAGAATGATCTGGTTTACGGCCGATATCGAAAGCAACCGGTCGGTTGGTAAAGTGGTAAGAGGTGACGAAACGCAGGTGCGTCGGGTTACGGTTAATTTCTCTCTACCGTTAAAAAATGCTATGGTGATCATACCGTATACCATCAATTCTTAATGCTCCGGTAAAACTTTTCAATGGCACGTTTTTAAGGGTTTGTAAAGATTGCGATAGTATTCGCATTGGAGGGCATCGTGCTTCGAATGATAAATCGAGCACGTACACCACGCGAATATGATTTATTGGAATTCTGAGGTATATTATGAATATTTTATTTTAGCGAGAAGTGCTATATTTTAGAGTGTTATGAATATTTTCAGTTAGCTAGTTTTAGCCTTCAGTTTTAAATAAAGAATAGAGTTAGTGCTATTTGTTTTATTTGAGTATAATTATACAGATAGCATCTTACTTTTGTGGGTTTATTGTATTATTCTGCTAGATTTGTAGTTATTAGGACAGAAAAACAGTGGAACTATTTAAGACATATCAGGTTTAGTTGCCTCTTCGTGCATGTTTCCTGTAGATCAGGTTGACTTGCAAGATGGTTCTAGGTCTTCGGAAAGTCTGCACTATCTTATTACAGCATCCGCCTTTAGCAACTAAAGATGCTTCACAAATTACTCACTTTACAAGGAGAGGCATTCATTACTACTTGAAATAAAAACAGGTCTGTAAACTCTATATTACTACGAATATTTATAGTAATCATTAAGATAGTTTAAAAACTAAAACAACCGACTTCCATGCCCCGCGAGTCAACTTCTTCTAATCAGATCTCGATGAAATTACAATGGGACCAGCTTGGAAACGTACCCTACCGATTAAAAAAATAACCATTCAAATCGGTTCTCAATTGACGGAGTAATCGAGTAAATGATTAAAGTAAACATAAAAACGAATAAACATACATACAAAAAAAACATACAGCCGAATTGAGAACCTCCTTCTTTTTGGCGGTCGGTTGAAAATATATGCAAATAGGTAATAGCCGCACTACATATTAGTGTAG
Organism: Cabera pusaria; assembly: GCA_954871355.1. Taxonomy (NCBI): domain Eukaryota; kingdom Metazoa; phylum Arthropoda; class Insecta; order Lepidoptera; family Geometridae; genus Cabera; species Cabera pusaria. The sequence goes on from OX940887.1 coordinate 26,681,293, forward strand.
GGTCGTTACGCAGATAAATTGATAGGTACCTATGTAATAACAGACAGTAATGATACCCTAGAAGCTATAACGATCCTTTACGAGCTATACTCGTGCTGTACAACAACTAAAATCACGACCAAGTACGTGAGATATTACCACAGTCTTACAATCCATATAATATTATTACTCTTGATAGATATCAAATAACCTCTTAACAATTCTCTAAAACATGGCAGAATAATGATACGCTTCGTTCTTTTTCTCTTTCAATGTACCTATTGAAAAGAAAATTGAACACCGCAAAATTAATCAGTTCTACTTTTACTCGTAGAAACTTCAGTATTAGATATCGTGTTTCCAAAGGAAAAAATAAGAGCTGCATTTGCGTAAAAAAGTTGTCGTTATTTGCGTAAATTGTGGTATGATGAGGTTTACGCGTAGATGAGTGAAGGGAAGGTAGCAGAGTTCATAGTGCATGTGTGAATGGATGTGTTGCTTAATAGAGAACGCAACTCAACAGTTGTGTATAATAAATACCTTTGGGGAAGAACTGTAGTCTAAAGGTACGATTAAATGTAATTAATAACCTGCATTGTAACCATTTTCATCAGAGCGTAGAGAAACGTTAGGACGTGAATGGACTTAATTAGCTTGTTTATCGAAAACATGTATTGTCTTGATAACTAAAAAAAAACATATTAATTAGTACTTAGCTGACTCTATCGTTGTCGTTGAAAGTTCTTGAATACATGGAATAAACATTTAGTTCATGTCCAAACGATCTAATCTTTCGGATATCTTTTCCAATTTTCTTTCGACATTATTTAGAATTTTGGATCATTATTAAGTACCTATACATTTTTAACCAGCCAGCCCCACATGTATAAACAAACAGTATTTAATTTATATAGCTACAGATTTTTATAGAAAATTAAATCAGAATGTAATAGACAAGAATATGCCGAAACAAGATACATGTGGGTAGGTACTGAAAAAATAATGTATATTTAGAGACTTTCAAATGTCCCTCATGAAATTCGAGTCATAACTAATGGATTGTTTGCGTTTCCCATAAAATAACGTGAGATATAATGTACCGTAATACGTTATCACTCATATAACATTTACCTGAACGAAGCTAACTGCTTCTTCGTTCAATATACGAACCGCTAGGAAATGGAATACCCTGCCTGAGTCTGTTTCTGGTTAGGTACAATATGGGGGTCCTCAAATTGCTAGTGTAGAAATCTTCTAGGTAAGCTCCATCATCGATCGCATCATCACTTAACATCAATTGAGATAGTGGTCAAGTGCTACCCAGTCCGGTATAAGTAAAAAATCAGACGCACGTCGTGTTCGCATTATGTCATTACTGGAATCCAATTTACGGCTGTCAGTGAAACTAATTATGTGGAACGAAGCCAAACTGCGGTAGCCCTGATATAACAAAACACAGCCCGGATTTATACGAACGGATATTTGTTAGCATTTACGGATTTTTTAGGGTTCCGTATTCCTATTGATAAAACGGTTGGAACGAAACCCGTGTGCGAGTTCTACTTGCACCAGGCTGCTTTATTTTCTATATTTAGATAAATTGTTGTAAGATTAAATACAACCGTAACTATAATTCCTGTGTATGATTTACCGACTAACATGGTTTGGTTTCCTTTGTGGCCAAGCTTTTATTTTCAGTTACCATATTTTGTTGATTTATAGCCCTTCTAAAACAGCTTTATGGATTAAGAAATAGTTCAGCAGTTACTAAACTATTTCTTGTACTTCTTATTATGTTACCTTAACCACAGGGTGACCTTAAAATTTGGATTTTGAGTCTCATATGTCCAGGTCCTGTAATTAACTGAAGTATCAGTAAATTGTAATTGATTTCAGATCGCGAGTCAACGGGTATCTTCTAGGAAAGCGGGCTAAATCATCGATAGCATTATCACTTAATCACGGTAATATTATTTAATTATAATATTATTATGTATTATGTTTCTTTGAAGTGTTTCACACTTTATATTTTTTTTGTAAATTGTTGAACACAATCCAAAATTTCATCGTACCGACGGGACTTGAACCCGCAACCTCCGTAATGACATGTTCCGGTGCTTTGCCAATTAAGCTAATATGTTATGTTACCGTTACTAAACATCAGATGTAATAGTGGTCATACATTGGCCTATCTGATATAAGAAAAAAAACAAAGAGTTCTTTTACATTTTACCTTAAATATTTAACCAAACTTTCTCTTATATTTAATAACCTCATCATTTCGTGACGTAATATTAAGATAGTTTAAAAACTAAAACAACCGACTTCCATGCCCCGCAAGTCAATTTCAGTAGCAAGTTTGAGACGTTTAATCATGAATCATTCGAATCGGTTTACAATTGACGGAGTAATCGCATAACATACACAAAAAAAAACATACAGATGAATTGAGAACCTCCTTTTTGGAAGTCGGTTGATAAGTTCAAAATAAAATGCATTTCATAATCATTGTGGCACATCAATCACGGGAGTAGATCCTACAATCAAATTATTACCTCATCGTGTGAAATAAAGCATAACCACAGATTTCAGTTAGGTAATGCGACGCGACGAAAGAAATTCTTATTCACTTTCTTCTTTAATTTCATCTAGACTTGTGAAATCTGTCCAATTTTATAATAATTGTAAGAAAGTAGGTAATTTTACTAAGTTGAATTGGGACTTTTGGATTTTATTCCCGGTAGCACAGATTATATAATAGTTACTACGTAACAGATATTTCACTCCCCTACAAAAACACAATACCAACGTTTATTTCAGACAATACAAGCAAAAATGTGTCTAAGGCGCTATTAGCTAGCGTTGTTATTACTTCGTTCAGCGCGCGATGTACCGGCGCGCGCCTGATACAGTAAAGGGTTGACTCAATGAAATAAAAAAAAAGTTTACGAATTCTTTTTATTTACCTCACACAATAACATCAAAATTCCTAACTAAGAGTCGAATTTAAAGTCGAGAAAGTGAATTTTACGCCGCTTTGTCATTTTAGTATCGTTAGCATAAAAAAATGAAAAACTTAAATCGTTTCTAATATAGAATACGCATGCGCATTTATCCCGTCATTTGAATAATAATATACGTTGCGCGCGCGTGACAACCGACTGACAGATAGTACCGCCGGCGTTGACGAAAGTTTAGGTATAAATTGCAGTAGCTATGGGCGAGTGAGGGAGGCCTGTCGTTAGTATCTACCTTAAAAGCGATGGCTTTGCAATCGATAATTGTACTTTAGAACGAGATGTACTTAGTTAAAGAGCTCTATAGTTGTGTTTCTTTCACAAGATATTTGCGATGACTGATTTCAGTGATATTACAAGTACCTATGTCCCGTCGGTACGATGAATTTTTGGATTGTGTTTAACAATTTACAAAAATACTAAGTGTGTAACACTTCAAAGAAACATAATACCTATGTAGAGTCTAACATCCTCGTACAATAATAAAGCGTTTAAAAACTTAAAAAAACAGACTGCCATGCCACGCGAGTCAGTTTCAGTAGCAAGTTTGAGACGTTTTTCGTCATATCCCTGGCGATACTAATCAGATATTAAGTGCAAGGCTTGAAACCGGTTTATGCTTAACCGTTTCTTAAAGGTTTAAACCGGTTTTCACCAATTATTTCACTCGAAGCAGGGCTAGAAACCGGTTTATGTATAACCGGTTATTTAATTATTTCGTTCAAAAACCTCTATAAGTACGGGCGATAAAAAAAACATGCTCTCGCACTTTTCGAAGTTTGCTTGTCATACATGTATAACTTTTATGACCGACCGCTGTTTTCAATATGTGATTTGTAATTACTAAATCGCTGTTTGCTTGCTTCCAGTGCACACACGGCTGCAAATTGAAAAGTGGTCGCTGACCATAGCTAAAACCGTTCTAAACCGGTTTATTCAGCGAAACCTTTATCAAAAAGTGCTTTGCACAATATCGTTCAACAGCGGTTTATAGAACGAACGAAAACCAAAATAAAAAGTTTATTTGTACTTACGCCCAAACCGGTTTGAAATTTTAACCCGGTTTTTAAGCCTTGGTTAAGTGACAATGTGGTCGACGACGGACGTTGTAGCACAAAGGATATCAAAACCGAGATAAAACCGACTACATTAATTTTGTATTTGTATTAGTACTAATTAAGCCAAAACGATTGTTATGTATATTAAACACGGTTGTGAATGTGTAAAAACTGTAGTTGGTTGGACTTTTATGCAATTTTGAACGGTTGCCAAACAAACCTCTTACTAAAACCTAACCCATACCTCTAATAATACTTAACTCTAACCTCTAATGTTTTAGTGTATAGATACACAGTACGAGGGCAAAATAGGCATATACTACTTAACAACAACATAAATACTCCAAGACAAACTTAGTGTAAACATTAAGGAAGCCATCTCTTTAACCCACAAAGGGTTAGCAGAATAACTTTAAGCCTTTAGCGTCCTGTGTCAACAAGTTAAATATACTAGACTTAGAAATTCACACTCTAAAGTCTTAACAAAGCGTCCAAGTCTTCTTTATGCTTGTAATCCCGGATTCATTTAAGTTTCTAGTACTAAACATTTAGAAGATTACGAAAGTTTATAAAAAAGGGACTTTACACGCCGCGCGAAAATTAGTTTCAGTAGCAAGTTTGAGATTTTAATCTCCATATCTCTGGAGATACTCATCAGATCACAATGAATCTTATAAAAGGACCACCGTGGAGATGTATCCTAGCCATGTAAAAACATACAAAGAAATTGATAACCTCCTTCGTTTTCGAAGTCGGTTGAAATAGAAGCGATCTAATTTGCTTAAATTGCCGTGAAATTTTAAAATAGGACATGAAATGAAAGGTAAAAGTGTACGATGTGTAAAAATTGGTAGTTATTTTGCTCAGTAGCGTAAATGTTTTTAGCATTAAGTCCTCCTTTTGTAATTATTTTGTGCAATAAAGAATTTACAAACAAACAAACAATAATGAGAATAATTGTCATGGTCAGACTAAAGAGCATGTTGTAGTCTAGAAAGCAACGATCTAAGAATAGACTAGTCTAATTTAAAGAAATTGAGACTTGCAGTGACTTGACTGCACTTACAAGAAGTTATTCAGTTAGGTTTTATTTTTACTACTAGTAATGTTTGTTGTATAATAGTACAATAAACATTACTAGTAGTAAAAGTAAATTACGACTCCAGTTAGCTACTAGGTAATGATTTTAAGCCGTCTTATAATTATCGTTTTATTGTTATTATTGATGTCCCGCTTGCGTCCCTAGTGCTCTCTTTCTAGTAGTTGCATTAGATTTATTTAACGCAGCTTTGCATAGAAATTACAATGTTAAATACCTATTCTGCAAACATGATAGCATTTTTTATTTCTATACAAATTTTAGTTTAGTTTAACGTAATCGAGTAAGTAAACCAATCTAAAGAAACGCAATGCTGATTATGGACGGAGACTTTTCAATCATCCAAAACGTTCAACGTGCCAGAAACATGAGAGTTTTTATAGCCAAGATTATAAAGTTTACCTTTTACATAACTATTCAATACCTACTTATCTAATTTTCTTCGAATAAAAACATGAGGAAAGTAAAACATATTACAAGTCTTCACTAATCTATCTGTCCACGTAACGGTGACCGATGAGAGAAAATATCTTCATAATATAGGTAAGTAATTTGTCTTTAAGATCTACTGTTTATAGCACATTAATCTCAATCATAGAGAGAAAATGGCATAAACAATCACTTTATACTGAGGGAATCACGTAATATATATTATGATACCAATTTCTAAAAAGTACTGGCTACTAATGTGTGCTTTAAAATACCATTTACTTACTATTTAGAATACTTTAATAAAAAGTTAATACTTTAATAGTCAGTTTCAGCAGCAAGTTTGAGATGTTTATCCTCATATCTCTGGAGAAATTTTAAAAGATAAATTTGAATTGAAAAAATGTAATGGGACCACCTTGTAAGCATGACGAGTCGTGCGTTTTGCTTTTTCCTATTACATGCATACAAAAAAAAAGGTTTGTAACTTACACTTGATAAGTGTTTCTGAGATTTGTTATAATGTCCATACTTTATTGAGAGTAATAAGTTAGACTAGAATAAGCAATCAAATATTCAAGCACGTAGGTGCGAAAATTTGTAACAATAAATTATATGTATAAAATATTTTACAAAACAAGCTTTTATATGGGACAATGAACTAAACTGTTAAAAAAATAAATTCTAGTAAGTATTTGGCGTGTAGGTACTTACCTATATACTTAAAAGCTTGAAGCACTACCCGTTTTTCAGGCTAGGTAAATACTATACTTCAGTGCCTCAAGCTTTTAAAAATATAGGTAAAATACCTACACGCCAAATACTTACTAGAATTTCTTTTTAACATTTTAGTTTACTGTCCCAAATAAAAGCTTGTTTTTAAAAATATATTTTACTTATAATTTATTTTTAACTTTTTAGTAGGTAGGTATAGATACCGACTACCTACCTACTACGTAAGTATTTAAGAGGAGGCATGATGTTTTAAAATATACCACGGATATTTGATGTGATAATGGGTAAAGTGCTCTTCAAGGAAAATCAATCGACTCGGTGGGGCTATTTTGCTTTATAACAGAAATGCCATGGCCACCTTACAGCTTCATCATCAGATCCTGGCTATCATTTAAGTGTAAAGTGCTCCTCAAGACGAATCATTTGAGCCCAAACTGGGGTTACGGTTTTTTATCACAGAGATGCCGTGGCCATTTTCCAGCTTCATCACCAGTCGCTAAATATCATCTAGGTGTAAAGTTCTCTTCAAGACGAATCAATCGAGCCCAAACTCGGTAGAGTTACGTTGATTTATCACAGAGATGCCGTGGCCACCTTCCAGCTTCATCATCAGACACTGGATATCATCTAGGTGAAAATTTCTCTTCAACACGAATCAATCGAGCCCAAACTCGGTATGGTTATGTTGATTTATCACAGAGATGCCGTGGCCACCTTCCAGCTTCATCATCAGACCCTGGATATCATCAAGACGTAAAGTTCTCTTCAATACAAATCAATCGAGCCCAAATTCGGTGGGGTTATGTTGTTTTATCACAGAGATGCCGTGGCCACCTTCCGTCTCCATCATCAGACCAGCTCCATGGTACCATATCATTGTATTGTCACCAAAGATACATAAGTACACCAAATTTGAGTTCAATCGGACATCGGGAAGTGGGTCTAATTTAGCTTCCAAGATTCCACCCGAACATACCTAGTGACATACTCGTACATACATTGCAAGGTAAATAGTAAAAGCTTGTAAAAATCTGAAATGCTCAACAAGATACTCAATCATACTATGAATAGTATTCATTGTGTACTTAGTATCTAACAAAGTTCCGCACCATCGACGGAGTATTATTGTATATTCTCCGACATCGAACCGCATCTAATAACACTGACTCAGATCGTGGTATTATTTATTCTGTGACTCCAACAAGCAACACTCGTAGCACAAGTTTTCTTCTATTTTTCTATCTTGTATTTTATGTCACAGAGCTTATTTCACGCCTCAATGAACCCACATTTGCTTACGTCATAATATGAACTGTTATACTGTTACAATAGGTAAACTTTTAATAGTTTGAATAGAAATTACATATTTGAAGACCAATACAGAAGTGGGCCGACGACACTAATAGTACGCAGATATGACATGGCCAAGAGTTGCTCAGAACAGGGATGAGTCAGAGTGTCGTTAGAGGGAGGAGGCTTATGCCCTGGAGTGTTCGGTAATGAATGACTGTAGTGAGCTGCAGATACGTAGTACTATTATTTATTCTGTGCTGCATTATAAAATAGTGAGCGAAACGATGAAGAGAACGATGACGCTCTGCAAACCCGACTATGACCGCCAGTACTATTCAACCTACTTCCAAATAACTGGCCAAGTGCAAGTCGGACTCGCACTCGTAGGGTTCCGTAACACAGTTAAGTATTCCATAACTATAATTTTTCGCAACTACAAAATTAACTTTTTAACAAAATTTACTTTTAAAAAAATTAACTAAGTTATCATTGCGGTCGCCATATCTCTAAAAATGCTGACTGTATCTCGTTCAAACCAATTTTCATTGTTAGTTTTATTGAGATCTACAGCATATAATTTTTTTTAGATTTTTCACTCCCATACTTTAAAAGTTAGAGGGGGAGGGGGACACACATTTTACCACTTTAGACGCGCCTATCTTTCAAATGATTGACTTTGAGAAAAAATGATTTTAGGAACCTCAATGTAATTTTTGAAGACCTATCCATAGACACACACGTATAGATTTGAAGAAATTTTTTTTTTGTTCCATATCAATGTATGGGATGCCCCCCCTTAAACTTTTATATTTTTTATTTTTGTATAAAAATCGGAAAGCGGTTCACAGAATACATCTAAGTACCAAGTTTCAATTCTGTAGTCCTAACAGTTTCGGAATAAAATGGCTGTGACATACGGACGGACAGACAGACAGACAGACATGACGAATCTATAAGGGTTCCGTTTTTTGCCATTCGGCTACGGAACCCTAAAAAGAGGTCATCAATTTGTCTGTGTGTTAATTTTTGTTTTGTATGTTTTTAACCGATTAATCAGCCAATTGTGAACCGATTTGAATGATTTGATTTTTATAGGTGGGGGTTTATCTCCAAAGTGGTCTCATTCAAATTTTATCAAGATCTGATAATCCAGAGATAAAATGACGATAAACGTCTAATAATTGCTACTGAAATTGACTCGTGCGGCATGGAAGTAGTTTTTTCCAGTTTCAAACTATCTTATTTATCTATAAAACGATATTAACTGACGACTGTACACGCCCACCCAGTAAATTACTACGTAGGCGTTCAATTTGGACTTGTCATACTTACCTACTTCATTGTAAAACATTACTGTCACAACAAAAATAAAAGTCTACTTGTCCTTTTATAGAATTAAGAACTAGAGCAATATTTATATTTGTAATAAAATGATATTCGATTCTATGTACCTACATAAGATTTTAAGTTTTTATGGTCACTGACAGTATCATGGTCACTAACAGTATCCATAGTATAATTCTAATAGAATAATTTACGGGATATATACGATATTTCGCCATGCATAAAAGCATCATGTTTACGGACGAACAGTTCGTCCGTAAACATGATGCTTTTTAGGGTTCCGTACCCAAAGGGTAAAACGGGACCCTATTACTAAGACTCCGCTGTCCGTCTGTCTGTCTGTCTGTCTGTCTGTCCGTCTGTCACCAGGCTATAGCTCATTAACCGTGATAGTTAGACAATTGAAATTTTCACAGATGGTGTATTTCTGTTGCTGCTAGAACAACAAATACTAAAAACAAAATAAAGTTAAAAATTAAAGGGGGTCCCCATACAAAAAACGTGTTTTTAAACGCCATCTATCTAATTAGTTTCGGCAAAATGACATAGATGGCGCTAGTAAACGAGCGAAGCGTCTTTCTAGATCGCGACCAAACCAAATATTCTTGGTAATATCAATTAATCAAATATATGAGGTTGAAACTCTGTTATGTTTCGTATTGTACGGAACCCTCCCTAAGTGTGCGATAAGAGACGCGATGCTGACTCGCACTTGGCCAGTTTTATTTATGTAGCACAGCAGAGTATAAAAACAGAATTGGCGCAAAGAAGAAAAGACTCATTAAATTCTAACAGTGAGTTGGTGCAAGCTACTCGTATGTCTGATATATTTGCCCTTACAAAATAGATCATATTACATTATACAGCGTGCAAACTTGCGAAGGCAATTGATAGAAATCAGTACTCTATAAGCGTAGATATAGCCTTACAGACTACCAATTGCTAGCTATTTCTTGTACCTATTCTGCGGTTGCCTTGTCGGCAAAATGCCAAGAGTCAAGCGACCACACCAGATAGCGAAACTTGTTTTTCTATCGCCGAGAATTCGTCACGGATGAAAACAAAGGGTTTGATAGGGGTTTGTATTGGATTCGACAAATCAATGATAAGATACTCTGACAAAATGGCAATGTTTCGTTGGTTTGCCTGTGATAGTAAAATTTTCTACATTAAATGTATACCTACTCAACAAGGTTATAATAACTACGTGATTTAGGATAAAGTCATCTCTATCCAAGCCAGTGCTTCGTCTCACTGTCATCTTCGATTTTTTATGTTTTACAGACAAGCTCTTGACCGCTATCTTACCCGACGGTACTTGTACTATTATTTATTCTGTGCCGATAGTAAGTAAAGGTGCGGTTTACCTCAACTCGTCTTCCATACAACTACCATTCTATTTTAAACCGCATCATCACAGAATCAAGTGAGATAGTGGTCGTAGTTAATTTTCTACCTGCATCAAACAATTATCACCTAAAAACAATAATCTTAGTTGTAGTATCGCTTACCTCAAGGTTGTCAAAGTCGACTTTGATGAGCCTCCTCTGAGGCTGCGCATGTGGAGTGACGTCACCCCCTCGTCGAGCCTCGCCACCGCCGGGACCGCTGCCGGACCCACTGGTTGCTGCAACAACAAGAATGATTATGTTAGATTTTTATCACTAGACAGTTAAAATATTTAAAAACATCCCTCATCATCAGCGCTCACAACTGGACATGGGCATATGTTTTTAATGAACTTATGCTGTTGGCATCAGTTCCACATCTAGGGTGTGAACTCAAGCATAGACCTGGTCATGAAACTTCGCAAAAAAATGCATTTTTTTGTGAGTGTACATTTGGTTACATTACCCCCGACACCTTGACGTTTATCGGATAAAAAAATTGTTTGGACTAAAAAAGGTTACATAAAACATTTTTGAACATTTTTCGAAATGGCTGAAATGTTTTTTTTTGTTACGTGTATAATTAACATTTCTACTATTATGAAAATATCCAAAAACTGTGTCGACACAGAAATTCTATATAATTCTCGAACCTGCTAGAATCTGTTGCCTCCTGTAGAGGAAAACAGATACTTTGCCTAAGCTGAAACCGAGACCTTCACTTTGCTTTCTAAATGATTTTTATCAGTGTATTCATATATCAGCTAATATGGCATTAGCAAGCTGAAGTGGCCAATTGTCACTTCAGTTTGCTAATCTCGTGAAGTGCTTGCTCTCAGCAGTAATCTGGAAACATTTTGGGATACTGGCAATTATTTATTTGCAATTATTAGCATTGACTAATCTGATATATTCAGCTTATCAAGACGAGCCTACAGTAAATTATTTGTATTGATTTAATTCTCGAAAATACGTCGGTGCCTACCACAAATATAATTCCTGCTAAGCCGGAATTACTCATAAAATCTCGTTTCACATCATCCTTGTAGAATCCCTGTAGAAATAAATATGGAAGCGGAGTAATCTCGGCAAATAGGGGTTTGATGAAAACCCTAATCCCCCAGGACTAACATTTCGACAGCCTCAAAACCCCCTGGGTACGAAGATATTAACCAACTGTCGGTATTGTATGGAAAAGTGTGAAAAGGCTGTTGTATCATTTCATTTTTTTTTTCTTGTGTATAAAGTTCCGGTAAGGTTTCAATACCAAGGGATTGTAAATGATATATTTTATGTTTGCCAACTTTATTTCAACGAATCACAACACATAGTAATGTTATTAATTTGAAATTCACTTTGGAAACATTTCTTTTCTAAATTATCAATATTAAGTTTTTACACAAATATGTGTAGCTAATGGAAATAATTTGCCTACAATTAATAAATAATAAACACTCGAAAAATGAGTTCAATCCACTCAAATACGTGGAAACAAATCATATTTCCGGTCGCGTGGCGCGTAGGCGAACCCCAAGCGAAATTATAATTCAATACAGGTATGCTGCGGTAATATTCTAGCTCTGCTATAAAATTCAGCAGCAAAAAGCTTCCTAAAACACGATACAGCGTGAAAAAATGTAACCTAGTTTGGAGGCAACGGCCCTTCTTATCGCGCCCGTAATGGGTCATATCATTGCATAACCGCTGTCACGCGCGGCTGAGCTTTAAGGGTTGTTTGTTCACTGCCGAATATAGGCCTGATTTCTTTTTTATTTCTGTATATACTTAGGCAATAGGACAAGCAAGTGTAGGTGGTAAGCTGAGAACGGAGAATTCCGGTTACCCAGACCTTCTCAGTGCCCTAGCTTGCGCTTGTCCTTCTATTCCATAAAGTATTTATTATAAAATGAGTACCTATTAGTATAAAATTAACTTTTAAATGTATTAGATTTATTTTAATTATTTGTAAGTCATGTTTTATTACCTATTGCATACATTTAGGTACCACGCATTTGGTTCCTACAATTTTAAAACCTACTATAGTCTGTCTGTAATTATAACAGCTCAGTACAAAAATTCTTGGTTGTCAGAAGAACTGCACTACAACAACTACTAGAAAATTCAAAATTTTAAATCACACACAAATTTAGGTGTAACCTACTTTGCATGCCGACGGTCGTAAAAATAACGTCAGAGAGGAAACTGACCTATCTAACCTTTTTTATATTTATCCACGTTAAGCTGAGTCTAAAAAATCTACAGGTGAGCATATAATCGATGTCCCGCCTGATTTTACAAAAAAGTAGCTTACCACCATCAAGGAGAAAATTTGCCATCATAACCTTACGGGGTTCCGGCAGCACACAGCCCTTGAGAGTCAGACCATTCTAGACCTAGCGTGTTCACCGTATTAGATCACATCATCGCTTACCACCAGGCTAGTTAGTGGTGAATCGCTAGCCTGTCATATAAAAAGGGTATGTAGGTATAGCTACAGTTGCCATTTCACCCTCGTATGTGTGTTTCAGACACCCTCGTTTGGGGGACTTACCTACACATATGCGTCGATTTATCTGTCATGAAGAGGAAAGGACTTACTTTCTTATAACTGTAATTTTATAATCATTTTTTTATAATCGACTATAATTTACATCTATTGAGTAAAATAGTGTACTGTTGATCTCTGAAGATCTTGTATAAATGAAACAGCGTGGGTAAATCAATTTGTTGACCAAAGAAAATCTTGTTCTTAAAATAAGCTACGTCAGGGCGTAAAGGTTAACGTGGGGATGACCTTTAACTGCTAGTGTTGCGGACGGGTTACGTAACTTCGCGCCCTGCGGCACTAAATTCCACGGGTAAAACTAAATAAAGCAATTTGCAAAGTTTCCCCAGATTGAATATCAAAAAACGTGACTACAGTACATTCTTTACTTTAAACAAAACCGAAAGAAGACTTACAATTTTCAATTCAACGTTCCAAGACGCGTGAGCTCTACTGGGAAATTTATAAAACCTTTTTTTAACAAACCAGAGTTACGGTTAACGTTACTGAAAATATTAAAGTTGCGAAAATGAACAACAAAAAGGGAATGATTTACGACTTGTTTGCCCTTTCAGCTGTAACAAAAGAAACCAGACAGTGGGGTTTGGTGGCCTTGCCAAAGGGTCTGTTTATAACTAACACTAACTGTGACTAACATCAACCAGAATTTATTAGATTTAGAAAAATTAAGACAAACAAAATTTTAGAATTGGTTACTGCCCTCAAATCGTTTATTAGTTACAAGTCCTTTGAACGCTAAATACTTGTTTGTTTCAGCACGCGATTTCATTGTACACATTAAACTGGAATTACCTTGAAAGTGTTTAACATAAAAGTCTTTAACCATGGTAGGTAAGGCTTTATAGATAAAGTTTTTGTTAATTAGGTATTTTTAGTTTGTATTTCAATTGTATTTTTATAAACTTAAAAGATCTTTAAAGTTATACGTAGCTAGATTCTTAGGTAGTAGTTTCAAGTAAAGGTAACTCCTTTGATATTATAAAAAAAAAACAATGAAAATTCTCATACAAAATAAACAAAACCAAACTCCAGATTCCAATGGATAGAAAGCATTTCTCAAAGATAGAAAATTATTACAAGCAAATGAGCTTGGCATTACGATTGCGTCGAAAGTTAATTTATACCTTACATTGCTTTATTTACTCCATCGTTGGCATCGGCTCATTATGAAAAGTGACAACGTGTGAGTTACATTGAGAAACGAGCTTTCTCTGCCCTTTTAGCGCTGTGTATGGCACTACAAATGAGCTATGTGGCCTTCGTAAAAACACAAAATAGTACTTAAATTGACTGCTGTATGTAGAGATGTTTTTTTATATATTTCATAAGTGTCGTTTGACCACTATCTCGTCTGGTAAGCGATGATGTGATCGAAGATGGTAAATACGCTAGACCTAGAATACTCTAAATCATAAGGGCTGTGTGCTGCCGGAATACCGTAAGGTTATCGTGGCAGATTTTCTTCTTGATGTTGGTAAGCTGCTTTTTAGTAGCAAGTTAGGCGGAACATCGATATTATTTGCTTCTATTACATGTGAGTTCCCCCTGGTTATGTATCCCTTGGTTGAAGGTAGTCTGCAGTAATCGTTATTGCAAAGTATGTATGTAAACAGAAGGAGTAAATGTAATTCTTAAAGATATTTTAGGCTCACAGAATTTGCCTTCCCTAAATTTAATGGACTATGTCGCACCAAGGACATGATTAATTAATTACTAAGGAATCGTCGTCAGCGCCTCTTGCATATTATATCCGACGATTCAAGCAAGCTCAAGTGGCTTCCTATTTGCTTTCGCCGGAATACTCATATTCTTTCTCTTCTCTATAACATTCTATTCAATACTTCTACTCCGCTTATTATTTTAAAGAACGCTTTAACTTCCTCCACAGTTCTCTCTTTCTCTAAGGTCATCAGAAAACTTTACCCTGAACTTTCCCGCACATGGTTCCAGTTTTTATGATAAAGCTTTTACCGTCTAGGCTGTTGGGCTCTGGAACTCTCTTCCTGAACCTGTGAAGTCTTCGCAATCCCTTCATATTTTCAAGAGCCGTTTAAAAGCTTATCTTTCAACATAAATAGTGTCAAGCTGCTTCTGTCTGTTCTGTCAATCTGTTTAAAATTTAAAGAATGCGTGTTTATGAATTTATATAAGTAATCTGTTTATTGTATATATTTATTGTTATAGGTGGGTATGATTATGTTAGTTTAGGTATTACATGTTATTGTTCTTCTTTTCATTTTTATTTCAATTAGGCGCAACCTGCATTAAGCTACTATTTCGATCCTCTCCATACAAAGGTTTGTCTGGAAGAGATCGCTGTTAGCGATAAGACCACCCATTGTTACACGTTAAATTTAATCTGTAAAAGTTATATGTGTCTGTATCTTTGGTGTCGCAATAAAGAGTTTATCTATCTATCTATCTATTAAGCAGTGTACAACTATTGAAGACGTTGAAGACAACTGCTTTCGTGGCCTTATAGGCCGATGTGGAAGCGAAAAGTTTTCTCATCATCTTCAGATAGCCCATAGGATTTAGTAGATATTAAATTCAACTTAGTCCCTGTATTCTAAAACGTTTACTTCCTGCTTAAGCTTTATCTTGTATCTTGCCTAATCCATAAGAATGGGATTAACAGTAACAAAAAACGAAATAAAATATCATACAAATAGCTTTGCAAAACTAAACGGGTTTCTAATGGTATATTCCCAAGGTAAATTAAGATTTACAAACTAAATCAAGGATACTTAATGCCATTAAACCGTACTCATAAATAATAATGCAAACTCGATCACTCTCCGTCAATATTCATCATTAATATTTCGAACAAAGCTTGTCCCGTTAATATGATAAAAAATGATATCAGCTATTAATAAGCCAAGGTTTTTTTATTGCAATATTATAATGCCTTTTTTCAGTGTCAGGCGAAACTTCGATAGTGTATACAGGAAGGAACTAAAAATATACTATACAGATGTTTTCTTGCTATTCTTTTTTACAGTCATGAAAAAGAAAATAATAATAAAATAAAGACACATGTGGTTGGAGCATGTTCTATCGATGTTCCACCTGACTTGCTACCTAAAAGTAGCTTATGACCAACAAGGATAAAATATGCCACCATAAACTTACGGTCTTCCGTCCGTCCGTCCGTCCGTCACATTTAATGGTGAACACGCTAGTGAGTAAAATGACTCAAGGGCTTTGTGAGCCACAAAGTCATTTTATTCACTAGCGTGTTCACCATTAAATGTGACGGACTGACGGACGGACGCATAGTAGAGTCTAAGTAAAAGGGTCGCTTTGGTACCCTTTGAGTACGGAATCCTAAAAAAAGAATTATGGCTTCTGCTACTTTCGCCAATTGGTAATAGCGTCGTGACGTCAACAAACGACCTCTGAACTAATATTAACGTACAGTCGCAAATACCAACGACTAAACAATAATTTATTGAAGTTACAGTCTTTTGTATGTTTCGTCAATTAAAAGTGAAATTGCTTAAATCTCAATTTATAACGCTACAACTCACAATTAGTTCGCTCCAGTTCCGCCAATTATATTATTACAGTTTAATCCCGCCCTTAATTCGTCAATCTGGAAATGACCGAGAACGAGAAAACTGCGTTAGACTCATCTTAACTAGTAATCTACATTTTAAAGTTGTTTTATGTCCAAGGTTATGTTATTTTTAGAAAAACTTACCATAATTATCTATTTTATGAAATGAAACATCGCGTCGGTCACATCTTACGAATTGATTTATACATAGCTATTAGACTTGCGCGTTCTATTTTAACGTTATATTTTTATTATTTGAGGGCCCGGTGGCGTAATCGGGAGAACGGTCGGGTTTGATGTCAGAGGTACCGAGTTCAAACCCCGCCGTGCACCAATGGATTTTCTATCGAAAAAATTATGTGCGCTTTTCACAGTGGCCCTCCGGTGAAGGAAAAACATCGTTAAGAAATCAACAACCCCCGCATGGTGGGAGGACACTATCTAGTGTCCGCCTGGCCAGCTACCACCCTCAAGTTAGAAAAATCTGACGCCAAACATCTAATGTTTTCCGGCAGGTATCCTTGAGAGTCAGTTCCCGTTCGAGGCCTAGCGAGCTTACCATCTTCGACCGCATCATCACTTACCAACAGGTGAGATAGTGGTCAAACGCTAGCCTATTAGATATAATGAAAAAAATATCGTCTACGAATGCGATACGTCTTCTCGTAATTAAACGGAATTAATTTTCATGATGGAAATAGTTTTTGCTTTTGACGCTTTACGAAGACCACAACTCTAATATGAAGAATTTGTTATAAGTAAACTTGCATAAAGATAAACATTCATATGCAGAAATGATAATACAGAAATGATGTATACGCAAGCTGGCAGCGGTTGGAAACAAAAAGCTGAAGAGCTCAGTGGCGTGCCATAGATGAGGTCTATGTTTAACAGTTGACAAAAACCGGCTGATAACGGTGATGATGATGATGATATTCAGTGCCGATTCAATCTTTCACAACTTTTCGTCTAGATTTCAAGCAATCAGATGCGTAAACAACCTATATTGCAGCGTATTCATTTCCCTCACTGCGCTCTGCAGAGAGCGAATGACTCATAACATGGGTTCTCATAAACGATTTAGGTATGAGCACATGCTAAGCTGCAGTCTTTTGAAACCAGGAACTTTGCTTATTAGTTAGGATGATACTCGAATATTAATAGTTTGGGATGATGATCTAACTTTTAACGAGGCAAAGCTTAACATTACTTCTAAATCTTAAAGTTTTCTCATTATAGTATTTTTTTACTAAATTAACGATGAAATAACTTGTTGTTCTAAAAAATGTAGTAGTGGTTGACATTTACTTGACATGGCAGGTGCAACGCTGCCCCAAAATGATTTATCCGAGGCAACGTCCAACGCTGGTTCCTCAGGACTCCGGACGGGCTCCACAAGGCCTGACACGGGCCTCGTGCCCAGCAGCAGAGCTGCTGGCGATACCTTTGACCGCCGCAGCTTGACTGAGCTTAGACACTTCACGAAGAAATAACCAATTTGATTTTAGAACAGATTTATTTTCAGCCAGTCACACGAATTCTGACAGCGCGGGAATGTAATTCAGTAGTTTTTTATTTTTAATTTTATTTTCACAGGTAATATCAGTCACTATTTCACTGTTCATTTATTGAACTAATTAACGATCAGCTGAGTAGCCTGCACGCTGCATTGACGCATGAGAGCACGACATTGACCGTATTAAACGCGCTATAACCATATCAAACACAATCATAATAATCGCAATGCGGCGAAATTAATCACACGTATTTAATGAAACTTCCGCAAAATAATGAACAAAATAATTAGCAAAAAACTTTGCAAGGATTTAAAAACAATCTTTAGTCATGGGGTTATAGTTATACTTTAGGATGTTGATGTAAATAGAGCGCGCGTGCTAGAGTAGTGGCGGTCGTCGCCATATTGGAAAACTGGGGTAGCTTTTGAGCTAACGCATGCGTAGTAGAGTCCTACGTGAGGGTTCCCCTTTAACACCACCCCGTCCCAGCCACTGTGGTACGAAAGGTATGTAGCGAAACCAAGGCGGGTTTATTTTAAGAAAACAAAAGACGCTGGAAACAAAAGCTCCACTGGACTGCTAACTTTAAAGTGTTGAGGTAGAAATCGCGCGATTGCAAATTGCTTTGCAAGCGTAATGGTTTTTCTTTTGTTTTAGTTTACCCATGATTACAGCAATAAAGCTAAAGTTCTTTTAAAGCTATGCATGTATAAATTAAGTGCGTATCGTTCGTTAAAGCACGTTGCATTATAAAGTTATCATAGCTGTTTCAGTGATCGTGCAGATAGTCAAGTATTAATTACTGCTTCGTTAGTTTTAAGAACCCATTTTTACATTTGATAAGATCTTAACATTTTTGAATATTTTTTATATATCTTATAGGCCTTATAGTGTTTGTCCACCATCTCGCCTGGTGGTAAACGATGATGTGGTCGAAGATGGTGAACACGCTAGGGCGTGTGATGCCGGATTTTAGACACATTTCAATTTTATATCTATCAATAATTACAACACTTTTTAAATAAAATGTCAAATTTATTTAGCAACATTTGCACATGGTATTAAAATCAGGCAAATTAAATGGGTACTACTACTTCCAGCAACTCTTTCTCAATCTTACACGACGGTAAAACACATGACGAAAGTCCAATGTAGGCGTTGCGCCACTCAATCGTGATAGAATCGAGTTGATTTCTCGATAAACAACCACCAAGTTAGGAGTTGGGACAATGGTAGCGACCTTGGGGAGTCGTGAACGTACGAACCTTGGCTTGTAGTTTTGATTTATTGAAACTAGAAGGAAACACAAATAAGCGGCTGGGCTATATTCTGGCCTAGATTTTGCACTTGCAAATCTTGGAACTTTGTGTTATATACAGTATCATAATGAGCTAACTCCAACATAGTTTTCAACTAGTCAGTTTTAACCTGTCACCTTAGTTTGATACCATTTTACAGCGTTAAATCAAGGTAAGGTAAAGTACGATTGTTTGAGGTTTGTGTAGGCTGCGCATTCACTATAGTAAAGACTGCTGTCAGAAATAAGAGCGCCCATTTTTTTTTTCTACGATTTATGGTAAAACAAGGCGCTCACCTGATGGTATGCGATGATCGCCTACAGCAAAAGTTGTGTTTTTTTTAAATATCGTATACAAGCTAGCATTTGACCACTATGTCACCTATTGATAAGTGTTGACGCGGTCGAGGCACGCTAGGCCTAGAATGGGATGGTCAGAATTTTGCGCGTCTTTGCACTGTGCCTGATATCTACAGATATTTAAGACGTTAACATGCTGCATTTGTTTTCTACTTCAAATCCTAAGTATTTATTCTGTAAATACAAGCATAAAATAATTTAAGATCGTTTAAAAAACTAAAAGAACTGACTTCAAACGTCGCGCTAGTCAAAGAGCCAGCAGTAAGTAGCATGTCATCCAGGTATGTAAATGCATCGTAATACAAAATATGTTGATATATTAAAAAGCGCTCGACCAATTTTGTTAAATTTAAATGGGACCAGATGGTGAAACAAAAAAAGAATTTTCCAAATCGGTTCAGGCATCTTCGAGTACCTAATCGGTGAACATACATAAAAATATATATATTGCGACGAATTGAGAACCTCCTTCTTTTTTGTGAAGTTTATTAATAAATGCACATATACATGTCAAGACCAATTAAACTATAGTAAAACATGCTCTATAATTTCACTGGACACTGCCCTTATATATCTATCTATTTTACGGCAGAATAACAATGCTAGCGCTCAATCACTAGGACAAGCTGAAGTTTTACCAGTACAAGCGTAACACAATAGTAAGAAAAGATTTGTATTTTACCTTATTGATATGAAAAGTGGCAAATAAACTGTTTGTTCAAGCCTACTTCAGTAGGCAGCACCAGTAGATACTGTTTTGCATATAAAAGCGTACCGAGAATCAATAAACAGATCTTTTCAATCGCTACAGAGATCTTTACGGAATTTTGAACTAAGAATGATTTTATTTGGAATTCATAAAAATCAAACTGTTTTATACATCACGTGTTTATAACATGGCTATAAGGCTACAAGTAATTAAGTGCGCGATAGCAATAGCTTATACCTACAGTTATAATTTTAGTACATAGTCCATATAAATACATAAATACCTACTTACACAAAAAAATCCTATACATTAATAAGTACATACATACTTAGGTACTTATAACAATATAAATATAAATTGTTAAACACAATCCAAAATTTCATCGTACCGACGGGACTCGAACCCGCCCCCCCGGATTACACGTCCAGGTGCTCTGCCAATTAAGCCACGGTACGATACATCGATACGACGAAATTAGTGGATTGGATTTGTTAAACCAATTATGCATTGGTGGCGCCATCTACGACTACTTATTACGTAAGTTAATCATTCGGAAGAAATCATTACAGTTTTCAAATCCGACGAGAGATGTTGCACTGCGTAAATCAAATATTATGTTTCTCTGAAGTGTCTCACACTTTATATTTTTGTAAATTGTTAAACACAATCCAAAATTTCATCGTACCAACGGGACTCGAACCCGCACCCCCCGGATTACACGTCCAGGTGCTCTGCCAATTAAGCAACGGTTCGATACATCGATACGACGAAATTAGTGGATTGCATTTGTTAAACCAATTATGCATTGGTGGCGCCATCTACGACTACTTATTACGTAAGTAAATCATTCGGAAGAAATCATTACAGTTTTCAAATCCGACGAGAATGCGTAAATCAAATATTATGTTTCTTTGAAGTGTCTCACACTTTATATTTTTGTAAATTGTTAAACACAATCCAAAATTTCATCGTACCGACGGGACTCGAACCCGCACCCCCCGGATTACACGTCCAGGTGCTCTGCCAATTAAGCCACGGTTCGATACATCGTATCGATACGACGAAATTAGTGGATTGCATTTGTTAAACCAAAATTTTGGATTGTGTTTAACAATTTACAAAAATATAAAGTGTGAGACACTTCAAAGAAACATAATATTTAATATAAATATACTTGCACATGCACTTCTTTATGCCTTTTGACAAGTAAAACAAACATAATAAATACCACTGCAAATTAATAAGCTTGGGTATTTATTGTTATGTTTGATGGCAGTCGCAACACAACATTTATGATTAGCATTTACAATATGTAAAAGGTTGAACTAGTTCATTAGTCCACACCACAGAACTATTAATAGTAGGTACTACGCACCCACACACCCACACTCCCACTCCCTTCACTGACCCCACGTGATCGAATCTATCTAAAGTAACAGTAATGTTATCTATGTTGTTTAGATTCTAGACAACATAGATAACATAACTGTTGTTTTAGAAAGGAATTTTTAATTTAAGAGCCCAGGGGCTCTAACATGGCCTTATCCCCGGGGGAAAGACAAGATTATTTCCCTGGTTTTTCAATAATGACAGGAGATCAACACAACAATTTAAACGCTTGGTAAAGTTTAACTCTGAGTTTTAATTTTGTTTCGTATTAAAAAGGTTAAAAAAAGAATTGATTTAAAGTCAGCGGGCGTTTATAATTGTCGAAAAACTTATAATTTGCCTTCTCCACTAAACAAAACACGGATAGGTGGAAAGACAAAATAGTCCCCTTGCCATGCTAGCCCTGCAGGGGTGGAAGTCTCTACATTCGTTGCGATGCGTCTTGTCATTGCAAACGTCTGGTAGAATGAGATGCAGCTAGACAGTTGTTATCTGCATCTCTTTTCGTATCGACGATTATCGCTCGAAATTCAACGCTATGCATGTACCTAGAGACTACCGGCCCAGGGGTGGAAGTCTCTACATTGGTAGCGATGCGTCCTGTCATCGCTAACGTCTTATAGAAGGAGATGCAGTTAGACAGTTTACATTTGCATCTCCTTTCTTATCGACGATTATTGCTCGAAATTCATCGCTACCAATGTAGAGACTGCCACCCCAGGCTAGACAGATGGCTTGACTTCTAAGCAATAGGTCGCCGGTTCGATTCTTAGCACGGGTGTTCGTCCACAGGTAAAAGGAGATATTATATTAAAGTTCCGACTGACTTGCTACCAAAAAGTTGCCAACCAACAACAAGGAGAAAATCTGCCGCCATAACCTTACAGTGTTCCGGCAGCACATAGCTCTTGAGAGTCAAGAGTATATTCTTGGCTTAGCATGTTCACCATCTTCGACCATACGAGTATCATCGCTTCCTACCAGTCGAGATAGTGGTCAAACAGTAGCTAACAGATATAAAAAATAACAATAAAAAATAAGAATAAAACGGAGGCATTTTTATTTTCAATTAAAGTGTAAACAACTCCTACACGTGTATAGCATTAAAAATCTACACGTGTACCTAATCCTACGCCTTTTCAGAACCTGCTATTTTGCTGCTAAGTTTATTATTCTTTCTTCAATTAAAACCTAAATACCGATATTCACAAATCGCTTGTATTAGAAAGAAAGAAAGAAAGAAAATACATTTATTTAGCACATTACACAACTTATACTACTTAACGTACCTAAAGATAAAAAAGGGAATATATATATATAATAACAATCAAGAAAAGAATACAGTTATAATCCTATCTCGGTACTTAAATAAATCAAATACACACGTGTAGTGCTAAAAAGGTCTATCTCAGCATAGAATGTTCAGGTGTTTGCCTGAACGCTGATTTTCAGATAGACCTATCTGGGGTTGGACTATCGCCTTGTCACAAACGTTTTCCTTCAGAGCCAGTTCCCATTCTAGGCCTAGTGCTACCATCCTCGGCCGTCGGCTCGTTACTTTGAAACAGGGGACGTAGACAACATGCAATTTCTGTTTTCATTCACGGTAACGCAACTTTAAAATGTATGGAAACTTTGTTGTGGAAAAATAAATGTCATTCATACACGTGTATATATATATATATATAAGATTGACCTTGTGACTGGAAACTGAAATTGAATTTTGTCTTAGGGGCAGGTGAGATAGTAGTCAAAACGCTATACAAAACGAAAAAACCACTTTAAATGCCGCACTAGTCATTTTCAATACTAAGTTGGAGCTTTTTTTTTAAATATTGTATAGGCAAGCGTTTGACCACTATCTCACCTGATGTTAAGTGACGATGCGGTCGACGATGTAGCACGCTTACCTAGTAAATACCTGTTCACTCGCGATTTGAAGACCCCCGGGTTGTAGCTATCGGGAAACACAGACACCGGCAAGGAGTTCCATTCTTTGGCGGAGGTGTTTATCGCCATAGATACTTATCATACATACAAAAAAAACATACAGAAGAATTGAAAACTTCCTCCTTTTTGGAAGTCGGTTGAAAAGTGCAAAATAACTGCAAGGTGCATTAAGTTAATTAACAAATAATGTCATATAACTGCAAATCATTACCTAACCAATCTTAATAAATAATTAATCTGGAACAAAAATTATATAAGTGAATACTAATGAAGTGCACCAATCGCATCATATTAAAACTACATTAATGAACTTTACAAAACCTGTTTCTTGTTTGTGTCGGATAAAATCGATAAATGTTTATTAGAGCACCAAATACGTAGGTAGTTAATTGATAGATAGTGTACCATCTTATAATGCCCTACGGGAAGACATGCTTCCTCCAGAATATTGTGGTATTATTAATATAATACATTTATTAACTCACGTGCCAAGCCCGGTCTTTTGCTAGGCTTAAATAGAGCCGTAGCCGACATTAAGAGGCCGTAATAATAAAATACAATTAAGTATATTAACATGGGAGGTAGATAGATAGATGAACTCTTTATTGCGACACCAAAGATACAGACACATATAACTTTTACAGCTTAAATTTAACGTGTAACAATGGGCGGTCTTATTGCTAACAGCGATCTCTTCCAGACAAACCTTCGTATGGATAGGATCGAAATAGTAGCCTAATGCAGAGTGCGCATAATTTAAATTAAAATGAAAAGAATAACAATAACATATTATACCTAAACGAACATAATCATACCTACTTACCTACAACAATAAACACAGATTACTTACATAAATTCCTAAACACGCATTCTATAAATTTTAAACAGATTGACAGAACAGACAGAAGCAGCCTAACACTATTTATAATGAAAGATAAGCTTTTAAACGGCTCTTGAAAATATGAAGGGATTGTGAAGATTTCACAGGTTCGGGAAGAGAGTTCCAGAGCCCAACAGCCTGGACGGTAAAAGCTTTATCATAAAAACTGGAACCATGTGCGGGAAAGTTCAGGGTAAAGTTTTCTGATGACCTTAGAGAAAGAGAGTTAGAATTGTGGAGGAAGTTAAAGCGTCCTTTAAGATATCGCGGAGTAGAAGGATTGAATAGAATGTTATAGAGAAGAGAAAGAATATGAGTATGGGAGGTATGGATTAGGTAAGGAAACTTGAATATATATTGCATGAATGTTATAAATGGGCTATTGTTATGAATTTTGAATTGTGAGTAATCTAGTCTATGGTATCTGAAATGAGGTGCGGCGCCCACCAATAATGCCTAATTTCAAAATATTTAGTCGAGAGTCTCCCCTACCCTCCAAAGTGCACGAACGTATTCCCCCATCACCTTTTTTCAATCGGATAACCAGACGTACTAGATACGCGCCACCGCTACATGGTGGATATTCCATTAATCCGAACGAAGCAACATTTGCTTCCACATTCATCATACGTACCGCCAGGGATTGGAACTCCTTGCCTGAATCTGTGTTTCCGAAAAGGTACCATCTGGGGGTCTTCAAGTCGCGAGTGAATAGGTATCTTCTACCCAAGCCTGCTACATCGTCGACCACATTGTCACTTAACATCAAGTGAGATAGTGGTCATACGCTTTACTATAAAGTCGAGTGGTGACTTGTCATCCACAAAATAGGCCCCCCCCTTAAAGCCGAGCATAATATAAAATTTGCATTATTGAGCATTATTGTAAAAGAAACTCTCTACTACTTGCCTACTATACTAAGACCAATTCCTATAGTAAGTAAAGGTTTTTCATATTTATAGGTTGATACGTTGCGTTCCGAATCCCGTAGCACGGATGATAAAACGAATTACGATACAAAATAACTCGTTGGAAAATCTGTCGCCAACTCGCCCAACATCTAGTGTGTTCCTTACCATACTCGCATCATCACTCAACAGGTAACCTTTTTCAAAAAGATATAAGGTAACAGGACAAGCACGACGCTCGCCTGATGGTAAGCAATGACGTCTACCTATTACAGATACAGTGGCTGGATAGCTAGAATTTTGGATGTCACTGCACTGCGTCTGTTACCTCGAGACATAAAAATGTTAAGTCTCACATGTAATTTCATTGGAAACTTTGCCATTCAAACTGAAAACAATTCTTTTTCGCGGTAGAATGAATTGGCAAAGTGGTGGTACCACCCCAGGCGGACTAGTAGAAGCCCCACTACTAAAGATGTAGTACGTACTACGAGATAGTAGTCAGTCAAACGTTAACATATGAAATAAAAGAAAAATAAATGTATAGGATACCTGAACCATTTTATAAAACGCAGGCTTATTTCGTGTCGTGACCATCCCAGATACAATCACAGAATAAATAATAGTCCACAATACAAGATACTGCTATTTCAATAAAGAAAGTAAATCTGTCTTGTGCCAAAAGTAAAAATCTTTTTACACCGAGTGAAACGTCTTGTACAAAGGTCACAGTTGGAAGGTTATTTTTCAGAGTGGAATGCAAATTACTAGAGCACAACAATTTGGCGATCCAGTTTCAAGAACCGGTATTTTCCATGGTAGAATGATAACAAAAAACAATTTTAAAACTCGAGGAATTATGTCAGAATTTTTACAGTGACTTGAATCTTTGAAAAGGTTTTTCTTGACAGAAAATTACTACATAAGTCGTCGTTGGCTTGCTACACTTGCTTCCCTCGTTAGAAGAATCGCACAATCTCGAATGGGATTGGATATTGTACGATTGTACTCATTAAATCTGGATATATGGAAAATAAAAAACGACCGTAGATTTTATAATCCCATGCCTACGTCGTCGACCCATCAGCTCATCTCTAATCAAATCATTCGTCATTACAGTCCATATAAAAAGCGTAAAATTGCATCAAAAGTAAAAAGCAAAACACAATAATAATTGGTATTGCCATATTGATGTTTAGAATTGCCTACATTGTTCTGTTCTAAGCTTCCCACAGATTAGATCAAACTTGGGAAAATACTTAGCCAACGCGGAACAAGAAAGGTTTTGCAAGCAGGAGTCACGCCAGAGAAAGTTAATGTTTCATATAAAATTGTTTTACGACAGACGAGTGACTTGAAATTTTAATAAGTAAGTAACTAACGTTTTACGTTTTCACAGTTTTATTAAGTGTTTTTTCATACACTATTCAAACATTATTCTTATTCTGCGAATTCTTATTAAGCTGTTTTATTTTTATAAAGGTTTATTCAATTTAACTAAATTCCCGGTAATGACAGGAGATAAACTTGACGCCTCTAGCGAAAACGTCTCAATCAACATCTAAGTACATCGCGGGATAAATTACTTAGCAGGCTGTTATAAACTTGTTTTACTCAAAGCTAGCAACATAATTTATTAATTAAACATCAGACCTACCTCAGAAAACTCAAGGTCAACTTCTGGCTCCAAACAACTTATTTAAAAGATAAGTTCTATAAATATTATCTGCCAAATAAGAACTTGTATGTAGATCACAGATAAACATAAATGTTTAGCCATAGCTCTAGGTCTGGTATATACCTACGCAGAACAGCAATCATATCAAGTGATATTTCACACTACAGTGTATGTAATTATAACACCTAAATAAAACACGAGTAAAGTGAACCGTTTCTAATGAACTATTTCAAAACAAATCGTGTGAGTGTAAGTGACGTGCGAAAGAAAAAGCAAGAGGAAAATGTATTTCACAAAGGTTCTACAGAGACTTAAACCGTCATGTGGTTGTTTATAGGCACATAGGACCGGTCTTGAGATTGACCAAATGCCAGCTGACTTGCACAAGGCTTGCTGCGCTCTCACGGAAATTCTAGTTGATGCATGATTTTGAATACAATGTAAGGTCGTTTGTAGTTATTTTGCTCTGGCTTTATTTGAATAGCACGATTGAAAGGGTAAAACAAAACCATTGATATATAATTTATTTTAAAACAAAAATTTGGCATCTGAACTTGTGATTTTGGGTATCTATTTTAGCAGCTCTTTCAAACCTATTAAAATACTTGGCATCAGAGAAACATGTTCCTTCTACAAAAATATTTCAAAATTTTCAGTTATTTGGCAAAACTTATATTGGAGTTTTCCTGTTTACCAGTCAAGAAGGAATTTATATACATACTATTCTGGAGAAGAAGACGGACTGTGTAAGTGCAGATAAACAGGAAATTTGGACACTGGCCGTTCTTGTCAAAGATACAACTTTTAAAACATTATGCAACAATAATTTCAACTACTAAAATAGTTTAATATTAATTTTTCACAACACATGGATATTAACTTAATTCATTCATACTTACAAAATGTAAGCTACAAAATTATATTGAAATATTTATTGCAAAAAATTTAATTAAGCAATTTGCGTTTTGGCGGGGCATCGATAATGATGGAGAAATTTTACAGTTTTAGTCATTCACTAAATGACGCAATGTATCCACTTAATTTTCGGATATGCACGTTGTTTTTTATTTTACATGCACAGTGACAGACTGTTAAATACAATCAAAATGCTAGAATTTTAGCTAGAATGTTCCTTCAAGAGGATGCCTTCAAAATAACGTATATTTAAGGGCGTCCTAAAAGTTACCTTATCGCATAAACTGGATTTTATTAAGCTCAGCTACCAGCTATCAGTACCAATAAATATTGAATAACTAGCTGTGCCCCGTGATTTTATCCGCGTAGACATCGTTCCTATGGGAATATTGGGATAAAAAGTATCCTATGTGTTATTCCAGGGTCTAAGGCCTAGACCCTAGATTTTAGGCTATCAACTTACCAAACAACTAAATTGGTTCAGTAGTTTTAGCGGAAAGAAGTAACATACACACAATGGCTTTGTATATTCATCTGTGAAATATATATTTTTTCAGTTAGAAGGACGAAGGTTCAGTTGGAATGTCCAATGAAATTTCAGGGCACATGAAACGCATCTTAGTATTTAAAGGAAAAACTTTACGGTGTTCCAGTAGCACAGCTCAGACTATTCTAGGCCTAGGGTCTTCACCATCCTCGACCACATCATCGCTAACCACTAGACGAGATAGTGGTCAAACCACAGGGTGAAACGCTAGCCTATCAGACATTTAAAAAAAAATCGCCTGTAGTGACGTGCAAAATGATGGCAAAGCGCCACAGGATAATGTTATCAGCAGTCATCGCTTAGCATCATACGAGTGTTTGTGTCTTAATGTTTTCGTCACTATGTAACTAGAACAACCTATTATCGTACACTATTATCAAATCTCATTTGAATTTAATCACAAGACAATGCTATTACGAACAATAGGCTCTCGTCATAAAGACGTCAATATTATCAATCTAAGAACTAGAAGTAAGATGTTTCTCAATCTGCTGCAACGTGTTTTTGTTGAATTAGGTGTTGATTGTGTTAGTGCTTTTTAACTGACTTCGAAAAAAGAGGAGGTTTTCAAATTAGAATGTTTTAAAATGGTTTTTAGGGTTCCGTGCCTCTAATGGAAAATAGGAACGCTTATTGGATCATTTTGTTGTCCGTCTGTCTGTCTGTTTGTCCGTCTGTCAAGAGCCTTTTTCTCAGGAACGCGTAAAGGTATCGAGTTGAAACACTTAAACCAAATACTTGGATCTACGAAATCTTTTATCTGTGAAAAAAATAAACTTTTAAGTTACCGCAATCAAAAGATATGACCGTATAAGTATCATTATTTATTCGCATATTTTGCAATTTCAAAAGGGAATCAAAACCTACAGAAGAAAAAAATACAGTTTTCTACATATTTGCGGTCGGTGCACTTACAGTGTCATAGGCATCGGTCTAGGGATCGAACTGCAAAGTTAAGTTTGTCTTTTAGCTTGAGAAGTTGGTACGGAAGTCTCAGTTGGCGAGTCCAACTCGCCTTTGGCCGGTTTTTTTTAGTTGTCACTGCATGATGGCACGATTCAATGCTCCCGAGATGAGATGTGATGCTTAGACATCAGACTGCAAAAATAAAATGTTAAAAGAACTCATACTGAGTAGAAACTTTAGTGTGCCTTTAAACCAGAGATATGCTATGCTGCAAGGATGTGAAAGCTAAGCTACGAAACAATGTGACCGTTTCCACAGATGCTAAGGTATGTAGCGGAGCGAGTATACTGTGCAATGAATAGCACGCATCCTTTTATATTAAAAACATAGCTTAGTTGAAACCGTTTCCACCAGTGCTAGTAGACAATATGATTGGTGAATATCAAACGCATCCATAGCAACGTAGCACACGTCAGGTGGAAAGGCACCCTAACGTTTTAACTCAGTCAGAGTTCGTTTTAACATTTAATTTTTGCAATTTGAAGTCTGAGCATCAGATCTCATCTCGGGAGCAATGAATCGTGCAGTGACGCAACCCCACCCATTGTGAGACGTGAAGTAACGGTGCTCAGCTGGAATGTTTGTCCGACACCAAAATGTGCTAAATTGAGGTACTGTTGGAAAATTACTGTGACGTTACATTACCTACTTTCTGATATTTTACCTAAGTAGAGCAGCTAGATTATACTTTTAGGAACTACCAGTCGTATTCACAAACAATACCAACCCCCGTATTCCACCAATTTATTATTGACAATACTTAAGTGAAGGCCACAACAATGCGATTGTCAAAACCTTCTTGTACACGGGTTTAAATCTTCTTTGAGTTAAGACCACTGATAACTTTGCAGCATGCTTGTTTAGATGTTTTGATAGCTTGTTTAGGTGAATTAGTGACAACGTAATACCAATACCATGACTTGTGGTACCTAATGGCTGAAATCTGGAAACTGTGCTTAGCAGCGTGCCTTTGAAGTCACTTATAAATAAATATTTGCTTCGCAATTTACTGCGTTTTGATCTTTCAAGCTAGCATGTCCCGTTTTTGAACACATCTTAACTTTCTATCAGACGCGATTATGTTTAAAGTTCTTATCTGTTCATCATAAAATACCTGTAACAGTTTGATGATGGACAAGGGAGGATTCCAAAATTTCAGAGTAGGTATAACTGTATCATGTATTAATAGGCTTTAGTCACTAGTGGAATAATTCAGACCGCAGCAGCCTTCACAGGAACCAAAAAAGGGCCGACTGTTTAAGCAATTATCGTGCAAAACAAAGTACCACTTTATGAAATGCTTTCATAATACATTTTCTCAGAAAATTAGTTCTGCGAATATTGGGCAACGTTTAGTCTCGTTTGTAAGTTGATGAATGAGAGGCAATGGCTAATTATCTGTGTTTACAGTCAATTAATCACGAACTCAAGTTCACTTCATAGACAAATAGTGTATAGTTGTTTACTAAAGTTTATTTTAGTTAAATGTTAAAGCAGTAATTACTTACTGTCGTCACAGAATAATGAATAGTACAAGAACTGTCGTGTACTTTTCTTTAAATAACTAGTCTTAAAGTGTAGCTATGACCGAAATAGTTATAAATGTTGTAGTGGTAGGACTTCTGCTAGTCGGCCTGGGGCGGTACCACCACTTTGTCAATTAATTGATAATCTGAGGCGGCAATAGCACAAGAGATAGGGTGTCGGACTGGCGATCGAGAGGTCGTCAGTTCGATCCCCACCCTACCCATTGCACCATTGACGTGAACCCACTCCAGACACAAGCATATATAGCTTAGTTGGAGGGGTTAACAAGATTACTAGTAATGTGCATATCGCAAGTAATCTTGTTAAAAAAAAAAAAAAAAAAAAAATTCGGCCGTGAAATAGGAATGTTTTTCGGTTGAAATGGCAAGGTGTCCAGTGAAATTACAGGGCATGTGAGACTCAACATCTTTATGTCTCAAGGTAACAGGTGCAGTGCAGTGACATGCAAAACTCTGTACTGCCAGAATTTTGCATGCCGCTGTATCTGTTATAGGTAGACGTCATCACTTACCATCAGGCGAGCGATGGGCTTGTCCTGTTACCTTTTACCATAAAAAAAAAAGAGTATACCTTCTATTGGGCTATTTTCAACCGACTTCCAAAAAGGAGGAGGTTTCAATTCGTCTGTTTTTTTTTGTATGTATGTTACGCGATTACTTCATTATTTGTTAATCGATTTCAAGGATTATTTTTAATCGGTAGAGTACATTTCCGAAATGCTGTCATTGTAATTTCATTGAGATCTGATAAGTACCTCCAGAGATATGGCGATGAACGTCTCAAACTTGCTACTGAAACTGACTCGCGGAGCATGGAAGTCGGTAGTTTTCGTTTTTAAACTATCTTAATTATGTTAGAACCATGTCACTAGTTAAACAGTCAATAGAGCATTAAGATCAGAAAAGTATAAAAATATCAATAAATAGTATAAAAAATATCTTAACGTTTTGGGTTTTCGTATGAAATAGTCTTTAAGGATTAAAGACTATTTCATACGAAAACCCAAAACAGTCGAATCTAAAAGGCGAACAGGCGCCAACTTGGCAGAATTCCAGCAGACATTTCCTTGACCAAACCAGTTACAATCTACAGATGAAGAATAAAGACTTTACTGACCTTCGCCACATAATGAAGCTTACGAGCAATCGCTTTCATATCTTCAAGGTATTTCTGCCAAGCTTTAAACCGATCACTTCGTCCACCATAATTTACAACTTGTTAAGATCATTTAGGTTAGACAACCTTCGATACTAGGTACTCTTGACCTATCACGAAGATAGGTCTCGTTTATAAAAGAACAAACTCAATGTAAAATATCACTAGTTCACAGTTGTCAAGACTAATGTGTACAAAAGATTTGACGATTAGGGCAATCGAAATAAATATCAAATATTTGATTGTAGACTGAAATCGCATTTTTTTATGTATACCTGTATATCTTTTAGGCTAGCGTTTGACCACTATATCGCCTGGTAGTGAGCGATGATGTGATCGAAGCTAGTGGTAACGCTAGGCCTAGAATACTCTGACTCTCAAGGATTGAGTATTTCAGGAACACTGTATGGTTACGGCAGCAGATTTTCTCCTTGGCGATGGTAAGCAGCTTATGGTAGAAAGTAAGGCAGAACATCGATATAATATAAGTACCACCTGTAGACGAATACTCGTGCTAGGATTTGAACCGGAAACATCCCGCTTGGAAGTCAAGCCATTCAAACAAACGCAGCGGTTGTACAAACGTAGGCGGTAGGAAAACTTGCGTAATCCTAAATGGTGACAATAAAACAACTCCTCAATTAATCTTCAACACAGCCTTTGCAGATAGACGATAAGATTGCTAAACAACCGTAACATATGACATCAGCCCACATCGGCAGGCGATGCAGTCGGCATTTAAACAACATCTTCAAGCCCCCAGACAGTGACTAGTAAAAAAACAACAGTTTTATACATTTCAGCAATAGAATATTAAGCATTCAACCCAGTTTCTTAAAAGAAGCCAGAGTTCAATGTCTTTTTTTTTCGCTTCTGCAACGTAATGGATAGGTTTGAGGTTGTTGATATTAAAATTGATTATTATTTGTCTAAACAATTTTTATTAACAAGATTGTTTGCTGAGTACTAAATATGTATATGTGCTTTTCTAAACACAGATGCATATTAAGAAAATGTCTCTACATTTTCATGAAATTGAAATTAAAACAAGCGAGCTTTAAACTAAGCAATGAAAATGTATGATGCCAATGATGTCCTTGGATGTAATAATTTTATTTTAACCGGGATGTTCTGTGAAGTTACGCGCTGTCAACCATTGTTTCATTTATATTATATCATATAGGCTAGCGATTGACCACTATCTCACCTGTTGGTGACCGATGATGCGGTTGAGGATGGTAGCAAGCTAGGCCTAGAATGGGAACCGGCTCTCAATGATAGCTGTCGGAACACATTACAATGTTTGGCCATAGAAAAGATAATAATATGGTTTGGCGACAGTTTTTTTAAATTGAAGGTGGTAGCTGGCCAGGCGAACACTAGATATTGTCATACCACCATGCATAGCATGCATAGCATCCTGTCACCATTACTATTGTAATTAATATGTATGAAGACACTCATTATAGTGGAAGAAGCGAAAGAGGTATGTCAGGATCGTAGCATGTGAATTGTGGAAAGATACTTCTTTCCACATGCAACGATGCCATGTAGACACGTTTAATAAACCTTAAACTAAACTCAGATCATTTCAACGGTAAGTAATGATGATGATGGCTAAACGTACGCACAAAGAACACCTCAGCTTCAAGGTAAACGATCTCATCTCGCAGATTAAGTCTACTCAAGGTTCGTTCAGTACTATCATAAATATTGTAATTATCTTTCTTTATTCGTGACTAAATCTTCGCGTGTTTCACGCTGCTTCATTGGACCTTATTATAAGACCATCTGTCCGGTTTCGTAAGACGCGGGAAAGGCTTTGCGGTTGCATTCCGTAGACTCGAGAAAAACTAGGCTGTCTAGCAGACATCGCTGCAAAAAATATGAGAACCTCGTTAGATACACCGTGCAGTTAACTTTTATGTTTGACCTGCTTTAATGGTAGTTATCTTGATTGACATTATTGTCGCATCTATTAATGGCAATATCTGTGATTATTGGGCAGTGAGTGCTCTTATTGTTTAGTTTAGAATGATATTTTCAACCGACTTCCAAAAAGGAGGAGGTTCTCAATTCATCTGCATGATAATATTTTTTGTATATTTGTTCGCCGATTACTCCGCCACTTGGTAACCGATTTGAATGATTCTTGTTTTCATAGGTAGGGTTGATTTCTAAGGTGGTCTAATTTAAATTTTATGAAGATTTAATAGGCATCTCCAGAGATAAGTCGATTGACGTTTTAAACTTTCAACTGAAACTGACTCACGCGGCGTCAAAGTCGATTTGGTATATATATTTAGGTAGGTACATATCTTCGTTCTGAGCAAAGTATTTCAGATTATGACATGTATTATTTTCTAGAAGAAACGGCATGTAATCCAATTCTTTATGTAATTTCTATTTGGGTCACTCATCCTTCTGCTTGTGAAGCGAAAGTTAATTTCAATAAATAATAATTCGGTCAATTAGCCAGTGAACATAGAAGTACCAATTACATAAATTGTTATTGCCAAAGAGCTGTCAATAATTTATTCTTATGATATTTATTGCCCAACGTTTATTTGTGAATGGATTTAATTGCAACAATTTAGCACCTTTCTTTGAAAAGCGGATTAGAATTTGACTGTCGAATAGTAAGTAGGTTATTTTCATATTATTATGGGTCTAAAAGGAAGTTTAGGTTTACATCTGTAACTATTTTCGTGACAGTACTATAATACGAATGATGTTTAGCTTGCAATATGTCTCGATAAACATAATTGCATTGAACTGTCACAACTGTCTATGATCGTTTAAAACTATTTGTGATGAAGATACATTTTGCAATTCTCACACAAAAATTTTCCAAATTAACGGAGTCCTGAGGTAACTAACAAACATAAATAAATATATACTTATATACAAACGAATTGATAATCTTCTCCTGTTTTGAAATCAGTTAAAAATAGACCACATACTTTAAATAAAAATAAACTCCAAATCGCCTAAAGTGTTTCATAAAGACAAGTGTTCTGCGAAATTGTAGATTGTTTATAAATTAAATGGAATGGGCTCAACATTTGTACTATATATTTTGTAGCAACAATACACAACATATCGAATTGTATATTTCGTGTGAGAACAATGGCCGATTTGTTTTAGTTATTCTCACGTCGAAACCGCATACTTCTGTAGATACCAGTTTTCTCATACTTAGTTCGATCAGTCGATACTCGATAGGTTGTTACGGAAGTGTTAATAAATAAAATATACAATGAGTTTCATGCTTTTATAACCCGACGGCACCAGACATAGGGTTGTTTTTTGAGTGTACCTATGTATGTACATATGTATATATTTCGGATGTTAGGTGACGATGTGACCCAAGATGAAACTCTCTTGCAAAGAACCTACTACGAGTAAGTCACTCGCGACTTGAAAACCACCAGATTATAGTTATCACGAAACACAGACTCGGGCAAATAATTCCATTTCTTGGTAGTTTGTACGATAAATGTGGAAGCAAATCGCTTTGTTCGTATAGACGGAATGTCCACCATACCGGTAGGTTTTTGTATGATTTATAAGGAAAGGCCAAAAATTTCAGTGCTTTGTAATCATGTTTCAAACTCTCAAAAACTATACATACAAATTATTGTTTAAAATCTTACAAACAGACCGACTACACATGTCCCATGACTACTTGTGAGAATGTGAGTCATTTGCAAGGTTTAGGTGTTACGCTCTAAAGGTACGTACCTACCTATCTCTAAATATACTCTTCCGATATTGAAAATATTTAGATAGTATATAAGAAAGTCGCTTTGTGCCGTCTGTCCCTCTCTCTGTACGCTTAGATCTTTTAAACTACGCAATTAATTTTAATGTCGTTTTCATCTATCAATATATTATGGTTATTCAAGAGGAAAGTTTATAATAAGGATTAAATGCGGGCAAAGCCACAGAGCGTAGCTAGTATAGGCTCCAACTTCCAGTGCAGCTATATCGGACCCTTTCGAACAATCATTTTGAATAGTTAAGAAATTAGTCGTCTACGATGCCAGAAGTTACGGGGGTAACTTAACACTACTAGTTCTGTGAGAACAGTAGACTCTTATGACCATGGAGAAAAATAAACGACACTTTCCCGTTTCCCATAGCTTAGAAAAGTTAATTTCAGAGTTGGGCTTTTGCCAAAAAATAGGGATATAAGTTTTAGCGATTACTCACGTTCCCTTGGTCCTTGGAGTTTGAATCTGGTGTCTACGGGTTTGTCACGTGAAAAAGAAGTGTAGTCAGATTGGTGTATGGTAGGTAAACATTTTCCGGAAAAATCAAAAATTGAAGTCCGTCCATAATAAGGTACTGCTACAGCAAACTTCACCTTCTTTGTTCCTCTACTCCCGTATTTGGATTTTATTCGCATCTTTTGTCGAATGAAATCCTTAATGTGCTTCTCGGATTTCACGCTAAATTACGGATTTTACACTAATTTCACGATAAATAACGCTAAACAAGCAAACTTCTTCCCTTTCCCCCTCCCCTATTTTCTCTCCAAATAAGGAACTCTTGTGCAAATTTTTGTCAAAATAGTTTGTAAGATGTGACCTGTAGGCGAGAACAGACTAACACTCAGACAAAAATATTTTTTGGCAATCTCGAAACTGAGACACTACGCTTGCTCGGTCAATAAATTAAATAAAACTGCTTCCGTACTACGTACATTAAGATACCAAAGTTACGAAATAAACATGAAATAAACAATTTCTTGTATGGGGACCCCACCTCTTAAAATAATATAATAATAGCAAGTAACTGTTTCACTGTCTTCTCTCGTGAATCCCATCCTCGTGTTCGACCTTTAAGCATACTAGATAAATGATAATGTATGAATACTCGCGTGACCACATAGGTACATCATAATATAGAACCCTTATCAGGCAGATTTCCTCACAACTCTTAAAGTTAACAGTGGCAGAGATTACGTACGTTTCACGCTGATAAGAATAACGTCTACTATTACTAACATAGTCTACAAATACACCTTAAATACTTCAGCGTTATAAACGAAAACAAAACACGTATTCTTAGCACTAACATTAAAAGTAAGCATGAAGCAAGTGATACAAATTATTATGGTTCGCAATAATTTATGCACATTATGCGATAGCCACATATTTATAGACAAAATAGGTATTAAATAACTTTATTGCAAACTAATTAAACTTTAACAATCAGCAGGAAGAAAGTACTTACGGCTTATTTCCATCGCAAGTGTGTTAGTGATACAAACTCCCATATTTCCAGACGTGGTTTCAGTCACCAATCAAGCATAAAAAAATCACTGACGTGCAATCAATCTTGATAACACGGATTTATAAGTTACTTCACGTTCCGCACGAGTAGTTCACAGATGAATTTCCCGGTAAAGACTGATCAGTAGCCAGAGAAAATCCTGTTAGCGGTCGCGTAACCTCACGCAAAGGGTGGCCGGAAGCCACATAGGAACTACACACTTATTTTAATCCAATTACAGTTCACATTTCTACTTCAGCACACTGACATTTTAATTTAGGCTTTCGTATAATTTTATCGTATTTTTTACAATAAATAAAATAAAGGCAAGGCAACCGTGCGTGTATAAAGTCGACTACAAACTGCGGCTGGCGGCAAGTGCGAAGGAAGGAGAATGTTCGTTCAACTTTACAGAGTTTCTCAAACTGCAAGCTCTGGGTTTTTCTTTAGAACATAGATGTTGTTTCAGTAATACAATAGATGGCAATTGTTTATTTTATAATAGTCGTTTGTGTTACGGTTGTTAGAAAATATTGTATTTGTATGTGCAAATGTGATATAATTTTGTTTGCCTTGTAATCTATTGTGATCAAACTGTAATACGTACTATGCTAAGAACAATAGCTACCTAGAATATTGTTATTATCTCTGTTTTACATATTTTTAAGTACAAATAGTACATAGTTGTTTTTATATAAAGTTACTCACTGGTTTTTGAATTCATATGTCATATGTAATGTATTCTAGATTCCTTATACGCTCTGCCAAGGTATTCCTTGAAGGAGTCTATGTTTCTCGAAAACTACCACCTGGGGGTTTTCAAGTCTAAATGGGTTATATCATCTGGCAATCTTGGACGGTAATACTGTCCAAGATTGCCAGAACGGTATCGTCACTTAACTTCAAGTGAGATACGGTAATCAATCGCTTGCCTACTGAGCATAAAAAAATATTAACAAAACACTGAAATAACTTTATATTGATTAATGTTTCTTAAAGTTCTCGTGCCTCTGTCCTCTAGACCAGTTTTATGAAATACACTTCTTGTTTCTTTTACATTTACGCTCCATTGTGAGCCACAGAGATGTTTTCTCCTTGTTATTTTCTACAATACAACTTTTTTCCAAGGCTGGCAAAAAGAGAAAAATGTGGAGTGGCTCCGTGACTACCTATTTTTGATCGATGTTGTTGTTCAAACCAACATTTTAGTAATATAGGAATTTAATTTAGACAAATATAAAGATAAACATATCCTCAAAAAAAGATACGCAACATATTATGCCTACACTAGAACTAATCCTCATCACCATCATAATCAGCCGGTATCAGTCAACTGCTGGACATGGGCCTCTCCCAAGACACGCCACTGAGCCCGTCCTCGGATCTTTTTTTTCCAGTTAATACTTAAATGTTATTATAATTAAGATTAAAAACTATTGTAATTAACGTATTTAAATTTTTTTCTAAAGTGTCCGTCACCAGAAAGAAGTATATAGACGTTCCTGCTGAAACTCACGTAAAACAAAACGTCGACCTACCAAGTTTTGACGAAATTAGAAATTCTATTATGAGACTAAAAAATAATAAAACACCAGGTAATGATAACATATCAGAATTTAAATACGAGGGTGGAGTTATACAGTCAGAAATGTACAAGCTGATCTGATGAAAAAGTCTTGCACCTAGGGCTACAGTCAAAGCAATGGCATAAAGGAATGATCGATCCACAAAAAAGGGAGCCTAAGTTTTTTAAGGGAGTTTGTATCAGCTACCGTTGGTTAGAGGAAGTCCAAAAGGACCCATCTCGGAGTGTAAGACTATAGAAAAACCACGCAATCCAGAGAGCAATGGCGTCGTTGATTGTCGGAGTCCAAGATCTACTTTGTGGTCGCGCCAACTTAGTAAGTAAGTCACTATTGTAACACACCGAGAAATACCGAGACTCCAGTCCAGCTATTTTTACTATTCATTATTCTGTGGTCTAGCTATATCAGTACATTATTATCAAGTTAATATTTTATTTAAAATTGCGACATATCATTAGCATTGTCTAATTAAGCCAAGGTTCTGATCTCAACTTTTTTCATTGGTTATAAAGATTTAACAATCTAGTAAAATATACATACGGAATTTAGAAATATGTAGTTTAATCTAAGTTATATAATTCGTTTTACTCGCATCCCGCTCAATACACGAAGTTCTTAGTGACCCAGACATCTAAATTAATAGCTAGAGACAGCCTGTCGCCAATAACAAACTCTACGACTGTCAACTTTATCACCAGAATATACAGTTCATAGTTGCTTTGTATAAACGTAGTATAAGAACCGGGTAGTGGCTTATCCAGCAGATGCCAAGTCCTTGGAAAGATGAACAATTTGAAGGCCGGGACTACTTTACTCTATTAATGAAGGGCATATTAATTTATAGCACAGTGTGACCTAAACCCGCACTTTACGCACGCTTTTCCGTGACTTAAATAGTCGATTATTGCACGGAAAAGCGTAGCGTAAGTGTAAAGTGCGAGTTTATGTCACACTGCTATCTATTAAACAATATACGATACTCGTGAAGCGTGAAGTTAGCACTCTCGCTGCGCTCGGGTGCTAACTTCACGCCGTGCAATAATAGACAACTTAAGTCACACGTACCTAATATACTATTAGTGCTGTAATGTTGAATGCCTGCTGCAGGCATTGAATGGTAGAGAATTTATTCCTGTTGTATTGCTTGCATTTGTAATGGAATAAGGTCAATCCATTAGCCCCATTAGGTGACTATTTCTTTTATTTGTTCCGACTTCCTTAACCGGAAAAAACTCAATCAGTTAAAGTAGGTATGTTATTGATGATAGCAATCAATCTAACACTATCGAGGTCGCCAATAAAATATAAATATCTATCTGCATATTTAGATTCGCATCCGATGTTTTGTTCGGTTCATGCGTGTTAAGTTACCGGAGAAAAAGCAATGACTCAAAGAAAGATGTGACCTCGAATGAGTCATGGTCAAAACATTGTGACGGGAAACACTTTGAAGAAATATCCAAATCGGTCAATGGATGCCAGAGTTCTAAGTTAACATAGTGTAGACGTAGTTATATTTGAAGAAAGACAAATAAACCTGCATGGTTTTTTCATAAATGTTCTTCAAAATCCAATAGCAATCTCCAGAGATATGGAGCAAAATGTATCAGAACACGAACTTGCAATACCACTTCAACACTTGCGCGGCGTGAGTGCCCTAAAGTGCGAGCTTCTTTAGATTTAATAACCTATTCACTCGATGACGTTAATATAAACACAGATTTGTAGGGAAATTACAATGCTACCTCTTATGTACACCAGATGGCGCTCTTTAGGGTTCCGTAGCCGTATGGAAAAAACGGAAACCTCATAGATTCGTCATGTCTGTATGTCTTAATAAAACATTAAATTAAAAAATCAAAAAACCCGACTAATGGCTTAACGAATGGGGATTAATGTGTCCCGACTGTTAAAGTCTCTACATTCCATACAACAATGTATAATTTATTTTATGAGTGTATCGACCGAGAAAGAATTTAAATGGTATAGTTTTTTGATATCCTTAAACAGAAGTCTAAACTACTAGACTAAGATAATTCGGCGGCTTATCATTTTGTGTAGTAAATAAAGTTCTTTTTAACCATTGCCACTCGAAAAAGAGCGCTATATCCATCGACAGCAGTGAATAAAACATTCTTTTACTCACTCGTTGAATAACAACATTTTGAATTTGGAACAATCACGAAATACGAATTATGTACAAAAAATAAATAAATCTTGCTGAAAGTGCCTGCCTACTGGCTGGCTAAATGGAGGTATACAATAGAAGCTTTATAATGAAATAAAAATAAAAATTCCGCCAATTTTGGTTTTTAAATTATTTTTTTGTATTCATTATGGCTCCACACGATTAGTGTATTCAGCCAGAATCAAGTACTTGTTAAAGTTTTTGTAAATTCGTATCATATCATAAAGTTGAGTCAAAGTTACATTTCTGATCAAGTTGAAGTCACAGTCTAATCCAAGTCATACCCTTAGTAAAGATGTGAACTTTACTGAAGATTTTCAATGCGATTGTGGTGAGAACGCAAATAGCATGTTTTTCAAGATTGTGCTGTTTCCTCCTGCACACCTCGCACACATTCGTCGCCACTAAATGGTTAATAAACCCCATTTTTTAATAAACATTAATAATAAAATATAATTAATATAAATACCATAAGTAGGTACTACTATTTATTTTCTCGCAGTCAATGGTAAAAAGAAGATTACACGAATCGTGAATAAAAAATTTAACATCGGTCCTTGCATCCCTCGCTCCGCTCAGGATTCGAATCTAGAATCCTTCGCTGCTCTCGGGATCCAACTTAGTCACTCGAATTAAATTGCCTTTTTACCCGACTACGGCGAAGCAAAAAGGAGGGTTATTTTTTTGACCGGTATGTGGGTATGTATGTATGTTTGTATGTATGTTCATCTGTTCCCTCATAACTTCTAAACTACTTACTATAATTTGACAAATGAGGTGTCGTTGAACGCGTCTTATTTGTCTGCTAGTGTTATAGGTTATGTGACGTCACAACAAATTGAATGTGGCGCCCTCTAGGGGACACGAACTCAAGAACTAAAAAAAAAATTGACCCTACCTCATCGTGTATGGTGTCGTTAAATAGAAAGTTTATCAGTTATTAACTCACATTAAATCAATAGTTAAAGTTTAGTTATTAATTCACATTCAATCAATTTAATTCACATTAAATCAATTTAATGTGAATTAAATTGATCGCTCATAGTCACACGCCTAATAATATGATGTTTACTTTGTTTATCTAATATCTATCTAATAAGTTATAGTAAAAAATATTATTAAAAACAAGCTTTTAGCACTACCCATTTATAAGCCAAATACTTACTAGAATTTATTTTTAACATTTTAGTTCATTGTCCCAGATAAAAGCTTGTTTTTAAAAATATTTTTTACTATAATTTATTTTTAACTTTTTAGTTCAGTCCCAGATAAAAGCTTGTTTTAAAAAATATTTTTTAGTATAATTTATTTTTAACTTTTTAGTAGGTAGGTATAGATACCGACTACCTACCTACTACCTAAATATTTAAGAGAAGGCATGATGTTTTAAAATATTCCACGGATATTTGATGTGTTTATGAGTAAAGTGCTCTTCAAAGAAAATCAATCGACTCGGTGGGGCTATGTTGTTTTACAACAAAAATGCCATGGCCACCTTACAGCTTCATCATCAGATCCTGGCTATCATTTAAGTGTAAAGTGCTCCTCAAAACAAATCATTTGAGCCCAAACTCACTAGAGTTACGTTATTTTATCACAGAGATGCCGTGGCCACATTTCAGCTTCATCACCAGTCGCTAAACATCATCTAGGTGTAAAGCTCTCTTCAAGACGAATCAATCGAGCCCAAACTCGGTAGAGTTATGTTGATTTATCACAGAGATGCC
The DNA here is from genome assembly GCA_954871355.1 of Cabera pusaria. Classification (NCBI taxonomy): domain Eukaryota; kingdom Metazoa; phylum Arthropoda; class Insecta; order Lepidoptera; family Geometridae; genus Cabera; species Cabera pusaria. The sequence continues at coordinate 26,724,360 of OX940887.1, forward strand.
GTGGCCACCTTCCAGCTTCGTCATCAGACCCTGGATATCATTTAGGTGAAAAGTTATCTTCAAGACGAATCAATCGAGCCCAAACTCGGTAGGGTTATGTTGATTTATCACAGAGATGCCCTGGCCACCTTCCAGTTTCATCATCAGACCCTGGATATCATCTAGGCGTAAAGTTCTCTTCAAGACAAATCAATCGAGCCCAAATTTGGTGGGGTTATGTTGTTTTATCACAGAGATGCCGTGGCCACCTTCCATCTCCATCATCAGACCAGCTCCATGGTACTATATCATTGTATTGTCACCGAAGATACATAAGTATACCAAATTTGAGTCCAATCGAACATCGGGAAGTGGGTCAAAATCGCGCCCAAAGAAGTCTAAGTCTATACTAACATACAGGTGAAGCTAATAATAAGCTTGTAAAAAGTATATTCCTATTCTACATCTTTCTAATTGTATATTTACTGTTTATACTGTATGTAGTATGTACTTATAAACGCTTTGCACTTAAATTTGTGGATAGAAGCGCCTCAAAAATATACAGGAAAAGTTGTATTAAATGATTCGAGGATTCGAGCTTTTACACGAAATCTTAGCTCAACCATCCTAAATGTCAAAATGTACAAATGAAACACTTGCGAGTTCTAATTTTTCCTGTGGCTCCATCTAGCGCCATAAATGAATACAACATTTGCAAATGCAATGTAAAGCGAATTTCGTTGTTCAACTTCCTACTTCATATGAATGATGGGAACGATGATTACGATACGAGTTAGTTACAACAAATATATTTTATTCAAAAAATTTCATATAGCTTTCTATTGATTAAGTAAGTCGTGTTTGATTAGCCAGTCAAAAGTTTAATTCTAACCTTTAGTATCGCTGAGAGAGAATCTACTGGGCATGAGCAATCGTGCTACACCTTCGGCTGCATCGTCACTTACCATCAGGTGAGACTGCAGCCAAATGATTGTTCAGTCAGTTATAAAAATAATATATAGGTGAACTTTTCAAGTGGGCGTGGATGGCCAAATCCAAAACTATGAGGAATAGCGAAAAGTACTCAAAGGAGTCTCGGGCCCGATTTCGTAAAAAAACCAAAACTGCATCATTGGATTTTTGAGATATCAATATTCCTAGCCAGGAATCGAACCCGTTGATTTTGAAAAAAAAAACACACCTGTATTATTACCATTCGATAGTGTCGCTGATAAGAAAGGAATTGTGGACGAAACTAACGACATAGTTTTTATAAAACTATCATGTCATCAAGTAATTACAGTATTATTAAGATTATTATAAAGTCGTAGTTACTGTATTTTTTGCTGTGAGAATCCTACTCAGCCCCCTGATTCTCATTTCAATCGGATACATACGAATTTGGAAGCGTTTTTTTTTTAAAGGCTAGTGTTTGACTACTATCTCACCTGTTGGTAAGTGATGATGCGGTCGAAGATGGTAAGCATGCTAGGTCTAGAATGGGAAGTGGCTCTCCAGGATAGCTGCCAGAGCACATTAGATGTTTGGTGACAGATTTTCTAACTTGAGGGTGGTAGCTGGCCAGGCCGACACTAGAAAGTGTCCTACCACCATGCGGGGGTTGTTGGTTTCTTAACGATGTTTTCCTTCACCGGAGGCTACTGTGAGAAGCGCACATACATTTTTCGATAGAAATATCCATTGGTGTACTGTGGGGTTTGAACTCGGTACCCACGGCAGCAAAGCCGACCGTTCTCCCGATTACGCCACCGGGCCCTCGATAATTTGCCTTCGTTATTTTGAATTTCGAATATTTATTATTTCATGAGCTATTTGGTTGCGGAAAGCTTTCCGATTATGAATCACTGATTTTTTTAAATATTGAAATATCAAAAGTAACCGGTCGGAGCATTGTGAATTGCAAAGATCATAGTCGAAGGAGAGATATTTTCGAATCCGAAGTTGCTTTCGAATGATTGAGAATAACCCTGCAGATTCAGATTAATGCGTAAGCTAGATAACAAATACGTAAAGCGTTAACGAAGCGCGGACTTGGTTTTTTTTTTAAATATCTTATAGTTTAGCTTTTGACCACTATCTCGCCTGATGGTATTGTGCAATGCAAAGTATTTGACACTAGCTGACCAAGTGCAACTCGGATTCGCACTCGTAGGGTTCCATAACATAGTAGAGTATTTCATAACTATAATTTTTCGCCACTAAAATAATTTTGTTTTTCATAGTGTCTGTATGAAAAACAAAGTTATATTTGCGGTTGCTAAAAATCAATATCTCAAAAACTGCTGTCTCTATCTCGATCAAACCAATTTTCGTTGAAATTGTTTATTGAAATCTATAGCATATATATATTTTTTTATTTTTCTCTCCCTTATTTTAAAAGTTAGAGGGGGGACACACACTTTACCTCTTTAGAAGTCTATCTTTTGAATGACTTCGAGTAAAAATGGTTTGAGGAACCTCAATGTCATTTTCAACCGACTTCCAAAAAGATTCCAAAACTATCTTAATTATTAAAGACCTATCTATAGACACCCCGCACGTTTAGGTTTGATGATTTTTTTTTTAAGTTTTAGTTCTATGTATAGGGAGACTTATTCTATTATTTTTTGTATAAAAATCGTAAAGCGGTTCACAGAATACATCTACCTACCAATTTTCAACAGCGTAGTTCTAATAGTTTCGGAATAAAGTCGCTGTGACATACGGACAGACAGACAGACAGACGTGACGAATCTATAAGGGTTCCGTTTTTTGCCATTCGGCTACGGAACCCTACAAAACACTTGTACCTACTATACTTATGTTTTTACAAAAACGTGCCCATTTTTTTACAAAAATTTTTTCAATCGACATCAATAATCATGTATTTAAATCCTCAACAATTAAACGACGTAAATGGTTTGTTCATATCTTTATGTAAAATAAAGAAAATGTAAAAGTGCGTCCCATGTTGTAAACATACTTATGAGATTGTAAATTATGGGTAACAAAACTAAATAAAAACATAAAAACCCATATGTTATTATTACCAATATAAATGTATATTTGTTGACATTATCATATATTATAAAGGGTTTGCTTCCGAAATAGGAAAGGGATGCTTTGTGATCTGGAAAAGATAGACAAGGATTAATCAAGGGTAGGTATTATGAGTACAAGACAAAGGGTAGGTAAGTAAATAGAAGATATATTTACTTTTTAGGGTGATGTAGGGATCCTTTTTCAACCGACTTCAAAATAGGAGGAGGTTCTCAATTCGACTGTATATTTTTTAATCTGTTTAGTATTTCGAGAGATATTGAGATAAGCACCTTAAACTTGATACTGAAAATGACTAGCGCGGCATTTGAAGTCGGTTTTTTTCGTTTCGTAAATGATCTCAAATTATATATACCACCAAGTTTGGCATAGGCATGTATTATAGATACAGGCCTATGCCATGCATGATGGAGTCGTGTTCGTATAGAAATGGATGACGGCAGTGACGCGAAGCGCTGGAAAACTGACTTCATTGAACTAACTTTATCAAATTAATTGAACTGACTTTACCAACTTAATTCAACTGACTTACTCAAATTAATTTAACTGACTTTATCAATTTAACTTAACTGACTTATCAAATTATTTTAACTGACTTCATCAATTTTATTTAACTGACTTTATCAAATCAATTTAACTGACTTTATCAACTTAATTTAACTGATTTCATCAACTTAATTCAATGGACTTTATCAACTTAATTTAATTTAACCCAACCCAACCCGTCTTCTTACAGAAGTTTTATAATGTATATATGTGTTAAAGACTTTATATATATATATATATATATATATATATATAACCTTTTGTATGCTGCAACGGGGATCCGCACGAGACACAATAGAATTTTCATTGTTTCTGGAATCCTGGCATAGGAAAAGTTAATTGAGTATTTGGTGTTTCTTGCACACAACTGCAACGATCAGTAAAACAGCTTGGTGGAATGATGTGGGTAGAAATATTTAAAGGTCATTTATCGTTCCAACAAGCTGCTTCACCTTGACGTTGATCGACAACTAATTTATAAATGCGGAAGTCAGTTTGTATATTTGTTTATTTGGGACGTTTTAACGGTCAAACGGCTCGACCGATTTGGCTGAAATTTTTCTCATAGATAGCCAGTATATAAGGTCATAGGATAATTTTTAACGCAGGCAAAACCGCGGGGCGAAACTGACAACTCCATACCTGTAAGATATGGAAGAACTTCCTCGCCGCAATTTCCCTTAAGCAATAGAAAGATTCTTCTAAAAAGGGATCCCTAAATTCCTTCAAAAGTCGACAACGCATTATCAGGGCCTCCAGTATTGCAGATGTACACAGGTAACTGCGTACTTTTTATCTGGACCACATTTTGGTTTTTATGTCGTACATACAAACAAGCACTAATTGTATGTACCACTATCTCATCTCTAAGTACAGAATCGTGCTTGTCTGGATTACCGTGCTTTTGGCTTATGTTATGCCATGCCCACTACTAAATAAAAGTATTGTACAGTAAGTACTCACATAATCGTCTGGAATATGGCGTAGGCCTCAGTTGCCTGCCGACTTGGATAGAGGCAAGGAGTCTCTCCCGCGGGGTCACCTCTCGTCTCGGAGGCGGCAGCTTACGTTCAGACGCCTGATGGAAAAATACAAGCACACATTTTTATACAGTTGAAGTATTTTTTTTGTACGCCTTTAGAAATGTAAGAGCAAGAATCTTGTTTTCAAGATCATGATAAGATCTGATCTGAACATTTTTAGATTTATAAGTACATATTTTGAAGGACTAACAATATATAGATGATGTACAAATCTAACGGAGTAATTGAAGATCGTTTAATAAGTAAAACTCTGGAAATACTCGCATATCTCAATGAAATTTAAATGGGACTACTTGGAAAGTATACTCTTTCGAACGAAAAAATATTATTTTAAATCGGTCCTGGCGTCTTTGAGTGATCGGGGAACAGATATAAAATATTCCGAGGAATTGAGAACCTCCTCCTATTTTGAAGTCGATTAATAACTCACGCAATTCTCCTTACGTGCGGTTATTGACTAGATATGTCACCACACTTAGGTACTAAAATATTTGACTGTGTACACAAATTATATGACTTACCTTTTTGAGCGGTGGTCTACTTCTAATAAATTCGAGAATCATTGCGTGCGCGTCCTTCTTTACACTGAAACATAAGTAAATAGATACATTTCAATATAATGAATAAAAGAAATATATATTATTCGAACATCGCAGTATCCAAGAGACTGAATGGGGAAATATACTCTTAAGGTATATCAGTCTTACTACGGCGGATAGAGGAAGTATAATTATACTTCCTCTAAAAGCAATATCATGGTAATTTAACTGGGTTTATTTTATTTTACTTAAAGACAGGCAACAGGGGTGCCCAATGGCTATATGAAATCTCAGAGGCAAGCCTTTCTTCTAATTTAAAAACTTGCTGGATACAAGGAAAATGAGAGCGTTACTATTTTAATTATAATTGGAGAACCGACCTTCAATGTCACTAGATGGAAAGTGTTGATGCAGTTCTAAATATATAAAACGTGATAACTCTAAAAGTCATTAGTATCGTGTAGGTATAAAATTTGGCCCCCTGGTTCTCAATCATTCGAAAAACTATCGGATTCGGAAGCGTCATTTTGAATTTCGAATATTTATAATTCTGTGAGCTATTTGCTCGCGGAAACTTTTCGGTTTAGAATCACTGATTTTTTTCGAGTTGAAATATCAAAAGTTTTGGATTAGAACATTGTATATTGCAAAGATCTGAGTCGAAAGATAGGCTGTTTCCGAATCCGAATTTGCTTTCGAATGATTGAGAATCAGGGTGCAGATCTCGATAAAATTACAATGGGACCACCTCGGAAACGTAAGTACCCTACCGATTAAAAAAAAGAACCATTCAAATCGGTTCACAATTGACGGAGTAATCAGGTAACATACACAAAAAAAACATACAGACGAATTGAGAACCTCCTTCGTTTTGGTCGGTTGAAAAATAGAATTACCTTGGAGGAATAGCGCCGTCGACTTTTCTTAATGTATATCGCCTTGATCGAATATCATCCATTAGTATTTCATATGGTGTCAATTCATATTCGATCGGTGTTCTTGAATAGTTTACTTTCTTTAGCTTCACGCCCATTCGAAGTTCTCCTATTACTTGCATCCAAAACCGCGCCTGAAAGTTTTACAAGAGCAATAAATTCAAGTAGTATTGCTAATAATTTAATAGCAGGCGCTCCAAAAATAAATTATTTGTACGTCGCAAACTGTTGAAATTGAAATATTAAGTAAATTACAGGATCTACGGACTAATATTTATAGCTATTTTATAAATGTTTAATAAGTAGGTTCATATGAACATAGTATACACTACAAATAAGTTTTAATATTATTTGTTTTATGACCCAGGCCTTACATACTTTTCTATCGATAATGAAACTAATACAATTTTTGAGTAATCATACTAAGGTTAGGTAACTCAATAAAATTACAATGGCATGCATGCTTTGATAAAAATTCGAGAAGCAATTCCACACAACATTAAATACGCATACATAATAATTTTACGTACTTGCAAAGCTCGCCATATCCTTCGGTTCGACTATAATAGATAAAATTAAATGTTATATTAGAGCAATGATACCGGTCGCATTTAATTCAATTATTGTTCAGATAATGTTATGTGGCTTTATTCAATGAACTTTAATCCATGAAAATTGTGTGTATATCATAGGTGTATAACAAAATATTTGTAACTCGGTAGTGAAGCATAGTATGTATTTTAACATTTTCAATATAATTCGATTTATAGTATTGCTGTTGGAATACATGGTAGGTACACTATTGCAAAAAAATCATCAACGAGTAACTACGACAATATTGGATTTACACAGAAGTGCCGAAAGAAGTACTCAAACCTTTTTCTCACATTCTGCTAAGTTATGTATGTATTAGGTACTACATAACATGGAAAATGGGAGCATGTAAGAGAAAATAACTTCTGTGTGTAATTGAATTCTACCTTCAACTTGTAGGTAACATAAATATTGACAAGCTCCCTCTAATTCCATTAATTCAAATACCTTAGCAGCCCACCGCCATTAATAATACATTTTTAGTTAGGTAACTCGCAATCTGCATGCGTAACCCAGATCAGTGCGTTGCACTCCGCTCGTAGTGCCTTGCTGGCTGATATTTTATTCAAATAGTCTCCTAAAACTAATAAACTACAAGCTGATGCGCATAATTATCTAAAAGATCTGCTGGTACATTATCATAACAGGTGGTTCTGACCGTCAACGATAGAGACTTGATACAGATCTAGTTTGATAGAGAACTTGCGTCACAGACCTTGAAGATTGTTTTGATTTTTCGATTCGATATTAAAATATATTAATTTGAGTTCAAATTTGCTGCGAACTAGAATTATATATTCTTCTTTTTTTATATTTATAGGCTAGCGTTTGACCACTATCTCACCTGTTGGTAAGTGATGATGCGGTCGAAGATGGTAAGCACACTAGGCCTACAATGGGAACTGGCCCTCAAGGATAGCTGCCGGAACACATTGATGTTTGGCGACAGATTTTCTAGGGTGGTAGCTGGCTAGGCGGACACTAGAAAGTGTCCTACCACCATGCAGGGTTGTTGGTTTCTTAACGATATTTTTCCTTCACCGGAGAGCCACTGTGAAAATCGCACATACATTTTTCGATAGAGAAATCCATTAGTACATGGCGGTTTGAACTCGGTACCTCTGGCATCAAAGTCAACCGTTCTCCCGATTACGCCACCGGGCCCTCATTGAAAGTCAAAAATTTACAATCAAATAAAATATCTTATATTTCAATTACAGTACTTACAGCATTTCTAATTTAAATTCAGATTATATAATAGAATAAATAAATATGCCTTAAAATAGCAATGAACTGGAAATCTTCACAAATACCTACTCTACGATTGATCAAGTTAACGAAATTTTAGTTGCTAGAGAAAGACCTTCAAAAGTCTGATTCAGCAAGCAAGACCAACTTATGGGACACTTGTGCAAGATTTAAGAATCTCTGAAATATTCAAAATTTTGTCAGGCTTTTCAGAAGCTTGAATCTTTAGAATATGATACCCACAGTTTTTTTCGGAAAAAGAATAAGCGAACTTGAGTATAGTGTCTGGAAACCAATGTCAAAATAATTATTTTACAGAGGCCCTATCAAAATCCACAGTTCAATCATTATTTTTAAGTCAACAGAAGTCAAAGAAAGTGGCATTTTTGCCAATCACAATCGCTTGCAATCATCATCATCATCAGCCGGTGTCAGACCACTGCTGGGCGTAGGCCTCTCCCTAGATGTGCCACTGAGCTCTGCAATAGGTACTCCGAATATTACTCACTGGTGCGTTGCCTACTCTTTTCTATCTTACCACCACTATCACGGCACTGAGTCTATCAAGAAAACTATCGAAACACCCCAAGCAAGATCTGGCGGCACATTTTTTTTCTAGAAGGTGGTACTGGTGTAGTGAGCTACTAATTGGCAGCAAGCCTTATCTGCTAGCGGGGTAACTTGAATTGCTTTGAATACGTACCCAATCGGAAAAGCGCAGCGTATCTAAATGTGCGACGGAATCCTCAGCCGCGCCCATGTCTCTGGCTCCTCCTACGCGAACCTTCGCGAGGAAGGAAGCCAGCTCCAATGCCTCGGCGACCAGCGCGCGGCATACAGCCCGGTAGTGCAGCGCGGCGGTTTCGCGAGCGCATCGCCCACTGCCGCCGCAATGCCATACGCATCTCTGGTGGAATAAAGGAGATATCATAAGTTCCATTTTCAAACCACCACCAACATTATAACTGCGAAAATCTATTTGCCTTCAGCTATTTGCCACAAGTGTAGATTTTACGTCCTACGTGAATAATAGTGGATAATTCTCACCAATGGTTCGCAGAGTGCCGAGATCTCGGTGATAACTAAATTATAAAACGAATTGGCACAAATGCGCTAACCGAATTGGGATCGTATACAAAACGAAAAAAAAAAACAAAAATCGAAAGAACTTCAAATGTCGCGCTATGTATTATATTATATACTATGTATTATATATTTTCAGTCCCAAGTTTGTGGTGTTTATTTCCATATCTCTGTAGATACTTATCAGATCAGATCTCGATCAAATTACAATGCAACCAAACTTGAAGCATTAAATCTTAAACAAAAACGGTTAAAAAATGAAACTGGCCAAGTGCGAGTCAGACTTTGGTCTCGCACACGGAGGGTTCCGAACCGCATTATAGTAATATATAAGTATAATATTATATTATATTACCGTGTCAATACCAAACATGCTTATTAACTACAACGCCATCTAACGAATATTTAACGAAATTCTAACACCAACTAAGTAAACTTCAACGCAAAGGTAGGTAATTAATATTATTTATTAATAAGTTAAACAATCGTTCACATAGATGGCGCTATAATAAAAACACGTTGGTATGCGGACCCACTTTCATTTTTAACTTTGTTCTGTTATTAGTATTTGTTGTTATAGCGTCAACAGAAATACATCATCTGTGAAAATTTCAACCGTCTAACTATCACGGTTCATGAGATACAGCCTGGTGACAGACGGACGGACAGACAGACAGACAGACAGACAGACAGACAGACAGATAGACAGACAGACATACAGACAGACAGACAGACAGACAGACAGACAGACAGACATACAGACAGACAGACAGACGGACGGACAGCGGAGTCTCAGTAATTCCGAACCCAAAGGGTACCAACGGAACCCTAATGACAGAATTCTGAGGTAACAAACTTAAAAAAATCGATTCAATGAATTTCAAATCAATCTATAGGTACTATTATTTACGCAATAATCAATGATTTTAACTTCCTTTTTAGGTTTCCGTACCCAAAGGGTAAAACGGGACCCTATTACTAAGACTCCGCTGTCCGTCTGTCTGTCTGTCTGTCTGTCTGTCTGTCTGTCTGTCTGTCTGTCCGTCTGTCACCAGGCTGTATCTCATGAACCGTGATAGTTGAAATTTACATTGATGATGTATTTCTGTAGTTAAAAGTTAAAAATAATAGAACCCCATACAAGAAACGTGTTTTTTTCGTCATTTCACGCCATCTATGAACGCTTAGTTAGGTAAACGTCCCATAGATGGCGTTACATTGAATTGTCGATTAGGGATCGACCTTTGTTAGATGGCGTTATAAGAAATAAAATGTTTATTATATATTATTTTTTGCTGGCGAAAAATGATAGTGGTATTTTTTGCTCGATATTATAAAATACTGTAGTGTGGTACGGAACCCTACTAGTGCGAGTCCGAATTGCACTTGGCCAGTTTTTTTCATAATATATTATTAACAAGACTACTAGTAATGTGGAACCTCATTGCTAGAAAGCATTTAAAAAGAAAATCAAACAAGAAGGAGGTTCGTGTGAATGATTTTCATGTTAACGTGTCAAAAGTATTGCGACTGTTCATTAGATTTTTGAAATAATATCTCTTGATTTATTAAAATCGTAATGAATACATTTCGGATTACGTTTCAGATATCTGCAGGATGTACTATGACACTCTCCCACAGACTTGCCAACGTAGGTTTACGTTATCGGACACTATGCTCATATTTTCAGTCTATTTATTGGTTCACTGTGAGTATGATACGTCTATACATTCACAAAACATTGAATAATAACTGACTGCACTGTGGATATTTTTTTAACCTCAAACTATACTACTGCGGTCTGTTTCTACAAATACAATCATCATATGCACTAAGAACTCGATCTTATCCGATAGTATAGGTGGCGATGTATGAGGTATAAGAGAGTAAGTGGTATATGTGGTTGTATGGTAATGGAAGACTAAACAAGGTGAGGTGAGATCTAGTTTAGTTTAACCCACATAGCGTAACTGTTCCAGCCCATTTTTTTTTTTAGGGTTCCATACCTCAAATGGAAAAAGTATCCCTTATAGGATCACTTTGTTGTCCACCTGTCTGTCTGTCTGTCTGTCTGTCTGTCTGTCAAGACCCCTTTTCTCGGGAACGCGTAAGAGATATCAAGTTGAAACTCATTTCAAATACCTATCGGGCCTACGGTCTCTTTTAGCTGTTAAAAAAACAAACATGTAAGTCAACGGAATCAACAGATATGGCCGTTTATGTCACGTATTTTTGTATTTTTTTGCGATTTCACAAGAGAATCAAAACCTATAGGGTTCTTCCCGTTGCCCTAGAATCATGAATTTTGGCAAGAAGCATGATCTTGAAGCACTTATAAAGGAATATAATATATAATATATAATCTGAAAACCGTAAATATGTAGTTTAATTACATAAAAAGGTGAATTTACTATTACAAACTTGTTATTTGTGGTTGGTGCAATACATTTTCTTTGATCGAACTACAAAGTTAAGTTTGTCCTTTAACCTAGTTTGACATATTTGTACGGAAGCCTCGGAGCGCGAGTCCAATTCGCACTTGGCCGGTTTTTTTTTAATTTGATAGGCTAACGTTTGACCACTCATGGTGGTAAGCGATTATGGAGTCAAAGATGATGTACACGCGCCTAGAATCGTCTAACACTCAAGGGCTATGTGTTACCGGAACACCGTGAGGTTATAGCGGCAGATTTTCTCCTTTATTATGATAATAAGCTACTTTTTGGTAGCAAGTCAGGTGGAACATTGATATAATGCTTCTACCACTTATGAAACTTTGAAAAAAAAACCACCAATTGTGTTTTACTTGTTGCACGGAAAATCTTGGTGAATTATTGCATACTTTTTGGCGTCTTTTCTTAATTGGGTGGATGGTTTTAATGAACAATCCACCCAATAAGCCTAGCCAACCTTTCGCACCACTCTTCCTTACACTTTCAACTTAAATCACATAAGGTTTCTTGTCTTAGGTTTGATATATCAAAACTCCTTGCCTGTATTTGCCTCGTGAAGTGCTAGGATCGAAGGTTCCACTTTAAACATATGGATAAGACGCTATTCAAGAATGGAAGTGACTTCATTAGCATTCCGTCTGTCCCTCCGGATATGTATAAATTCAATGGACGTTCATTATCGAGCAAATAGTATACATTTCGGTAGTTTATCGTGTGAATTCGCGAACAGAACTTGTGCTTGGAATAACAATCAGATTGTAATGGAGAAACATTGTGTAATACTTCGCCTCGGCATGAAGCTTAGCCAGAATAATGCGATTGATGGATATATACTGCTTGCTGAATTATTGGGAAAATAATCAATATATTGTCAATATGTTTTGGAAATGAATTAATAAGATATGTAAAACTTATAAATAAACCGACGTCAAATGTCCATCTCCATATCTCTGGAGATACTTCATCATCATCATTATCAGCCAATTTCCGTCCACTGCTGGACATAGGCCTCTCCCATGGCATGCCACTGAGCTCGATCTTCAGCTATTCGTTTCCAACCGCTGCCAGCCAGCTTGCGTATATCATCGCTCCATCTAGTTGGAGGGCGTCCCACACTACGTTTGCCGAGCCGTGGTCTCCACTCTAGAACTCGTTTACCCCAACGGTTATCGGTTCTGCGACAGATGTGACCGGCCCACTGCCATTTCAGCTTGCTAATCCTCTGAGCTATATCGATTACTTTGGTTCTCTGACGGATGACTTCGTTTCGAATTCGATCCTTCAGAGAAACTCCGAGCATAGCCCTCTCCATAGCTCGCTGAGCGACTTTGAATTGGTGAACTAGTCGCACTGTCAGTGTCCACGTCTCGGCTCCGTAGGTAATAACAGGAAGGACGCACTCGTTAAAGACTTTCGTCTTCAGGCTTTGTGGTATGGGCGATGTTAAGACTCGACGAAGTTTTCCGAATGCTGCCCATCCAAGCTGTATCCTTCTGCGAGCTTCCTTCTCGAAATTGTTTCTGCCCAATTGCAAGATTTGCCCAAGGTAGACATATTCGTCAACAACTTCGAGAGGGACTCCATTGGAGACTGGAGATACTTATTAAATCGCAATTAATTGTACAATGAAACCACCGTGGCAATGTACCCAACTTACGAAAAAAGAATAATTCAAATCGGTCCATAATTGGCGGAGCAATCGCGTAACAAACAGACAAAAAAACATTAATTGAAACGAATTGAGAACCTCCAGTTTTTGGAAGTTTGAAAAGTATGGACTTTCAAACTAAATCAAAATGAAGGATTCGCAAAAAATCTATGTTTGTCGATTTCTACAATGTCGAATCGAGTTTTCCCTCTACAGTCTTTTCTCCTCTACAGGTTGCATTTCTCAACCGATTCTCATTCTAATTCCATGGATTTTTTTTCCATCAAGTTTTGGAATTTTTTAAAGTGACGTAGAAATGGGGATTAAATACGTACAAAAATCATAATTTACCAATTTCGAAAAATGTTTAAAAATATTACTGAACTTTTTTGTTACCCTTACTTTTTTGTCCGAAAATCTTTTCAACAAGAGGTTCTCAATTCGTCTGTATGTGTTTTTTTTGTATGTTAAGCGATTACTCCGTCAATTCGGAACAGATTCGAATGATTATTTTTGTTGTCGGTAGGGTACGTTTCCGAGGTGGTCTCATTGTAATTTCATCGACATCTGATAAGTATCTCCAGAGATACGACGATAAACGTCTCAAACTTGCTACTTACATTGACTCGCGGGGCATTGAAGTCGGTTGTTTTAGTTTTTAAATAAATAAATAATAAATAAAAATGAGTTTATTGTCAGAAAAGAAACATAAAATTAAAATTAACTAGTTACAAATTACAAGCGTTTTCTAATCTTACAATCGCAATATACTCATCACTGTTCTGTGGAGATGTAAATATCCGCAGAGCTTTTTAAACTATCTTAATTATTCATCTGTTAAAATTAAAGAAGTCGGGGGTGTCCTTTTGTTTCATGGTGCGATATATAACTATCATCATAACTTAAAACTAAAAACTACTATCATCATAACTTAAAACTGAATAAATGTTTACCACATTTATTCAGTTTTAAGTTATGCAACTTATATGCAGACTCTACAGTTCATAGAGCCGCTAGTGTAATTGATTTTACAACAAATGTATATTCTACAAGTAGTTACACCATCAAGACCTTACGTACATATTAATATATTTAATACGTCCTATAAAAATTGTTAATAAGTTTGAGGGCAGGATGTTTTTACTGCAAATGGATTTACGCGTGATTCAGGAGCATTACCGTTCATGTAATTATAATAAATTTAATTTTATCGCAGTACAATAACTTCGTTTAATACTTTCGAATAACATAGTAATTTTAAAAGTCACGCAACTTATCCCAGTATATGTTAGCTACGAGATTTTTATTGGAAAATTAAAAGGTTAGGATGAAATATAATTGAAAAAGGAGTAGTAATTTTAAAATAATTATACGCACCACTAAAAAAGTCGCGAAATAATGATGGTATTTCCAAAAAGGAGGAGGTTCTCAATTTGTCTATTTGTATGTTTTTGAATGTATGTTACGCTATTACTCCGTCAATTATGAACCGATTCGAATGATTCTTTTTTAATCGATAGGGTAAATTTTCGAGGTGGTTCCATTGTATTTTCATCACAACAATGACAAGTATCTCCAGATATATGACGATAAACGTCTTCGGCTGCTAAAACTGACTCGCGGGGCATGAAAGTCGGTTGTTTTAGTTTTTAAACTACTTATCTTAATTATAGTAGTAAGTTTTATCTACATAGTTAGCGTATAATGGAACCACCGTGGATTTGTGCTCTACTCATGAAAAAAAGAGTAATTCGAATTGGTTCACAATTCGACAGTAGCACAAGCAATCGCATAACAAGCATACAAAATACTTTAAATATACAGACGAATTCACATCCTCCAGAAATAATAGACGATAAAGAATAGAGTTTTGTCAGTTGAATAGTCATTATAACTTAATTAATATCTACTATAAGAGTTTCGAAAAAAATATTTTACTCGATTTTTTGACAAAGTCTAGCCGAGCTTGTCGATTGGTGACCGCTGATTTCATATGATAGGTAGACGTTTAGGTTCTGAATTTATAGTTCACTAGATTAAGTTTTACTCGACTTGCATTGTTAAATTATCAGGTCAGCATTATAGATTAATAAATCGAGTAATCATAATCGAACTACTTTAAGCTCGGTAAGTGTATACTTAGTTCCGATGATTCACCATGTTACAGAATAAACAGCAGTAGATATTAATTACTGATATCGTGTCAAGGTTCACAGGAGGTAGGGGTAACCACGACCGCTTTCGCAAGCCCTTTGTCCGGAGATCACCGGCACATTATAACATTTTGTCAGGCGCGGTCATTCGATATGACACTCATAGTTCAACGGTTTGCAATCTCTGAATCTTGTGCAAACAGACACTATTTATTGTTGTGGACTTACACAATCGTATTTCAGTTGGGTGAGCTGATTTGAAGAGAAACAATGTTACTAAAATTATGGTTTAACTTTAAAGCTCGAAAGTTTTGCCATTTACTCGACTTTATAAGATAACTTTAAGAAGATATGTAATAATATGTAAGTGTTAAAAATGTAGGGAAGTATGCATGCACTTACTAATACGACAGAACAAAAAAATAGTACAAGCACTTATACATCAACTAGCTAGGACAGGTATATCAACATATATATTTTTACCTTATAAATGTTAATATCATCATTACATTTGCATGGTGGCAGGACACTATCTAGTGTTCGCCTGGCGAGCTACCACGCCAAGTTAGAAAATCTGGCGCCAAAATCTAATTTGTTCCAGAAGCTATCCTTGAGAGCCAGTTCCCATTTTAGGCCTAGCGTGCTTACCATCTTCGACCGCATCATCACATACCAACAGGTGAAATAGTGATCAAACGCTAGCCTATAAGATATAAAAAAACATACGCCTTACAATTATTACATACCAGCTAAAACTAGTAAAACAATAAATGCTATATGAGATAGCTAGAAACAATCAATGCTACTCTATGTCCAGCAGTGGACAGAGATATGCTTATGATGATGATGATGAAATGCTAAATTATCTCATTTATAATTATTGAATCCCCAAAAATCTTATACAAGTTAGCAGTTTCATCACTCATACAGGTATTAAAACACCATAAATCGGAAATCCTGTCCACAAAAAGGGCCGTCACAACCAAAGCTATTTCATTATTGATGAGTTCCTACAGCCTACCACGAAACGCCCCAGTGGCCTACTTTACCCCATGCTACCCTTAACTTAAGATAACAACTTGAGAAAAGTGGAGGGAAATGCAAATGGATTTTTTTTATTATGACTGGGGATGTGTTGCTCCATACATATTACATATTATGTTTTAGATAAGATAGGGTATTCCTAAATGTCTCGGATAAAGTTATCGATTCGATAAATGTATAGGACTTAAAAAAAATTACTGTTAGAAGTTTTGGAATTGCAGGGCGAATAATTTTACCATCTTTAAGAGACACAAAATACTCCACAACTTAAATAGAAATTATGATAAACATAGGGCGCCCTCCACCTAGAGGGAGCGATGATATATACAGGTGGATGGCATCGGCTGGAAACAAAGAGCTGAAGATCGAGCTCAGTGGCGTGCCATAAGTTGAGGCCTATGTCCAGCAGTGGACAGAGATAGACTGATGATGATAATTATGAAATTCATAATCAATATACTATGTCTTTTTGTGATTACCAACCATACCATATTAACTATGCATGTAACACAAAATCACATGCTCATAAAATTCTCAACAAACAATTTTCTCCGGTGTTGTAATATAAAAATTAACCGAACATAAATTCAAAAATAAAATTACCATTTCAATAAATTGTAACGAACCCTTTCCAATTTCTAATACCTATAAACAACTTATTTCCCCATCACTTCGTCGTGTCGATTAACACTATACCACAGAGCAGACACTACACTTTAATTACCTGTATTTCACCACACTCCATTAACTAATCACTAATTACCATCTCTTCCATAACTTATAAACATTAAATACGGCTCATATCTTAATGTAAAAATTATAAGTTCATATCGAATTCACTTTTGATCTTAGAGGTCCCTTACCCAGGCCGGCCTCCTAATCACTTCCTAATAAGTGAGTGAAAGCTAGATGTCATCACAGAGTTGACGCAATGTGATATAATGGATACAATACAGGAATGGGCAAGATATGAGCCCGAGTGAAGAAATGGGATGCATTGATGTAGACTAAAGTGTCGAAATGATATGCATCCGATACGGTATTATGTTGAAATGATAAGTAAGGAGAGTTCGGTCATTTCATTTCCAATTTCCGCTAAGAAGAAAGTGCATATAAAGTAGGGCCTGGGCCTACCTTTTGGCCATGGTTCGTTTATTATTTTTTACCCCCATTCAAGATTACTGGCGCTCGTTTGAAAGCCATGGAAGTTTTCTTGGAGGTTTACTATTACAAATTAATGGAGCAAGAGCAGACAATTAAAAAATCTGCCAGCAAAACCTGACTGGTGTTCCTTCAGCACAGCCTTTGCGAGTCAGACCATTTTAGGCCTAACGTGTTCGCCATCCTTGTACACATCATCGCTTACCACGAAGCGAGATAGTTGTCAAACGATAGCCTATCAGATGTAAAATACACCATGTAAAATTAATATGGCTATATTAAATTTATATGTTCTACAGCGTTCCTATTATAAAGTACATTGGTCACAGGTAAATTTAAGTATCTACTCATAAAATTATCAACCCATTAAATGTAATGTAATGAACATATATTTCCAGAACTACAATCTTAGCTTAGAGCTTGAGGAAATTAGTATCCCGTATACTCTATCAGCAGTTTTCACTTTTACGGACTACTCTTTATCGACCGTTTCAATGAAAATGTAAGCACACACGCGTATGTTTTGACCGTAATTATTTAATGTTAAGATAAGGATCGGGCACCTAAGTGAAAGTAGAAGAAGCAGGTGGAGGAAAGTCAAAATAAATATTATCAGTTATGGGAACTATACGAGCTTTGTTACTGCTGCTGCTGAATTAGTATCGATGGAATTATGAGGTACTTATTAAAACATTGCTCGTCGTTGATTCATTCTATGCATACTTGCATTGCAAGGCTCTAAAATGTATTTATAAGTTTATGGTTTTATGAAATAAATGTATTGAGGATTATTTTTTTTTTAATCTGCGTGGTGTTGTTCTATTAAGTTTTTTTCATACTAAAAGTACATCAAAGGTATAATAATTATTACAAATAACATATTTAACTTTTTAACTAGTTCAGTTTATCGTGAAATACCACTTGTGTTGCATGTGTTTATAGGCGGCGGTGACCACTTTCGATCAGGTGGGCCGCTTGCTTTATTGTCAACTTTGACATTAAAAAAAATAAGAAATGTCAAACTTCAAGCAATAGAAAATAATCTGCAATTCTTCCGTATATATTTTCAGTTTAGGCACAGAACAAATAATAGTACAATTAGGTATAGGTTTATTTCATCGAAGGGCTCTAGAAGGGTAATAAACGAGTACGGCAGTCAAACTACGTAATACAGCTTGTTATCTTAGTTTGCTTCTAATAAGTGGTATCAGATCAGAAGTAAGATCTTTTTGAAATATGGATAACCGATTGATATCTATGCTCGAGACAGCCGTGGGCGTATCGAGACAAGGTAATCGAAAGCTAATAAATTGCCGTTTAATAAGTGAATTAATATTCAATCGATGTACCTACGTGAATAATTATCAAAGGTCTTGTAGGTGAGTGACTTAGTTTCATTGAGGTTTGTCTCGTTCTTACGTTTAAAAAAAATCTGTCGGCGAGTAGTTGACATAGGCAATGTTTACCATTGATTAGTTTAACTACCGTTAAGAAATAAAATGACTGTCGAGTCAGATCACCTTTGTTAATTTTTAAAAATTAACAAAGGAGATCTGAAGCAATCTCTGACATGGTTTCAATGGACAATAATTGTTGTACAACAAAATACCACCAGGACCTACAATTCAGTCTTCAGAACCGACGTCAAATGCAACGCTAGTCATTTTCAGTACCAACTTTAACATGTTCATCTCCTTATCTCTCTGGAGATACTGCACATATCTCGATGAAATTTAAATGGGACCACACCTGGATAGTATGTATACCTTTTCAAACAAGAAAATAATTTTCTAAATGGGTCCAGGCGTCTTTGAGTAATTGGGGAACATACATTAAAAGAAATCCGATGAAAGAGAACCTTCTCCTTTTTGTGAAGTCGGTTAAAAAACCTTACCTCAACAACATCTCTGAGCATGAACCTCCGTCGCCTGCGCCTGCGCCGCGGCGCTGGCTCCGAGTCCCGCTCGATGCCCTCGTCGTCGGTATCAGCTCGGCCACCTTCGGAAGACACCGAGCATTCTGATAACACCTCGATCTCTTCTTCTTCCTCCTCTGTAACGAAAGAGAGGACATGTTATGTACATAGATAACTGTATGCATAAGTCTCACGCGATAGTGGAATCCCTCCATAGTGCGGGGAGTTTTTTTTAAGGAAAACAGTTACGCTACCTACCCCTGTGTACATAACTACAAAGTTTTATTCGTTTTTAGTTTAATTTTGCTACGTCAGAATAGCAACTTTAACAAAAAGTAGTCTATGTCCATCCTCATGCATAAAGTATATCCTTGTTTAATTTCAGTAAGATCGTGACTCGGTAACAAACAGACAGGGTGACAGAGTTACAAAATCAGATAGGTCCTATTTTGTACCAAAACATATGTTTAAATTATTATATAAGTTAATAAAATATTAGTCATTAGCTAATTTTGTTTGATGCAAAATAAATATATTTTCTCTCTTTCTATCTCTCTAAAAAAAAGATAACGACTATTTGAGAACCTCCTTCTTTTTAGAAGTCAAATAAAACAATATCAAAAGTGGAAAACAATATAGAACAATTGTAATTACTACAAACTCAGACAGAGTCAGTAAATATAAACCCTCTTATTGTCTATACGGGTTGATTTAAAAGTAAAACGAAGTACTTGCGAAATCATGTAGCCAGCTAGGTCAAGTACCAAAATGAAATAAGAAAAACCTTGAATTTTGACAACAGCAATATATAACATTTTTTAATTTCCTGTTTTAATTTTTCCTAATGACTCCACGATCAATCATTCACAACATGAGGTACGTAGCTAGTGTATTAAGGCTTCTGCGACAACCACTCTCAAATGCAATTTGAGGTTTATGTTTGTTCAGTATAACAAAATTTATTAATGAATACATTATTATTTTTGTCTATGTCAATTTTTTAATCTATAGCTGATATTGTAGTCTGGAATTATTTCCACCAGTTTTCCAAATTTAAAAAATTGTCTCAATCTTTTTATTTGTAGTTTTTGCTACAATCACCAAAAACAAACAAAAGGTTTTATAGATAGATAGACAACTCTTTATTGTGCACCACAAATTATATGAAACTCTTAAACTATAATAGGCTTAATTTAAGTTGCACAATGGGCGGTCTTATCGCTAAAAGAGCGATATCTTCCAGACAAGCTTTGGATGGATAAGAAACAAATCACGGTAAATCGACGGTGCGGTGTAGTTTAAAAAAAAAGGAAAATATAAAAATAAATATATATAAGCAATTATCATAAAGATAAATATCAAAAGAAAACAAATGTTTTAAAGTAATAATTATTACACATTATAACTAAGTATATGTATCTTGGATAAATAGATAGTCGTTATATATTTTATTTGTTTTATTTTATAGGTGTTATTTTTTTTCATATTTGTAATGAAATAGTCTTTAAATTAGGTTTTATAAAAGTGGAACTTCTTTATCTCATTAAGAAATTCATTAATATCTACCATAATGACTATATGTACTATTAATCTAAGTTAGTAAGTATATTTGCGTGAACAACTCGAGCGTCGTAGACCTCTTAATCTGTGATGTGAGGTCCAATACAGTACCGGAGCTTGTACTATTCATTATTCTGTGACCGGAGTAAAGTCCGTTACACATATTGACATTACAAATTGGATTGCGCAAGTGCTTGTGTACGAGAACTTTTAACGCTTGAAATCTACTGTTAGTTCTCAAATATGAACATGCAACTGTGACATTTACATATTCACATAAATTAACTTGTACGTTACATACAAATCACTTTATATTATACTAGCTGCATCCCGCAGCTATGCCTGCATTGAATCATGGTTATAAACCTGTCCCTTGAAAATAATAATAATGTATTTATTGATGAAAACCGCATTAAAATTTATTTCAAAGTTTTGAAGATCTAAGCACTACTGCACTGTCTAGTGCAAGCAATTTTGTAATATACTATGTAAAGATTTTATAGAAATTTGAAATGTTAGATATCTAAGGAACAAGCGTAACAGTGCGCAATCGAAACAAAAAGAAAAAAAAATGCTTTGACAGTTTTTTCAGTGTGACAGTCACAAATAACTGAGTTCATTTTGTAAGCCATCTGATGAGTGTCCATGGAACTACCGTATGTATTTAAGAAAACTCCTCAATAAGTATTTTGTTTATTGTAATTTAAAAAAAACCGTAAAAAAACAGACCTAACTCCTTATAACATTCAAATTACGCAATTAAACAGTGCCACTTTCAAAATATAGAAGAAACGCAATAAAACAAATGTGTTTCTATCAATCTGTATCAAAACACAATGGCGGTCATCAATGATGCATCATAACGTTCCTTGTAAACATATCGTCACATGCAGGGTTGTCGAACGACCGTCTCAAGAAATAATTAAGCTCCATGCCGCGGGAGTCAGTTTCAGTAGCAAGTTTGAGACGTTTATCATCGCATAATTATCTTAAAATACTTATCAAATCTTAATAAAATTTAAATGGGCCACTTTAGCGATGAACCCTACCTACGAAAAAAATAATCATTCAAATCGGTTAACAATTGGCAGAGTAATCAGCGAACAACTCATAAACACAAGTTAATTATTTTAGGAACAAAAACCCGACTGCGTGATAAAAATTAAGTGATTAAACTATTCCAAACTCCAATAAAACATATAAGCTATATAATTATATGTATATACGTAATCACAGTTAACAATTCTTTATTTTGATACGACACTCGATGTATTTTGAAAACATAATTTTTTTGTAAATGTTATTTTTTTGCTAATCCCAATTTGCAAGTTTGTAATACGAAAACTTCAACGCGTGACTTTTTTTCCTGCCGAATATTCGAACTGCAATGTTCATCTCTTTATTTTGAGATTATTTTTGGGTGCTTAGCGTCACTCTCACGACTAAGACGAATCTATTGACATCACTCACATAAAAATACGATAGGCCGTTTAGGTTTTAGGACGTGCCAAAAAAATACACATTCATACATTGGAAAAACATAACCCTCCTTCTTTCGCAGTGGGGTAAAAATGAAAAAAAAACATACTGATGAATTGATAACCTCCTCCTTTTTGGAAGTCGATTGAAAATAAGGGGTCAACGTTAACATTAAACAAGACACACAGAATTTCAAATGAAAAATACTACACACGGATGGACAGGAAGTTACTCACCAATAATATTGATAATTTAAGATCGTTTAAAAAACTAAAAGAACCGACTTCAAACATCGCACTAGTCAAAGTAGCCAGTAGACGTAGTAATTATTATCTAATCTGTGCCAGTAGTACTCGTAAGTAGTAAATCGTCGAGATAAGTAAATGCATCGTTATACAAATGTTGATATATTTAAAAGCGGCTCTACCGATTTCGTTAAAATTACAATGGGACCACCTCGGAAGCGTACCCTACCCATTAAAAAAAAGAATCATTCGAATCCGTTCACAATTGACGGAGTAATCGCGTAACATACACAAAAAAAAACATACAGACGAATTGAGAACCTACTCCTTTTTTGGGAAGTCGGTTAAAAATTAAAATTCCAACATATTATAATTTATATTTATAAAACGCAATTGATTTTATTTTAATACCAATTCATACTTGATAAAATATCAGATCAAAAATCAAATATCTTAGCGTTAAGGGTAAAGTGGTAACCCTAAACACACTAGACCAATTACAACAGAACAACGAAAGTGAGAGGTTGTAATAAATTCAAGTATTGTCAGTTTTATTGACAGCATTACTGACCGTATTATTGACAGTGTTATGGGATGACTCGTGCCATTATTCCAGTTTTGTTGTCAATAAATAGAACAAAGGTTGTTGTTGCGTTTACGAAGCTAGTTCCTAAGAGATTGTAGTCCACCTATTGTTGTAAGAAAGTTCGTTTGTAACGAGCTTTAATGAAACGTCTTGAAGTTTAATTTAAATAAAGTAAAATATTTAACATTTTTTAATAAAGTAAAATAGGATAAATAATTTTAATAATTTTAGTGATAAGGCGAGGGCGAAAAACTCAGTGGTATAGTAAAATTGTATCAGTAGTAGGTAATGAAAGAATAATTTTAAGAATAGAACCCCCAATTTATTATTTTGTTTTATTTCTTTCTTTTTTATAAATCTTACTAGCAATGTGGGTTGCACATTACTAAAGTAATCTTGTTTACCCCTCCAACTAAGCTAGATATGCTTGTATCTGGATTCTGGAGTGGGTTCACGTCAATAGTGCAATGAGTGGGGATCGAACAGGCGACCTCTCGATCGCCAGTCCGACACCTTGTCCATTAGGCTAATGCCGCTTAAATTAAACTATAAGAACCTACCTTAGGTATAACAAATAAAAATTGTATATCATAGAGGTTCAACATTTATTGAGAAAACATTTTATTATTTCAATTCGGGGATTGCCTAGACTTATGTACAAGCTTGGATTAAGTACCTACTAAAATAGAAACTAAGCCCACAGATACAACTAGAATAAAACTACAAGTTACGTATAAACCACAGGTGGGTGACCATACTGGTCTTCTAAGCTAGTTTAACTTCATTACCTCCGTTAATTTCCTATTGCTCTAAGAAACACGGAAGTCATCGCGAGATCCTTAGAAGTAACGCTGGCGCCAGGCTCTCTGGCTCATATAAATCGGCTCTAGAGCTTGCCATTAATAAGGCGACTTCGCCATAAAGCCACAGTACCATAATGTGGCCATATCGCCATATAATGGGCGCTAGTCAGCCGACGCCGCCGCCTCGTACACTGTTGCGCAAACGAAGTCTGCTCGTTATACCACAGGTTATACTATGACTCAGTTATGTTATCCTGGTGCTTGATATAGCGCAACTAAACTATATCTTTAGAAGACAAGGAATTGAGTAAGTATCCAAATTAAAATTCATGTAAATTACCAAAACACTCCTATTCCGCGTTTGAGATCCGCCTATAACTAAGGCCTATAACAATGGAAAATAACGAGAAAACAAAGTAAGGTAATTATCCTTTTTTTAACCGACTTCAAAAAAAGGAGGAGGTTTCTCAATTCGACATATATATATATATATTTATGTTTGTTCGCTGATAACTTCGTCGTTTTTGAACCGATTTTGATTAAGTTACCATGTTAATTTTATCGAGGTCTGATAAGTATCTCCAGAGATATGGCGATAAACGTCTAAAATTGGTACTGAAAACTAATAACGCGGCATTGAGGTCGGTTCTTTTTTAGTTTTTTAAACGATTTTATTATTATTGAGTATATCTGGTAGGGAAGCGTTTGATCACTATCTCGCGTACGCCACGCTAGCCCTAGAATGGTCTGACTCTCAAGGGCTGTGCTGCCGGAACAACGTAAAGTAATGGTGGTAGATTTTGTCCTTGACGGCGGTAAGCTACTTTTTGGTAGTAATTCAGGCGGAACATCTATATAATGCTCCTAACACCTGTGTGAGTTATGCTTCAGCATAGAAAAACTAACGTTATTCGTTACTTTACGCTACTACGCAAAAGTTTGCAAATTGCAAAGATCCGAGCATCCGAGCAGTAAAAAGTAGTTTTTAACCAACTCCAGAAAAAAGGAGGAGGTACTCAATTCATCTGTATGTTTTTGTTTTTTTTTGTATGTTACGCGCTTACTCCGTCAATTCTGAACCGATTCCAATGATTATTTTTGTAATCGGTAGGGTACGTTTCCGAGGTGGTCCCATTGTAATTTCATCGACATCTGATTAGTATCTCCAGAGATATGGAGATAAATACCTCAAACATAGGAGAATGTACTGGTTTTTGAAGAAGAGTCCCAAGAAGATTATACACAACGGAGGTTGCTATTGCATATACTTTTGAAGACTAAAAAATATGACCTTGAATAATGTTTTTACATCTTTCTTCTCGTTGATTTTGGTTTTTGACAGATATTCTTACGGTAACTGTGAGCGAGATAGAAACAAAGGTGGGGAGAATTAATTTGTCTTCACAGGAATGTTCTACCGGGCAAAGTCTTGTTAGGGTGCAAAGTTAGTTAATATTTTTGACATGACATGACGTTTGGCGAAGATGGCGGCCATATCAGTCCCGCGACACTGCATACATAATTAAATAACTTAGAATTATGAACGTTTTTTGTACCAACCAACACTGCAAAAAATACATTTATTATAAGCATAATACCACCGATTATATAATAGTTACTACGTAAATAATACTTTCCGTTGTTATGTTGGCTACACAGTGCATTCATAATTCGGGTATCAACAATGTAGGGAAGTGCCAACTTTTATAACGTGCCGCAATTAATGTGTGTGTCAGATGGTTTTATTGCGCAGGGCCATTTTGAACATTGTCCTTTGATACCTTGATGACATCATTATGACATGAACATTTTCACTAGCGCGGCATTTAAAGTCAATTTTTTAGGGTTCCGAACCAAAAGGGTACCAAATAAACACTTTCTGAGACTTTGTTGTCCGTTCGTCCGTCCGTCCGTCCGTCCGTCCGCCCATCTGTGTGTCTATATGTGCGCACTTTATAGATCTGTATCTTCTTAACCGTAATAGGTACATACTTGAAATGCTCCCAAAGTATATATCCGTCAGTGTATAACGGCCCAGGCACGAAATTTAATAGCATGTAATTTAATTAAAACTTGTTTTGCACTAAAAAGGGTAATTTTTTTTTTTAATAGGTAGAAAATAGATACCTACATGTATCTACCTACTTACTTTATTACTACTACATACATAGTATCTATCTACTATCCAATAGACTTGGCTGGCACCGACTTCAAATAGATAAGTAGGTAGCGCTTAGAATAATTATATTATGTAATTAATTTTTCGCTTTTGAGTGCCTGTTTGTGTTTATAAAGTCGGTTTTATTTTTTTTGTGTAATAAGTTATGTTCTATACTTATCCTTTTTATATCGATGAAATTTGATTGATTCGATTGAGTTAGTCAGTCTGACAGTCAGATGCGACTCGCTATTAGCAGTTTATTTATTCAGAAAGATTACCTACAAGAGTACAAAAAGTTGTTCGGTACTAGAAGTACAAAATAGGCATGTATGGTAAAATTGGTACTATTATGACTATATTTAGGATCGCAAAAATAGATAGCATACGCGTCAACAAGGTAAATTTCTTTTTCCCAACAACATAAAGGGGTTTATTTCAATCGTAATTGGATATGTATAACTATAATGTTCGTTTTCTTCACAATTTACGTTGAAAAGACAAGCAAGCTGAGAGCCCCACAAAAAGCTTAAGTTCCATAGAAGGGTTTACAAGACCGATAAAACCGGTACCATCATTAGAGGTCATATGTCATTTAGTGGAAGACAAAATTACACATGTAAACGGGCTACATACCTATCTGCAAACAATTGCAAAGTCATGGCTTCTTTTTAGGGTTCCGTAGTCCTGACAAGGAACCCTTATAGTTTCGTCATGTCCGTCTGTCTGTCCAAGGTTTTGCTAAGAGACCGTTTTTAGGGTAATTCCCTACATGAGAAGTGGGGATGATTTTTTTTTTCACCGTCTACCCCATCGTGTGTGGTATCGTTGAATAGGTCTTTTAAAATAACTTAAGGTTTGCCAATATTATTTTTCGATTGAATGCTCCATTTACGAAATATTAAACTTTAAAGTGCCAATTTTTGTTCCAGTTCCAGTAGGGCGTCACTATCTTGCCTGGTGGTAAGCGATGATGTGGTCGACGATGGTGAACACGCTAGGCCTAGAATACTCTGACTCTCAAGGGCTGTGTGCTGCCGGAACACCGTAAGGTTAAGGCGGCAGATTTTTCCTTGATGGTGGCAGGTAAGTTATATTTTGGTAGCAAGTCTGGCGGATCTTTTCACTTGTGCAAATTATTTAATTGTATCTTAAAACTAATGTAAGTAAATATTGTTTTCACATCAGTTGGCTATGTAATCCGCTGATAAAGGCTTTATCGAATACAAAAGGGTGATGCAATAAAAGCCGTAAATATCACATTAGTATTACTTGATCGCATCTAACGACGGCAAGGTACAACTTTTGTCCATTAACACTACATCCATAAAGTCAATCTTGCATCACGGAGCATTATCTGACTCGTTCACCAGTATACACGGTGTTTAATTTTAATCCCACTTTCTAAGCTACCCAAAGTCGATAGTTAGACTTAAGACACCATTACAAGTGCGGAAGGCTCGGTTACTATAATGTTCTAGCTTTCTGACGGACAAAAAGCCGGAAACTTCATTCTGAGCCGACGTCTTAACAACCAAAACTGAATAAATTAGAGAGCCCCCTGTAAACGATAGGAAAACATGCGCGGAGCTGGCTTAACGACACTGCTAGTGGGACAAGTCATAAACAAAGCGATCCAGGATCTGAAGTATGAGTATTTAACTAGTACTGTTCTTAACTAGTATACTGAAGTTAACTAGTACTTAACAAGCATGACAACTGTGACCTTCTCTGATAATAGGTAATCAACAAGAAGTTGTAATATGTTGGCCAACGTTCATAGGTACGCCATTTACTGGAAACTTATTGATGTTCTGAAGATTATGTAGTTCGCTTACTAAGAAGATTTTGATTCACTCGAGCGTTAAAAACACCTGAATTAAAACAATCACGATACTCAATTTGAACAAAGCATCTAAATAATACTTAAATTCAAAATTTAAAATCAATCCCGACAGATTTATTTATAATAATGTTTATTGAGACCATTCTATTAAGCCCAAACTCGACATCTTTAAGATGGTGAGGATCGAGTTGAGTATTCTGTAGATTCTATGAGATGTCCCAGGATTAGGTCAATGCTACCATGCTCTTACAATATCATTGAAGTAAGAGGATACCTAATCGAATTTTAAATTGATCAGACATATAAAAGTTGATCTCATAACGCCATAATCTAGTAAAAAGCTCATGGTTTCAAAACTTCCAAATGAATTTTCATGAATCAAAGCTAAGAACACACTCACTTAAATCACCTAGATCACACAAAAAACTTCATCAAAATATGTTCAACAGTTTAGGCGCTACGATGCCACAGACAGACACACAAACACACAGATACACACTTCAATCTTATAACACCCCTTCTTTTTGCGTCGGAGATTAAAAATAGGTGATGTTGCAAAAAAATCTGATGCTGATCGTAGCAACAATGACCGATATAAAGAAATACACCACAAATCAATGGTGTGCATATATAGGTACATCTATTTGTTTAGCATCTACCGAGGATAAAGGATCTTCTTTATATTATTATTCTTATACTTTCTATATACATAGTACCTTTAGGCATTGCATTAATACAGTCCTGGGATACAAGAGAATACAATAAACTTATTTATCTCAGTACATAACTGCCTTATCCCTGACCATCTATCAAATTGACCAACAAAGAGGTGCTAACGGTTACCAATAAAGAGCATTTGACTATTAATAACAATTTATTACATTGTCCGGCAGTCTGATGGCGCCAAACTTTCACCAGTCGATGTGCATCGCAGTTCTAGGAATGACAAAGGTTAGGAAATCTCTGATATTATTACTGTTGCGATTTAGGAACCTAGCCTCTTGGTAAACCTAATTTAAGACCAAACAGAAGAACATAATGTGAAGTTACACAGCTTAAAACCAGCGGACAATGAAGACGCCTGCAACGATGCCTTATTTATCAAATTATTATTAGGAGTTAGAAATTATGACTGAGGGAACAGATGACAATAGAAACCAGTCAAAATCTCCTGTAGTTGGGTAAATAGAGAGATTTCGATCGCCTACATAACGCGAATTAAAATAATGTAATTCTATATTGTAATCTAGTATTTAATTTATTAACTTTGTATTCGATTCTAACAATCACAGCTAGAACTGCCATCGTATCAGTATTGAGAAAACTCATTGGGGCTTAAACAATTGGCTGAGAATCAACAGCTCGAATTTTATGCCACCCAGAAGCGGAACAATTTCAATGAATATGTAAATTACAATCAGTGATATTGAGCGTCGTCGATCAAATTTAAACACTTTTTGATAATGAATAAATCAACAAGTTCACGTGTACACGTGTCTTCTTTACCAAAGCTATAAATGCGAGACGAAGTTTAATTGTCTGTCAGCTCTTTGCTCGGTAGCCAAATTAATCGAAACCAATAAAACTTTTAAGCAGTTTGAAGCCAATAAGTAAATGTTGCTGTATCTACAGGCTGAGATGTTGACAGATGGCGTTTGTTATAGTTATAGTAAGGTGGTGCAACTAAGCCTAAGCTCTTGTCAGCTTCCTATCTACTCGTACGGACGCGACGTAATTCCAAGGATGGTCTTATTGGTAATTCTCCTCTTCCTCCTTAGACGGACTTGTTTATATTGATGAAAATACATTTCACTTTCCTGCCACCGCATAAGTAAAATAACGGGCTTCGAACAGTTAGGGTCAGCATAAAATCGCTAGTCAGAAACGGGACGAGCTGTCGTCGAAGTTTTTACGATTATCACTTGGCTTTCATGTTTCCTCGTGAGTTTAATTTACTGCCTCCATTTGACCTCGGTTTTATGCAGGACTTCGTACTTGATCGACAGCTTCTGTAGTTGTTATTTAAAATTGTCTTGGTTTTGAAAGAAACTTCAACCTCTATGTCACATACCTACGAGATTGTCGTACAAATTTGTAAATATGAATAATGGTACAATTTTTTTTTTAAACTATTAGTACTTAACTTCATGATATGAGGTTAATAGCTAGAACCAGGCTACGCTTTTGATTCCTTTGCGAGTCTCAAAATATGCGGCATTAATGGCCGCATCATATTATATAAACGTTTTGCGTTGATTTAAAATATTTTTCACAGCTACAAGAGATTGCAGACCTGAAAATTTTATATTTATTTCACCTAGACACCTCCACGCATTCCTGAGAAAAAGGAAATTGACAGACAGAAAGATGGACAACGAAGTGATCCTTTAATGGTTCCTTTTCAGCATGTGAGTTATGGTTAATTAAAGAATTAAGTCATAACAAATATATTCGTATTTAATTTTTTTTATGTTAAAAACTAATAGGACATGCACGACGCTCGCCTGATAGTAAGCGATGACGTCTGCCTACTACAGGTACAGCGGCATGCAAAATGCTGGATAGCCAAACTTTTGCATGTCACCGCACTCCGCAGTTACCTCTAGACATAAAGATGTTAAGTCTCACATGCCCTGTCATTTCTTGGACAAATTGCTATTCAAACCGAAAAACATTGCTATTTCACGGCTGAAATAATGGCAAAGTGGTGGTACCGTCCCAGGCGGACCAGCAGAAGTCCTACCATTGGCACATTTAATAACGATATAAACCAAACACTTATTGCAAGACCACTGGCATGCCAACAGTGCCCACCCAACAATAGAACGATCTCATTCAATTCAGCATCAATCAAGTGACAACATTTAGTAGACAATAAACGATAAATTATCAAGTTTGCATATAGGCCCAAATCTGGCCCATAGCTACATTGGATAGGACAAGTCCACCCACTACCTACATGCTGTCATACATTCTTGTTATCTTGTTCCTAAAGTGGGTCGTGGCATATTAAGAGAGATGTTTGGTGTAAACTAATAAATTTTGGAAATTAATTGAGGCCACCCTGAAAGCGTCTAAAAGTAAGGGTCGACGTGTGCCTTAATCTTTTTGCTGTCATTAACGGACCTACCACAGGGGTATATTGAAACAGGATTCTTAATATAAGTATTATCGTATAGAGCAAGCAAAGAAAAAAAAGTAACTTAAATAAAAATAACCGGCCAAGTGCGTGTCGGGCCACGCGCAGTGTAGGGTTCCATAGTAGCCTGTTATTCAATGAAAGTCTTTACCCGTTATAAACAAGCAACTAGGTACTCCGTCTTTGTCACTTTAAAGGATTTATTCTAAGGATTTTGTATTTGGTACAAAATTATCCAACACCCGAGTTCAACGACTATTACTGCTAAACTGATGAAGTTATCTTAACCGCTATAATTTTCCTTTAAAGTTCATGAAATTATATATATTAAGAAATTATATATCATAGTATTATCACGAATTTTTTCAGATTTTTCAAGCCAGCAGTTTAGCTTTTAGAGAGGGGGGGGACGCCCTACTGGAACAAAAATTTGCACTTTAAAGTTTAATATTTCGTAAATGGAGCAGTCAATCGAAAAATAATATTAGCAACCCTTAAGTCATTTTAAAAGACCTATTCAACGATACCCCATACGATGGGATACCCAGACGATGAAAAAAAAAATTCATCCCCACTTCTCATATAGGGGAGCTACCCTAAAAAAAAATATTTTTCACAATTTTATTTCGGCACTTTGTCGGCGTTATATACTCGTATATACATATCCCCACAAAATTACAGCTTTCTAGTATTAACGGTCTCTTAGCAAAACCTTGGACAGACAGACAGACAAACGGACATGACGAAACTATAAGGGTTCCTTGTCAGGACTACGGAACCCTAAAAATGAGTGGTTTTTCATGGAAGCATGATGCAAGTGAAACTTTTGTATATGTGTAGCTATGGTAGCTAGCTAATATGACTGCAGTTGACATGACACATTAGCATTTAAACAAATATGGCTGCTCAAGCGTCCGCTAATCACAGCTAAACCTAAATGACATATACATCATATCCACCAATCAGCACCGACTGTAATCATATCAATCAGCACAAGCGTCATGCATGTCGCGACATGCGATAGATGGACGAAAAAAATTGAGGCGATGTAATCAAATATTCACCTTAAAAATAAATCTGCCAAGTGCGATTGGGAGTCACACACGTACCACCACACTGTAATTATTTTTATAAGATAGAGCATAGTAAATCAACGGGTATATAATCATGGCCTTATCCCGAGGGGAAAGACAAAATTATTTCCCGGTTTTTGCCACTGACAGGAGATCAACACAACAATTTAAACGCTTGGTGAAAAGTTAAAAAAAAGAATTGATTAAAAGTCAGCGGGCGTTTATAATTGGCGAAAAACTTTACTAATAATTTGCCTTCTCCACCAAACAAAACACGGATAGGTGGAAAGACAAAATAGTCCCCTTGCCATGCTAGCCCACCCCGCAGCTTGACATTCATAGAAAGAGAAAGGGATGTAATGGTTTTAGACGAGTTTAGATCTACAAATTACGCACGTAGTGTGACAACGATGGGGCTGGAACCGATTAGGAATTACAAAGATCTGCCGTGGCCATGAGTGATGGGTGATAACTCGTCACTGACAAAGTTACATACTTTGATATAATCAAAATGCGATCAGAACTTGTAGCGCCTGGTCCTGTTAATATCTAACTCATATCATGACTGCATAGGTTCAGTCGCACAAATCGTCATAGTCACAAGTTACTCACATAGACTAAACACTAGTACTCGCAAACAAAACTTAAAAGTTTCACAGAGTGCGTGAACGCGTAGGGTCATTCAAATTTCAAGACAATACATTATTGACAATACCAATGATTACTAAAATACTAATGAAGTCTACGCCTATGAGTTTGTCGAAATATTCTTGAATAACTCTTATCCTTTGAGGGACCCCTAGCGTTATCGGGAGAACGGTCGGCTTTGATGCCAGAGGTACCGAGTTAAATCCCCGCCGTGCACCAATGGATTTTCAACTGTCAAAAAAAATTATGGCGCTTTTCGCAGTCGCCCTCCGGTAAAGGAAAAACATCGTTAGAAACCAACAACCCACGCATGGTGATAGGATACTATCTAGTGTCTGCCTGGCCAGCTACCACCCTCAAGTTAGAAAATCTGTCGCCAAACATCTAATGTGTTCCGGCAGCTATCGTTGAGAGCCAGTTTCCATTCTAGGCCTAGCCTGCTTACCATCTTTGACCGCATCATCGCTTACCACCAGGTGAGATAGTGGTCAAACGCTAGCTTATAAATATTTAAAAAAAGGTCTTGGCAGATTTTGCAAAAATGTAAAATATTTATAACGCTCAAAATAACAATTGCCTCTCAATTAAATGACGGTATGAAAGTACCATCACAAGCCTTTTACTCGCAGCAGGCACAGAGAAGATAATTCGACGAAACCACGTCCTCAATACGCTAACAGCAGGCGTCCATATTATATTCCCATAAACTGTGATTCGATAAGTGAATCGATATCATCGAACGTTAAGCTCAGTGTTCACGTCAATTAAAGTGAAAGTGGCATAAACATTTATATTGTGTCGTACACCTCTAGTTATTACTTTTTTACGTTGGTGGCCTTTGAGGTGTTATGGTTTGTAATGATTTCACTTTATGCATATACACTTTCCTTAAATTGTTAATGTAGTTTATAGGCTTCATACAAAAATAATGGTATCTTAAATCATTTGTAAAGCTCTTTGGTGGCAAGCAAGCTTGCTAATCCTCTAAGCTAGCGACATAGCTCAGACACACCTTTAGATTACATTATTTTGTTTTATTTTTAACATGTTCCGCAATTTATATTCCTCTGACATAGGCTGGAGACATTTTTAGAGCGGGTTTTATTCTAATCACAAATGCATTCAGCATCAGTGTGCTTTCATGCTTGATAGTGAGGATGTTCGAATTCGATCCTCCCAGAAAACATCCGATTTATAAGTAGATCTGCTGAACCGCAAGTGTCCTCATCTTCGTACGTTATAACAGGAAGATCGCACTAATTCTTCAAGTATTCAAGTTTTGCGGTTTGTGCCATATATTCTTGTTCGTAATTCTAATCAGGAACTACCAGTGACCAAATCGATGAGGAGTCTTCAACACGAGCTGCATGCTTTCTACAAACTTAACTCCTCTACTTAATCGTGACTCGCAAATAACTCCCCATTACATCGTACTACGTACTATCAGTGCAGATCAAAGTGCTTTTACTTAGAAAAAGCTTCGTTTAACCAACCATAGTTATTTACATACTACATCTCGTGGGAACCCGCTCGCTAGATCGGAATATAAAAGGCAAGATAAAAGACGAGCAATTTCTTCTACAGCCTTTTTGCTTCAGTCTTCTTGGTTTTTGAATAGGGAATATGCATGTTTTTTTTTTAATATTTTTATTTCACTCATTACATCCATATAACATAATAAAAAAATAAAATACTGCTGGAATTAGTCTCATTATTTTTTAAATAAACATTTAAATATACAAATAAATTTAAACAGTTTAAACGCCATCATTTCCCGGGTTCTTTGGTAGTGCATTGTGACGTCTCGCACTTACGTCAGACACACGCCGCTTGAAGCAAACTAGCTTTTTTTTCTTTAACTAAGACTCCGCGCGATTATTGTATTTAGCCAATGGCATGTTTTTATTAAATTATACAGTTTCTATAATATCGTACTCATTTTTATCTATATTAAATGGTTAGTAATATACACTTTTGCACAATAATACGCGGCAAACACAATATTTTGTAATAAATACAATAAGACCACACCATACATTTATTTTTATGTTCCCGCGCTCAATGTTTCTATCACATGGAGTAGTGCATAATGACTTCAACTTTCGATTCGACCAATGGTGATCTGTTTTACAAACTTAAATTTCCCTCGCTTAAATTGCATTTTTAATTTATTATTTTAAGAAAATAAAATGGAATTAAATAAAAAAAAAAGGTTTTACATATAACTCCAGGACAACAAAAAATCGAAAAAAATTATTTCCAATAAATCTGAGCTTCATGCATATTCCCTATTGTTTACTATGATTATTAAAGTAGGTAAATCAGAATGCAGTAAAGTACATACATTGCATACTTTCCCTGGAGTTTACGGTACCTTACTTTTCAGATTGCATGAAATGAAAAAGAAAGTAGGTACATATTAAATAAACAATAACTGAAATTGGTCGATAACGAACGACCTCGAATTCGGACTATTTCAATCGATCACCAAATGTCAGATCAATAATGATAGCGTCAACATGAGAACGATAACACGTTCGAAAATAGTCGATGATCAGACAATAGGCTCGTCAGTGGAGGCACAGCATCCATTGTGCACGGTATTCACCTGTCCAATGTGACCCACTGACCGGTATTCTCTCGCATCTCTCGATACCGTCGATACTTTCGATGGGATCACAATCGAACTCCCACCAGATCACAAAGTAAACAGTTAAAATGGAATGGCCGTGAACTTCATAATCGGAATGGTTCGTTCGAGATTTACGATAGCCCTCTCGATACAATCCCATAATCGGATACAAGAAATCTCATTTGATAAACAATCTGTGTTTGTTTATAACCGAAAATAATCGCGACCTCCTTTTTTCATACACGTACAGAAAATTCCTTATCCGTAAACAATCATGCTAACTATTGACTTTAACTGTAGACAGGTGCACACCATTTGATTCGCAGAAAATTACGAGAAATAAAAAACGGTATATTTTCCGGCGCGGGCGATTAAAACGCAATAAATTCATCTCAAAGGTATAGGAAATTCTTTATGAAGGAAGTAGTAAACATGTAACCGGAGAAATTACAACTCGATTATCACTCGAGCTTAGGTAAGAACGGGCGTCTCTGGGGAAAAGCAGAAAATATGACAGGTTAATTTAGATGGAGCGAGCCCGTGAGAGTTGGAAAGGTGGGTGAGAGACAGCCGGAACGGATTGTTTGGTTTTATTCTGCGAAGCGCTATGGGCCGCGGTGGTGCAGGCCAGACCAGAGGTTGGAGCTTGCCTAAATGTCACCTAATAGACAGCCCGTCTGCTGCTGATGGTAAATCACTGACGATAGATACGAGACATTGTTTGTAGAAAGTGAGAATGAATGCCTGCAAACTCA
This sequence comes from Cabera pusaria, assembly GCA_954871355.1. Lineage (NCBI taxonomy): Eukaryota > Metazoa > Arthropoda > Insecta > Lepidoptera > Geometridae > Cabera > Cabera pusaria. The sequence continues at coordinate 26,760,685 of OX940887.1, forward strand.
AGTGCAGTAAACAGTAACTTCTTAATTCAAATAAATAGGGATTACTAATTGACAATAATCACAGATTATTCCACATTTACTGTTACATTAAGATTTGCATAAGCTTTTTGAATGTGACAATAAATTTAATAGAATTATTATAACAATTTATTCAAAAACTAGCTATGTCCCACAGCTTCGCCCAGGTAGTAAGTATTCGATAGCCTAATCCATAATACTGGCTATCCCTGTGCAAAATTTCACCTAAATCGGCCAAGCCGTGTGACCGTAAAAAAGTTCCAAACAAACATATATACAAACTGTCTTCAATATTGGTGTTGATTTCAAATTATCGCCGAAATATGCTAAAGTTGAACTATTAGTTGACAACAAAGAACTTTTATTATGAACTATGTAGCTTCCAAACCCAAACCACAAATTAAATAATAGAAAAATTTCCTAAAATTATGATTCACAGTATTCTCTGACCGTTCTGGCCTCCATCTCAACAAGGTATGTACGAAGAGCATCATTGAGATAAGATACCGCGTAAGAAGTCGGAACTGCTAACCTGCCTTTCTTCCGTTCCGGAATGTGATGTGAATTTATGTAAATGCAAGGCTTTCCCACTATTGTTATGCTAATCTCCATGTTTGCATAAACAAGTCGTCAGAATAAGTATTTAAATGACAACTGTTTTGAAAGAAAATATACATTTTTATTCTTCACGGTGAATTCAAGTTGCCTTATGTTGTCCTTTCACAATAAACGAATGCTTCTATCTTCCACATAGAAGAACATTTCATCTTGACATGTCATTATGTTGTAAGCTGATACAAATTTAAAAGATTAGAATAATATCCAAAAAGATATAAGAATTCACAGCCCTTGAAAGTCAGACCATTCTAAGCCTAGAGTGTTCACCATCTTCGACCACATCTTCGCTTACCATACCATCAGGTGAGATAGTAATCAAACGTTAGCCTAACAGATATTAAAAAAGCATCGTTGATCATCATAAGACCATAATCAAGCTTACATTGTATCATCATAACCCACAACAAATGCACGGAACACACGCAACATAAATCAAGCAAAAACTTAATTAACCCGACCCGGATTCGAACCCGCAGCCGCAATGACAATCGTAACACAGCACGCATCGCATAATGCTATTGAGAAAAGTTCCCATGTTCCAACGGTAATGATCTTGATAACGGCACGATACCTTGGTAATGAAACTAATTAAAACTACAACACACTGGCAGTACAAGCTAATGGCACACAATACAACGAAAAGTAATATCGATCAAAAGCAACGATAGGACTGTGTCAACAAATTGGTATCTCAGTGGAACTTTATTGGATTGGATGGATTAGATTCAGAGAAGATAGATGACCAAATCAAATACCAAGTGAAGAAAATTGCTTTAAATCTCTGGGTGAGTAGTCGCTTTCTTGCTCAGTTTTTCCATCAAAATAAGACTAGATGTCAATAAAGTGGTAACGAATCTATTTTCTACGAAATGTGTTTAGCACGCACGTCTTCAATTTCAAACCCAGCGTGGGAGATATCAAATAATTTGACATCACAAAAGATTAGGTGCTTGGTACAGTTAGCACACAGTTTATGCAAAACAAATTCACCAAATTGAAGTTTAAACGTCAATTTGCAATCAAAGAGTTGAGGAGAGCAGGTGTTAAATGAAGGAGTTGATGTTAAATACTAACACGATGCATTTCAACAACAATCGCGACATAAAACTTATACCTAGTAACATACAAAGAATGTCCAAGTGCTGATAGAGTTACACATTATTCTAACGAAGCCCATTCCAGCGCCTTGGCAACGTTATTGAAAACATTATCTGAGTACTAGTCAGAACATTTTGCTGTCAACCAATTTGTGATTTTATCCTCGGATATGGCAAAACACTTTTCGATTCTGAGGTAATTCTGAGGTATTCTGAGATATTTACTATAACTGCGACAAAATAAATAGCAGACTTGAAATATAGCGAAGACATTACTATAACGCACCATAAAAACAGCATTGATTTTATGACCTACATATAAATTGATGTTAATTAAAAATACCGTGATGCATAGTCGTGTTTAACAAAATGATACAAAAGAGGCAATCACTAAATCAATCCTATAAAACGTTCCAATTTGCCATCAATTTAGTAAATAGCAGCTATTATTTTGGTCCAGTACGTGACTGTACAAGAAGGTCGATCGGGTGAAAGTTCAGCTACTGCTGAGATCTGGTGAAAACTGAATGTTGAGCAAGGTGAATAGCAGTCAATGGGATCTGTGCCTTTGTTGAAACACCATTGTTGTTGTATTGAAAGTCGAGATTAGCGGTAATTGCTTATTCTAACCGCTTTATGTTGAGGAAAATCGCAGTTTTGACCTAAAGTAGGAAACATGCGAAATGGTAATAGCAAGCTATTCAGGGGACAATTTTATGAGTATCTTTGCTTCTTGGTTCAATGATATTAAATATGATACATTTTACTTCTGACGTTTATGACGTTCTTCTGATGATACATTTTATTATGACACAGTTTTCCTATGATTAGAGTCCCGCTGGCGTAAAGGATAGATAGCCTGACTTCAAAGCCTCTCGCTTTGTCACCAGTTCAAATCCTAGCACGGGTGTTCGTCTATAGGGAGCATATTAATATCGATGTTCCGCCTGACTTGCTATCAAAAAGGAGCTTTCCACCATCAAGGAGAAAATGTGCTGCCATAACCTTACGATATTCCGGTAGCGCACAGCCCTTGAGAGTCAGAGTCTTGAGGCGTGTTAACGACCTTCGACCATATCATCGTTTACCACCAAGTGAGATAGTAGTCAAATGCAAGCCTATATATAAAAAAATAGACAAATATATTTTTGTTAAACCTACTGCCTCAACCTGAAAAATACCTATGGCAGACTTCGAAAAAATATCAGTATCTCTTACCTGCAATATCACATGATGTCATCTCTGTGATGAGACCCTCAAGGTCTGGTGAGATGAGCCTTTCTTCATCTTCTGAATGTGTATAGTCTAGCGCATGGTAAATCACCAGGGCTAGGTTTACGACCACCTAGAACAATAGGAAACTTTCCTTTAGAATGAAAACGAAGTGAAATGTTGGTATGAAGAATGAGTTAAGTAAAGTGAAGTTATGAAGTATTATGTATCAAAATATTGTTATATTTATTTGACTAGACTAGTGACAAATAGAATTTCAATTACTTCTTCTTCTAAAGAAGATAAGAAAACCTTATAAACTAAAGTAAATAGACTAGTAGTAACCTCTCCATTTTGCTGCTTGATTTCGTTCCAGATGAAGGTCATCCAATACGCATATCATCATCATCATCATTACCATTATCAGCCGGTATCAGCTCACTGCTAGTCGTAGGCCTCCTCCAAGACACGCCACTGAGCTCGATCTTCGGTTCTTTTTTCTAGTCGTAGTCGTCGTTTTGTCTAGTCGTCTAGTCCTACATGCACACCTGGGTCAAAAACTCGACTAAATACATGAGACTATATCCGGTATATTACGAGTACTTTAAGCAAGCTATTTCCCCTTACTTTAATAAATACGTAATCGTAGACAACTTTTCGTTGCAAACATACATAAAGCTATCCCAGTTGGTTATACTGTTAACAGAAATCCCTACAAAGCTTATCATCAGTTCGCAGACAATTGACAGTGAGTCATGTAATGTGCGTGATTCCCCACCGACCAACATGAGGGGAGATAAGGTCTCTGCGTGATCGTAAAGTAGTATCGATTCAGTATGAATGACGGGATACATTTTGAAATCAGATATAAGAACACAGATTTGGTTGAAAACGAAATTAAAATTAAACGAAAATTAGTCAAAGCAGATGGATTTAAAATGAGAAAAACGCATTATAATCTAATAGCTACGCTGTGCTCAGTAGCTTCACCCGCGTATTTTGCATGAAAAAAGAAGATAGCCTGTAATGTATAATTCACCATTTCGAATATCATACAAATCCGTTCAGGCGTTTTAGCATGAAGAAGTAGGTTACACTCGTAACGTAATGATACAATTTTATTCAAAAGCAATTTTAAAACAAGTAAACATTTTTATTTTTTGTGGCGAGTCATCATCATCACAATTTATGATCAAGGATATAAAGGGACAAAAGTGTTCCCTTTGCCATAATCAGATGTAACAATTAAACGCCAACTGAGAATATAACTTGCTGTATCTAAGCAGCACAATCTTGTCTAGTCAATGAACTAGATATCAATAATGGTAATCTGAACGGATATAGGTCTCTAGTGTCATTATCCGAGCCACTAGGCCTACTCTTGCATAACGCGACACACCCACTACGCACCGACGTATGTTAGAAACGACGAGCGAATTAATAAAATAAAAGTCAAAGCATTTATTCAGTATATGGGCAAATTAAAAATTTGCACTTACACACGTCAAATTACATTAAACAGATCATATTCAATAAAAAATATTATAGATATAACAGCAACATAACTTATTGAATTTACAAAAAAAAACAAAGGTATTGAGCCATTCAGCTTTCATCTAGACGTCGAACGTCACACTTAGAACACATGTTTAATTCCCCTGATTAATGTAGGGTTGTAATAAAACCTTTAAGTTTTGGTTTAAAGCAAGCTTAGCTTCAGAGCTATCCACATTCCAGATGTTCGTAGAGCGCTCTTTAATACTAAATCAACAACGAATGTGGTCCCGCCAATAAGGGATCAACCACACGGTTGGAGACAAGATCGGACAACCTATGCGGCATATTATTTGAAGCCAAGCGGAATCGGTAGCCAACATTTTTTGGAACAGTTGGAAACCAGTCACGTCGTCAAGTTGGTCAGTGGTTCTTGCTGCCAATCGCGTAATCGTTAAATGCGAATATCTTCTTTAAATTTATCGCAGTCTATAAAAGGCGCTCGTAATCTTTAACCCTCATGTTCTTTGGCATCTACCTGAACATAAGAGATCTATAATCAACATCCTGTGTAAAACAATCAATCAGCATCCCAAGGATCCTCTCACTGGCACCATACACGCGTAGACCGTGACTATCAGAGGCACGGAGCGTGTCGCCCGGCGCAGGCGCCCATTGTGAGCACGCGTTGCCCAACGCTCAATGCAACCACTCCCGTGCGCTGCACACACCATTAACCCACGTTTGGTAATAACATCGATGGGTTCACTCATGCGAAATGCTAAGGAAGGGGCGAGGAATGATAACAATTTAAGTATACAAACAAAGGAGATCACAGTCTTACGAGGTGGTACATTAAGGTTTTGTCAAATCTTCACTTAACATCAGGTGATAGTGGTCTAGAGCTTGCTTATCAACTACTAGCTGTGCCCCGCGGATTTTCCCGAGTTAAAATGTATCCTATAGCCTAATCCATAATACTGGCTACTATCCCTGTGCAAAATTTCACCTAAATCGTTCCAGCCGTCTGTCCGTAAAGAAGTCCCAAACAAACAAACAAATAAACAAACTGACTTTCGCATTTATAATATTGGTGTTGATTAAAAATAAAACTGGCCAAGTGCGAGTCAGCATCGCGTCTCTTATCGCACACTTAGGGAGGGTTCCGTACAATACGAAACATAACAGAGTTTCAACCTCATATATTTGATTAATTGATATTACCAAGAATATTTGATTTGGTCGCGGTCTAGAACAACTCCTCCCAAAAAGGAGGAGGTTCTCAATTCGTCTGTATCTTTTTAGGGTTCCGTACCCAAAGGGTACCAACGGAACCCTATTACTGAGACTCCGCTGTCCATCTGTTTGTCTGTCTGTCTGTCTGTCCGTCTGTCACCAAGCTGTATCTCATGAACCGAGATAGTTAGACAGTTGAAATTTTCACAGATGATGTATTTCTATTTCTGTTGCCGCTATAACAACAAATACTAAAAACAGAATAAAGTTAAAAACTATAGAGGGTCCCCATACAAGAAACGTGTTTTTTTTCGGCATTTCACGCCATCTATGAACGCTTAGTTAGGTAAACGTCCCATTGATGGCGTTATATTGAAATGTCAATCCCTAACACCTTTGTTAGACGTTAGATGGCGTTATAAGAAACGAAATGTTTATTAATTATTATTTTTTGCTGGCGAAAAATGATAGTGATATTTTTGCTCGATCTTATAAAATATTGTGGTGTGGTACGGAACCCTACGAGTGCGAGTCCGACTTGCACTTGGCCAGTTTATTTTTTGTATGTATGTTACCAGATTACTCCGCTAATTATGAACCGATTTGAATGATTCATTTTATACAAGTAGACTTTAACTTCAAGGTGGTCTCTTTTAAATTTTATCAAGATCTGAGACGTATCTTTAGAGATATATACGATAAACGTCTTAAATTTGCTACTGAAACTGACTCGCGCGGCATGGAATTGCATGTAGATAGAGCTTGACAATTACAAATTTACTTGCTGCTCTTCTAATGTGTCCAGATAAATTTGTGTGTCATAAGAGAATAGCCGACTATACTTAAAAGATTCATGAATAGCAGGTACACACAAATAAAATGATGGTCATATTACTATACGAACCGACTTCTAACGACGCGCTAGTCATTTTCATCAGTACTAAGTTTGAGGTGTTTCTCTTCGTATCTCTGGAGATAGTGAACATATCTCGATGAATTGAAATGGGACCAGCTGTGAAGTATATCCTTTCAAATATAAAAAAAACCCAAATCGGTTAAGGCGTCTTTGAGTAATCGGTGAACATACATAAAAAAAAACATACAGTCGAACATATAACCTCCTCTTTTTTGAAGTCGGTTAATAAAATAAGCGGTCTTAACGCTCACTGCTATCTCTGCCAGACAGCCTTAATGAAGACTTATAATTATGTAAAGCAAAGACAGCAAATGTTAAATATCATGGAGAGTTCTTGTCAAGATCAATATAATCAACTTAATTTAGACTTCGGCTAACATTAGAAATAATATAATGATATGCCATGCGATGGTAACGCTTTGATAGTTTTCATTTAGTTGAATCCGGGAAACGCAATCCATATCTAACCCACTTACATATCTACTAAACTACATTGTTTGTATTTAAACAAACACAACACAAATCATAACTGACCATTATTTCAGAAATAGCGTCTGTATCGACAGAGCATCTCTAATCTGGGCATTGTATGCAAATGTGCAATGACACAGAATATTATACGAGTTACTAAACGCTAAACGCAATGATCACAAGAATATGATCGCATTGTGTTGCGTAAGTGCACGCAACCGACACTTGGACATTAGTGACGGTTTTCGTTTCGAATAATTATGAACAGTTAATATCAACAACAATATTATAATATAAGATCGTTTAAGAAACAACTGAAACCGATTTTTTATCGTTTTCCAAAAAGGAGGAGGTTCTCATTTCGTCTTTGTTTTTTCAACCGACTTCCAAAAAAAAGGAAGTTTTTTTTTGTATGTATGTTACGCGATTACTCCGTCAATTGTTAACCGGTTCAAATGATTCTTTATTTAATCGGTAGGGCACATTTTCGAGGTGGTCCATTGTAATGTCATCGAGATCTGATCAGTATCTCTAGAGATATGACGATAAACGCTTCAAACTTGCTACTGAAATTGACTCGCGGGGCACGGAAGTCGGTTGTTTTCGTTATTTTAACTAATTAATTTAATTGATCGACTTAACAAAAAAGGAGGAGGTTCTCAATTCGCCGAAACCTTTTTTTTATGTATGTTCACCGATTACTGGAAGATGCCTGCACCGATTTGGAAAATTATTTTTTTGTTTCAAAGTGTACCCTTCACAGGTGGTCCCATTTAAATTTTAACGAAATCGGCCGAGCCGTTTTAATATATCATCATTTGTATTAAGACGCATTTACTTATCTTGACGACTTACTAATTACTAATAACTACTGGCATAGATTATGTAATAGTTAGTGTGTCTACTGGCTATTTTGACTAGCGCGACGTTTGAAGTCGGTTGTTTTAGTTTTTTAAACTATCTTAATTATATTCTCCATCATACATCATCAAGTAATCTACTACTTAACGTCAGCAAATCAAATCATCACAATACCTAAAGAATCCATAATAGTTTAATGAATTGCTTAATAGGACACAATAAATTAGCTCTAAATCTCTATTACAATCAATACAGAATAGCAGCAATTCAACAAACAATAGATGTTTATACAATAGATGAATCCTATGCGTAATGTTATTCAAGACAATTATGTCTAATTAATTTTGTTAAATTCTCTATCTAATATCTTGCTAATTGTATACACAGCTTAGAATACAGAACAAACCAGAAGACGTCAACGCCACTAAAACTACTCGTTTCTAGCCTAAGTCTTTGTGTGAACGACGTTGCGTATATTACGGGTCTTATAAATGTCTTAATAGCCATAATAATAACATAAAGCCAACTTGTACCGTTCTTACCTGTGATCGAAATAATAAATCGAAAAAACCGACTTCAAGTGCCGCGGTAGTATTATCAATACTAAGTTTGAGGTGCTTATCTCCATATCTCTGGAGATACTTATAAATCGATAAAATTACAATGGGGATGTATAAAAATGAAGGTCCTGAGTTAACACGATAAAAAGATATGGGCAAATTTAGATTCTCGCAAAAACTTGTAAGTATCAAAATTTACCTGAATATTCAACTTTTTTTATTTTTCGGAATGTATCCTTTACTTGTGCTGTCAGACTTTGCTTTTAACCAAAATTGACAATTCTAGGTCAACCGGAAGTACCCTATAGGTTTTGGGTCGAAAACCTGTAGGGTATACCTAGAATCATGAAATTTGGCAAGAAGCAAAGTCTTGCAGCACTTATAAAGGAATAAATCTAAAAAACCGTAAATATGTTGTAACAAAAAAAAAAGGTAAATTTACTATTACAAACCTATTATTTGTAGTTGGTGCAATACATTTTCTTTGATCGAACTACAAAGTTAAGTTTGTCCATTAACCTAGTCTGAGAAGTTGGTACGGAAGCCTCGGTGGGCAAGTCTAACTCGACTTGGCCGGTTTTTTGTTTTCTGTTAAGTCGGTTTAATTGTTTCATGTAATTTTTTTTGAAATATGACGATAATTGTTCAAGATGTCAGGAATCTAGCCCACTAAAAGCTTTCATCGACACTACTTTATTATTTTGAAATATAACAAAATAATGTATGATCGACACCACATTGCACACGTGCGTAGCCGGGGCGGGTAGCTAGTATATTAATATAATAGACAATACTTCAACCGGTTCTATCCATAAGCACATAATAATGAATAGTACAATTATACCATAAGTAAATACAAAAACGTGTCACAACGAATACCAGAAGCGATACAAAAGCTAGAAATCAAAGAAAAACAATATAATTTCATCACGCGATAGTTCCATTGGAAATTCAATTAAGAGCGGATGCTGTTTTCGTTTTCTCCGGTGTTCGTGAATTGCCTCCTTAAGTGGGTTTTTATTGACACTCACTATGAGTGTATTACACATAGATGGGTTGTTAATGCAAGCAAAAACTTAGGCGATAGATGCTCGTCGGCATCTTTGTCTTAACATGCTGGCAATAACTAAACCAGGAAACAATTAAAGGATTTCAAATAGCAAGTGTAAAGGTATCTTCTAGGGAAGCTACTTTCATCATCTTCATCAGCCATTATCAATATACCGCGGGACATGGCCTCATCTTTATCGCTAAACTAGTTTACTGTCAAAAAATTCATATTCCGCATTCCATGCCACATATTGCCTTTTGAAGTTATAAACAAATTTCCATACGTTTTTCTAGATAACGTGCGCCTTCAGAGACCTTATTAGTAAGCATGAACCTGAAGAAACTGACAATCGAGTGCAATGAACTGGAACTACTTAATCGAAAACCATGACAACTGGCACGCAAACTGCGATCCACATAGAAAATAACCACCAAGTTGCCTTTGTGTGGTCCGGTCGCAGTCATACTTGATGTAATTTATGTAGATGAATCTAACCTGCGCTCGTGGGAAACATATCTTGTAGCAGCTTCCTTAGTGGTAGGCAGCTGATAGGACTAATGTCTTCTTGTTAATACACTTTGAAACGTGACGTCATTAGCGGATAGCAGCGGTGTTAATTAAGGATCTACAGTCAAAGATATATTTTATCTCAAGCTCAAGAGTTCGTATATCTATCTACACTAAAGTATTATATTTTTTCTTGCATACTCAATTTTTGTTTCTGAATATCACATACGACATATTATGTTTCTTTTAAGTGTTATCTCCACTTAATATTTTTGTACATAATTATAAACAATCCAAAATTTTGCCGTCCAGCGAGACTCGAACCTGCGTCTCCTGGGTGACACGCCCAAGCGCTTTAGGCAACATGGGTATGAACGACTCCCACCGTAACGACGAAATTTCTGGACCAATGAATAATTGGTTAAAATGCAATCCAGTGACAATAGGAGGCGCTCCGTGCTCAAGATCCTCAGGAAAGCATATAAGCCATCTTCAGGATTGTTACACAAAATCCAAAATTTCATCGTACCGATGGGATTTGAACCCGTGCCTCCTGGGAAACATGCCCCGGTGCTCTAACAAATTAATCCACAGTACGATCCTATCAATACGACGAAAGTAATGGACTGCATTTTAACCAATTATTATATTAACCAATTATTATAATATTATTAAAGAAACATAATATTTGACTTTTTCAGGATCCCAACTTTATCCTTATGGATAAAGTCGAAAGAAGTCATCATCAGTCGACATCACGTGAGTTTATCTTCATACAGTTCACATTCCTTGCATAAATATTATATTTATCATTGTCTTTATTCCTCCTATTATGACGAAACTCGTAGCAAAAGCAGCGTGGGAATAATATTCCGTTTACATTTCAAAAGAATTAGAACTATTTGTAAACCGTGTTCATTCATAAATAGTTAATGAAACAACTTAATCAAATACGTTGTGTAGTTTATTAATTTCCATTTACGTTTGAAATATGTTAATAATCGTAACGGTTTCACGAGTTTAAGATTCATATGAATATTACGTACATGTAATATATTTTACAAGTCTGAACTTTTAATGTTATTTATTTATTTTATTTATATCTTATAGGCTAGCATTTGACTACTATCTCACCTGTTGGTAAGTGATAATGCGGTCGAGGATGGTAGCACGCTAGGCCTAAAATGGGAACTGGCTCTCAAGGATAGCTGCCGGAAAACATTATATGTTTGGTGACAGATTTTCTAACTTGAGGGTGGTAGCTGGCCAGGCGGACACTAGATAGTGTCCTACCACCATGCAATGTTTCAAATAATATTAGAGTATGAGAGAAACAAATAAGAACTCTTAATACTTCATTAAGGAATAAAATATTATATTTACAAATAAATGCTTCAGTGGCAGCAGAAATTTGAACGCATGAAACACACCTAGAAACAAAATTAGCAAACGAATAATCAGGACCATATTTACGTCAATTATAGTTCAAATTATTCAGTACAGTTAGTTGTAGAATAGACTGATAAATAGATAAGTACACTCTTTAATTACACAACAAATATTAAAATTTAAAATGTATTTTAACACACTAATGTGATGCATAATTGCTGTAAGCATTAAGACTTTCTTCCATACAAACTAATAGAGAATATTTCGAGACTGTCTGTGTACATAATATTTTTAGATCATATCATGTAAAAATTGTGCACAATAAAAAGCAAATAATTCTGTGCAACAGGGATAAAATTCTTCAGTCTCCACGGTCTCTGATCAGTGATCAAATAAAGCATGTTAATGAAAACGCACACAGAGCAAGCCAGTGACACAGTTGAATGGGAGGCGCACGCGCATCCATTGACATACTGATTTAATACACGTTCACTCACCAAATTAGCATCAGATTGTAAAGAGTTTGTTAATATCTGTTACAGTAATACAAACATCACGTTTATTAGTAGATACGATATATTACGATGATGTGAAAAGATTCCGTGAAGAGATGGCATGAGATAGAAATCATCAATAGCTGATAGACATTTCAAATCAGTTGGGACCAGTTAACACAACAATGTGCGATGATTAATTCATTAGATTAGAGACATTACCATTTAGTAAGATTTTTGCATTAAGCAATTGTACATTTAAATCATTTATAAATATTGAACTCATAATAATTTTATGGTGGATATACCATCCACCCGAACGAAGCGATTTGCATCTTCGTTTATCATACGAACCGCCGGGGAATAAAGTACCCTGCCTGTGTCTGTGTTTCCGGTTAAGTACATTTTTTTTAATATTATATATGGAAGTCTTCAAAGTGCGAGTGATAGATATCTTCTAGGTAAGCGCGCTCCATCATCGATCTCATCATCACTTACCATCAGGTGAGATAGTCGTCAAGTGCTACCCAGATCTTTATAAAAAAATACTTGTAAATAATGCTCAATAAATGACTCGCATCATATTTCTAGCAAGCCACACAAACATAACACATGTTCCATTTGTTAAATTCTAATCCAACTGTGGCATTGCAAAGATGACCACCGAAGATAACCCTTCGCTCTCTATAGTTCACTCGGTCACTGTCGTACAAGGGGCCACGGGTCTCTCAGACCCTTATATGGAACGGGAGAAAGCATATTTTGTCGAAAGTCGTATTTATTTCAACTGCGAGAAATTCAATTGATTGAAAGTTCCAAATAGATATGCCTTAGATTTCTAAGTAGACAGAATGGCTTGAAATTTCATGGATGGATTTGGACATCATGGACTCCCATTATGTTGTCAACAGTTTATAAGTCGGAGCAATTTGTTGTAATGAAAGTGAGAGCTACTATGAGATATTGTGACTAGAAAATACAGCTGGCAATAAATAGCGACAATCGAAAGTCAAGATCCTTAGAGACTTCAGATATCTTAATTTGAATCTATTCGTATACTTTATATGGAACAGTGTGTCTATATATATCCTGGGACATGTTAATAGAAGGTTGGCGTTCATTTCCTCTTGTTGCCGGAAGAAACTACTGCTGTCTATACTCAAAGGAAATGGTAATGGATAACTCATGTTGACATAATTTATGTGCGTATAACTAATACAATATTATGATTGTAGAATTATTGCTAACTGCCGCAATTAGTGATCCTTGAGATAAGTTTTTACTTGAGTTTACTGCGCCTTCTAGATCTCGGAGGAAATCCGTTTATGACTCCAATAAATTTACCAAGTTCTAGCATGATACAAATTGGAACATTGTAGAAAGAGTAATCAGATTCCGTTTGGTAAGATTGTAAGCTCGACGGACAGTAAGTGACGATGTTCTCTGTGGTAGAATCGTGCTTGTCTTAAAGTAGAAGACGGCAGTGAAACGAGTTCTGAATATGACATAATAATTGTTATGTAAATTGACCTTTTCTGTATTAATTTTGCTTTTGACATGAAATTGTAATATTGAATATTTATTAATCTGTCTCTGTTGTTGTATATTTCTTTACTGTTTTTTAATTATATGTAAACATGTGAAAATTGCCCAGATAATGACATTGTTTTTGGAATAAATAAATTCAAAATATACCAGACAACATCATGCACAGTTCTCCCAACCCGTCTTCACTGCTGAGTGCATCAGTATCAAATAAACTATCAATATATAACCAGCTATTAGTATCAAATAAACATAAAGGTATGTTTATCACTACACGTTTACAGGATGTTTTAATGCGAAATCTGAGAATAAGAAATCTCAGATTACTTGTCAAAACGCCACGCACAAATATTTTCTTCGTTGACACCTAAGGCACAGATTTAAGTTCTACGAATCGAATACTTATTACATATTTATGTACGTAGAAGACGCTGCCCTAGCTAGCGTTACATCTATACTAATATTATAAAGAGAGAACATTTGTATTTTTGTATTTTTGTATGTTTGTAATGATTTGGCTCAAAAACTACTGAACCGATTTAAAAAATTCTTTCACTAATACATAGAATGGACTTTCGGAATGAAAATAGGCTATATATTATCCCGTTTAAATCAAAGGTACATTCATGGAGACCTAATTTGCAACCTAAGTCGGCAAATAAACGGTCGAAAAAACACGATTCTGACGAACGCTGCTTAATTGAAAATAGATAGAAGAATACTTTCTATGCAAGAGTTGTACAACTTAATAAGACCTACAAAAAAGTCCGCGACAGCATATGTCTATCTCTTAAGGTTGACTCACAGTAAACATTTTAAACTTAAAATTTTTGTTAAAAAATATTACATAACTTCCAAGGCTATTTTCAAGTATATAGTATTAATCCTTATCCAAATAATTACAATAATTAGCTTGGCCACATATTATAGATTAAAATTGTCCTTTACAGTATATAATTCAAATGAAAACTCTAGAAGATATCACGAATTTCACGAACACGCATCGCAAAATTAATAAAATATTTGCAGTGAAACCACAGATTAGGTCATAGTTACTGCGAAAATATGATTATAAGCTTAGCTATGCTGTAGATCCCCACCGATCACAATCAATTTGAAGTCAATATAGTATAATAATATGATCTATTGTATAAAATAATATTCATCTATATATATAATAATATAATATAATATTTTAAACCACCCCGACTGATCTATGTATAATAGCTTTTTCCAATGACTCTTAACACGACATTTAAAATCTGAGCTGTAAGTTGGTGAGGATTTGAGTATTCTGTAGAGTCCAGGAGGCTTCCATGTTCTTACAATATCGTTGAAGAAGAAGATTTTCGAATTGATCAGACCTATGAAAGTTGATTTCATAGCGCAATTAACTGGAAAAAAGCTCATAGTTTTATAACGATTGAACGAATTTTCATGAATCAAAGCTAAGAAAACTCTCGATGACGACATCTATCAAACAAAAAAAAACTATCAATAATAAAAACAAAATCGGTTCATCCGGTTAGGTGCTAAGATGCTACAGACAGACACACAGATACACACGTTAAACGTATATTACCCCTACATTTTGCGTCGGGGAACGCGTAAGGTTACGGCGGCAGATGTTCACCTTTATTTTTATATCTTATAGGCTAGCGTTTGACCACTATCTCACCTGTTGGTAAGTGATGATGCGGTCGAAGATGGTAAGCACGCTAGGCCTAGACTGGGGAACGGACTCTCAAGGATAGCTGCCGGAACACATTAGATGTTTTTGGCGACAGATTTTCTAACTTGAGGGTGGTAGCTGGCCAGGCGGACACTAGATAGTGTCCTACCACCATGCGGGGGTTGTTGGTTTCTTAACGATGTTTTCATTCACCGGAGGGCCACTGTGAGAAGCGCACATACATTTTTCGATGGAAAAATCCATTGGTGCACGGTAAGGTTTGAACTCGGTACCACGGCATCAAAGCCGACCGTTCTCCCGATTACGCCACCGGGCCCGGGCTCCTTGGTAGTAAGCTACTTTTTGGTAGATTTAATGATCCCACTACCACTGTACGAAAACTCATGATTCATGAATGCACATAAAACTTTCATTGGTAGGTATATAGCTAGGATTAGAACCAACGACCGTCGGGTCAGAATCAGGGTAACTATCCTTTACGCTAAAGGGCCGTCCAATACTACTACGTAAGTATTATAAAACAAATTCCATCACTGCGTCTGTCTGTCTGTTCGCAATAATCTCAATAGCTACTGAACGGATTATCATGCTGTTTTCACCAATAGCCAGAGTGTTTATGAGGGAGGTTTAGGTGCATAATTCGTTAAGGTTTTGTGTAAATTGGATGAAATATGACGATTATTGTTAAATATGTGCTTATTTTATATTCGATGCAACAAACTGATGCAAATTTTGTACGCATATATGTTCTACCCGTGCGAAGCCGGGGCGGGCTGCTAGTATGCTATAAGACTATAAGACTATAAGATTAATCTGAAACGTATTTCTGATATTGGTAATAACTGTTATAACACTCAATTAGGCTGTAGCTGTACATTCCCAGCTGGTAGGTCGGGGAGCTCTCAATTGGCCTAATGCAATAGGAACGACCCTCGCGCCCACTGATCGAGCTAATTAATTTGATTTGTCGCCCAACACGAGACGATTGTCCACACAACATTATATACAGGATGCGTAGAATTTCAGAAACTGATAATATTTACTGGATAAACCTAATTTATAAAGGTTTTTAAATTCAAGCGCAAGTCCATATTTTCTAATACTATAAGAATCTTTGTCCTGACATACTGACTGACTAAACCGCTGGTCGTACAGACTTGAAATTTGGAGGGTGTATTTTCCTTCGTACGTAAAGGATTTTCCAAAATTACCCCTTTAGGGCATGATATAGGGGTTCAAAGTTTGTATGGAGAAACAAGATTAGATGGTCTTTTCTATTCGAAACTTCTCACAAGTGCTTCAGTAAAACATAAGTAAATACGTGTTTCATACGGCTTTTTTGAAATTCCACCGGGTGAACCGATTCTTATTTTATGTCTTTTATGATAGAAATGTTACAAGAGAAAACTTTTGAGTAAATAAAAGGAGTTTTTAACGCGGGCGAAGCTGCGGGGCACTTCTAGTATGTGTATATGACATTAAAACTAAATAATAAATTAGGCTTTTTTACAGCTACGGTAGGCAGTGACTGGAAACGAAGAGCCGAAGATCGGGCTCAGTGGTGTGTCTTGGGAAAAGCCTATGTCCAGTAGTGAGTAGCGGACTGATACCGGCTGATTCTGACGATTCATCGTTAGAATCAGCCGGTTGACAGCTTGATACTTATGCAGTCGCTCATGTTATACGATTTGACGTAAATCAATCTAACCATTAAATAATGCTTGCTGACTTTTTTCTGAATAGCTGTCACTCAGATGTCATCAATTCGTGAGTAAAAAGTTGTCTTCTAGACAATCAGGCCTAAATCGTCATTTACCGTAAAGTGGACACGTCGGTATGAGATAGTGATTTTGCCACCTACATATAATATTAAGTAACTTTTATTCTATTTAATACGCTGACAGTTTTAACTTAATATCTTAAGTTATTATAAATACAATCACCCTTTATACATTGTTGTTTTTATTTGATCAATTCAAACAAATTGACCTAAACCTACATTATAGTACGGCACTATGGAGTAGCGCAATTTCATTTATAAATAATTGAACACGTTACATTTTGACATAACTTTTTTAACGATATCGGTTTACATGTCAGTTACGACAACTTACATAATACAGAGGTTACCGAAAATGTTGGAATATATACAAAAAAATGTCTGCACTGATGGCCGGTTTCTCAGGTACATTTATTGAGTGTTTATCTACTCAATCATAGCGTTATTGCGTAGATAAACTCCCAATAGACGTAGGTACTCAGAAACCATGAGCCCGTCATACCCACATGTCTAGAAGATGAGTCTCGTTTGTATGCTCTGTAATTTAACAAATGAAAGCAAAGTAGCAGATGTCTGGTTATATTATTATTACATCGTTTTTATACTGCTACAATACCTGGCAGTGCGAGGCTGGACAGGACGGCGAGCACACGAGATATAACGCGCGGAGTGGGAAAAGAACATAGACTTAACTAATCAACCGACTTCAAAAATAAAGGAGGTTCTCAATGCGTCAGTTTGTTTTTTTTTTTGTTTGTATGTTACGCGATTACTCCGTCAATTGTTAACCGATACAAATGATTATTTTTGTAATCGGTAGGGTACGTTTCTGAGGTGGTCCCATTGTAATTTTATCGAGATCTGATAAATATCTCCAGAGATATAACGATAAATGTCTCTAACTTGCTACTGAAATTGACTCGCGAGGCATTGAAGTCGGTTGTTTTCGTTTTTAAACTATCTTTATTACTTTGTACCTGAAATCTCTAGACAAGAAAGATGTATTTTATTTGCCAGACGATGAATCATGGTCGTTATGGTTTTAATAATAATCATCATCATCATTGAGGGCCCGGTGGCGTATTCGGGAGAACGGTCGGCTTTGATGCCGTGATACCGAGTTCAAACCCCGCCGCGCACCAATGGATTTTTCTATCGAAATAATTATGTGCGCTTCTCACAGTGGCCCTCCGGTGAAGGAAAACATCGTTCAGAAACCAACAAACCCCCGCATGGTGGTAGGACACTATCTAGTGTCCGTCTGGCCAGCTACCACCCGCAAGGTAGAAAATCTGTCGCAAAACATCTAATGTGTTCCGGCAGCTATCCTTGAGAGCCAGTTCCCATTCTAGGCCTAGCGTGCTTACCATCTTCGACCGCATCATCACTTACCAACAGGTGAGATAGTGGTCAAACGCTAGCCTATAAGATATAAAAAATAAAAATAAAATCATCATCATCATTAACAGCCAGTATTAGTCCACGGCTGGTCACAGGCCTCTCCTATGGCATGCAACTGAGCTCGATCTTCAGCTCCTTGTTTCCAACCGCTGCCAGCCAGTTTTAGTAATAATATAACAATATTATTATTAACAATATTAAACGTTTCATTAATTTTGAATTAATGATATTCGTACACAAAGGCACCTTACCAAAATGATAACAATTATCTAGCCAATATGGTTTACAGAAATAAAATATGAACAAGTCTAAAAAAATGTTTACGGAGCTTTTGAAAACGTTACTTAACAATTTTTTGTAAAAGCTGCATTTGCAAAGCTTTTATATCATACTGAATAGTAAAGCTTTCGCGTGGTTGGAACGATAGCTTTCAGCATTTCTAGAGCTTTTCATGAATTAAATCATGTTTAAGTTTACTGACTTTTATATATTGTAACAATATCTATTAAGATAGGCTCTAGAGATGATTAGTTTTATAAATCATTAGCAAAATGAGAAACACTAATCATTCCTACGAAATAAGTCATGCGCGAGAAACATTAAAAAACCTGAAGCCTCAGTCTGTAATAATAAATATTTATTAGACCTACGAGATTATATATTTGCAAGGATGTTATTGGTCCTTGTTAATACAAAGCAAGAGTGAAATCACTTAATGATTTATTTTCCTGCGTACAAGTGCGTGATCCACATCACAATAGTATCTTCTGGCCATCAAAGTATAAGCCTGAACTAAGTGCAGACAAAAATTGCTCCAAGCGAAAGCTACCTCTTTGCTCATTACAGTACTTAGAAGAAGTATTATTTCGTAAATGTTTCTTAAGTCCTATCCCCCATCATCAATCCTTTATCATACAGTCAATAGGTCTCTCCTAACCCCGTCAAACTGTTTATTGTTATTCTTTTCATCGGATAAAATACACACGCAAATACCGTACTGTTCAACAGTGACAATAATATTTCACGCGTAAAGCGTACATTCTAAGACAATAGTGCCGGTACTTTATGCAAGTGAGGGTAGTACGACTAGCGCGCCACCTAGCGGAAATGGAAAGTGTCATGTAAATGAGTTGACGGCAGAATGGACCGGCGACGACGGGAGGTTTCCTGATGCAAATTGTCGCACAAGTTTTGTAAGTGGGATATGGTCTAAGTTCGAAGCGGATGTAATAGCGATTTATGTTTTACTTATCATCCACCCAAAAATACAAGTAAAATAAGTTATTTTTCAAAAAAAAAAAACGACTTCATAACCACAAAAAGGCACTCAAAAGCGAAAAATAATTTACTTAATATAATTATTATAAGCGTTACCCACTTCTCTATTTGAAGTCGGTGCCAGCCAAGTCTAATAGGTAGTAGATAGATAATACCTACATGTATCTACCTACTTACTAACCTACATGTACCTACTTACTACTACTACATACATAGTATCTATCTAATATCCAATAGACTTGGCTGGCACCGACTTCAAATAGAGAAGTGGGTAACGCTTATAATAATTATATTAAGTAAATTATTTTTCGCTTTTGAGTGCCTTTTTGTGGTTATGAAGTCGGTTTTTTTTTTAATTGAAAAATAACTTATTTTACCCTTTTTAGTGCAAAAAAAGTTTTAATGAAATTACATGCATCTATTAAATTTCGTATCTGGGCCGTTATACACTGACGGATTTATACTTTTTGAAAATCAAGTATGTACCTATAACAGTTAAGAAGATACAGATCTGTAAAGTGCGCACATATAGACACACGGACGGACGGACGGACGGACGAACAGACCACAAAGTCTCAGAAAGTGTTCATTTGGTAGCCTTTGGGTTCGGAACCCTAAAAAAATTGACTTTAAATGCCGCGCTAAAGTGAAAATATTCACTAGTAATAATGATGTCATCAAGGTATCAAAGGACAATGTCCAAAATGGCCCTGTACAATTAAAGCATCTGACACACACGATAATTAATTGTCTATTTTATTACAATAATTCCAAATACTTTTATAACACGGACTAGTTGTATTCCAAAATGAATATTAAAAAGTATTATTTGCGATTATTAACATTAATTGCCGCCATATGGCCAACAGAGAACTGAATCACTCTACTACGTTATAAGAGGCACTTCCCTATATTGTGGATACCCGAATTATGAAAGCACTGTGTAGCCAACCTAACAAAGGAAAGTATTATTTACGTAGTAACTATTATATAATATGTGGTTTTATGCCTATAATTTTTTTTTGCTTTGTTGATTGGTACAAAGTACGTTCATAATTCTGAGTTATTTAATTATGTATGCAGTGTCGCGGGACTGAAATGGCCGCCATCTTCGCCAAATGTCATGTCAAGTCAAAAAATATAAGGTATGTTTAAAAAAGTTTGCACCCTAACAAGACTTTGCCCGGTAGAACATTCCTGTGAAGACAAATTATTTATATTTATATATAATTATTTATTATAATTATTAATATATAATTATTTGTTGAGGGCCCGGTGGCGTAATTGGTCGGCTTTGATGCCGTGGTACCGAGTTCAAACCGCCGTGCACCAATGAATTTTTCTATCGAAAAATATATGTGCGCTTCTTACAGTGGCCCTCCGGTGAAGGAAAACATCGTTAAGAAACCAATAACCCCCGCATGGTGGTAGAACATATCTAGTGTCCGCCTGGCCAGCTACCACCCTCAAGTCAGAAAATCTGTCGCCAAACATCTAATGTGTTCCGGCAGCTATCCTTGAGAGCCAGTTCCCATTCTAGTCCACTTCTCTATCTTCGACCGCATCATCACTTAGCAACAGGTGAGATAGTGGTCAAACGCTTGCCTATAAGATATAAAAAAAAATTATCCCCACCTTTATTTCTATCTCGCTCACAGTTACCGTAAGAATATCTTATATGCAATAGCAACCTCCATTGTGTATAATCTTCTTGGGACTCTTCTACTAAAACTAGTACATTCTCCTATGTTTGAGGTATTTATCTCCATATCTCTGGTGATACTAATCAGATCTCGATAAAATTAAAATGGGACCACCTCGGAAACGTAACCTACCTATTAAAAAATAATCATTTGAATCCGTTCAGAATTGATAAAGAAATCGCGTAACATACACACAAAAAAATAAACATACAGACGAATTGAGAACCTCCTCCTTTTTTGTGAAGTCGGTTAATAACGACCAAGTTCCAGTCCAAAAATCTCGGTCTCTTTAAAGTATCTTAAATTAGACCTGCAAAGAAACTGATATCTAAAAAAGACTGAGTTAAAAGACTAAGTTCTGGCGATAATTTAACGCAATGGCATGCGCCTACATTTTATCTTTCAACTATTTTTGCCTTTTCCTTATTTAGTCAGTGCCTTCTTATTATGTTGATTGTTGTCGGGTTCAAATAGCAAATTTGACGGTGAAATTATAGGGCGTGTATGACTCAACTCTACAACCCCTAGGTGGTAGGAGCATATTATATCGATGTTCCGCCTGAATTGCTGTCAAAAAGTAGTTTACCACCATCATGAAAAACCTGCTGCTATAACCTTACATAGAATAGGACATAATATACGCGAGTAAAGCCGCGGAACGCAGCTGGTAAATTATAAAAGACTCGTGTCTTTCAAAATCTTTGTCTTTTATAACTTGGGCCGAATTTATGGTCTATTCAACGGGACAGGCAGCGAATACGGTAACGCTTTGTATCGCGTCAGGGAACTTCAGAACACCTTACGAGGAAACTTAAAGAGAATGGAGACGTTTACCTTACACGACTAATAAATAGAGAATCATTTTACAATGTTAAAATAGGACTTCTTGTTGTGTACAGGAGAAAGAAGTTACTTAATTAATATGTATAGTATATAAGTAGTGTATAGTATTTCGTATATAATAATATGATATGTTTGTTATTGTTGCGTATTAATTGTTTGAAGAAAAGTTTTACCAACCACAAATTTGTGTAGTGGGTGGACTATATAAGAAATGAATAAATCACGATGAGTTTCGCCTGTTCTGGTATGAACACGTAATAGATACGAAATGCATATTAATAAAAACTTAATGAATATAAATATGGATGGATGCAAAGGGATAGAGATGATTATGAAACAACGCCAAATTTGATGCAATAGCCAACGTGGAACATACAAGCTTTCAATTCCTTACGGTCTTCGAGAAAGCGTTTTACACTACAACTCACGTATCTTCACGCTTAGCTTATGTTATGCATACACGGTCATACGTTAAACTTTAAAGATGCGAACAATAAGCTACAGCTGCCGGTCTTTACGCCTCATTATATTGCTGCATACATTATTACTATTACTATCCTTCCACCACGATGCTACCGACGACTCGTTTCAGTTCTAGTTTTAGTCTTACTTTTAAACATAAGCACTAAGAAATCAATAAGAACTCTATAAATAAACATTATAATTTTTGAGGGCCCGCTAGCGTAATCGGGAGAACGGTCGGCTTTGATGCCAGAGGTACCGAGTCCAAACCCCGCCGTGCGCTAATGGATTTTTCTATCGAAAAATGTATGTGCGATTTTCACAGTGGCCCTCCAGTGAAGGAAAAACATCGTTAAGAAACCAACCACCCATGGCATGGTGGTAGGACACTATCTAGTGTCCGCCTGGCCAGCTACCACCCTCAACTTAGAAAATCTGTCGCCAAACATCTAATGTGTTCCGGTAGCTATCCGTGAGAGCCAGTTCCCATTCTGGGCCTAGCGTGCATGCCATCTTCGACCGCATCATCACTTACCAACAGGTGAGATAGTGGTCAATCACAGAAAACTATTCTGCAGAAGAATAACACCAAATAAAATACGTAGACTGCTACCCCGTTTAATGTTGCTAGTATGTAAAGATGTGTTTTATGTAGTAGGGTAAACAGAAGAGCTACCCTGAACTCGTTGTTCAATCTGTTGATTAATCCAGGTCTCTAAGGCCCTTTTCACATGCATATGGTCACGGCACGGTCGCCGTGCCGTATAAAATACTTATGTATGTCGCCCGTCCTCATCTACTAAAACACTGTTTCGATGCAGCAACAGTATTTGCGGTTAAGTATTGACTTGTATAGACTTTTTCAAATAATACGGCACGGCGTTCGCGGAGAACGCCATTCGACCGTTTACATCACAGGGCAATACAGCGGCTGCAGCCGCCGAGCGACTGTGAACTTCGCATAATAAACATTGACATGTAAAAGATGGTCGCTGTGCCGTGTCCGTTTTGCTTGTGAAAAGGCACTAATTCTTATAACAGCTATGACGGACTGTCTAAATCATAAAAAAATCTAACAACTGACTAACCGTTAAAGATAATTATACGCTACAGCGATTGTCTTTGGGTGTAACTTGTTGTTTATTTTGCTGTTTCAATTTGACACGGTTTTTGTGGTCAACTTGTTTAAGTTTTTTCAAAGTTCAATGGCCTGGTTAATCGCGTGTATTTTTTGCTTAATAATGTTGGCTCTTTGATGGTAGACCTTATTGTGGTAGATCAAATAGAGTTAGAACGAAGAATGAACGAGACTTCTTTTTTCTTTAAGAAAAATTAAAAACTGTATCGCAGTGGGGATTGTGTTGTTTACAAACAGAAATTATTAGGCTTTTCTGTAAAAGTAGGTCATCTTATTTGACTTAATGTTCTTGTATAGGTTTTATAAACGGTTATGTGGACCATTACCACCAGAAAATGGTCTATGTAGCATATTTGAAAAATCTTTCGATTAATAAGTGTTATCGATAAAACAAGAACCATATTCTTTAGTAGTCTTTACATTGTACGACGGCTTTACGACTGCTATTAGTTGTATTGGACAAGATTCTGCTGTAAAGCTCTCTGGCTGAATCCACTTCGTTGAGATGTTTGCTGTGAAGCATCCGATATATCTATGAAGAGACTACTTGGGTTAGAGTATTTTTTAGTATCCCCTCGGATAAGTTTTCCATATAGATGTCAGGTTCGATATTTGTAGTGAGAGTTCCGATGGGATCCAATATTTTGAAATGAGCGCTTGACTCCGTCAGCGAGACGTCGCTGGCTGGCAGATGACATGAGAGTAATTTAATTCTTGGTCTTCTAACGCCGAGATACATGAGCATATAAATCTAGAAACGACAGTTATTGGACTTAGCTGGTGGATTCTTTTTTTGATTGAATTCTGGTGGATCAGTACAAGGGTATAATACTAAAGGAAACAATAGATAAAACGCTACGCTAGAGCCACAAGTCAATGTTCAAAAATCTTAAGTGTACAAAAACTATCAAAATCCAATCTAGTTTGATATTATTCCATCATTGTTCCATCAAGTGCATCTTTATTTCTTTTAATTTTCACAGCGTCTGGTTAGAGTAACAAACAATGTTGAATTCGGCAGAAAGTGCTATTACGGTAACGTGTAACGTTAACCGTTTAAGATTGAAAAGGATGATAAAAATTGTTGGTCCCAGAATACAAAAAAAAAACAGAAACTGCGTCCAACCGTAATTTCAAGCGACGCTGTGCCCAAAAACTGATCTGAAAATCCGCGCGCGCTTCCCTTCTAACCCATGTAAAGTTGCTAGCTAGCATTTTTACAGACAAGAACGGCACAAGATAGCTTAATATTTAATGAGAATTTTATAAAACACGTTACCTACGCAACGTTCACAGAGTGACTCATCGAATCGCCGGTGCGGGAAACCACAATATTTAAGGCGGTGAGTTGACGCCTTCTGGTTTATTCTGTATTCGGTGTATTTGGTAAATCATCCCGTATTTTATCTTCAGTGTATAGTTCAATGGACTGTACAGCATCTGAAGGCTCGTGTAGGCTGTCGTATGAACACTCGAGTTGACGGAATCCACGCTCGTTAGCATTGTGACAAGTAATTACGAATACGGAAATGCAGTGTAATCCCGTTGGAATTTAACGGAGAAGATATGTACATTTCTTCAATTGTGAAGATCATTATGCTTTCTGATGATGTTGGTACCTGGTAAATACTGTTCGATAGGTGCGACATTTGAGGAATGGATAATATAGGTAGATACAGCATTCGAGCTGTCCAAATAGAACCGCTTTAGTATTTTTGTAAACACAGGAACGCAAAAACAGTCTTTAAAATTGAACACACAAAAAAGGCTAGTAGATGCATGTGAAACTATTACAAACTAAAACTAAAGTAAAAAAAAAGAGTACTACTATAGTATATTATATAGTATACTAAAGTAATGAAAGTAAAACTAAATGAAATTTTAAGAGCTGCCATATTTTTAAGAAGGGTGGCATTGAGACTTTGGGTATAGAAATAAATAGATAATAATATTGTCATACAAAAGCTGTCTTTTTGACAGAAACCTTACTACTGTCTTTTAAAAGTTTCCGGTAAAAATAATATTAAAGCTATTGGCCAATTTCTTCAAAGTACTGACATGCTATTTATTAAACAACTGTTGGTCAGCTTTAACCGTAAAATACATAAAAAACGCCTCGTTTAGTTAACTTACATGCAGTGCAGCAAGCCTGCGTGAATTTTCCTGGGAAACGCTTACGGGACTCACCATAATGCAATAATTGTTTATTGCCATAAAAAAAATAACATTCTAAAAGACAACCCAAATTAACAATACAAAATAAGAGTCTTATTTACAAATAAGTCCTCTTACGACTTGTCTGTATACCGTACAACCCGTCTGAACTTATGGTGCGTAGCTACGCATGGGGCTGCACCAAACAAAGCAACATTGCCATCATCCAGAGATTCCAAAACAAAGCAAACTAGCCTCAAACTCGGCAGAGCCTGTAAGTAATAGAATAACCAGCATCGATATTTTAAAATTAGAGAGAAAGAAAGAAACATAATTCATTTTGCAACAAAACAACAACAGTACTTAACTGCTACACTTATTTAAACATGAAACATAAAATTAAAATGTAACATAGTAAAAAAATTACACAACATTGTTGCAAAACAGGACCCAACTCAGCATTATGTTGCTCATGCTGGGCATGACCAACGCTAGTCTTCCGTATTATGAATTAATCGACTTAGCTCAAATATTTTCACCGATTATTGAACAGGATGTTCTTAACGCATTATTCAATTTCACTGGTCATATTGCTCCATCAGATTTTCTACTTGGACAATTTTTGTGGTTTCAAAATTACATATTTATATAATACAAATGAAATCGATATTCGGGTAACGAAAAAAAACTTTTAATAATCTATAGAAAAAATTATCCAAGTCAAATGGAGATACGATCAAACTTTTTACAGCGGTTTCTTACTTCGTTTCCATCATTATGAAATACCGTCAAATATCTGAGTAGAGAGTTTTCACTTACACCATGAATTCGCCGAATGCAGCTCCGTTATTTACATTGATAAAAACAACAATGCTCACTGAGAAATGTGTTTCGTAACAAAGAAAAGTGAACAACAATGAAGCGATCAAAAATGAAGTTGGTACAGTTCTGACAATGTCTCATTTTTCCCTACATGACAGCTTCCCACGGGGCGCGGAGGATTGTGTAACTATCTATCTTCCAAGGGAAAGGTGAATGAGAGCCGTTTACAATATTTAATTTGCAGGTGTGAAACAGAACAAGAAAGAGCAGTTAATCAACTTTGAACAAGACGGCTTTTTTAAACTATCAGTTATTATGAGTGTTCTGTCGTAGTTGAGAATTAGATGAATTTTACTTATTGCGTTTTTTTGCCTGGAAATTTTTAAAATGTAAAACATTGCTATTATGTCCAACAAATTGCACTACAGATTTTTAATTAATAGTAATTAGACATTCGAGATTCATACTGATTAGTGAGAATATAATAATTGTCATATTTATCACAATTGTTTGGTGTGAAAGTAACAAAGGCAAGTAACTGTCATAGTCACTCGTAGTGCAGTAATTACGGTATAAGTATCAAGATAATATTTTCGGTCACTTGCCGTAGGAATTAATTACGACATAATTGCGAGTTGTGATGCAAACTACTTTCGCATTTCTAGCCGCTCACTTGTCGTTAATTTTCTTTTTTGCAAACCATTAACTTCATATCTTGCGTTACATTAAAATTTGAATAAAAAATACAAATTGCCATGTATTGAAGATGTTTTCTTTATATTCCGCTCCATAATACAGAATACCATAATGGTAGATAATTTTATCGCATCTAATTGTTATAATTTATTTTTAATTTCGAATACAGGCAACTTGGTGATTATGATATTTTTGTGGTTTAAGACATTTTATTTCTCAAAAGAATTACAAAATGTTTGCGTTTTTCCGTTTCATATCGAAAACTATTTTCCTGGTGGTATTGTTTGTTATTGTTATTGACGAAACTCTGTTTAAATGTGCTAAGGTGCAAATAAATTTTTATTATTTTATTGTTTCACTCTAAGACGAGTGGCCTTGATTTTCGGATAGTGTAGGTGATAATAGGGTTCTTCTTACGAAATCTGTTATGTTCTCGTTCATTAATTATCTTCTTCATGTTTTAAAAAAAGATACAGCGAATTCCCAACAGTCGATCTGTTTAATCTTCTCTCAACTTCTCTGCTCTAACCTTAACGAACTGACATCCTATCGAGTCACTGAATCGCTTTGATACATATCATGTAAACAAGAGCAATATTGTCAGGTTATTTATTACAGTATCAGACATAGAAATCTCATTACAAATAGCGTATTAGAAGTATATTATAATCTTCCGAACGTCTATCAATTACAAGCTGAGAGGGTCTCTAATGAAGACATTCATTGCGAATACAAATATGACGTAACAAAATAGTTATCATTATTCACTAAGTACAGTATAAATAAACTGATTGATTCGATTGATTCAGACCGAACTATGTCGCTTATTCGTAAATAATAATGTATTTAATGAACTAGAATAAACCAAGATTGAGCTTTGTATGATTGATAACATTGTAAGGTAGGTAATAACGAATTGTTGATGTTCCAAAACCTTGATGTATCTATTAAATGGCAAGCCACTTTAAATCGCATCGTCACTTAACATCAGGCGACATAGTGGTCGGTGCTGGTCTGTTTCTAAAAAAAAGTTCTTAAGCGATCACCAAAGGTGTAGCAGTAAGTAAGAATAGTTTGGTTGCTTAATAAAACATTTTATAAGGCAGGCAGTGGTATCTACCAATTTATTTCCAATTCCACAACACTGAAGCCCCCAATCCTCGGATTACTTCGCAAATTCCAATGAGGCAACACGCGGAACCGTCCCCTTTCAATATGTAATACTTAAAATAAAGTGCATGTCGCAATACCCACCAAAGAGAACATAATGCAGCCATTATGCATCGTTATGTAAATCTAGGCTTATGTCGCAGGTCAACGGGGTTCCGATGACTTAGTCAGAAGGATAGATTGCTTAAGTGTCGTTATAACATTCTTATATTTTATTAGTTATAATATCACGACCAGATCGGAGACATTTTAAAGAAAAGCCAAGTCAAAAGTACCTATAATCGGCAAGAATGTATGAACGCGCTCATGAAAGTGGAAGAAGCGAAAGAGGTACGTCAGAATCGTAGCATGTGGAAAGAAGTAGTATCTGCCTACCCTAACGGGAAAAAGGCGGGATTTTATGTTTGTATTAATAACATTATTATAATGTTATAGAAATGCAAATAAATAGTAATTGATTTGTAAGAACAATCTGTAGAGCAGGTAAGCACGCGCGCTGCAACTTCAGAAGAATCATCGGCATCAGATCAGTGAGTTAAAATGCTAACTAGTTAAAAATAATTAAAAGAGCCTTTTGGGGTTGAGACTCTAGGACCGTGGGGACCGGGTGCACACAGCATTTTCAAAGATCCTTTCCACACGGCTGGTTGAAACGACATGGGACCAAAATGCTGGCATGTATTAGCTCAGAGACTAAGCATCGCCATTCAACGGGGGAATACAGCCAGTATTTTGGGAACTTTACCTACTGGTAGTGGTTTGGTAGACTACATTTTAGTTTTTATGGTTTTTTATTAGGTATATTTATTTGTTTATAGTTAGGTAGTTTTAAAAATATAATAATGTATATAATGTAATTGATAGAATGAATATTAAAGTATTTATCTTCATATTAAAAGATAATTAAAAAAACTAAAAGAACCGACTTTAAATGCCGCGCTAATAATTTTCAGTACCAAATTTGAGTTGATTATCTCCATATCTCTGGAGATACTAATCAGATCTCGATGAAATTACTATGGTACTACCCTTGAGATATCTCCTTTCTAACAAAAAAAGAATCATCAACATCGGTTCTTAAACGACGAAGTTATCCGCGAACACCCATAAAATATATATATACATATATATATGTATATATATATACGGTCGAATTGAGAAACCTCCTCCTTTTTTTGAAGTCGGTTAAAAATAATTCTTGAAATAATTAAAGTCTTCCCGTGGCAATATAACAAAATGTTTTCGAACTCTAAATAACGCGTGTCAAACGACCTCCAAAACTAACAGCACAATCCATTTGTAATTTTACTAAACTGCCAAACTAACTGGAATCCATATAAATCATCCAATGGTTATTGGAAACTTCCAAAACAATTTCACGCAGCCCCGAGCAAAGCTATTAACAAACCATACATTTAACAATCTTACAATCTGAATCAATATGATAATTTGTCAACCAAGTCGTAAAATGAATTTAAATCTATTAGTCAACAAGTTGCGAAAGATGCATCACCATAGATGAGATTTAGTTTTTTTTTCTGTTTAGTTTAGTTTTCTGATCCATTATTCCTAATGAATTAGCGTCCGAATTTAATTATCATTATGATAATGGGAAAAATTCAAATCACGTACGGTATAGTTTATTTATGATCGTGTACAATCGTCAATATTTGTCAAACGAAAGTAGATTTTCACTTTCTAACCCGAAAGTGAGCGAAGGATCATCTGGGATCTAGGGTTGTCAATAACGTATATTATCAAGATATTAATTTATTTAGCGAACAAGTTTAAATTCTCTTTTCAACCGACTTCCCAAAAAAAAGGAGGTTCTCAATTCGTCTGAATGTTTTTTGTGTGTATGTTACGCGATTACTCCGTCAATTCGGAACCGATTCGAGTGATTCTTTTTGTTATCGGTAGGATACGTTTTCGAGGTGGTTCCATTGTAATTTCATCGAGATCTGATAAGCATCTCCAGAGATATGACGATAAACGTCTCAAACTTGCTACTGAAATTGACTCGCGGGGCATTGAAGTCGGATGTTTTCTTAATTAATAAACTTTCAAATTCTTAACAACTTTGTGGTAACTTTTATCAACTGACTTCCAAAAAAAAGGAGGTTCTCAATTCGTCTGTTTTTTTTTCCTTTTTTTTGTGTGTATCTTACGCGATTACTCCGTCAGTTGTGAACCGATTTGAATGATTATTTTTTTAATCGGTAGGGTACGCTTCCGAGGTGGTCTGCATTTCTGTTCAATTCTTTAAATCATTTCACCTGACAGTTTTTATATGAACAATATACATGTATATTAAAAACCTGCTAATAAATCAGAAAAAGACGTACGATTGATTTAACGTAAAAGTTTCACCAAAAAGAAAGCAGATAAAAAATATAACACAAAAGATATTTTGTCGCAGGATGTCGTAAAAATGTTGCATCCTGAACACATCCGTCAAATAGACTGCGAGAGTTGAAGGTGTGAGAAAGATTTACGACAGTCACGAATTAAGCCTAATCAAATTATTGATTGTCGCCGGAAATTATCAATGGT
The DNA here is from genome assembly GCA_954871355.1 of Cabera pusaria. Taxonomy (NCBI): domain Eukaryota; kingdom Metazoa; phylum Arthropoda; class Insecta; order Lepidoptera; family Geometridae; genus Cabera; species Cabera pusaria. The sequence continues at coordinate 26,791,847 of OX940887.1, forward strand.
TAAGCATATAATTTATTTTATAGCTAGTCATATATTTAAGCTGAGAAAACTATATAACACATACATGTAGCAAGGCCACACGCTTTACCAGTGATATCCGTGTTATAATGCACATGTAAACAATGAGAATATTTAAGTTTATTTATATTAGGGAACATCTCATTTGTTATTTGGTGTCATGTTATCAACAACCTAGTTTCAGGCACAGAGGGCTGGTAGTCTCTACATGGATAGCGATTAATATCAAACCACAGAATATTGAACAGTACAAGTACTCAGGCGATGGTCGACGTTAATAATATCGTTTAAAAACTAAAAAAGAACCGACTTCAATGTTCATTTTTAGTACCAATTTTAAGATGTTTATCTCAATATCTCTGGAGATATTTATCAGACCTCGATAAAATTACCATGGTACCACACTTGGGATATCTCCTTTCGAACAAAAAAAGAATAATCAAAATCGGTGCATAAACGACGAAGTTATACCCGAACAAATATAAAAAAAAAAAACGGTCGAATTGAGAAACCTCCTCCTTTTTTTTAAGTCGGTTAAAAAAGAGATGCAATTATACAACTGTCTCGCTGCATCTAGTTCTATTTGACGTTTGCGATGCATCATCATGACAAGACAAGACAAGAAGAGACTTCCACCCTATGTGACAATAATTCAATACGAAGAGGAAATAAAAACTATTTTATTTTATTTATTTAATTGTTATCATAGCGGCAGCCCTACACAAAGCGCCACTATTCGGTACTGTGGGTGGCGCTAACAAATCGATACGGAACCTTCACGACAGCGCCCACGACGATTATTTCTTGATAAAAAGTAAATCAGTATATTTTTAACATCTCAAATAACTGACTGTGTGAAGTATGATAAGAAAGTAACATTACCTAAATTAACGTGAAAGAACATTACGAAATTCACGATGACGATGACAATTCCATCACGGCATTGTTACAAGCAACTCACATGTACAAATAATAGAGAGATCCATTTTGAAATCAAACTAGTTTAAAGATACATTACAACATTAACTTACAATAAACACTTCGTGAGCAATTGTAAAGAAAAGGAAAATGTCAGTTACGTGGCATGTGATAACAACAGCATAATGTGGCAAATACTTAATCTTGTTACGAAACAGAAGAATCGAGGAGAGGGCCTAAACACGGCCAGTTCGCGTGACCGCACCTTTCTAAACATTTTAAAACCATTTTGGAGGGATAAAGTTCGGCTAAACACCCAGTTTACAAATGCAGGTATGTAATGAAACGATGGAAAGTTATTTCAGGTCTTTCATTTTCAACTTACTGTTGGATTATTAATTACGGCACAAGTATGAATGACTCTAGCCAGATTTAAATCGTAACTGGCGAGACGAGCAGCGGATTCTATACCATACTTTTAATGGTATGTGAAAACTAAAAGTCTACTAGTCAAAGTAGCCAGTAGCCGTAGTAACTATTGTGTTATCTGTGCCAGTAGTTAGTAACATGTCGCCAAGGTATATAAATGCATCATAATACAAATGTTGATACATTAAAAACGGTTTGGCCGATTTCGTTAAAATTTAAACCTGGGAAGGGTAGCCTTTGAAACAAAAAAATAATTTTCCAAATCGGTTCAGGCAATTTCGAGTAATCAGTGAACATACATATACGAGTATATATATGTATATTTTAAAAAAACTTCCGACGAATTGAGAACCTCATCCTTTTTTGTGAAGTCGGCTAATTAATGTCTATACAAAACGCACTAACCCAGTAAAATATTCAGCTTGGGCAAAAATGCTAATGTATGTTTGGATGTAGGGTACAGTCACAATCTGAACAGTCAGATTCGGAATCTGAACAGTCAGATTGTGACTGTACCCTACAGATTGCATTTCTCAACTGTTTCTTTTCTTTTCAAATTTTGTGAACAGGTTCGATTATTACATGGAATGTTTTGTCGAATCAGTTTTTTGTTTTTTTTTTCAAAGTGGTGGGTATGGGTGTTGAAAACGTAAAAAAAATCATAAGTATATCGTTTATTGACGTGGTAAATATTGTTTTATTTTTAAGTTATGCAAATACAGACTTGCGAGGTAATCATGTCGATCTAGCTAATAGAACTACCGTTATTTAATTAACAACTGTTACAGAACAGCAACTAAGGAAAAAAAAACAACATCAAGAAGTGATAGTATAGTTAAGCCAACGTCAGGTCAAACTCATTTAAATCAGGATCTGGCGTTATCAGATGATAGGAACAAACCTGCATCAAATTAACCTGTTATCCAAACATAGGGTATTATAATGACTATCGTAATATATATATATACTGCTTGCATAACGAATAAGCATCTCTGATGTAATTTTAATTCAGATGATATCGGATCTTATCTATAAATGATGTAGGTTTAGTTTAATGCCTCCCGGCTGATTGTAATTACTTGACAATAATGTGGAAGTTGGAGAAAAAGATTGACAGGAAGTAAAAAAGCTGTTCGGTCCGTACTAAAATAGTTTGATTATGCTGAAAATAATTAAAGTAAATAAAATTTTGAGGCTCATAGTTCACGGTTCACAATAGTAGTAACAGAGGAACTACTATCTGACCATGATAGCCGTCTGCACATATTATTTACTTCAATGATTTTTTTGAAAACGTGAACTGATTTAACTACAGCCTACGCATACTAAAATGCCAGCTAGGACTGCTTCGAACTGAAAGGGCACATTTCAACATTAAGGCCCCGTCTAATTAAACAACTTTAATTGTATTGGAAGTGTAATTTCCAATACAATTAATGTTATGTTTCTTTGAAGTGTTTCACACTTTATATTTTTGTAAATTGTTAAACACAATCCAAAATTTCATCGTACCGACGGGACTTGAACCCGCAACCTCCGGAATAACATGTTCCGGTGCTTTGCCAATTAAGCCACGGTGCGAAGTATCGTTACGACGAAATTAGTGGATTGCATTTGTTAACGGTTATTTGTCCCGTCGGTACGACGAATTTTTGGATTGTGTTTAACAATTTACAATTAATGTTGTTCAAGGAATAAACAAATATGAATATGAATTCAAATAGTCTCCAAGCGTGGTTATACAGAAAAGAAAAAAGTCGAAAAAGGCAAGTGGAAAGTTCCATAATCTTTCACATAACAAAAGTCAATAATTCAGCAATAACATTATGTTTCACTGCCATGTAAGTATAATACAAAACATTTTATAGAATTACAAATGCAAAAACAAGCGCTAGGTGAGTGACCACCGTCCGTACACGGCAATCAATGAATCGGCATCGAATAACCTTTGCTATCCATGGAGATCGCAATACTTTCGATTCTAATTAAATATTGACCACGGCACTTAGGCTAGACTCTACTAAAATTTTCAAAACATTGTTTTGAAGTATTAACTGGATTGGTGGATAAGTAAGCGGTATCCTTGTTCCGTATCCTTGCTGTCGCGGTTTGTTTTTAAGCACCTCTCGGGTTTTCAGTATAGTTGCGATTGAGTATATGCCTCGTTCACAGAATACTATTTATCCTTTTTGGTGCGTATCAATCATAGCGGGGAGAGGAAGCTATGCGGTACGCCAGGAAACAACGAGGAATGTGTTACGTGGATGTTTTTTGAGGAATGTATTGCGACTGTTCAAAGTGACGGGATGTGTGTGGCGGACGCGAGTCAGGTGCAATGCATAGATAGGAAAATACTAGCGACCTAGTACTAGAGGTACAGGTAGAGCATATTATAAGAATGCATTTTTGCATCAGGTTGTTGCGTCGAGTAGAATTAACGTTTTCAACAATCATCGTCATATTTCAACCAATTTGCACAAAACCTTGACAAACTATATACCTAAACCTTTCTCATGAATCACTCTATGACTATCTATACACTATTGGTGAAAACTAAATAAAAATCTGTTTAGTTGTTTTTGGATTTATCGCGAACAGTCAGACGCGGCGGGAGACTTTGTTAAATATTCGTTAACTTTGCCTACGCAGTATAAAATACTGCGTAGGCAAAGTTAACGAATATTAGAAAACACATCCATTTTTGTCGACTTTGCAATATTAAAGATATCTTCGACTCACAAAATAATTTCAAATAGTTTTACAATCTAATCCCACCCTATTTCAATCACAGACGGCGCGTCTAGAGTCACAGATGAAATACCAGTTCCAGACCATATTAATTATCTCATGACTAAACCACAATAGCTGGAAGAAAGTTCACTTACTGAGCGAATTCGTAATATACAATAAGAGCTTTCTTTCTATCACATAACCTTTAAAATATACGACTTTCAACCTTATGGCATTGCAAGAAGAAAGGTATGCAAAATGTATTTAAAATCGGCATAATTAAAACTTTCGAACAGCTTGATAATAAGATCTGCCTGCACTACAATAGTCGTTATCTCTGTATATAAACATTGACTGCCTGTGAGAGCTGAATTGCAATTATGAAATGTAATCGTAATATTCGATTATATAACATAAATAACACTTCAGTGCTTTAACTAAAAGTAACAAGTCTTAGACGAGAAAAAGGCCTGAATTATAACTAAACTATAGTGTGAATCGTAGCATTCTAGACATCTCTTAATTGTTTTCCCGGTCATTTAAATTTCGTTGTAGACACGACTTTATCACCTATAGTATGATGCAAATGATATTTATCAAATCATTTTCTTAACGCTCCTGGCGTTTAAAATACAGCCTAGGTATCTACCACAAATAAGACTAATCTAATGAGATATCTTATATACCTACCCTCTATCTTCAGTCTTATAACCAATAATAACCAATAAAAGCAAGTTGTTTCAGCTGTAGGTCTGTAGCGTCGAAGTTGTATCGTCATAAAGAAATGACCATAAATACTTACATGCACAATTCGGGTATCAAATTCAGTCTTCAATATAAGAAATCTTGAAAAGACTAATGAAGATCAAATTACTGTATCCACGCATCCCGTAACGCGTTCAAAACGATCGAAAGTAAACAAGCAGAAAATTAGAGTTCAATTGCTTACGTTAACGCACTGTTTCACTTTCCAAATCACTTGAACAACAAGAACATGAAAAAAAAATGCGAACCCACGTTGAGCTTTTAAGTGCTTTAAGGAAAGTTTAATATTATAATGTTTGAAAAAGAAACGGGCAAAAAGAAAAGTTGGGATTGGAAATGTCCGCGAACAATTTGCTAAGGGTCTTCCCTGGGGATCACTCAGCATTAAAGATGCGTATTTTGATATTTTTCGTAAACGTCTTACGAGCAATTCAATTCCACTTTTTTTCCAGAACTGACAAGGAATAAATAATACTACTAGTAGAACTACATTATATTTGTTTTAATACAGAAAAAATATTATGAACTTTAGAAATATATCTAGTTTGAAAATGTATATAAAGCATGTCGTTCTCATAGATTAAATGCGTAACGTAATTCGAATATAATATAGAACGACCACAGTCGTTCTATATTATATTCAGCAAAATGAACATGTAATGTCTAGATGACCGTCATACTCCAGTTGCTTTACAATATAATATGAAAACAACGCCCTCTTTACATTTAAAAAAGAAACCCAGTAAACATACAGAAAGTAAAGCAAAAAGTATAATCAGCAAAGTCATCGACTAAATAAATAAAGAAGTAATTAATGACTCGTTAGCCGCACAAAATAAACAACTTACACCATGTATAACGTATACATGGTGTAACGGCTTGGCTCGATGAGTAATATCATATGTTTTTATTCAGCGACCATGATTGATGGTTGTGAGATGGATGACGAGAGAAAACAGGTTCTATAGAAGCCTGCGCTCCTTTAAAAGCTATGCTCGTGTGAGATACATTTTGAGTCTATAGGTAGATGTTTTACATGAAACATTTTATTATCCACAGGTACAAAACCTTTACCGTACAAATGTTTAAAGATGTGTGCAGCGAACAGGTAAAGCAGACATCAAAAATATTAACTATTTCGTTTTGTGTCGAATATATAATTAAGATAGTTTAAAAACTAAAACAACCGACTTCTATGCCCCGCGAGTCAATTTCAGTGGCAAGTTTGAGACGTTTATCGTCATATATAACTCTAGAGATACTTATCAGATCTCAAAGAAATTAAAATGGGACCATTTTGGAAACGTCCCCTACCGACTAAAAAAATAATCATTCAAATCGGTTCACAATTGACGAAGTAATCGCGTAACATACACACAAAAACAAAAGAAAAAAAAAAGAAAAAAACATACAGACGAATTGATAACCTCTTTCTTTTTGGAAGTCGGTTGAAAATATACTCTGACTTAGCACGTTTGCCTAAAAAATCATAAGTGATTTTGCTATTTCTTAATCGAGCTTTTTTAATTACTAGCTTTGCAAAATTTAGTTTACAATAAAATCGCTTAAAAAAACTAAAAGAATTGACTTCAAATGCCGCGTCACTAATTTTCTGTACCAAGTTTGAAGTGTTTATCTCCATATCTCTGGAGATACTTCATCAGATCAGATCTCGATAAAATTACAATGGTATTAATTACCCTTGGGATATCTCCTTTTCAACAAAAAAAAATCATCAAAAGAAACAGTTCTTCTGACATTTTAATTCTGCACGAGTTTAAACGAAATAAATCAATAGCTTTCGATATCCATCCAACCTTAACTTAGACCATCGTAAGGTGCCCAAAATATGACAGCTTCAAAAAAAGATGTGCCACATAGATGCAAATATTTTTTGTTTGTACATTACGAGCGCACAAAAAACAAGATGAAAGTTATTGAGTTCACTTTCGGGCCAAGACAGACGTACAGGCTTGTGTTATGGCACAGAATACTTAATAGTAACTACGTTATAGACAGTCACACACAGACTTTTGTTTTCTTTTAATTAATAATGTTGACTTTTTGTTTTTTGGAAAAATTAAACAGCATCGCGCCGCTGCCGTTTGAAGCTTGAGACTTGCTAACCTAACTCACTAGTATTATATTCGCTAACTAATCGCTTTAAGCGATCATAACGTTTGAATTGCCAGAAATATAAGTAAGGTACGTATTGCTAGAGAATTTCGTGTCCCAAAATTAAAACTTCAAACGGTGTTAAAATCTAATATATAAAATTCTCGTGTCACAGTTTTCGTTGCCATACTCCTCCGAAACGGCTTGACCGATTTTGATGAATTTTTTTGTGCTTATCCGGTATCTATGAGAATCGGCCAACATCTATTTTTCATCCCCCTAAATGTTAGGGGTAGTCCACCCCTAAATTTTATTTGTTATTTTTTAGACAAAATTTTTAATTTCTATTTTATTATGATACAACATACAAAAATACATACAATCCTCAATTTTCACCCTTCTACGATCAACCCTTATTTTTTAATAGCCATTTTAGTAATTTAATCATTTTTCCTCCATACATACTTACAATAAGTAAGCTATTTTTTGTCTACACTAGAAATTACTACGAAATTATTTATATGGCAAAACAACGTTTGCCGGGTCAGCTTGTAAAATATAAATGATGAGCAACTTATTCTATCGAGTGTACCCAGTTATTGACACTACGTGAAGAGGTTAAGATTTCACTTGTTTCAATGTCAGGTTTGTATTTTTTGTTCGGTCATGCTGTCGATAGATGATTGCGAACATTTATTTGATTACACGGATTCTCTTTCGATTTCGTTCGCTTGGTATCTATCTTTCACTTGGACTACAAAACATGTAGCTTAGTATTCCATCTGTAAGTCATCATTACTGCGACTGAATATTGTTGGGAATAAATAATGTAGATACTACGCTTATTCATATTTATATCTGTTACTGATTGATTTTAGCAAAGCAACGCCAGAAATAATCTTATATTTGCATACTATTCGCCGCAACTTAATATGAAATGTCGTAGCCATTGTTGATAACCGAAATAAATATGCAAATAGTAAAATATTACGTAAGATACAGGGTAAAATAATGAAATAATCAAAATTTTATATTTGCAACACCATTGGGAAACATTTAAGAATATTTGATTCAGATGACAAAGATCAGTTTTGCTGGTTTGATTGATATTCTGTTGTGAAGGTACAATCCAAATTATGCTTTTCTTAAATCAATAATAAACAAATCCATAGCAACTTCCACATGTCTGTAGGTAAATATACGCCCCTTCACCGGCTATTGACATCTTTTCATGACACAGTCATTATTATTACTATGATTCATTCAGCAGGCGGCATAGATTTGGATGTCAGTGGCGCAATGTTTGGCTATACTCAAGAAGATTATGCACAATAGAGGTTGCATGTAGATGAAACTTTTGAAGACTAATAATATAACCTTGAATCAGGTTTTTACTCTTTTCTTCACATCGATTTTAATGTTTGACAGATATTTTTACGGTACGTGCGAGATAGAAACAAAAGTAGGGTGAATTAATTTGTCTTCGAAGCAATTTTACCGAGCAATGTACAGCAAGGGTGCAACGTTTTGGCCACATCACATATTCTTATTTAAAAATATACCTACGTGTTTCATATATATTTATATGGAAATAGTTATCTATCTTTAATTTTAAACAATCTAAATCTTGTAGAAGTAGATATTATCTCAGTGTTTATTACACGAATTATAAAGCAGTAACTTACTACAACGTGCTTTGTCACAGCATAATTAAAGCAATACACGATGGCGCAGACTATTCCAACAACTATGCCGTCGTCTTCACCTTCCCACTTATTGCATTCTCGTGGAATATTACGAGGAATTCTTTCGATTCCCTTCCTACCCGGAGTGAAATAAACCTGTGATGCCCTGCGTCCAACTGACCCGGATCGGGCATGCCTTTCGGAGAGAGTACTCGCGAAACAACTATAAATATGGAAAGCAATCGCGGCGCTTAACCAATTGCTGCCTGTTTACTGCACTTCCTTATATGCTAAAAATGATTTATTTTTCTTAATTAACGTAGCGACCCGATGAGGCAGTGTGTCAAATGTGTCAGGGCGTTGTTTGGCGAAGATTTGCAAGTGTTGGAGAGAGCGGTCTTACCATACGCGAAATTATCAAACGCGTTCTTGTTCTTAATTTAACAGGTTATTTTTAGACTGTGTCATTTTCGTCATAATTCAGAACTTCTTGTTCCCGAGGTTATTAAAGTGTATATTTTATGCCTTATGACGATACGATAAGTATTAATTATACTTCCTAATACCTACCTACCTAGATATTTAATACCTACCTAGATATCTCTTTCTTACCGACAAGACAGGATTGTAAGTAAAGTTCACATACATAGAGCTAAAACCAATTCTGCACTAGCTGACTGGTTCGGTACTACAATGAAAACCTGCAGAGCACTTAAAATGCACCTTCAGCAGAGCAAGTTGATGAACGGGTTCCGCGGCAGTGACCTGCTGGTGAGTGGTATATTTGGGCACCCGGTCACTGGGCCCGGGTTAAAGCAACATTGACGGCAAACGGACGTCAGCGTCGAGTAAACATGCCCTAATGGGTTTTTGATTCACCAAACAGTACACGGCCTGTTTAACTAACGTGACATTTATATTTCCCTGCCTGAAAGTGTGAGTAATACTTGTGGCTTTTTCTTCTTCTGATGGAAAAACGGGCAAACTTTATTTTAGAGGTGTGAACAGGCGTAGAAAAGTTCTAAACATGTTTGCACAGCGTCACAGACAAATAGCACAGGGTATTGCAGGGTATTTAAGTGGCAATAGCCCAATATAATAGAGGAAAGAAGTAGTCTCTGCCCTACCCCAACAGGAAATATGGCGTGATTTTATGTATCTATGTAATAGCCTAATGGCTAAGGCGTCGTTCTGGCGATCAAGATGTCGTGAGTTCGATCCCACCAATAAGGAATATGCATGTTTTTTTAAATATTTTCATTATTTATTTCACTCATTACATCTATATGACGTAATAAAAAAATAAAATACTGCTGGAATTGGACTAATTATTTTTTAAATAAATATTTAAATATACAAATTAATTTGAGCAGTTTAAGCGCCATCATTTCCCGGGCTCTTTGGTAGTGAATTGTGACGTCACGCACTTACGTCAGACACACGCCGCTTGAAGACAAACTAGCTTTTTTTTTCTTTAACTAAGACTCCGCGCGATTATTGTATTTAGCCAATAGCATGTTTTTATTTAATTATGCAGTTTCTCTAATCTCGTACTCATTTTTACCTATATTAAATGGTTAGTAATATACATTTTTGCACAATAATACGCGGCAAACATAATATTTGGAAATAAATACAATAAGACCACACCATACATTCATTTGTATGTTCCCGCGCTCAATGTTTCTATCACGTGGAGTAGTGAGTTATGACGTCAACTTTCGATTCGACCAATGGTGATCTGTTTTACAAACTTAAATTTCCCTCGCTTAAATTGCATTTTTCATTTATTATTTTAAGCAAATTAAATGGAATTAAATAAAAGAAGTTTTTAAATATAACTCCAGGACAACGAAGCTCAGATTTATTGGAAATATTTTTTATTGAATAAAAAATATTTCCAATAAATCTGAGCTACATGCATATTCCCTATTGCACTATTGACGTGAATCCACTCTAGACACAACAATATTTAGCTTACTTGGAGGGGTTAACAAAAATACTAGTAATGTGCAACCGATATTGCTATAAAACTTTATATAAAAACAGCTGCAGGGTAGCAGTTTCTTATGAAAGTGAAATATTCGGACATTGGTAAGACAAAATAACAATACTTACGTCAAGCAATAAAATGTAAAATACATACCGTTGCAAATAAATCCAAAACTAATTAACATAAGACTAAAAATCAATTTGCAACTAAATACCATTAAACTAAAAACGCCAATCACAATTAGCTGAAGCGTTACAGACTAGAACAGACCTCAGACTTGCATTCAGACATACCATTTATTAGAAATTACATTAAAAGATAGCTGATTTATTGAGGAGGTGACCATTCCAGCGGATGCGGCCAAAAATAGCTTTTAGCTAATAGTCCCTACCTGTGACTGTAATTAACGTCCGAGCGCACACAGCCTCAAATCTGGTCACGGTCAATAATTCACCAGAAAAAGACAAAAAAACCTTTCCCACGCCTTAATTCCTAACGTATAGGTATAATTTAATTTGATACGGGTAGTTTTATAGGAATTTCTATTCTGACGTTTTTGTGGCTATAATCATCTCGTTCCATATTTTCGATGCGTAAACGTTGTAACGCATTAAGATTCCTATTTAAGGATTTCAAAGACATTAGGGGTCGTATAGGGTTTAACATTTTTTATTCCTTCGGAAGTTGTTTACTATCATCAACTTCATTAATTGGAGTCAAGCGTACAACGAGCTTCTTCCTGAGAAGAAACTTTCTTAGGTTCTTTAATTGCGGAGAAAACTTACTTTTTGCTATTCGTTGCAAATTCATGAGTTATTCGAACACCAGTCTGAGCACTAGCACCAAAGCACTAGAAAAGCAAAAACACTTTGATTAATGATACCCAAGTAGGTAATTGTACAACTCAATACACATGTTATATCGTAATTACCAAAGAAATTAAAAGAAATATTTTGCTTCTTTAATTGTTATTTTTAACCGACTTCACAAAAAAGGAGGAGGTTCTCAATTCGTCTGTATGTTTTTTTTTGTGTGTATGTTACGCGATTAATCAATTGTGAACGGATTTTGAATCCGTTCACAATTGATTAATCGCGTAACGTGATTCTTTTTTTAATAGGTAGGGTACGTTTCCGAGATGGTCCCATTTTACTTTTATCGAGATCTGATTAGTATCTTCAGAGATATGGAGATAAATACCTTAAACATAGGAGAAAGTACTGGTTTTAGAAGAATGGTCCCAAGAAGATTATACACAATGGAGGTTGCTATTGCATATACTTTTGAAGACTAAAAAATATGACCTTGAATAATGTTTTTACATCTTTCTTCACGTTGATTTTTGTTTTTAACCCTCGACGCAAAACGAAGGAGGGTTCGTGTGTATCTGTGTATCTGTGTGTCTGTCATCGTGGCATCGTAGCGCCCAAACGGATGAACCGATTTTGATTTAGTTTCTTTTGTTTGATAGATGTCTTCGTCGAAAGTGTTCTTAGCTATATTTCATGAAAATCTGTTCAGCCGTTTAAACATTATCAGCTCTTTTTTGGTTAAAAAAACTACTATAGCAACTTTCGTAAGCTCGTAATCCTTTGACCGCGGACGTCAAAAAATCAAAATGGCGCTGTCGCAGTATCTTGTTACTTCAATGATATTGCAAAAATATGGTAAACTTGATCTAATTATGAGACCTAAATATACAAAGTTATACATATGCTTTGATTATAAACTCGGATTACATAAAAAAATCAGTCGAGGTAGGTTTTAATTTTTTGAAGTTAAGTAGTTTTGACAGATATTCTTACGGTAACTGTGAGTGAAATAGAAACAAAGGTGGTGAGAATTAATTCGTCTTCACAGGAATGTTTTACCGGGCAAAGTCTTGTTAATGTGCAAAGTTTTTGAACATACCTAATATTTTTTGACATGACAAGACGTTGGGCGAAGATGGCGGCCATATCAGTCCCGCGACACTTCATACATAATTAAATAACTCAGAATTATGAACGTACTTTGTACCAACCAACACTGCATAAAATATTATAAACATAATACCACAGACTATATAATAGTTACTACGTAAACAATACTTTCCGTTGTTAGGTTGGCTACACAGTGCTTTCATAATTCGGGTATTAACAATGTAAGGAAGTGCCAACTCTTATAACGCATTAGAGTGATTCAGACTGTGTGGGCCTTATATATGGCGGCAAATAATGTTAATAATCGCAAAAAATACTTTTTAATATTCATTTTGGTATACAACTAGGCCGTGTTATAAAAGTATTTGGAATTATTGTAATAAAATATTTAATTAATTATCATGTGTGTTATGTGTGTCAGATGCTTTTATTGCAAGTAAATTTTTTAGGGTTCCGAACCCAAAGGGTACCAAATGAACACTTTCTGAGACTTTGTTGTCCGTTCGTCCGTCCGTCCGTTCGTGTGTCTATATGTGCGCACTTTACAGATGTACCTTCTTAACCGTAATAGGTACATACTTGAAATTTTCACAAAGTATATATCCGTCAGTGTATAACGGCCTAGACACGAAATTTTATAGATGCATGTAATTTAATTGAAACTTGTTTTGCACTCAAAAGCGAAAAATAAATTACTTAATATAATTATTATAAGCGCTATCCACTTATATATTTGAAGTCGGTGCCAGCCAAGTCTAATAGGTAGTAGATAGATACTACCTACATGTATCTACCTACTTACTACTACTACACACATAGTATCTATCTACTATCCAATAGACTTGGCTGGTAATTTATTTTTCGCTTTTGAGTGCCTGTTTGCGGTAATGAAGTCGGATTTATTTTTTTTGAAAAAAAATGAATTACTTATAGGAATTAATCTACACTATTATGTACACATTTATTTATTTTTGATGATAAAGACTTTTCAAAATTGAAAAGAAATTAAAAGAAATATTTTGCTTCTTTAAGTGTATCTTTAAGTGTAGTTTTAGTATATCTTTACTTTATATTTTTGTATAAAATCCAAAATATCGCACCTCTTGGATAACACGCCCAAGTGCAGTAACAAACTTAGCTACGGACAAATCGCACCAAAGCTTTGAGTATTCACCTAGATTTTTTTTACCAATAACTAGGTGGTTGTGTTGATTCATGTTCGCAGAGTGCTGGCGGGCGGTAAAGTAAGGACAAAGGACCTCGGCGGTCAGTCTACCACCAAAGACTTTACACACGCCGTCGTATTCAGTCTGGATCACTAACACCAAAGCGACGAAATGTCTGGATTGTATTACAACCAATTATGCATTGATTTTTTTTTTATAATGATTTATCTACTTGATGCAGATATCTCACTACTATTACAATCTAGCCTTATAACAACAAGGCTAATGAGTAATTTGATTTTGACTTAATTTACTATTAGAATATTACTAAGAATGTGTCCATTAACACTTTTCTTAATGTCTCTATTAAGGGGAAGACACTTTGTTCTTGTGTTCTTTTTATAGCGTTCGCGTTCACTATCACTACACTTTGTTCACTTGATAAAGTATCACTAAAGTAACTCGAAGGGTTTGACCCTTTTTAGTCTTCTCACTATGTCCGTGTTGTGTCGAGGAGCTGGATGGCCTCGACATTCACATGATGGTGAAGTCTGCGATCGTGAGCTTCAGCAAACTGTTTGATTGTTTTAGCGACGTGCTCCACTTTTAGGTCCCGGTGAAGATCGTCATTTCTGATGTACCACGGTGCCCGTACAATACTCCTGAGTACTTTATTTTGGAATCTTTGTATTATCTGTGTGTTGGTTTGTTTGGTGCAGCCCCATAGCTGGATACCATAAGTCCATATTGGCTTTAGGACATGTTTATAGAATAATAATTTATTATTCACAGACAGGGAAGAATGTCTTCCGAACAGCCAGTGCATATTCTTGTAGCGGAGCTCCAATTCTTCTCTTTACTTTTTGACGTGCAGCTTCCAGCTCAGCTTTGCGTATAAAGTCATACCCAGATATTTTGCTTTATAGTCGTATGGTATTGCTTGATTATTTATGAATACCGGATGGTAGTTAGGTATTTTATTTGTAAAATCTATGTGGCCAGATTTAGTTTCATTAAGCTTTATTCGCCATTTCTTTGTCCAATCAACTATGGTGTTGATTGCTGTCTGGACCTTTGCGACTGCTTCTTCATGGGTGACCCCTGTAGCCATAATGGCTGTGGCATCCGCGAAAGTTGCAATGGTGTTATTTTCTAACTCAGGGATATCACAGGTATATAATAGGTACAGGACCGTACCTAGAACACTGCCCTGTGGTACTCCAGCCTTTATTTGCATTAAGTCTGAGAACGAGTCATCTTGTCTTATTCTAAACATCCTTTGTGTTAAGTAAGACTCAAGAATATCTGCGAACTGTTTCGGAAGCATACTTCTCAATTTGTGTATGAGCCCCTTATGCCAAACTTTGTCAAATGCTTGCGCTACATCTAAGAAGATTGTGGTGCAAACTTTCTTTTCTTCTAGTGCGTTTTCAATGATGTTGGTGATTCGATGAACCTGGTCTATAGTGGAATGTTTTTCTCTAAATCCAAACTGGTAGTCAGGAATGAAATTTCTAACTTCTATGATAGGTTTCAACCTTTTTAAAAGCAGTTTCTCGAATAACTTTGGTGTTATTGGTAGCAAAGAAATTGGTCGGTATGATGTTGCATCTTGGGGTGGCTTACCTGGCTTTTGGATCATAATCACCTCAGCTATTTTCCACAAGGCGGGTACGTACTGAAGTCTAAATGATGCATTTATGAGTGTAGTAAGTTTGACTAACGCTTTTCGAGGTAGATTTTGTAGTACTTCTCCTGTAATCAAATCATAGCCCGGCGTTTTTTTCTTTTCAAGCTTTTTTATTCAGTATACACTTCTCTTGGCGTTGTAAGTTGAATTTCGATACCATCTTGGGCTGTCTCAGTTAGCGTGAAGTCATGGTACGTATCCTCATTAGGCTGAAAGATTAACTGTAAATGTTGTGCAAATCTAAATGCTTTCTGTTTATTGTTGATAGCCCAGCTCCCATCAATTTCTTTTATAGGTGGGACCTGCAGAGTTGGCTTTTTGAGTTTTTAGTAGTTTTCCACAATGAATAGTTAGTTGAACGATCACTTGTCAGCTGGCTCAAGTAAGTGTTCATAGACTCATCATTGAAAGCTTGTATTATCTTTCCAAGTTTTTTTGTTAGCTTGTTCAATAGCGTTTTGTCTTTAGGACATCTTGTCATATGCAATCGCTTTCGCTGTCTTCTTTTATTAACAATCAAATCTCTGATTTCTATAGGATAATAATTACTTCTGATTTTCTTTTTGTATTCTAGTGTATTTTTCCAGGCACAAAGTTGAATGTCAGTAATAAATTTTTTCAAGTCTATATCTACTTCATTTGGAGATTTCAATGAAGTTTTCAAGTCTATTATACAATCTAAATCTAATTTGAAGCTTTCCCAGTCTGTATTTTTATTTACCAAGGAAGGACTGGCTTCTTTCTCAATAATATTCTGACTTATAGTTAAAATTATCGGTGAGTGGTCAGAATTCATATCATAACCTTCCTGAATATGAAGAAAGCTTAGTGATATGTCTTTATAAATAAAAAAAATATTATAAATTATGTATTGATGGCGATCCAGAATAAATAAATAATTAAGATAGTTTAAAAACTAAAAAAAACCGACTCCAATGCCACGCGAGTCAATTTCAGTAGCAAGTTTGAGACATTTATCGTCATATCTCTGGAGATACTCATCAGATCTCGATGAAATTACAATGGGACCATCTCGGAAACGAACCCTACCGATTAAAAAAAGAATCATTCGAATCGGTTAACATTTGACGGAGTAATCGCGTAACATACACACAAATAAATAACTGGCCAAGTGCAAGTCGGACTCGCACTCGTAGGGTTCCGTAACACAGTTAAGTATTCCATAACTATGATTTTTCGCAACTACAAAATTAACTTTGTTTTTCATAGTGTTTGTATGAAAAACAAAGTTATCTTTGCGGTCGCCATATCTCTAAAAGTGCTGACTGTATCTCCTTCAAACCAATTTTCGTTGTTAGTTTTTATTGAGATCTACAGCATATATTTTTTTTAGATTTTTCACTCCCATACTTTAAAAGTTAGAGGGGGGGGACACACTTTTTACTACTTTAGACGCGCCTATCTTTCAAATGATTGACTTTGAGAAAAAATGATTTTAAGAACCTCAATGTCATTTTTGAAGACCTATCCATAGACGACCCCACACGTATAGGTTTGAAGAATTTTTTTTTTGTTTTAGTTTCAGTTCTATGTCCCCTTTAACTTTTATATTTTTTTATTTTTGTATAAAAATCGGAAAGCGGTTCACAGAATACATCTACCTAACAAGTTTCAATTCTGTAGTCCTAACAGTTTCGGAATAAAATGGCTGTGACATACGGACGGACAGACAGACAGACAGACATGACGAATCTATAAGGGTTCCGTTTTTTGACATTCGGCTACGGAACCCTAAAAACATACAGACGATTTGAGAACCTCCTTCTTTTTGGGAAGTCGGTTGAAAATGAAACAAAATAGAAAAGAAGGCGGGAATAAAAAGAAGAAGAAGAACAAGTTTCGAATGCAATTGGTGTTAAAAATAGACCAAGAGTAAAAGCGTGATATTTTGCCTTTTTATGAGAACATTGGAAGACCCTCTGAGCCTCTAGCTGAAATTCCAAACCGGCATATAAAAATATTACAATATATTTGTTGGCACACGTGAAGTCCATTTATTTTGGTCAAACTCTAAACTTTCACTTACTAATCGTTAAATGAGTTAGGCAAACATTGGAATGCATTTACACCATACGACACGTAGTTAAATTGTAATCTGCAGTTATGTGCATCGTAACACACGATTAAGCGTTATTAAAACTAAAGTGCAACACTTTTTCGGTCCAGTAATTTGATAATTTTTCGTTGCGCAGTTAATGTATGCAGGTTACCATAAAATCGTTGTGGCATATCGCGTTTCCTACTTGTGTAAAAAGTTATATCAATGATTACATATGTAAATACATCTTACATGGGCATATTCAAATTTCGTTTGTACCTAGGTGATAGTTACATGATTTTATCTGTTGCCTTCACGTGCCAACATTTATATGTCTGCTTCGGAATATTGAGGTGGTGCTTTGGACGGTTAATTCCATAGTAAGTCACAGAGTACTGAATCACTCTACTATGTTACAAGAGTTGGCACTTCCCTACATTGCTGATACCAGAATTATGAATGTACTGTGTAGCCTCCCTAACAACGGAAAGTATTATTTACGTAGTAACAATTATATAATCTGTGGTATTATGCTTATTAATTTATTTTTACAGTGTTGGTTGGTACAAAGTACGTTCATAATTCTGAGTAATTTAATTATGTATGCAGTGTCGCGGGACTGTAGTAAGTATTATTTATTTTTAAGACTGACAACCCACCAAAGCACCTTCCACCAAACCATTTTCCTCGCTCAGAAGCTATTCTAGGCCTCGCGTGACCATCCTCGACCGCATCATCAATTACCAACATAATATATACAAAAAGGCACCGTTAAACTTGCTCAGTGTTACGTTTATATAATGTTTGAGAAGAAGCTCTATTAGAAATAATTTCGCTGTGTGGATTGGAATAAAGACCATTGTAAAACACCACAGCTTACTACCAAGTTTCACCTCCAGGCATAGACATGCAAGGTGGCATCTTAGACCGCATCGTCACTGAACATCAGGTGAATCAGAAGCCGAATCCTTACGTCTACATGGTCTATGAAGTTGTAAAGGCAAGTGGAAGCCAATAGCAATAATCCGTGCCAAAATGACTTGTGAGTTCATTTTAACGCCATGCGTGGCTTTTGTTTTAAAAACAAACGATGCCTTGGCAACGAATAAATAATAATACAACCCTTGGTATTATTATTTATTCTGTGCCTTGGTCACATATAAGACTGGACCATACTGTAAGTGAATCAGATCTTAATTCTAAATGCAACGTCAGAGTCAGTACCTGAAGAGTTACATAATAATTGCTGTCCTAATTTACCAATAAAAGATCTATGTACGAAAATTAGCAGCCACCAGTATCATAAAAATTGTACAATTATAGTGCAGCTAGGCAACAGCACAAATGTAAAAAAAACTGATATTAATAACCTAATTGAACTTTTATCAGACATTGCCAGCAAAGGTATCAGTAAAATAATAGTGTGCTCATTTCCATACTTAAAACACAGGAGTAGTACTGTCAATATCAATAATCATATACATAAATTAAATTTGACATTATATAATCAGACATGTCGCCTGAGCGACTTTTTGTATTTCGAATGTAATACATTTATGAGTAAGCTTTTATTGACAAAGGATACTTTGTATCTCAAAAAGACTGACATCTCGACCATTGCTAAGTTATTAGCATTCAATATATATGATCCAGTTTTACATGTTGTAGCGGATCACACAGACAAGCTCCAATGTAGTGGTGTTACTATGCGGGGTAATTGTAGTGTAGTTGACAAAGTTAGTTTAAACTAACGCTTAGGACAATGGGGAGGCCAGACTTAATCAACATTTTCCATCAAAATATACAAGGCCTCTCCAGCAAAGGCTTAGAATTAGAATTATTTCTCGACTTTTATAAAGTTGATATAATGTGTATTACTGAACACTGGTTTGTGAAAGGTACTTTGTTACCAATAATCAGAAATTATACAATTGCAAGCACATTTATTAGACAGAAGGCAATTCGCGGTGGCTCACTTATATATGTATCTGAAAATTGTCATTTTAAGGAGCGTAAAGACATTGTAGCTTTGTCTGTTGAACGATGTATTGAATTATCTTGTATAGAGCTGGGGCAACATATAGTCATCTGTGTATACAGACCTCCATCGGCTGATTATAAAATGTTTGAGACAATTATGGAAGAAGTCATGATGAAAGTCTTCAACACCCCGAAATCTTTGATAGTTTGCGGTGACTTTAATGTTAATTTAATTGAGCAGTCACCGCTCAGTGATAAGTTAAAAAATTTATTTCTTAGCTTCAATTTAAAGCATCTTTTTAACCAGCCGACTAGAATCACTAGCTCATCAGCAACCTGCTTGGACAATGTGTTTTGCAACTGTGAACCTGAGAAAATTGCAATCTTTGATAAACTTGGCTCCGACCATCTGGGACAGAGTGCCACATTTTCATGTAAAACATCCACCAAAGGTCAAGAATACACATACAGGCCCATTACAACCAATCGGGTTGAACAGTTTGTGGATATCATTGACAAGCAACTAATGAACCTAATATTTTCTGAGGATCCCGATGACCTATGCAGCACTTTATCTCAAATGTTGGGTGCAGAGTTCAATAATATTTTTAAATTTAAAACTATTACAAGAGCTGGGAAAATTCGGTTCGATGACTGGGCTACTCCTGGTATTTACAAAAGTAGAAATAATTTGTACAACTTATACTCACAAAAACAAATTAATTTACACAATACTAAATTCATAAATCACTTAAAACTATATTCCAAAACTTTTAAAGTGGTTTGTCAGACAGCAAAATCTTTGCATTTTAGTAGAAAAATTAAGCATGCTGATGATAAAATAAAAACAACATGGAAAATCATCAATACTGAAACTGGAAAAATAAAACAAAGAGACAGTAAGATCATCTTAAAAATTAACAATAAATTAATCATGGATAGTAATGAGGTTGCCAATACATTTGATGAGTTCTTCTCTCAAGTACCCATTACTACCACTCAGTCCATAAATTCTAGTCCCGCTGATGCTTATTCTATATTATCAAAGTGTGTAAATAAATGTGATACCTTGTTCCAGTTCAAACACGTAACTGCAGACTCAATTGAGAAAACATTTAAAATGCTCAAACAAAAGAAAACCGAGGACCTGTGGGGAATGTCAACCACAGTTCTCAGTTACATTATTACTGTTATTAGCCCATACTTAGCTTTTATTTTTAACAGATGCGTTGATCAAGGTGTCTTCCCGGATTTGATGAAAAAAAGTAAATTGATTCCTTTATTCAAATCAGTAAACAAAAATGATCCATCTAACTATAGACCAATCTCTATACTACCGGCATTGAGTAAAATTTTTGAAAAAGTAATATTAGACCAGCTTTTAACACATTTTAACATGAATGATCTTTTAAATAGCAAACAATTTGGATTTACTAAAGGGCGTTCTACTACTGATGCAGGAATAGGTCTTCTTAAACATATATTTGATGCATGGGAGAAAGCACAAGATGCTATTGGCGTGTTCTGTGACCTATCAAAAGCATTTGCTTGTGTCTGTCATGAAACACTAATTTACAAATTAAAATACTACGATGTTAAAGGTAAGGCACTTGATCTGGTATCATCATACCTCTGTAACAGAACACAGATGGTTGAAGTCAATGGCGTCAGGTCATCTGGATCCCTCATAAAAATGGGAGTCCCACAGGGATCGATCCTAGGACCTTTTTTATTTCTAGTTTATATCAATGATTTACCGTCATTCGTACAGAACCTATGTGATATTGTTTTGTTCGCAGATGATACTTCCTTGATATTCAAAATAGATAGGACTACACCTAACTTTGACGATGTAAACAAATCAATAACACAGGTTCTGAATTGGTTTACAACCAATAACTTATTGTTAAACGCAAAAAAAACTAAATGTATTAATTTCTCTCTACCAAATGTAAAAAAGGGTATCCTAAATAGAAGTATATTAATAAATGATGAACCATTAGAACTTGTTGAATCCACAACATTCTTGGGCATCACCCTGGATTCAAAGCTTCAATGGGGTTCTCAAATATCGGTTCTAGCAGGTAGGTTAAGCTCCGCTGCATACGCAGTACGTAAAATTAGATTTTTAACGGACGAAGCCACTGCAAGATTGGTCTATTTCAGCTACTTCCACAGTATAATGTCTTATGGCATTTTATTGTGGGGGAAAGCCGCTGAAATCCAATCAATATTTGTTTTGCAGAAACGAGCTATTCGCTCTATATATAGTATGAGGTCGCGAGATTCACTTCGTGAAAAATTTAAGGAAATTAAAATTCTAACAGTGGCATGTCAATACATTTATGAAAATATTTTGTTCATACGCAAGAATATAAATGATTATAAGAAAAGGTCTGATGTACATAATTTTAATACAAGACATAAAAATAGATTAATTATACCTAATTTCAGACTGCAGAAAGTTAGTGGTTCATTCATGGGGAACTGTGTACGCTTTTACAATAAGCTACCTAAAGATATTGATCAATTGCCTATGAGCAAATTTAAAATCTATGTAAAATCCAATTTGATGAAAAAATCATACTATACAATAGGTGACTATATGGATGACAAAAATGCATGGCCTGAATGTCCCAAGTTCCAAGAACAAATATAAATTGTATTATAATTAATAATATATTGTTAAAATATTAAAGCTGACATGTACAATTAATTTTTAAAAAAAAAGATAAAATGACAAGACAAGCCCCATAGAGTTTCTTGGTGTTTCTTCTCTGATGGGAGTATTTCCGAAACACCGGTAGATTCAACAGCCATTCAGTTTTCCCCTTTTGTCCGCAGATTTTCTTTCTAGGCTTGCCATTTTTATTTTTATTTAAACAATATTATGCAGCTGACAGACGGACTATCAGTTCCATTTGGATCATGATATGTACTGTGATCGGTATGCGTTTCTCTATGTTGTGTTTCATTATTTCACTTTTTTATTTTTTTTGTATAAAAATTGTCTGAAGTACTGAAACACACACTTACATGTATGGTTGGTTTTAACCTACTTTAATTTTTTTTTAATATTCTGACGTAAACGATTGGATGACAGCTGAATGGTTCATTACTTTTTTTTTCTAATTCAAAGCGTTAAATTCTGCTTTTGCCATGTTTACTTGATAATTGGTTATGATTTATTTTATGATTTATGATTTTGACGTGTATATGTGCGTATATTTATACTGCCTACATACTGAATAAATGCTTTGATTCTTCTTTGAGTTTATACTTACCATAGAGCTTTCTAGGCTAAACAAATTTCAGCCAGCTACATGGAACTCTACACCAAATGCTAATGTTTAGCGGTATGTAGCTTAGTGGTAATTTACGAGTAGTACCGAACACGGCCTGGAGCTCAGTTTCTAAACGATTTGCTCGATTGCTACAATTAAGAGTTGGAACCGTTATGTTAAGCAGTATTTGTGAGCAATAATGCTAAAGTCTACTATTTGAGCTGTAAGAAGGCGTTGTAAAGTCAATGCAAACAACGCCACTGAGTGCACTGCGCAGGTTTCATTCAAAATCCGTGAGTTAGATTTTAGTATCGTACAATTTGGTTGAACTATAATATTAGCTGTGGTGAGCTATTGAAGTTGAGCTATACATATATTTACAATCAATAAAGCGATGGTTTTTGATGTTTTTTACAAAGAATGGCCACATATGGCATTAGGATCGGAATAGATGGAAGAAAATTAGATGTTGATTCCTCACTTACAAAAAGATTATCAATTCTATTATGAACCACATAATATAAGTGCAAATAATTGGATATAATTGGATAAATTAATTAGAACGACACACAAATATATAACGCTAGATAGCATTAACTAGAGCAATGGCAGATACCATTTCTATAATGAAGTAGTACATGCATAAATACAGATCAATGTCATTCCTTCAAAGGTGCAGTCAAAAGAGAAGAGGCACAAATAAATTCCGACGCACACATAAAGATGTTACCCCGGCATCAGCTGATCGAGTTGAATGGCATTACTCCTAGTTATTAAAACACATTAACCTTAAGCTGTTTAGCCTTTAAAGCCTTTAAGACGACATGCGGGGACTGGCACGCGTCGCTTGCGAGTAATTAATCATCTGCATCGGTCGGATGCCAACAACCAGCTTACTGTTTTTGCATTTATAATTGACATTCTCAAGATAGCAAATATTTTGTTGCCTTGAATCAGCAGGTGATAGGTAATTTTATGTAGTTGTTAGAGATGTTAGAGACAGGGAAAAATAATGTGAGGAATTCAACTAAATATATGTTAAGATTCCAGAAGTTAATAAAACAACTTTCTAAATTGAAGAAGTGAATCTACGCGTAACTTAAATATTTTTCAAGTGCGATCCAGTGTTTTTTTTTACATAGAACTGGGTAGCGCTTGACCACTATCTCACCTGATG
Organism: Cabera pusaria; assembly: GCA_954871355.1. NCBI lineage: Eukaryota > Metazoa > Arthropoda > Insecta > Lepidoptera > Geometridae > Cabera > Cabera pusaria. The sequence goes on from OX940887.1 coordinate 26,815,778, forward strand.
TTAAGTGATGATGCGGCCGATGGTGGAGCGCGCTTACCCAAAATATACTTATTCACTCGCGATTTGAAGACCCCCATATTGTATTTAGCCAGAAACACAGGCTCAGGCAGAGCATTCCGTTCTATTCTATTCAGTATTCATCTAAAGCACAGCTAGTTTGGATGTCAGTTGAATTTCAATAACTTAAGCACAGAAAAAGAATACTCTAAATAAATTCTGTGCATTACCTCATGTCTTCCTGTTTCAGTTAATCATGCACTCAATGTAATAATTTAGGTTGTGGTCGGATTAGATTTTCATGATTGATAAAGTCTGCAATAATTTAGAAAAAGTTTGTAAAAATAGGACAGAATTTTATGGATCAATACGCGTTAATTTGGGTACAAAAACAACTAAAACAGTTGTATTTGTAAATTTTAAACTTTCGCGATTTACACACATAATTATATTGTAATACGGGACTTATCGCGCTAAAAACATAATTTTATTTACCTCGACGTTTCGATCAAGTTGCATTGACCGTGGTCACGAGAAGACCGTCTTCTCGTCTCGAAAACAAGTAGTGCCCTCTGAACCCTAGTTCCCATTGTAATCTAACGGGAATGAACCACACACCGTACAGGAATGTTCGATCACATTCACAGTCTCTCGGTACTGTTTGTAATTGTTAATTGACATTCCCCGACGTCGCACGGAAGGAAAGCGTCATTAGGCGGAAAAGGAGTCGCGAGCTAATTGGACTCCTTTAGCGGACGGTGACAATGCCGGCGTGGGTATTTCTAACTGATAACAATATAAATAAAGCTATTCATTAAAACAACTCGATATAGAAATATGATTTGTGCGAACGGGAAGAGAATGAAGGAAATGGTTTAAGCCCCATTTCCTTCGGAGCGAATACTAAACATATCAACACAACACAACATCATAACAACTTATGACAAAACTCTCGGATGTTATTTGCTCGTAATACTTGACATCACATGTAAGAATAAATGTGAGAAAAATAATTATTTCTAATTCATGAAGGCCGTAGTTATTACAATTATCGCCGGAGTCGGTAATAACTCATAGATCGACCATTTACGATAGATTTTAAAAATAAACCGCCGAAGTGATAGCTTTCTAAAGACCAGGAGTATATGAGTTAGACACAGTAGGCTACATAAGGAAAGCTCATAAAAACTAGGCATTCAATGGATATTTATACCATAGACAGGTGCCGCGGCAGACCACGCAAGTCGCGAAATTCCGTCCCTTACACCTGCCGACTGCGTACGCGACACATTGTCGCACAAAAACAGTAATAAGCGTCATTAGCCGGCATGTGCTACTCTTTAATTTTATGGTTTGTTACAGAGTCAGAATTATAGCTGCGGAATTGCAGGCTGCAGTTTGTAGTCCAAGGTTGTGTCGCGTATACATCAAATGTTTTGTTCAACAACGGCCATAGTACTCGTTCGTAGGTAAGAACTTACTTATCGAGTGTCATAACCCTTAATTATTGTTGACCTATGCTATGCATGTTAATAAGTCGTTGGCGAATTGAAATGCTGTGCGTGTCTACAGTCACAAGACGCAAATTATTTATGCTAGGTAATGTATTATATCTAATACTAGCTGCGCCCCGCGGGTTTGCCTACATTTAATCCTGTTATAAAGCTTCCTATTGAATCACTCTATTGATAATAAACTGGCCAAGTGCAAGTCGGACTCGTACTAGTAGGGTTCCGTACCACACTACAGTATTTTATAAGATCGAGCAAAAAATACTACTATCGTTTTTCGCCAGCAAAAAATAATAATTAATAAACATTTTATTTCTTATAACGCATCTAACGTCTAACAAAGGTGTTAGGGATCAACATTTCAATATAACGCCATCTATGGGACGTTTACCTAACTAAGCGTTCATAGATGGCGTGAAATGCCCAAAAAAAAAACGTTTCTTGTATGGGGACCTTCTATTATTTTTAACTTTATTCTGTTTTTAGTATTTGTTGTTATAGCGGCAACAGAAATACATCATCTGTGAAAATGTCAACTGTCTAACTATCACGGTTCATGAGATACAGCCTGGTGACAGACGGACAGACAGACAGACGGACAGCGGAGTCTTAGTAATAGGGTCCCGTTTTACCTTTTAGGTACGGAACCCTAAAAACCACATTGAAATCCATTGCGTAGTTTAAAAGATATAAGGGTGCAAAGGGACAGTGGAAAGCAATTTTGTTTTATAATATATAAAGATATAGTAAGTAGTAGTAGTGATAAATTATATACTTTTTCATTATTTATGCTTTAATTCAGAAGTCTAACATAAACAGCCCTGCGTTGTGGGAGGTAGCAACCTGTCGCAAACTAAAACGATCCACATCCAAGTCCACAATCTCTATCGCAACAAATATCGGACACAATAAATCACGTGTTCTTCCATAAAATAAACTTTACTCGCCAATTAAAGCAGATCTGAGATATTAAACCATAAATAATGCCCTAGAGCCGCAAACCTTTGATGATAACCATGTACAACAAGTTATTAGTGTACGCACAAACTACCAATAAGAGGTAGACGGACACTTGCATACAGGTCGAGTGAAGAAGGATTCATTCAACGACTACACATTTATTAATAATTTAAAATCGTTTAAAAACGAAGACTACCGTCTTCATATGCCGCGCTAGTAATTTTCAGTAAAATTTAGAGGTGTGTAATCTTCATGTCTCGATGAATTTACAATGGGACCACCTCATGAGTATACTCTTTCGAATAAAAGATGTGAAAATCAGTCCACAGTTGACAGAGAAGTCGGTGAACATACATAAACAAATACATACAGAAAGACGAACCTTCTCCTTTTTAAAGTTTGTGGATTTGTTCCAGAATGATATCACATTGGCCTTTTTAACCGACTTCCGAAGATGAGAAAGTTCTCGATTCGTTTGTATTTTTTCTGATACACTTAGCCAGTCCATGAAATCTTGTCGTATGTTCTTTTGGTTGTCAATGGTACACGGTGGTTAAATCGTCCTAGGGCACACGGCATGGTTATTAAAACAGCGAGCCTTTACTACAGTTATAAGAAATACACAATTATATGCATCGATCAAAATAAGTATAAAGACCTCAGAATGTATTCGTTTTTACGTAATCTATAAATAACTGGGAGGCAAAAGGATGCTGCAGGAATTCTATTGAGATTACGTTATTATGATAGTTTTGGATGTTGCTGGAAATATTTAAGTCTTGATTAATAATATATGTTTTTTTGTCAAGGGCTGTGTGTTGCCAGAACACTGTAAGGTTATGGCGGCATAATTTTCTCCTTGATTGTGGCACAGAATAAATAATAGTACAAATTGTGGTAAGAGAATGTGGTAAGCTACTTTTTGGTAGCAAGTCAGGCAGAACATCGATATAATATATACCCTGTGACCTTTCAAAATGTATGCATCTTAATTGACCGTGTTCAACCCCTATTACAATGTAAATGTAAATCGCCTAGTAGTTAAACACAGTCGTCAAAGATCGATTACGAAGTGGCAACAATGACTAATCGAATTACCTCCAAACACTGTAGAATACTTCCCACACATTTTGATCTAGCGATAAAAATAAACAAAGAAGCGGGAATAATCGCATGATGCGATAACGAGGCGATCGAGCGATAGTTCCGCGATAAAGATGCTATTTAGAAAGTGTGAGTTCACCTTTACAATGCAAAATAATGGAAAGCCAACGGATAAGTATTGAAATTGTTGGTTAACCTTTGGGGATGAGTGGCAAATGTACTCGTATAAGGAAGGCATAGATTAGCGATCATGAAGTCAGATGCGAGTGTTTTCACCCATACAATAATGATTTACAAATACTATTATTACAAGGAAAAAAAAATCTGTCTCGCAAGACACCGTTTTCTACTAGTGAGTGGGGCACGGAACCATCCCACATTGTAAATCCGTTATTAAATCATAAGAATACAGATAATGGACATTAAGGGCCAGTTTTCAACGGTTCCTGATAGCCCTGCCCTATCAGAAACTTAGCAGATTTTTGACAACATTTATATGGCGTCATCTGTCATACAACTATCTGTCACTTTATCATGAACCGGTAAAAATGGCCCTTAATGTATTTAGATTAAATGCCATTTTCATACGTTTATGATAAAATGATAGTTTTTAGGCATATTACGCCATATATAAGTTGTTAATAAAGTCGGTTTTATTTTTTTTGAAAAATAAACCGACTTCATAACCGCAAACAGGCACTCAAAAGCGAAAAATAAATTACTTAATATAATTATTATAAGCGCTACCCATTTATCTATTTGAATCGGTGCCCGCCAAGTCTATTGGATAGTAGATAGATACTATGTATGTAGTAGTAGTAAGTAGGTAGATACTTGTAGGTAGTATCTATCTACTACCTATTAGACTTGGCTGGCACCGACTTCAAATAGATAAGTAGGAAGCGCTTATAATGATTATATTAAGTAATTTATTTTTCGGTTTTGAGTGCCTGATTGTGGTGTCGGTTTTATTTATTTTGAAAAATAATGTATTTTACCCTTTTAGTGCAAAACAAGTTTTAATTAAACTACATGCATCTATAAAATTTCGTGTCTGGGCCGTTATACACTGACGGATATATACTTTGTGAAAATTTCAAGTATTATTACGGTGAAGAAGATACAGATCTGTAAAATGCGCACATATAGACACACGGACGGACGGACGAACGGACAACAAAGTCTCAGAAAGTGTTCATTTGGTACCCTTTGGGTTCGGAACCCTTAAAAATTGACTTTAAATGCCGCGCTAGTAAAAATATTCACTAGTTATAATGTGTCATCAAGATATCAATGGAAAATGTTCAAAATAGCCCTGTGCAATAAACGTTAAAAGAGTTGGCACTTCCCTACATTGGTAATACCCGAATTATGAAAGCACTGTGTAGCCAACCTAACAACGGAAAGTATTATTTACGTAGTAACTATTATATAATCTGTGTTATTATGCTTATACTTTTTTTTTGTAGTGTTGGTTGGTACAAAGAACGTTCATAATTCTGAGTTATTTAATTATGTATGCAGTGTCGCGGGACTGATATAGCCGCCATCTTCGCCAAACATCATGTTATGTCAAAAAATATTAACTAACTTTGCACCCTAACAAGACTTTGCCCGGTAGAACATTCCTGTGAAGACAAATTAATTCTCCCCACCTTTGTTTTTATCTCGCTCACAGTTACCGTAAAAATATCTGTCAAAAACCAAAATCAACGTGAAGAAAGATGTAAAAACATTATTCAAGGTCATATTTTTTAGTCTTCAAAGTCTTCAAAAGTATATGCAATGGCAACCTCCATTGTGTATAATCTTCTTGGGACTCTTCTTCTAAAACCAGAACATTCTCCTATGTATGAGGTATTTATCTCCATATCTCTGGAGATACTAATCAGATCTCAATGAAATTAAAATGGGACCACCTCGGAAACGTACCCTACCTATTAATAAAAGAATCATTTGAATCCGTTCACAATTGACGGAGTAATCGCGTAACATACACACAAAAAAAAATTCAGCCATTCGGTATCTTCTTAATTCAACGGTATTGTAAGAACATGGAAGCATTGACCTGATGCTGGGACATCTCCTGGAATCTGCAGAATACCCAACTCCTCACCAACATACAGCAGTGATGTCGAGTTTGGGCTCATTGGAATTGTGTCAATGAACAGATTATGAATAGATCAGTATTACATTTGGGGTGGTATTGAATTTTGAATTTAAGTATTATTAATGAACTCGAACCTTGTCCAGCAGTGGACGAATACTGGCTGCTGATGATGATGATAAATGAACTTGATGAAATAGTAGATGACTTGACTGGTAATGGTAACGGATATTCCCTAGCATGCCTGAAAATATTCTTTATTTGAATATTCACGGGTTACCAATTTTGAGTCGTACCGGAGGTCGTGGCGCCATCCTAACTGCTCACAAATGATGGCCAGCTGTAACTAGGTCAAACCAGGTCGGACAATTTCCGAAAATAAACCAGTATAAAAATAATAGGTAGGTACTTCAAAGTTCACTGCAGACAAATAATTAAAATTAATAATTGATTCTTGTTCAAGTGGTGTCTTTACACAATTAACACTTTGTCTAAATTTGTTAGCTGATGCTGAATAATTGAATCAAATTTACACAATATTCACTAAGGTTAGAAGTTCTCAGAAAATATTAACCTAGACTATTATTAGGTAAAAATTATACACTTAAAGCTTATTGCGAAACTTACAAACATCTATGTATATAAATATAAAAATTATATAAAAATAATTGCTGTTCGTTTGTCTCGCTAAAACTTGAGAATGGCTGGGCCGATTTAGTAATTTTGGTTTTGAAATATGTTTCGTAGTCCAGGGAAGGTTTAACGGTGAGAAAATATGGAAAAATTAGCGGTACGAAGTTTGCCGGGTCAGCTAGTACATACATAAAATCACGCCTTTTTCCTGTTGGGGTAGGCAGAGACTACTTCTTTCCACATGCTACGATCCTGACATACGTCTTTCGCTTCTTTCACTTTCATGAGCGCCTTCATACATGCTCGCCGATTATAGGTACTTTTGTCTCGAAAATGCTTACTTACGAAACTAGCTAATAAATATGTAATTAACAAGCTTATGCTAAAACTGTTTCTTCGAGTACAAATTTATAAATACAAGACGTCAAACAGGCATCTATAATGTAAATAATTACTGGGACGTGTTCAATGAATGCAAAGTCAATGTTTGTCCATTATCGTAGATATGTGAATGAGAGAAAACATCATTGAAGATAGTGATCATTGATAATTGAGCTCAAGTAGCCTTTCATCGATCTAATAAAGCATAATATTATTAGATCGCAGTTTTATAAGCTTTTAAACATGATGAGTATACCTAGTGCATGAAACCTAACATGAATAGACAATAGTCTCTAAATATGACTCAAAAGTAGTTATTATTAGTATTTATTAGTATATACCTATGTAGATATTTGTTTCAAAGTTACATTATTAGAGATAGTTTAAAAAACGAAAAAAAAAACGACTAAAATGTCACGCTAGTCATTTTCAGCACTAAGTTTGAGGTGATTATCTCCAAATCTGTGGAGATTCATATCAGATGTCGATAAAATTACAATGGAACCGAACGGGAAGCACACTCTCTTATACATAAAAAAGTTTATAAAGAAGTAATATTTAAAAAAAAAACTTTTTTAACACAAGGTTTTACATAACCTAGGACCAGAGGAAGTCAAGACAAATCCAACGAGCCCAAACACGACGGGTATAACATGTGTAGTTTTTTTGACCACCTTCCAGCTCCATCATCAGATCATCATCATGTCATCATAATACTGCATTGTCACACGATTTACACATGTATGCAAAATTTCGATAACCTGGCGGTGGATCATATTTAATTTGCAAGATTTGTTGAGAAACATCGAGACAGGTGAAGTTAAATAAAAGTTTGTAAATGACGGAGTTCTGAGGTAACAAACATAAAAAACATAAATAAAAAAACCGGCAAGTCGAGTTGGACTCGCCTACTGAGGCTTCCGTACCAACGTTGCTAGTTACCTAGAGGCCTATCTTAATTTGGGCAAGTAATGTATGTATGGGGACACCCTTTTCCGGGGAATTTTTCCTTTATTTGTGCTGTAAGACCTTGCTTCTCTAAATCTTTTTTAGGGGGTCGTTTCTTCTGCGGACCTGCAAGATGTGGAACGATGGTGGATGGTTGGTCAAAAAAAGAAAATGATAAGGCGAAGCTACAGCAGGACTTGATTTTTTGTAGAAACAATTTTTTCTCTAGAAGCATTTTCCAGGGAGAAAACGGGGGAAAACATTTGTATGGAAAAGTGCACCCCGCTTTCTTTCTAAAATTTGGCAGGAACACACTCAGTAGTTCGTTTACGATACGTTAACGCCCGTGCGCTACCTCAATTGCAAACGGAGTTTAACGGTCGTGGGGACCGGTTTCCGTATCCAATCAGGAATTTGCGCTTTTTGTACTACCACGTGACATTGGATGGTGAATTTGCTAAATATTTCAACGAACTTTATACACTTTGTAGTTGAGTCAAACGTATTTTGGGTTTAACTTCCAAATCGCTGAACTACAAATTTTACAAACATATTAGAAACAAAGTATCAAAACGGCACAATCTGCAAATTCATGATGGGTGATAAAAGCTTCCTATTTTTCGTATGTCTGTTACAAGCAACCTAAAACATTAATTGATTCAAAGGTCAGAAACTACTCTTCTATCAACACCCTACACCAATTCGTGCATAGTTCTGATATCTGTATGCTGTCATAGATTAACCACGTGATGGATTGGTAAATGGTAGCGCAGAGGTGCCGCATTGATAGATGAGGGATGGTTAATCTTCGGCGTGGGATGAACACATTGGAATTACTAGAACGCACTAAACTGATACGAGCTAATATTAGAGTGCTATCTGTTTTTGTTATTGATGTAACGGGATTAAATGTTGATCTTAAAATGTTTTGTAGGAGTTGAGAAGACACATTTTAGATAGATTTGACAACTTTTACTGTATCTACCTTGTAATCTCCAATAATACTTAGAAGTAACCGCTAGAAGACATAATGATTGCGCATTTTATTAATTGATTGCTATAACTAGGTTTATGCAGTAAACGAACGATACATTTACTAATAGATCTATTCCACTTTTGTTTCATTTATGTTATCATTAATGGTTGGAATACATTACGTTAGTAATAATTTTCAACATACTGTTGCCAAACTCGATGGCGATTTTTTGTGTTTCCTGGATTAAGTAGAAGAACTTATAAAAAATATCGAATTTTTGAACACATTCCTCAAACTCTACGAATCATGTCATACATTTAAGGGATAAATGAAAACGCTGTAGGTCAATAAGATTACATTAAGCAAGACTATAAACTTAACAAATCAAAGGTCCCCATACTTTAGAAGTGTTAAACGTCGATTAAACAGGTTCTTTTGTAGCACAGTGGGGCTATAAATGGAGATGATGTTAACAAAAGTCGGTTACAGAGAGCCAGATAGTGTGACGGTGAGAAACATATCGATGACGGTTGAAAATGTTTTGCATAAGCATAGGCTATTGAACTTGATAGCTAACGAATAAAATAAGGTATTGTTACTTCTATTTTATTGGCCATAAAAGTCTCCTAAACATAATAGCTAATAAATACATTGTGGCATGGTAGATATAAGTTAAAATCTGCAATACGCCACTTAGTAATTTTAAATAAATAAAATTAAAATTAACAAAATGAATTAACCGCCAAGGAATCAGACTATAAAGAGAATGGACATTTAAGCCTAGTTGCAGCTATTGATCATATTATTGTCGTGAGATCTATCTCACTGTTGGACTACTCTAGTAGTCCAACATAAAAATGCGAATTATTACAATACATACTTACTTTATAAAATTTTACTACATTATTGTCAAGGCTGATGTGTAACAATATAGGCATAAAGATTAATTATCACTTGGATAAACTTCACTCAATTTTTTCATTTTTCCTTTCATTTAATGACGTTAACTCATGATAAGAAGCGGGCAACGAACAAAACTTGAAACTTTGGGTTGATAAGGATGAAAGCACGGATAATCTCATAGCTAACAAGGATAATCTCATAGCTAACAAGGAAATTAATCATCCCTCCTCATGTTACCCTTATAGAGGAAACAGCCACTGCGGTCGAGAGTCGATACGTCACCAGATCCTGTGCCAATCTCACTGCGGTTGAAGTCACGTTCATCAAGCCACAATGATATCACTCATCTATCATCGTGATCATCCTCGTCTTACGTGATTGGACTTTTCTAGGTCCTTTTATATGATTTTCTTGAAGTACTTAGTTTTTTTTACAGTGGATTAGATGTAACAAAAAATTAGATAGAACTAACAAATTCATTGTATTGAATAGTTGACGCATATTCAATTGAAATAATTTGTTTAACTAATCCTTGTATTAAGGCAGAACATTTGGTATACAAGTAAATAATTTACTTTTAATACAAACAAGCTTTTAGGTGGACAACTAAGCTGATAAAATGGGGCCTCGCAGAACGAGTTGTGTCGACGATCTATTTTTGGGAAACCAGAAACCAGATTAGGAATAAATTAGCTGCCTACACTAAAAAAATATGTTTAATATTCTGAAACATAATATTTAACGCGACGTATTAGTTACATAATATTTTGGTGTCGTCTTTTTTTTGCATTTTATGTCAGTCATATTTTTATTTATTTCAGAGATCTTCGACGATATTTACGAATATAATTTTACATTTGTTGATAAACAGAGTAAAAAACAAATTTAAATTAAAAGCTGTCAGTAGTTTACTTTACGGTTTTCTTCAATACGTGCCGACTTCAATACCAGATACGGCGACTATAAAACTATTATCCAGCGAGAGGGTGCGGCTAACACCGTTAACGATGCTTCAAGATGCGACGATCAGTAAATTAGTGCAAAACTAAATTTAGCACATTTTGAACCCAATTACTTGAGTATTAGAGTTGAAGATGCTGCAGATACAGCATGCTTCTTACTGGAGCAGTTCCATAACATCGATTCTGTAGAGTGGCATAATAAAAGTAATAGACACGGCTATCGAGTTTATCCTCATCCAGAAAGTGTGCTAAGAAATGTATACTAATATTGAAGTCAGGACTTAACAGCGTCAGGAGTGGAGCAATGGGCCAGTGGGATAGCTTAATTAACTGTTTTATTATAATTCAATACATGATTTCATGACATTTCAAAAGACCATCCTGTCATATTATTCGTGTTATTTTGTCATGTTCAAATTATTTTTAAGGTTAATTACAATGCTGCGAACAGTTTTAGATGCTACTTAAATTTAACAAATCAGGTGCCTTAAAATTATTTTAGCATATGTGTGACTTGTAGCAGATCCAGATCTATCCATGCCATGCTTTTAAAAGAGATTTTAATGTACCTACCACACTTTTGCGACAATTTTTAACTTTAAACTTTAGTTTGTCAATCGGCTCCTACTACTTACTCCTCTACTACTTGCATGAGCTACAACTGTATCAAAGTTTCTCATGCCCTCATTACCTTAACGACGAACATTATCAACTGTAAAACACGTAGACTTCAAATAAACTTCTCGTTAACAACTGCCGATGCACGTTTACGATTTCGGTTGATTTATAATCAAATCGGTTTGATTAGTTTGCTTGTAAGTTGTATCTAGTAGTTTTTATTAGAACCGAATAGCGGATTCAATTTGGGTCGAAATACCAGTTATCATGGTAGTGATTATACATTTTTACAAGACTTAGCTTTTTCCTGTGCATCTTAATTTACTTTAATAAGCTGTTTTACTTAATAACACGGTGTCCATAGTATGATTAAATTTAATGACACTAACATTGATATCTAAAATAATAACATCTTCCAATAACAACCAGCAACATTGGGAACCTATATTAAAAATGGATAAGCCGGCAATGAAAAACCTATTATGGGAAGAGATTGACACCGTGACCGTAAATTCAATTGATTAGCAACACTAAAGCCATGAAACATTTGAAAAATAATAAAGATATAGTGATTTCCAGTAAATCGTACGTATACTATACCTCAGATGGACGGAATACCTAGAGCCTGTATCTGTGCCTAGGGCACTGGGTTCACAATGTTACTGGCACAACATTCGCTACACCGACAACGCTTTCATAAGTGTCTAAGCACACTATTCTGAAGGTTCGGACGTATTCGGCTGATATGACACACCATAAGCGCGAAAATAACGCGACAGAAATTCAGTAGCACAACGTTGTGTGAACTGTGAAGGCAATCGAATCGAACTTCCGTGGCGTATTATGTTCTTGAATACGTTACCGCTGATCTTACGCCCGACCGAACTTCGGTTGTACGCCGAAACATGAAGTATGTTTATTTTATAGCAAATATATTGCTAATAATTAAAATAGCATTGCAGGTGCAGTCACGCCGAAGTTCGGTCGCGTATCTTCGGCACAGTGTGCTTAGGCACTAATACGTGGAGCAGTGTTTTGAGCGCTGGAACTAATGGAATGGGCGTATTAACTTTACGCGTTTTACTCTACCCAATATGAATGTTTTTTTTCATGATGATATTGATGAACCGAGGGCACACTCCAGAATATTATACGAGCAATTTGGATCGCTCGGGTCAGCCAATTCTCATCCACTGCTTGACATAGGCCTCTACTATAATGGTACGTCGCTGGGCTTCAACTATTATTTCCATTCGCTGCCAGGTGTTACGTAGGATAGTATTTATCATTCTTGTTATGTGGTTCGGTAGTAATCTCGGCAGCTCTCTGGATTTATCGTCAGACATATTATCATCACTGATATGTAACTGAAATTCAAAATATGTAAATGTATACTTTTTGTTTTAGTTAAATAAGGCTAAAAACGTTAAATAAAGCTATTTTTCACTGCAGCATTGAAAAATAAAGGATTAATAATAAAAGTAAGAGTCAACTCGACATTTGCTTTAAATCCGACACTTCCATCATCCGCCACCTTCCATGTAACAAGTTCATCGACCAAACAATAAATAAAAGTAAAGAAATATGGAATGTGCCATCTATCGATAGGAGAGCGTGCTAATGCCAGCGTGTAATCTGTAATAGAGCGGTCACTAGTCACTGGCCAGTGGAGAAATGTAGAGAATTTCTCATTGATAGACGGACGAGATTGAATACGATAAAAGAAAACATAAATACAGCGTCAGCTTTAGATAAGCTAATGCCTAAATGTTCTGAAAGGAGAAAGCGGTAGTTTCTATACTTTGCAATAACGTTCATGAAACTCAAAATGAATGTATGCATGATGAAACGTGACGGAGCTTAATTTGTAAAAGAACAACATAAAAGCATTGAAGACTATTAATTCACGACGAGAAAATACACTAAGAGACGTGTAGATTTTAATTGAATAGAAATTACAAAAGTTTAACCTAATTAACCTGATATATTTCACTCGGACAAGATAAATACACAAAATAATTGCACAACACTACTTGAATAGAAAAGGTATACAAAAGGAGACATTTTCAAAGGACGTAAAGTGAATAACACTAGAAAACATCATACTGATGTTTATATTTTTCGTTATTTATGGAAACATGGTAAATGATCCGTAAATTAATCAAAGAAAGAATCAAAGAATCAAAGCATTTATTCAGCATGTAGGCAGTATAAATATACGCACATATACACGTCAAAATCATAAATCATAAAATAAAATAAAATAAAAATAAAAATAAATCATAACCAATTATCAAGTAAACATAGCAAAAGCAGAATTTAACGCTTTGAATTAGAAAAAAAAAAGTAATGAACCATTCAGCTGTCATCCAATCGTTTACGTCAGAATATTAAAAAAAAAAATTAAGTAGGTTAAAACCAACCATACATGTAACTGTGTGTGTACTTCAGACAATTTTTATATAAAAAAAATAAAAAAAGTGAAATAGTGAAACACAACATAGAGAAACGCATACCGATCACAGTACATATCATGATCCAAATGGAACTGATAGTCCATCTGTCAGCTGCATAATATTGTTTAAATAAAAATAAAAATGGCAAGCCTAGAAAGAAAATCTGCGGACAAAAGGGGAAAACTGAATGGCTGTTGAATCTAATTTCCAGGACAGCACGATTTTACCTTCAACCCCATCTTCACTTAACATCAGGTGAGATAGCAGTCAAGTGCTCTCAAACATAGATAATTTAAGATCGTTTATAAAACAAACAAAAAAAATCCTGAAATGCCACGCTATATCTATGGAGATACCCATCAAATCTCGGTGAAATTACAATGGGACCAAACGGCAAGTATACTCTCTTAAACAAAAATAATTTTCCAAATCGGTAAATAAATGACGACGAATGGTATTACAAATAATTAGGTAAGTAATTTAAAAACTAAAACCACCGACTTCCAAGTTGAGACGCAAGTTTGAGACGTTTATCGTGATATCTCTGGAGATACTCATCAAATCTCGAAATTACAATGAGTCCAACTCGAAAACCTCCCTACCGATTAAAAAAAGAATTATTCGAATCGGTTCTCAATTGACGGAGTAATCGTGTAACATACATACAAAAAAAATTTAAACAAAACATACAGACAAACTGAGAACCTCCTTCTTTTTGGAAGATTTTGGAAATGTATCTAAAATAAATACATATATATGTACATACATACATCTATAAGAAATACATTACACCTTCAGTAAAAACTTTAAATACATATACTTAATTCAATCGTCATAACAAATAATTAAAAATATAAAAGCTTATGTAGAGCGGAGCTTAAAAGGGATTTATTTATCTGCCCACGGTTGACCTTTTCGTACAACTTATGCTTCATTACACATTTATATCTCCATAACAAAAATAAATAAGCTGATGATATAAAATATGACCTTGCGGAATTATGGGTCAATAATTACAAAGGAAAGTTATCCGCACTTTGTTTTTAATCATGTTAATTCAACCATTTAACATTTAATCATCCAACTAAATTAATTACTTGTAAGGACATTTACGGGAACACGGATTTTTTTCTATTTTCATGTGTAGAAATTGTTTTACTGATTGCAAAGATATAAGGCAGGCTGACACTAAAGCATTCAAGACGTCGGACAAATAAAAGCTTAAACATAGCTATTAACGAGCAAATGTAAGCATAATGATGAATACCAAAAACATAGACGTTAATGTTAATTAACTTATTACTCGTCTAGAACAGAACACTGATTGATGATCGTTGATCTCCAATAAATAAGCAAGTGCGAGCAAAAAGTTGCATGTAGAGTGTAGACCTAGGTAAACGCGCGCGCAGCGCCACAGCTTAACGAACAGTTCTACACGGTCAAGGTTCCGCCGCAGAATAAGTTATAGCTACTGCCTTCCGTTCGGTTTTTATGTGCGCGAAAGTTCAGCGCACCGTAGTCATTGCTGCTTATTCTGTGGGCGATATGACCGTCACTATCGCGAAGTGACTGTTTATTAATCTGTGGTTTGTTATGATTAATGTTACAGTGATTATGTTTGGTCAGTCGTAATTGTGCATTGTAAAGCTCTTGTTAAATAGAAAATCAAATAACATTAGATGTAATTTCTTAATTGACTTCAGACTGATCGTTATACTTACAGACTGTATTAAAATTATTAATCCATCAATTAAATATGTCTTGAGAAAGCTGATATCGTAATATTAGCGTATTTACAGTTTTATATTTATAATTAATGAGAAAGCTTGTTGCAGTGTAGATAATTTCTTTCTGGGAAAGTAAGTATATATTTAATTAAAATCTCTAAAGGCCATCACCGACATACGAAGATAAGAAGAAAAGACACGAAGCCCATTAGCTTGAACATCTTCCTAATTAACATTATGTTACGAGGTTATTGGAGAAATTATTCAGACATACGGTAACGTCACGGGAATTTACTTTATTATTGAAACTAGCTATGCCACGCGGTTTTACCCGCGTAGACATCGTTTTCGTGGAAATATCGGGATAAAACCCTATGTGTTATTCCAGGGTCCGAGCTATCTACACACCAAATTTCAGCTTAATCAGTTGAGGAGTTTGAGCGTGAAGAAGGTATAAACATACTTACCATTCTAGGCCTAGCGTGCTTACCATCTTCGACCGCATCATTACTTACCAACGGGTGAGATAGTAGTCAAACGCTAGCATATAAGTTATTTAAAAATGACTTACACACTCACAAACTTTCGTCTTTATATATTAGTAGAATGCTTTTTGCATTGATGAGTTAACAATAATTTGGTAGTGTGTTCTATGTTTCATTACTAAAACTAATATATAGGCGGCAAATCTTAAATAGGCGCTAATTAATTCAAATGATAATCAAAGACATGTTAATTTAGAACAAGGTCAAGAATTATCTCAGGAGAGTATGGAACGGACAATGGTACTCTATATACAAAACTGTGAGAAACATCTTTGGGAACCGTAGGCCAAGTACGAAACAATAGTGATAAAGTATATCACGACAAAATTAAATATGCATCTAGGAATCTCGCCATTCCATAAGCTTACTATCAAGAACGCGTAGAAGAACATAGAGAACAACGTAACTTATAGAACAAATGGCAACCGCAAACAAAACTTTGTCGATTTTAAGATACCAAAATTGGCATTTATCTGGGGCGGCTTCATTAGTAGACTTGTCGTGAAATGAGTTCAACGCGCGATTTCGTGCGTGAAATCTTTTAGGCTCATCATTTGTAATATTTCCCATCCGCAAAATGAACCGATATGTCAGCTCATCATTCATATGGATAGAGAACATTAGCAACGATTAACCTAAAATTTTAGAGATCTCAGAATGAAATAAAAGACAATGGAAGTCTACGGTCATCTCTAAAGATCGATTTAGGAACTAATAGCAAAAAATCCATTTAAATTTAAACATTACATGTATTCCAAATAGAAATCAGAGTGTAGCTTATGATTGCACATCTACCTTTAATTTCAAATTAAGTTCACGTTATATTCAATAACGTTTATCTGTATCTTTTTCTGCCAATATCGAATCAATAAAGCATGATTAGCTCTGACAAAAAATATTTATTACCTTGTAGTAGGTAAGTAATTGCATATCATGCGGCGTTGGTGATTACAAATTGGCTACTGAGCGGTGCTGAGAACAGATTCTAGCACGCTGATGGCCCCAAGCCTCAGTGGATCTGATGGGTGAAACAATCTAACTGTTTGCATGATTGGACTCCGTACCTTGGGACCTATTACAGGTTTCCTATCAGGAGTAACGGTGGATGTAACACCACTGTGTTTTACTCTAATAGAGAGAACTTAACGCAAGCCGTACTGATGATACTCGGTGCCAACAAGTCATGAGAACTGAATGATATCCATCAGTACCTTTATTAGCTGTTCTGGAATCCAAGTTATATAACAATAAAATCATGTAACATCTGTTGCTTCATTTGAATGATAAATGCAGTGGACGTCATGATATTTTTGTATAATAAAACATTTACGTAAATAAGACAGATAAATGAGTATTCCGAAATTGTGATAAATGACAATAACAATGTAAAATGGTATTTACGATGTGACCTAAAAATTTAAATAATACTCTTTGCTCCTAAGTTTACTATGATAGGAGGATATGAGAAGCTTAATAAAACTCTACTTCATTTAGTTAGACAGTTGTTCACGATTCTTAAATGAATCAAGAATGAAGATTAAATTAGGGTTCATTAAATTGTCAACGTGTGATGATTTTTAAAAGCAATATACTTTGTGGATTTTTATAGGTAAAACCTAAACATTTAACACAGGAACATGCATATCCTTTCTTTCCTTTACAATATCCTATTCCTTCCTACGACTCCACTTTACCTAAAAGAGCGCTTCGAATTCCTCCACCTTACTAAATCCCACCCCCTTCGATCCCAGTATACGCTTCAATTGAAGACACCTCAACATCACTCCACGTCACTTTACTACAACAAATCTTATTCCATGCTAGCTGTCCGCCTATGGAACGAACTTCCTGCAACAATAAGACAAGCCCAATCTCCACAAGCTTTTAAAAATATGGTATTTAAACACTATTTTTCCCATAGTTGATTTTATAACTTATTTATTAAGGTATATGTATCTATTTTAATAATATCTATTTATTTTAATTTTAAAATTATCGTGTATTTGTAACATTATTATTGTTATATACCGGCTGTAATTCACGTACCTTTAGTCGAATTTTCTCACTTGAACATCGCGATCTCACCGCGTGACCTCACTCCCGAGGAAGAGCGACTGACTCGCTCGAAACCTAGGTCGAGAAAATTCGACTAAAGGTACGTGAATTACAGCCGGTATATAACAATAATAATATCTATTTAGTTACAATGTATATGTATCTATGTTATGTATTATGTTTGTTTATATGTGTAAGTATTAATTTTAAGTATATTTGTTTGTTTTTTTGTTCTTGGTGTGCAATAAAGTATTATTCATTCATTCATTCATTTTTTATTATAATCACAGACAGATATATGTACAATAAATAGCGAAAGTATCACGATTTGTATTGAAACTAAGCGTGCCGACTTTTTTATGCATACTTTGACGAACCGAAATTTAGTAGAATTTAGACGGAAAAAGTGAGAATGATAGGAAATATGTCCTTGCCTTTCGGGTCTCGAAATTTTCAGCTACCATGAAACATCATTCATCAAACATCTAATGTGTTCTGATAGCTGTCCTTGAGAGCCAGTACCCATTCTAGCGTCCTTCCTTTACTGCATCGTCACTTACCAACAGGTGCGCGGTAGTGGTCAAACGCTAGCCAAAAAAAACTTGTAGCAGCGGAGATAGTGAACATATACGATACCTCAATCGTTAATTACAGACAACGTATCAAAATTTGACCCGGATATAAATGGAACAGCTCGACAGGTTTCTGAGATTAGACGTCTTTATTACCATAACTGTCAAGCGGCTTCGAGTTTATAATCAAGTGTGAATATTTTTTATTATTTCTACTAAAAGATAATACGCTTAAATTGCCGCTAATAGACAAGAATTTAATTATGTAACTAAGCTTTAAAAATATGCAAGCTCACGCTTTTGATATTACCACCAATATGAAATAAAAATAATCGGAACGCTCATCTATAAACTGGAGATTGTTTTTTTAACTATACAATTTAACCACGGAAAATAATTTTCGTGAAGTTCTTATGCATTCTGCAAAGATGGAAAGGAGCCTCACTGCCTTCCATGCACCTAGACAAGCACTATGCATAAGAGTCCACATCACCAATTTCCATCAGATGAGATCGTAGTCAAGAATTTTCCTGTTTCGTAATACAATCATTGTTTTATTAATTATCTCATCACTATATTTTCCATTTTTAAGTAGGTACTTACCATCGCTTTAGCATAAAACAACTGTTACCCATCTAAAATGGTAGTGTCTTTATTTTTTTGGGAAGAGATAAAAGGCAAACAAAAGAATATTTAACAGAATCGGAGTCATTAGCCTGACCATATGTTTTAAATATAACGTAACTGTTTATCCAAAACTTCGTAATAATGTCACTGGCATAGAACATGCAATGGTCATTTAGTAGTGAGGAGCAACTTTAAAGAAGCTGTTTAAACATCATTTGGGCCAGCAATTCGAGCCGTGGGAGGAAGCCCGACAACTTGTGCATTGTCAATTAAAACTAAATTTGAATTTTAACTATCCAATTTGTATTTTCTCATTAGTTAAAACAAATGAATTCGACCTTAATGTAGCGAAGAATAATATTTGTATACTGTATTGCGAAAAAATTACCTCAAACTATACTGAAAATCTTTTAGCAATAATTAAGATAATAATTAAGAAATATTATGAAAACAACCGACTTCCATGCTCCGCGAGTCAGTCTCAGTAAAGTTTGAGACGTCTATCGTCATATCTCTGGAGATACTCATCAGATCTCGATGAAATTAATGGAACCACCTCGGAAACATGGGTGGGTATGTTTCCGAGGTTTATGTATATGTTACCGATTACAAAAATAATCATTCGAATCGGTCTACAATTGACGGAGTAATCGCGTAAAAAACATACAGACGAATTGAGAACCTCCTTCTTTTTGGAATTCGGTTGAAAAAGTAATCACAATGAAGCTATGGCATTAATGTTAATAGATAACATAGCCGTGGCTACGGTATAGCAAAACATAATACATTTTAAATTAGTTCCTTAATTAAGATTACAATATGACGAACGCCGAAATATAATGAGTCGTCTCGTGACCACAATCAAGGCAACATAGTCGAAACGTCGAGATAAATAAAACTTTTTAACAAAAAAATTAAAACACCGAAAAAACTGAAAAGCAAAAAATAATTAAACTTTTTTATTTTACCTTAATTACGAAATTCTTTAACTACTGTTAGTATACTTAAGTATATATATTTTTGTAATTGTTTTGAGTTTTTAACTAAACATAATAACTAAGTTGTTAAACTAATGTAAGTATGTATACCTAAGTAATTTAGAGTTTTTAATTCCCGTATTCTAATATTTATAACTATGAAGTAAATAATGGTTATTTTCTTTCAGTAATAGACTTATTTTTTTGTAATATGACCATTGGAACGGTCGAAAAGACGCTCGCATTTTTTTTACCTTTTTAGGGTACCGTACCTCAAAAGGTAAAAAAGGAACCCTTATAAGTTCACTTTCTTGTCCGTCTATCTGTCTGTCTGTCTGTCTGTCTGTCCGTGTGTCACCACCGATTTTCTCAGGAACGGGTGGACCTAGCAAGTTGAAATGTATACCTGATACTGAAGTCTATAGTCCCTATTTGGGTGTATAAAAATCAAGGTCCTGAGTCAACACGATAAAAAGATATGGGCAAATTTAGATTATAGCGAAAACTAGTAAGTACCAAAATTTAAGCGCTCATATAACTTTGAGGCCTATCTTAATTGGCGTAAACTATGTATGTATGGGGACACCCCTTAATTTTCAACTTTTTTTATTTTTCGGAATGTTTCCTTTACTTGTGCTGTAAATACCTTGCTTTGAAACAAAATTGACAATTCTAGGTCAACCGGAAGTACCCTATAGGTTTTGGGTCGAAAACCTATAGGGTACTTCCCGTTGAGCTAGAATCATGAAATTTGGCAAGAAGCAAGGTCTTACAACACAAATAAAGGGAAAATTCCAAAAAATAAAAAAAGTTGAAAATTAAGGGGTGTCCCCATACATACATAGTATACGCCAATTAAGATAGGCCTCTGAGTTATATGAGCGCTCATACAATTCAGAGGTCTAGCTTAATTGGACCCAACCAAGGTTGGTACGGAAGCCTCGGTAGGCGAGTTCAACTCGACATGGCCGGTTTTATTTATTTTAATAATCACTCTATCTACGATTAAAAGTGTATCAGTCAAATTTAATAACAAACTGAAGAATTTGACAATCTTCACCTTGAAAACTTTTGGGCATGGCGCGATAAAAAATAATATCGTTTAAAAACTAAAAAACAACCGACTTCAATGCCGCGCTATTCATTTTCAGTACCAATTTTGAGATGTTTATCTCAATATATCTGGAGATACTTATCATACCTCGATAAAATTACCATGGTACCACACTTGGGATATCTCCTTTCGAACAAAAAAAGAATATTCGAAATCGGTTCATAAACGACGAAGTTATCCGCGAACAAACATAAAAAAAAAAAAAAAAAAATATACGGTCGAATTGAGAAACCTCCTCCTTTTTTTGAAGTCGGTCAAAAAAGAAATAAAATACTAATAATATATTTCGTATGAACATCAACATTACAATATAACTAATGCTTTTACTTACATATTGTAGATACATAAATTTAACATTAAAACTATCTTGAAACAATTATTATAATAAACAATTAATAATTTTAGATTATAATATGAGATACCTCATTTCCAATCCGAGAAATCAACAATTTGTTCCGTTAAACAATCGCATTGATGAGCCAAATTTCGAGAATTCAATTTTTGCTTAAGAGATATAAACAAGCCTGAAACAATATCCGACTATTGATCCGACAATAAGCTGCTTGTTTGACATGTATAAGAAAACATTTACCTTAAAATTTCAAACTTCCACTGCCAGTATCCTTAAAAAATATAGCTAAATGATGATACATGAATACAAATAGTTTAAACACATATAAGTATCAACTAAAGCACGAAACATTTGTTTGAAGCCTACATAGTAGAAACGGAAGCCATTAAAAGGCGGAAGTGGGCAGGCGATGACATTACCTCATCAGCCGGCATTAGTGGCAATGTCAAAGTTAAACGAAACAATTATTTTTGAACTTGATGATTTTACCTAAATAGGGAAACGACACACAACAACAAAACGACACAGCAGTTATCAGCTAAAGCTCTTAGGTTTTTTCATTCATAGACCAGACTGATGGCAAGCAAGAAGTCTTGTTTAACAGACTTCAAAAAGGGAGATGTTTAGTCTAGTTAAAGAACGGGTGTAGAAAACGTGAGCTGGTACTTAAGCGATTCCTTCTGAAACTTGTTCAGTGTAAATTGTTAAACACAATCCAAAATTTTTTTTTTTTTTAACGTCACTTCGCACCATGGCTTAATTGGCAAAAGCACCGGAACATGTTATTCCGGAGGTTGCGGGTTCAAGTCCCGTTGGTACGATGAAATTTTGGATTGTGTTTAACAATTTACAAAGATATTAAGTGTGTAACACTTTAAAGAAACATAATATTTGATTTACGCAGTGCAACATCTCTCGTCGGATTTGAAAACTGTAATGATTTCTTCCGAATGATTAACTTACGTAATAAGTAGTCATAGATGGCGCCACCAATGCATAATTGGGTTAACAAATGCAATCCACTAATTTCGTCGTAACGTCACTTCGCACCATGGCTTAATTGGCAAAAGCACCGGAACATGTTATTCCGGAGGTTGCGGGTTCAAGTCCCGTTGGTACGATGAAATTTTGGATTGTGTTTAACAATTTACAAAGATATTAAGTGTGTAACACTTTAAAGAAACATAATATTTGATTTACGCAGTGCAACATCTCTCGTCGGATTTGAAAACTGTAATGATTTCTTCCGAATGATTAACTTACGTAATAAGTAGTCATAGATGGCGCCACCAATGCATAATTGGGTTAACAAATGCAATCCACTAATTTCGTCGTAACGTCACTTCGCACCATGGCTTAATTGGCAAAAGCACCGGAACATGTTATTCCGGAGGTTGCGGGTTCAAGTCCCGTTGGTACGATGAAATTTTGGATTGTGTTTAACAATTTACAAAGATATTAAGTGTGTAACACTTTAAAAAACATAATATTTGTTCAGTGTACTTACGGACGGTATGAACATAACAAAAGTTCTTACGTCTAGGTGTTGCGCCAAAGGGGGAAGAGGGGAAAGGTCCCAATTTTGGGGTATTTCAAAAATGGTGAATCGCAAGGATTTTTTTTCGGCAATAAATAAATGTTTATAAAATTACCTAAAGCTTGTTCTATAAGCTCTTTTCGAATTTTGGACTATTTTAGAAATATAAGCGGAAACTTCAAAATTAAGAATCTTTTTTCCTCCTCTGGTACACCACCTAGACGTAAGGACTTCACAGTAAGCACGCTTAACATGTTTCTAAAAGAATTGCTTTGGTACCTGCGCACCCTCTACACCTCTGTTAACTGGCCTAGTTATCAATTCGTCAGTATGTAACTTGTAATAGTATGTAAATGATTTTGTGTGACATATGCTCAATGGTTAATCCCATTCGTAAAGGCTATACCTGAAAAATCTTAAAGGATTTTTCTCTGGGACCAAAATTTCTACAAAATTAATACCGACTTAAACAAAATATAAAATGCAGTAGCTATTATATGTTAAGAGATAAATAAAATTACCGCCGACTAAGACAACTCCCAGTGTCAGTTCAGTTTCCGTATTTTTAACACTTATTTACTTACTTATTTTAACTCATTCTCTTAATAGACGACATCCCTGCTGCAGACAGCACAGTGCATAAATAATGCAGGAAGCTGTAAGATAATGACTGACATTTCACCGTCTATCTAGCAGATAGTGGCATTGACTGGTTGCACCTGTTATTTACACTGTTATTAACATTTGGTAATGATGACAGTTGCCTCATTTATTCTTTAACAAAACTTCTGTGTCAAGAATTATATCTAGAGCAGCTGCTTTAGAATATATGTTAACAACGATATATGCTCTATAGATATAAACATAGCGTTTTAGACAATTGTACTTTAGAAATTGGTACTGTTTAAGCCTCGACTGTCAATCAGCAAAGTAGATTGGTGATAATATACTTATAATCGCGGATTACATCTGGATGCTGTTTGTACAAAACCGCCACAAGTGGTAAAATCTGAAGGACGCCTATGCCTAACAGTAGGTGGAATAAAGCTGATGGTGTTGATGATGATTGATGCATATATCTAACCAGCGTAAAAGAAGGTTTGGTTTGTTCATAAAGATCTATAGTTTTAAGGACCCCAAAGACTAAACGAAATGCATCTACAAATTACCGTTTGAAACGGGACTGTGTTGAATGAGTTGCTAATTTTTGCAATGAGTTTCAACCGATATCCCAAAAAGAAGGAGGTTCTCAATTCGTCTGTATGTTTTTTTTTGTGTGTATGTTACGCGATTACTCCGTCAATTCTGAACCGATTCGAGTGATCCTTTTTGGTATCGGTTATTATCGGTTAAAGTACCCTACGTTTCCGAGGTGGTCCCGTTGTAATTTTATCGAGATCTGATAAGTATCTCCAGAGATATGACGATAAACGTCTCAAACTTGCTACTGAAATTGACTCGCGGGGCATTGAAGTCTGTTGTTTTAGTTTTTAAACTATCTTAATTATGATTTTATAAAATACTTGCAATTTTAACCGACTTCTAAATTGGAAAAGGTTCTCAATTCGTCTGTTTTCTGTATGTTTGTTAGGCGATTACTGCGCCAATTGTGAACTGATTCGACTCCAGAGATTTGGAAATGAACATTTCAAACTTGCTACTGAAACTGACTGGCACGGCCTGTAAATTGTTTTTTATTTAGTTTTCAAACTATCACAATGATTAAATATACAAGTGGCTTCAAAAATAAGTTACAACTCAGTAACTCAGCCAAACATGTCTTGATAAGCGAAAGAAAGACGGTTGCCGCACAATCTACGGGCATACTAATAGGCAGATAATTTTCACACTAAAAGCTTATTTATAAAGTAGCGGTGCAGTCCCGAAAGCGGTAGTTTTTATCGATTTCCCGTGAGAATTTCTGAAGATTAATCGATTTCTGATAGTTAAGATAATTGAGACTAATGAATTGATTGCAGGTTAATTATTAGATTTAGGGTGTATATAATGGGTAAGTACTAATTAGCTTTTAATGAAGTTGTAGGCAGGTGCGATGTCGTCAAGTGACGATAGTATCAGGCTAACTACACGCTCCTCTTAAATCTTGGTCAATTAGTATAGTAATCAGTGCCTTAGTTACGCGAATTTCATTTGTTTAGTTACAGTAGTGAAAAAAAAAGGCATTTTTAAGAGTAATTGTCAATCTGATTAGATCGTTGAGAGTTCACCTAGTAAGTCTCATACCACCATCCACAACTTTAATATTCCCACTACTGGACAAAGGTGTATAGATATACTAAGATATTGCCAAAGCAAGCCAAAATAGGTCTTGGATTAATAACCACTGTAATAAATGTGCTATATCCATGGCTATGTCCAGAATTTAAATCTTATCAGATTAATCTAAATATAAGCCTGAATAATTTAAATTTACATAATTAGGTGCATTTGTTGTTGGTTGTTTGCCTTTGACATAAAAATAATATCTGATAGGTTAGCAATTGACCTCTATCTCGCTTGATGGAAAGCGATGATGTGAACAAAGATGATGAACACGCTAGGCCATTACCATTCAAGAATTAGTAAAATTTCTCGCAACCAGCTAAAGGCCCCCCAAGCCGCCAAGATATGCTGCAGGACATCTTATAAATAAGTATAATAACCTTAGAAAGCCGTAATAGATTGCACTTTTATCGTTTTCTAATGATTCCATGACTTCGCATTCATCAAGTAGATGTACTTGCGTAAATTAAAATGATGTATCGTATCCAGAAGTTATAGGTGATACTTCTAGATTGAGAATACAGGGACTAAGCAAGGACTAATAGAAAACCGTCCGATTTCGATAATATATATTTTGAATCGCTGATGCAATAATTAAGATAGTTTAAAAACTAAAACAACCGACTTCCATGCCCTGCGAGTCAGTTATACAGTCATATATAGATATGACAATATCTCTGGGGATACTTATCAGATCTCAATGATATTACAATGGGACCACTTCGGGAGTATACCCTTTCGAACAAAAAATTTTTTTTTATTGGTTCACAATTGGCGAAAATGACAATAAACATACCCAAAAAAAATACATACAGACGAACATAGAACCTCCTCCTTTCGGGAGACGGTTAAAAAGAGGGGGTGTGATAAGTTTGACGTGTGTGTCTGTTTGTCTGTCTCAGCGATATAGCATTGTAGCGTCTAAACGGATGAAATGATTTTGATTTAGTTAGAAACTTTTGTACTTTTTACCCACGGCGGAACGGAGACTGTATATGCGTTTGGGGTGAGAGGATGTTTGTTTGTTTGTGTGTGCAAATCCATGTTGCCATTTTCTCCAAAACTACTAGTCCGATTTTGATGCAGTTTCTCAGATTTTGGGTGTAATTGGTGCATGTTTTTAGATAGGTGTTACAGTGACAACTCACCAGGGGACGCTGCAGTAATCATTTATTGGTGCAAATCGATGTTGCCATTTTTCTTCAAAACGACTAGTTCGATTTTGATGCAGTTTTCCGTTATGGGTTCGTGTTTGGTTGGTGCATGTTCTCAAATAAGTGTTACGGTGTCAACTCACCAGGAGGGGGGGGCTGCAGTAAAAATTTGTTTGTGCAAATCCATGTTGCCATTTTTCTCCAAAACTAGTTCGATTTTTTCTTTAAACTGTTCGTAATTAATCAGTGGTGGTTCTTAGATAGATGTTATGACGTTCATTTTCTAAAGGACATTGTCGTGGGTGTTTATTCTAAATTTAAATTTTGTTACTTGTGTAGTCATTACGTCAACGGGGTTCTCAGGTTATAAGTGTATGTATAACAAGAGATGTTTATTAAAGTCAGACGTTAAGTTCGTACTTAACCACGATCTGACATAATGTTAAGCGACCTTCAATCTGAAATCAATCGTGCTTGTGGTAAAAATGGAGAATATAGATAGTGCAATGCACAGTGTGCAGTGCACATATATTGTTACGACGTTGCCAACTTGTCTGCCAAATTGGCTAGAACTTTTTTATATCATCTTATAGGCTAGAGTTTGACTACTATATCGCCTGGTAGTAAGCGAAGATGTAGTCGCAGATGGTGAACACGCTAGGTGGAGAAGATGGTGGCCGAGAAAACTCTGAACATAATGTCCACTTAACTTTGTCCGAAGGAGTTCAAACCGCCGTGCACCAATGAATTTTTCTATAGAAAAATTTATGTGCGCTTTTCACAGTGGCCCTCCGGTGAAGGAAAACATCGTTAAGAAACCAACAACCCCCGCATGGTGGTAGGACACTATCTAGTGTCCGCCTGGCCAGCTACCACCCTCAAGTTAGAAAATCTGTCACCAAACATCTAATGTGTTCCGGCAGCCATCCTTGAGAGCCAGTTCCCATTCTAGGCCTAGCGTGCTTACCATCTTCGACCGCATCATCACTTACCAACAGGTGAGATAGTGGTCAAAACGCTAGCCTATAAAGTATAAAAAAAAAAAAAAAAGGTACAAGCCGCGGCTAAACTAACAGAAAACTATGTACGTAAATTTACGTGTAACATCCCTATGAGCCCGATCGCTCCGACCCTGGTCATCGGTAGTGCAAACCAGTATAACGTGATGTGTGATCACAGCCAACTTCAATCGTGTACATTAATTAAACCAATTACTGGACGCTGGAGTGCCATCGATTGCGAGAGGTGATTGCTCTAACTTTTACTAGCATGCCGTTAGATTATTGTATAATCTTATGCAGTTATTATCAGCCATATTATAACGCTTACATTATTTAGGTTTTTTTTATAATATACAAATACAGATTTGTTTGTGATCATAATGTCAATCTAGAAAATGCAGATCTTTACGAAGTGTGACATAATTTCCTGTGTTACGCTCTGCACGGTGTTTACACTCTGCAATGTCATATTTGTACAGCGAACAATGTATTAAGCTGTAAGCAGCCAGAATCGAGCTGACACTTAACTTAATTTATACATTAACACAACATAATACATGGCAACATGGCAACAATTAATAATCTGGCAACATTGTAGTAAAGAACACCTTTGAAATAACTCCGTGAACAATCGATTCACTTTCGCTGTACGATGCCTATCGCAAAAAGCAAGCTCGCGAACGCCGCGAAGCCTGGGACTTCCTCCAAGATTCCAACAACATGGTAAAGTTTTAAAGCGATCCGCCGACAAAGCAGCACTGCGCCAAGAATGCACTTCCATATTGGTCAGAATTGTATTTCATTCACCGCAAACAGTGTGACTGAACCCACATTGCTCGCATCCTTGAGAACTGGTCGCGATTCAACAGTGTTATATAAACCAATGTGAAATTCTTCATTGTACACGTTTATTTCTATTAACATCCAGCCGAGCGGAATACTTTTTGCCCGTTTTATGATCGCGATCGGATATGACTTTTTATTTCGCTCGGACACCTTCGCGGCGTTTGATCGCTCGGAATCCATAACTGGCTTCTTTCTTAATGGCTCTATGAAAAAAAGCAATAACAATATGTTCGCATTATTGCCTCTTTTAATTGCACTGCGATAAATGTTGCGATTGTTATTAATAGAAAGCTGATAACTGGTGATAACGTTACGTCAGTGAAAGGTCATTGTGGTGGACGCGCTACAAATTTGCTCGTCATTCTTTTGATTTATTTTAATATTACGATCGACTTCTTACATAACACATTCACTGTTAAAATAGGTTCTATTAATACTAGCGGCACAAATGCATGACCTAGCTGAAGCAAAACTGCCACCAGTGAGTTCATTAATTTTGTTCTTTTATTATTTTTACGTTCGTCGTGTTTTCCGCTGCATTCATACAAACTGAAACCTATATATTTATTACCCCTGGAACTTTATTGAACTTCTTCATACGTTTTTAGGGTTCCGTACCCAAAGGGTAAAACGGGACGCTATTACTAAGACTCCGCTGTCCGTCTGTCTGTCAGTCTGTCTGTCTGTCTATCTGTCTGTCCGTCTGTCACCAGGCTATAGCTCATTAACCGTGATAGTTAGACAGTTGAAATTTTCACAGATGGTGTATTTCTGTTTCCGCTAGAATAACAAATACTAAAAACAAAATAAAATTAAAAATTAAAGGGGGTCCCCATACAAAAAACGTGTTTTTAAACGCCATCTATTTAATTAGTTTCGGCAAAATGACATAGATGGCGCTAGTAAACGAGCCCCGTCTTTCTAGATCGCGACCAAACCAAATATTCTTGGTAATATCAATTAATCAAATATATGAGGTTGAAACTCTGTAATGTTTCGTATTGTACGGAACCGTCCCAGAGAAACTGAACACAGTTTCTCTTAACACCTTAGTTATTAAATCTTACGATGTTATAATTATTAGTTATTGACGCTAGACAACTGATGTTCTTTCCATCGACATTCATCGTCAAATAGTAGACATCGACGTTAAGTAGTAGTAGGTGCATTTTAGGTGTTTCCATTAAAAGTCTTGTCTGTCGAAGCTCTTTGCTAATTTTCCTAGGATCTCTATCTGAACTTCCAGCCTCGGTGTATTTTTTTTCATGATATAAGCAATGATATAACAAGACTAACAAGACAAGCACGACGCTCGCCTGATGGAAACAGATGATGTCTATCTATAACAGATACAGGTGTTACATACTGCGCCTGTTACGGTCTCAATAATTATAGCAACATTTTTTTTTTTATGATATAAAGTAAGTATGATATATATAAGCACGATGCTTGCCTGATAGTAAGCGATGACGTCTACCTATTATAGATACAGCGGCATGCAAAATTATGGACTGCCAGAATTTCTAATGTCACTGCACTACACTTGTTATCTTGAGACATAAAGATGTTAAGTCTTACTTACCATCAGGTGAGATAGCGGCCAAACGCTTGCAAAGTTCGCAATAAAAAAATTAAAAAAAGTCTCACATGCCCCGTAATTTCACTGGACACCTTGCCATTTCATCCGAAAAACATTCCTATTTCACGGGTGAAAGTTAATTGGCAAAGTGATGGTACCGCCCCAGACGGACTAGCAGAAGTCATCTACGACTACAAGCAAACATTAAGCATTTAGAGCTTTGCAATAAAGATATCGTTCTGTCAGCAATCTACGGTTGTTAAAATAAATATCTTAGTTCAGTTTGTGCAGATCATAGTGATGGAAAGGATATGGCCATTTCTATATAAGCTATGGGGGCCCTTATTTGAAGAAAATTGTCTAATTAAGTAAATGAATGAATGATGATGATTTATTGCCGTAACTAAAAAATATGTGGTTACATTTGTTTGTAAAAAGTGAACATATGAGTAACAACTTTATAGTCTAAGAAAGTGATCCCTGGATCCCCCCAGACTAGGATACCTTGTGTTGTGGAGACCAGTTTTAAAAATGATAGTTATATTAGTTTGTAGTAATAAATGTACAGGACGTACTTATGCTTCGGTTTTAAACACGTGTAATTCTAGATGTTGTTGACCATCCATCACATTGCTTTCAATAAAATATTCGTACATACATAAAATCACGCCTTTTCCCGTTAGGGTAGGCAGAGACTACTTCTATCCACATGCTACGATCCTGACATACCTCTTTCGCTTCATCCACTTTCATGAGCGTCTTCATACATGCTCGCCGGTTATAGGTACTTTTGACTTGGCCTTTGTTTAAAACGTCCCAGATCTGGTCGTGATACGTTCGCCTAGGTCGGCCTCTACCGGCTGGCCCAATCACACTTGTCTTATAAATCTGCTTCGTCAATTTTCGTTCATCCATCCTCTCTACTATGTTCAAACCATCTAAGCATCCCTTTCTCTATCTTTGTCACTACATCTTCAAAAAATACATATAAATAAATATAATACTGAAAAAATAACGATCTCATAACTCAAATAAAAAATTGTAGAAATTATTAGTGGCTGCAGCATCTATTTTGCGACTCTAAGTTTTCATATAGACAGAAAGGAAAGCGTTACTAGTTAATATAGTGCGCTGGTAGATGTTGTTGATTGGCATGAGCGATCCATCTCCTTAACTCTTACTCAAGGTACCGTTTCAACTCAAAAGCAAACAAAATGCATAGACATGTCTACTACCGATTAAAATAAACCCAGTATAACGTAAGACTTTTATGCAGAAATGTATCTGATGTTAGGAGACGTTAATTCTAAGTGTGTTTGTTAAGTAAAAACAGCTGGCTTTGAGAACCAGTTACACTTCTAGCTAGAGATGAGAAAAACAGGTGAGATTATGGTCAAGCGTAAACCTATGAATAACAAAACACTTTTAATATGTAGTAGCAGTAACTACACTGTGATTTGCTGATGAAGTAGCAAAGAGGAACATGAAACAGTTAGTAAGGCAGCATGATATCGACATAGATGTGTCAACAATAGTGAGTTATTTAGCATAATACGTCGTCTAGCAACATTGATTGGCAGCAACCTTCACAGTGAGTCATGGTACCGTAATTGCGTCCAGACGTTGAATGCAGCATGCACAACTTACTTCAGATACTCTATACCACAGTGAGTTGAACTATACGTGAAGCTAACGGGGTTGAGAAGGTTACATTTATATGGAACTATAGCTGACATAAGATATATGTACATTGTGATTGGCCTTTGTTAAGATATTATCGCACAGTTATTTATTGATTATTCCACGACCGAATCGACATAAATATATAGACTGTAAAGTTGCGCGGTCATTCTCATACAGCAGTGGTTCCCAATTAGATTTGCTTGCGCACTCCTTAAATAAACGACTTAATCTTGCGTACGGCTTAAGCTACAATCACGCGTACCCCTTAAGCTACAAAATTTACGCCAGCGGCATAGAAAAGATAATAATACTACGTACCAGCGGTGTACTATAAGATAGTCAAGAGATTAACGCACGTACCCCCTTTTGTTACTTTACGTACCCCCAGGGTACGCGCACCACTAATTGGTAAACACTGCCATACAGTATTATTGATTCCCCGACTGCACCTCAGCTTTGCTGTGATGATAATAATTTTTGTCGTGTTTAAATTTTAAGTTCGTTTATTTACTGATAACATAATTCTATATCTTCTACCTCTCCATCAACCACGTCTTCATTATCTTGGAAATCTAAAATTTGATTACCATTCCCACGTCAATAAGTGCCGAATACATAGATACCATTTAAACCATTCACGCCAATACCAATAAGTGCATTCAGAAGTCAAAACACGGAAGGCAAGGCGTTACGTCCCATAAAATATATTGAGCTAGTCCATATGTCGGTCCGAGGCCGCTGGTGTGGTCCCTCGTAAATCTGGATCGCTATCTACTCGCAATAGGGACGCCGACTTGGTCTCTACTAGCACACTTTTGATATAGAAGCACTCAGATGGAATCATAAATTGTTGCTATTGGGCTAATCTGTGATTGCCATCTTGTAAAAGTACGGCGGAGCTGTATTTGCAAAAACAAAGAATAGGACAAGCTTTACCTCCATAACATGTTATTCGTTGTATTATTTTTGTCATTGATTTAAATGGTAAAATGTGCTATTGTTAGTTACATTAATTAAGTAGTTAGGTATGCGTTTTGTCTCCTTACTATAAGCTAAGCTAACGTTAGTACTAAAAGAGACACAAAAAGCTGTCTTGTTCATTTTGCAGCCATATTGACAAATTATATACTTATATCATACTAGTTCTTAAATCACTATATTATATTCATGAAAACCGTTTTAAAATCCGTTGCGTAGTTTAAAAGATCTAAACGTACAGACCGGGAGCGACTTTGCTTTATACTTGTTTTATATAAGTATTCTGATATGTAAGTGTATGTATATTTTGTTTTCTATTGGTAAGTAAATACATGTATATGATGCTTATGCATTTCTGATTGTTTTGTTTTTATTTTGATTATATTTTCGCACTTTAGTACCATGTTACGCATTATACCACCGTCAACTTCTTTAAACAATTCAGTCCATCCAAAGGTTGTCTGGCAGAGATCGCTTCAAGCGATAAGACCGCCCATTGTGGCGGCAGTAGCCCAAAGGATAGGGTGTCGGACTGGCGATCGAGAGGTCGTGAGTTCGAATCCCACCCCACCCATTGCACTACTGACGTGAACCCACTCCAGACACAAGCATATTAAGCTTAGTTGGAGGGGTTAACAAGAATACTAGTAATGTGCAACCCACATTGCGAGTAATCTTTTTTAAAAAAAATAAAAATAAAAAAAATAAAAATATTGTATTGCCTCTACTAACTTAAGTAGCTTAATTTCAGTTTGTTTCTTTTTAAGTTGGTGTACAATAAAGAATTTTTCTATTCTATTCTATTCTATTCTATTCTATGTAAAGATTCAATAGGCATCTGTATCAAGTTCATGAAAACCAAACATATGTCACTGAGATGCTGTACACTTATGCCTATACGTATAATTATTACGAACTTTGCTTACAATTAGCCATATGTACTAACGGACTTGCGCCACTCATTTTATGAGCACTCTCATTCATTTGGCAAGCCCAAAATATTGAATGACACAATAAACACTATTTTATGCAAATGCGCCGTCTCTACGTCGTCTCTTTCTCATATTCTCGGTAATTACTGCATTAATATTAATACTTTACACAACGTCTGTGTTTCACAAAGAAATATAAATTCGACATACCTGTTGTTCACATGTAACCTCTTCTCTGCTGCTGTCATCTGTAACAATAAAGAAAAATATTTTTAATAAGTATAGTTTAATAATGTACCGTTTTAATTACCATGTATGCAGAATTCGAATGATATGCTTAATTTACGATATATCATGTTCGTAAGCTATTCTAATTACGAGTTGATAGGTATCTTCTAATCAAGTATGATATACAAATACCAGGGGAATATGAATCGTTCAAAAACTTTACAAGGAATAAACTTCATATGTCGTGCCATGCGAGTCATTTTCAATAGAAAGTTTGAAGCGTTTATCTCCAGTTCTTTGAAGATACTCAACAGATTTCAATATTCAATACAGTACATTTTAAAATCCACCCCTGCGAAATAAAGTATGAAAAACTGAAAAAAGAATAATTAAAATAGCGCGGAGAAATATCCTGTGAATAGTACAAAAAAAGCAGACAAATTGAGAATCTCTTTCAATTTGAAATCGGTAAAAAATCTCTTCAAGAAAGCAACTCATGCGACCAGTATTAAAAAAACGTGTGTACTTATGTACACGCGTTAGAAGTTATACTTCTGTGGCGTATGGAAAAAAAATTACTAAAATGCAGTAGTGATTAACGATAAATATTAAAATTATTCAAAAAGATTTTATTTAAATAAA
Organism: Cabera pusaria; assembly: GCA_954871355.1. Taxonomy (NCBI): domain Eukaryota; kingdom Metazoa; phylum Arthropoda; class Insecta; order Lepidoptera; family Geometridae; genus Cabera; species Cabera pusaria. The sequence goes on from OX940887.1 coordinate 26,850,166, forward strand.
AAAGGTTTTATTAACGTAAAAATATGACGTTAAATATGACGTTCTTACGAAATGACATATACAACTTGAACATAGTCATGCCACCTAGAACTAACTTCACGGTGTAGAATTTAGGTGGCGGTGTGCGCGCGCATCGTACAACCTAGAACTAACTTCACGATGTTAAATTTAGGTGTCGGTGTGAGCGCGCATCGTAAAAATTCACTCTCATCATTTTTCTCTATCGCGCCAAAAGAAGTATAACTTCAAAACCTTGATAAAAAATTTCGGAATGCCCTAAGTATTGCAATTTTTCTGCCCTGAAACACATCTCGATTACAGCGCGGGACATTCGAATGCGCACCGATACCGCCACACTCTACTAACTACAAAACAAGACGAGAGAACTCTTGAGATGTCAGCTGTCCCATCAGAATGTCACTGTCACCGGCTGCCGGGGTCAATGATCTTCAGCTCAATTTTATGGTGCATACTATTTTTGCACGGTTGTGTAACCTCGTACATATACTGAACAAGAATGACTGTTGTAATGTGTCATTACACATTACAACAAAAAATACAACGAAATTTTGCAGAGTATTCAAATAGGCTTGTTTCAAACGTTCACGAAAAGTTTTAGTGTGGCACTAACGAATCTAATTCTGAGAGATAAAAAAAAATTAAGTAAGCTCGATTAAGGTATACGTTACTTCAGCTTCAGCACCGATAGTTTAAAAAACAAGTTAAACCCTCTCTGTTCTTTTAAATTTATAGAATCCTAGACAAAACGCCCATTATTTTTCTTTGAAATTATTTCGTAGACATCTCGCACTTAAAATGTACACTCAGTCACTCATTAAGTTTCTTGTTCACCGTTATATTACGGAGAGACTTCGTGACAGATCAATTAAAGTTCGATACATCTAAGTAATAATACATTTTCTTGTTAGACTGCTAATTGAAGAGCTAACTTGCCAGATTTGTCATGTCTAATGAACGTTGAACTAAACGGTGTAATTAAACTTTTTGTTTACGATGATGATGATGATAAAACGAAATATATATCTTATAGTAACAGTGGTTAAGATAACATTTGAGAATTGCGCACAGATCCTTTTCTCGTGTTCTTGATTTTTGGTGGAGCCATTAGCCAATTCGTCAGACAGACTCCACGTTTGAATAGTAATTTTACTCTATATGGATTGGACTGAACTCTCACAACACAATTATCTAGTACTTCAACACTGAAGGAACCGTTTTTATCATCCTGACAAGCATTTCATTTAGACAGATAATTATATTAACAGAATAATATTATAAATAAATTATTTTCTGCACATGCACTTTAATCCTACTAATAATATAAATGCAATAAATAAATGCAAAGGCGGCAATAGCCCAATGGATAGGGTGTCGGACTGGCGATCGAGAGGTCGTGAGTTCGATCCCCACTCCACCCATTGCACTATTGACGTGAACCCACTCTAGACACTAGCATATTTAGCTTAGTTAGAGGGGTTAACAAGAATACTAGTAATGTGCAACCCACAATGCGAGTAATCTTTATAAAAAAAAAAATAAAAAAATGCTATGTAAAGAGTTCAAATTTTAAGATGTTTGAAGACGAAGCGATTTTTCCAGCGATATTTATCGGGATGTTAACTGCTTCTAACATCGCGTAAAATGTCGTTAGCGCAATGCAAGATCTTATACATTAAGGCAATATTTAGAAGGAGAACTGTGCAACACCACTGTTCGTCACAGTTTCTCAATATCACTCTCTGTTTGATTGTCTAGATTTCTAGAAGCAATCGCTTTAATCGATAAGACCACCCTTTGCATTACTTAGAATAAGTATTTTATGTTAGTTATTTTCTGAATAATTGGTGTGCAAATAAAGTGTATCTATCTATGACTAATTTAAAAAGATAAAAAAATGAAAGTGAAATTATAATGTAACAGACACAGAGTTCAATGTTTAATCTTGAATCTAAATATAACTGTGACACTACTTGCTCTGACTAGGGTCATGAGAGCTACAAACAATCGTATCTTGGAATTGTTTAGTGATAAACTTTACTCAGTAAGTGTAACTGTAAATACGTCGGTAGTCATTAACGTAGGTAACTAACATGAGATATTTGAACTGATTCAAAGAAAGATAGAAAGAGTTGGCAACAAATACGAAAGAGATCGAAGATTTCAAATAATTAAGGTCCTACCGATACTTTTCATGCGAATAATTTTGTGGAAAATTATGAGATTTGTCTAATAAAGAATATCAAATACTTCAAGCACAATATCCTCACCTATTATATTTACTCATTTTAGTTTCTCTCCGCCCGAGAAACTAAAATGAGTCCTAGTTTGCGATATACCAGAAGCCAGAAGAAGTCACCGTTCAAACAACTACGATCAAATTTACTTTATCCTAACATCCAAGCTACAAAATCATTACAAATTACGACAAAACACACCAACCATAAAAATAAGAGCTTCCTCGACCACAAAATCTACCACTCGGCTTCAACCAAGAGACAATTGCAATGACAAATAAAAGATTTGTTTTAACGGGACCCGTACATACATTCGCGGCGATCGTTCACCTCGACGCGTGACAAACTCATCCTGCCATAACACTATTACATGCATCACACTTTATACCTAACGCTGATTTCCTCACATGATATAACGGTTCATCACTAGCTACCTTTATTTGTCAAAATTGAATAATTTTATAAGAATTCGTTCAAAATAAGTTAGTCTTACCCGAAGTCTATAATAGTCCAATGACAATCAAATTCTGTAGAGGCTCACAAAGACAATATTACATTTATTGTTTTATATAACGAGCTCAGTTAAGATTGAGAACATCATAGAAAAGTATGTAATAAAACGTTGTTATGTAATTTAATAAATAATAAACAAGTAATAATTTTTTTTTAAACCTTTTTAAACACCAGCTTTTACATAACCTAGCCTTACATAACCCTTATCAAGCGATTAACATATGTATGCCAAATTTCAGCTCAATTGAACCCCTGAAAGTCGCTCTAAGGGTCCCCGCACACGCCACGGGCCACGGGCCACAACCACAAAACGCCGCCACCGGCATATTTCCTATAGTTTTCATACATTGTATCATGTAGCGTGTGGCGGCCACCGGCGTCACCCTGTGCGGCGAGTCCATATAAAATGTATGAAAACTATAGGAAATATGCCAGTGGCGGCTTCTGGCCGGTGGTCCGTGTGCGCCGACCCTAAAATCAATCGCAAGATTTGTGACGGACAAACAAATTCGCCGTGAAGAAGAGATAAAGCTTGTAAAAATCACTAAAAACTAGAATTGAAGAGGTGCTAAAACTCAAAACAGCTACATCTACTTAGAAAATGTTTTAACTACTCAATGCCATTGTATCACTGACTCTGAATATAACTTTGAAACCTTAAGATCATTCGGTTCCACACTCTGCATTCCTTGATTATGCAAAAACGTGTTATTATCTCACTCACGCGGAATATACATATAAAGCATATAACTACATACGTATATACAAACCGTTTCATCAATTACAGTTCAACGCCTCTCGTTGCCATGATAGAGTAATTTCTGGTGTTGTATAAATCTTTTTTGCCTATATTTATTCACATGAATTCGTAATTTCTTGGGCAATCATCATTTATAACCGAGACTTTTGGGTAAATCAACAACTTTGGTAATGTGTGGGCTTAATAATGAATAACGCCGATTGAGTCGGCGTAATTTTATAGAGATCATAAACATTTTAAAAGGCTTTTATGATCATGAGTATCGTGAATAGTAGTAATCACACACCTAATTCTGAATCTCACAACCAAAATGTAAAACATGGAAGAGCTTGAAAACTAGTTAAACCTATCTACAAATCTACCAATAAACAGAGCAGAAAAGGTAATCAATGAACACTTGATTTTAAAACTAAAAAGAGGGATTTTATAAGCTAACTCTACATTTCAAATGGAAATAAATTTTAAATATGTCAAGCGCAATTTAACCCTAACGAAATAACTAGATAATGACATGCCATCGAAGGTAAAGAAAAAGCTCATGACGTCGCTACGAGGTGCACAAAAACTGAAATCGAGTCACGTAATTCGTAACGAAGAAGGCACGTACGAGGACCGTAGTAATGATGAGAATCAATTTGTAACTACCACTTAGGCGAGGGAAGCTAAAGCTTTGAGCTTGGCCGAGCTCCGAGTGATACTTGGCCGAGAATAACACAGGTATGCGATAAATTAGTAAAGAGAGGAACAGGTCTACTCGAATTAAATTATAGACCTGAACCAGACTTCGATGAAAACTCTTGTTGGTCGAGAAAATGCTATTAACTAAGTGATATCGTATTTATATAAGGACGTAACGATGACGACAAACATTTACATTATCTAGGACAACAGTATTAATATTTCTGTATCTAGGACCTAAGTAAGTCATGTCAATTCCAAAGAGACCGAATACGATGGGTTTATCATGTATAGTTTAGGAGTTCATGAGTCCACCTACTGGCTCCATCATCAGACTTATTAATTCGCTAATTATCCTATCGATAAGCTGAAATTTCGATACACTTGAGTGTTACGAACAATGAATGATGTCATAAAGATAAAGATATTTGAGACCGAGTAAGCCAAAGTGGGAAAGATCATGGTCAACTGACCATGATAACGTAACTTACTTAACTGAGTGGGTATTTAAAGTTGTTGAACAAGGTATAATTATTTTCTAGAGTATTCGCTAAGATTCGTGTAGTACCTATTTTTGATTCCCTATTTTTACGCATATTTTTTGACATAATATACTTTAGAATAAATGTTGTAAGTTATGTTAAATTTAGTAGATTGATCTTTCATGGAAAAAAGGATCATTTAGGATAAAAAGGTTTTTCTACATGAACCTTCTACACAAATGTCTGTCTGTAACGTTCACTGGCATAGACTGTGCTGATTGTACGTTGTTCGGCTAGTTCGAATTAACCTTGCATCATCAATCGTAACTAATAATAATACTTTTTTTGAGTATTACATTTCAATCTTTGATTTCAACCGTGTAAACAATCTTCAGCTCTTGTACACCTTTCTACGAAATCTTAAAGTAAAAAAAAGCTTGCATAATTGGATTTAGAAATGTTTCTTGCATTTGTTTAGGTAGATGTGTTAACAATGACTCACCTCTGTGTGCTGTGTACTTCCTATCCCTCTCAAAATCTAGACCGCTCAGGTCACGTTATGATATTATCTCCGAATGCAACGACAGAGTTCTCAGAACTGCTAATCCTTTCTTACAATCTGCCGGTTTCCCTTTAAGGACAACATTTATCTTTATTCGTCCATAACCGTTCTACGCATGCGTATCAAGTTCTTCCCGTTTTACCTCAAAAGGAGCCGAAGTGTTTAGGGTTTTAGTATTATGACTGCTTTTTACTTTTGCTACCAAAAAACAAACTTATCAGATACCGAGTTCATGAAGGCAATAAAATAATTATTAGTAGCTATTGTTTCTTGATAGCAACTACTAAGTACTAAGTCAACACGCTTTATATGGCATTTTTTATTCGTTTCTTCGGGTAGGTACACGCTTTGCTTTGTGGCTCTAGAATTACAAATTATTTTGCCAAAACATATTCATAATATGCAAAACGTCTTGAAATGATAAGTGAAAGGCGTTGACTGAATTATTCTCGCATCAAATTTCTATTTTCACAGAAATTAGGCTTCACACTGTCGGAACATCTGTTTCTAGCACACAGTCAACAATGTTCAAATACACCCAAATTTTAAACGATGTCATTGTGTCACTATTTCTGCATTTCGCCAAATTGAATAACCCCGAAAGAGTCTTAAGTCTCTTATCAGGCGTTGTATTCTAGATAAAACACATCTAAAATGCATTTTGTTTGCATTTCAGATAGCTTATCTGTTTCTTGTATTCATCTGAGGTTTGTATTCTTACAAAGGTGTCAAATAGTTAGTAGTAATGTTTTCAAACCTATAACACTGCTTCTGATTTGGTGCTGTGTTTATATGCACGATTGTTCTTTATTATTTTTATAGGCAAATTGTTGATTTAAATAAAATACCCAATGTTTCATTACTTAGAACCTTTTTTTGCATACCTTTCTCTAATTTCGCTAACAAGAACTTCCTTGATTTTGCTCACGTAACATTTGATAGGAATTTAAAAACAAAGCAATACTGTAGCAATGTTTCGACTAGGAGTAACTGTAGCACGTTTGTAAACTTTGTCCTAAACAGGTGTATTGTTTAGCACATTAGGTATTTCACCGTCACGTGGAGCCTTTATGAAAATTAAGGTAGTAGGTTGCATATTTTCTGAATAGCTGTTACTGTACGCTACTCTATTGCTGTACGCACATTTTGATAGGCTTATTTATGTAGTACTTCTTACTATTAATACATACTATATTATAAATCTCCTTAGTAAATTATTTAAACACCTACACTATTACGTATTTAGTTCCTTGCCTAAAGTTTTATAAGATTATTGCATTAATTGATTAGGTATTCTTCGTAAACATAAGAAATGAAATTGTTTTTATGAGTTGTATTCTCAGACGCCCTTTTATTATTCGAACTCCGCCTATTAAATTAATTTCTGCCATCGATGTATACGTATGCCTAAAGATTTTAGTGTATTCAAAACAATTGGAACAATCAAAATACGAATTTCGTTTCGTCTAACACTACAGCAGTGTAATCTCTGCATAGTAATCTGTTAACAACGACATATAAAACAAAACCATAGAACACCTATAATCCAGAAAACCATAGAAGCAGTTTCGTCACTTGACCCAAATGCACAGGCCCTGATAAGATAACCGTGCACACTGATAACGTATGTTTGTTTGTATCGATAGGGCCCAAGGTCGTTGCGGTACCTCTATTGATTTTCCCGGGAACTTTTCCTGTTCCTGAAGTTAGAAAGTGGTCTATAGAAATTGCATCCTAGGATCTCAACAGTGTTTTAACCATGATACTTCGTCCACGAATTTGCCTATACATTGTGCATATATATTTGCATAATTATAATATGTACATAAAATTATTGTAACCAATAAAAAGAAAATCGTTTTATTAAATTGTTTTCAACCAACTTCCAAAAAGGAGGAGGTGCTCAATTCGTCTGTAATGTATCAGTAGTGTACCAGTTCCTATTACTACTAGGCCTGGCGTGCTTACCATCTTCGACCGCATCATCACTTACCAACATGTGAGATAGTGGTCAAACGCTAGCCTATAAGATATTTAAAAAAAACTTTTTTTTATGTTTTCTACGCGATTACTCCGCCCATTGTGAACCGATTCAAGTATCTCCAGAGGTATACAGATAATCTTGCTACAGAAACCGCGGCATGTGAAGTCGATTTTTCAGTTTTTAAATTATCTGCATATGTATTTACTAATTCTGAGTAACTTTTATTACGTTATATCTATCTATGCTATTAGGGAGTGGTTTCTAGAAGCCATGCCCAAAAGATACTGTTCATTGTTCAAAACAAGTTACAAAGTTAACATAATTACTCGATGATATTAATAAACACCTTTCATCTTCAACCACAATTTTCGGTAAAATTATTTACACTGAGTATTTAGAAATCGTGTGATGTTAACCACCTTTTTTGTTTCTCGTTAATTTTTTTTAAATTTTTTAATTGTTTCTTGTTAATGACCTTGAACTCGACCACTTATCGCATTTTGTTAAAATACATAAACATTCCAACTAGTTAGTAACTTAACACTAAAATATTAATTATGCTCAAAAATTTACAGCGTAGGTCATTGAGGGTCAAGTTTAGAATTTAATTTAGTTTTAGCTCTATTCTGCCATGTTTACACCTTACTTATTCTAAGTAAGGTGTTAAAAGGTCCTAATTATGTTGTCAGAATCAGAATCAATACAATGCTACAATTCTTTACTACACATGCAATATCACACAAAATTGACGTAAGTAGTATTATTTCTGTGACAGAAGCATCCTCCACTGACTTATTACTTACAATATGCAGTACACGTGCGATAAGATTCCGTGAGACAATAACGTAGCTCAAAGCGCCGTTGTCACATTTCTTTCTATAATCTTCATTTCTCTTCCGATAGCAAAGTGTCCGTTATCAACAAACAATAGCATAACAGCTGTTATAAAACTGATACCCGCTATAACAGTTTATAATCCAATAACATGTCGGCGTAACTCGCATTCTAAGGGGCATTTATATCATTGTGACAGAAATGCCTTCTCTTTGATCGTACCGTGCGCCACTGTGGACTCGCGTTCACATTTGATTTTGACAAAAGTTAGTTTTTGGATGGCGAGTATAATAACTGTTATACTTAATTCACTCCCGATGCAAAAAGAAGGTGTGTTATAAGTTTGACGTGTGCATCTGACGTGTGTATGTGTGTCTGTCTGTGGCTTCGTAGCGCCTTAACTAATGAACCAATTTTGATTTAGTTTCTTGTTGTTTAATAGGTGACTTAGTCGAGTGTTCTTAGCTTTGATTCATGAAAATCCGATCAGCCGTTCTAAATAATATACCCTTTTTTTCTAGATGATGACGCGTTAAGATGAACTTTTATAACCTGAACAATTCGAAATTTGGCTTAAGTAGCAACTATTATATAATCTGTGATTTACCATCCTCTTACTTCAACGATATTGTAAGAACATTGACCTGATGCTGGGACATCTCCTGGAATCTGCAGAATACTTATTGCCAACTAACAGCAGAAATGTTGAGTTTGGGCTCATTGAAATGGTATCAATGAACAGATTATACATAAAGCAGTCAGAGTGGTTTTAAATTTTGAATTAAATTATATTATTTGATCTCGTTGAATGTGTAACATTTATCTCTTGTTATCCGTAGTCAACTCACAAAAGAGTTCAACCTCGAATATTACCTCCACCATAGATGAATAGGTTTTATCTATGCCTCGACCCTCCACCCTTATCATCAGCTTTGTGTGTTGTTATTTTCACAGCGACAATAATATCAACTAATTATATTAAATGAATATATAATATGTAACCTATGATTGTTATAATAACTGTAAGTAAGCTATTGATGTTATCAGTACCAATTAAGGATAGGCACTTGTATCAGCGCCATGTAATCAGCACCCTTGAGATTTAGAGTGACACTCCTGAATGGAGCCAACTCACCTAAATCACGTTTGTTCACTCTTTGGCACACCATACAAAAGAAACAATACTTCGGGGTGGCTCTACATTGATATCGATGCGTCCTATCATCGCAAACGGCTGATAGAAGGAGACGCAGTTAGACAGTTGTATAATTGCATTATTTTTTTTATCGACGATATCATCATAATCGCTCGAAATTTATCGCTTCTTGAGATACTACCGGTCCAGGTTTGTAAACCATCGTCATCATCATCAGCCTGTGTCAGTCCACTGCTGGACGTAGGCCTCTCCCAAGATACGCCACTGAGCCCGATCTTCGGCTCTTCTTTTCCAGTCACTGCCCACCGATTTGCGTATGTCGTCGCTCTACCTAGTCTCAGGACGTCTTACGCTACATTTGCCGATACATTGCGGTCTCCAATCTAGGACAAGTCTACTGCCACTTCAGTTTACTAGTCCGTTGAGTTATGTCGATAACTTTAGTTCTGTGGCGAATTTAGGTTTGTAAATAGTACTTAGCATTGTTTACTTTCTTAGCATATCTATTCAAGCGGTTATTACTCCCCTAGTCCCCCACACTTATGAAAATTGGAACGAGCTCCCGTCTGCTGTTTTCCTGCAGAGCTTTAACATAGAGTCCTCCAAAAGGGGCGTTAGAAGAATCTTGACAGGTCGGCAACGCATGAGTGACACTTCTAGTGTTGCAAGTGTTCATAGGCGACGGTGGCTACTTCCCATCAGGTGGGCCGTTTGCTTGATTGCTTGTTTGCTACCTAGTATATCATAAAAATCTTAAAGGATGGAATAAATGTAATTTTGAGTTAATAATACACTATTGCAAGTTCATGCATTCATTGCAAATCATTGCTTTAAATTTATTTAAATAGCTCTTCATTGCTTCTGGTAAGTAAGGCAAGTTTGTACTATTATGTACTCTGTACTGTTATTATCATATTTCTGACAAGGTTACCATCCTACTCGAAGGTAATTATTATGATTTCTATCCGAATGACGAAAATACTACAAGAGTATCTCAATAATAAAAATTTTAGAATAAAAAATGTTTTCGTTGCTGTTCTCCTTAATGTTTTAGTATAAAATTAATCAACAGGCCAGTATTAGATAATTTACTTCATAATATTGCGTGTAGGTATATCTTCTCGTGACTTATTCGATGTTCTCATTTAGGACGAAGTGATTCCGTGTCTTTTGCAATATGAACTATGTTGGAAGCACGGGTTGGTAACAACTTTGGAATAGTAATCGTCGTAATGTAGGAATACATTGCGGGATATCTAATCGAATTTCAAAGCAATACAAAATTATTTTACTTATCTTAATAGCTCATCAAAAATCAAATCTTCGGTAGGTATAACTGGTCAGTGCAAACAGTTACTATTACTACAAACAAATTATTTGCTATGTTGGAGCAAACATGTGTGTAAGAAACGGCATGAACTAATTATCTCATACTAGCAGTGCCCCGCGGCTTCGCATGTGTTGAAAAGTATCTTGTCTTTTTCTACCATATTGGCTATTTCTGTGCAAAATTTCAGTTAAATCGGTTCAGCCATTTCTCCGTGAAGAAGTCACAAATATACAAACTCACTTTTGTATTTACAATATTGGTGTTGATTATACAAATTGCCTCGGTTCCCTTAGCTTAAAGCTTAGCTACGCATATATGGGAAATACCATTCACCAGTCACATTGAAAAAGCAGACACGCCTAACGTTTTCCAGATTTCTAGGCTAAATTACGGCCCACACATCTTAAAACATCAACATCACAATCTGTATGCACTAATCGGGCGAGCACTGTAATCAAATCGTCTGCGCTTTCCAGTCTTCACGAGAAAGCTTTCGCCTTAAGCCTGAAGCCTCGCTATCAAACAGTGACATAGCTTAAACCAACCAGGTTACTTGCTACTTACTATTACTATGTGCTACTATTCAATCAACACCAATTTTATAAATGCGACATTCTGTTTGTTTATTTGTTTGTTTGGGACTTCTTCACGGTTAAACGGCTGGATCGATTTTGCTGAAATTTTGTACAGGGATAGCTAGTTACAGAATTTATGAAAGACCGGAATTAATATTTAAAGTAGGCACATGACATCATTTTTAACTCCCGACGCAAAAAGAAAGAGTGTTATAAGTTTGATGAGCGTATTTGTGTATCTGATCAGAGAGATTGTTTTGTGGAATAAATGAAAATGAACCCTAATGACAATAACGAGACCATAATATGAAATTTATGCTGAAAGAGTCCAATTAAATTTAAAATTAAATTTAAAAAAAAAATAAAAAAAACGTGTGTGTACTTATGTACACGCGTTAGAAGTTATACTTCTGTGGCGTATAGAAAAAAAATAACTAAAATGGAGTAGTGATTAACGATAAATATTAAAAATTAATCAAAAAGATTTTATTTAAATAAAAAATGGTTTATTAACGTAAAAATATGACGTTAAATATGACGTTAAATATGACGTTCTTACAAAATGACATATACAACTTGAACATTGTCATGCCACCTAGAACTAACTTCACGGTGTAGAATTTAGGTGGCGGTGTGCGCGCGCATCGTACCACCTAGAACTAACTTCACGATGTTAAATTTAGGTGTCGGTGTGCGCGCGCATCGTAAAAATTCACTCTCATCATATTTCTCTATCGCACCAAAAGAAGTATAACTTCAAAAAGTCAATTTTACTGTTCTGGGGCTAATGCACAAATGCCATAGTGTTTTGGTGATGCTGCTGCATCTTCTTAATAATGTTTTAACCGGCACATGGTTCAGATCAGCCACAAAAATATCATTTCAAGATATTGAAGCAAGTTGACGTACTACCAATACAAGATACTGTTGATCTGTCACATTACAAATTAACATCCGTTGCTTCTGTTGCTAGCCATTAGAAAACCTGATATAAAGTTTACAAGTATTGATCGAGTTTCTACTACATGTAACATGACGGTGAAACCCACACAATTTCTCCTGAAACATCTTGTTCTTTATATTTTATAATATAGGTACCTCTCTACCTGCCTATAGTCACGATGACTTTGATACCAACTTAAGTAAATTAGTACCAACATGCAACATCAATAGTGTTCAATACTAAGCCAGATATTATAGAGGACTAGTCTGCGACAAATATAATTTGCGCTTAAACACTAAGAATAACTTGAAAAGGTAGTAAAGTAGACACTAAACATATTGACGAAACGGTAATCGTCTTTGGAAGTATGAAAGTTCAAGGCACGATCTATGACGACCACCAAATCACACCAGTATTTTTTTTTTCGATGTATTTACCTTTAATACATAATACATGTTATACAAAGAAATGAGTACCAATAAACTAAAACTATAGTAGTCACCCTATAGCGCCAACTTCAAAAGTAACAACACTAACACAAACAATATTATAAATGCGAAAGTCAGTTAGTACAATATTTGTTTGTTACCTCTACAAGGTAAACGAATTAACTGATTTGACGTAAGTTTTGCACATATATAGAAAACAAAGCAGAATAGGAAACAAGATGATTTTTAACGTGGGAGAAGACGCTGGGCCCAACCAGTAAGCCTATGCCGAATGCCGATGATATTGGATTGTACAAAATCTCTTGACAAGTTAAGAAGTTTAGTGACATCACGATTGTAGCAATTTATTAGTATATTTAAATGCCGAGGTTAATGTCAATAAAATTTGATAATATTTAGCTTTTAGAATAGTCAGTATTAACACAGCCTTGTAATATAAATGCTAATTAGCCCTTTAGGAGTTAAACTGACATCCGCATTCACAATATTTTTGTTAATCAAATTTTATTATATATTTAGTGAACTCTTTTTTATTCGTAATTACATGGCATTTCGAATATGTTTTAATCATGAAGATTTTAAACAGTTTATTTGTGATCAGAGTGTAATTTGATTCATAGATAAGTGAGTCAGTGATGTTACTATCTCACAAGCAGCTGTAGATAAAGTTCATCCAGAATCGAGAGCATACACTTCAAAAGAAGAAGCATAATAAATGAAGAAGCATAGTAAATTTAATTGATAATTGAAACTTGTAAAGAAGAAAAATATTTGAGAGAAGTAGTCTCTGCCTACCCCAACGGAAAAAGGCGTGATTTTATGTATGTATGTATGAAACATGTTGCTCCGGATTAAACACAAGATTTGATATGAGAGGCCGCGCCCTGGACCGGACTACTGACCAATCTTCACTATCGCAACTGAATCATACAAATATTTAAGAATTATCTATTTGTGTAAATATTTTGCGAAATGGTTCGGAACAATCGTTTCTTTTTCACAGCATACACAGATAAATAAACAAAATCTAACAAGCTCAAACAACCTTCCTCGAGACAACACTTCGCTTCCTAAATTTATCAAGCACATCATCAAAACGAGTAATTGATACAAAAAACTTTCGACAAATGCTCGCATCATAATCTCAAACCCCGAGGCGCTAGAATGAAAACGAAATGTTGAACAATATCTGACCACTAAACACTAATACATATAAGGATTCGTAGTGAAAGTAAACGCCCACGCAGAAAAAGCGTCCTATTAGTGTGAGAACCGACAATTTCAAACACTTTAGAGTGACCTATGGCTTCATATATTCTAGCTTAGATGATGGGATTAAATATTAACTGTAACAAATAGCAATCTGGTGGGTATAATACAACGGCGACGACAGTAGTACAGTGGTGCAGTACACACTTATAGTACTTAGTACATAGCTTCTATTACTTCGAACCAAGGCAAATAAATAAGAATATTTACCTAAACGAAGACGATGTTGTTATAGTTGAAATTACAGCCAATGAAGTTAATAAACAGTAAACAAAGCTGATAAGAAAGATTGAGCAGATACAATGCCACACTCCATCGTACAACGCTTTAGAGTACTTTACAGTAAACCCAAGAGAAAATAAAATTGATTTGAAACAGAAACCACAAAGTGAGTGCGTAACCGCAGCACTTAGCGTATCTAAAAGCGCGTGCCAATATTGTCCCAATCGAACGTGCCATTTAGAAAGTAGCATTAGGAGCAACAGTTTTGAAAAGGTCGATTGAGGAGGTTAATTCGATTTGAGCTGACGCTTCCGTGTCTATTAACCATTCGTAACAAAAATTATATGCAAACTGCAGACACGCAATTATAGAGAACTGTTACTAGATTTACTGTAAGATGTGCATTCGGACTGTCTCGAGCATTGGACAACCAACATGAAAGCTGAAGAATTATAATGTTAGTCATCGAAACTTCACCAGAGCACTCAACAAAACTATTTTACTTTTAAAAGTGTGCTTAATTTATTCTTTAAAAGGGTGATTAGTATAGTAAGTCATTTGTCATAACAGAATATATCCTGGGACGATCGTTTAGATAATTCGTTTCATGGACAAACAACAATAGAAAACTTAGACACTTTAAATTATAGGAGACATCATTACCATCGTCACGAACCAAAACCTAATAGCTATGTCCGAGCAACATGAGTAAAACGATTTAGATACCGTCAATAGGCAAACCATGTATTATAACAAAGAAAGTAACATTATAGTTAATCATACAGCACGACGTATGCCCAATTTCTCCTATTACATGGAGTGAGCTTAGTGAAGGTTAGATGTGATGGTCAGCTGTGCTGTGACTACAACACGTTGGTATTTGTAATTGTATATTTTGTGGGTAGATATTATAAGCCTTTCGAAAATTGATTCAATATACTTCTTCTGCCTCATTTCAAATTTTAGCTTCAGTAAGGTTTGAATTCCAGGCGTTAGGGCACGACTCATTTGGCATTTTCGCTGCAGCTACTAGTATACCGAATTTTAAATAGGTACTTAATATTTAGGTATTTCTTGATTGAGATGCATTAAATTGTAAACTTTGATTATTGATTGGTTATTACAAGGTATATTTTATAATACGTTCTGCTCACTAACATAAAATTATCAGCATCAATCAATTCTTTCATCCATTTATAGCAATAATAATAACAATCTTTAGTTCACAATCTACATTATGCTGTGATTACGCTTTCAACAGAAGCCTCTTACAATTAAGCTTATAGAAGCCTGCACAATAATAACAGTGGTGCTTCTGGGAGAAAGCACGTTACGCCTTATACTATGAGTTGGATCCATTAACTACTAATTAGCACCCACTTGCACAATCCATCAGCATGCTAAAGTAATTTTCCAGCCGGTTGATACTGGGCTAACGAGAAAACTCCTCGTCAAAGAGAGCTTTGAAAGCTGCCCCAATTCGCGGCACTGGTAGACCATCCTAATTATAAGAGAAAATTCAAACAAAATAGACGTTTAGTAAATTCCAAAGCTCTTCATTGCTTTCAACAAGCACTTGACCACGATCTCACTGGTGAAATGTTAAGAAATAAAATTAGAAGATGATATTAATATTTAATTTTTTAGAACCAATGTCATTACAATAAAACAATTAAGATGGTTTAAAAACTAACACCAAAAAAAACATACAAACGAATTGACTTCCAAAAAGGAGGTCCTTTTTGGAAGTCGGTTGAAAATAACAATTTCAAAGAAAAAGAAATCATTTTATATTATCATATGTATTGGTTAGAAGACAGATGTACGAAAAAATTGATTTCTTCTGCACCTCTTGTGACGAATCCGTATATTAACAGTAACTAATTGTAAGGAATTAAACTTTCAAACGAAAATTAATATGAACCAAGTTTCACCCGGAATTCGTTAAAATAATTGTTTGATATAACAATAAAACCACACATTTTGAATTACAATACTGTCAACAATCCAATGAAAACAGTCTTAATCAAAAAACGCAAATCATTCCTGAATAAAAGTTAATGACGTCCAAATAATTTAATAAAAGAAATTAATAAACCATGTAAAGAGCAAAATGGAGAGTGGAACAATTATTTGTCGAAAGTTATAAAATATAATTGGCGAGAGGTGATAGTTATTTCAAACGTAGTTACAATAATAGTTTCACGTTATTTTTATTATTCGCAAATTCCTATGTCCGTTATATAACGTTAAGGAAATGCTTGGGTAAATTAATTGACACTTAAAATTAATGAGACATTTTATTGAAACACTCCAGCTCTAACATATTAAAAACTGCAATCCAATAACGTGTGTAACTCTCGGCAGTTTCGGTAATCTTTCCAAATACAAAACTAAAAGCTTGTTACCTCTAGGATACGAGTAAATTCATTGTAATTTATGTAAACCAATGCGCTGTGCGTGTTGCAAAATTAACTTAAGAAGGGCTTTACAAGAAATCGCCACTAAACAAAGCAAAACACTGCAGCTGATACGACTAATGGGTTGTTCCAAACTACGGCTTACATAGTAACTACTATAGTTATCTATACAATGGAAGAGAATTTGTAAAGCTTTGTTTAGATCAACTGATAGAAAACTAAAAAATTCTAAAGTCAAAAGCGGAGGGTTTGCTTAGCATAAAATTGTATCTAAAAGGAATTTATAAACATGAATATTCATACTATTACGAATAATACGAATAATAATTATATACGAATATTCAGGCCTGTTTAACAGACAGGTAGTTACAGTTGCGCTAAGTAGAGTGGATTAAAAACAGGGTGCCCAGCACCTCGTGTCACTGCTGTCTTCAATTCTCAGACAAGCACTATTCCATCTTTCACCATATTACCACTTAAGCATCAAGTAAGAAAATTGACATATTCTAATAACCAAATCCAATTCTATGCATTTAAAATCTTAGTCTTTTAGGATCACCAAGTCCATGTTCGTGCTCGGTCACATTATGTTATCGACTTCTCTCTCTCTCTCTCAGTTTCTTACTCCGTGTATTCCAAGCATTAACCATTTGCAGGGAAGGCAAGCCTTTTCACACATTTCATTTGATTTACGACAATGTTTTATGCTGTGTTAAGTTAACTCAACTGAAGGCTCCACTTAGATAAACTTTACGATGAAAGCTTTACTATGTCAACTTCTGATTACCTTCGCACAAGCAGTTAAGAGCTTGTCAAATAAATAGATCGTTGCGAATAAATAAAAGGTTAGCCTACTGAGACCTGTAGAGTTGTAGCTTTTATGCATGTAATAATGAAGTTTGCTTCACGATTTTTCCGATCTGTCATGTATTTTCTAAGTAAAATGTTTAGGTAATGCTGAAAATATCACATGTTTCTTACAATAAGTTAAGAACCTTGAAATAACTTAGGGTTGATTGTAACAAGTCTTATGTTCAAACTGAACCTGATCTTTAACTTTGTAGTAGTTAGTAGCAAATCTTAGCTACTAGACTATGTTTAGCAGTAGGCCTATGAAGACTGAATGTGATGACTGTATGACCGTTCAAACATGACTTTAATTATCAAACCGTCCAGTTAAAAGGCTAGATTTCCCAACATCATCTGACCGTAAAAGTCGGACAATAGTATGAATAATTCAGAAAGGTATCGGGAGACAATGGCACCTGCCCCCAGTCCCATGGCATCATGGGAACGTTCGCAGAGTGGGGTGTCACGCGCCACGAGGCACCGTGTGCCAGCGCAGGTTACTGCCGGGTGAATCATTGGTAAAGCCTCTACGATAATAAGCTTTGGCCAAAAGCTGAGCAAATAACATGTATGTATTTAACTTATTCGGAAGCAACGACGTCAAATGGACTAGAGCTAACTGGACATGCACACAGCAGACGAATATGGCCTTGTTATTTAATCGCAGCAATTATGACTGCTACGTAACATTAAATTAGCGAGGTTCCATTATTTCCATCAAATTCTGAAGAACCATAATACAATAAAACCAAATTTATGACATTTTATTCGTAATCCAATTACATTAATAGAAAGCCCAGGCGCAAAGTAAGCTATCGTGTAAACGAAAACACGTTTTGGCATTGAAAACGCGAACACGCGACAGAAAATTACTGAAGTAAAGTTTTACCGCAGCGGCTCAGGTTCACGTGATTTATAACAATTTAACTGCCGCCGATGCCATAAATTTTACTTCATAACTGGTATTTGGGACACCGACCACTGACGTGCCTCGATTCGAGCTGACCGCACTACAACCAAACTGCGATCGGAACGACCACTGCATTATGTGCCACTGTATTAAAATGACGAGTCCAATCGTATAGGAAACATTGTATGGAGGTTTAGGTCATCGGATGCCTTACATCGGAATGCCAACAGTGTCAAGTGCTGACGAACGCCCAGAGCGTGAGACTCGCTTTGACAAATAAAGACGCGGCGTGGGCGAATACCACAACACGGTAATTGCACAGATAAATTACTGTTTATTCAAATTGTCTCGTAAAAATACAAGTGAGAGTTCGAGAGAAATTTCCATTTCGTTAAATAAGACAATCACCCTGCCTCGAAATCACCGATACACGATAACTAACGAAAAGAATAGGTACATTAACACTAAACTTTTCAATGTCGCGGTCAATCGTATCTGATGAAAACAACGGTCCTTGATTAGTGAAAGTCTCTACCGGTCGGATACAATACCTAATCTTTTTATACCATCTAGGTTAAGTAGGTAGTTTTTATCTCAATTTTCTTGCGACAATGATGCATTGGATGCTGGCTGACACGCAAGCCTGGAGTAGTGACTGCTTTGTAAACTGTGGCACTGGTATCAAAATAACGGCAATGACATTGAAAAAGTTGGATACACGAGTGCGGCAGCGAGAGTTTCTTAATTACCACCTGTCATCGCAACAGTTTCTTTGACAGCTTTATAGAGAGTGCAGATAATATTAATAGATATTGGGAGAAACAACGATGCTAACATGATGCTAACATTCCATCTTTGGGTGCACATCTGAAGATCATGCCGAACTGCCGAACTATGGATCAGCATAACACTTACAGAAACATCTCACAACTACAGTCTAATTTTGGGCTAAACTTGTCCTAGAGTGTGGACCGCGAATCGGCAAACGTAGCGTAGGACATCCTGTGACCAGGTGGAGCGACGACATACGCAAAGCGGTGGGCAGTGACTGGAAAAGATGAGCCGAAGATCGGGCTCAGTGGCGCATCTTGGGAGAGGCCTACGTCCAGCTGTGGACTGACACAGGCTGATGATGATGACAGTCTAATTGCACAAAATAGGTAAAAAATGAAATAATATATGAAATATAAATATTATATAAGTAAATTATATATATATATATATATATATATATATATATATATATATATATATATATATATTTATTTATATTTATATATATATATAAATTAATATATATTAAATAATGAAATATAAAATCCCCAAATAGCTTCAGTATCATCCTTCTAATACCATACTATTCAACAGATGTAAGTAATGCAAGCAATTTAGATATATACGTACCCTTCATATTTTATCGGCATGGTCTTTCAAAATTCAGATATAAGGTATCTGAATTTTTTTGTTACAAACTCTTTTTGAGGCGTTAATATTTCCAATTAATTGTATTAAAAAGTTTCCTGTCAGAAAACTTCGATAAACCTTGTATAGAAAGAAGTATCTAAAATTTACGCTTAATAAACATCAGAAATAAACATAGAATATTTATAGAAAGGTTGTGGAGCAACCTGCCCAAACCCGATTGGAATCAAGGGCCGGCGCGCGCGCAGTTGAGACTCGAGACAAAGCGGCGGCGGCACCGTTACTCTATGCCTCGACGAAAGTATCACAAGTGGAACACAAATTAGCTCTGTGTTAATTGTGGAGAGAGATGACATCTTTATTGAAACCGTTGACAATAATCATAGTGGTAACTCTTAAACGAATGGTGAAGATGACAGCGATAGATAAAAAGTAACTAGCGTTCAGGTGCTATACAAAAGGATAAATAAAGCTTTTAGTAGATAAAATGAACTAGTTTCATTTTGTGAACGAGAGTAGACATACATCAGACCAGTACCACTATAAAATGGCAGAATGTTTTAAAGATTTATATATATATATTTATATATTTTAGATACACGATTTTATATTGAACGTGACTTTCGTTTTCTGCTATCTAGCACTTGGGATGTCAGCAAGATTCGGAAATTTATTCAAGATCTTATCAGCTATCTGCGTCATTGAGAACAAAATCCATGCAAAACATCTTTATCTATGCGAATCGATCATTTGCATTGATACACTCTTGACGTTTTAAGAGGTGCTTCCATAACAACAACATATTTTGGAAGTAAAGATACAGTAGAGACGTAGTAAATAATCATAGGCTATAATTCTCAACCTCTTTTGATGAAAAAAGGTAATATGTATTACTTGCTACTCTTAACACTTTTTCATCCATTAATATAATCAAGTTGATTATTGACGTACTTTATGAGCAAAGCCGCTGAAGCGCCGGTGGGTTAGAATTTCACGGCTGATTTGAGAGGTGGCAAAAAGTCGTCGGCCGTTGGTGATTGATGTGGTCAGTGGTCAGAAGAACTTTGGCTTCACTTCTTATTCATAAGCATTACTACCATGTCTGTCAATCTTATTCTGGTTCTGGTTTTCGGTAGAGATGTTGAAAAGGCATACATTTTTTTAAGTCAAGTAATTTATTCCTTGTTATATTATGTTTACTGTCATGCCGTATTGCATATGCACATATTGCGAGACCTATTGTGTAATAACATGTCCAAAATATGGTCGTACCAAGTTAACAAAGACTTGGTACAAAGACTTGGCAAGAGCGCATTAAAGAGCTAAACAGTAAAGCCTCAATATCTACGAGTTAGCCTGCCTATTAGATCCAAAAATGTATAAGAAAGATCATGATACAAAAGTGAGATCTATCAAAACAAGGTACGGTAACGTAATAGTAATAACTCAATCTCTTTTTCGTATTACATGTCACTTTTATACCACAAATTAACAAACCAAACCGAAGAGGGTACTCAGAAACCCACATGTGCGGGATAAGGGTGAACAATGTCATGCAAGACGGCGCAAGTCGGACGTCGGGGCTGGCATGCCGGATCACCTTCGCTGGTCGCGATCAATGACGTAACGGTCGCTGGACGCCGGACAAAACAAATGTTTTGAACTTGAACTGTTGAATTCAACAAACATTCCGTAGATAAATGATAAATCACAAAATGATAAATCACAATCAACAAATAGCAAAGTGTCGAAAAAAACGTCAATAGATCTAGATAATTAAGCTTCAACTGGATCGTCGTGCTCAATTAGGAGAGATCACCGTGCACCAAAGACAAAGCAGTGACATTGATTTGAACTTCAAATATTCTTGAAAATCGCTGGGATTTTGTAATTATGGGCCAACTTAATGAAATACGCATATAAGCAAACACAAAATACAAATAAAATAATCCGAACATTCTAGCTTCTTGGTTGTTCTAAATCTGACAAAAATCAAGAAATAAAATGAATATTTTCAACAAGTCAACTACCTGCAAGTGGGTAGTAAACAATGCGATAAAGTGGAAAAGTAGCAGATGATCCGTCTGATACCGAGTCACTCACTGTCACGTAATTTGATAACGAATAAATTTTACTGGGGACAAGGTCAGTGCCTACTTCGAAGAAAATATATTTTACTAAAGGAGTTGCTTTTTAGCAATATTGCACAATAACTTATATATACACCTATAAAGATAAAACATAATGTTAAAAATATTAAGCATTAAGTAACACTGACAATAAAACAGTAAGTGGCAATTGTAACAGCTAATAAAAACACACGTTGTCTAATTAAGACGTAAGTAGCTACATTCTTACAAAATCGATAAACAATAACCATTAATAAAAACATTACCAAATCAGAGTTCATTCCTATCAGATCCACGAACAATTTATGAAATTAAAGGGCAACCCCAGATAAGTGGGAGAAGATGTTGTAAGTCACAATAAAGAAAAATGTGTGTACCGAAATGCCCGGGGCGTGTGTCGATAATTGGACAGTGTTGTTACCGGATTGCATAAGACCAAGGTTGGACAACCCCCTCAAGGTCCGTAATTAGTTCCTCCTACAAGATCGTCCAGTTGGTCACATGCTCGACTGACGGTTATGACGCCGATGAGGCTGCTAGCGGCAGTATATTTATTTATTACACGCGTGGGTGTTTATTAGTTCGGTAACATTGTGCAATCAGAGGCAATGGCAAAGTAATGAAATGTAGTTGCATTAAAATAATTAAATACTTTAATCACCACCAAGAATTAATTGCTAGTAAACTAGTATATTACGCATCTTCGCATTGAAGTGATGTGAAGATATAAATGTATAACAGTTTGTTTTCAATAAATGTATTATTTAAGCAGTTTATTTAAGTTAGGGATATGTTTGAAG
Organism: Cabera pusaria; assembly: GCA_954871355.1. NCBI lineage: Eukaryota > Metazoa > Arthropoda > Insecta > Lepidoptera > Geometridae > Cabera > Cabera pusaria. The sequence continues at coordinate 26,872,708 of OX940887.1, forward strand.
AAAGCGAAGTTAACGAGCGAGAATCGAATACTTTAACCAGTCTGACAATGACATTCAAGTACTACCCACTAAGCGGTTAGATCCGTTTATTCCGTCCACAGTTTTTGCAGAAGCAAAACATCTGAAATATAAATTGAACAATTTTAAAGAAGATAAAGAGATCTTTTGTTATGCGAATTTATAGCGAGTTCATCAAACTCAAAACTAGTTGTGAAATTATATTCAAGAGATCGAGTTCATGATAACAAAAGTAAAACACTAAAATCAGTAATCAGTTTATCAATTATTATAAAAATCTGTTATTGAAAATTCTTCGAAGCAAAATTTCATTCCAAACAGTTTCAAATTAGATACACAATATAATCTGACATTTCTGCAACTTCAACTTCGATAAAAGTTTTCTATTATGTTCTTCAAAGTCTTCGACCCACAGCCGTATTGTCCATGAAAATGCTATGCGGCATTAAAGCAGAACTCAGTTAAGGAAGTTGCAGAAAAGTAGAACAACATTACGCTTAAACACTTGAAAAGTCAAGCCTCGATAAATAGACGCGCATTTTCCTCCGTCCTTGAGAAGTTGCGGTCTACAGTGACTACACTATCCAATTCCCTCGACGTATCGATGGTCACGGCTCGTTGGATATCGTTTTCTGAAGACGTCTCGCGGATAGTCACGTCGTTCCATATAATGTTGTGTGATTTTATGTCGATTGAAATCACGACTTTTGTGTAAAAAAGATACTGGTGTAAAGTCAAACAACAGATGAGATTGACAAGTCTTGATAAAATGCCTGAATATAGATATTTTTTTCTTAATTATAACGTGTGTGTATGCCAGTAAATAGGTCAGGTTGATTAGGCCTTGCGGCGCGTTGGATGAGGTCTCAACTTTTAATTATGAGGACGTAAACTCAATCCCGAATGAGCACTAATTGATTGTCTATGAATAACACTCTATGCGCATTCACAGGTAGCTCGCACCACCAGGGTACCGAAGAAACTCTTACTCAGTTCCACACGTATTGATGCCTGTGGATTAAGATGAATTAGCCGGCAGGGCGGAATAGTCGTTGGGTAAAGCTGTATCATCTAATCACGCCCGATAACTAGGTTCTCAGTCAACTTGAGCTACGTAGATTACACAGCTGCTGTACAGTAGGTAAGTAAATGGAAAGTAATTATATTACTTAGTATTCTCCAGTCTACCCTACTGTAAATTGTTCCATTTCCTTGCCGCAACGCGGCAGTGAAAGTCGGTAAGTACTCTGCAGTTTCATGAAGTTCACCGCCATCTGACACTATCCGCAGTCACGTCTTTCCAAAACTACTTTCAATAAATTTTTATTGCATGCAGTAAGATATTTTTATAGAACTTGAGCCAATAGTAAAGGGGGTGATCCATTGGCGAACAGGCGAGCCAACGGTTTAAATCGTTGGCTCGCCGGCACGTTTGCTTTGTGATTTGTGATCCATAGGAGAGCAAAACAGTCTACTGTCATTGTTGGTGAAGGTTTTTGCACCGCAGACTTAGAAATTCAAGAATGCACAAAGAGCCAGTATTTAAGTCCGGAGACTTTTATGTGCCCCATTGGCGGTTTAGACTTCTGGCGCGTTTTTATTTATACCACTTTGTGTATCGGCCACGATACAACCTACTGTCGTATTTTGAACGTTATCGCCGTTGTAACTAGGTTTAATCTCACATGTTTGCTGTCAGAGTTGCTGTCAGACAGTGCATGTTCTGTCTGTAGGACTATTATCTTTTCTGTGCTCGCGATTTCGTTGGCGTACCGCCGGTTTTACTCGCGAATGGATCACCCCCTTAACAATGCTTGGACGATAACTTCATTTATATTTTTTCATAAAAATACCGATGTGACATCCCAAAGTATCAACTAGCTACATAGTGATTGGAGAACCATTGTGCACTACCGCCTGCCACTTCCAGACGTGCATTGATGCATGATTAGCCATTTAACGTCAGATGCAATAGCTCATTCAGCAAAGCTGCAGCTACATGATGCGTCAAACAGCGTACCACCTACGAGTACGTAATCGTTCTCCATTACTCGGCACAATCGTCCCTAATTATCATTGGATGGTACATTTTGCTGATGACAATTTTATGGACCTATTAGGCACTAGAATAGTCGTGAATACACGTATAACAGCCTGAGAAGAGTCAAACGGTCTACACATAACTACTGCGTAGGTAGAATCGTAAAATTAATAAGTGACAATAAAGTTTCGCTTGTTGAATTGAATTATCTAAATTCTCGATACGAGAGGCCTACCTACTAGTCGCGATGTCCAATCTTTGCAAATTGATCGTAGCATATTATCTTTTATCGCTTTATAAATAAGTGCTAAATTCTTGAAACATGTTTTTCAAACTACCACTGCTAAGATAAAGGGGTTTTTTTATTGTCCCATTGACACGTGTATTGGCAGCCGAATTGAAATGTTATCGAGTATTATGCGAGTATCTTATCAAAGTGAACTTTCGAAATTTTCGCCGAGATCGATAACAACCAAAAATATTTTAGTATCAATTACGATTAGATTAATTAAGTACTTTAATTAAAATCTGAGAAATAAACTATTGATTAAAATTAATGCATAATAATATTAAGTAAACGACTTTTACTAAATGTTAATATGATATTAACAAATTTTATGGAAGTTTTAATTAAGTTAACTTTATAGAGTTTAAATTGACTGTAAAATTAATTAGAAACAGTTTCAAACGGTAGTAAAGTTTAACATCTTCAGAATAATTAAATAAGTCATTAAATTAAAGAAAGGTTCATTAAGATGTGCTTAATAAATAAATATAAGATCATTTCACTAAAATAAAGCTTTCTCCACGCGATATTTATCTAGTACCGCATATGCTGAGAAAATATTCAAACATAAAATTAATTATCTTTTAAATATCGCACTTATTAAGAAAATAATTTGAAAATATATTTTAACTGTTAAACTTCTCGGTTACGTATAAATTCTTGTAGGTCATGATCTGAAGCCAATCTTTAAAGCGTGATTTTTCGGTTGCGTTTTAAGGTGTTTTTCATTATTATGAAACGCATCCATTCTCGCACGCCATTCCCACTTCACATTAGTTACTTTTAAAATTTAATATCTTAAAAAATATTTCACCATGTACTCAATAAGTAAATACAGGCTTCAATGCATATACAATAAGTATAATTATATTACTTAATATGTACCAAATTACTTGTTTATTTTATGTGAGATGGTAACGCAGTAATTACCCGCCGGAAATCATTATCATTTCTATATGAATCACTACACTGAATAATGGCAAAACAAGTTTATTATTGAAAATGATTAGAGGCAATAATCGAGGCAATCCTTCTTTTTTGACATCTAATCAATATTTTTAATACGTTTGCAGTTTCCGGATTAAAAAGATGAGATTACAAAGTTAATCCTAATCATCCAATTATTTTAATTTGACAAAAAACACATTTTTTTATATCTTATATGTTTGACCACTATCTCAACTGGTGGTAAGTGATAATGTGGTCGAAGATGGTGAACACGCTAAGCCTAGAATATCCGGACTCTCAAGGGCTCTTTGGTGGTTTATAAAACAAACAACACACGGTGTTTTGGCATGAATGCGAAATTGCGCGTGTAATCTTGTTGTTTTTTGTACGTAAGTAAGTGTAGGGAAATAGTTATACGTACAGAAATTAAATATTTATTTGTGTTCCCCTGTCCCCTGTATCTCCAGTGGAGCCCTTTAGAAAAACATGCCTTTATTTACTGAAGACACAGCTTGCACTGGACTGTTACTTGACTTGGAAATGATTTCAACTTGACATAAGAACTTTCATCTACAAAATTTTAAGTAGTTAACACTCTTAATAATATAATTGTTAATACACAAATCTTATTTAGGACACTAACAAAAACGCAACATAATACACTCTAATCATAGGTGCAAATAGTGCAAAGTATGCAACACGTCAAAATGTCAAAGGAACGCCCACTAAGGTAGCACGCTCCACTGAACGATCGCTTCTAATCACGACAATCCATGATCTTTATTGCTATCGTTTGTGTTACAATAGCTAAAAGGAAAGGTCTTTGAACCCTGAAGTAACTAGTATACTTATCTGTGACCCTGTGCTTAAGATATTTGCAAACTGTCACATAAAAAAAAATTGTACTACAATAATGTATATTACAAAAATCAAAGATGTAAAATATGGAATTACTTTCTTCTAGGGCGTGATCCATAAAAAATCGGTTTGACATTTTCCAGGAGTCTTTTTGAGCCACGTACATATTAATTTATATTTTTATTCATATTTTATTAAATTAATTTAAGTAGTCTCTGCCTACCCCAACGGGAAAAAGGCGTGATTGTATATATGTATGTATGTATTAATTTATTAAATATGTACTTTTTGCAAGGCTATTCTTGCAAAAAGTGCGTGTAAGTACTTGATGATTATATCAGCTCCCATGCTAGTAGTTACTACCTAAAACTAGTATTCCTGGTCCCTCGACATAAACAAAAAAAAATGTCTATACAGAAAAAGCACGGCAGAAACATTTGCAAACAGAGTAATTGAGCTACAGGAACCAAGCGCAAATTACCATCTTATCCTACTAATACATCTTACGTACGAGATAATACCAGTACGCATCCAAGCAACCAGTGCAACAAGTCCTAAGCCCGCAAGGCCGTTCGTCCACCTACGCTCTAGTTAGGAGAAAGGCTCTATTATGACGCCTCTCCCACTTGTGACTATTCTGTGCCAACAGCTGCCATTAAAGGTATTATTAGGTATTTGCATTGTACGTTTGAACTCTTTGCTCTGTAATGTCTGTAATCGAGCCCGTTATTGAGTGATCTAATAGATGAAAGGACTAACAAGTTGCGTCCTTTAGTCGTGTGTATGTAACTGCAATGCTAGTTACTACTGCAGTGGATGGTGAGCCTACACTACAGAATTACTGTGTATGTGTTTCGTTTAAGCTTCAATAATCATCAAAAAAACGGTAGGCTTGCCTGGTATGGACATAGACTAGAAAGGCAATGGACATGAAAGTGGACGGCTATAGAGGAAGAGGAAGACTGATGGTAGTGTGGATGAACTGTGTGATAAAGATATAGAGATATAGATGTAAAAGGAGTGAATGCAGACATGACTGCGAATAGACCCAAATGGAAGAGAATGACATATTGGACCGCCCGCGAAGTGGAATAAGGGTAGGAAGATGATAAATGATTTACAAAAACACAAAATAGATATCAATTGTTTGCTTTCAATTTTGGGTAGAGGTATAAGTTTCCATTTCCCAACAGCCTATCAGATTCTGAAAATCCTATATCACATCACTTCACTTCACTTCACTTCTTTAACCTGGAGACCTGGTGGTAAGCTATGCTTCAGCTTCTCAGCCTTCTCCTTGTCCGTGATGACTAGCGTGTACAGGAACCGAGAGCAGCGTACCTTTAACTTCACATTCTCGGGGTTCTTCTTTATCCTTACAGATTTGGCATCTTTCCTGCGCGCCTTCAACAGGAAATCTTTGATATCTTTGAGTTCACGTGGCATGATGAAATGACAATACGATGAGACGACTCGCACTGTCGAACTAGAAAATGTCTACTAGAACAAACACAGCGTTCTTTGCAAGTCTCAAAAATATTATCCAATACCCTTTTAAAAAGCTTTTTAAGCTTGACAGATTCAACCTTTAGTATTCCACTGCTGGACAAAGGTATCATCATCATCATCTTTCTACCCTTATTGAAGTTAAGTAAGTTCAGTGCAACATGTTATTATCGTCCATTTGGGTCTATCCGCAGTCATTTCCGCATCCACTCTTTTTACATTCATATCTTGTATCACACCGTCCATCCACACTTTCTTCGGTCTTCCTCTTTCTCTATAGCCGTCCACCTTCATGTCAATTGCCTTTATAGTCCTTTCTAGTCACGTGAACTTCACTTCGTCTTATAATATGTCTCATACTAGGCTAACCTATTGCTTCTTAATGTTTCTGTCACTGGTGCCACTTTCAAGCTTCCCCTCATACTCATTACGAATTTTATCTATTCTTATGACTCCACACATCCATCTCAACATTCGCATATCCGCCACATGCACTCTCTTTTCATCCTGCTTCTTCGTGGTGCAACACAGATCCATACATAACGACAGGTCTAATAATCGTTTTGTAAAGTCCCTTAAGTGTAAGGTTTCCCACTCTTATATTGACAGAAATTTGATTTATTCAAGGCGTTTTCACCAGTAATTATAATATGTTAATATATACCCCCATCCTATGAGCTTTCAAGTCCTTCCGTCAGGTTCAAGCATATTCTCTTAAAGTTTTTTTTCAACAACGACATCGTGTATGTAAATGTATGTCCTTGACACAGATTTGAGTACATTGTGTCATATTCAATGACGGTTGGCATATGCGGCCTTGGGCTGCGCGCACGCAGTTTTGTTATGAAACCCATACATGATCCTTTATTCAAAACTGTTCTGTGACAAAGGTACTAAGGTTATTTTACCCTTTTTAGTGCAAAAAAAGTTTTAATGAAATTACATGCATCTATTAAATTTCGTGTCTGGGCCGTTATACACTGACGGATATATACTTTTTGAAAATGTCAAGTATGTACCTATAACGGTTAAGAAGATACAGATCTGTAAAGTGCGCACATATAGACACACGGACGGACGGACGAACAGACAACAAAGTCTCAGAAAGTGTTCATTTGGTAGCCTTTGGGTTCGGAACCCTAAAAAAATTGACTTTAAATGCCGCGCTAAAGTGAAAATATTCACTAGTAATAATTATGTCATCAAGGTATCAAAGGACAATGTCCAAAATGGCCCTGTACAATTAAAGCATATGATACACACGATAATTAATTGTCTATTTTATTACAATAATTCCAAATACTTTTATAACACGGACTAGTTGTATTCCAAAATGAATATTAAAAAGTATTATTTGCGATTATTAACATTAATTGCCGCCATATGGCCAACAGAGTACTGAATCACTCTACTACGTTATAAGAGGCACTTCCCTATATTGTGGATACCCGAATTATGAAAGCACTGTGTAGCCAACCTAACAAAGGAAAGTATTATTTACGTAGTAACTATTATATAATATGTGGTTTTATGCCTATAATTTTTTTTGCTGTGTTGATTGGTACAAAGTACGTTCATAATTCTGAGTTATTTATTTATGTATGCAGTGTCGCGGGACTGAAATGGCCGCCATCTTCGCCAAATGTCATGTCAAGTCAAAAAATATTATATTTTAAATATTATTCAAAAAATTATATTTATATATAATTATTTTTTATAATTATGAATATATAATTATTTATTGAGGGCCCGGTGGCGTAATTGGGAGAACGGTCGGCTTTGATGCCGTGGTACCGAGTTCAAACCGCCGTGCATCAATGAATTTTTCTATTGAAAAATATATGTGCGCTTCTCACAGTGGCCCTCCGGTGAAGGAAAACATCGTTAAGAAACCAATAACCCCCGCATGGTGGTAGAACATATCTAGTGTCCGCCTGGCCAGCTACCACCCTCAAGTCAGAAAATCTGTCGCCAAACATCTAATGTGTTCCGGCAGCTATCCTTGAGAGCCAGTTCCCATTCTAGTCCACTTCTCTATCTTCGACCGCATCATCACTTATCAACAGGTGAGATAGTGGTCAAACGCTTGCCTATAAGATATAAAAATAAAATTATCCCCACCTTTATTTCTATCTCGCTCACAGTTACCGTAAGAATATCTTATATGCAATAGCAACCTCCATTGTGTATAATCTTCTTGCGACTTTTCTACTAAAACTAGTACATTCTCCTATGTTTGAGGTATTTATCTCCATATCTCTGGTGATACTAATCAGATCTCGATAAAATTAAAATGGGACCACCTCGGAAACGTATCCTACCTATTAAAAAAAGAATCATTTGAATCCGTTCACAATTGATGGAGAAATCGCGTAACATACACACAAAAAAAAAAAAAAAACATACAGACGAATTGAGAACCTCCTCCTTTTTTGTGAAGTCGGTTAAAAAGCAGTGTCTTTCCAAGTTATTATGTATATAACACCACTGGGTGTTATAGATAGATAGATAGATAGATAGATAGATAGATAGATAGATAGATAAAACTCTTTATTTGCACACCAAACAAAAAAACAGAAACAATTTACAATTTACATCAAACTAAAAGTAATGCAAAGGTATACATTTACAATAAATAAAAAATAAGGTACTTATAATAAACTTGTATAAATATTTCTTAGTCTGAGGCGATAACTTTGGAATTCATTTGGTTGGTATTAAAAATCATACAAGAATATTATATTTAACACAGATAGTAAGTACCTTGGTCAATATCAATTAGGCACCTATTCTATTATTATATTATAGTCCATACAAAGGGTTTTACTTATAAACGTTGCTCAAGGAAATTTAGGTTATCCGCATGTTCGTGTTAAAAAAAATCCGTCAGCGAGAAGTTAGCAAAGCTGTACGTAAGCTGTAAGCTGTAAGTGTAAAGCTGTAAGTTGTATGCATTGATTTATAGCTCAACTATCATTTCCGGTAGACGGTCGATTTTTAGCACCCGACATAAAAAGAGGGGTGTTATAAGTTTGACGCGTGTATCTGAGATCTGTCTGTCTGTGGCATCATAGCTCTCGAATGGATGAACCGATTTTGATTTAGTTTTTTTTGTTTGCTAGGTTAACTTAATCGAGAGTGTTTTTAGTTTTGTTTCAAGAAAATCCGTTCAGCCGTTTGAAGATTTTCAGCTGTATTCTAGTTATGAGGCTATGACAGCTACTTTCATAGGTCTGGTATATTTGAAATTCGGTACTCTGTTACTCCAATGATATTGCAAGAACATGGTAAATTTGACCCGATGTTGGGGCATCTCCTGGAACTCAACTCCTCACCAATTTTCAGCAGAGATTTCGTTTTTGGGTTCATTGGAATGGTCTTATAAATGAATAGATGATACAAAGATTAGTCTGGGGTGGTTTTCAATTTTGAACTTCATTAATAAAACTAAAATTGTCATCTTATTTTAAATTTCATCTACTTCGCAGTATCTAATACAAAACTGTGTTGGTATAACAAAAGAAATGGGACACAAAATGAAGCCTCCGAAATCAGTATTCAGCGTTGATAAGATTCACATGACCTAAACTGTCAGAGCTAGCTCGCTGACAACTTGTCATCAGATAAAACCAACAACAAATTGTTTTTCAACTGTAAACGTATTTCAGTAAATAACAAAAGGCACGATATGTTCTTATAAAAAAATCTATGGCATCATTCCTCGATCTCTTTTATATGAGACGAATAAAACGAATCGCGTCTAAGAACAGGGAAAGCAATAAAAGACAAGAAAAGGACATTTTACTGATTCTGTTCTCCGAAGCATAAAAACGTAACATCAAAAATCCCCCACGGTCACTTCCTAAGGCCATCCTCGCGACAAATCTTCCCACAATATATTATCCTGACGTTTACAACACTAAAATTGTAAATTAAAAATCATCTGTCACAGAACAGACCCACGCAGAGGGCAAATTTGACAGTATTATTTACAGCACAATAGAGATCTATTGTGTATCTGACTGTTACATGCGCAGAACAAAAGGAAGTGAACCCATAAAACGGTCATAGTCTCGCCCACTAACTTTGCCAACTTTTGGAAGTTTTAAATTGCTAGTAATTATTGCGTAAAAGGGTTAAGAAAGGAAACACGGTTGAAACTGATTTCCATCTTTCGGGCTATTTTAAATAGTTATAGTGCAATTCTTTCGAGTTTATCTGACATCTAGACGATTCGCGGCGATTCAAACTCGCACCTATCATCGCATTTCTCACGGATTTAAATTCACTTGTTACGTCTACCTCGCAACCCAAAGTTGTAATCCACGCGGTTGAATTAGAGATGGGCAATTGTTCACGGTCGGTCGACTCGATAAACGATCGAGTAGCCGACAAACGTTTTTTGTCGCGCCAACATGGTTGAGTCAGTGTTATTCTGATATTTTGGCTAAATTGAGTAAATTGCTCTACAATTGAGATAATTATGTGCCTTAAAATGAAACTTTGTTTGCGGTAATTTTAGCAGAAGCAGCTATACTTAAACAATTTGTGTTGCCAATGAAAGTCATCATGACCTTAAAAGTTACAATGAAATCAATTAAAAAGATCGCTTTTTAAGTCACTACTATAAATGCAAGTACATATATGTTTTTTTTTTTGGTCTCCACTCTAGGACAAGTCTACCCCAACGGTTATCAGTCCTGCGGCAGATATGACCAGCCCACTGCCACTTCAGCTTGCTAATCCGTTGAGATATGTCGATAACTTTAGTTCTCTGGCGAATTACTTCGTTCCGGATTCTATCCCGCAGAGAAATACCGAGCATAGTTCTCTCCATAGCTCGCTAAGTGACTTTAAACTGGTGGACCAGTCGAACTGTGAGTGTCCACGTCTCGGCTCCGTATGTCATTACAGGTAGGACGCACTGGTTAAAGACTTTTGTCTTTAGACACTGCGGTATAGGCGACGAGAAAACTCGACGGAGTTTTCCGAATGCTGCCCAGCCCAGCTGAATTCTTCTCTGGATTTCCTTCTCGAAGTTGTGTTTGCCTAATTGGAGTGTCTGTCCTAGGTAAACATACTTAGTGACAACTTCGAGTGGGATTCCATCTACGGCATTCGGTTTCGGAACAACGTGCTCGTTGTACATGACTTTGGTTTTATCCAAATTCATTCGGAGACCGATGCGACGAGAAGAATCAGCTAGGCCATTCAACATCCTTTGTAGGTCCTTTTTTTATGTCATGGTTGGCAAACAAGCAGACAGCCCGCCTGATCGTAAGCGGTTACCGTCGCCTATGGACAACTGCAACACGATGAGTGCTGTTGATGCGTTGCCGACCTTTAAGGAGCTTGTGGATACCCTTTTAAAAAGATTCCATCCTATAGCTAGATGGAAAGATCGCGGCGGGCAGATCATTCCACATCTTACAGGTAGGCGGTGAAAATCCTCGGTTAAAACGGGTAGTGCGAGACGTCCAGGTCTGTAAGATGTGTGGGTGAGCTTTTTGACGGTGCCGAGCAGTACGATAAAAGAATGGGGATGGTGGAATAAGGTCAAAAAGTTCGTCAGAGCATTCCCCATTATAGAGACGGTAGAAGATGGATAGCGCTCCGACGTCTCTACGGAGGCTGAGTGGCTCCAACTTTTCACAGAGTTCGGGATCGTCGACAATTCTAGTGGCACTTCGCTGTAAGGAGTCAAGAGGCTGAAGCTGGTAGCTCGGAGCGCCGTTCCAGAGGTGCGAGCAATATTCCATGTGTGGTCTTGTAACTTGTGCTTTGTAAAGCACAAGCCGTTGACGTGGTGTGAAATATCGCTTCGCTCTGTTAAGCACACCTAGCTTCCTGGATGCAAGTTTTGCTTTGGCTTCCAGGTGACTCTTAAATTGGACTCACTAGAAATGTCGATGCCTAGGATCCCAAGACTGTTGGATATTGTAAGAGGAACGCCCTGAAATCGGGGAGCTACGGAAAAGGGAGTCTTTTTAGCAGTCAAAGCGCAAACTTGTGTCTTCGTGGGGTTAAATAGCACCAAATTACATTCACCCCATTTGGAGCCTTTCACAAGAGAGTTTTCTATTTGAGATGTTTTGTGATTTGATGATGATATGTATACGTACCTACAATATACTCGTATATAAGTACATACCTACACCAAAGTCGTGTTTGGAAACGCACCTTGCTCAAACACCGAGCTATTACGAAACTCAACTATTTCAGTGAATTATTATCTTCGCTAGAGATACGGAACAGGTTCCCTACATTAAACTTACTAGACGCTTGAGGCCGAAATATTATAATTTCTATTGATTACGGTGGTAATGTATGCTAGGCAACGTAAATATTATATATCATTGGCCTGACATATAATTCATATAAAATAATCTTCACTCTCAGAACGCGACTAGGTATGCATTAGTGTTCATTAGACTGTCAATTTTCAAGACGAAGAATAGAAAGTATTACTTAAGTATAAAATAAATGTTCTAGTACTTATAATGCGAAGTAAGAAGTCAAAACAACCACAGCGAATCAATGTCATAATTCACAATGCTGTCCGCGCTGTTGTATAATGGCAGTGATGGGAAACGCGCTCATTACGATGTACGATTTCCGAACGAGAGATCGACTCAATAAAATGTCATTGTTATCATTCGGAACATCACTCATTTTAACTCGGTTGAGAAAGAGCGCTCGTGGCTCATCAATTTATATAAATGCCTCATTACATAGCGTACACAAATACTTACGAAAGCATAGGTCCGGTTCGATGCACCTTCCCGACCATAGTGTAATTTTTTAATTCCGATGCATCAGTGCACCACGAATATAACGAATTACTTAATAATGCATCGATGAGCACGTTTAAAAATTGAGCAATAGAGACAGTGGGATGAGAAAGTCCGACCTTTCATGGTTTACGCCTAATATGTCAAACTGAGACAATATTGAGACATAATGATTATTTTATTCATATTGATATTGCTGCTCGAAACCGAATTGCAAAATTGTTTTAATTTAGGTTTCTATTATGATTTTACATAATTTTGATAGGTACCTTCATGTTGGCCAATTGATGGCAGGGATTGCAGTATTATTCAAATTGTTGAATATATTAAATATGGTGACTAATACATAATATTCCTTGGACATAAAATTACTTCAAGTAGGACTATAAGCGTAGTAATACTTAATGCTTTACTTGTTACTTGGTACTCAGTCCGTTTAATTTCCCTAAGGGTATTGTATTGTTTCATATGTGGGATTGTAATGAAACTTGTCGAGTGAATATCTACAAACGAGGTAGGTACATATTATTCAGGCTCAGTGGCGCATCTTTGGAGAGGCCTACGTCCAGCTGTGGACTGACACCGGCTGATGATGATGACATATTACTACTTATTCTTACATATGCCAAGTAGTGGGTATTGAACAAGTCTTTTTGCGACAATCCAAAACGTTCTTAAGTATTGTTATAAAATCCAAATAAACACATATAAAACTTGTTAAACTTATGAGGCAAATAATATTTACACAAATAAATAATAGTTTAAAAAAACTAAAAAACAAGCTTTTTATAGAAAACCGAACTAAAAAATAGAAAAAAAAAATTAATAAATTTTAATTAAGAATAGTGTCAAAAATTTCAATAAATATAAATTAATAATAGTGTGAATAAAAAAAAATATTTTATTTATAAAAAAGCGTGAGATGCATGGTGTCAATAGTTATAAATATTTTATTGACAGATATGAGTAGAGTGATTATCATTTTGATAATATCTTAAAAGCATCCCACGTTTTTTTTAAATTAAAATAAAATAAAAAATAAAATATTTATTGAAATTTTTAACACTATTCTTAATTTAAATTTATTAAAATTTATTTTCTATTTTTTAGTTCGGTTTTCTATAAAAAGCGTGTTTTTTAGTTTTTTTAAACTATTATTTATTTTCTACTTTTTAGTTGAATAATATCGTTTAAAAACTAAAAAAGAACCGACTTCAATGCCGCGCTATTCATTGTCAGTACCAATTTTGAGATGTTTATCTCAATATCCCTGGAGATACTTGTCAAACCTCGATAAAATTACCATGGTACTATACTTGGGATATCTCCTTTCGAACAAAAAAAGAATAATCAAAATCGGTTCATAAACGACGAAGTTATCCGCGAACAAACATTTAAAAAAAAACGGTCGAATTGAGAAACGTCCTCCTTTTTTTAAAGTCGGTTAAAAATGGAATAATTTTTTATCAAATTAGTGTATTGTCATCGGTCCTCGATAAATCTACAAAGTTTGAACGAAATCTGGCCGTTTAAAGTGGGCCAAAGAAGTCGGTTACAAACATACAAACATACAGGTGAAGCTAATAAAAAGCTAATAAAAAAAATACTCACGAGTTAAGATATCAAAATTACTCATGTGAAAAAGGACATCAAAAATGTCCGAAACGTGTCGGAATAATTTCGATATCTTAGTCCACGAGTTGAAAGCCGTTATAATTAATATTACTTAAAAGTAATATTAATTTTTTAACCACGATAATTTTCATAAATAAATTAAAATAGCTTTGCAAAATACTAACATAATCATAAAATGTTTCATAACACATTAATTAATATGTAATTAATAATGTTTTCATGATTACTAGAAGAATTACAAAAAATAAAACATTGAAGTTTTGTTTTTATTCCATCGCGGTAAGATTAACGATAAATACATTAATAATTTAATCGGTTTATCCAAGATGCATAGTGAAGGGCAGTGAACTTCAACTAGCAACACTACACTATTAATAATATTACTTCAAACTGTAATTACTATATACGATGCTTATCAATTTCAATTATTAATTTACAAAATACCTACACCATACTTTATAAATAAATTGCGCAATTTTAAGTGGGATTGTGTCAAAAAGCTAAGATTTTATATCAGAAATATAACGTTGTTTACCTACAAATGACATTCGAAATATCTTTTCAAGAATTAAGTTTAATTCGACTGTATTGACCGTCGCTGACTTCATTAAATGATCGATTTAAAGAAAGTGAAACCTCAAACACAATGCGTTCTTTATGTCGATTCGAAAGTGTTCAATTATTGTTTTGTCGGTGGATCGAATTTTAGCATAACCGAAACAAACGTAATAAACCCACGTAATCTTCGTTGGAATGTTAACGAATAGTTTTAGTTAAAAATGAATAAAAATACAAAAAGTTTTGTCAATATTGTCAATGAAATGACCGATAAGTGTGATACTAGCGGGTAGGCATAAAACCTAGAGTACTACATAACAAATTCCTTAGCTAGGCACAAACAAATTACATAGTAATGTAGCATGCTCTGTTCGTAGCTTCGTAGCACGTAGCATTTCGTAGCAAGGTATTTAACATTCATCACTATTACAATAGAAAGAGAAACTCTTTATATTATAAATTTTAAGTGTTTATTATGTTAATTAAGAAAATGAAAGTATGTGCAGGTAACATTAGGATAATGTTTTATCCCAAGAACTTTTCATCTGAAATATATTTCATAATAATATTGTTGGTTATAAACACTCCAAATATGTACCTCACTATTAGTCAATATCTGCCTAGTGTTACAAAGTAAGTTGTAAATTAACTTTAAATCTTTAGTATAAGATTTTTAATATAGTTTTGTATATTTACATAATCTACAATACTCATTTTTCATATCCAGTTCTTTGTAGGAGTTTCAAAATAATTCATATCAGAATAAACACCAGCAATTATATATCAGTTGTAATATGTATATCCGTGTTATCAAATCAAAGGTCTTCTGTTATCAGTCGTTGATGACGTAAGCACTCAACTACACCGTGCACCGGTGCTACACACCAAACAACTTAGTAGGTATCAACTATTTGTAGTACATCGATCCAATCATTTTCATGCGACTGCGATGAACGAAATAAACTGGCCAAGTGCAAGTCAGACTCGCACTCGTAGGGTTCCGTAACACAGTTAAGTATTCCATAACTATGATTTTTCGCAACTACAAAATTAACTTTGTTTTTCATAGTGTTTCTATGACTTTATCTTTGCGGTCGCCATATCTCAAAAACTGCTGGCTGTATCTCGTTCAAACCAATTTTCGTTGTTAGTTTTTATTGAGATCTACAGCATATATTTTTTTTAGATTTTTCACTCCCATACTTTAAAAGTTAGAGGGGGGGACACACATTTTACCACTTTAGACGCGACTATCTTTCAAATGATTGACTTTGAGAAAAAATGATTTTAGAAACCTCAATGTCATTTTTGAAGACCTATCCATAGACTTACCCATAGACACGTATAGGTTTGAAGAAAAAATTGTTTTTTTGTTTCAGTTCCATGTATGGGATGCCCCCCCTTAAACTTTTTTTTTTTTACGTTTGTATAAAAATCGGAAAGCGGTTCACAGAATACATCTACTTTCCAAGTTTCAATTCTGTAGTCCTAACAGTTTCGGAATAAAATGGCTGTGACATACGGACGGACAGACAGACAGACAGACAGACATGACGAATCTATAAGGGTTCCGTTTTTTGCCATTCGGCTACGGAACCCTAAAAACTAAGTTTTTTGTATATATTATAGCCTAGTGGTTGACCACAATCTCGCCTGTTGGTAAGCGATGATGTGGTCTAAGATGGTGGCCCAGAAGTTTAACGAGATAAATAACAAGAGGAGGTACCATATTTTTGATGCTAGTTTAAATACCCCTCATTTCATTCCCAGCGAATATAATACAAATTCAGTCCACCTGAAAGCCTTTATTGTGTCCGAGCCTTTACCATTACGGCAATCCAATTTATATAGGCTGTTAAGTTCAGGCGACATTCGCTTAGGGCTCGTTCACACGCGATATTCTAGTTCTCAAATGACACCTGCGAGTCAAGTTAACACTTATGGGTGTGGGACATTGCGATATTTTCACTCTAAGGACAGTTTGAGCACACTCTGATTCAAAACAAGGAAGCTTTGCTCAGTGATACATATTACAGATATGTTTGATGGTTGACAGGTGTGTGGTCGAACAAATTCATGTACATTTGTGAGCAACAGACGATCGACACTATTCACCATGTTAATCCTTTTTGTCAATTGCCACGTGAGCACAAAATAATAAATATGACGTAAGATAATTAACCGATTTTTAAAAAGGAGGAGATTCTCAATTCGTCTGTATTTTTTTTTTTTTTTTATTATTTTTATATGTATGTGACTATATATGACGTGATTACTCCGTCAATTGTAAACCGATTCGAAAGTTACTTTGATAACACTATCAAAGTAACTTTCGAATCGGTTTACAATGAATTACAAAGGGATCACCTTGAAAATGTACACACATTTTCAAGGTGATCCCTTTGTAATTTCATCGATATCTGATAAGTATCTCCAGAGATATGACGATAAACGTCTTAAACTTGCTACTGAACCTGACTCGCGCGGCATGGAAGTCAGTTGTTTTAGTTTTTATATTATCTCTATATATATACTAATATCGATCCACAAAATGTTGTTAGATCATAAGTGTAACTTTATTCTGTTGCAAACCACATGTTGCGTATCGTACACCATCGACGTAGGTTAATAGTACTTCCGGCAAAAACAAACCCTTAAAAAACGACCCCAACACGCACGCAGTGTCTTAAAATATCTGCAGAATGACGTCAGGAAACTCTGCGAGGTGTGACGTTACCGAGACACAGAAGTTGCAGAAGGCTGTCTACGATAAAACATCTTTGGTACAAGCTATACGACTATACTACTATATAGTTTAGCATCAGCAAGCACATAATAATATGCGATATGATATCAGAGTCCTTCACCACTACATTGCAACAAATAAAAGTTCGTTAATTATACTGATGATATTGTGAGATTCGATGCAGTAGGTGGATAATAGGCTAAAAATGATGATAGCATCAATGAACGTAGCAAAAATTGAAATTCAGCACCCTCCGTAATTTCCGTACTTAGAGTACAGGAGGGGAATGACTATAAAATAAATTATGAAATAATAAATTATGAATAATGAAATCCTTGTTAAGAGTTTCGATATTTATTGTAAAAGACGATAACGTTAGTTTTTTTTTATCTTGGTAGCAAACAAGCAAACGGCCTACCTGATGGGAAGTGGCCGCCGTCGCCTATGAACTCTTGCAACACTAGGGGTGTCACTCATGCGTTGCAATTTCCAACTTTAGTTCGCAAGTTTCCCTACTGCCTGTCCATTAACTGTATCTATCGGTTGTACTCCCTATCGATCGGCCGACCTTGGGCCAGGCGAAGACCCCTGCACCCCACGGCGCTCCCATTTCACGCTATTATAATACATAATATAGATAGCGAACCAACCTGTTGTTACGCTTTACTTTTTTGTATACTGGGAGACTGTTTTTTTTTCGGACAAATATGAATGAACTCTAAACTGACAAAATAGGTCTTAGAGATTTCTCTAAGATTCGCTTAAAGGATTTTAGTTCATATATTAATTGTGCAAATGTGTTATCACATGTGTACTCAGTGAGACCAAGCGGTAATTAGTGTCAGGACTTATTACTTCACTAGAATGTTTAATTCCTAAAATGTGTTATTGTACAAAGCTTTAAGGTTGAATATTGTAGTGTTTTTCTCATTCTCAATTACTAAAGATTTATTTTTAGCTTTATAATACAAAAAAAAATACCCGGAAGGTAGTAATAGGTAAGTACGAGTACCTACAACCATAAGGCGAAATATTTTGTTGTGTCACTCTTTTTATGCTGAATCATACATGGTAGTAATAAAAGACGCAGGTGGACAAAAGTCACACTGAAGGAAGACATTAAGAACTACCTGCAAGATTCTTTTTAACCGACTTCATAAAAAAAGAGGTTTTCTGTTAAGTATCTCAGAACGCTTTCATTTATTAACCGATTTGAAAAAATATTTTTTGTTTAAGAGTTACTTCCCGTTTGGTCCCAATTAAAATTTTATCGAGTTCTGATAATTAAGTATCTCCAGAGATATGGAGATAAACACCTCAAACATGGTACTGAAAATGATAATTTAAGTCGATATTTTTCTTTATGTAAGCAATCTTTAATTACAATTATCATATTATTAAAATAAACTGGCCAAGTGCGAGTCGGACTCGCACACGTAGGGTTCCGATTGAACAAAAATTACCGGAAAAATTAAGTACATGTAGTTTTAACATCGATATTATATAAATACCGTTTCAATGCTAAACATACTTATTTACTACAACACCATCTATGGCGCTATAGTTAAAACAAGTTTTGTGTATGGGGGGACCCCCCTTTATTTTTTAACTTTGTTCTGTTTTTAGTATTTGTTGTTATAGGGGCAACAGAAATACATCATCTGTGAAACCGTCTAACTATCACGGTTCACGAGATACAGCCTGGTGACATACGGACAGACAGACAGACAGACGGACAGCGGAGTCTCAGTAATAGGGTTCCGTTGGTACCCTTTGGATTCGGAACCCTAAAAAACATTCAAAGTATAATCATCATCCTCACGATTCTTAACGAAGGCTGCCGGTTAACACCGAATCAATTTAATCGATATTGACATCGCGTATACCGCATTCATTTCCCATTATTAGAATATCGATAAGCATAATAAACATCGACACAAAGTAAAATAATAAATATCGATATATTTACATGAATTACAAATTGCATTTTCAGTAACCTACTACTACTTCAGTAGAACCGCCTATGAAGTTCTAAGTACTGAAGTAGGTGCAATAGGAATGTGCAAAATGTGCAGAGAGTTGGCTACGTATATAGTATCGATCCACCTTGACCTTCGAAGGCACGTATGGCAATCTACCCTCATAGTTATGCATCTAACTACAATAACATAGCATATTGTATTACATGTTGACGCTTCACAGTTCACGCCAAGAAACAATAGGCAAGGAATTTATAGTTATTTCGATTCGACAAGACAAACATTGTAAGAAGTTTTTGTTTGAAAATTATCGTGATTTGTTACATTATTAATGTTATGTGCCATTTGTAATTCACGTACCTAAAAAAAATTCGACTAAAGGTACGTGAATTACAGCCGGTATATAACATTCATATTGTAAGTGGTATTAGTTGCATTAACTATTCAACACTGTAAGAAAAGTACTTACTTATTGCAGTAAGTACTTTTCAAACAGAGTCGAAGAGTAACGGCCCTATTTCTGAATAATCAAATTTGGAATTAAAAATCTAATTTTGACGAACGCATAGTGGTGAATTTGACACAAATAATGTCAATAATGTATTGGTTTAGAATTACACTTTGATTTCGTGAGCACTGTGAGACTTTATAGTGTTGTCTCAGTATGTGAATACAGGGATAATTCTGAGTTTCTGACAGTGATTTAGTTTGAACATAGCATAATTTAGACAAATTTAAATCTAAATATTTATTTTAAAAATGCTTACCTCAATGCATTAAGTAATGTTTCTGAAAATAATATCTTATTTATTACCCGACTGTGCGACGCAAATGAGGGTAATTAATATGTGTATGTATGTAGAAGTCATTAGAAGGGTAGAGACTAATGATTTACACGCCACTGTGTCATGTAAATCGAACAAATGTAACTTGACCAGCTCATCCTCTCACTGCTCTCTTCCACATCCAAACAAACACGATTGAAGTATAGACCACATCGTTACTTAATATCAGGTGATTTTTTTTATATCTTATACTTAGCGTTTGAGCAGACCACTATCTCGGCTGGTGGTAAGCGATGATGTGGTCGAAGATGGTGAACATGCTAGGCCTAGAATACTCTGACTTTCAAAGCTGTGTGCTACCGGAACACCGTACGGTTATGACGGCAGATTTTATCCTTGATGGTGATAAGCTACTTTTTGACAGCAAGTCAGGCGGATCGCGCGAACACCCATGTTAGGATTTGAACTAGCGACCTCTCGCTTAGAAGTCAAGTCAAGTCACGAGATAGTCCTTGAGCACTTGCTTTTATGCAATAAAAAAAAAATCATCAACAAAACCTGATTTATACACCGAACGACCGCCAGCAAACCGTGAAAGATGCGATACACTGAGACAATACGAGGTGGATACGATTGTTTTTGAATGAAGCTTTGTCTGCCAGTGAAGTAATAACGAGTTTCGTTTGTTTTTATCTACCATCTGACAGGTGCCTTTCAAGTTATTGGTGCAGGTCGAACTTCACGGTGGTATGAGCATGCGAAAAATTATAGGCTAATTTATACACCTAACTACGGTGGCAAAAATAATGAGATATATTAATTGAACTCAACCGCATTTTTCAATAGGTTAACTTAATACAACATCGTTCAGTCAAATGAAAAACACGACGGTATCTTACTACTTCCTTGTACTATTATCTATTCTATACTATTGCTAGTGATATTTGATACGATACGAATGAGCGTAGTACTTACGCAGTAGATTTTATACCTACTAGGTAACCGCTTTAAGTTAGCTATTTTTTTTCCTTAACTTTTTTAACGCCACATGTTAAATACTTGTTTATATATACCGCGAGATTTCTTTTTACATATAATAGAGAACAATGCAGATTAAAGACGGGCTAGTTGCGATAGGTACCAGATTGGTGAAACAATAGTTCAGACGCCACGGGTTTCTTACTCCAGATTAATAAGTTACCGCTGAGGAGTGAAGACTAATAGGAAATTACAACATTCGCTTTGTTTCTGAATATACATGTATATGTATATACATAAAATCACGCGAATACGATCCTGACATACCTCTTTCGCTTCTTCCACTTTCATGAGCGCCTTCATACATGCTCGCCGGTTGTAGGTACTTTTGACTTGGCCTTTATTTAAAACGTCTCCGATGTGGTCTGACTGACTCTCATGGGGCCATGTGCTGCCGCCCGCCGGAACACCGTAGGGTTATGGTGGCAGATATTCTACTTGATAGTGGTGAGCTACTTTTCGGTAGCAAGTAACAAAACAATAGAAGTTATTAAGTAGAATTTTATAGAACCAACAAGTATTTACCTAATACTAAGCGATGACGTAAGTTTTTTGTCTCACAAGCACCGTAATTTCACTGGACAATTGCCTTTGAAACCGATTACCCTTTGCTTATAAAATCGTCTGTTATATTCGATTGAATCCTAGAGTATGAAGGCCCGGTGGTGTAATGGGAGAATGGTCGGCTTTGATAACAGAGGTACTGGGTTTAATCCTCGCCGTGCACTAATGGATTTCTATCGAACAATGTATGTGCGCTTTTCACAGTAGCCCTCCGGTGAAGGAAAAACATCGTTAAGAAACCCACAACCCCTGCATGGTGGTAGGACACTATCTAGTGTCCGCCTGGACAGCTACCACCCTCAAGTTAGAAAATCTGTCGCCAAACATCTAATGTGTTCCGGCAGCTATCCTTGAGAGCCAGTTCTCAGTAGTTCCCACCAGGCCTAGCGTGCTTAACATCTTCGACCGCATCATCACTTACCAATAGGTGAGATAGTGGTCAAAGGCCTATATGATAAAAAAAAAAGTATGAAGGTATTATTCCTCAACCAATTTAATATATCGTCAATCGTCACCATCGCCTCTCGTTCAGTGGTAACATAGGTAAAACAAAATGCAGCATAGGAGGGCTCCAGTGTGCCGTCCGAGGTCGGATCACGAAAATCGTGCGTCCACGACCGTCACACAACAACATGAATAATGTCTTTATTACAATGAGCGCCGACTTTCTACGGTGAATAGTAATTATTTAAATGTAAGTACATGATTAAATGCCCTGTGATGTCATGTCTAAAGGTTTCCAGGCCGCTAATATTAGTCACGGATGCAGAAATATTAGGCGTCTTTTATTTAGTTGATTGTTTCTTGACTTGGTTTATATTTTAGCTAAAGAAACAAGCAAAAGCACGGCGTCCTTAGAGCATTCTGAACTTAACTGAAAACCATCGAGTTTCGGAGCGTAATACACGTAGCGTGAGGCTGAAATCCTTTGAATAAGACCCATCAAGTTATTTGAATCGTTTTAGAGCATTAAGAATTCTACGCAAGCGGATGGCTTGGAGAACGCATGTATTGTCCTACAACGCGTACAAGATAAAGAGCACTTGATAGATTGGCAGACAGTGAGATTGTACAGTTTGTGGATTTGACAAACCTAGACTGTTGAGCGCCCCATCTCACTGTTGTCTTTAAATTGAAGCGGCTATAGCCCAATGGCTTAAGGCGTTTAAGTGGCGATGCCATATGCGTAAGGCCTGGCGTTTGAGAGGTCGTGAGTTCGACCCCCACCCATTGCACTATTGACGTGAACCTACTCCATACACAAGCATATTTAGATTAGTTGGAGGGGTCAACAAGACTACTCGTAATGTGCAACCCACATTGCTAGTAAGCTTACTTAAAACAAAAATACAGTTTTAGTGTTTTTATCATGTCTATAATTTTACCTACATTTCGGTTTTACATTTAGTAAGGTTAGCAGCAATTATTAAAGTGTATAATTACATGTTACCGCTGATAATTCCAACGATAAAATTAACACTTCACCCACATAATTACTCAAACAAAAACATTTTTAATTCACACGTAATGTTTGCGAAATCACATAAAACTCATTCATATCAGAACACTCGTATTTGCCGAGCCATCAACCAGCGTCCATTCAGCACGCAACACCGGAACAACAACACTCCACTACAGGTCTCTATCGTAATATTTATTTTAACTTAATCCATCGCTGAGTTACTTTGTAAATACTTAGTGAAAAAGCAAACAACTAGGTGTCATTCACTCCCAGCAGACAAACTACCTGGGACGAACTACCCACGGTTTCTCAGAAAATTCTATTGGTACTTCGCACTGGGAATCAAAGAAAAAATCCAGAAAGTTCGATTCGAACCCATTGTTGAGGGTTTTTTGTGATCGGAAGCCGTTCCCTGAAAGGCCAAGTCTATTTATTATTGACGTTTTAAGGATTCCTATGTAAATTGGATTCATCCGCGTCAAAGAAACCGCTACCATTTTTTGCTAGTAGGAATGCCATGATTTATGAGCAATAGTAAACAAGAAATAAATCGATTGAAAGACGTGAGGTGAATAAGCAAATGTATAGAAGTATCTGTCATTAAAACAATTTACCTACTTTACAAAAAATTTAGAGTCACCACGCTGTTTAACGGCTGTTTTTGTCAAAATGATAGACCGGTTATAAATGGAAAAATCTAGTTCAAAACATCGACTACCTACCGATATGAACAGTTACTTGATCGTAAAAGACACATCTTTCTGATAAAGTTGGGTATTCCTACACCGAGTTTTTATTTTACCTTATTTATAAATTTTTAGGGTTCCGTACCTCAAAAAGAAAAAGAGAAACCCTTAAGACCACTTTATTGCCCGTAGGTCCGCCTGACCCCTTTGTCTCAGGAACGCGTAGAGGTATCAAGTTGAAATGTATATAAAATACTTGGATCTACGGTCACTTTCAGCTGTAATAAAATAAAATACTTGTTAGTCAACATTATCAAAAGATATATTATTACATATATAGATTACTATTCAAAAGTGTACCATGTACCTAATTGAAATAAACCATATTGAATATTTGCGGCAAGGTGCATTAACCGTGTCTAGGCATCAAACTGCAATGTCAAGTTTGTCCTTTAACCTAGTTTAACATCTTTGTACGAAACCCTCGTTGCGCGAGTTCAACTCGCACTTGACCGTTTTTTTTTAGTTTTATTAAATTACGCCCGAAGGGTCTCGTTAACCTATCAGTGTCACTTTATGGCATTATATGACAACTGTTATGGTCTCATTTAACTTGGAAATCGAATTGATTCTGCCCATTTATTTTTGAGATTACTATTTATTGGGTTAGAAATAAAATTTATAAAATAATACTTTGATGTACTGATTATTTCTTGGGAATCGTATATAGCAATTTATCTAAATCGCTCATAGGACAAACATGTAAACTACGATCATAAAAAATCTGCTGAACAAATTTAAATTTTAAGATAGTTATACATGTACTTAGGCTTGTGACACGTACATTAAATCCAGCCACCTTCGATCTAAAACGAAGTAAGAAAACAGTTAACGCTCTCATTAACCTCCAATAAAATAACATTATACGCATATAACAAAGAATTCTCATCTCAACAATACCGAATTTCTCCACGCACCCTCATAAAAAAGTCGATTAATGTATCATCCGGAGACATAGTTCTCACGAGCAAGGCCGAGGCACAGCTCGAGGCAGCTTCAGGAGAGAAACGCTGATGATGACAGAACAATGAGCAGCAGTATTAAATATGCAGCAAAAACTTGGGTAAGCATGGTAACATGCGTATATATACGCAACGATAAGCCTTACTAGTGGTCGAAGTTCGAGCTATGATCTCTTTTTGAGTGAAACATTGTTCTTTTTTCCTATAGATATTATTGCGGTACTACTTTCGTAGTGATTGAGAACTGTGGAAAGAAAATATCTGGGTAGACCGAGCACATCATATCCTACTCATATAATAAATGGGAAATGTTATATAAAGAGTTCAAATTTTAAGATGTTTTCTTGATGACGATGTAAGACGCGCCAGTGCATCTATCTATCTAGTTCTAACATCGCGGAAAATATCGTTTGCGCGATGCAGGATTTCATACATTGATCCTTAAGGCAATATTTACAAGGAGGACTATGCCTACTCTAGCGCTATCTAGATGGTTTTATGTAAAGTTGGTGAGATTATAAAGAATGGATGTTTGTTAGTCTTTCCCGCAAAATCGGCTAAACGGATTTAGATCAAATTTTATTAATTTTATAATACTTTAAAACGTGGATAAACATATAGGATACTTTTAAACGCAGGTGAATCTGCGAGGTGCAGCTAGTAAATGGATAAATATGTATTAGATTATTTATAGTCGCACCAATAAAATACGTATACATCTGAAGTAAAACCAACGGTAAACAGGCCATAAAGCCTAACAACCTACACAGCAATTTTCTAAGCTAACAGGAGCAAGCAAACATCGATCGAGATTGTAAGAACGCTACACCGATAAATTGGTGGTATTACGAACCGCTACTGCAAACAAGCATGATTTTGCTAACTTTAACGTCTACCGTCTAACAGTTTCTGCGTCAGGTCACTTCGTTTCATATATTTACATATATATATTTAAAGGGTTTTGCTGACCTATGAAAATCATTTTAAGAAAGCAATTCATCAATGGAATTCACTCCTAGTAGTACTATTAAGTATTCTGTGCTTCTATTCAACATTGGAGAAACATTAATAAATTAATAAATATCAGTATCTCAAATTGGTTGGCATTACAGTAGATTTGAGGAGAACGGTTGTCTGGTAAAGATCGTGCAAAGCGATAAGACCATATTTTTTTACTTGTCTTAGATTATAATGTTTTAATTTGTATGCAATAAAATTCAGTACTCATCTATCAATCTATTTATGGAAAATAACTATTAGCTTAAATTAGTTCAGCAGCCAAGGCTCGATTACGAATGCGCAAAAATGGAGGTTAAGTAAGTAGGTGGGTACTGTAATGAAAAGGTTTAGCAAAATACTGAACTGATATTTTAAGTTAACGATGGAAAAATCATAATAATCCATGCTGTATCGAAGTGTAACTAACGATTATATCAACAAAAAAATGTTGGCATTCAAAGCGATAAGCACGACCATCAGCCAACTCAAGCGTGACAGTTGCAATGAATGAAAAACTTCGCTTTGATCTTTTTGCAAATTCCACAAATCTCAGGCTTTTATATTTTCGATACTCATTACATTCTACAGTGTGGCATGGAGCTTGATAACGATTAACTGTAGGTGAAGGTAGTGTTTTCCATTTTAAAGGACAGAATAGGCAGTGAAATTACACGACATGTTGGAGTAATCAACCGATGTGTCAAGGTAAAGAGCGCAGTGCAGTGTTGATGCAGTTTTCACCAGGGCAACCACCTTTACTTGGCGAATTTGTCTTAGCAAAGAGGTCATTGTCGGCCACGAGGGTCATTGTTAGACTTTAATGCTTAACGTTATCCTCCGATGGTGTTGAATTGGTGACCGCTGTTGGTAAGTTTCGGTGAGATAGTGGTCAGTGAAAACTCGTACTAAGTGTAGTACGAGTTTTCATACCAAATTCGATATCGTATTTCGAGCAAATTTTCTACTTATGAAAAACAGTACAGCGCCTCTAGTGGTGTTTACACTTCACTAGATTTAGGAGCCAGAATAAGTCGAAAAGTATGTGAGACCTGTCAAAAGCGTTTACGATGATAACTCGAAAAACTCAAAATCTTACAAAAAACTTGGCTAAGTTTTGAAGTGTAATAAATTCAAAGAACTAATCAAACCGCTGGCCGTTACATAAGTATCGGAAATGACATTGACACAACGTTACATTGAATGAGTTAACACCTCGTCTACTTATTTAGGTAACAAATCAACCTTGACTTTACAGTCCACTGTTTACAAAACTGCAGGTTTTTTACGCTCGAAGACCATTCAGGCCATGAGACGTCCACCTACTACTGCTCTTGGATATTGACAGGTTTCATATTGGCTTGGCGTTTTGGGTAAGCTGGTTTTTTGCGCCGATTATAATAAGTGAGTTTTAATCCTAAGAGCCTGTAGTTCCGTCATGAGATCATTTGAAATAAGGTTTTTGTTATGATATAGGTAGCAAACAAGCAAACGGCCCGCATGATGGGATGTGCTCACTGTCGCCTATGAACACTTGCAACACTAGGGATGTCACTCATGCGTTGCCGACCTGTCAAGATTCTAAGAGAGAGATCAAGAATCAAGAATCAAAGCATTTATTCAGTATGTAGGCAGTATAAATATACGCACATATACACGTCAAAATCATAAATTATAAAATAAATCATAACCAATTATCAAGTAAACATAGCAAAAGCAGAATTTAACGCTTTGAATTAGAAAAAAAAAGTAATGAACCATTCAGCTGTCATCCAATCGTTTACGTCAGAATATTTAAAAAAAATTAAAGTAGGTTAAAACCAACCAGGAACAGAGAGGATTAGTTATTAAAGGTTAGTGAGTAATGTCTATAAAGTACTATTGATGTTCCTTCTACTACTACTGATATTTTTGCTAACAAGAATAATAGGAAATATCTAAGTAGGTATATATAAATAAGTGATTTTCTCGTGACCACGATCAATGCAACTTGGTCGTAACGTCGAGTTAAATAAAATTAATGTTTTAGCGCGATAAGTCCCGCATTTTAATATTTATAACTGTGTTCAAACCGAGAAAGTTTGAAGTTTACAAATACGTCTCGAACTTTGTTAAATCAATATGAAACCTTGCGATACCAAGATTAGAATGCGCAACAAAAGCTTTACATTTCCATAAAGAGGAAAATGTATTTTGCTGTAAACGACCTAGCTTCTACGAGAAATAAGTACCCACTAGCAATTCGCCTCTTATTCCAATTCAGAACTGAAGAGTTCAGGGCGTCTGACACCGTTCCACTGTAAATAGGTCGCCAATAAACATCGTAACACAATGAATTTGCATTTAAAATTGGCAGAATTGCAAGACAATATCAAAACGAGTTGGGAGGCGTCAGCGGAACGATGATTGGTGGTCTGTGCTAGCCTAGATTCTCGAAAATTGAAACACGAGACGAACACTCACTGGAAACTGACCGTTCCATTCCATAAGAAACAAAAGACCAAGCTCTCAAAGATGGAACATTGATTCAGCGAGAATTTGAGCATCTTCATTTACAAGATAGCAATTAGATGACAAGGGAAATAACATGAAATCGCGATTGTAACTTACTTAATACCCGTGTGAAACTTCCTGTATTATTTTTAAACTATCACTGAAACTTCAGGCATGACTAAATAGGTAAACGAATGTTGGTTACGATAACGTAGGAAAACTTTCTTAGAGAGATAGTGAGCGTCAACAGTTCAGAGTTGGTAAACAAACTCACGTGGACAGGCAGTGATGCAAGTCTGTGTTGTTTGCAGTTACAGTTAATTGTGACTGTATCTTATATGTAAACTAGCTGCTCCCTGCAGCTTCGCCCGTGTTAAAAAGTATCCTATGTCCAGTTTCACAACATAGGGTACCCTTGTGCAAAATGTCAGCTAAATCGGTCGAGCCGTTTGACCGTGAAGAGGTCACAATCAAACAAATCATACAAACTGATTTTTGCGGTTATAATTTTGGTGTTGATCTCAATTATTACCATATCTTAATTGTAGGTTTAATATTCATACTTCGATATCGATACCTCGGTAATACTTGTTACAGACAATATATGTATGATCATATCTTATAACTGAAAGAACCTACTTCAAATGCTGTCTAGTAATTTTCAGTAGGTACCAAGTTTGAGGTCTTTATGTCCATATATCTGGAGACACTAACTAATCAGATATCGATGAAATGAAATGGGACCACCTAGGAAGTAGGTATAAAATTTTCCAAATCAATCCAGACGTCTTTGAGCAACCTGCGAATATGCATAAAAAAACGAATTGAGCACCTCCTCCTTTTGTTGGAGTCGGTTAAAAATACGATTGGCAAGATACAAATTCTGGTGGAATATGTCAAAACATAATTTATTTACGGTACCTATTTGTACTAAAAATGATGACAACTCTCTAACTTGGAAAAAGTCCTTAAGACTACGTAGGTAGTACTATTAAGTATTATGTGATAAGACTTTATATGAATCAAAAAGATATGCATTTCCACAGCCATAACAACCTATGCAGAGAAGATGTGGTACCAAAAGTAGTACATATAAACAAATGCAATCAAATATCTTCCTACCAACATTTCGTAGAATCAGCTTCAAACCACGTCTGATAAGAATTTCTAGGGCTTCATGGCCGCAAGGGGCAGTAATCATTACGTCACCGAGAAATACATTTAGGTACGTGGATTTCATAGAACGACTTACTTATTTACCGGTGAGCAAGCGTAGAAATGTAATTGCAAAGGAAACCGATTATTAGAGAAACAGGAAGTAAGAAAGTCGACGCAAAAGTACGCAGTCAGCAATCACGGTTTTATTGGAATACGCGCCTACGCGCAAATCGAATGTAATGAGGGTAGATTTTGTAAACAACGCTTCGAGAAGTCCTCGATAAGACAAGGTCCATTATCTAATAAGCAAACATTACCTATCTAACCATAGTTATTATAAGTATCAAGGGTTCTAGTCATAGCCGAGCATTATCATAATACCTATATCTGATCTGATCTGATTGAAAAGTTTATTACGTATGTGATAGCGTGTCCTCAACCAATCTCCACTTACATTAGGACTTCGTTATTAAATCAAGATTTCAATGCTATTACTTAAAATAAAAGATAAGGAAGGCATTAAATCGATGTCAAAGATAAGATAGAAATCTTAGATCAGGAAGTTAGAAATGATAAGCAGAGCGACGGTGTCAGAAAAATAAACATAGGGTAATAATAGTAAACATGCTAACAACAGCGATGTTTCGAAGATATCTGTGTTACAATCTGTGTTATAAGCCAAATATTTAGAGGTACTCACCACCTGGATGCAGCAGCGTTCTAGGATGGACGCTTCCATCCTTGTGTAGCAGCACATGCCTGGGCTCCGAGACGAGGTAGCAAGTAACACCGTCTGCCAAGCACTTCTGGAAACATCGCGCCGCCTGGTAGAACAGCGCCCAGGCGTGCTCCTCGCTTATCGTAGAGTTAAAAGCCTGCAGGATCTGTTGCAGGGACATGCACTCAGCGGAGTCGAGCGAGAACTCGCTGCCTCCGGCCCCACCGCCATCCTTGCGCATCATCACGCTATCCAGCCACACCGACCATCATCACGACACACTCACGAATTTTGCCCACGGCCAATTTACCACAACAAATTATTAAAAACGCATTACAAAATTGTAATTGTTGCGACGATCACGAAAACGTCACTGTCACTTTTGGTTCGGCGAGCGGGAGGGTTGGATCGTATCGTTCGCGCGTGCGCGGTTTGAGGAAATTATGTGCGACACGTACGTTCGTAGCGGCGTAGCGGGCCAGACTGCCGCGCCGCGGTCATTCAGTCCGTCACATCAGCCTCCGGCGCCCGAACGCTCCCACCCCGGAACTATTTCCTGATCACATCCCAGTCCTCCTAGTTCCTTCCAGATCTATTACTTAGTTCCATTGAACTCCTACCATATCATAGTATTCATAATAACAGGGATCCTCCCGCCGATTTCACTTTCATTACCATGAAGTCAGCGATAAGATTTGGAAAGCAATTTGCGAATCATTTACCTCGACAAAAAACGTCGCTTATCGAATTGGTAATGAAACAAAGATAATTCAGTCCAATTTATTTTATTTCTGTATGCTATAAATAACAGTAACTATAATACAGCGATTAAAATTATTCGATAGTGTTTATGATTAATGTTCGTAAGTTGATTACGGGTTCACTTTGTCCCAGTTAGCTCATCAATATGCCGGTATGGGGGTCAGGCACTGCGCACAAATATCACTGACGACCCAAAAAAACTAGAATTTAGCTTCAAATTCACTTTCAACCTACATTCGTGTGAACTCTTAAGTTAACAACACGGCATTCTTGTGGATTGTCATAAATATCACAAAACTAGAGATGTGAACGGCGGAATGTGTAAAGTAAGTGCTTTTTAATATTACAAACTGATTATAAATATAGGTACTATAAATAATGGAATAATACAATATTTAATACGCCACTGTATCCATTAATGTTTGAGATCTCTAAATCTAATCATAATATAAATTAATAATAATATGTCCCATCATCATCATCAGCAGCAGCAGCAGCAGCATAATATTAGTCCACTGCTGGACATAGGGCTCTCCAATTGCACGCCACTGAGCACGATTTTCGGCTACTCTTATAATATGCCTAATGAATAATAATACCAATAACTATTAAAATCTAAATTGATATTTAAATAATAAAGCTTGCCTTCATACTTTTTATAATTTTAATGTGTTTTGTTTATAGAATATAACAGAACACAAAATGTTATATTATAATATCAGACGCAATATTTTATAATTTTACCTACGTAACGGAATCTTTAGAGCTATTATCATTTACATCATCGAAAAAGTTGATCGAAAAGATACTAAACCCTAGGTCACCCACAGCGAATACTCGCTGCGAGGGTATTCGCTTTTTTACGATTTTATTCGCTGCGACAATTCGCTGGCTGCCTGTCGCAAACAGCGAATTCTACACGAAATTTTCTACAGTGTGTTAGTGCTCTCTGTATTTAGAGCACTAACACACTGTCGAAAATTTCGTGTAGAATGTGCCGTCTATTCATCGCACATGCGCGCTGAGCGGAATGCCTGTAGTCTCGCAGCGAGTACTGCGAGTAACCTGTCACATACACAACAAATTCAGGAGGCGAGCGTGCGTTCGTAGAGAGTAAAATTGATTATTGAACATGCTTAGTTCAAATCGCGGCGAATTTAATCTATTCGCAACGAATAGATTGTCACACCGACTTTTCATTCAGAGTGCCAGGAAACCAAATTCAGTACAGTACCCGGTACAGTCTTTTTAGCCACATAGACAGATAGACACAAACATACACTAGAAAACATGACCCTCCTGTTGGTTAGTAAAGTAAAAATACTGCGTGTAGATATCAAGGCTGGATTACTCATTGGTAAACGATATGGTATCAGTTATCGCCGACATGTGGTTTTACTACAATCTCGTCATAACAACTAGATGGTTTTATCTGTGCTGTTATGTACCTACTGAGATTATGTGTTGGACATCCTTTTATTTGCTGACGTTACTGCCATTATAATATAAGCTTCAGGCATTGAACAGATAATAATACTACGTACTTCAGGTTAGATATGAAGTTACCATACCATAATCAGCAGTAATCGACTTTTTAATTGAGTGCTTTCTTAAGATATAGGTAAGGTAACACGACAAGCACGACGCTCGCCTGATGGTAAGCAATGACGTCTACCTATGTCCCCATCCCCCTCCCCCCCCTCTCTAACTTCTAAAGGAAGGGAGTGAAAAACCTAGAAAAAATATATTCTGTAGATCTCAATAAAAACTTTCAACGAAAATTGGTTTGAACGAGATAAAGTCAGCAGTTGTCGAGATATAGCGACCGCAAGTATAACTTTGTTTTTCATACAAACACTATGAAAAACAAAGTTATTTTTGTAGTTGCGAAAAATCATAGTTATAGAATACTTTACTGTGTTACGGAACCCTACGAGTGCGAGTCCGACTTGCACTTGGCCAGTTTATTTTTTTTAACAGTATATGTATGTTTATCCTGAAATGGGTTTACATTGATTCTTTGGGTTACACTGATAAAAACCTTCGTTTTGTAATAGAGTTGAAATTGTGCTAATTCTGAAATATTGCATTATCCAGTATTTAAAATAAATGAGTAGTCATATTCAGTCATTTTTAAGCCGCGACGGAAAAAGAAGGGGTGTTATAACTTTGACGTATGTATCTGTGTGTCTTTGGCTTCGTAGCGCCCAAACGGCTGAACCGATTTCGTTTATTTTTAGGGTTCTGTATCTCTATAAATATCTAAAAATAAGAACCCTTATAAGATCGGTAGATTCAACAGCCATTCAGCCCTTTTGTCCGCAGATTTTCTTTCTAGGCTTGCCATTTTTATTTTTATTTAATCAATATTATGCAGCTGACAGACGGACTATCAGTTCCATTTGGATCATGATGTGTACTGTGATCGGTATGCGTTTCTCTATGTTGTGTTTCACTATTTCACTTATTTATTTTTTTTATATAAAAATTGTCTGAAGTACTGAAACACACAGTTACATGTATGGTTGGTTTTAACCTACTTTAATTTTTTTTTAATATTCTGACGTAAACGATTGGATGACAGCTGAATGGTTCATTACTTTTTTTTTCTAATTCAAAGCGTTAAATTCTGCTTTTGCTATGTTTACTTGATAATTGGTTATGATTTATTTTATGATTTATGATTTTGACGTGTATATGTGCGTATATTTATACTGCCTACATACTGAATAAATGCTTTGATTCTTTGATTCTTTGATCACTTTCTTGTCCGTCTGTCTGTCTGTCTGTCCATGTGTCACCACCGATTTTCTCAGGAACGGGTGGACCTATCAAGTTGAAATTTATACCAGATACTGAGGTTTACAGTCTCTATTAGGTGTATAAAAATCAAGGTCCTGAGTCAACACGATAAAAAGATATGTTCAAATTTAGATTTTCGCGAAAACTTGTAAGTACCAAAATTTACCTTAATTTTCAACATTTTTTAGGGTTCCGTAGCCGAATGGCAAAAAACGGAACCCTTATAGATTCGTCTTGTCTGTCTGTCTGTCTGTCCGTCCGTATGTCACAGCCATTTTATTCCGAAACTGTTAGGACTACAGAATTGAAACTTGGTAGATGTATTCTGTAAACCGCTTTTCAATTTTTATACAAAAACAAAAAATATAAAAGTTTAAGGGGGGGGGGCATCCCATACATGGAGCTGAAACAAAAAAAAATTTTTCTTCAAACCTATACGTGTATACGTCTATGGATAGGTCTGTAAAAATGACATTGAGGTTCCTAAAATCATTTTTTCTCAAAGTCAATCATAAAACTCAATCATTTGAAAGATAGGCGCGTCTAAAGTGGTAAAATGAGTGTCCCCCCCCCCCCCTCTAACTTTTAAAGTATAAGAGTGAAAAATCTAAAAAAAATATATGCTGTGGATCTCAATAAAAACTAACAACGAAAATTGGTTTGAACGACATACAGTCAGCAGTTTTAGAGATATGGCGACCGCAATGATAACTTTGTTTTTGATAACTTTGTTTTTCATACAAACACTATGAAAAACAAAGTTAATTTTGTAGTTGCGAAAAATCATAGTTATGGAATACTTAACTGTGTTACGGAACCCTACGAGTGCGAGTCCGACTTGCACTTGGCCAGTTTATTATTTTTCTGAATTTATCCTTTACTTGTGCTGTAAAACCTTGCTTTTGACCAAAATTGACAATTCTAGGTCAACCGGTTTTGGGTCGAAAACCTATAGGGTTCTTCCCGTTGACCTAGAATCATACAATTCGGCAAGAAGCATGGTTTTACAGCACAAATAAAGGAAAAATTCCAAAAAATTAATAATTAAAGGATGTCCCCAAACATACATTGTATACGCCAATTAAGATAGGACTCTGAGTAATATGAGCGCTGATACAATTTAGAGGTCTAGCTTAATTGGTACCAACCAACGTTCGTACGGTAGCCTTGGTGGGCGAGTCCAACTCGACTTGGCCGGTTTTATTTTTATAGGTATCTTAATCGAGTGTTCTTAGCTTTGACTCATGAAAATCGAGCCGGCAATTTTATTGACTATAAGCTTTTTTCTGGTTGATGACGCTATGAAATCATTTCATAGGTGTGATAAATTTGAAATTCGGTTTCCTATTACTTCAACGATATTGTAAGAACATGGTAGCACTGACCTGATTGATGCTGAGACATCTCCTAGAATCTGCAGAATACTGAACTCCTTACCAACTTACAGCAGAGATATCGAGTTTGTACTTTATTTCCCTGATGAAAAGTTTATTGACTTATAACTTCGATGTTTATTGAAAATCATACTGTCTGTCAGACCATTGCACTTTTTGACTATTGCCTTCGTCTTTGATCATCTTACGGAGGTTATTTTAATTTTTTTTGTATGTGTTTGTATATATCAGATAGCCTAGCGTTTGACTATTATCTCATATGTTCGTAAATGATGAAGTGGTCGTGGATGGCAGCACTGATTTTATTCTGTATTTTTCTACTCAATTGTGACTGACACGTGGCTGATTTATTATGGTTCGGATGAAAGACTATTTATCTGTAGTCAAATTTTAGTGTTTTCTGTACGATCTTGTTTATTTTTTTATCTTGCTAAGATCCGCTAGAGCAATAGTAATATTTGTTTATGTACCTACCACATATTAAAGGTAATTAATTTACTTTTCAGATGTGTTTTACAGATTTAAAAAAAAACTTAAGTTCGTTCTACACACACGACGCTTTCTGGACTTAAAATAACATTTGTCGTAAATAACATGACAGATTGCTGCTCAAATATAGACGCATATTTATTTTAATACTCAATAAACAAAATTACAGACTTAGAACTTTAAATAATTATTAATACATAAATGAATGTGTATGTACCTTAAATAATGCATGCATGTTTTTTTAATCCTTCATAATGGCAATATATTCTGCAAATTTAAAATAATAACATAGTATTACTATTCGATATATACGTAACATTGAAGAAAAAACACCAATTTAAATCTTCGAACATGGCTTAATTTACACTACCAGAGCAGCATGGTATAAGTCAACGCTCTTTTTTCATGATAATATAATTTTTCTATTCAATACGTTATTTCAATTTCTATGTAATAATAACCATTATGATATAGTATTAGATAAGATTTTATATCTCACCTGGTGTAACGTAACGAAGAAAAATGTAAGCACCATTTAGCTGTTCGGCATTTAGCTCTAAACATCGTTAGAAAAAAAACTTGATATAAGCAGATACCCTCCCTACATACTTGTTTAATTTAAATAATATTAATAATTTGAGACCAAAGTTTTGATTATAATTTAGGCAAATATCGAAAAGCAAATTGCATTAGTAAACTATAAACTGTTTTATGATGTCAGTTAACATGTAAGCGATGACGGTATAACAGACACTGTGGCACTAGCTCTGGATTTTTTTTAATAACTGATAGGCTAGCGTTTGACCATTATCTCGCCTGGTGGTAAGCGATGATTCGGTCGAGGATGGCTGCACGCTAGGCCTAGAATGGGAACTGGCTCTCAATGACAGCTGCCAGAACATATTAGATGTTTGGCGACAGATTTTAACTTAAGGGTGTTAACTGGCCAGGAGGATACAAGAAAGTGTCCTACACCCTTATGGGGAGTTTATAAACGATGTTTCCTAACATATGTACATATGTAAGGAAAACATCGTTTAGAAACTCCATACATATTATATCCTCGTACATATATTTTTCGATAGAAAGATCCATTGGTGCACGGCGGCCATTCATAGACGTAACATAAATGGATGGTGCACTGCAGATGTTTTGACAAATTCAATTTAATCCGTATACTTTAACAATAAGGTTTTAATTGCTTTGTAGAACAAAACGGCCCAATTGAGTGATTTGATTGACACCAGGGTGGGAGTGTGTCCTTGTCTAACAACCTGCTAGGCCTATATATGTTCTATACTATATGTATGGTATATATATAAGTTGTCCATATAAAAGAAAGGGACAAACTCCGTTCAAGGTCGGTCTCATGGGGGCCGGTGTACGCGATCAAGTTTAATATGTAGCAGGTCTGTGCGGCCATTTGAACCTTTCACTCACTGCGCCACTGACCCCTCAAAAATTGCCTAAATTTTGCACGTGCACGCTTGATAACTTGAGACAATAATTGCAGATGCCGAGTCTCACATGCCCTGTCATTTCACTAGACACTGTCTTTCCAACCGAAAACATCACTATTTCACGTTTGAATAACTTAAAAAAAGGTAGAACCGCCCTAGGTATAATGGTAGAACTTCTGCTAGTCTGTAGAAGTTCTACCACGAATTAGTGGTGACGGTGAGGCATTCATTACATTCAGCTTTCTAATAAACATTGGTGCATTTTACTAGGCACTAGTTCCGTGACAGCGTATAAACAATACTACACGAGTTTATCGATTCGTTACAAAAATCTATAAAACTACACATGAATACAAAAATCAACCGTAAACCGTAAGCGTAAGATCACTTTTTCTTCAAACTCCAGAGTGGATCGAGGAAATTGAGGGGGTCTTTCATATCGCCGCTTTTGAGTCCGGGCGATTGTTTCATTTCCTCGAAAGACTCCCGTGAGAACTTCTGTTTCTGTAGAGAGGGCGCTGCGGTCGGGGTCACTGGTGGTAGGATAGACGCTCCCGATGGCAGTGACACTGCTTCGCCGTTGAATGACGTTGTACCTACAAGAGAACGCTCTTATAGAGATAACTTACTAACTACTGGAACGCGATTCGTTTGCGGTTTAAATACCGTTTTCTTACTAAAGTGAAAACTTCTTTAGCGGCGTTGTGAACTTTTTTGGGATGGGTAAAAAATCTTAAGCTCACGTTAAGACACGTGACCTGATCGGAAATTCGTAAGACGGAGGGAGAGTAGACCAAATGCACAACGTTAATGTTCAAGTTTTCACTTCTGCCGGCACTCCCGGAGTGCAACCCGTTGTTTTTAGGGTTCCGTAGTCCTGACAAGGAACCCTTATAGTTTTTTCATGTCCGTCTGTCTGTCTGTCTGTCTTTCCGAGGTTTTGCTAAGAGACCGTTAATACTAAAAAGCTGTAATTTTGTGGGGGTATGTAAATAAATGACGCCGACAAAGTGCTGATATAAAATGTTGAAAAATATTTTTTTAGGGTAGCGAATTAGTACTTACTAATTATAATTAGTAGAATTGGGGATGATTTTTTTTTTCATCGTCTACCCCATCGTGTGGGGTATCGTTGAATAGGTCTTTTAAAATGACTTAGGGTTGTTAATACCATTTTTCGATTAAATGCTCCATTTACGAAATATTAAACTTTAAAGTGCAAATTTTTGTTCCAGTAGGGCGTCCTCCCCCCTCTAAAAGCTAAACTGCTGGCTTGAAAAATCTGGAAAAATTTGTGATAATAGCGCATTTCATGAACTTTAAAGGAAAATTATAGCGGTTAAGATAACTTTATTCGTTTAGCAGTAATAGTCGTTGAACTTGGGTGTAGGATAATGTTGTACCAAATACAAAATCCTTAAAATAAATCCTTTAAAGTGACAAAGACGGAGTACCTAGTTGCTTGTTTATAACGGGTAAAGACTTGCATTGAATAACAGGCTACTACGGAACCCTACACTGCGCGTGGCCCGACACGCACTTGGCCGGTTATTTATATACATGATATAGGCTAGCGATTGACAACTATCTCACCTGTTGGTAGGAGATGATGCCGTCGAGGATGATAGCACGCTAGGCCTATTATACACCCTAGGATCCGATTAAGAACGACCTTCACCCATTTGTTTATTGGGTGATTTTTTTATCAAATTTGGTAAGTATGTTAGAAAAACCGAGTGGGTTGGCTAAAAAAACCTGGCCTGGCTATAAATAATCAAAGAAAATGTTATCAAAGAAACCCTCAATTTATACTAACAATGTCGTCACTTAACATCAGGTGAAATAGTGTTCAAACGCTTGCTTATCCAGTATTAAAAAAAACATGGGATTTCTTTGATAACTTTGCGAAGTCAAAATTACTCATAATAGGGAATATGCATGTGGTATAAATTTACTTGAAATCATTTATTTTCGAATCATTATTGTACTGGTGTTGTTTGTTAAACATTTTTTTATAAATAAAATACTCTTAAATGTGTTGAAATATTATATGAAAAATGTAAAAAAAAGCGTGAGAAATTTTAATTTGCAAAATCCACTTGTCAATTAGAAAGTGACTTCACAGTGCACAACACGGTCTCCACAGATTAAATCTTTTTCATAGAAATAGTATGCACTGTTGTACGAATACATACTATTTCTATTAAAAAGATTTAATCTGTGGAGACCGTGTGCTGCACTGTGACGACACAAAGGCGCGCGAAAATTTGGCGGCGTTTTAGATACCTTATATTTTTTCAATGCTAAAACTATTTTTTGTAGCTTTATTTGAACATTTTCAGTATTATTTCATTTTTTTACTGTGTTAAACAGATGTAATCAGTGTAATAAAAATATTTAAAAAATCATGCATTTTCCCTATTGTTACTTGCGAGTAAATTCATTACTTCATTTTTTTAGATGTTCAGAGTGTTTATCTTTATATACCTGAGCATAAAACTCCTTGTACATAGAACAGTGCGGTTCTGTATGCATCGGCGATATACTTGGTATCTTCTAGAACGTTGCTTCTGTGCTTGATGAGATTTACACACCCTGTGTCCAACATGTCTGCAACAATAAATAAGATGTTCAATTAACTAAAAAAAATCTACTTTACGGTAGTCATTTTCAGTGGAAAGTTCGAGGTATTTGTCTACATATCTCAGGAACTACTCATCAGGGTTACATAAAACCAAAATCAAGATTAATATGCATTCGTATACTTCGATGACATAATACTGGCTACTCAGTGGCGTGTCTTAGGATAGGCCAATGTCCA
Source organism: Cabera pusaria (assembly GCA_954871355.1). Taxonomy (NCBI): domain Eukaryota; kingdom Metazoa; phylum Arthropoda; class Insecta; order Lepidoptera; family Geometridae; genus Cabera; species Cabera pusaria. The sequence goes on from OX940887.1 coordinate 26,912,724, forward strand.
GCAGCGGACTGATATCGGCTGATTATGATGATGATATTATTTTACAGGAGGTAACATTTTAATTTCATCGAGATATGTTCCGAATCTCCAGAGATATGAAGCTAAATACCTCAAACTTAGTATTGAAATTGACTAGCGCGACGTTTGAAGTCGGTTCTTTTAGTTGTTTCATCATCATCATCATCAACAGTCAGTATTCGCCCACTGCTGGACATAGGCCTCTCCTATGGCATGCCACTGAGCTCGATCTTCAGCTATTTGTTTCCAACCACTGCCAGCCATCTTGCATATATCATCGCTCCACCTAGCTGGAGGACGCCATTAGCTACGTTTTCCGAGCCGCGGTCTCCACTCTAGAACACGTCTACCCCAACGGTTATCGGTTCTACGACAGATGTGACCAGCCCACTGCCACATCAGCTTGCTAATTCTCTGAGCTATGTGGATAACCTTGTTTCTCTGATGGATGACTTCAATGCGAATTAGATCATTTAGAGATACTCCGAGCATAGCCCTTTCCAAAGCTCGCTAAGCGACTAATTGGTGGATCAGTCGCACCGTCAGTGTCCACCTCTCGTTTATTTTTTAAACGATCTGAAATTATCTACTCACCACAGAGATCCAGTTGTCCCGCTCGCACTTGACAGACCACCATAACTAGTAAGGCTAGCAGCGCACTCCGCCCGGCGCCGGCCCCGCACTGTATCCACGCGCCGGATAGTTGGTTGCTGACACGATTGTCGTAGGTGAGGCTCAACATTTTGTCTACCAGGAGAACAAGCGGCGAGCAGACAATTCTGTTGCAAAATAGTAAAAATTAGACGTAATGAGAAGTTGTCAGATTATATGCGATTTTTTTTATGTATATCTTAAAGGCTATATATTTTAAAATCTGTCACCAAACATCTGATGTGTTCCGGCAGCTATCCTTGAGAGCCAGTTCCCATTCTAGGCCTAGCGTACTTACCATCTTCGACCGCATCATCACTTACCACGGTGAGCTAATGGTCAAACGCTACCCTATAAGATATAAAAAGAAGAAATTCTGTCGTTGTGTGCGAGTATTGTAAGAATTCACTCTCATAATCTTTCCCCAACGCGTCATAAGAAGTGTATCTCAAAAAAACCGGAAGTGCGTGGAAAGCGACGCGTTAAAAGTGAAACTGCCTTCACATTGAAATATTGACAATTTAGATTTACGCGAACCTCACTTCCGTTGCATTCGGACCGTGACGCTAGGATACATTTAAGTCCAGTGTGCCGAAACACGTTTTATATCAAAAAGACGTATCTTCAACTTTAACAAATCTGTACCCTTAGTATGAGTTTTCATACCAAACTCTATATCCTATATCGAACAAATTTTGTATGAAAAACAGTACAGCGCCTCTAGTGGTTTTCACACTTTCAATAAATTTAGACCAATCAGGGAGCCAGAATAAGTCGAAAACGCGAAGTCAGTAAAACCGCCCATGACGTTAACCACGGTCCTGCACCGGTTTTTCACGCTTCGAATCAAGTTATCAAAGTCTGCTGCGGGATATTGTCCCAGGTCCTGCTAAGATGCAAAAAAAGTTGATTTTCAGTCGCACTGTTTGGAGGAAAATTCCTCAAAGCCCTTCTTTGGAGCATGTCCCACGCGTGCTCTATGGTGTTTAGGTCTGGTGATTGCGCGGGCCAGTCTAAGACCGACACGTTGTGCTCCTGTAGCCAGTTGGTGACCACTCGCACAGTGTGTGGACGAGCGTTGTCGTGCATGAGCGTGAAAGCTTGGCCCATTTGTATTCGATGAGGATAGATTATTAGTGCTAGCTCCTGATTTCGGTATTTTTTTGCAGTCATGGTGTTTCTGATCCAAACGAGGTCTATTCTTCCACCAACACGAATACCCACCCAAACCAAAATTGTTCCACCGTGGTATGGATGGACTTCCTGAAGTTGCAGACGCTTCTCACGTCCAGGAACTTGCCATACACGTACTCTTTCTGAATCAGGATAAAAACCGTTTCGAAACTCATCGGTAAACAGCACTACAGACCATTGGATATCTTCCCAGAGCAAATGTTCTCGAGCCCACTCTAATCTTCGTCCGCGATTTCCTCTGCGTAGTGCTAGAGTACAAAGCGGCCTGCGAGCATGAAGGTTAGCCTCATGCAGTCTTCTCCTCACAGTTTGGTCACTGACAAGCAACTGGTGCTCTGATTGGAGCCTATGAACCAACTGCATGGCCGTAGCATAAGGTTGTCTTCTCGCGGCCACTTGCAAAAATCGGTCATGTCTTTGGGTGGTTATGCGCTTCCCGCCTAGGGGCCTTTCAGCCACTTCACTAGTGGTACGATAACGTGACCACAACCTTGATATCACGTTTTGTCTTGTACCAATCTCCTCGGCTATACTCCGTTGAGTAGCCCCAGCTTGAAGCATGCTTACAGCCCTTAACATCTCGTCTCTCGTTAAATGGCGCCGCTGCATGATTTAAACGATGATTTTTATTAAAACTTTAATTTGAAACAAAAAAAATACCAAAAACTAGGTTAGGTAATTAAAAACATTCGAACTTCGCTACAATTATGCCGGGCAAATCTTTTGTTTATAATTTATTTTTCAAATTCAAATTTGTAATTGTTCATTAAAACCTACAAAATAAGCTTACATTAAAATATTTTTAAACCGTCCAGTATTTTATGAGTTTATGACATTTTTACGAAATATCCCTAGACAGTGTTGATGTGTGTATTTTCGACAGATAGCGGTCGAAGATGGTAGCACACTAGTGCTAACCATCTTCACCAACACCAGGTGAGATAATGTTCAAACGCTAGCCTATATGATATAAAAAGGGTACCGAGGATACTCACTTGGCAGGAAACACGTTGATCTGATAATGCGTAACATTAAACGCGGCCTTATCGCTGGCCACGGTCATTTTCCTCTCAGTCCAATGCACGGTGCACCCAACTTCGTCTAACGTCACTTTTAGACCAGACAGTTTCAGGGATTGTCCTATCGCTGTTGGCCAGTAGAACTTTCCTTGCATCTACAAGCGAATCAATGTATTGTGTTATGACTAATACTTGGAATTAAAAGAAATTAGGCAAGCACATATTTATTTATTATTACTATTGAATTTTAATAACCTTCACAGTCTCATCATCTGCCTATATACTGAACATATTCGTATACTTTCGTGTTTTGTTTTTTTTAACAGTCGGATCGGTCCAGGCGCAAATTCCGTAGCCATACCATAAAGTAATACTTATGCATCGCGTGTTGTAGGACTTAAAGAGTCCCTAAACGGTCAAAATTGCTTGGCGAGCACGTTACGTAGACCTTTGGACACAGGATTGTCAAACGCAATGATATTCACGTGTAGGACATTAATGACTATGACCCCCAAATTCCGTAGCCATACCATAAAGTAATACTTATGCATCGCGTGTTGTAGGACTTAAAGAGTCCCTAAACGGTCAAAATTGCTTGGCGAGCACGTTACGTAGACCTTTGGACACAGGATTGTCAAATGTCAATGATATTCACGTGTAGGACATTAATGACTATGACCCCCAAATTCCGTAGCCATACCATAAAGTAATACTTATGCATCGCGTGTTGTAGGACTTAAAGAGTCCCTAAACGGTCAAAATTGCTTGGCGAGCACGTTACGTAGACCTTTGGACACAGGATTGTCAAATGTCAATGATATTCACATGTAGGACATTAATGACTATGACCCCCAAAACAAAGGTCTCTCTCTACTGGCACGTTACATATTACATTATTTTTTTTATTGTATAAACAAGCATTTAAATTAATTAAGACGTACATAAAAAATTATAACGATTAAAATTTATTTTTAACTATAGCTACAATATAAACGACTACTAAAACTATATTACAGGCTATTTAAAATATACAACAATTATTTGTAGTGGTGGGACTTCTGCTAGTCTGCCTGGGGCGGTACAACTACTTTGCCAATAAATTTTCAGCCGTGAAATAGGAATGTTTTTCGGTTGAAATGAGAAGGTGTCCAATTAAATTACAGGGCATGTTAAACTCAACATCTTTATGTCTCAAGGTAACAGGCGCAGTGCAGTGACATGCAAAATTCTGGCAGTCCAGAATTTTGCATGCCGCTGTATCTGTTATAGGTAGACGTCATCGCTTACCATCAGGCGAGCGTCGTGCTTATCCTGTTACCTTTTACCATAAAAAAATACAAATAACAACTGAATTAAGGTCGCTGTCCGCTGGAGAGTACCCAAAAAGCTAGCGACATTACCTCTTTGAATAGCAACACTAATTCGTTCGTTGCCCGAGGTATGACAGGAGACATCTATCAGACATCTGGAAAGCTCCTTTACAAAACTGCCTGCTTGTTGATTGCAAGCATTTGACCTAATGGTCAACCTCACCTGATGTAAGGTGACGATGTGATCGAGGGTGTAGCACACTTACCTAGAAGACACCCGTATTCATTAACTAGTATAGTATTATGGTATACCAAACGCACTTACCTCAATCTCACTCAGAAGACAAACGACACAACTAATTTTATTTTCTAATACTGCTCTCCAGAACGTACTGTATTCTTCTTCAGTCGGATTCTTAGATATCACTAAAGGAATGCACCACGACGCTAGTTGCTGAAAAAGAAAAAGTAAATGATTTTAATACGATATATTTTTTTAAGTGCGAACAACTATGGGAACAATCAGTCGGCCGTTTATTATAGTTTGATTTGACATTAAATGTATGTAAATTGTAAAGTAACCATGGTATGTACGTTTTACACAATCCAAAATATTGCCGTCCAGCGGGACTCGAACTCACACCTCCTGGGTAACACGCCCAAGCGCTAACAAAATTAGTCATGAACGACTCCCACTGAAGGGAAGATACTTCTGGATTGCATTTTTATGATGAATCTGATGAAACCACTAAAGATTTCAGATCCGAAGAGAGATATTACACTGCTTAAATCAAATATGTTTTCAGAATAAGAATGGCTAAACACAAAAACTTGCGAAGCCTTAAATTTAAATCAGAATTATCAGTTTAGCTATATTTATGAATTACAGTCTATTGGATTGCAGTGTGTTTACATATTATACTCAAGCACTGATCCACTTCAGAACAAAATGAAGGCATTTGATTGGTCAACTAGGCGCATTTAACCAAAAAGCCTTATTCTATGCTTTAAGCAGATAGACGCTTGAAAATCGTTCAATAATACCAGTCTAAGGCCGATATTCCAAAATAATACTCAAGCACCGATCCGTTTTTGGCACTAGATGCAGCCGTTTGATTGGTAAAATCACGCTAAGTAACCAATCAAATCTCTCCACTCCGTGATAAGAGCGGATCGGTGCACGAGTGTCGTTTTGTAATACCGCCCTAAGACTTACCCTTTAGTAACTTCTCTTTCGTCATCATCAGGCTATCTCTATCTACTGCTGCACATAGGCCTCACCTATGTCACGTCACTGCGATTTTCAGCTCTTTGTAACATCTCTTTACTAACCTTATAATATGAAGCGTTGATGTAAGCATCTGGGTCAGACTTGAGCTTCAATCTCGAGTCGTCGAATGGAACCACCTCAGTCACTATGTTGCCGCTTGAATACTGCATCGCTACTGTTTTAGAACGAGCCATGTTCTCTTTGTTCTGCAAGTTTATATAAAGATTAACTTATGATTTTAGCTTGTGTAACTTTACGATATGATTAAATCCCATGAAAGTGAAATAGGTACACTTGAATGAAAACATTCATCAACATCAGCCTGTGTCAGTCCACTGCTGGACGTAGGCCTCTCCCAAGATGCGCCACTGAGCCCGATCTTCGGCTCTTCTTTTCCAGTCACTGTACACCGCTTTGCGTATGTCGTCGATCCACCTAGTCACAGGACGTCCTACGCTACGTTTGCCGATTCACGGTCTCCATTCCAGGACAAGTATACCCCAGCGGTTATCAGTCCTGCGGCAGATATGACCAGCCCACTGCCACTTCAGCTTGCTAATCCGTTGAGCTATGTCGATCACTTTAGTTCTCTGGCGAATTACTTCGTTCCGGATTCGCGATCCCGCAGAGAAATGAAAATGAAAACATTGTAAACATATAACTCCTATTTAGCTTGGTGACTTACGTAATACAGTCCTTATGGCTACGCGGACATAAAAAGAACGGCAAAGACTTCGCAGTCATTCGGAGCTACGAATAGCAAAGATTGAAGGCCAAGTCACTTTAAACAATTTTGGTCTTCTCATTAAAAGAGATACAATTTTTAGTAACATATTGCATTTTTATCATTACAACAAAAAATCTGAATTGCTTATCAGCAAATAACCTAAATAATAATATCCTAAATCAATGCAATTTGATAAAATTGAAATATTTTATTTACTTACTTGCACATCCTGGAATTTCTTCCATTTCGAGTCTAGTACTGTAAGGCCTCCCGGCGCCGCATTAGACAAGGAGTCAGTCAACTTTTGCAAGTTCTTCACTTCTTGTGTGAACTTGTTCAACAAACTCGGGTCGGAGAACAGATCTCTCTTCGCCGGCCTTTGGATCACTTGTTTAGGCGGAGCTGGCTTTACTGACTCCACTTTAGGCATTACAGTAGGCCTCTTGATGGCACTTTCAGATATTTGGGGCACTTTGATTTCTGGCATCAGAGGCTTTTGTTCCACTGAGAAGTCTATGTCGGATAGTAGGTCGTAAACTGAAGGTTCGGGTTTTTCTGGATTTTTTTCCAAGCGTTTCTCTGGCACTGGTCGAGTTTGGACCGAAACTTGATTACTTGTATTGTCGGTGGTAGGTTGGGTCACATTTTGTTCGGGATTTTGTGACATACTTTGGTTTTGCTCGATATTAGGCATATTTTGATCTTGAGAATAGCCTACGCTGGCTTGTTTAGAGGTCTGATCAGGAGAATGACCGTCATGCCGAATATTTGTCTCCTGCTGAACCTGGTCAAAGTTAGGTTCGGGAATATTCTCTTTAGGCGTCGACACTGAAACGGAATAAAGAAATAAAAGATTATTGTCGATCGAAACTATTTTATTAGTATACAATAAATTCACAATTCAATAATATAATATATTGTTTACAGCAGTAAATCCATACCTTGGTTATTATTGGCAAAGGTAACACTGGTGTCGTGGCCCTGTTGCCCCGACTGCATGTAAGTCGACTGATTTACGTTGGCACCGTAGTTGGTCGGCATATCTTGGGAGTTTTGTATCATTTGATTCGACTGGTTAGTGTTGGTGATATAGCCGTAGGGAGAATTGTAATATATTTGCTGATTTATTTGTTGCTCCGGTTGTGTCGGTGGGTGTTCTTGAGCTGGCGATTGTACGGTCTCGCAAGTTCCAGCGCTAGTATAAACGCCGTGTGCAGGCCAATTTGCATCTTTACCCGAGGCCTGAGGGGTCGCATTCGCTTGAGCGTTTTGGTCAAAAGAAACGGCGTTCTGGGATCCGTACCCATACGAGTAATTGCCCGTCGCCGGGTCGAATGTGTACCCCGGGTGGTTTTGATACCCCTGAGCGAAGTTAGTTTGATTTTGGAGGTTAGATTGATAGCCCTGATTCTGATGTACGTTTTGCGTATTAGGATCATTCGGGTTGGAAAGCGCTTGTTGTGGTACATTTTGAATATAAGCCTGATCGGCACCATACATTTGAGGCTGGACGCTTTGATTAGCCTGATCTGCTGGATTAGAGTAAACTTGCGACGCTTGGACATTCGGCATGTTACTCTCATACGATTGATAGTTGGGGGTGTAAGGAGTTGAAAGCGCTTCTTTCTTAGTGTGGGATTTTATCGGCTTGTCCCAGTCCAACTGTGATAGCGCAGGGTTAATATAGCTCGGATCGGCATCAGAAGTAAAAGTGTAAGGCTGAGCGGTACTAGCTTCTACGACGGTAGTAGTCGAAGCGCTATCAGCTTTAGTATAAGTGGGATATCCTTGAGAAACCGCCGCATATCCACTCGTGGAGAAGTATTGCTGGTCAGCATTGTACGGGACATTAACGTTCGGTTGACCGTACTGAGTGGAATCCTTACTGTACGGGTAATTCAGCGAGGCATGGTCTGAAGGAGCAGTGACCATGCTGGTATTAGAATTCTGTGGACATTGACTGTACGTAGCCGAATTAGGAGTGTTACACTGTGGATACTGGATGCTGTAGAAAGTATGGCTGTAATCCCCAAAAGTCGCCGGCGGTTCGTTTTTCTGCGAGTTAATTTGCAGCTGAGAAAATGACGCGTTCAAATCCTGCGGACTCGAAAAGCCAGGTGGCACAACGTCGGATATCGAATTTGCTTGGTTCGTCGACATGTATGGGTCGTAAGAGAACTGGTTAGAGTGTGTTGTCCCTTGGCTACTACCAGCGTTGTTTTCGTACTGACTTGAATTCCCTGGTTGGTTCACGGTCAAATTAGTAGCGTATTGGTTGGCACCTTGATTTATATTGAATTGACCCATGTTACTCGGATTTACATTGTCCTGATTCATGTTGTTTGGGTTCATATTAACCTGACTGACATTGCCAGGATTCATGTTTGTCTGACCCATATTGGCTTGATTAATGTTGCCCGGATTTACGCTTGCTTGATTCATACTGGCAGGGTTTATATTTGCCTGGTTTATATTGGGCGGATTCATATTGCCCGAGTTCATATTTGGTTGGGTCATATTGCCCGGGTTCATATTTGCTTGGTTCATAATTGCCGGATTCACATTAGATTGACTTATATTCGCCGGATTCATATTGGTTTGACTCATGTTGGCTGGATTCATATTGGCTTGACTCATGTTACCCATATTCATATTGGCGGGATTCATACTGCCTGTATTCAAATGGGGCTGATTGGGGTTCGTTTGTCCCATACCCTGTGCAATCGGATAATTCATAGGGTTTTGCGAACCTGTGATAATAGTTCCGCCATTATTATGTGTGGCAGAATAATAAGGATTGGAATAAATCTGCTGATCTGGTATTTGAGACGAAAATTGCTGAGGTGTATACGCGGAATAGCCGTATGAATTTATTTCAGGTTTATCGAAGTCCTTGCTTGACGCGGCATAAGCGTAACTATGCTGTGAGCCGTAAGAGTCAGATTCGCTTGGCGCATACGGAGAAGAATAGCGTTCGTAAGGGTTAGGTTGGCCTGACATTGTTGGCATACCGCCGTCGGGAAGTTGCATTACCATGTCTGACGCTGAAATAATATAGCGCATTTTATTGATTGTAAGAAATATAAATGGTAATGACGTCTTTGATGAGATGATAGGGTGACTAGATTTATTTGAAAGCGAATACAAATCTATTGGATGAATAAAAGGTAATTTTTCTTTATTATGGCTATCAAGGCAACTAATTAATAGTATTATAAAGTAAAAAAGACGCTGGCCTGATCACCAGATGATGGGATATTGACAAAGACTTTATCGTTATAAGGAGTGAAACAGCGGGTTATATGTGTTATTTTTATGAAATATTTGTGATTGTTTCTGGACTTGTCTATTGTGTAAACTAGTGGGTGAAACTGTGATATGTATTAGTGTAGGAGTGACTTTATTTCTAGTATTTACCTTCAGATCCCACTGGAGCCGGTCTAACTGAAGGCGGATACATAGGATCCTGGTAATACTGATCTGCTGGCAATTGTTCCACTTGAGCTAAAATAAATAAACAAAAACCGTACGTTTATATAGAAGTTGCTTAATGAGTATGGAACGAGGAGAGCTTGAAGTAAGAGTTATTAATGCTCAATTCACATAATTCCATTAGCATTCCAGTCCAGCGATCGAAACCAGCGCTGGAATGCCACTGGAATAATGTAAACCTCCACTGACACTGCCTTTCATCCAAAAAGTACCTTAGCACCACCGAGGAGTAAATCTGCCGCCATAACCTAACGGTGTTCCGAGCTCTTGAGCATCCATTAGTTCATATATAGTAGCATCCATTGGCTTATATTTAAAAAAAAGTTGTTTTGCCCGCAATGGTTAGCTATGTACCTTATATTAAACTAGCTAATACCCGCGACTTCGTTCAAGTACACCAAGAATTTAGTAGCCTATGTTCATCCATGTTATAAAGTATCTCCTTGTTAAATTTCAGTAAGATCGGATCATCCGTTTAGGCGTGATTAGGTAACAAACAGACAGAGTTACAAACGTTTTTATAATATTAGTATGGATTAGCTTATCTATACTAATATTATAAAGAGAGAACATTTGTATTTTTGTATTTTTGTATGTTTGTAATGTGTTGGCTCAAAAACTACTGAACCGATTTAAAAAATTCTTTCACTAATACATAGAATGGACTTTCGGAATGAAAATAGGCTATATATTATCCTGTTTAAATCAAAGGTACATTCGTGGAGACCTAATTTGCAACCTAAGTCGGCAAAAAAACGGTCGAAAAAACACTTTCTTACGAACGCTGCTCAATTAAAAATAGATAGAAGAATATTTTCTATGGAAGAGTTATACAACTCAATAAGGCCTACAAAAAAGTCCGCGACGGCATATGTCTATCTCTTGAGGTTGACTCACACTAACCATTTTAATCTTAAAATTTTTGTTAAAAAATATTACATAACTTCCAAGGCTATTTTCAAGTATATTGTATTAATCCTTATCCAAATCATTACGTTAATTAGCTTGGCGACATATTATAGATTAAAATTGTCCCTTACAGTATATAATTCAAATGAAAACTCTAGAAGATATCACGAATTTCACATACACGCATCGCAAAATTAATAAAATATTTGCAGTGAAAGCACAGATTAGGTCATATTTACTACGAAAATATTATTATAAGCTTAGCTATGCTGTAGATCCCCATCGATCACAATCAATTTGAAGTCAATATAGTATAATAATATGATATATTGTATAAAATAATATTCATCTATATATATATAACTAGAAGTGTCCCGCGGCTTCGCCCGCGTTATAAACTTCTTTTATTTACTTAAAACTTTTGTTTTGTAAAAACGATTCTATCAATAAAGACATCAAAAAAGAATTAGCCAAATCGGTTCACCCGTTTTCATGCTATCGCGTGACTAAGGCAATTCGGAACTCATATTTATAAAACCCGAAAAACCCAAAATTTTCAGACTTTGTTGCCAACCCCATTTCGTAAAATCCTACAACACGTACTTTATCTCATCTTGTTTAGCCATACAAACTATGATTCCCCGTTCCGTATCCGGGAGGAATATTTAGAAAATCTTTTCTGAGCGGATACCTACGTCAGTTATGACGCAGATAGTTGTTAAACTATCTGCATTCTAAATTTCGGCGCAATCCGAAACAATTTTGATTTTTAGACTTTGTTACCCCAGTTTATACTGTTAGGGTGGCATTTTGAAAAAGTCTGAAACTCGTATTTACTTATTTATTTACAGAAGTACTTGTGTGAAATCTATACTAATATTATAAAGAGAGAACATTTGTATTTTTGTATTTTTGTATGTTTGTAATGATTTGGCTCAAAAACTACTGAACCGATTAAAAAAATTATTTCACTAATACATAGAATGGACTTTCGGAATGAAAATAGGCTATATATTATCCCGTTTAAATCAAAGGTACATTCGAGGAGACCTAATTTGCAGCCTAAGTCGCCAAAAAAACGGTCGAAAAAACACGTTTCTTACGAACGCTGCTTAATTGAAAATAGATAGAAGAATATTTTGTATGCAAGAGTTGTACAACTTAATAAGACCTACAAAAAAATCCGCAATAGCATATGTCTATCTCTTAAGGTTGACTCACAGTAACCATTTTAATCTTAAAATGTTTGTTAAAAAATATTACATAACTTCCAAGGCTATTTTCAAGTATATAGTATTAATCCTTATCCAAATAATTTCGTTAATTAGCTTGGCCACATATTATAGATTAAAATTGTCCTTTACAGTATATAATTCAAATGAAAACTCTAGAAGATATCACGAATTTCATATACACGCATACCAAAATTAATAAAATATTTGCAGTGAAACCACAGATTAGGTCATAGTTACTACGAAAATATTATTATAGGCTTAGCTATGCTGTAGATCCCCACCGATCACAATCAATTTGAAGTCAATATAGTATAATAATATGATCTATTGTATAAAATAATATTCATCTATATATATAATAATATAATATTTTAAACCACCCCGACTGATCTATGTATAATCTTTCCATTAAAAGCATTCCAATGACTCTAAACACGACATTTATAATCTGAGCTGCAATTTGGTGAGGTTTTGAGTATTCTGTAGAGTCTACGAGATGTCCCAGCATCAGGTCAATGCTTCCATGATCTTACAATATCGTTGAAGAAGAAGATTTTCGAATTGATCAGACCTATGAAAGTTGATTTCATAGCGCAATTAACTAGAAAAAAGCTCATAGTTTTATAACGATTGAACGAATTTTCATGAATCAAAGCTAAGAAAACTCTCGATGAAAACATCTATCAAACAAAAAATAACTATCAATAATAAAAACAAAATCGGTTCATCCGGTTAGGTGCTAAGATGCTACAGACAGACACACAGATACACACGTTAAACGTATATTACCCCTACATTTTGCGTCGGGGAACGCGTAAGGTTACGGCGGCAGATGTTCACCTTTTTTTTATATATCTTATAGGCTAGCGTTTGACCACTATCTCACCTGTAGGTAAGTGATGATGCGGTCGAAGATGGTAAGCACGCTAGGCCTAGACTGGGGAACTGGCTCTCAAGGATAGCCGCCGGAACACATTAGATGTTTTTGACGACAGATTTTCTAACTTGAGGGTGGTTGAAGCTGGCCAGGCTGACTAGATAGTGTCCTACCACCATGCGGGGGTCGTTGGTTTCTCGGTACCACGGCATCAAAGCCGACCGTTCTCCCGATTTCGCCACCGGGCCCGGGCTCCTTGGTGGTAAGCTACTTTTTGGTAGATTTAATGATCCCACTACCACTGTACGAAAACTCATGATTCATGAATGCACATAAAACTTTCATTGGTAGCTATATAGCTAGGATTAGAACCAATGACTGTCGGGTCAGAATCAGGGTAACTATCCTTTACGCTAAAGGGCCGTCCAATATCACTACGTAAGTATTATAAAACAAATTCCATCACTGCGTCTGTCTGTCTGTTCGCAATAATCTCAATAGCTACTGAACGGATTATCATGCGGTATTCACCAATAGCCAGAGTGTTTATGAGGAAGGTTTAGGTGCATAATTCGTTAAGGTTTTGTGTAAATTGGATGAAATATGACGATGATTGTTAAATATGTTCATATTTTATATTCGATGCAACAAACTGATGCAAATTTTGTAGGCATATATGTTCTACCCGTGCGAAGCCGGGGCGGGCTGCTAGCAGCCCGCCCCGGCTTTTTATTCGACACTAGTGTCGAATAAAATGACTATCCAAACTTTGAACCCCCGCTTCATCCCCTTGAAAAGTGAATTTTGAAAAATTCTTTCTTAACCTATGTCAAAATTACTATCTGCATGCCAAATTTCAGCGCAATCCGAAACAATATTGATTTCAGACTTTCGTTACCCCTCTTCACCCTTTTAGTGGTGGAATAACGAAAGAGCATGAAACACGTATTTACTTACTTAAGTACTTGTGTTAAGTTTCAAATATAAAAGACTATCTAATCTTGTTTCTCCATACAAACTTTGAACCCCCGTTTCATCCCCTTCAGGGGTGAATTTTGGAAAATACTTTCTCAGAGGGAACTAACTTCGTAATAACTGTCTGCATACCAAATTTCAGCGCAATCCGAAACAATATTGATTTTCACACTTTGTTACTCCATTTCACCCTCTTAGGGGTATAATTTTAAAAAAATCTGAAACACGTATTTACTTATTTTTTTACTGGAGCACTTGTATGAAGTTTCGAATAGAAAATACTATCCAATCTTGTTTCTCCACACAAACTTTGAACCTCCGTTTCGTCCCTTTCAGGGGTGAATTTTGAAAAATCGTTTCTCAGAGGGCTCTAACGTTGTAATAACTATCTGCATGCCAAATTTCAGCGCAATCCGAAACAATATATATTTTCACACTTTGTTACCCCATTTCACCCTCTTAAGGGTGTAATTAAAAAAAAACCTGAAACACGTATTCACTTATTTTTTTACTCGAGCACTTGTATGAAGTTTCGAATAGAAGTTTCTCCATACAAACTTTGAACCCCCGTGTCATCCCTTTCAGGGGTGAGTTTTGAAAAATCCTTTTTCAGAGGTAACTAACGTTGTAATAATTGTCTGCATGCCAAATTTCAGCGCAATCCGAAACAATATATATTTTCACACTTTGTTACCCCATTTCACCCTCTTAAGGGTGTAATTAAAAAAAACCTGAAACACGTATTCACTTATTTTTTTACTCGAGCACTTGTATGAAGTTTCGAATAGAAGTTTCTCCATACAAACTTTGAACCCCGTTTCATCCCCTTCAGGGGTGAATTTTGAAAAATCCTTTTTCAGAGGTAACTAACGTTGTAATAACTATCTGCATGCCAAATTTACGCGCAATCCGAAAAAATATTGATTTTCACACTTTGTTACCCCATTTCACCCTCTTGGGGGTGGAATTTCAAAAAAACCTGAAACACGTATTTACTTATTTTTGTACTAAAGCACTTGTGTGAAGTTTCGGATAGAAAAGACTATCTAATCTTGTTTCTCCATACAAACTTTGAACCCCCATTTCATCCCCTTAAGGGGTGAATTTTGAAAAATCCTTTCTTAGTACACCCCTACGTACTAAGACAAATATACCCTCCAAATTTCAAGTCTCTACGACCAGCGGTTTAGGCTGTGCGTTGTCTGTCAGTGAGTCAGTCAGTCAGTCAGTCAGTATGTCAGGACAAAGATTCTTATAGTATTAGATAATATAATATTTTAAACCACCCCGACTGATCTATGTATAATCTTTTCATTAAAAGCATTCCAATGACTCTAAACACGACATTTAAAATCTGAGCTGTAAGTTGGTGAGGATTTGAGTATTCTATAGAGTCCAGGAGATGCCCCAGCATCAGGTCAATGTTCCATGATCTTACAATATCGTTGAAGAAGAAGATTTTCGAATTGATCAGACCTATGAAAGTTGATTTTATAGCGCAATTAACTAGAAAAAAGCTCATAGTTTTATAACGATTGAACGAATTTTCATGAATCAAAGCTAAGAACACTCTCGATGAAGACATCTATCAAACAAAAAAAATACTATCAATAATAAAAACAAAATCGGTTCATCCGGTTAGGTGCTAAGATGCTACAGACAGACACACAGATACACACGTTAAGCGTATATTACCTCTACTTTTTGCGTCGGGGAACGCCGTAAGGTTAAGGCAGATGTTCTCCTAGGTGGTAAGCTACTTTTTGGTAGATTTAATGATCCCACTACCACTGTACGCAAACTCATGATTCATAAATGCACATAAAACTTTCATTGGTAGGTATATAGCAAGGATTAGAACCAACGACCGTCGGGTCAGAATCAGGGTAACTATCCTTTACGCCAAAGGGCCGTCCAATATCACTACGTAAGTATTATAAAACAAAGTCCATCACTGCGTCTGTCTGTCTGTTCGCAATAATCGCAATAGCTACTGAACGGATTATCCTGCGGTTTTCATCAATAGCCAGAGTGTTTATGAGGAAGGTTTAGGTGCATAATTCGTTAAGGTTTTGTGTAAATTGGTTGAAATATGACGATGATTGTTAAAATATGTTCATATTTTATATTCGATGCAACAAACTGATGCAAATTTTATAGGCATATTTGTTCTACCCGTGCGAAGCCGGGGCGGGCTGCTAGTTATCTATAATAATGAAATGTACCTTGAGGTGTGACGCTCCTTCGACCTCTAGCTTGCATGTACGGCAGATAGTCCTTCAGCTTGCGTCCTCCGCTTGGTAGCGGTGTGGTTGGAATGGGAGCCACCTCGCTTGACTTTGGTGTTACCGGTGGCATGGGGTTCGATTCTGAATTTATGCGTAATAATAAATTTATTCACAACATTTTATAAGGAAGTTTTTTCATACAGGCTAGCGTTTAACCACTACCACATCTTTTTCATTATAAGAAAAGGTCTGATGTACATAATTTTAATACAAGACATAAAAATAGATTAATTATACCTAATTTCAGACTGCAGAAAGTTAGTGGTTCATTCATGGGGAACTGTGTACGCTTTTACAATAAGCTACCTAAAGATATTGATCAATTGCCTATGAGCAAATTTAAAATCTATGTAAAATCCAATTTGATGAAAAAATCATACTATACAATAGGTGACTATATGGATGACAAAAATGCATGGCCTGAATGCCCCAAGTTCCAAGAACAAATATAAATTGTATTATAATTAATAATATATTGTTAAAATATTAAAGCTGACATGTACAATTAATTTTAAAAAAAAAAGATAAAATGACAAGACAAGCCCCATAGAGTTTCTTGGTGTTTCTTCTCTGATGGGAGTATTTCCGAAACACCGGTAGATTCAACAGCCATTCAGTTTTCCCCTTTTGTCCGCAGATTTTCTTTCTAGGCTTGCCATTTTTATTTTTATTTAAACAATATTATGCAGCTGACAGACGGACTATCAGTTCCATTTGGATCATGATATGTACTGTGATCGGTATGCGTTTCTCTATGTTGTGTTTCACTATTTCACTTTTTTATTTTTTTTATATAAAAATTGTCTGAAGTACTGAAACACACACTAACATGTATGGTTGGTTTTAACCTACTTTAATTTTTTTTAAATATTCTGACGTAAACGATTGGATGACAGCTGAATGGTTCATTACTTTTTTTTTCTAATTCAAAGCGTTAAATTCTGCTTTTGCTATGCTTACTTGATAATTGGTTATGATTTATTTTATGATTTATGATTTTGACGTGTATATGTGCGTATATTTATACTGCCTACATACTGAATAAATGCTTTGATTCTTGATTCTTGATTCTTGACATCTATTGGTAAGTGACGACGCGATCGTGGGTGGTAGCCCGCTAGGCATAGAATGGGAACTAGCTGTCAAGGGCAGTTGTTTGCAGTGTCGGAACACATTAGATGTTTGGCAATAGATTTTCCAACGTGAAGGTGGGAACTAAGTATTAGCCATAGCCACCCAATAATCGTTACAGTGATATAAAGCTTGAAATTATCGAACCTGCCCACAAAATAGCACGAGAATCTTTAGAGAAACGCGACGTGTAGAAGAGAACAGCCAGACATCCAGACAATAACTCAAAAGTCAAAGCCTTTATTCAGCATATGGGCAAATTAAAAATCTGTACTTTCACACGTCAATAAATAGATCATATCAATAAACATATTCTAAATATAAAATACTTATTGCTTTAAATAAATTTAAAAAAAAGTAATGAGACGAAAGTAACTCAAGCCGACACGTCAAGACGCTTCACTCGCGCAGCGCATTCACTCGGTCAATAAATGAGAATGCGGTCGAAGATGTTAGCACGCTAGAATAACTATGGATTGATATTATTAAGCCTCAATGATACTGGGCTTTACGAACTGCTAGTCGGTGAGTTTAAAATCTAGCGAGTGAGCGAGTAAGTGAGTGTCGATGACACAAAAAACTTTCCACATGCTCAGTAACGAACTAGCTAGCTTTTGAAACTGCCAAAAGGCAGAGATACTCGCTACTATAGTAGGGTCAATTTAATAGATCACATTTGACATTTGTCAGTCTTAGCTTCATAGTAAGGTGACTTGCTTAAAAACATCGATTCAATTGATGATTCGATACGCATCAACACAAACAAGAATGATATTAGTGTGATGTTATTCGAAATAACCAATTTTCCGGCAGCTCTAAATGAGAAATACAATTAGTATTTACATTATTAAGTGTTATTTACTTGTTTGTTTTGCGTTAATATGAAATTGATAAGACACAAATTATACAAATCGGAAATTGTACATATTTAAACGATTTTATGTGTATTTATAGATTAAAATGTAGCTCCATAGAAAATGGCCCTATAAAATAAAAAACATACTCAAATGTAGCTATGGATCTAACGTTTAGTAGTTTATAGTTAGTTTCTTAACCCAAATTATTATTGATTTTAGTTCATTCAATTATTTTTGTATTTTTTTAGTCAAAGAATAATATTATGTGTTAATTAAAATCACAGTGTAGTTATTTTTATAGTTGAACATCCTTCACAAGTAATCATTGCATTCGCTTCAACCTATCGACTGATCAATCTTTTGATTTTTTGGGTAGCATCCCTATTCCCTAGTGTTTATAAAGAAAAAGTGTTCACTGACGTAACCTTGTACTGACATTTAGTTTTTTAGAACAAACATTGTTTATTATGTTTAAAATTAATTATTAGTCAAAGTAAAACGTAAAAACGCTTTCTTTTGTAATTATTACAATAAATATGTATTTGTAACTGAATGTTAAGTGATTATGCAGTTCTGACTTTGAAATAATCAATAATTTTATGTGCCCTTCATTACAAGGTCACGTTGTTGAATTTTGATGAAGTTTTTTTTTTTTTTTTTTTTATACTGAACTGGGTAGCACTTGATCACTATCTCACCTGATGTTAAGTGATGATGCGATCGATGATGTAGCGTGCTTACCCAGAAGATACCTATTCACTCGCGATTTGAAGACCCCCATATTGTACTTAATCGGAAACACGGACTCAGGCAGGGTATTCCATTCCTTAGCGGTTCGTATGATGAACGAAGAAGCAAATCGCTTCGTTCGGGTAGATGGTATATCCACCATAAATCGGTGGCGCCTTTTAGTGTCTCTGGATGTCCGATTATAAAATGGGGATGGTGGAATCAAATCTGTTCTGCAGTTCCATTGCACACTCTCCGAAATGTATCCGATAGAAAACCGATAAACAAGCGACTTTGCGGCGATGCGCGAGACTCTGGAGTCTCTTGCTTACTAATAGGTCATCGCTGATGAGTTTTTTGGCTCTCCTCTCAATAGCTTCCAGTGTCTCCAGCTGGTATTTAGCAGAACCATCCCAAAGGTGAGAACAGTACTCCATACACGACCGGACTTGTGCTTGGTAAAGATTAAGCAACTGTCCCGGTGTGAAGTACCGTCTCACCTTAGCCAAAATGCCAAGCTTTTTTGAGGCTAGCTGGGCTCTAGACTCAATATAAGAGCCGAAATTGAGACTTGGTGTCAAAGAGATGCCAAGAAGCTCGAGATTGTTACTTATCGGAACGGACACATCCCGGAAAGTAGGAGCCAGTAGAAATGGGCTCCGTTTAGCGGAGAAAAGACACGCCTGGGTTTTCGCAGCATTGAACTTGACCAGATTGGCATCGCCCCAATCAGAGACTGCCTTCAAAGAAAAGATCAAGCGTTCGACCATCGCTTCTCTATGAGACTGGATTTGTAATGCACTGGTTCGTGCGTTGGATGTATAACTCTCTACAACAGTGCTGTCATCTGCGTACCCAAAGATACCGGGTTTAAGCAGGTCATTAATATGCAGCAGAAAAAGTGTTGCAGAGAGTACTGATCCTTGAGGGACTCCGGCATTTATGGCCAATTGGTCGGAAGAACAGCCATCGATGACCACTCGAATCGACCGATCCCTTAAGAAATCTGCTATCCAAACACATAAACCAGTGGGCAGGCCGTATGAAGGAAGCTTGCTAATAAGGCTATCGTGCCAAACCCTGTCGAAAGCCTTCGAGATGTCAAGAGAGACGGCCAGCGCCTCGCCGTGGTTCTCGATGGCTTCGCTCCAGATGTGCGTGGCATACGCTAGAAGATCCCCAGTAGACCGGTTTCGGCGAAACCCGTATTGTCGGTCACTGAGGAGATCGTTCCCTTCTAGGTATGCCAGGAGCCTGTGGTTCAGTACACGTTCCATAGTCTTACAGAGTATGGAAGTGACTGAGATAGGCCTGTAATTGACAGGGTCTGCACGACTACCCTTTTTCGGCACGGGTTGCACGTTTGCTTGCTTCCAGGACTTAGGCACTTGACCAGTCGTCATAGACAAGCGAAAGAGGCGTGTCAAAATAGGAGCCAACCCAGGCGCACACGTCCTCAAGACTACAGCTGGTATACCATCTGGACCACTAGCTTTGTTCACGTCTAGATTGCGCAACGCTTTGCGTACTTCAGTCTGACGAATGCGGATTTCCGACATAAACGTCCCGCAAGTCGGCAGACTAGAAGGTACAGCATTGCCAGCATCTAAACGTGAAGACTCCGCAAACAGAGTAGCAAATAAATTCGCTTTCTCTTCAGCCGAGTGTGCTAGTGATCCATCGGGTTTCAGTAGTGGAGGCAGTGAGGGACGGCAGAAGTTCTCTTCGATCGACTTCGCCAGGGACCAGAACGCTTTGCTACCCGAGGGGTAAGAAGCAAGTTTGTTCCCTGTTCGGCGTATGTGATCGAAGCGAGCCTTCTTGAGAGCCTTTTTGCAGGACTTGGCGGCTAAGTTAAAGGCTTTCTTCTTTTCGCGTACATCTCTAGTCTTGCGGGTTCGAGCATCAGCCCAGGCTAAGTAAGCTTCATGTTTTGATGCTTCTGCATCTCTACATTTGGCATTAAACCATGGACGAGCTTTGCTTGACACCGGAACGTCAGAAAATGGTATGAAATATTCCATACCCTGACGTAACACTTCTGTCACAGCATCCGCGCAAGCTGAGGGATCGCTCGAAGAAAAACATACCTGCCGCCAAGGATAAGACGCGAAAAAACAACGCATCTCATCCCAATCTGCTGACCTGTATCGCCACACCCGCCGGGTGCCTTTTTGGCTGGGATCGGGCGGGGAGTAGACGGATACAGACTTCACCAGACAGTGGTCGGAGCTACCTAAGGGTGATGAAACCGACACCGAGTAGCGGTCTGGTTCTGTTGTCAGCAGAAGGTCCAAGCAATTGGCTGTATGGCCATCAACGTCCGGTATCCTTGTTGCTCCCTGGACCAACTGAGTGAGGTCTAGCGTTAAAGCAAGCTTTCGCATCTCTCGACCAGCGTGGTCAGTGCTCTGGTATGGGTATAGCCAGTCTTGATGATGGGCGTTGAAATCCCCCAGAAGCACTAATTGAGCAGAAGGATACCTCTGTTGGGCCACATCAGCCGCCTCACTGAGGTGGTTTGTGAGCCTGTTTGTCTCTTCGTCTCCGCTGTGCGAACGGTAGACACTAGCATAAAGAATTTTCTCTATGCCAGTGTCCACCAAAATCCACATGACGGAAAGTTGAGGGTCTTCAAGGTTGCGGAGACGCCGATAGCAAATGTCATCGCGAGCATACATACAAACTCCCGCCCTCGCCCTAAAGTTATGCTCTAGAACATAGCCTGGGTAGGCAAGGTACGCCGCGTCAGCTGGACATATGATCTGCGTCTCCGTGAGGAACAGAATATGCGGTTTTTCGGTCTCAAGGTGGTGGTGGACCGAGAGGATATTGGAGTGCAAGCCTCGAATGTTTGAGAGGTGCACTTGAAGGGAGAGGACGTGCTTCCGCTGATTAACCTTTATTCTGTTTCTGCCTTTCATTTTGTGGGGAGTGAAGTTAGGTAAGGGAAACGGAAGTGGAAACGAGGCGCTAATTACCAACCCGTGATACATATTAGGTCTTTTCACCTATTGGGAACCAATCCTGGAGACCGCGGGGACGCCCGAGCCCCCCCAGAGGTGTCCATCGGGTCCTCTCGTCCGGTCGCCAACCGGCACGATGGCGCACCTCCGGGATTTTTCGCGAGATGGCGGGGCAGCCTTTCATGAGTGGCTGGCTCACTACTTGGGCCCCCAACTATCTGCGGTCGGCCAGCGGAGAACCGTGCCTCGGATCCCGCTGCTCTCCAAGATTGGCTGCCAGGTAAATTGACCTTCAATGTATCACGACTAGCTATAGTAAACAACGCAACTGTTTCCGACCCGTTCCCCATAATGGCTTCACCAAACATTCATGCCGTAAAGCGACCGCTTGGCGGCATGGCTTTGTCTGGTGGGTGGTAACACGCCGCGGCCTAAGCCTACCACCTGAAAAGTACTGCTCTTTTGACGCCACCCAGGGGACACGTGTAGGACATCGAGGGCTAAACCCTACGGACGCGAAAAAAAAAGTGTCAAATGTGATCTATTAAATTGACTCTACTATAGTTCACTAGCAGCAACGATGACACACAGCTGGTTAACTAGCTTACAGGCCAACACGCCAGCGAATGGCGAGGAAATTAGCCCTAGGCCTTAGGCTTTCTACTTTTTAAGCAGCTTTTTTACAATCGGGTACTCAAAAGCAGATTGTAAAAAAGCTCAATGACACGGAGCGATTTTACAAGCTGCTTGCTAACTCGGTGGCTTGTAACTTGTAAACTAGCCCAGTGTCATCGAGGCTTTAGTATGACTGTTTGTATACTCACGTTTAGTGTTCTTAGCAAGTAGCTGCGATCTTTCTTCCTCGTGTACTTGACAGGTTCCCTTGAGCCTGGTCAGAAGTTGGTTCACGTTATGAGATAGCTTCTTATAGAACTCCTGCCCTTTCTGCGCCTTGCCGAGAAGCTCCTCGTATGCGTCGTACGAGGTTATCAGCGCTATAACAAAGATATGTGTGAAAAATTATTAACGTTTATATTACAAATGCGAAGTCAGTTTGTATATTTAGTTTGTATATTCGTAAATTCCACCACATATCTGAATTTCGAAAAAAGCTGAACTGGTGACCTATTCGTCTGCGCCGGAATGCTCACATCCTTTCTCTATTATACTCTGTCCTTTTCATTCCTTTTACGCCCCCTTACCTAAAACAACGTTTCCAATTCTTACATCACTCACATACTCTATCCTTACGTTCCGCTGAAACCCTAGTTCTAAAGATACCTCTACACTCTTCTGAATATTTTGCCAATTCTTTTGCAGTACAGGCTGCACGACTCTGGAACGAACTACCTTTGGATATACGCAGTGCAAAATCATCATCCACTTTTAAAACAAAGTTGAAGAATCATTACCTAACACTTATATAACTATACTCATGCTAGCTTTCAAACTATTGAAAATATATAATATCTATTTGTATTTTATTTATGTATAGTATGTGTATTATATGTGTATATTGGAATGTATTATATATTTGTAATTTTGTTTAAGATTATTTATTTATTTTATTATAAAATTTGTATAGCATCTTTTAAGATCTTATAATTGTACACCACCGTCTTATACTTCCTACAATTCTCTGTCCATAAAAAGGTTGTCTGGTAGAGATCACTTTTAGTGATAAGACCGCCCATTGTTATACTAACCTCAGACGTATTTATAATATAAGTTAAATTTTTATAATGAATGGTATACAATAAAGAGTTTTGTATTGTATTGTATTGTATATTTGTCTGTTAGATTTTCTATCTCGTCACGGTTTAACGGTTGGACCACAGATAATATATGACGATTGACGCTACAATAGATAACGCAAGTATCACGATTTGTATTGAATCTAAGCGTGCCGACTTTTTAATACATACCGTGACGGCACAGCTGAAATTTAGTGACGGAAAGTGATTGGAAATATGTCCTTGCCTGTGGTGGTTCGGGCAATTTTTTTTTTAGTGCGTTCGTCCGGCTGCAAAAACAGACGCGCGCGGACTGTAAATAACGGCGGCCAACCTTGACGCTTTGTCGGAGTTAGGACACGGGAATTACGCATTTGCGTTATCCGTTGTATATGTGACATAGAAAGGGATAGCTAATATATAATCTAGCTAATAAATATAAAGGATCGATTTCATATCGAGGTGATCCGTCAGAAAACCAAAGTTGCCGACATAGCTCACCGAATTACCAAGGTGTGTGGCAATCGCTGGGGTAAACGAGTTCTTGAGGAACCTCCTTGGGACGTCCTCAGATTAGGTCGTCTACACTCATATCGTAAAGTTCTGATTAAGAATGTTAAAAAAGTAGCATAATGACAGACTTTAAGCATGTACAACTGAAATGAAATTAAAATGTTTTATTATGATACAGTATTGTTACCAAAATAATGCTAAAAAATAAACCAAAGAGCTGGCGCTAACCTCGGCCAACATATTAGCCTAGCTATACAACGAGGCAACGTCGCTAACTATTTGGGAACTTTACCGGCAGATAGTGTGACCTTGGTTCTGTATTTAATCTATAGTTTTGGTATCATATATTTTTTTTATATTGTCTAATTAGGTGATTATTTTTAAGTTGTATATATATTGTGCCATCTATTTTATTGTCATGAATTATGTTTGAAATAAATAAAAGGAATGATCATAAATAATGCTATAAAAACTTTCAGTTCGTTTTTGATCATTGTTTATGGCGACCGCGCTAGGGGACGCATTTGCGGTTGGCCGATGTTTACTTGGCGCATGCGCAGTTGACCGATGCGACAGTTTTATCAACTACTATTATAAGTGCTCATTTGGTATTGTAAATACTCATATGATGAAAAGACTTCAATGTTGTTCAACACCTTTTTATTGGTGTTTCTATGATCTGGGAAGAGAAGTATAGATGCCGAGCCCGGGCGCGTCAGCCTATACATTATGTTTGTGCTAGCGCCACCTGCGGTCTTTTTAGGAACTAACTTTGATTTATGTAAGGATGGCAGGTGACACTGACAGCTGTGTTAACGAGTATGAATAGTTACCATTTACAAGACTCTCTCGTTTCCTCAGTACGTCTGTGAGCAGTCGTCTCGACTCGCCGTAGGATGCGTACAGAGATGTCAACTTGTTGATGATGTTCTCTTGCGCAGCTAGATTCTGTTCTATTATCTTCACCTGAAATGATATGTCAAGCTTAAAACGTTGTTTTATATAGAATAGGCTAGCGATTGACCACTATCTCGAGTTTGACTCCCGCAGATGTAGTATGAAATAATCACGAATAGTAGTACCTAGTTACCTTGGGCGTATGTTTCTCAAGCTCCAGTTTATATATATCATTAGCGCGCTTCAACAGTTGTGAGGTGATGTCGTGACCGGTGATTGCCTCCCGCAGTTGTTGTATGATAGAATCATCAATAATAGTAGTTACCTTGGGCGTATGTTTCTCAAGTTCCTGCTTGAATATATCGTCAGTGTTCTCGTTACTGCGCGCCAACAGTTGTGAGGTGATGTCGTCGCTGGTGATCGCCTCCCGCAGTTGTTGTATGAGAGAATCGCGTTGTGTTTGCATTTCGCGTGCTTTACCGACTACTCGACGCATTTCTACCATCGTATCTCGATCGAGACCCTCTGTAAGACGAAATATGATTGATGTGGAACAGGATGGAATATGCTTTGTTGAAACCAAAATAATCTTGAAAACAATAGATACTTTAAAGTAACTTCACTTATATGAAGTACAATCGATGGGTTTATCACTAAGCAGCAAGCTTTTCCAGGCAACAAAAGGGGAGTGTCCATGCCAAAGTAGACTAACAAGCAAGAGGTCCACCTGATCGAAAGTGGTTACCGCCGCCTATAACACCTGCAACACAATTAGTATTGCCTACCTACGTAAACGCTGCGCAAACTCCCGATTTAGTGCATCGAAAATGCACGGAACCTAGGTCGAGACAGTCGACAACAATCAGTAGTGAGTAAAATAGTCGGTAGTTTATATTCATGATTCAAACTTATTATAACTATAAATCTAAAAATTAATTGTTCTATCACAAACTTTTGATGAATAATAAAGAATGTATAAAGTTGCTATGATTATATTTCAAAGAATTTTAAAGTATGTTTATAAATAAATCACGGTTATCATGCATATGTATCAGATCCTACTAATACATAGATGTGGGATCTGATAGTTTATTTCTAGCACTTCAGAGTGCTTTGTCACTATTCCTGATTCTATAAGCGTTTTCTAGTTCAAAGAAGGTTGATATCAACATTCAAAAACTCATAGGTTCTAAACCGTTATGACCTAACTCACCAATACAATCAATGCTAGGAATCTTGCCCTGAAGCTCATCCAATGGTTGCGAGAGTAGCTTCAAGTTAGCGATATGCAGCGTCATAGCCTTGTGCAGCACTTGGTTACTTTCATTTGTACGGGTGTGGGCTTCGTGGTACTTGTGGTATTCTCGAGACAGCTCCGTTTGGACGATGGAGGGGGGACGAGGACCCATTGTCTTTTGATAGTCTTTTTCTTTCATTGTTTCTTCCTGGAAACATTGGAACGCCTAATTTAATTGTTTAATAGCTTCAGAGGGCCATAAGTGTTGTAGAAATGGTGTCAGCATGCCATTGAATTTTGTAGAAATATTTTCAGAGTAGCAAAGAGTGTTGTAGAAATAGCTTCAGAGTGTCTAATTCTAATTCTAATTGGTGATGGGGGCGATAAGACCTGCACTGACGTCCCGCTTGGGGTGTATTGTGCATTTCCCCCTGTCAGCAATCACCCAAGCCAACCCAGCTCCTTAATGAAGCGTAGCACGGCTTTGGGTCGCTGGCATAGCGCTTCCAGTGGTGAGGGTGTTATTATTGATGGTGAAAATGACGATGATGATGAAAGCTGTGGATGAGTTTGTGTGCCCGATGTTGCTGGCAGTGCTAAGGCAGATAGCGATGATGATGATGATAGTAATGGTGATACTGTTAATCCTTGTCGTTGTTGTTGCCGCGGCTGGTGTTCTTCATCTGTGTCTCGGACGTATAACCCAGCTGTGGCTCTTACCTCATCCAGGACCGGGCACTGTGAGATCACATGTGCCACGGTCTCGTTTTCAAACATGCAGCCTCGACACAGAGGACTATCTGTTGCGCCAATTTTGTGGAGGTGATAATTTAGATTACAGTGTCCCGTGATGAGGCTTACTATTATACGAAGATCATGTCTTTGTAATTTTAGCAATCTGTTTGTAACTTTGCTGTTTAAATTCGGAAAAGCTGCTTTTGTGTGCTTACAGCTTATCATGCTGTCCCACAACTTTTGTTGTTCGTTTTCGGTATGACGCCGTAATAGGTCTCTGACTTCCATTGCTGACGGTCGGCAGAGATCCATCACGTCATCGCTTACCTGTTGTGTTGTTCCTTCTTTAGCGAGTTTGTCAGCCGTGATATTGCCAGCATATGATGCATGGCTTTTCGTCCATCTTACCTTAACGTTATACTCGGTTGCCAGTGTTTGCAGAGTATCGTGGCATTTAGCCAGTACCTTAGATCTCGTTGTAGGTCTCCTGAGTGCGTATATAGTTGCTGCACTATCAGTGACAAATTCTATATTGATTTCATCTTGATCATTTTCTAATAAAGACTGATTTATGGACTGAACTGCTTGTGCAGATAGTAACAGTCCCATTGTTTCGGCCTGTAAGACGGTTATAGTCTTGTTCAGCGCTATCGATGCCGAGAGTCCAAGGTCTTGCGAGTAGTACCCGCAACCTGCTCCTGTTTCGTTTTTTGCAGCATGAGTGTATATTTTGTAAGACGGCAGTGCCGCTTCAGACATCTTATCCTCAGTTATTAGTTGGTACTTTTTATTATCTAGATGAGTACTGGCTGTCCTGTCCGTGCCTTTACTGGCTCTCGGAATGATCATTGTCGCTTTTGACAGTATTTTGCAATGGTTTGTGGTCGTTCCTGTACCTTTCCATTGGTTTGTAGATTTTATCCTAATCGCGGAAGCCATTGCTTCCTGTTGTATATGCAGGTGCAACGGCGTCATGCCTAGGATAACGTTTAACGCGTCAGACGGTGTCGTCTTCGTGCAGCCACTGATAAGTGTGCATGCTAAACTTTGTACCTGCTGCAATTTGGTTACTGCCGTAATTAAGTTTGTGCGCGTCCACCATACCACGCATCCATAAGTAAGTACAGGACAGGACAGTACAGCTTCAGAGTGTCATTGAGTGTTGTAGAAATAGTGTCAGAGTGGCATAGTGTCAGAGTGGCATATTGTTGTAGAAATGGTGTCAGCGTGCCATTGAATTTTGTAGAAATATTGTCAGAGTGGCATAGATTGTTGTAGAAATAGCGTCAGAGTGTCATTGAGTGTTGTAGAAATTGTTTCAGAGAGGCATAGTGTCGTAGAAATAGTATCAGAGTGGCATAGTGTTGTAGAAATGGTGTCAGCGTGCCATTGAATTTTGTAGAAATAGTGTCAGAGTGGCATAGATTGTTGTAGAAATAGTATCAGAGTGGCAAAGAGTGTTGTACAGATAGTGTCAGAGTGGCATAGTGTTGTAGAAATAGTCTCAGAGTGGCATATTGTTGTAGAAATATGTCAGCGTGCCATTGAATTTTGTAGAAATATTGTCAGAGTGGCATAGATTGTTGTAGAAATAGCGTCAGAGTGTCATTGAGTGTTGGTGAATTAGTGTCAGAGTGTCATTGAGTGTTGTAGAAATTGTTTCAGAGAGGCATAGTGTCGTAGAAATAGTATCAGAGTGGCATAGTGTTGTAGAAATGGTGTCAGCGTGCCATTGAATTTTGTAGAAATAGTGTCAGAGTGGCATAGATTGTTGTAGAAATAGTATCAGAGTGGCAAAGAGTGTTGTACAGATAGTGTCAGAGTGGCATAGTGTTGTAGAAATAGTCTCAGAGTGGCATATTGTTGTAGAAATGTGTCAGCGTGCCATTGAATTTTGTAGAAATATTGTCAGAGTGGCATAGATTGTTGTAGAAATAGTATCAGAGTGGCAAAGAGTGTTGTACAGATAGTGTCAGAGTGGCATAGTGTCGTAGAAATAGTATCAGAGTGGCATAGTGTTGTAGAAATGGTGTCAGCGTGCCATTGAATTTTGTAGAAATAGTGTCAGAGTGGCATAGATTGTTGTAGAAATAGTATCAGAGTGGCAAAGAGTGTTGTACAGATAGTGTCAGAGTGGCATAGTGTCGTAGAAATAGTATCAGAGTGGCATAGTGTTGTAGAAATGGTGTCAGCGTGCCATTGAATTTTGTAGAAATAGTGTCAGAGTGGCATAGATTGTTGTAGAAATAGTATCAGAGTGGCAAAGAGTGTTGTACAGATAGTGTCAGAGTGGCATAGTGTCGTAGAAATAGTATCAGAGTGGCATAGTGTTGTAGAAATGGTGTCAGCGTGCCATTGAATTTTGTAGAAATAGTGTCAGAGTGGCATAGATTGTTGTAGAAATAGTATCAGAGTGGCAAAGAGTGTTGTACAGATAGTGTCAGAGTGGCATAGTGTTGTAGAAATAGTCTCAGAATGGCATATTGTTGTAGAAATGTGTCAGCGTGCCATTGAATTTTGTAGAAATAGTGTCAGAGTGGTATAGTGTTGTAGAAATAGTGTCAGAGTGCCATTGACTGAAATTTAATGTAACCCACCTGAATGAGAGACTTGATCTCGATGAGGGAATGTTCCACATCATTGATGATTTCAGCCAGGTTGTTCATGGAGTCCACTAAAGACTGTATGATCTCAGTCTTGGCATTCATGGCGGCACATCTGTCAACTATCTCTTGTGGGATTCTGAAATGTCAAACATACATGATACTAGCAGCGCCCACGGGTTTCACCCGCGTAGTTCCCGTACCCGTGAGAATACGGGGATAAATTATAGCTTATTTTATTTGCTGATAATGTAGCTTTCCATTAGTGAAAGAATTCTTAAAATCGGTCCAGTAGTTTTTGAGTTAAATCGTAACAAACAAACAAACAAAAAATTAAATCGTTCCCCTTTATAATATTAGTTTAGATATGATTTACTCAGAACAAACTTACGACTATTAACATTACATATAGATATAGTTTAGATTGATACATATTATTATTTGCTTATTATGTATTTCATAGTTATGATTGTAAGACTGATCACATATGAATCAAGAACATAGTATCCGATTTAAGTTAAATAGGCAAGGCAAGCATTTGATACATATCTTACTTGATTATTTTTTTAACTCTGCTCATATTGGTAATACAATATTTCCATATCACTATCGACAGTTCAAGAGCATGTTATTTAATGTTTGGTAAGTATCATTGAAGCTTCATTCAATTCACATAACTATCGTAAAGACATCAATCATCATCATCATCATCAGTCTCTGTCCACAGCTGGACATAGTCCTCACATATGGCACGCCACTGAGCTCGATAGTTAACTCAAACAAAGACAGAATAATAGTCTAAAAATATATTCACTCCAAAGATAATTCCCCAATAACTAAGAAAACCTAATCAGTCAATGATACTAAAGCAAAGATAACTCGTGTTATGTTAACGAAATGAATGATGTGTATGTTAACATCATTCATTTCGTAAACTTTATTTGTGATTGGAACTGTCCCACTTAAATATTCATAAAAACAAGCATGTTATACTTTTTCTCTAAATTCTATAACCTTGAGTAATGGCTTGGTAAACATAGTGTAGGGCACTCTCCAGCTAGGTGGAGTGATGATATATGCAAGCTGGCTGACAGTGGTCGGTAACAAGGAGCTGAAAATCGAGCTCAGCGACGTGCCATGGGAGAGGCCTATGTCCAGCATTGGACCAATACTGGCTGTTAATGATGATGATGATGATGAACCTTGAGTTAAATGAAAATTAAGGAAAGATAGTCTGCCAAAAGAAATTCTGAAGTGTGACACAGATTATGAAATGAATGTTATTGTTTACTGTTTTTACAATTTATGTAGACATCAAAATAGACATAATTACTTTCCAACAAGTGAATATAACATAATGTCCAACCATCACTAATATCATAAATGCGAAAGACAGTTTGTTTGTTCCCTCTTTGGAGCTAAACATCTCAATCAATTTGACTGAATTTTTGCAGGAAAAGAAAATGAAGCAATAGCCAATATAGTGGAATAGAATATTGGTCACTGTACATGCCAAACCGCAGGGCGCAGCAAAATTTAATGTATCCATTTATGAAATAGTAACACAATTCTTACTCACGCTTATATTTACTGTAAAGTAAACAATAAAATGATTTTTCCTCCAAAACAAAACAACAATAGATATCAACGAAAAAAATAACCTTCTACACCAGACAAAGAACTCACTTTTGTTCGGAATCAATGACCTCCAGCTGGTCCAATTGTAATGAAGACATGAACTCCATCAGCTCAGTATTTTTAGCCTCCGCTTGGGACACGATAGAGCGGAGAAGTTTAGCCTTCTCCTCGGAGTAGAGAGAAGATGCTTCGTGGGCGCAGATTGGGACCAGTCGAGAAAATATGTCGGGGCCTGATACCTGGAATAATATTATTTTCTTATGATATGGGGTAATAGGACAAGCATGATGCCTGCTAGATGAGGGCCCGGTGGCGCAATCGGGAGAACGCTTGCCTTTGATGCCAGAGGTACCGAGTTCAAACCGCCGTGCACCAATGGATTTTTCCATCGAAAAATTTATGTGCGCTCTTCACAGTGGCCCTCCGGTGAAGGAAAAACATCGTGAGGGCCCGGTGGCGCAATCGGGAGAACGCTTGCCTTTGATGCCAGAGGTACCGAGTTCAAACCGCCGTGCACCAATGGATTTTTCCATCGAAAAATTTATGTGCGCTCTTCACAGTGGCCCTCCGGTGAAGGAAAAACATCTTTAAAAAACCAACAACCCCCGCATGGTGGTAGGACACTATCTGGTGTCCGCCTGGCCAGCTACCACCCTCAAGTTAGAAAAATCTGTCACGAAACATCTAATGTGTTCCGGCAGCTATCCTTGAGAGCCAGTTCCCATTCTAGGCCTAGCGTGCTTACCATCTTCGACCGCATCATCACTTACCAACAGGTGAGATAGTGGTCAAACGCTAGCCTATAACGTATAAAAAAAAAAAAAAAAAAAAAAAAAGATGGTAAGCGATGACTATACTGCCTATAACAGAAACTGCAGCGCACTAAAGTCTATATTAGATTTTTTTTTATTCGCATTTGAGTCTACCGGAGGACATCCTGTGACATAAAGTTGTTAAATAAAATACAATAAAGGTCTCATATGCCCTGTATTTTCAACCGACTTCCATAAAGGAGGGGGTTCTCAATTCTTCCGTATGTTTTTTTTAATAATCGGTAGGGTACATTTCCGAGGTGGTCCTATTGTAATTTCATTGAGATCTGATAAGTATATCTAGAATTATGACGATACATTTCTTAAACTTGCTACTGAAACAAACTGACTAGTGTGGCATGGAAGTCGGTTGTTTTAGTTTTTAACTACCTTAATTATTATTAGAGACTCAGCCCTTAATACTTAAAACATTCCAATATATTGCTTTAACATTAAGCATAGAATAATATACAGAAATTATCAATAGGAAATAGTGTGCAAAAATATCTGCGCAAGATAAAGCTTATTTGGAATTGCCAATACATAATAGCCATAAGGCAAAATGTTATCTAAGTTTTAAAGGAAAATAATGTATGATAATGTATGAAAAAACCGACTTCACATGCCACAACAGTCAAAATAGCCAGTTGCCATAATCATGTCACCAAGGTAGACAAATTTGTTTATATTGTTTATCTCCATATCTCCAAAGATGATTATCAGATCTCGATAAAATTTGAATGGGACCAAACGGAAAGCATAATCTCTCAAACAAAAAAATATTTTTTCAAATCGGTTAAGATTTGACAGAGTTATAAGGTAAAAAAAAACTGGCCAAGTGCGAGTCAGCATCGCGTCTCTTATCGCACACTTAGGGAGGGTTCCGTACAATACGAAACATAACAGAGTTTCTACCTCATATATTTGATTAATTGATATTACCAAGAATATTTGGTTTGGTCGCGATCTAGAAAGACGGGGCTCGTTTACTAGCGCCATCTATGTCATTTTGCCGAAACTAATTAGATAGATGGTGTTTAAAAACACGTTCTTTGTATGGGGACCCCGTTTAATTTTTGACTTTATTTTGTTTTTAGTATATGTTGTTCTAGCGGCAACAGAAATACACCATCTGTGAAAATTTCAACTGTCTAACTATCACGGTTAATGAGCTATAGCCTGGTGACAGACGGACAGACAGACAGACAGACGGACAGCAGAGTCTTAGTAATAGGGTCCCGTTTTACCCTTTGGGTACGGAACCCTAAAAACAGTTGATTTGAGCACCTCCTCCTTTTTAATGAAGTTGGTTAATAATTCCAAGCTGCCTGCCCCCGGATCATTAAAATACATAATAGCTATAAGGCAAAATGTTATCTTATTAGAGGCAAATAATTCAAAGCTGCTTACCTCCGGATCATTAAAATTGATAGGCAATGCTTTGACCAAGCAAACCGGCTTCATTTCCATCAACAAATCTTTTTCGGGAACCTCCTCATGGTATATGAACTCATTCTCATTCTTGGCAGCCTTTCTTTTCCCTTCAACCACATCGTTGGTGAATGTCAGGGCTTCAAGTGTGATTTGAACAGGCTCTATGTACTTGGCAAGCTTTCTGGCATCGGCTAGTCTTTCCACTGCTTGCTGGTAGAAGGCTACTCTCTCGCCCATCTTTTGTTGCTCTTCGGCATTTATACCTGTGAAGGATACGGAAATAAAATGACAGAATCAAGACAAGATAAATATTCATGAAAAAAATTCAATGTATTTTATAGAAAAAGATGAATGAATGCCTATTTTTACAGTACATGCATCTTTTTAACCGACTTCAAAAAAAGGAGGAGGTTTCTCAATTCGACCGTATATTTTTTTATTTTTTTTATGTTTGTTCGCGGATAACTTCGTCGTTTATGAACCGATTTCGATTATTCTTTTTTGTTCGAAAGGAGATATCCCAAGTGTGGTACCATGGTAATTTTATCGAGGTATGATAAGTATCTCCAG
This sequence comes from Cabera pusaria, assembly GCA_954871355.1. Classification (NCBI taxonomy): domain Eukaryota; kingdom Metazoa; phylum Arthropoda; class Insecta; order Lepidoptera; family Geometridae; genus Cabera; species Cabera pusaria. The sequence continues at coordinate 26,946,544 of OX940887.1, forward strand.
AGATATTGAGATAAACATCTCAAAATTGGTACTGAAAATGAATAGCGCGGCATTGAAGTCGGTTGTTTTTTAGTTTTTAAACGATATTATAATTAGAATTCTGTCATTGAAAACACTGCCTGAGTCTATGTTTCCGGCGAAATACAATATGGGGGTCTTCAAATCGCGCGTGAATAGGTATCTTTTGGGTAAGAGCGCTCCATCATCGACCGCATCATCACTTAATATCAAGTGAGATAGTGGTCAAGTGCTACCCAGTTCTATGTAAATAAAATAAAAAACCATGAATAGGAAAATTTCAATTCGAAACAAAATTCATCAATATTTATTTAGTTATTTGGCCACAGCCAAGCCAAGCACAAAGAGAGGATAAAAAAAACAAATTTCTAACATATAACATTTCTCAGAGTGATCAAGCGCTACCAATTTTCACATTAAAAAAAATGCAGTAGCTGACCTCCTTAGATTAACTGTCTTAATAAAGAAATAATTCCATATTTCATCTCTACACTAAGCTGTGCATTATCTGTCAGTCACCTTTACTGTTCACAATATATTTATCTAATACATACAAGCAAATAGATTTCACCTTCCGTTATTGAGATACTAGCAGAGCTTAGCGGCTACACCAACATTAAAAAGTATCCTATGGCCTAATAATCCATAATACTGGATATCCCAAAGCAAAAGTTTAGCAAAATGAGTCCAGTCATTTGACTGTAAGAAGTCCCAAACAAATAAATACACTAACTAGCAATGCTGTACTTACATTTAATTTATTTTATAAAGCACTTTTGTGTAAGCTTCATGCTTCTAGATATGGGTTAGGATGCTACTACTTCTACCAAACTTACCTTGATACAAGCAGACAATGCAGCCGATGTAAGCAGCCTTGAATGAGAGTAACCGGTGCCAGTAGTTGTACAGCTTAGAGCCAATTATCTCATGGATGTTGTCTATTCCCAGGGACGGGCCCAGCAGGGAGAGGGAGTTTTTGTAGAACATCAGTACTTGAGTTGCTACAGCACCTAAGAGAAACAATTTACATAGTTAGTTTTGTAACTGTATGCTATTCAAGGAATGTTCAGATTGGTCCAGGTAAAGTGCCTTTCAAAAATTGTCCCAGTAAGCTATATGGATGTTGGGTCTATTAAGAAATATATTGTGCGATATTATAATATGTTAAGTTGATTTAAGAGGATATATATACACAATACAAATAACAGTCTGTCATCAAAAAATATTTTTGCAAAAAATTTTAATTTCTCCATCTGTCTCTCCTACAAAATGCATGAAAAAAGTTTTTGCAATTTCTGACTTTTCTAGCACCCTAAACTCAGTTGGTCTCAAAAAGTGTTTTGATTCTCGTAACTAACCAGATCAATTGACATCAAATCTGAGGGCCCAGTGGTGTAGTGGAAAAACATCGTTAAGAAACCCCCAAGTGGTGGTAGGATACTATCTAGTGTCTGCCTGGCCAGCTACCACCCACAAGTTTGAAAATCTGTCGCTAAACATTTAATGTGTTCTTGGGTATGGGTGGATCAGATTGTCAATTTTTACTCTCAGATATTTGTTAAATTAAAGATACAGTTGACCTAATTACAAAAAATGGTATGTTTGGGCAAAACAGTTTTCTATGTGACTAGCACACGCGTGGTTCCCGTACCTGTGAGAATACGGGGATGAAATATATGTAACTAGCTGATTATGTAGCTTTCCATTAGTAAAAAATTTTTTTAAATCAGTCCAGTAGTTTTAGAGTTAATACATTGACGTACGTTTTCGCTGTCACACTGTGTGAGCGGCTGCACTCGCGTAACGTTACTAAAAACACAGGGTATGCGTTTTTAGCAGGCAACGTGTTAAATCGTAACAAACAAACAAAAAATCAAATTTATCCTCTTTTTAATATTATTACAGTTTAGATTTATTGAAATTTTGATAGAGAAATTGTCTGAATGGGTAAGCTAGTTTATAATAAATATGTATGTCATGGACTTAACATTAGAATAGCAAGAATACATGTTTTGTGATTTTGTTGTTTCCAGTGTCTTCAGGATATCAATGCTTACCAATAACACTGGGCTTTCTAGTATCTTGAATACTCTTCTCAAGAATGCACTCTTGAGCTTGGGCAAAGCATATCTTTTGCAGCAGTCTCATTAGTTCTGTACAAACATCAACACCAGGAGGTTGTGGATACTGTTCTTTCAAGTACTGGAATGCCCAAGCTGCATTCTGGTAATGGGTGCAAGCTGCCTTCAAGCTGTCAGCTGTGTTGCGAGGCTCAGAAGCACCAAGCTGAGTGTGCAAGGCACCTATGTTGTAAAGAATGCAAGCCATTTCTATTCGAATATCTGAGAGAGTTGCGGTCATGTTTGCATAGAGATCTTTCCTGTTGAATGAGATTATTGCATGTTACTATAGCTTTTGATAGACACAAAAATATTTTATAAAGATGATATAACAAGATAAGTTTCAGGTAAGTTCTAGAAATAAGAGAAAAGCGGAAAACATGACACTTAGTATGAATCACACATATACATTTTCAGGTGTAAACAAAGTGTAATGAGATTGGTAAGTCATAAACAGAGTTTTAACTAGATTAACTTACCAAGTGAACGAGCAGGCGGCCGGCTGACCTTTAGTCATAGGAAATCGGCTTTGCACCGATCGTAGTTGGCAAAAATATCTGATTAAAGCGCTTAGTCCCTCTGCGTCAGTTGTAGGTCTTATGGCGGCCGACCGCAAGCTTTCCAGCTGATGTAACTCATTGTTGTAACTATCTGGGTCCTCTCTGTATGCTTCTGCGATGTACTAAAACAACAAAAATAAACTCAACAAAGAAATTTACGAAAGCCATTTTATCGCGAGATTGTAAAGACCTACTTACCTGTTTCAATTTTGGCCCAAAATGTGTATTCTCGGGGCTCACTTTCAGTTCGAAACTGAGTAATGGCAGTTTAGGAACTGCCTCCATGGTTGTTGACTCTTATTCCTCGATAATTATAAAATCACTTCACTTGGGGAAACAATTTTACAATTTTATTATTTATTGTATTTGTTGAACTGTCATTTTTTTGTAATTTTTTTAGATAGGTATAGAGCACAGATTACTATATGAGTCAGAGGTATAGAGATTAGAGAAATAGAGATAGGTCCCACCCACAGATCACTGAAGCTATAAAGTTCGACCATGAAGCCTTGTTGCTTGCTACACTGTATATATTTATATAGTGTTCTGTGGCTAATAAGTAATTGCGGATTAGTGATCTGTGGTTTTCAATCAATGGCGGGTGGCGGCAAAGAGAATATAACCACTACGTTAAGAAGAGTCGGGACTCCCATAGAGCAAACTGACCAAATAGCGAAATGTCAAAACGAGAAGTAACGACGTCAAAGTAAGAAATAGTGAGTGAGACGAATATAGACTTCCATCGGACGCGCCCCCCTTTTCATTAGTTTTCATAGATCTTTTTTTTTGTACTGCAGTTTCGGTAGACTGGGTGGCGGCGCTTGCTTATATTATTCATTATTCTTTGTAAATTGTATTTGATTTAATTTTAATTTAAGCCTAATGCAATCGTGTCGATAAATATACACATATTCTGTACGAAAAAACGCAAATATGAAGTTAAAAAAACCAAAGTCGGATACTGAGGTATGTAAATATAATCTCCATTGTACACGGACGCCGAGTATAATATCAATGTAAATCCTACCTTTTCGTTAGACAATCGGCAACTGTAAAATCAATACTTTCAGGAGGTGCCCCCGGCCACAGTCCCGCCCCAAGCCGAGATCATCGAGGCGGATTTGTACAAGAGATCTTACTTCGGTCCTGATGTTCCTACACTTGAATTGGAATGTTGGGAAGAGGAACTGTCGGAAGTTCAGCTGCAAGCTTATAAGAATGCTGACGACGAATACAAAAGTATTCAGAACAAGCTGGATGATATGGTGAAAGATACGGGTGGTCAGATTGTGTACAATGGTGATCAGTTTACTGCGTACCAGCTCCTTGGAAAGTAAGAACCTTCATAATCATTAATTCTCTATTTGGTCAAAGTTGTTGATTCAATCTGCAATCAACTGCCTTATTTTTAATAATTACCTACTTAAGCTTGGTAAGAAAATCTATGTGTATTATGTATACATCATAAAGATTACAATTGCAAAAAAATTTATTCTTTACTAGACAACCAGTGCTCAAAGATCTGGAGCGACAGAGTGCTGATATCATTAGATCAAGATCTCGTTCCATGTCCGTCTCCAAAGAGAAGCCAGCGAAGAAAGGTAACAATATTGTTTAGTGAATACAGCTCATGCTCGAAATGTGTAAACAATACATTTGGTAAATAATTATTGGTAATTTGTATGGACTAATAAATGGAAAATGGTAATAAAAAAGAAGAAATGCACAATACAGCCTGAGCAGGAAGTCACGTCAGTGCATGCTGCCACAATGACATGCTGCTGAGATTTTTCTACCCAACTGAAATGGAACCATTTAACCATTTATGTGCCATGCTACAAACACACTCCTGTGTCCTTTACGCCAAACGGTACAGTACTGTACGGTTTTTGTCTTCTATAGACTTTACTGGCGTACAGGGCCCGCAAGTGCTTGTCATGTATATGTGACTTTGGCGCTCATTAGGTTTAAAAAAGTATCTATTGGAAGTGATATCCCAGCGACCTAAAACTATACTCCGCATTGTCATGGAGCTGGGGTGACTTAGGTGCACACTCGTCTGGCTTATGAATGCACAATACACCCTTAGCAAGACGTCAGTGCAGGCCTTAAAGCCCCCATTACCAATTAGAATTAGAAGGGTATCCACAAATTCCTGATGGTGCAGATGTTCATGAACATGGTAACAACTTACCATCAGGCCACCTGCTTGTATGCATTAAAATGGCTATATAAAATTAATTGCCAATCCAGACTAATATTATAAAAACGTTTGTTACTCTGTCTGTTGCCTAATCATGCCTTATTTAGGCATGATTAGGCAATCAGATCAGATCTTACTGAAACTTAACAAAGAGATACGTTATAGCATGAGGATAAACATAGGTTACTTTTTGTCATAAATTAAATAACATAACTTATATAACTAGGATCACATACATTTTGATTGACAGATTGCAGTGATAAAATTCTTGGTGTACGAGAATTAAGTTGTGGGTATTAGCTAGTTTATTTACACATTCGATTGGATTTCATATGCCTAATAATTGAATTTGACGTAATGCTTCATACAAGTAATCTCAAAACATAATCTGTAAAGTTTACAGAGCATATTTTGGTTTATAGTTATAGTAACCAAACTCAACATTGATCAAATACTGGAGTACTGGCTGTAAGATAACCAGTAACTATTTTATATAATTCATGTCTAGGAATTAAAGTGTTTTAGTTGTAGAGAAAACCTAAATATACTCTTATCAATTTATCATTTACGTAGGTCGCAAAAAACGTGACCGTGAAGAAGACGTACGTGATTTCTCAGTGTCACCACCAAGGTCTCATTCACCTGAAACCAGACATAAGAAGAAAAAGAAGGACAAAGACAAGCACCGAGAAAAAGAAAAGGAAAAGGAAAAAGAAACCAAGACTAAAGACAAGACTTTGGCTCCTTCAAGTAAGTGTCTTTTTAAACGATCCCCACCCATGACCCATTGCACTATTGATGTGAACCCACTCCAGACAGAAGCATTTAGTATAGTTTTAGGGGTTAACAAGACTTCTAGTAATATTGTGCAACCTACATTGCTAGTAAGGTTTAATTTTTCTTTAAAAGAATAAAATAATGTGGGTAATAGATTTGTAGTAATTGAATAATATCGTTTAAAAACTAAAAAACAACCGACTTCAATGCCACGCTATTCATTTTCAGTACCAATTTTGAGATGTTTATCTCAATATCTCTGGAGATACTTATCATACCTCGATAAAATTAAATGGTACCACACTTGGGATATCTCCTTTCGAACAAAAAAAGAATAATCGAAATCGGTTCATAAACGACGAAGTTATCCGCGAACAAACATAAAAAAAAAAAAAAAAAAAAAACGGTCGAATTGAGAAACCTCCTCCTTTTTTTGAAGTCTGTTAAAAATAGTTACAAAACATAAAAATGCCACCTAGCGTTTGACCACTGTTTCGTCTGGTGGTAATGGTTAGAAATATGTGGTTGAAGATGGTAAATATGCGTGGCCTAGAATGGTCCAACTCTATAACTCTCCAATTGGTCCGAACATTAACACATATATCTTAAATATTAATTGTATCCTTTTCAACCGACTTCCAAATAGGAGGAGGTTCTCAATTCGTCTGTATGCTTTTTTTTATCTATGTTACGCGATTACTCCGTCAATTGTGAATCGATTCGAATGATTCTTTTTTTAATCGGTAGCGTACATTTCCGAGGTGATCCCATTGTAATCAATTCGTCGAGATCTGATAAGTATCCTTAGAGATATAACGATAAATGTCTCAAACCTGCTACTGAAACTGACTCGTGGGGCATGAATGTCGGTTGTTTTAGTTTTTAAACCATCTTAATTATTTTTCTACAGATGTGCACAGTGTGGTCACAAATGTTCGTCCATCTGAGGCAACTGCCATCGGTGGTCTGCTAACCGGCAGTGCTACGAAAGCCACGGCCATTGTTGACCTCACCAAGGAGGATGGTAGCAAAAATGTGGCTGATTCACGCGAAGTTTCCTTCAATAAGCTTCAAGGTAGGTTCATTTGCACTGTAGACAGTAGAGAGCATTTGTGTATGTATACCTTACTTTTAGTACTTTTTTCTATAATTTATAGTGTCAGACTATTGGCATACTAAATAAGATGTGTCAACTTTAAAATTGTGGTGGTGACTGGTGACAGTGCAGTGTGTTAGTCTAGTTAGGTTTGAGTCTGTAATCAATAGAGAATCTGGGCTGTGCCACAGAATAATCAATAGTACTGCGCTGTGCCACAGAATAATCAATAGTACTACGCTGTGCTAAAATTATTCTTTTTTCTCCTTGCGACACCTACTAAATTTATGACTCTAAAAAGCGAGATAATAAATGAAAATCAGTATCTTAAATTAACAAATGTAATTTTAATGATCGGGGTTTTTTAGGTAGTCAAGCACAAAATTTATTTAGAGTCGTGGAGCCTGTCAGATATTTTTGTGCAGCGCAGCACTTCCCTGGTAGCTTTCCGGAGAGAAAGTTACCTATAGGCTACAGCTCAGGGACCTTCGGATGTTCAAGCGAGCCGGAATACTTGCAAGGCGAAAGGCGGGTGTGGTGATACTTGAAGTTGAAAATTAATCACAGAGTAGTTTTGGAGTAGTCGGAACTTAGTTATGGAGTGGTCTGAAGATAGTCGGAAGGTTCCCTGGCAACATTATCATCATCAGCCGGTGTCAGCCACTGCTGGACTTAGGCCTCTCCCAAGATGCGCCACTGAGCTACAACGGAATCGTCAAGAACTTTAATCGTACAAGTTGGCACTTGGCGTGGTGGTAGACTAACAGAACGAATGGAGTTACAGAAAGACAAAAGAAAGTTAGACAATAAATACATATAGGTTTATTGCAATTGAATAGAAATACACACCTTAAAATTTTGAAATGAATACCCTACCTTAAGTATCCTAGGCTAGAGATTGCGCATGCCTGGCTGGACAGATGCGCGCGCAAGCCTCGTTTCCAATTCCAATATTTCATTCGATTCCTCTGTCATTTCGTCTGACACCTGTGGCAAGTTAACACGCCGCTACCGTGACCTATCCCTCTTATATACGTCCCATGCCAGTGCCACAGCCTTCTTGCTGTGAAGTGAACCATGGATCACGATTATCTATCCTTGGAAATCGCAAGGTTAGTGATAATAGCGCAAGATGTTAGCACGTTTACTTATCAGTCGGATGGCATTTGTTTCGCGTTGCGAATCAGAGACTCGTCGCAGATTCATCCCACACAATCTAAAATCAAAACGGTATCTATTCTATCGTACCGTACATTTCGAAATACCTATGGATGAGTCATGCTACAGTAGTATCTCCTTAGTAGTCTGTGTGCTATGCTACACCCTGCCACGTTCTTCTTTTACTGGATTTTTCCAAATTATGTTTTAAATCGTATTTCATTCGTCGCAGATTTATCTTACACAATCTGAAATCAAGATGGCACCCTCGATTCCGTCCCTCTTCATCTTGCAATATCGATACTTCCCAACTTTTCGACCGTCAATGGTTTTGCTATTTGGATCGCCAGACTCGTAGAATCATCATTGCATGTCATACGTAGCGCACGGTGCGCATCACATGCTTGGCGATGCGGTAGACCTTCATATTCGTGGCGAGGCATGTGCTACGCTTGTGCAAGGGCGAGCTAGCCTATGTCGGCAAACGCTCCACGATGAAAGAGGAGACCGTGCGGAGACAGCGTTGTCTGCTCTGTGTTGTCAATGTAAAGTCTGTCTTTAGTGAACGTCATAAGGCTTACATTTTATAGAACATTTTTTGCCGGGGTGGGAGCGGTGCGGGAATAGTCAGCGACAATCTATAGTCGGCCTGAGCATTCAAATTTATTTCAAACCGTGCGTTTCGAGTTCTCACGTTATTACACGATCTGAAATCAAATAGCAAAGGTTCGAATACGTTCTACAATCTGAAATCAAAATAGTTACCGCTGAAATCTTGCAATGATGACTTTATCTGTCATATCTCTCCTAAAGTAGTTACATTGATCGAAACTAACTAATTAGGAGATTTCGTCTGAAACTATCTAAAATCATTTGTTTAAAGTTATTTAAAATATTTTATTTTCCGTTCTTTCCTTTTCTTTTCTTTTAAAATGTGTAAAATGTCGCGCTGTTTTTGACATACAGGGTTGTTCTTATTTTCAACATACCATCAGCATTATAAGATTTTTGTTAAGTTTCGATTCAGTCTTAATATTTAGATTTGGCAGCTATTTTATACTGACTTATTTTATATGTGTGTATGTATTTTATATTATACTTATACTTGTATACTGTTTTTTATACTTTGCAACTGTGTCTATTACCTTGATGTTGCGTAAGTTTAGCTTTTTAGTGTTGGCACTATAATAAATACTATATACTATACTACCGGTACTATAATAAATCATACATTTTTTATCACAGGCAAAACATTCCCATCCCTGGTGGTGGTGGCTCGCCCATACCTCCGGTCCAAGGATGCCCCGCCTCCTTCAGACCGGTCGTCCCTCGACAGCAAGGTGAAGTCAGTGCTGATGCATACTCCTATGAAGTTTACCGAATGGCTGATACAGCAAGGCCTCGTAAGGTCCGAGCAGTGGTGCCAGGTGCATAGTGGGAATAAACTGAAACTTGGTAAGTTGTTGAACTTTTTATGGAGTAGTTAGTTACGTATAGGTAGATCTCAAGTTTTTTCTTTTATATATCTTAATGGATAGCGTTTGGCCACTATGTCGCCTTGTGGTAGGTGATGATGTGGTCAAAGAAGATGAGTCTTCTCTCTCATATACTACGGATGGTCACCAAAGGGATGAAGCCCCCCTTCATCCCTTTGGTCAAATTGTCAAAAATAGGTCGTGTAGTATGGGTATGTATACCTACTATCGTCTTTCACTACTTAACAGTATGACAAAAGCTTGCCTATCTAGCATTAAAAAATATATAACCGCAACTGAAACTTGGTAATGAAAATGACTGGCGCGGCATTTGAATTCGGTTCTTTTAGTTTTTAAACGATCTTAAATTATAATCTTTCTTAACCCAGGAATGTACTCCGACGTGTCCAAATTTCCGTACTCCGGTGGTTACGTCTGGATATCCGAGTGCTGCCCAACTCGCTTCGTCTCCGTATTCTCAAGCTCCATCTTCGAAGGCGCCACATTCCCACCTAGCGTTATCCTAAAACTGATCTACCACTGGGCGTGCCAGACCAACGTCCAGAACGTTGTACAATGGGTCAAAGTTGACAACTTGTACGTGAAAGGTCTTTTTACCTGGTTGAGAGCGATCTGTACGTCGGCGATACATCAGCACATGGCTTTGTTGGGAGGTGCGGGGAAGAAAGTCGAGGTTGGAGTCATATCCTTGGGCACGACGAGCCATGATGGCACGCAGAGGCAGGTGAAGGTGGAAGTTTTGGGTGTGCTGGATCCTGTTGAGAAATTGGTGAGTTGTTTTAATTTTAACATAGATTTGATGACTACTAATTTAAAGTATGGTTGAGTTTCAACAGCAACATTTTCTCCCGTCCCCTCTTTTTCATCTTACGTTTCTCCACTTCGTGCTGTCATGTTGTTCTCTTTCTTCTGTTACACACTCTTCCTCCATTTATTTTGTGCATTCTTTAACTAACAGTGACGTTCCATGAGTTCTCGAGCCAGAGAGATATTTCTCTCTTTCACACGTACACTCTTCTGCTAAAATGTAAATGTCCTTTCTCGTTACATTGCCCCAACATTAAGACGAATCACTCCTTAAGATCAGCACATCAGCAATCGAACTATAATTCAATAAACCCTTATTTTAGATCCGCCTTCGCGCCGTGGAACCTTTAGCGGAACATGAGAAGAACTACAAAAAGAGGTTCCAGAAGATTCTAGAACCTTTAACCTCTTGGGTACATCCTGCATCGACAATCCTGACCGACTTGACAGTGGACAAAGGGACTTTAGTCACTATGGGCTTTAAAACTGTTCACCAGTCTTCCTCCCATACTGAGCAAGGAAGGAATTCCAATGCGAACATAATGGAGTATTTGAGAAGGATTGTGCCGAGAATGTTCCAGAATACACTGTCGTTGCTCTCGAGGCAGATTATACAGCAGTTCTTGGATGAACTGGTTTGGAGAGAGAAGTGAGTATGCATGATATACAAAAGTCCGGGGGGTCTATCACGAAGTTTGATAGGGAATGAAATGAACGAACATGACAGAAATGGAGCTATGTAGGCTTACATAGCTGCGTCCCCGTCATTTAGTTCATTTCGTTCATTCAATGATCAACTGTCAAACTTTGTTATCACAAAGTAAAGGCCTGCAGACTAATATTATAAAATCGTTTGTACAGTGCCACAAGTATAACTTGGCGGTGGTGGTTTTTGGAACTAATTCTTTTAATTGAAACTGTGAGTTTGACGTTTGAGAGATTACCGCGACATTATTGTTGATAAATCTGCTACATTAAAATAGTTCAATAATGCCAAAAGTAATTAAAAGTGGTTTAAGAGAAACTGTTATTAAAGTACAAAGTAAAAGCACAGTGGCGCACAGGCACGCCAAGTTATACTTGCCGGACTGTAACTCTGTCTGTTTGTTACCTTATCACGCCTAAACGGACAATCCGATCTTACTGAAATTTAACTAGCATTTAAATTTTTCTAGCATGAGGATGAATGTAGACTACTTTTTGTGACAATTAAATCATGATTTTCACACATAACTTAAATACAGACAGCTTTACTGTGATTACTGCTTGGTGTGGTTTTGCACTTTCTTCGCGGGTTCAGCTAGTTTTGTATATATATATATATGTGAACTTAACAAATAAATATTTATTGTTTAGATATGGTATATCTCCGGGACAAGCGTTCGACAATATCGTCGTGAACATTGCGGAACAAACAAAAGTGGACAGCAAAGACGTCATTACTGTGCGCCTCAACAAGATTGCTGCTAATCCGTTTAAGAACTGGAAATATCCGGTTGGTAAGGTAGGGTCTTCGATAAAACGAGTAAACTCTGATCGATCAATCATATATTCATTTACAAAAATGCTTTTTATTGCATTAAAGTAAACAAATTGTATGGCATTCCATAAAAAAATAGACTATAATTGTTTAATTGCAAATAACAACACATATAAAATGCACGTTTAGATCCATACATTTAGCACTAATTTCTGCATTATACTGCAATTTCTTTTCAGTATGAAATTTTCCTAATTGATTTTTTTTAGACAAAGCTAGCGATTTGACACTTGAACACAGTTTGGAACGTGGGTTTTGATTTTCAATAGAATTAATTATTTTTATGAAAAAATTAATGAGCTTGTTCTGCCTGACTCGACAACTTTATCGGTTTCTCATAGTTTGGTTTGTCTACCATTCTTACTATTAGTACAACCATTCCTATTCATTTCCTCATAATCTTATCAGAGTAATAATCAAAGATCCATAACTACATCTTTGGCTGCTAATTTTGTTCTTTTTTAACCAACTTCAAAAAAAGGAGGAGGTTTCTCAATTCGACGGTTTTTTTTTTTTTTTTTTTTTTTTTTTTTTTTTATGTTTGTTCGGGGATAACTTCGTCATTTATGCACCGATTTTGATTATTCTTTTTTTGTTCGAAAGGAGATATCCCAAGTGTGGTACCATGGTAATTTTATCGAGGTCTGATAAGTATCTCCAGAGATATTGACATAAACATCTCAAAATTGGTACTGAAAATGAACATTGAAGTCGGTTCTTTTTTAGTTTTTAAACGATATTATTATGTTTGCTAATATTAGCTAGCATAAAAAAAGGTAGTTGAGTCTGTGCAAAAAGGGAACCGTCGTGGCTTTATAATGAACTAACATTCAAAGGTAAGGAAGAACGGTATATACCTACATTTCCTACCTTGTACTACTCGATAATGATATACCTATTAATTTATCAAAAATTTTAGTAGTATTGGCAACTTCGAGCATTTACCAATGGAGATGTTAACGTTGTAATCCGCAAACATTTTTTTCTGCCGATACTTACGGGGGACGAGGTAAACATGCATTGCACACACACAAATCACTCACTTTAACGATCCCGCACACTAACTAGAAACACGCACACAGTATTAATAATACAGCGTAGTTACGCACGCTCATATGGCCAAAAATGGCTATATGGCCAGCAGAGGGGTACGGCTTGCGTTAACATCTCCATTGGTAAATGCTCGAAGATTGGCATGACAAAGCAATATTGTCAACGCAACACAAACAGTAAATTAGAACCATCAACACGCGCGCCCACAATATATACGACACTTCTCTTTTTGCACAGATTCTATCTCCCACACCCGTTAACCGTATTATTAATCGACTTCAAAAAAAGGAGGAGGTTTATCAATTCGACCGTATATATATATATATATATAAAAATATATATATAGATAACTTCGTCGTTTATGAACCGATTTTGATTATTCTTTTTTTGTTGGTAAGGAGATATCTCAAGTGTGGTACCATGGTAATTTTATCGAGATCTGATGAGTTTCTCCAGAGATATGGAGATAAACACCTCAAAATTGATAGTGCGGCATGGCACTGAAGTCGGTTATTTTTATTTTTTTCAACGATCTTATTAAAGAATATTCTACTTGTAGAGCAAGAAGGAAGAAGAAGAGAGCAGTAATACCCGCAGTAAACGCGGTCGCAAGAAGAAGGAGCCGACTCCACCGCCGCCGCCGCCGCCGCCGCTCAAGAAGCGGAAGAAAGAGAAGACCACATACATTGAAGATGATGACGAGGAAGAGGTATGTTCTCTATTGTATTCTCTTTTTAACCGACTTCGAAAACGGAGGAGGTTTCTAAATTTGACCATATACATTTTGTTATGTGTGTTCGCGGATAACTTCGTTGTTTATGAACCGATTTTGATGATTATTTGTTTTGTTGGAAATAAGATAATATCAAACCACCATTTTAATTTCATCGTGATTTGATAAGGATCTCCAGAGATATGTCGATAAACGTCTCAAACTTGCTACTGAAACTGACTCGCGCGGCATGGAAGTCGGTTGTTTTAGTTTTTACTATCTTATTCTGTTCAGTAGTAGACTTCTGTAATTATGTCTAATGCTAGTAACGTAAATTTTTATGTAATATTATATTCTATATATTAAATTCTGTGTTTTTTTTTAAGACGGATAAATATTTTTCTATTTAAAAACACTATGTTACATAATACATATTTAGCTAATCTTTAGTAAGTTTCTACAGGTAGTAGGAGTGTATTATATCGATGTTCTGCCTGACTTGCTACCAAAAAGTTACAACCTTACCACCTACTAAGCTTACCACCATGAAGGAGAAAATCTGCCACCACCTTACGCAGCCCCTGAGAGTCAGTGTATTCTAGGCTTAGCGTGTTCATCATCTTTGACCACATCATTGCTTACCACCAAGCGAGATAGTGGTCAAACGCTAGCCTATAAGATATAAAAGAAAAAAACACTAAATCTACAAACTACAACAAACATACTGTTACAAACTGTTACAAACATCAAACTTCAAAACATTTCTTCAGTATGTAGGCAGTATTAATATATGCACATATATTATATGTCTAAAATCATAATCAATTTATCATGTAAACATAGCAAAAGCATATTTTAACGCTTAGAATAAAAAAAAACAAGTAATAAACCAATCAGCTATCATCCAATCGTTGACGTCAGACTATTAAAAACATATTGACGTAGGGTTGCCAGCCATACCATTACATGCACCTCCATGTTTCAGTCCTTCAGACAATTTTTATTAAATAAAAAGTGTAATAATGAACCACAATCTAAAAAAAACTCATACTGATCACAGTACATATCATGATCCGAATGAAACTGATCTTCACGAGACGCTGTAGTACCCGTGACTATCTCAACCCGGCTTTCAAACGGGCCCGCACCTAACCTAATCTTTTTGTAGTGGTAGGACTTCTACTAGTCCGCCTGGGGCGGTACCACCACTTTGCCATTTGAATGAATGAATGATTTATTTATTTGTATCACAAACTTGTTTTACACATAAACTTATGTACTAGTTTAATACATAGTATTATCTAGACTAAAGTTAGTCATTGATACCCAAACCAGGATAGCCTGTGTTATTGCGTATCAATGCCCCCGCCAGACAGAACAAGTATTAATAAATACATATAGATACATAATTTTGCACTATTCATTAAAATCACATTACCATAGCTAGCGGTTACAGTACATTCAAGATACAATACAATTTGTATATATGTTTGTAAGATCTATTACAACATATGGCATATTCAAAACAATAGTGTGAATAATCAAATTATATTATCAAAATAATTAATTTTTAGCTGTGAAATAGGAATGTTTTTCGGTTGAAATGGTAAGGTATCCAGTGAAATTACAGGGCATGTGAGACTCAATATCTTGTATCTCAAGGCATTGACATGCAAAATTCAGGTTCTCCAGAATTTTGTATGCCACTGTATCTGTAATTAGTAGACGTCATCGCTCACCATCAGGCGAGCTTCGTGCTTCTCCTGTTACATTATATGATTAACAAAACAAAAAAAAATCTTCCCCAGGTACCTCTAGCCCTCCGTCGAACCAAAATCAAGCAAGAACAGCAAGACAAGGACAAGTCTAAGTCCAAAGAGGAGCCGCCCGCTAGAGGTCGCCGCAAGCCGCCGAAGAGCTACGTGGACGATGACCCGGACTTGGACGATGTTCCTCTCAAGAGCATTAAGAAGGAGCGCGAGCCCAAACCTGATGAAATGGTCGGCATGGAGAAATATTACTTTGGACAGATTGGGGGAGCCACGCCGACTGAACGCGTCTCTATTTCTGTTGTTGTGAGTATTATGTTAACTTTTAAATTTACTCGTAGTTATAAATATGAAAATACGGGACTCAACATTAATTTTTATTTAACTCGACGTTTCGACCAAGTTGCATTGTTCGTGGTCACGAGATGACGACGGTCAATCGTCTTCGTCTCTTGACCATCAATGCAAATGTTAATGATAAGTCCCGTATTTTTAACCGACTTCAAAAAAAGGAGGAGGTTTCTCAATTCGACCGTATATGTTTTTTTTTTTTTTTTTTTATGTTTGTTCGCGGATAACTTCGTCGTTTATGAACCGTTTTCGATTATTCTTTTTTTGTTCGAAAGGAGATATCCCAAGTGTGGTACCATGGTAATTTTATCGAGGTATGATAAGTATCTCCAGAGATATTGAGATAAACATCTCAAAATTGGTACTGAAAATGAATAGCGCGGCATTGAAGTCGGTTGTTTTTTAGTTTTTAAACGATATTATAATATTTATAACTATGTGTTCAAATCGCGAAAGTTTAAAGTTTTTGGCATTATTGGCAAATAAGTACTGATCCACTTCTGAAATATCATGTTAATAGGCCCATATACACGTAATAAATAGATAAATTTAAATTAGAGCCTTCTCTCCCATTTTATTCTGATCCTAAATTTTTTTTCCAAACCAGATAATCCAATGCTTTCTATTCCTAGTCAATGCAGCACTTTCTATGATACATCGTTTGCTGTACAAGCTGTCAGACTTTGGAACACGCTTCCTTTAGAGATAAAACAATCACAAACTTTAATACAGGCTTAATTTTTCAAGAAACTATGAGGAATAGCGAAAAGTACTCAAAGGAGTCTCAGGTCCGATTTCAATGACAACTAAAACTGCATCATAGGATTTTTGAACAATCGAATAGTGTCGCTAATAAGGAACGAACTCTTTTTTTTTCTTTTATGCACGTAAGATTTACTTTTGCATAGGTACGTAAGAAAAATAAAACATTAGATTTTAAAATACTGTTTTATTTTTCTTACGTTACCTACCTGTTAAACCTTAACTAAATAATTGTTCTAAATGATGGCCGTTGTTCTCAATACGTAGCATACTTCCAAAATTAATTCCTTATTAGCGACACTCAATATAAATAAAAATAAAAAAATGGTTTATTGTCAGAACAAACAGAGAACATCATATACATATATCATTTCCTATCACAAGATATAGTTTTGACAGTATCAATATCAATCTCTAAGACCTATAAAATAAAAAAACGACTACTCTCCACAGTGCACCATCTGCTACCAAGAGTTCAACGACAACATCACCCTAATGGACCACCTCCACGCTCACATCATCCCGTCTCCCAACGAAGACACGTCCGTCTGTCAGTGCGTCTATTGCCTGGAACGCTTCCCCAACTCTGAAGAGATGGAGTCTCACTTGAAGCATCATCACCCGGCTGATACCAAGTCCCCGGACCTGTTTACGTATGCCTGTCTTATTTGTGAGGTTAGTAAAATTTAATAAATATGTGGACTAAACTGCATAGTTATTCACTAAGATTCACTTTCATAATTATATTTAATTTATAAAACTGCCTATATTTATGTCAATTTATATGTTGAATTTACTAATAAAAACTTGTTATAAGCAAGTATATAAGTGAGAAGTAATTTTCGAGACTTTTTTTTGCACCGAACTGAGGGTAGCATTTGACCACTATCTCACCTGATGTTAAGTGATGATGGGATCGGTGATGGAGCACGCTTACACATAAAATTTACTACGACTCTTTACTCGCGATTCGAAGAGCCCCATTTTGTACATAACCCTGAACACAGACTCAGACAGGGCATTCCATTCCCTGGCAGTTCGTATGACACATATTAGTAAAGAACATAAAATCTTCATAAAACATATTGATATAACATATTGATCAATAGATGTCTCTGCTTGGTTCAGCAGAGGTTATATTACTATAAACTTATTAAGTATGATAGGCGACCCATGTCAGCCTAGTAACAATGAAATTAAATTTTCTTTCTCATGTTTTGCAGCGCACTGAATTACAGACTCTCGCAGCGCGGTTCTAAGTCACTATTAGTTTATTCTATGACGTAAATTCAAGGTCACATCCGAGGCGTGTAGCGCATTTTGAACGATACCGACGTTGTAACTAGGTTTAATCTCGCATTTTTGCTCTCAGGGAGTGCATATTGAACAATGTGTTGTATGTATTCCCCAGGTCCGATTCGCAGCGGTGCTAACCCTAGCGAGCCACATGCAGAAGTCCCACGCGCCGCTAGAGTTGCCGTACAGCTGCGCAGCCTGCGACTACCGCTCGTCCTCTCACCGCGCCACGCTCGACCACTACCGCACCAACCACCGCCACCACAACAGTGTGCTCTGTGTACACTGTCTTAAGGTAACATATCGTGTGTCGATAATAGGGTATTTTACTCTATATGAGAATAGATGTAAAAATATATTATTAAGTAAGCTTAGGCAAAAAGCAGTCGGAAAATATTAGTTTTAGTTCATAAAATAGCAAACAAAATTTTAAAATTCGGCTTTTATATTCTGTTTCATAACACCATTAAATAGTAGTCGCCATGTTGCCACGTCATACGGCTATGTAATCTTAGAAATGTCAACTATCATATCACTGCATTTGTTCACACAGCCAACTGACGTCTTATCCACAGATCAATATAGCGTCCAGCGTTTGCGTCAAATTACGCGCGAATTTTGAAAAAAAATGCAAAATTTAATTGCATTTTTATGCCACTTAACGTCATATCCGCCATTAAAAAAAACGAGTAGTGCGCTGACAGAAAGATGCCTGTGGCTGTGTATTGGGCTAATTTTCAGAAACCAGTCGTTAGTTTTAAACCAATAGCAATATTAATTATAAAAGTAACGACTATTTGCTGCATATATTCGATTTGGATTGTTCGTTTTGGTGTGCCTTTGGTCATGCCAAATTCAATCTCTTGTTGCGTGAAATCCAGGTCGATCCAATATAAGACTGATCGTTGACGTTAGAAATCATACCAGTTTAATTAAGTAAGTCAACTACTGGCTACATAATGAGTGTATGAGTGATGATATTATCAGGTGATACCAGTGTACGTGGAAGGTAACGAGATGACGACCAACGTGAAGCTTTTCCTCGACCATCTGAAGCAACACAAGGATAAAGATATCGAGGCCAAGTGTAACAGGTGCTCGCTCAAATTCGTGCATTTAGGTGAGAAAGTTTTAATTTTATGGTACAATAGCTGATTTACCCGCGTTAAAATCTATCGTATAGCCTTATACATAATACTGGCTATCCCTGTGCAAAATTTCACCTAAATTAGTCCAGCCGTTTGACCGTGAAGAAGTCTCAAACAAACAAACAAATATACAAACTGACTTTCGCATTTATTGTTGTTGAGGTGTTGACTTGCTGATACCCGTGGTTTTACCCGCGTAGACACCGTTCCTGTGAGAATATCAGGATAAAAACTATCCTATGTGTTATTCCGGGGTCTAGGTTATCTGCATACCAAATTTCAGCTCAGTCGGTTTACTAGTTTTTGCGTGACACAGTAACAAACATCCATAATATAGAATTTAGAAAGAAAGAAAGAAAGAAAACACATTTATTCATAGCCATAAAAGTAGGTACATAGTTACAATATCGGTAGGTTATAATTAATGATTGGCTACGAAATGGGCACATGCTCAGCATAATGCATCACTACATAGACTGCAGCAGTGCGCTGATTTTCAGCAGTGCCCCCTTTTTTTTTTCGCATCAAGTAGTCGCCACATTAATAACTAATTATTTATTATTTTAATTTCGCGTTTATGATATGAGTAAGGATTTGTTCTGCCATTTTTAAAAGTTCTAATGAAATGTACCAGTCAATCTCGCTACTATACCAAGTCTATCTATCTATCTCTTTGCAAAGTTTCTTATTGAAAAATGTTTAATCAACAACAAAAAATGTATGCATGTTGTATTTAATGGCCCACGTATGCATTGCCGGCGATATGTGATAACATATCTCCGGCATACGTAGACCGATACTACACTTACATTATATACTCGTACATAAACATTATATGAAGATCTCTCTTTAGATGCATCAAACTTAGAGTAAAACACTTCAAGGAGTATCAGAAGATCTCTTGTTTGACATTAAAGTTGTTCTCTTGCATGTTAATAAATTATAAACATATTTTGTGTAGGTCAACTAAGAGAGCATCAAATCCGCGACCACCTGACGGTTGAAGGCGCTAAACCACTCTGCACTGAAGAACACCTGATTACTAAACCCAGGGTGAGTTGCTAACGATCGATTTATATCTACGCAGAGTTAAAACTACCCAAATACCTCGTATGTACACACACTAGCTGATACCCGCGATTTTGTTCACGTACACCAAGAATTTAGTAGCTTATGTGATGCCATGATCATGCTATAAAGTATCTCCTTGTTACATTTCCGTCCGTCCGTTTAGGCGTGATTAGGTAACAAACAGACAGAGCGACAGAGTTATAAACGTTTTTATAATATTAGTATGTATACATAAAATCACGCGTTTTTCTCTTTGGGGTAGGCAAAGACTTGCTTCTTCCCACATTCTAAGATCCTGACATACCTGTTTCGCTTCTTAAAATAAATCCCCCGTAACAGGTGTGAATTTCTTAGACAGATCTAAAAAAAAGGGTGCGTAGAAAGCTACGCGTTAGAAGTGAAACCCCCAAGTTCATTGAATTTATTTCTCAATATAATTTATAATTTTTTGTACAACTCCATCTGTTGAACTTAGCGGGACGAATGCCCGAATGATAGCGAATACGTCTTCGTAGTTACACCGTTCTACAATAGAGGGCGTTTATAAATATAAAAATAACATGACGATCACGTCACTTCTGTCAAATTTAACCCCAGTGCGCTTTACGAATTTTCAGTACAAAAATAATTTTAAAAAAAATTCTTAATGCCCCAAATGCATGAAATGTTTGTATAACCTCATCACAATGATATTTGTATTACAGAACAAGGCTCGCCCTCCAGTAAAAGACTCCGCAAACCACGACGTTGTGGACACGTTTGAGAAGCTTACTCTGGTGCTGCCTGAAGGCATGATGTGCAGGGAATGTGACACTCCGCTCAACACTGACAAGCACTTCTTGTGAGTATAGCTTGATTAAAGTATTAAGTACGAAGACATAGCTTAGTACTTAGCCATGCCGAGCGAGATGAGTTATCTACAATTTTTTTTTTTTTTTAAGTTTACTAGCAATTTAGTTAGTATTCTTGTCTATCAAACTTTTTTTTTATAAGGTAATATGACAAGCATGACGCTCGCCTGATGGTAAGCGATGACGTATGCCTATTACAGATACAGCGGCATGCAAAATTCTGCTGCCAAAATTTTGCATGTCACTGCACAGCGCCTGTTACCTTGAGACATAAAGATGTTGAGTCTCACACGTCCTGTAATTTCACCGTACACCTTGCCATTTCAACCGAAAAACATTCTTATTTCACGGCCGAAAATTAATTGGCAAAGTGGTGGTACCGCCCCAGGCGAACTAGCAGAAGTCCTACCACTATTAACTAACAAGTTCTGATTGTAATCACCTCCTTATGTTATACTCTTACTATGAAACTGAGTTCTTTAGTAAGGATGCTTCCTTTGCAATGGTACAGCAAGTGGATTGGTTTAAAACGATTTTGTGTCATAAATGTTATGTAAGTTTGAAGCTGTAGTTAAACCAGTTTCCTGGACGCAGTAATGAACACTAGTGTTACATTTCAGAGGCACAACGAGCTGCACAAAATGCGCGTACGTGACGTCATGCTACCGCGCGATGTTACAACACAGCGGGTACTGCGCCGGACCTCTGTCTCTGGAAGACGCGCCGAGGAACGCTCCCTACGTGTCACACTGCGTCTGTGGATACAACACTAAAGTTGGTGAGTGAGTGGTAACATAGTGACGTCATGTTACAACACAGCGGGTACTGCGCCGGACCTCTGTCTCTGGAAGACGCGCCGAGGAACGCTCCCTACGTGTCACACTGCGTCTGTGGATACAACACTAAAGTTGGTGAGTGAGTGGTAACATAGTGACGTCATGTTACAACACAGCGGGTACTGCGCCGGACCTCGGTCTCTGGAAGACGCGCCGAGGAACGCTCCCTACGTGTCACACTGCGTCTGTGGATACAACACTAAAGTTGGTGAGTGAGTGGTAACATAGTGACGTCATGTTACAACACAGCAGGTACTGCGCCGGACCTCGGTCTCTGGAAGACGCGCCGAGGAACGCTCCCTACGTGTCACACTGCGTCTGTGGATACAACACTAAAGTTGGTGAGTGAGTGGTAACATAGTGACGTCATGTTACAACACAGCGGGTACTGCGCCGGACCTCTGTCTCTGGAAGACGCGCCGAGGAACGCTCCCTACGTGTCACACTGCGTCTGTGGATACAACACTAAAGTTGGTGAGTGAGTGGTAACATAGTGACGTCATGTTACAACACAGCGGGTACTGCGCCGGATCTCTGTCTCTGGAAGACGCGCCGAGGAACGCTCCCTACGTGTCACACTGCGTCTGTGGATACAACACTAAAGTTGGTGAGTGAGTGGTAACATAGTGACGTCATGTTACAACACAGCGGGTACTGCGCCGGACCTCTGTCTCTGGAAGACGCGCCGAGGAACGCTCCCTACGTGTCACACTGCGTCTGCGGATACAACACTAAAGTTGGTGAGTGAGTGGTAACATAGTGACGTCATGTTACAACACAGTGGGTACTGCGCCGGACCTCGGTCTCTGGAAGACGCGCCGAGGAACGCTCCCTACGTGTCACACTGCATCTGCGGATACAACACTAAAGTTGGTGAGTGAGTGGTAACATAGTGACGTCATGTTACAACACAGCGGGTACTGCGCCGGACCTCTGTCTCTGGAAGACGCGCCGAGGAACGCTCCCTACGTGTCACACTGCGTCTGCGGATACAACACTAAAGTTGGTGAGTGAGTGGTAACATAGTGACGTCATGTTACAACACAGCAGCATTATATTATGTGTTAGCTCAAATGAAAATAAAAACTATCGTGATAGAAGAAACAGAAGCTTGGTTATAGCATTACTGCCAAGAGCAATTGACTTTTTGTTATTTAAAGTCGATTGCTCTTGGCAGAGAATGCTGTTATCAAATATGTACTTCGAAGATGTCAAATGAAAGAAGATATCCAGTGGAGATAGGTATGATATTTATATTATTGATACAACTTACTGCCGTACGATCATCTCTGTCCCAAGCTGCTCTTAGCCAACTTTTACCCCCAGTACTTTTTGAAAATACAATTATTCTTGTGTGGTTTTCTTTAGCTTAGCTAAGCAAGAGCTTACTTTGCTTCTTGTCAACTAAGGCTAATTTGTCTAGACTACACATTTCTAGGTGAGTGAGTGAATATGTATCTTTTGGGTTAGCACGCTGCATCATCGACCGCATCATCATTTAACATCATGTGAGATAGTGGTCAAGTTCTACCTAGTTCGATGTAAAAAAAGATGATTTAAATGTGATCAGTATGCATTTTATTGAATTATGGTGTGGTTATATTATTTCACCTTTGGGGAGTACCTCTATTTTTTAGGAATCTGACATCGACGATTTGAGCTAAATGCTTTTTCTTTTTTTTTATTGAAATCGTTAAAATTTTATATATTTAGAATTGTTGTAAAATATTACTATCTATTTGCTGAACTGCCTATTTACAGAATAAATGCTTTGAACTTTGAATTTTAACTTGAACTATGCATTCATAGCCTATCAATAAAAAATAATAACCGGCCAAGCGCGTGTCGGGCCACGCGCAGTGTAGGGTTCCGTAGTAGCCTGTTATTCAATGCAAGTCTTTACCCGTTATAAACATGCAACTATATACTCCGTCTTTTGCCTTGCCATTTTAAAGGATTTATTCTAAGGATTTTGTATTTAGTACAAAATTATCCAACACCCAATTTAACGACTATTACTGCTAAACTAATAAAGTTATCTTAACCGCTATAGTTTTCCTTTAAAGTTCATGAAATGGTCTATTATCACGAATTTTTCCAGATTTTTCAAGCCAGCATTTTAGATTTTAGAGGGGTGGGGGGGGGGGGGGGCGCCTTACTGGAACAAAAATTTGCACTTTAAAGTTTTAATGTTTCGTAAATGGAGTTCTAGAATCTAAAAATGGTATTAGCAACCCTTAAGTCATTTTAAAGGACCTATTCAACGAAATGCCACACGATCGGGTAGACGATGAAAAAAAAATCATCCCCACTTCTCATATAGGGGAGCTACCCTAAAAAAATATTTTTCAAAGTTTTATTTCAGCACTTTGTCGGCGTAATTTATATACATACCCCCCACAAAATTACAGCTTTCTAGTATTAACGGTCTCTTAGCAAAACCTCGGACAGACAGACAGACGGACTTGACGAAACTATAAGGGTGCCTTGTCAGGACTACGGAACCCTAAAAAGGGCAGTTTTGTAGACTGCTGATAGAAGTGAAAACTAAGACAACTTGTGAATAGTATCGTCGAGATACATAGTAGGTATACACTTAGCTCATTGGAAGCGTGCGGTAACGATGACGCGAGTTCCATGATTTTTGTTCATATAAAACTATGTACTGTAAATGTCTATTATTAATACTAATATTTGTTGTATAGGAACCGATATGTTGACCCATCTGCTGATGTGCGAACACAAGACCGCATACAGCTGTGAGGAGGATGCCCGCGCCAACATTGTACAAGAACACCAGCCGAGAACCTTTGAGGACTCACTCAATCTTGATACAGTAAGTTGATAAAAGTTAACAAACATCAGGCCTGTCGTACTCCGCGCCTAGCGAGTGACAAGTTTATTCAGTAGTGTCACGCGCGCTCTTGATCGGACACGCGCCTTTACTTTTTTTTTTTTTTTTTATAATATAGATCGGCAAACAGGCAAGCGGCCCACCAGATGGTAAGTGGTTAGGGTTAGTTTACTTAGGGTTGATTTCACCATTTATGCTACTAATCGAGATTTATTGAACTTAGTTTTACTAAAACGTGTTCAAACGTCGATGTTGATCTTGGTTTACGCGTACGCGTTTGTTCACCACCTCCCATCAGGCTCCATTTGATCGCGTTTACCAAAACCTAGATTCTATGCTATTACGTATAGAGGAACGTAATTGTCATCATAGAGCTGTCGTATTTCATTGTTTTGGCATTGTCAAACTGACAAATTCATATTACCAAATTTGTTTCCGTGTCCGTGCATGGTATGTATTTTTGTGTTCAGAATCATGAATTTCTAATTTTAAAATGTAGCCCAAGGAATTAAAATATTTATTATTTAATAACGAAATAACAAGACGTCTCGTCCTGTTATGCCATGCACGGACACGGAAACGAACGCGCAAAATACGAGTGACAGTAGCTGTAAACAGTGTAAACGAGATCAAGAGCGCTATACGCCCAAAATCCGTAGTTCAGAATTAGAACTCGTTTTAACTGTAACCACGTTCAGTTTGTGGTGGTGAAATGCAAAACGCCGGTTTAATCTCAGTTAAACACGTTAACCAAGTTCAAATCGACCTGATCGCGTTTATATTGATTGGTGATCGGCCCTTACTATTCAATTTATTTTCTCAAACTCTCAACCTACAGGAAGAGACAGGTGACCGAGTTATACAGACTCGCCGCACGGACTTCCGGTTTGCAACACGTGGTTCATCACTTTCTATTAGTTTATTCTGTTACGCAATGTTCAAGGTCGCATCCCAGACGTGTAACGTATTTTGAACGTTACCGACGTTGTAACTAGGTTTGATCTAGCATTTTTGCTATCATAGAGTGCGTCTTCTGTACTTGTATTATATTTATTTTGTGCCCATATCAAACTTTGATGTGACGAGTCAGATCAGTAGCGCTTTATAGATATACTAGCTGCACCCCGCGACTTTGCCCGCGTTTAATTAAGTTTAAACCTTCCTCTAGAATCACTCTATCTATTGCTGAAAACTGCATTATATTCCGTTGCGTAGTTTAAAAGATCTAAGCGTACAGACTGCGGGAGCGACTTTGTTTTATACTAGTAAAGATAACTCCGTAGTTATAGTATTCTCGATACTGTTTTACCAAATAATTCAGCCTTAAAATAAGAATGTATTTCAGATTGAATAGCAAGTGTCCAGTGAAATTACGGGGCATGTAAGAGCAGAAGGCTTTTGATCTGAAGAGAACAAGCGCAGCACAGTGACATTCAACATTCTGTCCAGAATTTTGCATGTTGTATCTGTAATAGGTAGACGTAATCGTTTATCATCAAGCGAGCGTTGCGTTTGTCTTGATACCTTATATCTTACAAAAAAATAACAGTTTATATATGACAATAGAATAAAATATCCCTAAAATATATAATATTGTTTTCAACAGTCCGTGGAGAATGTCTCACAAGTACCAGACTACGCTCCTCCCTCTGTCCTCAACACGCAGCTGTCATTGGATGACCTGGCCCCACCGTCTGTCTTACAGAGCGATCAGGTATTATTACACTACATTAACATAATATAAGAATGCTTGGCAGGCTACAACCCTCAAGTTAAATCATCAAACACTGGTGTGTTCCGGCAGCTGTCTTTGAGAGCCAGTTACCATTCTAGGCCTAGCATGCTACGGCTACCATTCTGGCCGCATCGTCACTTAACAACAAGCAAGATTTATGTGACGCTAAGTTTTATGCTGTTTAAAAAATGTCATAGGACATTTCGCGAGACAAAAGCCCCCATCATAACTGTATCTGCTGAACAGTTTCGTGTCTGTGAATGACTCAATTAATCAGTCAGTACTGAAAACTAAGGGCCAGTTTCAGCGGTTCCTGATAGCGCTATTAATGAAGAAATTAAATATTTTTGACAGCTTTTATATGGCGTCATATGTCAGATAACTATCTAACGCTAATCTTAATTATCAGGAACCGGTGAAGCTGGTCCTAAGTAATATATTTTGTGTGGGCTTACATCCCAGCTATTATGTCATTATTAGTGTTTAACATTGGTTTCACCTCGCCCATGAACAAAACAAAAAGGATTGCTGCTTTTGACTTGTTCTCAATTCGACTGTATATATTTTTAACCGACTTCAAAAAAAGGAGGAGGTTTCTCAATTCGACCGTATATATTTTTTTGTTTGTTCGCGGAAAACTTCGCCGTTTATGAACCAATATCTTTGTTACCTTAGAACTCCATGAAATCTTAACCGATTTCAAAAATTCTTATATTTTTTAAGAGATTATGCCTCCCGTTTGGTCCCATTCAAATTTTATCGAGCTATGACAATTATCTCTGGAGATATGGAGATAAACAATATAATCAAATTTGTATACATAGATGAAATGATTATAACTAGCCAGTAATTTGACTATCGCAGCATGTGAAATCGATTTTTGCGTTTTGTACGATCATAAATTATGTTACAGCATGATCAAGAGCTGCTGAAGGACACCTACGACCGTCCACTGGCCACCCCGAGACACGAGGACCCCAGCTACACTCTCGGAGACTTTGAGCCACTCCCTCAGGAGCCCCCTCCTCAACCTGACTTTGAACAACTCTAAAAATTCAGTTTACAATAACTGCCTTTTTGCAGGATAATAAATAATACAATTAATGTAAGAAATATTTTAGCTGTTTATTGTGGAAGCTTGAAACCTCAGACTACCATAAAAAAGGCAGACGAATTCGTGCCAAACACACAAGTGAACGCAATTTCAGTAATACTAAATGCTTGAGTAATAAGTTTCCGCGCTCAGACCGGCATAGTCAATAACGGCATGATTGCTACGTAAGCAACGCTGCGAAGTAATACCGCACGGACGCGTCCGTCCCTGCTGCCGCTTGGTAGCAAACTGAGCGCGGAAGCGTATTACTCAAGCATTTAGTATTACTCAACTTGCGTACACTAGGGTGTTAGGCACGGCTCTGTCTGCCTTTTTTATGGTAGTTTGAGCTGAAACTATGCTACTGATTTTCTTTTAGTTTTATTCACAGAAGATTTATTCTAAGATAATATAGAGTATGTACCTAAATGGTAAGTTTTGGTTTTGTATTAGGGCAAAAATATAGAAATAAATACTTTTAACATATTTTAAACACCTTTATTTTTCTTTCTCAGCCTTTTCTTAAAGCTAAGTGTCACTTTGTTAGTAACTCCGTAGTCTCGTATGCAGTTTTCATTGTTTTCCAAAACAATACTGTCGTAGCACAGGTCGTATGTTTTCCAAATATATTTCCATGATATTTTCACTTTACTTCCACTTCTCTTCTGGTATATTTCATAATGTCTCTTGACTGCTTTCTTCAAATCTAATACAGATGCATTTTGCGGAACCTGTTGAAAATTACATATTGAGTACTCGTTTCTTTTTAAGTCAAAAGATTCTACGGTTAGGGCCTATTTCACCGGTTCCTGATAGCCAGCCTTATTAGGACCTAATCTGACAGATTTTTGACAACTTGTGTATGGTGTCATCTTTCAGATTACTATCTGAAACTTTAGCAGGAAGAGGTGAAACTGGACCTTAGTGTACTACCATCTTTAACTGTATCATCAATTACTAACAGGTGAGATAGTGGTCAAACGCTAGCCTATATGATATAAGAAAATCAAATAGTTGTTATGGTATAGCCAATGATGTATTAGAGACATTCCACTGACTTTGCTTTTTGCTACTTTACAGAATTGCCGTAGACTGAGTATTAAATATTGTCTAACAATCTTACAATGACTTTTAAAGCTGGTTCTGCATCCCTGTTTACTGTTATTGTAATGGACTGTCCATGCTCCACTGCAATCTGCAATGTTAACAAAATATGTAACCAATGTATTGTAATATTAACTCTGGAATGCTTAAAAACATAATATCTAAGTTATATATAATATTATAAGGTTTATTTGTTACAATTTTAGTCAAAAACTACAGGACCGATTTCAAAAATTCTTTCACTAATGGAAAGCTACAATATCAATGAGTAACACTGGCTATATTGTATACCCGTATTCTCATGGGAACGGGAACTACGTGGGTGAAACTGCAAGGTAGCTAGTAACTGTGAACTGCTGGTAGTTAGTTGGTGTTATTATGTTGTATTGTGATACACAGATACTGCTTCGTAGAGTGTCATCACAGAACAGATACTAATTGGTGTAGTCACAAAGTGCATAATATAACACAAGGTAAGTAATGTATAACACTGAGCTAGGAGGTAAACTGTGTTATGGTGTTAATGCTTCGGTGACAGGTAGGAAATATTATTGTATAGCTATAACTTACCTCAAGCATTTACCCAAGCATTACCCGGACAGTATGTAGTATTTATTTACCTGTTGGTAAGTGATGATATGGTCGAGATGGTAAGCACGCTAAGCATAGAATGGGTTATTATTATTACAATTATTATCTGTACTTTAAAACCAGCTGTAACAAATAAAAGGTATCAAAAGTCCCACTAACCTGAGACAAAACTTCTTCAATAATTATATCTGATGGTAGATCACTGAGCAAGCTGTCACATTTTGTAAGAGTATATAAAGAAGACTGCGTGATTTCAAGAAGTTCATCGTGCGATAAAGTATTAGCGATATCTTCTACTTCCATTTATTTTTCTGTCTGTAAGTTTTAGATCTAGAGAGTATAATGTTTAGTATTACATTCTAGAGATATTTAGGCAGGTGTCTTGTCTTCATATTCGTTGCAGAATTATGTATATGTAATAACTATGCTGAGTTATTCAGAGTAAAAAATAATTTACCTAGTTTAAGTTTTTAGATACCTAATTAAATTAATGTAAATAAATAAATTTAAGAATTTCAAGATAGTTTAGATTAAGTTTACACAGTCAGCTGCACAGAACACTATTACTCACGGGGAGGTCAGCTGTCAGTATATATTTACGTAGTATTTATATTCTCTTTGGTATATATTATGTTACTCTTTGGTTTAAACCACAGAACACTATTACTCACATAGAGAAGGCATAGAGATAACCCGACCACAGACCTGCTACATATTAAACTTGATCGCGTACACCGGCCCATGAGACCGACCTTGAACGGAGTTTGTCCCTTTCTTTTGTATGGACAACATATATTAATAGAACATATATACATCTATAATCATACTCATCTATAAGTGAAATAACTACACAGGCTCAACAAGATCTAGATACATTGTTTCAATGGTTTCAATATAATCTTTTGACAATTAATATTTCCAAAACCTGTTACATCATATTTAAATCCAAAAACAAAAAGATTCCTCCATTTACATCACTTACCATAAATAATGTCCCAATTCAGCATAAAAACTGCGAAAAATATCATGGTCTCAGAATGGATAGTGCATTATCGTGGAACGCTCACTTAGAACATATAAAAGCTAAACTTTCGGCACTCCTCGGATCACTTCGCAATATAGTCAGATGTATACCTCGTAATCTACGTTATACTATTTACAACAGCTTAGTCAAACCGCATCTATTGTACCTAATCGAAATCTGGGGTAGTGCTGGTAAAACTAAATTATCAGAAATACAAATTGCCCAAAACAAGCTAGTAAAAATTATATTCAACTACCCTTTTTTAACATCAACCAACAAAATTTATAAGGACACCAACATTATGACCGTCCGACAATTGTATATTTATAATGTGTGCATTTATATTGTGCAGTGCGCAACGCGATTGGAAACAGTCGTGTCACATTGCACAGTTGAGAATTTTTTATTCGCGAGTGCCACGGCGACAGCTGCTGCATGCATTACGCTATGGGCTCTCAGCAACTCATACCTAATGAACTTTTGGCGTTTATCCAATACGCCATCGATTCATTTGATGAACCTACCATCATACATATCTGCAAGTCGAGCTTCAAGGAGGAGGAAATCTGCAAGAGCAAGACCCTGCTATTCCAGAATGTTGGCAAGCTGGACGCGATGCCATCCCGCCGTAGAGACGGAGGCGAGAAAAGCGTGCAGGATATCATCAACCTGCTGAAAGAGACTGACCCTGATGACGTTCCGACATTCGTGGCGAAGCAGCTGGACCGCATCCCTCCTGTTTCATACGAGCACATCGACTGCACCAGGCTCCTGAAGGATATCACATTCCTGAAGACAAGTCTGGCTGAAGTGGTAAACAAGTTATCAACGTCGGAAACCACCATCAGTGAACTACGTGCTGAAGTAGTGTTGTTACGCAACGCTATATCAGTATGTAGGTCATCGCCAATTGATACTGTAAACACACGTCGCGGTGCTCAAAATGCATCTGTCAGCAGCTTTGAGTCAGCAACGTTGAATGAGTCACCGCCTGCTGCCGTGACGCCCGATGCCCTGCGGCCCGCCGCCCGCACCTCCGCTCCAGCTCCGCTCCGCTCCGCGGGGACCGTCTGACATAGTAGGTACGTCTACACCTCAACGGACCTACGCCGTCGCTGCGGCCAATGAAAGTAAACAAAATGCTGCCTCTTCCGTCCCTTCTACAAAAGAGGTGACAAATCGGGACGATGGCGTCTTCAAGAAGGTGGAGAAGAAAAAGAAGGCGCCCATCCGAAACAAGTGCGGTACAGCACCGACAGGCCCGGCCCATCTTCTACGACCGGAGATACCCACGA
The DNA here is from genome assembly GCA_954871355.1 of Cabera pusaria. NCBI lineage: Eukaryota > Metazoa > Arthropoda > Insecta > Lepidoptera > Geometridae > Cabera > Cabera pusaria. Next base: position 26,977,864 of record OX940887.1, read on the forward strand.
CGCCGTTGTACATATCCCGCGTCCATTATACCATCACGGAGAAGGAGGTGGCGGAATATGTGAAACTGAAGACAAAGTTATCTCTGAGGGTGATAAAGCTGGAGTCGCGTCACAACGTCAACTTCGGTTCCTTCGTGGTGCGGGTTCCAGCTAAGTCCCTCGGAACGTATATGGCGGAGGAATTCTGGCCGAGGGGTGTCAAGTTTCGACGCTTTCGAGGTCGGATACCGGACACCATGACCGTACGTCACACGTCGTCGTGAATTTTACGTGTCTTATTTACTTGTATTTGTTTATTGTATATATGTTAGTCTCTAAGGTATGTATTAATATGAGCTAATTTTAAGATGCCTGAAATAAACACATTATTATTATTATTATTATATCCGAAAAACATTAAATAAGACCATTCATACTAATTTGACATTTACTAAATTAAAAGAAATAAATAAACGAAACGTCCGTAAACGTCGAGCTAGTCTTCTAGTGTTACCCAAATGTAGAACTAACTACGGCAAAAAAATTATAACTATTGAAGGAGCGCAACATTACAATAAGATACCCTCATACATAAAAAATGTAAACTCACTTAACGCATTCAAACATCAACTAGATAAATACATTAAGAACACCTCGTTATGTGTCTACCTCACCCCTCAGTACTTGATTAGCGCTGCGTGAGCGTTCTCACGGTGATCGTCCAGACGCTAACGAGGCATTCTAGATATAAGCTGATTTAGCATTTAAGTAGTAAACATAAGGGTTCTTGTACAGACAATTAGATTAATTCATTCAATATATTTCTTGCCTCCGAATCGGCAACACCTAAGTTTAGTTTTCATTTTAGTTTTTAAAAAGGCATTTTACCTACTCCGATACTTAACTGGCGCTGCGGACAGGATTTGCTCGTATATAATCTACGTCTCTACATTATTACGGGTGTCAAAATTCGCCTGTACTGGGACAGTAGTAGAGCAAATCCACGAACCAAATAAATTTGTTATAATTCGGGTGTGTGTGTGTGCAACAATGGGTGTAGCGGTCGGTTGGTAAGTACAACTTTTTGCCATCCTTCCCCAATATCCCCTTATTCATTTAAAGTGTTCAATGTGATAAGTCTTCTCTCATTAGCACGTTATCTGGTTACTAGTACTAAGAACTAAGCGATAAGAAATATTGTTTACTACAAAGAAAGTTACATAGAGTAAAGAAATTTTAGAATTGACTTTAAATTAATATAATAATCGTGTTTAACTAATATTTTATTTGATTTTATCTGATGGTTTAAAACTCAATCATTTTAGATGGTACATTTATTGAATAAAGAATAAATAACTTAATATTTTTACAAAAATAATTAAATTTTTATAGTTAAGTTTTACTAATTTTGATTTTACTTGTTCTTTTACTGTGTTTATACTGTTTTGATTCTGTGTATTTTTGTGTCTTTTACTGTTTTTGTGTATTTTCTGTGTTATATTATAACTGTGTTTTTGTGTGTCTAAATTGTTATAACTCTGTGCAAAAATGGAAGGTCAACCGCATGTTGTAGCTATACCAAACGATATATTAAAATTAATCCCTCTTTTTGGAGGAGACAATAGACAACTTAATTTGTTTTTACGAAAATGCGTTTATGTGATTGAAAGGTACCGTGGTAACGAGGATCAAAATTTATACGTTTACCACGCCATTACGAGTCGGTTAATTGATAACGCAGCTGCCTTATTATCAGAACGAGAAGATATTGTGAGTTGGTCTGAACTCAAGGCCTTATTAGAACAGCATTTTGGTGACCCTCGCAGTGAGGAATGTATAAATATAGAGTTAGAGAGTTTGAAGATTAAATCCAGTGAAACGTATTTAGAGTTTTGCAATCGTATTCAAACGGTCCGGTCAATTTTAATATCCAAGGTTAATGCATCGAGTAACGCCGAAATAAAAATCGCCAAAATTGCAATTTATAATCATACGTCACTGAACGTATTCCTTTACAACTTACCAGAAAATATGGTGCGTATTGTTAGGTTAAAGGCACCCGCGACTTTAGAAGCCGCCTTAAGTATTGTTTTAGAGGAAGTGAACTTCCACGAACAATACACCTTGCGTAATCGGATGTATGGCAATTCGGTAACAGCTAAGCCAACTCTACAACAGGGTTTTAGCGTGCCACAGAACCCCACTGGTTATAGGCCTATGTTACCTGCCAATAACAATTCAAAATTTAGTTTCGGAAGCCCTCAAATTCAACAAAATTCAGGGTTCCGTCAACAACCCAATCAACAATTTGGGTATCGACCACCTCAATTCGGGTATCGTCCACCTGTTCCACAACAATTCGGTTATAAACCGCAAAATTTCGGGATGATGCCACAGCGATTTGGCTATAAGCCTCAAATGGCTCCCCAATAATTTGGCTACCGGCCCCCAATGGCCGCTCAACAATTTGGTTACCGGCCTCCAACGGCCCCGCAACATTTTGGCTATCGTCCTCCTACAGCCCCGCAACAGTTTGGGTATAGACCTCAACCGTTCGGCTATCGACCTAATATTCAGAAGCCGCATTATCAGTCCACGGACGTCTCTATGAGAACAGCACCGCTTCAACAAAACTCTCCCAACGGTTTTAAACTTAATGAATTGGCCCTGAATTCTGAGTACATAGACGAGGAATGTTATGACCCCAACTATTACTATCCTGACTATTGTGACGAACAGTATGACGATATGACTGAAGTAGTTCCCTCTGAACAATATTCCGAACACCGTAAACAAGACGAGAATGATGACGAAACTCAGACTCCTCCTTTTCAGGCACAGGCCTCGACCAAAGACAGGACATAGAAATTAACTGTGATCATAGTTTAAAACTACCCTACGTGTATATACCAGAAATCGACGCGAAACTAATGATCGACACCGGAAGTACACGTTCCTTCATTAGCCCTCGAAAGGCACATGAATATTTCTCTCAGTTTATCTGTTACGAACCATTCAGAGTTATCAGTACCCATGCTTCCAGTCAACATGACGAGGTTATACAAATACCCCTTTTCCCGACATTTCAAAATGCCGAAGAACACAAATTTTACCTGTATGACGTCGACCCACGCTATGATGGTCTAATAGGTAACGATTTGTTACAACAGCTAGGCGCGATCATAGATCTGAAAAATCTTGTTCTGAAAACTCAAACAACATCTATTGCCATAGTCAATAATAACCTTAACTATGTTATACGAGTGCAACCACGAACCGAACAACGAGTGAAGTTGCCTACTAACCAATATTCTGGCGAAGCTATTCTTGACTATCAAGAACTTTACCCTGGTTTACGGATGCCAGATGCTTTAGTAAATTGTACCAACGGATATGCATCGACGATTATCCAAAATACTACAGACCAAGAGATTATACTGACTGTAGAACGACCCTTTACCGTAAATACATACGACAACTCTGAAATTGAACTAAACCATATAAAAGACAACCAGGACATGAATACTGACATATTACTTGAAAATAATCTCCTTGACAAACTCAGACTAGACCACACAAATGAAGAAGAACGACAAAAAATACTGAATCTCTGTAAAGAATATAAAGATATTTTTTATTGCGAAGATCTGCCCTTATCATTCTCTAATCAGGTAAAACACCAAATTAGAACAAAGAATGAAGACCCGATTTACGTACGACCATATAGGCAAGCCCCTGCACAAACAGACGAAATAAATAACCAAGTTGAAAAATTATTAAATGACAATGTTATACAAGAATCTCATTCCCCCTGGAATGCCCCGGTACATTTGGTACCTAAAAAGACTGACGCATCAGGACAACCGAAATATCGCATGGTAATTGATTATAGACGTTTGAATGACATTACAATTGATGATAAATACCCGCTTCCTAACATGAACGACTTATTTGACAAACTGGGCAAGAGCTCTTACTTCAGTACTCTTGACCTAGCTAGTGGATACCATCAAATTGAAATACAAGAGCAAGACAGACAAAAGATCGCCTTCAGCACACAACACGGACATTTCGAATTCTCAAGAATGCCATTTGGGCTAAAGACTGCTCCGGCTACCTTTCAACGAGCTATGGATAACGTCTTGAGAGGCCTGCAGGGAATACACTGCATGGTCTACCTTGATGACGTCATCATATTCTCAGCCAGCTTAGAAGAGCACATACAAAAACTGCGAACGATATTTGACAAATTCCGACAGACAAACTTAAAAATTCAACTTGACAAATCAGAATTCTTACGGACAGAAGTACTTTACTTGGGACACACAATTACAAAAGACGGACTGAAACCTAATGACGATAAAATAAAAGCTGTACTTAATTATCCACTGCCAAAAACAACGACTGAAATAAAGAGTTTTTTGGGACTGGTAGGCTACTACCGTCGCTTCATCAAAGATTTTGCCAAAATAACCCAACCTCTAACCTCATGCCTCAAGAAGCGTAATAAAATTATTCTTGACCAAAATTATATTGATGCCTTTAACAAATGCAAGGAACTCCTTACTAATGCCCCACTATTACAATACCCAGATCATGATAGACCGTTTATTCTTACAACAGACGCGTCTAACGTTGCTCTTGGTGCTGTTTTGTCCCAAGGCACAGTCGGTAGTGACAAACCTGTCGCGTATGCAAGTCGAACACTCAGTGATACTGAATCCAGATATAGTGCAATTGAGAAAGAGCTTCTTGCCATCGTATGGGCAATCAAACAATTCAGGCCTTACCTTTACGGCAAAAAGTTCTTTATATATACAGACCACAGACCTTTAGCTTGGTTAAATTCCCTAAAGGACCCTAACAGTAAACTGACTAGATGGAGACTACGACTACAAGACTATGACTTTGAGATTACTTATAAAAACGGCAAACAGAACACGAACGCTGATGCTTTATCTCGAATAAAGGTAAATGCCCTTGACTCTGACGATGAAGGACAATCCATGCAAGTTAACATTGACAACGATTTACAGACAAAACTTGACGACATAGTTAAAGAAATTGAACAGTTTGTTAATAAAAAGAGAACCCGTAATGACTCCTCGACTATAACTATCTCTGATGAAAGTGCCACGGCAACTCTTACAGATATCTCCGATACCCTGTCAGCTACAAGTACAGTAAAACTTGCCGAATATCCCAAAACATCCCCTGAATACCCGATTAGGTCACCCTCTGAATCTAATCACTCCCAAACAATTCATTCAACTGCAGATTTAGAACCCACCGGGATACCTATCCTGCATGAAGCAATTGACACGAAACCTAACCAGATACGAGTATTCTCATGGTTCAAAAATGAATTACAAGTTAAAAATATATCGACCAACAAACAAAAAATTTTAGAAGTTTTTATGCCTATAGGTAATGATGAACTCATTAAACAATTTCTAAAAGAGTACATCACTCCGAAGCTTAAATATTTCATATACTTCGAAGAAAGCGAGCATAGGAAACAGTTTGGCAAGGTAGTAATAGAGTTGTTTAAAAAAGATTTGGTAAAACTTATTGAATGTACACAACGCGTAGTTTGTGTAGAGGATGAAAATGAACAAAAGGCCATAATCCTGAAATTTCATGATGGAAAACAATGCCATCGTGGAATAAAAGAAACATTAATGAGACTGCGAAGAAATTATTACTGGGAAAAAATGCAAGAGACTGTAGCAGCCATAATCAATGCTTGCGAGTCTTGCCAAACTATGAAATATGACCGTAAACCTATTAAACCGATTTTGCAATTAACACAAACCCAAGATGCTCCTTTCCAGGAACTTTTTATAGATCTTTTCAACATTGAAGGCAAATACTATCTGACAGTCATTGATGCCTTCAGTAAATTAGGACAAGCCATCGAAATCTCAAATCGGTCAACCCCTGAGGTTGTTAGAGCTTTAACAAAATACTTTTCCTTTTACGGCACCCCAAAAAGAATAAGTTCTGACCCTGGCACGGAATTCAACAATGAGTTGCTAAAAGAATTCTTAAGCCTACATAAAATTGACCTTCATATTGGTACCCCGCGAAATCCAAACTCAATGGGTCTCATTGAGCGCTTTCATTCAACGTTAACAGAAATTTACCGCCTTGCGAAGTATGAAAGGAAGTGTACCGATGCTGGATCGGTGATGACCTATTCCATTATCGCATACAATCATTCCGTTCACTCAACTACAGGCCTTACACCCTTTGAAACGGTATTTGGACATACTGACTCCGATAGCCCCTTTAACGTAGAATTTGAAAAGAAATATATACAACAACTTGTAAAAGACCATGCAAAACGAACTAAATACCTATACAATCATATAGCCGAAAACATGTTAACTACTAAAGAAAAGATAAGGAAAAAGAGAGGAGGTGAAGCTGATATTCAGCTTAGTACAGGAGATACAATTTATGCTAAAGTAGTAAATACAAGAAACAGTAAAGATAAGCCCCGCTATCGAAAGGCTAAAGTAGGTGGTCCCACAAATAAAAATGTTGTACCCATTCAAGTAGGTGAAAGACAGACCAAGGTACCACTGAAAAATATAAAACGACCTCCACAGGTGGCAGCTCCTGATACTAGCCACTCTGTTGCAGGCCCTTAACTTTCAGACTGTATTTATTAAAATAAGTGATATTTAAATTGCCTTAGCTTTAAGTAGTCTCAGTTTTACATCGAAGTATTGTTAACTCTACCGAATTATTGTTTCATCTGAAGTTTTATCCAAATATGTAAACTTGTTAATCTATCTACAGACTGTAACGTAGTAACATTTGAAGAATCTCTTAAATCTTACCTTAAGAAAAACCAGATAACGTTCATAATGGAAATACCTCTTATCACTAATGTAACTGGCAATTATTTTAAAATGTGTTCCCTACTTATTTTCCTTGAACGAGAAATCCTTATACTACCATATTTCCCAAACACCCCTTTTGGCGAAAGGTATCAGCTACTTACCGATTGCGAAACCATGTCGCGCACACGCCGCTAAGGATCAATTCTTCTGCACCGACAATGATCGAGCCTTGTATGCGGTGCCTACAGTTACAGCAATTTAATAATGCTAACTGGATCATTTACTCCAGATTGAAAACTACAGTTATTCAAAAACGTGAAGATGAAATTACCAGATATCCTATTTCTGGTACATATATGATGACCCTGAATGAGCCCTACGATGTTTAAGTCAACGGCATCGAAATCCATTATTATAATGCCTATGCCATTCACGAGGACGTGGAAGAAATCTCTATTGTCTTGTCACCTCAATTGTTTTTCTTGTCCCCTCAAATTCCTCCACTACAGTTGCACTCGAGCGCCGAGCTATCCGGTGCATATGCACTAAACATGAAGGAAGTTAACCTGGACGAACTGAAGTACATGGCGTATGCGTTAAAACAAATTGAATTAGTGAATAGTGCCAAAAGTGATTCGGTTTTTACAAGTGACTGCTTATTTTATGTATCGTTATGTGTAGTAATGTTAAGCCTTATTATTTCTTGTTTGTTAATTTTTAGAAAAAAATGTATTGTCATCTTTTCGCGAAATCATCGGGATAATTTAAAAATCAATAAACCCGATAATTTCGCTCTTGAGGGGGGAGACGTTATGTGTCTACCTCACCCCTCAGTACTTGATTAGCGCTGCGTGAGCGTTCTCACGGTGATCGTCCAGACGCTAACGAGGCATTCTAGATATAAGCTGATTTAGCATTTAAGTAGTAAACATAAGGGTTCTTGTACAGACAATTAGATTAATTCATTCAATATATTTCTTGCCTCCGAATCGGCAACACCTAAGTTTAGTTTTCATTTTAGTTTTTAAAAAGGCATTTTACCTACCCCGATACTTAACTACCTTCTAACTATTGAATGCGTTAGGTGGGTAGTTTTTAGTTTTTATTGCAATGAGCACTGTAAAATATGAATTTTATTAGTATTACGACAACGATAATTAGTATTACTATTTAAACTCTGTTCTCAAGTAAGTGACTATTTTAAGTCTTATTGAGAATAAATTTCTTTGAACCTATATAGGACTATCAGGTTGTTAGACAAGGACACACTCCCACCCTGGTGTCTCTCAATTGGGCCGTTTGGTTCTACAAAGCAATTACAACCTTATTTAAACATACGGATTAAATTGAATTTATCAAAACATGTGCAGTGCACTATCCTTTTTATTACGTCTATGAACCCGACTTCATGATGTAAAAAAAATGATGAACACGTGATACATATGCCAGCTATAAGATAAAATCGTATAGGGAAAATTAAATGGAGAAGACATTAGCGTATACGATGTAATAGCTATAGTGATATAAGCCGAATAAAATGATGAACACGCGATAGATATGCCAGCTATAAGATAAAATGAACAACGTAATTTGGTCGGGTTATACATGAAACCGGGTGAAAGCCAATGGGCGCCGCTAGAGCTGGAGGCAGGGCTGGAGGCAAACAATAAAATCGCATACGCGAGAAGGATAAAAATAATTATTGTTTGTCTCGCTCTCTCATACTAGTGATTGTATAGTTTTACCCTTCTCATTTTATGATGGTTATTTAAATGCCAAATCCATTTAATACTCCATCCACGATTACTCACGAGTGGTTTACACAGACTACACCACAGAGAGTACTGGGGGCCTATTACGAAGTTTAATAGGGATTGAAATGAACGAACATGGCAGAGATGGAGCTATGCAGCCGTGGAGGGAAAATTTCATCTACGTCGCAGATAGATAATTAAAAATATCTGACATTAAAATAATAATAATAATATGAGAAGGATAAAACTATATCATCACTAGTATGATTGAGCGAGAAGGACAACTTTTTTTTTTATTCTTCTCGCGTATACGATTTTATTGTTTGCCATTAGCTCTGGCCTACGCTAATGGTTTAATTTTCCCTCCACGATCTACGTATACAGCCAACATTGCTGCGTCCCCGTCGTTTAGTTCATTCAATTATTAACTGTCAAACTTCGTGATAGCTGCTAATTTTTATGAAAAATTTAATGTCTCATCTCTAACGTCATTGAGAACAGTCAGTTCAAAGAGTAAATAATTGTCACATTTGGCAGCCCGTATAAATTACTTTACTCTATGTTTGGCAGTCTTTCTGACGTTTTCCAAAAAACTTTGAGGTTATTATTTGTGGTTCTGCATTTTGGCAATTTATATCTACTGAAAAATTACTGCATTTACTGAATAAATAAACAAAATGGATAGTCTTGCAACCGGTTCACTTAGTGGGTCTCAAAAGGAGGAGTTGATGGATCAGGTGAAACAACAAATCGCGATTGCGAACGCCCAAGAACTTCTGACGAAAATGTCTGAAAAATGTTTCAAGAAATGTATCTCCAAACCAGGCACTTCTTTGGATAATTCCGAACAAAAATGCATAGCAATGTGCATGGATAGGTATATGGATGCGTGGAATCTGGTGTCCCGAACGTACAGCAGTCGAATCCAGCGAGAGAGGAACAATATGTGAGGAGGCTCTTCCCATCCTCACATAAAGCTTGCAAGTTGCAGTACTGTGTAAATAAACCTAAGTAGTGATGTTTCTCGATGGAGGTCGCAGCAGAGTTATGTTTAATGTGTTCAATAAAAATTTAGGTTGTTAATTGTTGCATCATTTGAACACTATTTTACTCAATTATGTAATTATTAAAGCTCGCTGTTGTAATGTAAGAAAACTATCTATACACCAGACTTAACTAATTAGAAGTATAGTTTACGTATGGAAATGTTCATCATTGTAGTTGCGATGCTTGTGTAAATACAAGTTACAGAAAATATTAAAGTTTGTTTGATTTTATTAACACAATTATTGAAAATGTATCAATTTTTTCATTGATATTGCCTAGGAAAATTTACTAGGTTTCGTAACTTATTCTAACTCTAAAATATATTACAGATATGTGCTTCTCTAATAATAAAATCCATAGGTCCTGCACTAGGATATCCTGTGTTGCAGAATCTAGTAATACCTATATATATACAAATGTGTTGTATTTTTGTTTGTAACCTCATCATGGAGCTTGACAGATGTGGCTGAAATTCGCACTTAAATAGCTAAGAGATATTATAATATATCCTATAACTATAGATTGAAAGTATATTTTACCACTGTACATTTTTGGGTAACATGCTATATAAGCAGCTTCTTACAATATTTTGCTTTGTCTTAAATCAAAGACAATAAGTAGGGAAAAGCAACCATAAGGGCAACTGTCATTTGTGTCAAATAGGGTTCATTACACCTTATGGAGTAGTGTACACCTAAAATTTGTTGATCTTTGAATCCCATAATTTTTTCAATAAACGAAGTGCTTTCCATAATAGCCAACTTCTGAACTTAAGGTTGCATATGCATCCAAATACTAAATAATTAAAATCATGCATCCATATATTTTGATCTCTAATTATAACACAGGTGAAGCTGTGGGGACGCATCTAGTAAATCATAAACCCTCAAATGTTATTAAATGACTATATTTTGCAATAATTAAAGAATTGATATCTGATGTTTTGATGATTACATTTCGCCTTTCAACATCTTTTTCCTGAACTGATATACTTTCTTGATCCACATCTCTCTTAGATCTTCATCACTTGGAATTTCCTGAAATTAAATACAAATTTAAAACATTTATTTGATTATTTATTGTCGCTAAAGAACATGATGGGAAAATACATTGTGCCAGGCCATTGGATAAGCATTGGGTCAATAATGGCATAGATAACAGAACACTAATAAGATGTGAAATTGAAAAAAATTAAACTTCCAAGATAAATAATTCTAAATAAGTTTTGCTACCAAAAAGTAGCTTACCACCATCAAGAAGAAAGTCTGCTGCAAAAACCGTATAGTGTTCTGGCAGCACAGCCCTTCAGAGTCAGACCATTCTAGGCCTAAAGTGTTCACAAACATTGACCACATCATCTCTGACAACCGGGCGAGTATTGATGCAGCTGTTCAATAATAGGGCTGCTACTTACATCAAAATTGATGATGGAATCATCAGATGGTGCCCTCGTCTCTGCTTCCGGGACCGTGACGGTCTGTGCGTCTAAGTCTATCACAATATTCTGCTTCTTAGTCTTTGAAGATGTGAATGATTTTGGTACAAATGTATCACTATTGAGTTCAGCCAACAAGTTTCTGTCATGGATAGTGGGCATATCCTCCTTGATTTCCACCTCCTTGTATTCATAGGTTGGTATTTTCTGCAAAGTTAAACCTGCAGCTTCTGCAGCTTTGATTGCTTTTTCTATTTCAGATTTGTTGTCTCCTTGAATAAACTTCTTTCTTGAAGTTGAACGTTCTGAAATGAAATTGCAACAAGGAATTAAATGAAGCCTATGTCCAGCAGTGGACTAACATAGGCTAATGATGATAGAAATAAATTAGGTACATATTATGACGAACATATTAGATATTAATGAAAAATAACATTTTCACCGCTGAATTGCTGAAACAAAGACATCTTTGCAAGTTGTGCATTTTGCCCTGCCAGCATCTACCTAAACCATCCCAGCTTCTTGATCTTTGAAAGTTATATAGTTTCTGAATGAATCTGATTACTACTGGATAAACACAAACAACATACAATTTGTGAAGCCAATTGCTAGGTCAAGCAAATGTATCTAATCTATAATTTAGGTAATTAGAGAATTTCTGGTGCACCTAGGAAGGTAACATTTTTGTCAGTTATCCAACCAAGAACTAGAATTTTTTTCCTGTTTGAAGAGCTAACAGTATCAGGGTGTTTCAGACTAAAGATAATGTTCTCACAGTAGCAAGTACAATGCAATTTTACACAAAATTCTGGCAATGCAGAGTATTTGAATATCCCGGCTTGAAGATGTCAAGCTTTTTCTTGTTACCTTAGATCATAATAAACATGGTGGTAGGACACTATCTTGTGTCCGCCTGGCCAGCTACCACCCATCATCATCATCATCATCATCACCAGCCCGTGTCAATCCACTGCTGGACATAGGCCTCTCCCAAGATGAGCCACTGAGCCCGATCTTCGGCTCTTCTCTTCCAGTCACTGCCCACCGCTTTTCGTATGTCGTCGCTCCACCTGGTCACAGGACGACGCTACATTTGCCGATTCGCGGTCTCCACTCAAGGACAAGTCTACCCCAACGGTTATCAGTCCTGCGGCTGATATGACCAGCCCACTGCCACTTCAGCTTGCTAATCCGTTGAGCTATGTCGATAACTTTAGTTCTCTGGCGTATTACTTCGTTCCGGATTCTATCCCGCAGAGAAATACCGAGCATAGCTCTCTCCATAGCTCGCTGAGCGACTTTCAACTGGTAGACCAGTCGAACTGTGAGTGTCCACGTCTCGGCTCCGTATGTCATTACAGGTAGGACGCACTGGTTAAAGACTTTTGTCTTTAGACACTGCGGTATAGGCGACGAAAAGACTCGACGGAGTTTTCCGAATGATGCCCAGCCCAGCTGAATTCTTCTCTGGATTTCCTTCTCGAAGTTGTGTTTGCCTAATTGGAGTGTCTGCCCTAGGTAAACATACTTAGTGACAACTTCGAGTGGGATTCCATCTACGGCATTCGGTTCCGGAAAAACGTGCTCGTTGTACATGACTTTGGTTTTATCCAAATTTATCCGGAGACCGATGCGACGAGAAGAATCAGCTAGGCCATTCAACATGCTTTGTAGGTCCTTTTTTTATGTTATGGTTGGCAAACAAGCAGACAGCCCGCCTGATCGTAAGCGGTTACCGTCGCCTATGGACAACTGCAACACCATGAGTGCTGTTGATGCGTCGCCGACCTTTGAGGAGTTTGTGGATACCCTTTTTAAAAGACTCCAACTTATAGCTAGATGGAAAGATCGCAGCGGGTAGATCATTCCGAATCTTACAGGTACGCGGTAAAAATCCTCTGTTAAAACGGGTAGTTCGAGATGTCCAGGTCTGTAAGATGTGAGCCGTGAGGGTGAGCTTTTTGACGGTGCCGAGCAGTACGAATGGCGATGGTGGAATCAGGTCAAAAAGCTCCTCAGAGCATTCTCCATTATAGGGACGGTAAAAGATGGATAGCGCTCCGACGTCTCTACGGAGGCTGAGTGGCTCCAGTTTTTCACAGAGCTCGGGATCGTCGACAATTCTAGTGGCTCTTCGCTGTAAGGAGTCAAGAGGCTGAAGCTGGTAGCTCGGAGCGCCATTCCAAAGGTGCGAGCAATATTCCATGTGTGGTCGAACTTCTGCTTTGTAAAGCGCAAGCCGTTGACGTGGTGTAAAATATCGCTTCGCTCTGTTAAGCACACCTAGCTACCTGGATGCAAGTTTTGCTTTGGCTTCCAGGTGAATCTTAAATTGGACCTCACTAAAAATGTCGATGCCTAGGATCCCAAGAATGTTGGATATTGTAAGAGGAACGCCCTGAAATTGGGGAGCTACGGAAAAAGGAGTCTATTTAGCAGTAAAAGCGCAAACTTGTGTCTTAGTGGGGCTAAATCGAACCAAATTACATTCACCCCATTTGGAGACTTTCTCAAGAGAGTTTTCTATTTGAGACACAAGTTTGTCTCTGCATTCCTGCACCTCGGAAGTAGAGGCGTTAACACGACCGGCATAGTGTGCGTCACCCGTGCTATCGTCTGCATAGCAATGTATGTCGGCAATTTGCAACATATCATTGATATGCAGAATAAATAGAGTAGGCGACAGCACAGAACCCTGTGGGACACCGGCGTTGATGGGAATTTGGTTGGACTTGAAACCATCAACAACTACTGATATACTACAATCGACGATCGATCAAGGAAGCTGGCGACCCATGTTCAAAGCCCCTCTGGTAGGCCGTAAGATGGAAGCTTGGAAAGAAGCGCCTTGTGCCAGACCCGGTCAAAGGCTTTCGCAATGTCTATGCTTACAGCAAGAGCCTCCCCTCTACTCTCTACAGTTTCAGACCGTCGGTGTGTGAGATACACCAGAAGATCACCAGCTGAGCGACCATGACGAAAACCGTGTTGACGATCACTTATGAGCTGGTGCTCTTCGAGGTATCGTAGAAGCTGCGTGTTGACAACACGCTCCATAACTTTGCAGAGTAGAGAAGTAATTGCTATAGGCATATAGTTAGACGGGTCAGTACGATCACCTTTTTTGGGTATTGGGTGGACTATGGCAACTTTCCAAGAACGGGGCACGTATCCTGAGGTATAGTAGAGCAGAAACAAGAGCGTTAACACTGGAGTCAACTCGGGAGCACATCTCTTTAAGACGATCGCCGGAATGCAGTCTGGCCCACTCGATTTTCGCACATCAAGGGAAAAGAGTTCCTTCCGTACTGCTCTCTGGGAGATGCGTACTTCTGGCATGGAACTCTTACATCTCGGGATAATCGGCGGTGATAAATCCCCATCGTCGAGGGTCGAGTTAGATGCAAAAATACTACCAAGAAGATCGGCTTTTTCTTTAGCAGTATGGGCCAGGCTATCATCCAAATTTCGTAGGGCTGGTAAGGAGGATTGGCAGAAGTTACTCTCGGCTGCTTTGGCAAGTGACCAAAACTCTCTGCTTCCCGACGGATAACTGGCGAGTCGGTCACCAATCCTTGTAATATGCTGATCTGTGGCCTTGGCAGCCACCTTCTTGCTCGACCTGGAGGCAGCGTTTAATTTCTTTTTTAGGAGAGCGGTGTTTGGATCGTTTGATGCCCGCGCTGTGGTCCAAGCCTTAAATGCATCAAGTTTGGACTTTGATGCAACCGCACAGGACTTATTGAACCATGGGTGACGCCACCCTCCGACACGAACCACCGAGTTTGGGATGTAACATTCCATACCCTGAAGCACGACGTCAGTGACGGTATCAGCACACACGTCAACGTCCTCCGTAGAAAAACAGAGTTGCCCCCAGGGATATGACGCATAGAGCTTGCGAAGGCCATCCCAATCTGCTGTCTCATAGTGCCAAACTGTGCGTTTCCCAGCTGGAGAAGGTCTAGCACGATTTAGAGTTGGCACAACTGAACTAACCAGGCAGTGATCTGAGGAACCTAGAGGTGGACCGACAGATACCTGATAATTGTCTGGATTTGTGGTCAGCAGGAGGTCGAGCAAGGAGGGGTTGTGGTACTCTACATCTGGTATTCTGGTTGGTTCTGTGACCAGTTGAGAGAGTCCGTATGTCAGAGCCAGATTGTATACAGTACGTCCCGCATTGTCGGTGGAATTAGAGCCTAACCACTCTTTGTTGTGAGCGTTGAAATCGCCGAGCATTATTAATTCCACAGAAGCGTACTGTTCTAGCACTTTATCGGCGCCATAAGAGATGTGCTCAAAGAGACGAGTTGTCTCCAGGTCTCCGCTGTGAGACCTGTATAGGCAAGCATAGACTCGTGTTTGACTACCGTAGTCCACGCACACCCAGAGAAGCGACAGGTCTTTAATCTCTAGACCGTTAAGACGACGACAGCAGATACGACTGCAGCGTCTCTGCCATAATGACTATGTCATCTGCGAATCGTAAGTGAGAGATACTTGCCGTTGATGGTAATGCCACAATCTTTCCAGTCCAGCGTCTTAAACATATCCTCCAAGGCGTTAATGAACAGTTTCGGGGATATGACGTCCCCCTGTCTCACTCCTCGACGCAGGTGGACATGTTCAGTTCGCTGGTTCTGTACTTGTACAGTCATCGTTGCGGCATTATACAGACATCTCATCACTTCGATATATCGCCAATCGACTTGGCAACGCTGCAAGAACTCGAGAACAGACCAGGTTTCGATTGAGTCAAAAGCCTTCTCATAGTCCACAAATGCTAAGCACAGGGGCCGATTGTACTCATCGGTCTTCTGTACAATCTGCCGCACCGTGTGGATGTGGTCTATGGTACCGTAACCGCTTCGAAACCCGGCCTGTTCCGGAGGTTGAAACTCGTCGAGTCTTCGAGCAAGACGGTTTGTGATGACCCTTGAAAACAGCTTGTAGACATGGCTCAGAAACGAAATCGGGCGGTGGTTTTTCAATAGGGTTTTGTCTCCTTTTTTGAAAAACAGAACCACCATGCTTCTGTTCCATGCCTGTGTTCTCCCAGTGAAAAGAACGGAGTTAAAGAGCTGCTGAAGCTGTTGAACTGCTGGAGCCCCTCCGGCTTTTAAAAGCTCTGTTGTGATTCCGTTTTCTCCTGGGGCTTTTCGATTTTTGAGTTGTTTAAGGGCCATCACGATTGCGTCTCGGCTAATTCGGGCAGATCTTCTGTGAAGTGGCGGGTTAAAGTGGCTCTAGAATTCTCAGTATCTCCGTTCACCGTTAACGTTGTCAGTTTTGTGAGGTGGCTTCTACCCAGAGGCCGGACGAACACTTTTGACCCCCGATTCTGCTCAATTGATTCATTAATCAAGAGCGTGTTAGAGGATCGGAGGTCGCGTCGTACCAGCTTCTTAATGGAATTGTTGCGCACCAGGGTAGTTGACAAAACTGACAAAGGGTCTGTTCGTCTCTCTTCCATTAGCCGAAGTGTTTCTGCCGAAAGTTTGGACTTTTTGCCCGTACACTTGCTCTCGCAAAACTTCATGTCTTCATCCCTGAGGATTTCCACCACTTTTTCGAGTTTCTGCACTACGTCATCTGTGGTTTCCAAGGCAGCGAATCGATTTTCCAATTTTAATTGGAATGTCTCGGACCCAACAAGGGTTTGGAGAAGGTTTGAACGGAGCATAGACTTCATCATTCGGAATCTCTCGGCTTTAAAGTCGATATTCAGAGAGCCTCGTACAAGTCGGTGATCACTTCCAGTATTAAACCTAGTGATCACTGAGACGTCTCTGAATATGCGCCGTTTATCCGTAATGATGAAGTCAATTTCGTTTTCTTAGTTTGTACTCCCACTTTGGCGTTAAAGTCTCCCATGACAATGTTATAGTGAGCCTTGGAGGTGGTGTGTAAAGCTCTGGAGATACTAGAATTATGAGGTATATGAGATAGAGAATATGCGATAATGCGGTTTAGCGTTTACCGTATCCACGGGATAAACAATTGAACATCAAATGACTGGCAGTTTTAAAACCCAGGAACATTTTGGCAAAATAATTTGTCTTATATTATTTTTTTAGGCCAACATACAAGCCAACATACAACATAGCAAAAGCAGAATTTAACGCTTTGAATTGAAAGAAAAAAAAAAGTAATAAACCATTCAGCTTTCATCCAATCGTTTACGTCAGAATATTAAAAAAAAATTAAAGTAGGTTAAAACCAACTGTGTGTTTCAGTACTTCAGACAATTTTTATATAAAAAAAATAAAAAAAGTGAAATAGTGAAACACAACATAGAGAAACGCATACCGATCACAGTACATATCATGATCCAAATGGAACTGATAGTCCGTCTGTCAGCTGCATAATATTGTTTAAATAAAAATAAAAATGGCAAGCCTAGAAAGAAAATCTGCGGACAAAAGGGGAAACTGAATGGCTGAAACTCTATGGGGCTTGTCTTGTCATTTTATCTAACAGGTGAGATAGTGTTCAAACGCTAGCCAATAAGATATTTAAAAAAAAAATAAGCTAGGTAACTAAAAGGATACCATTTACCCATACAAAGCGATTTGCTTCTTTCATGATACACACTGTCAAGGATTGGAATTCCTTGTCTGTGTTTCTGATTATATACAACTTAGGGGTCTTCAAGTCGAGAGAGAATAGGTATCTTATGGGTAAGCGCGCTACATCATCTACCGCGTCATCACTTAACATCAAGAGAGATAGTAGTCATATGTTCGCATAAAAAAGGTTTCTGCAGACATACAGCATGACTTACCAGTTTCATAACTAGATCGGCTGCTTGAAGAACGCGACCTCTTAGACTTCTTGCTTTTATACTTGGTCTTGCTGCGCGAGCTCGACACCGACCTCGACCGGTCTCGCTTTGACCGGGATCTCGACGTGGATGGGGAACGATCGCGCTTAGAACGCGATCGCGATGCTGATCTCCTTTTAGACTTGGATTCATACCGGTCTCTAGACAAACTTCTAGAGTAGCTCCTTCTTTTATGCCTAGACCGAGAACTGGATCGTTTCCGCCTGTGAGTGCTCGCTTCTGAATACTCTGACCGATCCTTCGAACGCGAGCGCCTTTTATGTTTACTCTTCGATTTTTTACGCTCGTATGATGACTCTGAGCTAGAAGAGCTTCGCCTTTCTCGATACCGGCTTTTTTCGCGAGGCATATCAAATCAACTAGCAAGCAATTACACTTTCATTTCAATAAAATGTGTGTGTATTGTAATTTGTAAATAGAAATACAAAGACAACACAGACTATTTATTTACTTTTTTTTTTTTTTGTTTCTTTATAGCTCCACACGATTAGTGTATTTAGCCAGTGTCAAGTATTGAAATTTTTCAAGTTTTTATGAATTTTAAATAAAGTGACATCTAGTGGCAACTAGATGTCACTTCACTACTAGATTTTACACAATAATATCTAAGCCACACCGGCACCATAGAGTAGTTTTTAATACTGGGAAATGAGACATCTCTCGTCGGTGTTGATAAGTGTTAACTAATATTTTCAGTGCACTGGTGCTATCTATCAAAGAAATCTCATCGAATTGCAAACTTGCAACTCGAGATTTTTACTCGAGTGACTCGAAAACTCGAGTGTGACAGTAATATTGCTCGAGTGACTTGAGTAACAAAATCCAGGGCGCTGATCACGAAAGCCATTGAATGAACGAAATGACGGGGACGCAGCTATGTAGGTAGCTAGCTTCGTCCCCGTCATTTAGTTCAATTCGTTCATTCAATGGTTTTCGTGATACGGGTGCTGTTCGAGTTGCATCACTATGACGAAGTAGTGATCACAGATTACTAATTATGTTGGTAGAGGCAAAATCCATTACACTCCCATCTACGACGTGCAATGTTTTTGGACTGTCATCGTGACATGACACTGACATTAATGTCGTTTTTTAAAGTTCGTTTATTTGTATTGCCCTTTTAAATATTTGCTGTTTTTATACGGGTAAATCCAAGTCCTAAAGTAAATTAATACATTATTATTTTCCCTGCCCTTCCTTGTCAGCGCCATTTATTTCAGCTTATAGCGCCTACCTAGTTTCTATGTTTGTCCGTATACCATTGCAAACAATGCTATGCAGTTATGCACTCTAGTACTAATCGCTTACTTTTTCGTCAATCTAATCATTATCTTATGAAGAGTTAATAAGCCGTCTTTACAAATAGTTATTTGTTATGCAAGGCTGTGCAGCACAGCTTTTGAGAGTCGGACCATTAGAATGGTCCGACTCTCATGGATGGTGAACACGCTAGGCCTAGAGGCCTAGCGTGTTCACCATCCTCGACCACATCATTATTTTTAACCTAACTGGCGCAAAAAGAAGGGGTGTTATAAATTTAATGTGCTTTATATGTGTGTCTGTCTGTGGCATCGCAGCACCCAAACGAATTAACAGATTTTGATTATTTCATTGATAGTGTTTTTGTTTGATGGATGTGTGGATAGAAGTCTCCATTGTGAGAGTGTTCTAGCTTTAATTCATGAAAATCCGTTATGCCGTTGTAAAACTATAAGCTTTTTAGGGTTCCGTAGCCAAAGCGCAAAAAACGGAAACCTTATAAATTCGTCATGTCTGTCTGTCTGTCCGTATGTCACAGCCATTTTATTCCGAAACTATTAGGACTACATAATTGAAACTTGGTAGGTAGATGTATTTTGTGAACCACTTTCCAATTTTTATACAAAATTAAAAATATAAAAGTTTAAGGGGGGGGGGGGGGGGGGGGCATCCCATACATGGATCTGAAAGAAAAAAAATTTCTTCAAACCCATACGTGTTGGGTGGGGTGTCTATGGATAGGTCTTTAAAAATAACATTGAGATTTCTATAACAATTTTTTCTGAAAGTCTACTATTTGAAGGATAGGCGCGTCTAAAGTGACAAAATGTGTGTCCCCCCCTCTAACTTTTAAAGCAAGGGAGTGAAAAGTCTAGAAAAAATATATTCTGTATATCTCAATAAAAACTTTAAACGAAAACTGGTTTGAACGAGATTCAGTCAGCAGTTTTTTAAATATAGCGAGCGCAAATATAACTTTGTTTTTCATACAAACACTATGAAAAATAAACTGGCCAAGTGCAAGTCGGACTCGTAGGGTTCCGTACCATACTACAGTATTTTATAAGATCGAGCAAAAAATACCACTATCATTTTTCGCCAGCAAGAAATAATAATTAATAAACATTTTATTTCTTATAACGCCATCTAACGTCTACCAAAGGTGTTAGGGATCGACATTTTAATATAACGCCAAATATGGGACGTTTACCTAACTAAGCGTTCATGGATGGCGCGAAATGCCTAAAAAAACACGTTTCTTTTATGGGGATCCTCTATTATTTTTAACTTCTATCTGTTTTTATAGCGGCAACAGAAATACGTCACCTGTGAAAATTTCAACTGTCTAACTATCACGGTTCATGAGATACAGCCTGGTGACAGACGGACAGACAGGTAGACAGACAGACAGACAGACAGACAGACGGACAGCGGAGTCTTAGTAATAGGGTCCCGTTTTACCCTTTGGGTACGGAACCCTAACAAACTATGATTCCAAATAAAATTATTTGTACATATTTTGTAGCTTTTGATTCCAAATAAAATTATTTCTTTACATCGAATTATTATATTTATTTTTTATTTACTAATTTTTTGGTGGCGAAAAATCATAGTTATAAAATACTCTCTCTGTGTTACGGAACTCTACGAGTGCGAATCCAACTTTTTTTTCTAGTTGATGGCGCTATGAAATCATCTTTCATAGGTCTGATAATTTTGAAATTCGGTAGGTATGTATTCTTGAACGATATTGTAGAACATGGAAGCTTTGAGCTTGCTGGGACATCTCCTGGAATCTGCAGAATACTCAACTCCTCACCATCTATCTTACAGCTGAGATGTCGTGTTTGGACTCATTGCAATGTTTTTCATGAAAAGATTATACATACAAATATCTGTCGGTGTGGTTTTAAATTTTGAATTTCAGTATTATACATATACAATATATCATTATTATTGTATACAATAGATCATACTATATTAAATTATATTGATTTATATTGGTTGGGATCTACAGAATAACTAAGCTATATAGTTACGTTTACTAAGGAACTATGTTCTAATCTGTGGTTTCGCTGCAAATTTTACTATTCGCGATGCGCATAATTTTAAATCTGTGATATCTTCCAAAGTTTTCATTTAAACTATATACTGTAAATGACAATATTATCTATAACTAGCAGCCCGCCACGGCTTCGCACGGGTGGAACATATATGCCTACAAAATGTGCATCAGTTTGTTGCATAGAATATAAAATATTAACATATTTAACAATCATCGTCATAGTTCAACCAATTTACACAAAACTTTAACGAGTTATGTACCTAAAACTTCCTCATAAACATTCTGGCTATTGGTGAAAACCGCGTAATAATCCGTTCAGTATTGAGATTATTGCGAACAGACAGACAGACGCAGTGATGGCCTTTGTTTTTAGGGTTCCGTAGCCGAATGGAAAAAAACGGAACCCTTATAGATTCGTCATGTCTGTCTGTCTGTCTATCTGTCTGTCTATTTGTCTGCCCGTCCGTATATCACAGCTATTTTATTCCGAAACTGTAAGGATTACAGAATTGAAAATTGGTAGGTAGATGTATTCTGTAAACCACTTTCCGAATTTTATACAAAAATAAAAAATATAAAAGTTTAAGGGGGGGCATCCCATACATGGAACTGAAACAAAAAAAAAATTTTTTCTTCAAACCTATACGTGTGGGGTGTTTTTGGATAGGTCTTCAAAAATGACATTGAAGTTTCTAAAATCATTTTTTCTCAAAGTCAACCATTTGAAAGATAGGCGCGTCTAAAGTGGTAAAATGTGTGTCCCCCCCCCCCCCCCCCCCTCTAACTTTTAAAGTATGGGAGTGAAATGGTATATACATGTATAGGTTTGAAGATTTTTTTTTTGTTTCAGTTCTATGTATGGGATGCCCCCCTTTACTTTTATATATTTTATTTTTGTATAAAAATCGGAAAGCGGTTGACAGAATACATCTACCTACCAAGTTTTAATTCTGTAGTTTTATAGTTTCGGAATAAAATGGCTGTGACATACGGACGGACAGACAGACAGACATGACGAATCTATAAAGGTTCCGTTTTTTGCCATTCGACTACGGAACCCTAAAAAGTAGCTTACCACCAAGGAGAACATCTGCCGCCGTAACCTTACGGCGCTCCCCGACGCAAAAAGAAGGGGTATTATAAGTTTAACGTGTGTACCTGTGTGTCTGTCTGTAGCATCTTAGCACGCAATCGGATGAATCGATTTTGATTTTATCATTGATAGTTTTTAGGGTTCCGTACCTCAAAAGGTAAAAAAAAGGAACTCTTATAAGATCACTTTCTTGTCCGTCTGTCTGTCTGTCTGTCTGTCCGTGTGTTACCACTGACTTTCTCAGGAACGGGGGGACCTAGCCATTTGAAATGTATACCTGATACTGAGGTCTATAGTCCCTATTGGGTGTATAAAAATCAAGGTCTTGAGTCAACACAATAAAAAGATATGGGCAAATTTATATTTTCACGAAAACTTGTTAGTACCAAAATATACCTTAATTTACAACTTTTTTTAATTTTAGGAATTTTTCCTTACTTGTGCTCTAAGACCTTGCTTATAACCAAAATTAACAATTCTAGGTACCCTATAGGTTTTGGGTCGAAAACCTATAGGGTACTTCCCGTTGACCTAGAATCATGAAATTTGGCAAGTAGCAAAGTCTTACAACACAAATTAAGGAAAAATTCCAACATATAAAAAAAATTGAAAATTAAAGGGTGTCCCCATACATACATCGTTTTTCGCCAATTAATGTAGACCTCTGAGTTATATGAGCGCTGATACAATTTAGAGGTCTATCTTAATTGGTTTTACGGTAGCCTCGGTGGGTTAGTTCAACTCAACTTAGCCTTAACAAAAAAACTTTCTACTCACAGTCAAAGCACACAGACCGAAAATGAAACTGAAACAGTCAACATGAAATCAAAAAAGGTTTTTTTTTCGTAGCTGCTAATAAACAAATAGAAGATAATTGCTTGCAATTACTACACCAGAACGTGGCTGGTTTATTTAGAAAGAGTCGTTTAATAGAAATACATTTATCAGAACTTGCAGATAAAAACGAACAACCGGATATACTTTGTTTTTCAGAAACATTTACACAAGGGACACGAATAGATGGTAAACTTATCTGGTTGTAATCTAGTATCTTTTTACTCTAGACATACAAAACAAAAGCGCGGTGGAGTCTGCATTCTGATAAAACGCGGACTAAAATATAAACCTGTCACACTTTGCAATGAATATGCCGAAGATAGAGTTTTTGAGTGTCGTGGTATAGAGTTTTTGTCGGCACAATATAAAATGTTTGTCATCTGCTTGTATCGCACACCGGACTCAGATTGCCGCAGATTCATTAATAAGCTAGAGTCGCTTCTTTATAGAATTACTTAAATATCTGATAAAATACTTGTCCTTGCCGGTGATTTTAATATTAATACTTTACACACACAACATAAAGACACCAAACTCTTATTACACCTTTTAGGTAATTTTAATCTCTATCTACACATAAATGGGCCTACACGTCAAAAAACGTGTATAGACTACTATACACGTTTTGATTAGTAATATTGAATATGCTAACGCTGAGTTGTTACATCTAAATATTTCTGATCATAATACAGCTCAAATGCTCAAAATACCGATTTTACGCCAAGAAACCCCATTAAAAGCATACTTTTTATATAAAAGAGACTACAGCTAAGAAAACGTAGATAAATTCAAAATGTGTTTGAAAAGTCTTTCTTTCAACGAAATCTTCACAGAAAGTTAATTTTGATACAGCATTTCAACTTTTTTTGAAAATTTTTTATTTGTTCTACAAACTGTGTTTTCCAAAAATTAGAGTAAAAATATACAATACAAATACAAAAAATTGAAACGGATTAGTAAGGTTCTAAAAGTAAGTTGCAAAACAAAACGATTTCTCCGCCACAAATACTATAGAAGTAAATGTAAAACCATACAAATGAAATATAAAAAATATACAAAGCTCCTCCGTCAATGCATTGACTATTCCATACAAAAACAAAATTTAAAAATGATGACGAGTTCTAAAAATGTATGTAAAACGTCCTGGGAGATACTAAAAGCTGAAGCAAGAGCCACTAAATATAGATAATTCATTGACAAAATCAAAATAAAAGATAAAACTATTACAAATCCTTTAGAAATTGCTGAAACATTTAACAAATATTTTATTGATTCTACAATTACTCAAAAACCTCTAAAAACACTTGCCAATCTAGCCTAAGTAGTAGTATATACCTAAGACCATTTTGTATTGATGAGCTACATAGGGTCATAATGTCTCTTAATGATACGAATTCCGAAGGGTATGACGGAATATCAACAATTATACTCAAAGCTTGTTGTAAATAAATTACAGCAGTATTAACCTATTTGATCAATTTATCGTTTACAGATGGCAGCTTCTCAAGAGCTCTGAAATTATCTATTGTCAAGCCTCTTTTCAAAAAGGGAGAAAAATGCATAGGCGTATAACAAATTTTATTGACAAACATAATATACTAAGATCGGAACAGTACGGCTTTCGAAAAGGAAAATCGACAACATCTGCCTGTTTTGATATAGTGCATAATACAATTAATAATATTGACATTGGTAATGTAGTTACAGTTGTATTTTTTGACATGTCAAAAGCATTTGACTTTTTGTCACATAAACTATTATTAAAAAAACTTGATAAACATCAAACTATCAAACTGTCTTGGCAGCATACCATGGATACATAAGCTTGGTGTTAAATTATGGTATTATCTTGTGGGGTAACTCAACCCATATCCAAAAAGCCTTTTTGGCGCAAAAAAGGTGTATTAGAGCAATCGCTGGCATACCGCCGTGGGAGTATTGCAAGCCTCTGTTCAAAAAGTACCGTATACTTACTTTGCCTTGTATGTACATTCTAGAAGCAGCCAAATTTACTAAGAGACATCCTGATATATTTATCACCGCTAAGGAAAAATACCCTAGAAACACTAGGAATCCAAATAAAATAGTTCTACCGCGGGCTCTAAATTAAAATGGTTACTGTGAGTTAACCTTAAGAGATAGACATATGCTGTCGCGGAATTTTTGGAAGGTCTTATTAAGTTGTACAACTCTTCCATAAATACTATTCTTCCATCTAATTTAGATTGAGCAGCGTTCCTAAAAATGCTGATTTCTCTAACGTTTTATTATCGACTCAGGTTGCAAAATAGGTCTCCACGAATGTACCTATGATTAAAACTGAATAATATATAGCCTTTTTTCATTCCGAAGGCCATTCTATATATTAGTGAAAGAATTTTTAAAATCGGTCCAGTAGTTTTTGAGCCAAATCATTACAAACATACAAAAATACAAATGTTCTCTCTTAATTATATTAGTATAGATTAATTAATATTAATTAAGTAAGTATTAAGTATAGACAACTTTTTTGCCCCCATCGTTCTCATCCGATAAAAAATATAAAAATCAAGGTGAGAAACAGAGTAATTAATATAATTGAGATTAAAGGTAATTTTTTTTTTTTTTTTTAATACCGAACTGGGTAGCACTTGATCACTATCTCACCTGATGTTAAGTGATGATGCGATCGATGATGTAGCGTGCTTACCCAGAAGATACCTATTCACTCGCGATTTGAAGACCCCCATATTGTACTTAATCGGAAACACGGACTCAGGCAGGGTATTCCATTCCTTAGCGGTTCGTATGATGAACGAAGAAGCAAATCGCTTCGTTCGGGTAGATGGTATATCCACCGTAAATCGTAAATTGTTATCGCTAAAGCGGTAACACTTGAATTAGGGAAAGAAACAAAAGTTATGACAATGTTTTCAATAGATGTCGCTGTTACCAATACTGACAGTCAGTTTCAATATACGCAGATGACGACTTATTATATTTGATAATTATGAAAATTTCTTTAGATTTAGTGGTCCAAACACTACCATTCATTGAACCCCAAAAACAAAAGGAAGTAGCACTAATGAACATCAATTTTAATGTCTTTATATTTAAATTGAAAAAATATAGGTTCTGGTCTAGTCGATGTTTATACGTAGAACGGAACGATAACTAGGGCAGCGACCGTCAGTCAGTTCAGTCGGCCTCGATGACGGAATGTGTGAAAATTTTAAGATGGTGATCAACTGTATTTCCTCCAATTATTGCTAAAAACTTAACACTGGTGCTTAGTTTCTTCGTTGAAACAACAAAAATGTGTTTTTAACTGTGTCCGCATAATTTCGTTGCTGTAGCATTAGCGTAGTGAACTCCCAAGTGCCTGTTCGTTCGCGAGATTCGATCACTGACATTGTTTCGTTGAAATCGTTTGAGTCCATCGCGATTGTTATGTTGCTGAAACCGTGTGCTATTCACTCGTACAGTGGATGGTGCGAGAGTTTCTGATGTTTCCGAAGCCATGGAGAGGCAGGAGAGAGCACATGCCAACATGGAGGCCAGTGACTGTGTGGACACTAAGCAGGTGAGCAGAACGGCTAATTGCCCACCGGTCTTGTACGTTATTTTCACGTATGGCTCGTCCAGGTTGCCTTGACGCTTGTGAAACTGGCATCGAAATGCCATTGCTAAGTATGGTAGTGTGCGAAAATATCGTGATTCATTTTGATATACAAATTTTGCATCATTACAATACTCTGCAACTGGGTAAATAGAATTGGTAATAATTATCTCATGATGAGTTTTTAAGGTAAAGAAAATATGTGCCATTCACTCAGGTATTTCACATTAGTCTGGATTAATTCTCTATGGAGACAAAGCAAGGTAAAAGGTGGGCGCTGCTATTTGCTGCCCACACTCCGTTGAATACATTATTGGCATTAGAACATTGTTATGAACAGTTGGTGCCTTATCGGGTACAATTATGAATGTCTGTATTGAGAGCTATATATGACAAGTCCTAATTTTGTAGAGCTGTTAGGTATTTTTTTTTATTTCAACACTAACCATCATATAAATATAGTGGTGCATGCAACAGGATTTTATAATTTTTATGTTTCTAATTATTTATCGGTTTTGTAGCAAAATTGCTTAAAAATGTCATAATTTTTATAAGTATATTAAATACTGACTCGCCCATAATTTTACTTTTGTGGAATATGCAAATCAAACTGTATAATCCGCTCAGTTCAAACTATATTTCTGATGCAATGTCCTTAGGTAGAAAGAACATGGGCTTTCTGCACATACATTGCTCTACCTTGGGACAAGAGTGGCTATGGCTTGTTTACCGCTCTTGCCATGAAGTGAGACACTATGTTGCAATGTCTGTGCGGCAAGCTTAATGCCAGTGGTCCTCACACTTACGTCTCTCAGAGGCGATAAGCTAAGAGATTGCATTAAAACAGGAGAGAGCTGTACAAAGGATATTCATTAGGAATCATAAATACATCTTTGACTTAAGGTTGAACATATGCTGTTGTTATGCAGATAACACGTTGCCATACGCATGGTGTCACCTAGTCGTACCGGCAGTTATTTGCCGGTGTTGCTAATCTGCTATGTTGACATGCTGTTTCCTTTATATATAATGTGCAATATAGCCTATATAATCCAATCATTTTATAGAACGAAATAAGAAAGAGTAAATTGGCTGAACATTTGGGATAAACATTGAATGAAATATCAAATATTAATACAACCAATTCTTATGTATAACTGTTTTAGATAAAAGATTAATTATTAAATCTCTTGATATAAGAGTTGAGATACACCTATGAAACAAAGCCTCAGTTGATTACCAGTCTTACCGTCTGTCACCAGGCTATATCTCATGAACCGTGATAGTAAGACAGTTGAAATTTTCACAGATGATGTATTTCTGTAGCTGCTTTAACAACAAATACTAAAAAAACAGTATAAAATAAATGTCTAAGGGAGCTCCCATACAAAAAATGGGATTTTTTTTGCTCATTTATGCTCGCTATGCTATACTTGAAATATTCACAGAATATGAAGTTATTATTCACTTTAAAAATAAATTAATAATGAAATATAATAAATTTAAGGTAAAATAATATTACTATTTAGGAGGGGCTCCCATACAACAGACATGATTTGTTTGCCGTTTTTATAGATTATGGTACGGAACTCTTTATGAGCAAAACCGTCACATATTCACTTATCACCAGGTGAGATAGTGGTCAAATTTAAGCAAATCAGACAAAAAATATTTTTGATATGGAGGATGGTGTCACCAATATGCTTTAATCCTTTTTTATAATTCACTAGCTGTGCTCTGCAGTTTTACCCGGGTAGACATTGTCCCCGTGGGCATATTGGGATAAAAAGTACCATTTATGTTCTTTCAGATTCCAGGGTCTAGGCTATCTGCATACCAAATTTCAGCTCAGTCGGTTGTAGTTTTAGCATGAAAAAGTATTAAAAATACACACAAACTTTCACCTTTATAATATTATTAGGATGCTAGATAAGGTAAGTGTTTGCATTTCACCACTGTCTCACCTGCCCCCTAGACAAAATACAATGTTTCTTACCGTTCGCAACAAATGCAACTTATTAGCTAAATCGCCACCCTCGTTCACCATTGGCAGCATTATGCCAGCAACCTAAATCCATACTCTGCTTTGTCGAGGCGTTGATATGGACATAGCTTGGGTAGACAGAATGGTAACAGGGTAAACGGGGAAATGCACAGTACACCCTAAGTGGGATGTCAGTGCAGGTCTTATCGCCCCCATCACCAATCAGCATTAGGTCAATTTTTTTTTACCTGCAGTCTGCTTGAATGTACAAATCTAAGAATATATTTAAATATTTGTTGAATTGATTTACGATTTTTCAGTGTTATTAATTTATCTTTAACAATATAATTTACTTTAATTAATTCAAAATTCTATTCAGTTACCAATTTCTGTAAATAAATAATTTTTTCCAAAAGTTTTACATCTGCAAAAATTTACAAATTTATTTATAATTTGTATACAAAGACAAAATTTAAAAGTCATTATTACTAATTGTTTGTTTAGTCTGGCCCGAACAGTTGGATCATAAATATTCAATAAGCTTTTCAAAAAAGGTCAATTTTAAAATTGCTGTTTTTAAAATCTCAATGAAGGTCAAAAATATTTGCACATTTTAAGAACATTACAATAACTTTTTCTTTAAAAGAAATTAGATAGAATCCATTTACATATGAATTCATTACTATACTAATTAGTCTCATCGCTAATTATGTTTGCATGCATTACTGTCGTGTTGTGAAGATATAATAAGCTAGTGCATTAAGCTTATCTGCAGATCTTAGAAAGTGGTGATATTTTACACACATGTGAGTCAATAAAGCATCAATGAATAGGTGAACAATCTATTCATTCATGAGGCTGCTGGAGAGGTGGAAAAATCTGTAAGGACGGAAGTAAAGGCTAAAAAGGTGCTTATCTAAGTTCGGGGTTATGGTGGGGGGCGCGCGAGCGCAGCTAAGCGATAGAGGCAGTATAGTCGCGACAGGCGCGGAGCTAGCGCGCAGCCGCGAGCGCGAGTGATGTCACCTTGTTTCCTAGAGAAGTAGTGGTACGTGTTGTGATTGTGCGATGGTAGCGATGGTGGCTTCAGCGTCTGGATACGGCACGCTCCGCCGGTTTCTGAGCGTGCAGGACGGCATCCAGTCGGCCGCCGTGCCAGGCGCTTCTGTCGCCGTCTCGGTAAGACGATCACGGTTAACTACCGACCGCTACCGCTACTTTACCAGTAATATTGTTATAGTCTGCAAGTAATGTACTCTTCAGAGGTAGAAAATCTGAAGGGCTAACCAAATTCCTGAAGATTTTGCGGAGTGATGTATATTCATTAACCTTCTTAGAAAGAAGTGGGCCCGCCATGCAATAGAACGGTCGCATAACAGTTAACATTGAACTGCGCGACAACGTTATGCGCCAAGAATGTTGATGATGCGTACCTATCGCAAGGCGTGCCCGCAACCGCTATGCACAACAAATCGTCGTAACGTCTCCGTCGCCCCGATAAGTCACCGATACGATAATGCTTGTTAATTCATTCCCTTTACAACCAGATTCAGTAAATACTAAAGCAATGTACATGTTGTTATTAAGTACAAAGCTTCTATAATTAATTACAAATATGCTGGCCACATAACTTGACAAGGCCTGGGCCTTCATGCGTGTTTGTTTTGTGTAGGTTGATTTGCTTTGCCGTTTAGCAGATCTAATGATCGCCTACAGATATTCTGTAATGACTTTGAGACTGCGATTGCAAGGTGTACATTCTTGGGAGGGTCTGAACTTACATTTGACAAATTTTACTTGTTTAAAATTAATTTTTATAATGTTTTTAATGCCTAGACTTTAAATAACTAGATGAGACGACGACATTGAAATTACGGGAGACACCCGCAGAGAACTAGGTAAATTGTTAGCGTCAAAAATGTGAAGAGACGACCGCTGCTGCCTTAGCTTTTATTTTATCTTTATTAAATTAAACATAATTAAATTTTAATTGAATTCTTTACTCCAGTTTAGAAAGCTGGCGCGCCGTATATTTTCCATTAGAACGTCTGCGTATTAAAAATTTCGAGCATGCGATTGCGGCGCAAAATAAAAGAACAATTCCAATTTCAGTACTCGGGTAAAATTGTAATTTAGTTACGATACTTTGTACCAGCTCATCGCCGAACTTTTTCGTTCTCCACTGCAATATCTCTTTCGGAAACTCGTTCGGCAGCGCATTATGGAATCTAAAAAAAGACTCCGGACAGATCTATCAGTGGAAGTTACAGCACCGATGACAGAGGTCATCGACCTGACTTTCCTTTTTATTATTCCGATGTGTGGTATTAGCATCGATCGAAATTCTGGCCTTGGCCTCACGTGGGACAGCGGAGTGATTCTCGTAGATGATGTCACCCGGAGCAGGAACGTGCTAGGATGGGGCCAAGGTTAACCCGACAGACCGTGGCCGCATCTCGAGAAGCACGGCTCGTTGCCCACCCGCGAAAGGAGCCCGTTGCAGCCCGTGTGGTTACCGACCCAGATCACTCCGGCGCTTACTCGCTTTTTACCCTCCCAAATTAATACGATTCGTGTCTTATTACCACAAATTGAAAGTGTTGTGCCATTTGTCCGATGGCGTGGAATTTCGAAAATATGATCACTGTCTCATGTGGAACTACGAAGTTGGTTTCTATATTTAGAATTAGCCGGTTTCGTAGCTTATTCCGGATCAATATTCACCGAAGCAGGCCTCAAAACCCGAAGCACAATGACGTAAATAGATGTAATGGAGGGAAAAATCTACAGTTACATTTGTCATGTTCCTATGATGTATAATAGACATACGAGTACATATTTCATTCTATGATAGGAAGTTTTTGATACGTTACCAATACGGCATTCTTTAGAAAACAAACAGTGCGTAGGTAGAGAAACCTCAGAGATCGAATATGATCGAGGCGATAATAGCATTGCCAATGGCAGTGGAGAGTCGTAATTCGCCGATTGTTCATCGCAGTTTCCTTTCCCAGCCGTTTGTTTTTCGACGATCAAACGAATTTGAATGAGCCCATTCATTTCATATCGAGGCATCGGCTTTCGCCATTCGTCGCACCTGAATCAACCTTGTAACACCCTGTAGTTTCTAGCAAGTTTCGATCAACATATTTTCATAACTACAAAATGAACGTGTATTTCTAAACAAGTTGACTGATATCTGTCGTAATATTGATTCGAACTCCAAATATAGAGACGTAATAAACTTCACCGTCAGAACTTTCTTACGAAGATATAAAATGGCAATCTTATTATTCTTATTAGTTATTTGATATGTCTGTACAAAATAAGTTTATATTTACAAGTTTATTATTGAACTTAGAGCCCCGTTGGAGTGAAAGATAGATGATAGATAGATGTCTTGACTTTTGAGCGTCGCCGGTTCAAATTCAAGCACGGGTGTTCGTCCACACGTGGTGAGAGCACGGGTGTTCGTCCACACGTGGTGAGAGCATATTATATTGATGTTTCGCCTGACTTGCTACTAAAAAGTAGCTTAAACCAACATCTAGGAGAAAATCTACCGCCACAATCTTACGGTGTTCCGACAGCACACAGCCCTTGAGAGTAAGAGTATTCCAGGGCTAGCGTGTTCACCAACTTCGACCACATCATCGCCTACCACCAGGCGAGATAGTAGTCATACGCTTATTTATAAAAAAAGAGTTTAAACTACATTTTCAAACTACTTACTTTGAAGAAATAGAACCTAGTAGAGGTACTTATTGTAAATTGCGCATACAAACTTCTCGGAATCGTTTAATATTATGCCGACATCGGTTGTCCGCACCTGCATGGAAATGTTTTAGGCCTAACTAACTACCTTCATACGTAAGTTACTTTATTTTTCAACTTAAACGACAAGCCGTATAAGCTGACCTACTTTTAAAATTTAAGTCGTTGTACACATGAAAATTCTTCTCCATTGACCTAAATTCCTACACAAACTGATTGAACCTTGTGAGAAAAAATTATAGGTATGTAGTTAAGCAGCAGCTAAACGATACGAGTTTTCTCGCAAGCTAATTTTCCCGTTCGAACCATTAGCCACTTATTGAGTTGCAGCCGACTGCCCGTGTCATATGTTGTTACAAAAAGTGGGTTTAAGACCGGGTGGCACAGTTGTCAAGTGGACGAGCTGGTTGCGTCAGCGCGCACCGCCGCCGCGCATTACTGGCGTGCCACCTCGGGCGGACACTTCCGCCCACCGGATCACACCTATAAGGAGAGGGCCTTGTCGCCGTCCACATTGCCAGAGTTGCTAGTATTGCCACCTTGGTTGTCACATATTTTGCAATATTATGGTATCACCACCTCGGTAACCTCGCCGTTAAATTAACCGCATCTCCACGCTCAGCGAGATCTCGTCTTGATTGTTTTGATGCGTTTTTGATTTGTTGGTCCTTGGTTTCCTTTACGGTGCACTCGTTTATAAGTGCTCGATTAGCCCAATTAGGTGGACTCTACGATAGGAGAACGCGTAAAAGGTTTATATTCGATGATCTTTATGCAGTCTGGTCGATTACCGCTACAAACCTTGCGTAATGTGGAGGCACTAAAACTCGTGAGTCATCCGTCTAATGAAACTGAAACTTTCAAATTGATCAAAGCGATCGGCCAAAGAAATAAATCATAATTGTTCGACTCCGAGCTCCGATGCTGCTTCGATCGAGCTGAGATTAGAAACGGTTAAGCAAGTATACAGTCTGAGAAGATGTACTCCCAGATTAACCTAAGAATTTCTTCGTAATTACATATGTGCATCGAACGAACGACGAGCAATTGCAGTGTCTTAGAAATATTAATTATTTTCTTTGACGGCTATTTGTCTGTCTGCCGAGGAAAACGGCGTTTTGAAAGTTTTGAACTAGCGTACAGAATCGCTTTGCCATGAATTTTTGAATCTATGAAAGGTGTTCTAATGATGCTCTCGTGTAAGTCATAAACCGTTTGAGTTCTATGGATACGCTTCATATATTTGGTGATTAATAACACTAAGCTGCTGAATGCGACCATAAATAGCTGATTAACTTCCGCCTGGTTTGTATATGGCCGGTGTATTGTGCGCAGCTGATGAGCTGATGTCTCTAGGTCGACCTTCAATCTAGCAGATAGGTGCCATCTGTTTCTTCCGTTATAAGTTTTTAAAGCAGATTTTCTATCCATCATTTGCAATAATTCTCGGCTGCGTAAGTTACAGTTAATACAACTGTTCTCAAATTGTTACATTGTCTCATCTTATCGTAACCTATTACTTAATTTCAAATGCGGTTGGATAGATTTATAACGTTATTAATCATACTTGTATATTGAGGCGCTCAATACAATGCGCGTGCTTTGATGGTGTCTGCAGAGAAAGCTATATGCGGAATGTCCGTGCGGTTACTTTCATGTGGTCGTTGGCGAGCCTATGGTCGAGCTTTATACTTCTCTCTGTCAGTGAAAATACTTCAACAACCGGCTTTATTCAAAGCTTCCCATAATAGACTTCATATTACTTTCAAAATATAGTAGATTTGAGGATCGTTTTGAATTAATTTTTAATGGCACCACCTGCTGTTTTGTAAGATAAGGTATCACTGAGCATTGTAGTACTTATTTATTTGTATCTTTCAGTCACGTTCCTATTGTTTTTTTTTGGTTTCATATTAGTGTCAATAGTTGATTCAGATTCAGACGTGCGGTTGGGTTATTGACATTTGCCAAGAGTACTTGTAACCTGTTACTGCGACGTAATATCAACTGCCAAAAGTGAAATTGACTCCCGGAAGCGATTTTATTTGTTCAAACGAAATCGAATGAGTCTTTTGCTACTGTTGTAATGCCTGATGAATCATCCATTATACCTAGTGTCCATCGTCCTATATTAATCTGAATGAAATTAAAATTTTTCATAACGGCTATATTATGTATTTGTAAAGTGGATGTTACGTTCCAAGGTTAGAGTAATTTCATCATACAATACCACTTTACAACTTTCTCCACAGTTGAAGTACCTGTCAAGTCAAAACATCTCTCGCTTTTATCGCTTTAATGTATCTTAGTAACTTTTTATCATTAGTATCAGCATAATAGTTGTGCGAATTTTTCCAGCAAATGTGTGTAAGCAAAATGCATTCAGTATTTATTGACTGAGACCGATATGAGATTTTATTGAAACAATGCTTCTTTATTTAGACATTCAAACGTATTTTATTTATCTCTTTAATTTGTTTTATCCATCCATAAAGTACGTCACACGTTAAGGGGAGGGAGGGGGTCGATGAAGTGTGACATTATGTACAGGGGTTCCTAAGTTTCGTATCGTCACATTTCAAAATCTAATACATCTTAGTGTTAAAATGCCAAATTTGTACTATTCACGAAAAACTTTAAAATATGTTCAACTCTTGTAATGGCATAAGGTTTAAATTGTTTTGTTGGCTTATTTCGGAACTGCTAGGCTATTCTGTAAGCTATCTCGACAGCGGAATCCGCGGTGAGATTCAAATTTCGTACTACGAAATTGAATCGTATCACGTCTGTAATACGGTTGAATTTCGTAGTACGAAATTCAAATCTCACCGTGGATTCCGCTGTCGAGATAGCTTACAGAATAGCCTAGCTGCTCTTACAATTACTAATTTCTAGATATGTAATTGAAAAAGATGTGACGTCACACTTCTCACATCATGATCACCCAGTGTCAGTACACTGCTGGACGTAGGCCTCCCAAAAAAAGCCCGATCTTCGGCTCATTGGGAGGAGTATACCATAATCGCCACGCTGGGCAGTCGGGTTGGCGATCGCAGGATGTAGCTCCTCGCACCGGTGACGCTGCTGCTTGTCACCGGCTTCTAGTACTTAGCTACGCCATAATTTGAAATGGTTATACCGCCATTTATCGGTCGCTAGAAATGATTTCAATTTTCAATTTCCACTCTTCTCACAAATGTGATCAACTGTGACAAGGACGGTGGAGGGGTCAAAAACCCTGAAATTAGTGTGACATACTTTATGGATAACCCCCAACCTGTACGATTTTTTATAGAAAGATGTTCTAGAATATTATGTTAAAATAAGTTATCGGCTTTCTTCCATTTGTCTTCTGTTTCTAATGTATTTATAATAGCGTTGTCCAATTTGAAGCAATCAGCCTAGTCAACTGAAACTAGATCAAGTGAACCACAGAAAAATCTTTCTCCGCCATTCCTTTGCTTTGTAAAGTAGTTCAATTTTCATTTTACATTGTCTGTTGACAAAGTTGGAACGGCGAATGAAAGATTGAAATTGCATTCAGATAGGTTTTATACGACACGTTATCTCTAACTTAATCCTTAGATGTTCTCACATTTGCCGAGCAGTGTAAATACACTGGGAAAATTCCAGTTGCAACAATTTTCAAAGTAAGATTGCACACATAACTCCCGAGAAGCTGGGGGCATTCTTGCGCAATCTCACCTAGTTTAAGATGCGAATATAGTGAATAGGTATCTACTGAGCAATCGTGCTACACCTACGGCTGTATCGTCACTTACCATCAAGTGAGATTGCAGCTAAAAGATTATTAGGTTAAAAAAACGCTTTGGCAAAAATTGGCAAGAAATAAGACAAACAAAGGTGCTAACTGTTGATTGTATTGTAACCTCTGTAAAGTCTGTCCTGTCCTGCCTGACTGACGCTAAAACGTCTAGCCGTTCCCTATGCAAAGTGTCAACCGATGTCTAGTATGTTCTAGGTAGATTGTAGGTACGCAAAGTGGGTGTATTGTGTGAACGCTCCGTGGGAAATCTTGGAACTGAGCCGCGCATGAATAACTTAACGACTAGCACATATTCGGGATTCATTAGGAAGCCGAAGGCTGTATCAAATTTATACCCGAAAGTCTTTCGAACTTAAATAAATCTATAGGGGAATGGGGGTCAGGCTTCGTTTTTGGTTTTATCGTGAATCGTTGTGGAGGTATTTCGCACCGAATAGAAGTGTTTTTGCAATCCGTGGGAACTATCGAAACTGGGCCGAGTATGCATAAGGAAACGGTTAGATTAGAACAGTCGATGCTATCGAATAATTGGAGAATCATTTTGATCGTAACATCATGGTATCAATATTAAGATGCCAATAATTGGTACCTAGGTAGGTAATATTATGCCAAAAATGAATGATTGTTATATTAACGAATAAGACACTATTACAAAGCTAAAACTGTAGTCTAGATTGTCGGTTTTATTTTAAATTACTTGTGTTCTAGAGTTATGAAGATTATATGTAGATAAATAAATATCTTTAGATAAGTATCTTCGGCATGCACAGATGAGATGTTTTCTATAGAAAACCTCTCAGTACTCTTGTTAGAAATACCGTAGATTTCACAGATATCGCTTAGTAATACTTACCAATATTATTCACCTTCATCTCTGGAAGCTGATCCGATTGATCTCTAGATTCGAATACGAGATTCAACTCTACCCTATAGGCGTATACATTATCTTAATGTTGTTTTGATACTTGTATACTAAAATGGACTAATTTTAGAGGAAAATTGTGTGAACCTTGAAAGTCAGCAAATGGTACACAATTCGTCATGCCTAGTAAACGGCAATCACTGTAGCGAAATTAATGACAGTCTCACTAAAAGCCATGGAAATAAATGATTAAATAAACTGAAGCAAATCAAAATAGCCAAATAGGTTTACTTAGTTTATGGCACACCTATATGGTACATGGAACAGTCTAGATTCTAGACTGTTCTAGATGGACTCCTTCCTAATTATTTCAAATTTGTAATAGCAGCGTAGCCCCGTGGCTCAGTTACCTAGTCGTCATCTAGCCCTATAGTACGAAGTATAATATATATATATTCTCTCTCTATATATATATATATATATATATATATATCTCTATATATATATATATTCTCGGCCTAAAGTTATCTGTATTATTCTAATCCCGAACGAGACAGGCGTTTACATTTTCTTTATTGTGTTTGCTCTCGGTCTCAGATTTTCCTAGTAGGTATGTGTTAAAAAGAAAATTATCTTGCGATACAAGCATATATACGTAAACAAGCTATACAGAAAGTTATCTCAAAATACGAGAAGGCTAAACCACTTCAAGCCAGCTGTCACAGCGGGTAGCTCGATCCAGGCACCGGCTACTATTGTTCCACTATATTTACTTTAGATTCCATTCCCTATGCCGTTGTGATGACTATAGTACGACGTGATACGAATTCGCTATTCAACACACCTTTCGTCTCGAATGCCTTAAAACATTTTCTACACGGCCCATTGAATTGAAAGTGGCATTAGCTATTGTCGACATGTACGAGTATCAATCTAACAGCTTGGTCTGCTGAGCTGACGTAACATTAATATCGAAGCAATGAAATGGTAAAATTTGCGAGCAATCTTATCGATCGTACTTTTGTGGACCTACAGTGGTGGTTATAATATGAAATATTTGTATTGGAAGCCGGCCTAGCCACTAGCCGTCTAGCTACTCCAGTCGTACAACTCGCACACAGGCACATCTCTCACTTTCACCGAGCCGGCTCGCTCTGCGAATATCAACTGGGTCACACGGCAAATAGATAATCCGAAGCTGCGACTGATTCATTCAATTATTTACAAATGATCACCTCCAACCGTCGTCGCACAGATTAAAAGCAGCAACTGCAAACAGAACATATTGGAATACATTCTGCTACCTTATCGGGCAAGTATTCAATTCAAACTTGGGTTTCCTTATCTACGACGATGATGACGGCAATACAAATTTAGGTATTTTGCATCGCGATAACGGATAACCTGTCATTGATTCTATTTATCATTTCTTCGATGTTTTGAATAATAATATTGTTTGGCAGTCATGATGCCATAATCGTATAATGTAAATCTGCCTAATCAAAGTATGTAGTACTTTAAGACCCTTGGCAGTGGCTGTTATATTAGCGTAGGTTCTAAGGCCGCTGTAATCTGATTGTCAATTGTTTGTGTGTCTGACGCTCTTAAAATTTCTGATGTACGAGCACTAGAGATATCATGTAGATACCTACGAAATAATTGCAGTTACCGTAAACTGCCAATCCTCGTTTGTTTTAAATCATTATCTTGAGCTCATAATAAACACATATCGTACCACTATGATAAACATCGATTAAAGCCTCAAAGGACTTACTTAGTATACGGACCATGTGTAGTTGCGTGGGTCTGGTATATTTATAGGTGTCGTTAGATATGACTTCATCGCTTCGCTCTGTTGACAGTATGCTGCGGTCATAATAGTTGTATCCAATTTACTGAGGCTCACTCGATTCTAAAACAAACATTCGTCATTTTAACATTCGCAGATCAACGTTCAAGGCCTAAACTTAAACTAAACTGAAGTAATTATTACGTATTTTTGTTTTTTGCGCCGATTTCAAATTAACCAGAAAAATGTGAGTAACTAGCCCCATTGGTCAGGTAACTCAGAAATCTCAGAATGACTCAACTCAGTGCCCTGGGCTAATCATTTTTCTTGCTTCCTGCCTACAAGACTAATTGTGTGTTCCATTAGTTCCACTAGACTCGAAAGCTTTAGTAATGCCACTATTAACGACGATCCGCTTCGATTCCTTAATAATTCTCTAAGAAAAAATGTCTGTATGTGTGATCAGTATATCACATTGAAATTTTCCATAAATTCCTGTACATTTCCTGCTTCCTCTGTCTTATGTTAGACATGAGCCACATTGAATTTTAAAGTCTCCTTTTTTTCGCCCCATACCATCTTTGCTCTGCGTGCAAGTCACGTCTCACGGCGTTCTATTCTTTGAGTTTATGCTTCGTTACGTATTGCCTTCTCTTACTGTATGTGATATTTCCTAGTTGCCCTTAAAGGAGTCTAAGTTGTGTTGATTAGAAACCTTGCGGATTCCGTCTAAAGTGGTTAAAGAATTAACTCGTGCGTTAGACCATATCTGGCAGTGTTCCAATCAATTATCTATTGATGTATTTGTTCCGAGCAGCATATTGAAATTCTTTTTCTCTTGCCGCAGTGTTCGTTCGACTCGCCGCCGTATTTGGCGAACAGTGATTCACTACAAGTTCCTGTCTAACAAGTCGCGCTTATTGACTTAGTGCAAGACATTCATGTAAGCTTCGTAGTTAGGTCAGTCAAATGAAGTTACATTTGAAACTTCCTATGTTTCGATATTCAGCATTACCATAAAACATATGTATCATAGTACAAACAACTGTTTACACAATGTTGTCTCGGACAGGTGAGTGCAATTTATCAATGGCGTAAAAAGTTGTCTTGCCTGCTATATGCTACGCCATCTGCTACGCGCTTCTGGATAGTGGCATCCGTGAGCAGATGTAACCTAGTGTTAGAGTATACTCATTATTTGGTACTTTAGTTTTTCTGTCTGCAAGTTATATGTATCTTTGATAATGCATTAAATGTCCCTCGATGCAAGGACCATAGCGTGCGCGTAAACATTATTTTTTCCTCATCTTTTTCGACGGTGGTACATCAGCTGTACACATGGTATAGATTTACTTTCGCCACTTCTCTAAAGGTCTATTATATTTATTTAATTATTTAAATGTTTTGATCTCAATAAATCACTATATGCAAACGCCTAAAATAAATGTCTGCCATCATTCAACATAAGTATATAATCTGT
The DNA here is from genome assembly GCA_954871355.1 of Cabera pusaria. Classification (NCBI taxonomy): domain Eukaryota; kingdom Metazoa; phylum Arthropoda; class Insecta; order Lepidoptera; family Geometridae; genus Cabera; species Cabera pusaria. Next base: position 27,018,306 of record OX940887.1, read on the forward strand.
CGTCCAAATGACGTGTGTAAAAAACAGTGATTGATTCGTTGTCCCGTTCGTTTATATCGAGTTAAAGCAGGACTGTGAGACTCCAGGCTGTGGTATCGAGGCTGCGGAGGCGGCGAGACGTGGGCGCGCGACCTCATCGGTTAGCGTGGGCTGCAGGTGCCAACGCACCTATCCAGTTTCCACGCTTCGCCAGCTTTGACTGCGAGGCTTCGTTCCCACTCGCCAGCAATCGCTCGTCACTGTCCACATTCGAACAACGATCTGTCAGAGGACCCGACATCGGCCGTACATTTGACCACGATTAATAGTCATTACTGTCGTTAGACTCCTATTCCAGCGAATACTCCCGCTGTGTCTCGTCGTTAAGTACGCATAGAATTGCAGCAATACTGCAAGTAGTTAATGTAACCATATTCGTCGCAGAATGTGCCGTTTTATCCTAGCTGTTCTCGGCTTGTTATATAATACTGTTTGAACAAAACGACTCTTTGTTATCTGTATGTTAGTGTCAGTGTGGTAGAGATCGCTTATGTATTGAAAACATTGTCTTTTTCATGTTCTATGTCTCAAATGGATTCTGTTACGAATAATTTGATATAGAAGTGACAAGTTACATTTAAACTGAATCTTTCTTTTAATTCTGTACTAAAATCTTAACGACTTCTGTAAACATTTTAATTTTAGCACGAGGTATTTATTGTATTGAGTTACGCTTCAACTGCAATGCTTTGATATCCGCAGCAGACGTAAACAAAGGTCGCTTGTCGTCACTTTTCACAAATGCAATTTCCTGGAGATGCTGCTGAGATGATCTGCCGAAAGGTGTTCAGATTTGAGAAACAGAGAATACTAGTGGTTATTTCGCTAATTACTCCCCAATTAACTAGTACGAATTGAGTGTAGAGAGTGGCTTGCCCGCTCCACTTGGTATATGTTATAGCGTGGTGCATGAAAGTACTTAATAGTGGATACTTTACGAGCGAAACTGCTCCGATGCTTGCAAATTGAATTTGCTCGCCCAGACTATATTTATGATTTTTTTTATTGTGAGGTCAACCTCCCAGTGTCGCAACGCCTAATCGAATTCAATTCGTTTTAGGAGCACGTTAACTTATCCAGTAACATTTTAACATAGTGTAAAATAACGTGAGACTAACTGCCGTATATGCAAATTGAGAATTAACACAATGTTAAACACGACAACATTCCTCATAAATGTTTTCCTATTTATGTAAATAATAGTTGAATGCATAACTAAAATGGGTGTGGCGTCCTATTTCTAATTGACAAGAATGGGTCGGAAGGAACCGGTTGCGGAACGCATTTAGTACTCGCATCCGTAGCTTAGTAAACATCCGTAGTTCTTAGAGACCACTTATCGTGGAAGAAACAAAACCCTAGCGCCTATCTGTTGTAGATCCCGTTTTAGGCGCAGCCTGAGATTGCTATCTGCAACATGGTAATACTGTATCGGTAATCACCTTTAAAGGCCTAGGATTGCGCAATAAAATGCTAATCGTCTCCATCGTGTTCTCACGTTTAGCGTACAATTGGTTTGCATTTGTAATTCCCGGTGTTTGAAAACATTGCCTCTTTATCATACGGTAAATTGCTATGGAAGTGCCGTAACCAATCTTATTTGGCTACGTATACTTCCCCACTTACTTACTTATTTCAATTGTTCACTTTGATCAATTTTTAAAACATTTTGTATTTATGGATCGTAGTTCTTATAACAGTGCTTCATATAGTTTTGACAAGGCTGATCGAGGGCGCACAAATGTCTTCCTATTCGGGAGTATCTCCGGGGGGTATTTTTAACGCGGAGCATGCGATGGCACGCGCCGACCTTTAAGCTTTATGATTTGTCGACATTTTGATCTTGTATCAATAGCTTCTTGCCTCCTAAATGACTCGTTTCTATTCATGTTTAGGTGGTATAAAAACAGAAATATATGTTTACCTCTAAATCTTTCTGCAGATATGAAGACTTAATTTGGAAGTTGGCTTCCACTTCTGTGTTATTTTATATAGACATTGAATTAACCGCTTCAAAGAAGTAATCTCACCTACTCTTACTTTATCGCCAACCCATCATTATAATTCCTATCTCTACACAGATTTCATCTCTACATACTATTTGTTTGCATGTAACTATTGGTATACAACAATTTAATGACAGAGAGTGATCGGTTGCGTGATTGCTTTCACACTTGCGTGTCGAATATGACGTGCTGGAGCCGTGCCCGACGATGGAACCATGGGATATTCTGTGCCGTCGATATTTGACTTCGATTTCTGATAAAAAAGTGACCCTGACTTTGCGGATAAAGGTTCGCAATGAAAGACGCTATCTAACATGTATCAAATTCTATCCTTATCATGGCTAATGTTCTAATACTGTCGATAATACAACTATGCTAAGAATCTCTTATCGTTTTCCGATTCGATTCGAAAGTCTCCAACTTATAATTAATTGTTCAGAATTTCTCCACGCCTTATTTGCGTTGCACCGAACTAGAACACACCGTCTGATACAACAGATGTGCCCTCTTTACACAATCACTTGTATATTCGTGTCAATTGCATTAAAATTAGACGTCCGCACGAATTATTTTCACTTTTAAACTTTTCACTTTAAAAGATTTATGCCATTAAAATTGGTTGTAACATAGTGGCATAGACAAATTGGGACAAGGATTCCAGTTCGGTTCCAGTTATTGATCAACGCGATCACAATAAGCGGACGTTGGCCATACACAACACTGGTTGATTGTTGACAGTGTGCAATTATAGCGGGTACCTATCGACAATTGTCGTCAAACGGCTCGGAGGACGTTCACTCATGTGATCAATGAAGCGAAGGCTCCGAGAAGACTTGATAGGTTTGCATCTTTTCTGATTAGATACCAGACAATATGCGTTTATATCGTGAGCCAATTGCATATCAAAATCAGCTATATCTATCTCCAAAGAGAAATAATACTAACAACTGTGCTATTATTTATCTTTGTGTTTGATAGCTTTTCACAATATCCATTATCAAACATAACTTCGTAGCACAGAGCACTATTATTTATTTATTCTGCGACATAACATGACTAAATGCAAGCATTTTCTTTGTTACAGTCGAAGCAGCGGGCCTCAATCAAATGGCTGCTATCGAAGGCTTTTAATAACAGGGTCCCAGAGAATCTTCAGGAGCCGTTCTACAGGGATCATGAGGTAAGAGCAACAACTATACCAATACAAACATTCTGTGGTGAGAAAAGGCAACGGACCTACATAAGAAAAATATGCTTAATCTACATTTAAGCTAGCACATTATGTAATTTGTTTGTTATTTGGAGATTTCTCTGTTAGAATCACGACAACACGTCTCGAATGTAAAGATAAAAGATCATCGCCCCCTACCTCTATGTTTACTGCGTTCTCTGTTCTCACGTTCAGTTTCACTTCTTGTTTGTTTTCCATTACCGTGTCTTCTCTGATTGTCAATATTAAGATTTTCCTTATTATTGAAACTTCTCGCACAGAAATAGTATTATGATCATTATTTTCATAGCGAGATGAATCGGTTTCATTGTATGAATTTTCAGACTTCAATTTATAATGTCACACTGCATTTTGCGGTTTCCTTGCTTCGATTATGTAACCGATATAAATAGTTTGATCAAATATACACAATTTGGAGATCATATTTCATATCCTTATGATTGACGGATTTCGTGTTACGTTAAGTGCTATTGTTGAGAGGAAGGAATGAGGTCATTCCATACTGCTTTAAAAGTTTTGAACTAGTCTACAAAAGAGTAGGAAATGGACGGTGCTTTGCTCATGTTTACGTTACATAGATGTATATACCTTCATTGTTTTACTCCAGGCACAGACACAGAATGAATAACAGTTGGCAAGCGAGATTGCTCGGGGTCGTTATACATATCTGCGGCCGATTAGATTGCTCTTTTACTAGTTCCCCTTTTTGTTTCCAGTCTGATTCAACTGCATTCTCCGCTTTTTTTACATTATTTCTGATATGCTAGCTTTTGACCACGTGTTATTTATCATAGAGTTCTGTTATGTTCTTGGTGGTAAGCGATGATGTGGTCGAGGATGGTGAACACGCTAGGCCTTGAATGGTCATCTGTGCCATCTGATATCTTCATAAGGTCACATTAACAGTTTAACATGACTTGTCTCTTGATTACTCAGAACTCGTTTTATCAGAGTGTTTATTAAAGCCTGTTCTTAATTTGATTTCTTAATGCGATACGAAAGTGAAAATACGATAAGTGACTACGTTTGGGTCAAAATTAAAACCAGTTTTTGTACGAGAGGATATAAGAATTCTTACATAATTTGTAACTGCTTATAATGCCTCATTAATTCGTTGCGGTGTAAAATGTACAAATAATGTGCATTCATTCATAGCGACCCAATTTCCTTAAAATGTAAATTACTTATAAGACAAAATTCCAATTTAAAATTCCGTCGGTGTTCAAAGTAGTGTTTGACACGAATGAAACACCTGAATTTCGTAATATCGTGTCTTCGGTATCTAAATCTTGTTTTTACGTTATTTATCATAGAGTTCTGTTACGACTGGTTCACTGTCCTTGAGGTAAAAGTTGAGGTTATGCTTAGGCACTATATTGATCGGAGCCATCTGTGTTGGTTACGTGGTTGTGAGGTCGGAGTCACGCGACCCGCCGCCTGCCTCAGTGCTGGTGAAATGCTCTTTTGGGAGCGCCTCGTGGTAATCTGATCGCGCTCTAATACTTTCGCCGATATTGCCTGGGAAATGGCTGTGACTAGAAGGAATCGCAACAGACGTGATAAATTCAAAGCTTATATTATTACCGTCGTTGATACGGTGAGTAAAATTCAAAACCCGTTGAAGTAGATACGAAGGTACTGTGAAAGTGATTATGGATTTGGTTTAATTTTGCGGAATGTAAAAATTTATGCAAGTGTATCGTTGTAGTAAAATGTGCCTCGAGGCATTAATGGTTTTGGAAATGGAATAGCTTTATTTGCTTTTGCCAATGATGCGTAAATAATTTCTCAAAATGTTCGATACCATTCAGATGTCTAAACGTTGTTCGACTAATCTTATTTAGGTTTGAGCCACATGCTTATCTACCAAAACCAACATCGCTGCCCTTGAGATCCATAATCGTGTCCGACAAATTCTGATAGTCGCATTTATTTGCAGTTTAGCTATACTTGGCCTTAGCTAAGTCTGAACAGTTCTGAGAAGCTTTAATTGATACCCTGTTCTCGACGGATGTCCATTAACGATTGTTATTGCGAATGCGTTCAAGGTGCGCTGTATCTCTAACAAAATGCCTTTGAAACATAAAAAGAAAAAGAACAATGACTATCATACCATGTCCCAACCTTTGATAAACGGTTTCCAACAATAAACACTTCTGTCACTGTTAGATAAGGACGTAACGTTATCGTGAAAGGTCTTTCCTTTTATAGAACAGACGTAATAAGGATTTAAGATAAGTCTAAAGATAAAGATAATTTAAAGTAGAGTGCTAAACTAACACATAGTCTCTTCGAATGCAACCTAAAAGCTCGACTTTTTTATTGTTTCCTTGAATTGTTGTAGGAAGCAAAGCAAGATGGAAAGTTAAATTTCTTTACTATACAGAAAATTTGTTTGGATATTCCGCAAAAATTACACAGGAGATTGAGGTAAAAAAGAAAAATTGTACCCATACAACCTATAGAGTTTTTAGTTATATAGACAAAAAAAATATAGTATTGTCTCAACGAACACAGAACATACCAATTACCATCTATGAAGAATACATCAGTAGTGAACTTTTATCGTAGATAGTATCGGCTCAGACTCGCCGAGCAAATAGTACCTCTGTCGTCACGGCTCGGTGATTCGCGTAATGTATCATCATAAAAGTAATTTAATTTTCCTCTTATCAGAATTAACCATTGTTTGCCAACAGATATTTGATGGACATGTTTATTGATTCAGATAGTTGTACCTGACATGTAATGGCATTACTCCTACGAGACTGAAGATTTTTGTATAAAAGAAGCTGAATGAACTCTGAATAGAGGTTTTATTGACGTTTCTTTGTATCAGACGGGTTCGACGACCAGGATTAAATAGTCAGCAATTATCGGTTCAGATTTGTAACAAAACTATTTAAATTAAAAAGAGATTTAGAGATATTGTATTTACAGTTAGATTCGTTTGAAATGGTTCTCATTGAAATTTTAATCCTCGTTCTGCATCGTCAGTGTCATTTCCAATCTTTTCTGCGTTGGAAATAGTTCCTAATGAATGCATTCACAGATGGCAGCAACTTGCTCCAACATCGAAAATGCTAGTAGAGCAGTACTTAAGGTTGAAAATGGTTTGCTCCTCGATTTTAACATCAGCAAATTAAAATTTGTAGCGTTGTTCGCCGTAAAAATAGTCTATTCCATTTCCGCCTTTAAGAAAATGTAAACTTTTGTCTCTTTCACCGGGGACCGGTTACTATTCTGCGTCCGCTGGATATTCGCGTTTCTGTTTGTGACAATGAGGAAGTTTATCATAAAATAACTACTTTAGGAAATTCATAAAAGAGTACCCAACTATAGATAGATAGAATAGATAGATATAGAAACACTTTATTATTTAACACCTTAAATTACAGAATCAAACATAATAAGTAATACAATTTAAAATAATAGTGCAACAATAGGCGGTCTTATCGCTTAAAGCGATCTCTTCCAGACAACCTATGGATGGAGAGAAATGTAACAAGATATGGTGGTAAGTGGTGTTTTATAATTGAGAGGGGGAAAACACTATTATCTACTATTATCAACTATATCAGTTTTTTATAAAAAAATATACAGTATGTGTAATTTGAATGAAATTTACTGGTTACCAATTACAATGTTACTATTGTTAAACAACTTGCTCGTGGTTTTCTACATCGTAAATTCGTTACAAAATGTATCGATAGTTTACAAGTTGTGTGTTTCGCAACTTGCAGTATTTGAAATTTGATCAAAATTAGTGTTACTTGTTTGCAAGTAGTATTATAGTGGCTGAAGCTGTAAAGGCAGGTTCATATTGAGAAAATTGATAAAGAAAATTCGACAGTAGTAATGATTATTTTCACAATCTTATCCTTAATTAAATGTTTTCAAAATATGTGTGATGTCACTAGACTCTGATTTTTAGAACTCTCGTTTAAGTCAAATAACAAAACACAAAAAATACTGAGTCAAAATCAGTTCATCCATTTGGATACACATACACACGTCAAACTTATATCACCCCTCTTTTTGTGTCAGGCAGGGGTAAATGAAAACATTGCAGTGGATCTATTAAATTCTAGTCTAGATTATCTTTCTCATTATAGAGTCGTATCCTCTAAGTCTAAAGTTTCAATCAGTGTGTCAAGCTTCGCAATTTAATATCTGACTGAGTCAACTGCTCTTGCGTTTCCTATTTTATGATTCACCTTATAATAAAATGTTTATTGATATCTTCGATAGCTCAATTTGTAATGCATTGCTGAGATTTTGGATTACAACATTCTCAATACTCGTAGAACGATGTCGTGTCGTAGACAAATGACGACATATCCTCTAATGTCCCAACCCAACCACACAAGTGTTTAAAAAACTACCATATGAGTAAATAACAGTTCTATGGCTACCTTCATATTATTATTTTCAACGGTAATAATATGTAACTTAGGGTTCCAGCGCACAAGATACCCAAATAAATATTTTCATTGAATATTCGGGCCGGTTTGCTTAGGTCTCTAACTCTCTACTGTACTGAAAATGTAATATATGAGCGTCTGGTTGCCCAGTATAGCGTATCATATCTTAAATTCTCTTTAGCCCGGGGGGTGTATTTTGCATCTATTCCGTAGATATACAGAACTGTCTCCTTGTTCTTTGCCGCCTGTCGTCGTTAGTCCAACTGCTTTAATTGCATGCACGGCATCGGGAGAGGATTCACAGAAATTTAAATTGGTTGTTTTTGTTTGGTAATGTAGCAGACGCCTGTTGCGTGGAGTGGAATCGTTGTTTTGATTCATTTTGATATGTTGATGACTCCACACTTTGGGTTTTATAAACATCAACAAATGCAAATCGATGAAGAATTCCTTGAAATATTACGTCTTTATTAAGTTTGACGCAATCGTTATTGATTTGTTTGGGTTATTTAACTTTTGTGTATTATTATTTAATGGCGTTTTGGAGTTAATTATATCACAGTTAGAGTCCGAACGAAACTGGTTTTCCGGCCGAAACCGAAACCGAATATTCGGCCGTGGCTTCAGTTTTGGCCGAAACCGAACCATATCTACACTAATACTCCCATCTACGGTTGCTACAGAGCTATCCGAACGGCGCACGACAATTCCCGAACAGGGCCGCCAGCGTCCGCCGAAGCGTTGCCGCGAAAAACGAAGTTAGGCGAGCGTGTACGACAACTTCCGAAATCAGTTTCGGTTTCGGCAAAAGTTTTGGCCAATTTTGGCCGAAACCGAATCCGCCGCCGAAACTTGATTTTTAGCCGAAGCTCGGCCGAAACCGAAACCGAACTTTCGGTTGGACGCTAATCTCAGTTCTTTGTTTATTTCTTTACTGTACGGACATTGAATTTACAATGATTATAGACTAAACTGTTGTTAACACCCCGACGAAGGGTGTTGAACTATAGTCGGTCTGCGAAGCAACCGCAACTGAACATTTTAAAGGCATTAGTATAATGTGCTTATTGAACTTTAGCTTAGCTATTGTGCGGCAACTGCTACTCTAAATACTGACTTATCTAGACAAATTAGTGAATTTGACAAAATGAGGACTAAAATAATCGTCCAGAAAATTTATTTTGCTATTAAAATTAAGTTCCTCTAGAATGCGAAAAGATTTTGTTTCTGATTTATTGGTGATTGTTTATAATGTAGAATTCACAACTACATGTTATAATCTGTGTTTATGATGATTGAGCGATTACGTATTGAATAAAGTTGGGCATTACAGATAGTGCTCTAATCTACCATAACTGAACCGCAGTCCTAAAGTTAAAAAGAATTTCTAACTGTATTTTTGGAGATAGATGAGTTGATGCGACAGCTGATGCCGAGTCTCTGAATAGGCTGTGACATTGTACCGCGACATGTGGACGTATTGACTAATGATCTAGCTTGTGTTAGTATTATTCTATGGGTTGGTCTGTTTATCTGCCGCCGCTTTGTTGGTTTTGTTCGCTAATTTGCATCACAACTCATCATGGCCGCGAGGAGTTTATTATCAAACAAATATCTAGTCTTTCCAAAGACCATTATTTCCACCTGGACACGGAATTACCTCCAAATGATAAAAACATGCGCGATTTAACATAGGAATGTGTATAAAAGTGAGAGTTATCGAGGTCGATACATTGTCTGATTTAACGCCATTTCACAGTCGGAGCCATGGTCAATGAGATGGTAATATAATGTCGTAATACGTAGATTTTGCAATAAAACCTGTTTTTTTATTTTATTTCGCGTGTTTACCTGGGTGGCTGGTTTCGAGACACGCAACCGAGATTGCTTAGTCTATTGATCACTGGACGGTAATGTGACAACAGGCTATTTTAGGACATGTAGGTGAGGTTTCTAAAATGTCTGAAGGTATTTGATGTACTTTATTACCTATGTGTTTGATCGCTTGTCCTTATATAGGCGAACTGAATTGAAAACAGAATGGAACGGGATTGGACGGATTGGCTTTATATATATTTTTATATTTATAGACGAATAGGTTCGAACCAAAGCATTGTTTGAGTCGGTAAATAAAATCAGAAAAGAGTATCCGTACCATATTATTTTTGAATGAGTGACTGAGTGAGTGAATTACTAGATGATGTTAGCTCAACAATAACATTTGTTAAAGTTTAATTACTTTTATAAGTTATCATGTGAGATATTGATCAATCACTTGCCTAAAACAGTTTTTTTTATATCAGACAGGCTAGCGTTTGACCACTATCTCGCCTAGTGGTAAGCGATGATGTAATCGGAGATGGTGAACACGCTAGGCTTAAAATTCAGGGTCAGTGCTTTCTAGGCTATTGAGTATTTTTTGTAGATTTCCTGAATTTGAGTCATAAATATATATTTTCCGACTACCAATTATCGCGATCTCCGTGAACTTGCTCCTTGAATATGTGCATCGTACGTGCACTGTTTTTCTTATGATAATTTCGTAATTTAGCTGGGCTCTAGACTCAATATAAGAGCCGAAATTGAGAGTTGGTGTCAAAGAGATGCCAAGAAGCTCGAGATTGTTACTTATCGGAACGGACACATCCCGGAAAGTAGGAGCCAGTAGAAATGGGCTCCGTTTAGCGGAGAAAAGACACGCCTGGGTTTTCGCAGTATTGAACTTGACCAGATTGGCATCGCCCCAATCAGAGACTGCCTTCAAAGAAAAGTTCAAGCGTTCGACCATCGCTTCTCTATGAGACTGGATTTGTAATGCACTGGTTCGTGCGTTGGATGTATAACTCTCTACAACAGTGCTGTCATCTGCGTACCCAAAGATACCGGGTTTAAGCAGGTCATTAATATGCAGCAGAAAAAGTGTTGCAGAGAGTACTGATCCTTGAGGGACTCCGGCATTTATGGCCAATTGGTCGGAAGAACAGCCATCGATGACCACTCGAATCGACCGATCCCTTAAGAAATCTGCTATCCAAACACATAAACCAGTGGGCAGGCCGTATGAAGGAAGCTTGCTAATAAGGCTATCGTGCCAAACCCTGTCGAAAGCCTTCGAGATGTCAAGAGAGACGGCCAGCGCCTCGCCGTGGTTCTCGATGGCTTCGCTCCAGATGTGCGTGGCATACGCTAGAAGATCCCCAGTAGACCGGTTTCGGCGAAACCCGTATTGTCGGTCACTGAGGAGATCGTTCACTTCTAGGTATGCCAGGAGCCTGTGGTTCAGTACACGTTCCATAGTCTTACAGAGTATGGAAGTGACTGAGATAGGCCTGTAATTGACAGGGTCTGCACGACTACCCTTTTTCGGCACGGGTTGCACGTTTGCTTGCTTCCAGGACTTAGGCACTTGACCAGTCGTCATAGACAAGCGAAAGAGGCGTGTCAAAATAGGAGCCAACTCAGGCGCACACGTCCACAAGACTACAGCTGGTATACCGTCTGGACCACTAGCTTTGTTCACGTCTAGATTGCGCAACGCTTTGCGTACTTCAGTCTGACGAATGCGGATTTCCGACATAAACGTCCCGCAAGTCGGCAGACTAGAAGGTACAGCATTGCCAGCATCTAAACGTGAAGACTCCGCAAACAGAGTAACAAATAAATTCGCTTTCTCTTCAGCCGAGTGTGCTAGTGATCCATCGGGTTTCAGTAGTGGAGGCAGTGAGGGACGGCAGAAGTTCTCTTCGATCGACTTCGCCAGGGACCAGAACGCTTTTCTACCCGAGGGGTAAGAAGCAAGTTTGTTCCCTGTTCGGCGTATGTGATCGAAGCGAGCCTTCTTGAGAGCCTTTTTGCAGGACTTGGCGGCTAAGTTAAAGGCTTTCTTCTTTTCGCGTACATCTCTAGTCTTGCGGGTTCGAGCATCAGCCCAGGCTAAGTAAGCTTCATGTTTTGATGCTTCTGCATCTCTACATTTGGCATTAAACCATGGACGAGCTTTGCTTGACACCGGAACGTCAGAAAATGGTATGAAATACTCCATACCCTGACGTAACACTTCTGTCACAGCATCCGCGCAAGCTGAGGGATCGCTCGAAGAAAAACATACCTGCCGCCAAGGATAAGACGCGAAAAAACAACGCATCTCATCCCAATCTGCTGACCTGTATCGCCACACCCGCCGGGTGCCTTTTTGGCTGGGATCGGGCGGGGAGTAGACGGATACAGACTTCACCAGACAGTGGTCGGAGCTACCTAAGGGTGATGAAACCGACACCGAGTAGCGGTCTGGTTCTGTTGTCAGCAGAAGGTCCAAGCAATTGGCTGTATGGCCATCAACGTCCGGTATCCTTGTTGCTCCCTGGACCAACTGAGTGAGGTCTAGCGTTAAAGCAAGCTTTCGCATCTCTCGACCAGCGTGGTCAGTGCTCTGGTATGGGTATAGCCAGTCTTGATGATGGGCGTTGAAATCCCCCAGAAGCACTAATTGAGCAGAAGGATACCTCTGTTGGGCCACATCAGCCGCCTCACTGAGGTGGTTTGTGAGCCTGTTTGTCTCCTCGTCTCCGCTGTGCGAACGGTAGACACTAGCATAAAGAATTTTCTCTATGCCAGTGTCCACCAAAATCCACATGACGGAAAGTTGAGGGTCTTCAAGGTTGCGGAGACGCCGATAGCAAATGTCATCGCGGGCATACATACAAACTCCCGCCCTCGCCCTAAAGTTATGCTCTAGAACATAGCCTGGGTAGGCAAGGTACGCCGCGTCAGCTGGACATTTGATCTGCGTCTCCGTGAGGAACAGAATATGAAAAGCTTGGCATTTTGGCTAAGGTGAGACGGTACTTCACACCGGGACAGTTGCTTAATCTTTACCAAGCACAAGTCCGGTCGTGTATGGAGTACTGTTCTCACCTTTGGGATGGTTCTGCTAAATACCAGCTGGAGACACTGGAAGCTATTGAGAGGAGAGCCAAAAAACTCATCAGCGATGACCTATTAGTAAGCAAGAGACTCCAGAGTCTCGCGCATCGCCGCAAAGTCGCTTGTTTATCGGTTTTCTATCGGATACATTTCGGAGAGTGTGCAATGGAACTGCATGATTTGATTCCACCATCCCCATTTTATAATCGGACATCCAGAGACACTAAAAGGCGCCACCGATTTATGGTGGATATACCATCTACCCGAACGAAGCGATTTGCTTCTTCGTTCATCATACGAACCGCTAAGGAATGGAATACCCTGCCTGAGTCCGTGTTTCCGATTAAGTACAATATGGGGGTCTTCAAATCGCGAGTGAATAGGTATCTTCTGGGTAAGCACGCTACATCATCGATCGCATCATCACTTAACATCAGGTGAGATAGTGATCAAGTGCTACCCAGTTCGGTATTAAAAAAAAAAAAAAATTCATAATAATTTATTTCGAAAATACAAGTATAATGTTTTTACACAGTTTAAGCTTATGAACTAAACATAGCTTGTGTTGAGCACTAAAACACACACTAGGACAATCCTGTGTTGTGTGGTTCAGTATTTTCCTATAAGTAATCTTATACTATAAGAATCTTTGTCCTGACATACTGACTGACAGACAACGCACAGCCTAAACCGCTGGTCGTAGAGACTTGAAGTTTGGAGGGTATATTTGTCTTAGTACGTAAGGGTGTACTAAGAAAGGATTTTCCAAAATTCACCCCTTTAGGGATAAATATTGTTTCGAATTGCGCTGAAATTTGGCATGCAGATAGTTATTTTGACGCAGGTATCCGTTAAGAAAAGATTTTTCAAAATTCACTCTTTAATGGGATGAAACGGGGGTTCCAAAATTATGACCGATTTGATTTTAACTTCTTTGATGTCTTTTATGATAGAAAGGTTTTTACAAAATAAATGTTTTAAGTAAATAAAATAAGTATTTAACGCGGGCGAAGCCGCGGGGCACTTCTAGTGATACATATTACAAAAGCTTACATAATTTTGATTATTATCTACCAGTAATAGTGGTGCTATTAATATAAGATAACATTTAAAAGGCATTATAATATTCGTCAAATATCATCATCATCAAATGACTGCCAGCTATAAATATAACCACACAAATTTAAAGACAACGTTAAAATGGCTTCTTATGAGCTACACTGTGCCTTGCATAACCTACATATTGCCATCTCTTCTCTTTTGAATACAAAGCATTAAACTCCCGGTTGGTCGGTACATTTACAAAACTTTACACAGTAAATGTTGTTCATAACTTTTTTGTTCAGCGCATATTATTCTCGCTTGTATGCCAACAATTCGTTTATACGTGCTTTAGGGTTGGGGGTTGTAATTTGATAATGACGTCATAATAGCGGTCGTCTGGCGCATCGACCGCGCCCGTCTGTGCGCTCCCGGCAAGGTTATGATGTTCGGAGACACCCCTACTATAACGTGACTATGATATGCTTTGTCACATGTCACACCTCATGACCCTCACTCACTAACCTATAAAGAGCTAATCCAATGGGCTATTGGTTAATTTCGTGTCGGTTTATTAAGTTTATTTAATACAAAAACTCAGTAAATACTTTATTCTAATTGAACTGATATACTCCAAAACTTGATTCTTATTAAATAAATCGAGAAAATTTAAGATGCTTTATGATAGGTGTAATGGAATATTTTTCTTATAAATTACTAAGTAAAGTCCTGAAAGACCTGAGGCAGCATTTACTTTAGGTAGCTTAGTAGTATCGCATGAATATTTTACCCCTTTCTCTAACTTCCTTTCAAGATGAAAATACAAATAACCGACTCCGACCCTTTTCTGACCAGTTCGATTCGTTCCAATGGTCCCCCTATATTTCGCGGGAAGTTGTTATCCTTGAGACTTCATGTTGAGATCCTAACAAGAAGGCTTTCAATGACTATTTAATTTACAAACCTTATATTCAAGAGATATCTATTCTGTTTTATGGTTTAGTGTTTTGTTTGGTAAATAATGCTTAACTATAAAGCATGTTGGTAATTCTACGAACATTATTATTTAGGCTAGTAAGCCGCTCGGATTGCCTATTTCTAGAGATAAGAGTGTTTTGTTTTGATGTATCGTCGCTATTCGAGAAAAGCCTACGATTGAAATGATTGCAAACTTAAGAATTAGCTAAGTAGCCCGTCCCATTTTAAAATAGGACGCGACCTAACATTGATCTAGATTCGTCACATCGTGGCACATTGGGTATTTGCCGCACTGCTTATTTTTTTATGAGACGGGACAATTTCTGTTGGGCTTATGAAAATTAGGTCGGATCCCAGACCTCAGCATTGTTGCTATGTTACCGTTGGGTGAAATTCTGTCTCAGTAAAAATTTTCCATGTTTTCTTGAATTATCATTGGAATGAAAGCCTCTGTTCAGGTTTAATAACCGAAAATAAACAATTATAGAAAACTGAGCATATAGTTGTAAGTGCTTTTCAACTGGCTGCCAAAAAGGAGGAGATTCTCAATTCGTCTGTATGTTCAGTACATTTCCAAGTTGGTTCCATTTTAATTTCATCGAGATCTCACAAGCATCTCCAGAGAGTTGGAGACAAACACCTCAAACTAAGTACTGAATATGACTAGTCCGGCATTGAAAGTCGGTTCTTTTAGTTATTTAAACGATCTTAAATTTTGTTTCATACACTGCTCGTAACGTGTTATTTCTGCATCATTCTCAATTATCTTTCTCTCTTAGAAAACCAGCGTGTCGAAAAATTTGATTCCATTTAAAAAAAACCTACCGTATGTGTAGGTCCATGAACATATAGGCGATTTATTTGATATGCCAGCGTTTGTCGACGGGCGCTGGACTGGCTCGAAAAACTGTTTACACGTGCCATTCGCTGAAGCCAGTCTAGCTGGCATGCCAGCACTAGCATCTTGTAAAATAAATCGGTAATGGGTAGGTAGTGCCCTTGTGTTTCACTTGGCTTGTTTTGGCAGGGGCATTACCGTGCTCTCAGATCATACGGAAGGCATTCAAATCAAGGTGTTTCTCCAACCTTTCCAGGATCAGGAACACCTGAAGCCGCCGATATGTGGGGGCCTGGCGAACGCAGAGCTTTACTGCCTGGCGCTCGCGAACATGTACTCGGACCCGAACTACCACAGCCTCAACCACTGGAACATCCTTCAGACGTTCGCTCGCAAGGGCGTGCATGTGCTCGACCCGCCTGACTGCGCGCTTACTGAAACCGTGCTCATACAAACGAACCCGCTCAAACTGGTATGTATATCAGGGTAGTTTAGGGTATTGTGGGCTACGAATAAATCATAGGTCTAATTCAGAACAAATTCCATATAAAAAGCGGCGGCCCTCCTTCAATCAAACAAAAACTACGTAGATTCAAAATAAAATTCACTTTCGAAGTTACAAATGATTGGCTTGGAGATTGATTTAAATTCGGAACGAAAACAGGGATTGGTTCGCGCTTGTTCTGCAATGTCTGTTATGACAGTTGAGTCAAACAAGAAAAATGTCCGACTAATGACGCGCTGGACACGACTTTTAACCTCGCCTGCTTGGAAATGACTGTTGGGTCATTTTTAAAACGCA
Source organism: Cabera pusaria (assembly GCA_954871355.1). Classification (NCBI taxonomy): domain Eukaryota; kingdom Metazoa; phylum Arthropoda; class Insecta; order Lepidoptera; family Geometridae; genus Cabera; species Cabera pusaria. The sequence continues at coordinate 27,034,588 of OX940887.1, forward strand.
GTCACTTTTCCTGACTTATGATTTATTCGTAGATTGTGGGCCCTCCCCGTGTGGCCGATTTAAATATTACAAATATTTATAACAAAGACAAACAGTATTTGCTGGTTATCTTTAACACTGTCCAATACGTTAAATGTCCAATATCTCGCCGAGCTTTTATGATTAGAAAACGGAAGTTGATCGTGATTTACGCGATGTTGATACGCTTATATCATCTGAATTGATGATGAAAATGATGGGATATAATAGCTGCAAATCATTGTAAGTAACATCCTAATATTTTATATTTCCCGTTCCAGAGCGCACACATGTCTGTGATAGAAGCACTGATGATATTATACGCTCGAGAAGTCGTCACACCTGACCGGGTGTGTGCGGCGGCTCAGCGGTTTGGTACGGGGCAGCCGCTTCAACCCGGTGCTGTACCTCACGAAGATGGCATCCTCGCGTGGGTCAACGCGGCCTGTACTGCGCTCAACAAGGCAGAGGTGAGAGATCAGTCAGTGATGGCCAGGAGTCTTGTATGTTTGGCAAGAGACAGCCTCTTCAACCCGGTGCTGTATCGCATGAAGATGGCATCCTCGCATGGGTCAACGCGGCCTGTACTGCGCTCAACAAGGCAGAGGTGAGATAAGTCAGTGATGGACTGTAGTCTTGTATGTTAGGCACGGGACAGCCGGTTCAACCCGGCGCTGTATCGCATGAATATGGAATCCTCGCATGGGTCAACGCGGCGTGTACTGCGCTCAAAAGGCATAGATGAGAGATCAGTCAGTAATGGACAAGTAGACTTGTATATTTGGCATGGAACATCCGTTTCAAGTCGGCGCCGTTCCCCATGAAGACGGTATCCTCGTATGGGTCAACGCGGCCTCGAATCCTCATCGACCGACATGTATGTTACATTGCATATATCTTTCACATATCTATATCTAATACCCAATAGTATGATTAAATATACTTATTATAGATTAAAACACAAGCAATTCTCTACAAATTGCAGGAGTCATCAACCCAAGTGCCGGTAGTGTCAAATTTGGAACAGCTCTGCGACGGCACCGCCCTAGCCGCTCTGATCTCATTCTACTGCCCCGAGGCGTTACCGCGGCGCGAGGTGCGAGTGGGACGGATGGCCTCCATACAAGACTGCTTGCACAATCTCATGCTGGTGCACGACTTCTGCCGGACCGCGCTGCCGCATAATGTGTTTCATATGTTACCTGAGGATGTTACTTATATGAGGGGGTGAGTGTACTAGACGGATTTAAGACGTCATACTTAGTATAGTGCGATGCAATCTTTATTGCGGCTGTGAAGTACGCTACAGGATAGACTTCGCGCAGGGAATTGAAACTCAAATTCTCATCCAATCAAATTCGCTTACAGAGGTATTACTCACACAAACACACTCGCTTTGGGATCGCGCGGATTAAGTTTGCAGCGTATTATATCTATAATGTTTTAATGAATCTAGTGTCTCACTTCTACTACAAAGGTCTTCCTATAGCCTTGCGCGAATTTCTTGTCAGGATAGTCTTTCCATTCAAACCTGTGGGCCACTATATCTTCTTATACGTTTTTATTAAATCTTCGTACACAAGTTGCCGAAAATGGTCGATGGTCTTTTGTTTAAAAGTCAATATGTCATGCTGTCGGAGTCTTTCGGACTACTACCTCAAAAGCAGAGTGAATCAAACTTTTATCTGCCTGTACCCTTAGTACGAGTTTTCATACCAAACTCGATATCGTATATCGAGCAAATTCTGTATGAAAAACAGTACAGCGCCTCTAGTGGTTACTACACTTAACTAAATTTAGACCAATCAGGGAGCCAGAATAAGTCGAAAACTATGTGAGATCTGTCAAAAGCGTTTACGATAAAAGCCCGTACTAGGGGTACTGTTACCTTTCTGTCTTTTTGCTTGGCGCTCACAATCGACCAAACCAAGTTTTGTGGATTACCTTGTAATAGTAGAGTACATTGAGAATTAAATGACTTCGTTGTACTTCACAGCCATATTTTTTTCCACCAATCCATTTAATAATTAAAATGCTACCAGCTATTACTTTTGTATTTTGTTACGCTAATAAGATAAGTAAATCGTAATCTATTTCTAAATAGGAAATTATTATCTTAAGACCTTAATTAATAAACCGCCCAAGTGCGAGTCGGACTTGCACACAAAGGGTTCCGTACTTGTTATATGATATGATATAAGTTAGAGTTAAAATGCCGAAGAAAAACATGTTGTTTGCATGAGGACCCCCCTATTATTTATTGATTTATTTACCTTTTATTATTTGTTGTTATAGTAGCCATAATATTACATAGTCTGTGAAGATTTCAAGTATATCTATTACTGTTCATAAGTTCGTGCTACAAAAACGCCGAAATACACGACGTTTCTTAAAAGAATTTTTAACTTGTTTTTGTTTTTATTATCATCATCAGCCTGTGCCAGTCCACTGCTGGACGTAGGCCTCTCCCAAGGTGCGCCACTGAGTCCGATCTTCAGCTCTTCTCTTCCAGTCACTGCCCACCGCTTTGCGTATATCGTCGCTCTACCTGGTCACAGGACGTCCTACGCTACGATGTTACATTTGTTGATATAGTAATACATAATTCGTCTAAAGTTCAAATGTCTACCTATTATGGTTAAGGAGATACAGCCTTGTGACAGACGGACGGACGGACAGCGAAGTTTCAGTAATAGGGTTCTTTTGGTATCCTTTGGGCACGGAACCCTAAAAATGACGGCTTATTAAAATCCAGTACCACCTCTGACATAAATGGAAGATAAATCAATGTTATCATTTTAATGAATAACATTTTGAACACAAACTCATTCAATATTATCTGTCAGTAATTTATTCATATTCAATGACTAAGGCAGTAGGTATTGATTATAAAGTTAGTGACGTCATCTAAATATGTTATTTATCTTGTACTTACTTGCTCACCGAACATCTGGTGTCAAATTACCTCATCTCTATTGGATCATTGCTTAAAGCTTTGGGTGTCAAACCGCTTTTGTTTTTACTTAAAGTGGTAACAACGGAACTGTCACATATTTTGTAAATTAACATCTAAAATTAGTTTGTTGCGTTTCCACCAGATGTACAAGGTAGGTACAAATATGAGTAGTGAGCGAGAAAACTATATAACAAAAGGATTTATAAGTCAATTAGAGCAAGGTCAGAAAAATGAATTGATACTTTTAGTGATTTTTTTCGTCTCTTACTTAATAGCTGACCTCGCACATCTCTGGTGACAAAGCAGCTTTGCTGCTAGACAGCTAAACTGCGAACAGTCAACGTGAAATTGATTTTTTTTCTTACCAAGCTACCATTGGTTGATTTTTGAGATGAGTCCTAAAAAGATTAGATACTATGTGGTTTTGTAGAACAATGCTCTTGCTCTGAATCTAAGTTCAATCACCTCGGGTTTGTTTTTATCGATAGAGAGGCAGACAAAAACTCGCTTGACGTTATTCTAGGTTAATTTATACTCTTCAAGATTATTCTTTACGTGCAATCTCCATTGAGCTTACCTTCTTGGGGCCACCACATGTTGATTGCCGCGGCTTAGCTGGCTAGCTAGTTCTCAAATAACAAAATTGTGTGTGTAATATGAATGTATTTCAATTTCAGAACAAACGGGATACATCAAATATTCACCAAAGGTTATTAACTCTTATATATTTTCAGATCTATGCGGCAAAATCTAGTAGCAATGCTCGCAGACCTGTTTAATATGCTAGAAGTGCACCCGGTGAAATCAGTCAAATACCCGGCCAGTGGTGAGTCCCGACCTTACCGCATTGTCCCCTCTTAATTATCTGTATTGCATGCTCAGTAATAGCCTGAAATGGGAGTATGTGGTCATAATATCAAACAATCTGCCTCCTACTAATTATTTAATTAATTAATCTGTTATAAACTTCACGGCAGCGGTTTAGTATTCGCTTAGACTTTCCTTATAGGCGGTATACTCAGGTGTATGATTTTAAATTGAAATTTAAGTAGATATGTTATTTCTTTTTAATGAATAGTTTATAGATATGGTAAGTTGGTTCTATGTATGATAGCTTAGCGTAAGTTTTTCTTATGTCTGTCGTCACCCTGTCTCGCTTTAGCAATTTGGAGCCTCCTGCGTTTAAATTAAGCTTGGTTTTGCATTTTTATGGGATTTCATACCACTATTTGCAATGCACAAACTTCGTGTAAATTGTTTGTAAATGTCTACGTCCAAATTATTTTTATTCGGTAACTTTAGGATTGTTAATGAATTAGCACACAACGGACCCGTTTTACAATCCTAATGTCAGGGGTGCGTTCACATCCTATTCCGGACCATCTACTTCGATGGTTAAAAAACGCTTTGACGTTCTGCGGGTATAGCTATAATTTTTATAATGATACTAGGAATTAATTAAGTGAATCGGAAGAAATTGGCATTTTCGAGACTGAGACTGTATATTCTTGACTAAGTAATTCAGACATAATCAAGAATATACAGTAATACAGTCAATAGTTAAAACAAACGGCAAATTTTCGGAAAATAAAAATAAATTAACTTAACCTCAAAATTCGCGTCACAGTTTGAATGAAAAACATCCGTGGTCGTTCCGTACCTTGGAGCGAGTTGCAAAACAACCAAATATTCTTGACTAAGTAATTCAGACATAATCAAGAATATACAGTAATACAGTCAATAGTTAAAACAAACGGCAAATTTTCGGAAAATAAAAATAAATTAACTTAACCTCAAAATTCGCGTCACAGTTTGAATGAAAAACATCCGTGGTCGTTCCGTACCTTGGAGCGAGTTGCAAAACAACCAAACAACCGACATTCATAGGACGTGAACGCAGCTCTGCCAAGTATTTTAAAGTGAATTATTTCACAGTTACTAAATATTATATGGAGGTGCTGTAAATGGTTTGTATTTACAAAACATTGGATCACTGGATATCATGACTTCAATGTTATCGGAATTATGAGCCCGCCTCGTTCAACTATGTGTAAACATTGTAATTAATATTAAGTATTTCTTCGTCAAAGCAAAAATTTTAATACATATATTATTTTTTTAATTTAAAATACATACAAAAATTTAAATACATTTATAGTTACTTTATCCGGTGAAACTGCGAGGCGTGATTTGTTGTTTTGGAAAGATGTTTTCCATCTACAAAGGAGATCTTATAGCCGTCTGTACTCACAGCTGTGAGTGCAGACGGCTATAAGATCTCCTTTAAGTAAGTAAGTACCAAATATTCATGCCATTAATACAACCTCCCTGGCACTCGTAGCGCGCTACAAACATCTTAATTGAATGTAGTTGTGGTTGTTACAAAGTTAAGTATAAGAAAATGACATAAGCTACATTCAGATGTTTTGCTCGTCGTGTCTTTAAGAATCCAAGGTCATCCACACGGTTTGTAGAACAAAGCTCGGAGGTTCAAAAAAGGTAAGACAGGGTGACGGGCCCAATCATATAGCATATGTATCAAAAGTACCTTTTTATGCTTTGATACTTTTGATTTGACGCGCGAAAAAATTCTCACACGTGCTTGCGTAGACATCGTGCAAACGTGCGAACTTACGTTGGTAAGTTGGTGTACGTGCGAGTGTACGTAGTCAAATGTAAGTGCAGCCGCAAACGGGCAACTCGCCAAACACCCGTGACTGGCGACAAGCCAGCAGGTGACCACACTTTTTATACATTTCTATGAGCTCATTGGTCAAAGTACCGGATATGAATCGAGACGCGACCACCGGCCAAACGAATGACGCCATTCCTCACCAATCGCGACCCTCGGTATTATCTATAATAACGGCTGTCTTCGTCGATTGCTCGGCCGACTACAGTGGCTTTGGCGAGTGGCCCGTTTGCACCGCTGATGGCTAAGCGCTCTGACCCCCGAGCAGACTGGTCAAACAAACGACCAACAAACAGCGAATAAAAAGAGATACAGCTCTTCGGCTGACCGCTGCAAATCCCTCTATTAACTGGCCATTTCGTTCGTCCGTTCCGGACAGCCTGGCTTTATAGGCACGTCCAAGGCACGCATATTACATTCGGGAACGTACTTCATATCAAACAATCAACACGTGCGCCCGTGCGTGTGTACTCGTATATGTGTAAGTGTAAGTATAACTCCTGGCACCGATCAAAACTTCTGACCTAGAAGTAAATTCTAGATTCAAGAGCTCAGGTGCTCGTACACGTCTGTAATTGGGCTATCAGTGAGAGTTCGCTTCCCGCGCTTCCATCACGTGACGCAAAACAATGTTACTCGCGCCTTTAGATACGTGTATACGTGTAAGTATAGTTGGTCCGTGGTGATTGCACGTACGTGTGGTTGTGTGCAGCGCGCGAGGCGTGCAACGAGCACGGCGTGCGACACAAGCGCTGCCTGCCGCCGCCGCCGCCCGTGCCCATACCCGACCTGCGGTCCGAAGACGCGCATCTGCCGCCCTTCGCAGGTACCGCATTATGGGGAAGGCAATGTTATTCTAGCGGGAAAATCGAAAAAACAGAACTTCTTTTTTGTGTTCACACCGAATAGGTTTTATTTTTTTAATTTGCAATAGGCGGTCTAAAGTTACGTGACAGTGTTGGCTAAGTTATACATGCTGAGGTAAAAGATACCTTTTAATTTTTGAAGTCACTTTCAGAAAGTACTAGAAGATGTAAAGAGTCAATGCCGCATAGAAAGAGATGTTGCTATGCTTCTTTATGCCCAAAAATCAAGTTTTCAGTTCTCGTCCATGACTTATACTAAAAGAATATAGCTAATATACAAATATTAGCTATAGGGAAATACAAACCTCAACAAAGTAATAGTTGTATATTTTTCCACATTCAATATGGTTCCCTACAAATAATTCTCATTGAATGACAGTAGCTACTTTTTTATTCGGATATAGATTTGTGCCCCAACGAGAAACAATTCAAGAAGTAATAAAAAAAAACTATAAATCATTCCTTTTGTATCAAATAGTAAACAACAAAAACTGTTTTATTTTTTGTATGCGATTCAGACAAAACTGCCAATTATCAGTTTAGCAGCAAATAAGAGAACTAGAATTTGCCTTCCCCAAAACGGTCATCAATTGTACATCACAATAATTCGAAAACATAACGAGTCATCCATCAGTTTGTCCGTGTGTTGTGTTTATTATACATATATTATGTATCGTAAGTATTTGTTGTTTTTATTATATTTTATGTATCTGCGTTATGTTCCTCTCTACATCTGCCCTTTCAAAGCAGACACATAACACGCTTCGGTTAACAAAACGCGATTAATTTCACGGTTTTCGTGTACCATACATACGCTTTGAACATTTGGTTCGCGCTTCGCATGGGACTTTGATGCTTTTACTTTTCTTTCCTTTCAACACTTGTCTCTTTTTTGTTTTGGAGTCTTTGACTTTATGTCCTCAAGGCTCCCGAGGTTTGATTAGTCTTATAGTAGATTAGAAAGTTCATAGACATTATATTTTATAGTAGACATGTTACTGGATTTGCGTAGCACATGTTATTAGAGATTTTGCTACACGCGTCATGTAGATTGTGTGATATTCATGTAAAACTAGATTACACGTTTACTCTACCCAAACAACTCAAAGATTTTGTTTTTACTCGTATGTAAGTTTTTTACATATTACACAAAGGTATATTTTATTTTCATAACAATATACGCGTAATCAGTATATGTGTATTTATATCAACTATTTATTGTATGACGTTACACTTACAGTAGAAGACATTTAATTAAAGGCTTGTTGGAAATGAAAGCGTATATTAGAGCCATTTTGCATAACAATTTTAAATTGTAGAACCATCGCAAAATTAAACGGTATACACAACGGCAGGCCTATCGCACTCCGCGCTGTAGCTATGAAACTTACAAGTACCTCCGCGCACCCGCTAGGGTCCAAGTTCAGTCAGTTAAGTGTCACGCGCGCTCTCGATCGGCTGCGCGTCTTACTTGTACCTACCTCAATATTATATTCCTTGCTTCATATAGTAACTGTAAAGAATAACTATGTAAAAAGCAAAGAATGTCACACATAAAATAGTAGGTAGGTATAAATCAGCTGAGTTTCATGTTACAAGGGAATTCACGTAATGATCTTTAGGGAATTTCTATCGACATTACATCTTGCTTTATTTAGTTAGTTCTAAGATAAATAAATAGGGTAGGTACCTACTAACGTTTACTTCAATTTTCCTTTTTTTCTTTCTTAATGATTTTGTCGTGTCATACGATAGTCAGATTTTTATAATCGGAGAGTTAATGTAATTAAAGTACTTATAGATCTCAGATCACTGAGATTCACTGAGATCTGATAAGTATCTCCAGAGATATGACGATAAACGTCACAAACTTGCTACTGAAATTGACTCGCGGGGCATGGAAGTCGGTGTTTTAATTTTTAATCTACTTCACAAAAACGGAGGAGGTTCTCAATTCGACGGTTTTTAGGGTTCCGTACCCAAAGGGTACCAACGGAACCCTATTACTGAGACTCCGCTATCCGTCTGTCTGTCTGTCTGTCTGTCTGTCTGTCTGTCCGTCTGTCACCAAGCTGTATCTCATGAACCGTGATAGACATTGAAATTTTCACAGATGATGTATTTCTGTTGCCGCTATAACAACAAATACTAAAAACAGAATAAAGTTAAAGATAATAGAGGGTCCCCATACAAGTAACGTGTTTTTTTCGGCATTTCACGCCATCTATGAACGCTTAGTTAGGTAAAAGTCCCATAGATGGCGTTATATTGAAATGTCGATCCCTAACACCTTTGTTAGACGTTAGAAGGCGTTATAAGAAACGAAATGTTTATTTATTATTATTTTTTGCTGGCGAATAATGATAGTGGTATTTTTTGCTCGATCTTATTAAATACTGTAGTGTGGTACGGAACCGTACGAGTGCGAGTCCGACTTGCACTTGGCCAGTTTATTTAAATGTTTGTGACCTCAGAACTCTGTCAGATCTTAACCGATTTGAAATTGAAAATTCTTTTTTAGGGTTCCGTAGTAAGGAACCCTTATATTTTCGTCATGTCCGTCTGTCTGTCTGTGTGTCTGTCTGTCTGTCCAAAGTTTTGCTAGGAGACCGTTAGTACTAGAAAGCTGAAATTGATGTGTGTATATCATTAACGCCGACAAAATGGTGAAATAAAATATTGGATTTTTTTTTTTAATATATTTTTTTTATTTTGATATTCAACTATTACAAAATAAAGTTTTCCTAGAATGAATAAAATACATAATTATTTTTGGTCGAAAAAGTGAGTCGGCTCCTACACTATTATAATGATACAAGTCAAACAACCTACGATTCTAGGCAAGTGATACTATTGTCGCGTTATTTAACTTACGCAATCTAAAACTTTACTCAATTTTAATTGAACATCACGTATTTTAGTTTAACTGTAGTACTTTTATCCTACCTTGACATTAAACATTAATGTAGTACTTATTATCAGTAATGTACTCATTACATTGTTCTACGAGTATTCTTCTACCAATTAAAGGCTTACAAGTTTTCTCATAACATTCAACCCTATAGTAAAGGCCGCGAGTTGACCGAGTTATTCAGACTCTCGCTGTGCGGACTTACGGTGCATTTTACTGTGCGCAACACGCGGTTCATAGTTACTATTAGTTGATACTGTGGCGCAAATTCAAGGTCGCACCCGAGGCGTGAAGCGCATTTTGAACGTTACTAGCGTTGTAACTAGGTTTAATCTCGCATTTTTGCTCTCAGGGAGTGCAATTTCTGTACTTGTACTATTCATTATTCTGTGACAACGGTCTACACTCGACATTTTTCCGAACTATACAATTGTAGTAATTGCTGTCACAGAATTAAGCCTCAATCTCAGGCCCAAATCTTTAGGCACAACTTGGGCTTGGCTAAAGCTTAGCAAAGTTTAGTGAACTACACACATCAACACTGTCTAGGGATATTTTGAAAAAATTTCTTCAACTCATAAAATACTGGCTGGTTTAAAAATATTTTAATGTAAGCTTATTTTGTAAGTCTTAATGAATGATTCAAAATTTGAATTTGAAAAATAAATTAATAACAAAAGATTTGCGCGGCATAATTGTAGCAAAGTTCGAATGTTTTTATTTACCTAACCTAGTTTTTGGTATTTTTTTTGTATCAAATTAAAATGTTTAATAAAAATCATAGGTTAATTTCGAATTTATGTACCTGTATGCATCATGCAGCGGCGCCATTTAACGAGAGACGAGATGTTAGGGGCAGTAAGCATGCTTCAAACTGGGGCTACTCAACGGAGTATAGCCGAGGAGATTGGAACATGACAAAACGTGATATCAAGGTTTTGGTCACATTATCGTACCACTGGTGAAGTGGCTGAAAGGCACCTAGGCGGGAAGCGCATAACCACCCAAAGACAGGATCGATTTTTGCAAGTGGCCGCGAGAAGACAACTTAATGTGACGGCCATGCAGTTGGTTCAAAGGCTCTAGTCAGAGTACCAGTTGCTTGTCAGTGACCAAATTGTGAGGAGAAGACTGCATGAGGCTAACCTTTATGCTCGCAGGCCGCTTCGTACTCTAGCACTACGCAGAGGAAATCGCGGACGAAGATTAGAGAGAGCTCCAGAACATTTGCTCTAGGAAGATAACCAATGGTCTGTAGTGCTGTTTACCGATGAGTTCCAATTCGGTTTTTATCCTGATTTACGAAGAGTACGTGTATCGCGAGCTCCTGGAAGTGAGAAGCGTCTGCAACACTCTCAGGAAGTCCATCCATACCACGGCGGAACAATTATGGTTTGGGCGGGTATTCGTGTTGGTGGAAGAAAAGACCTCGTTTGGATCAGAAACACCATGACTGCACAAAAATACCGAAATCAGGAGCTAGCACCAATAATCTATCCTCATTGAATCCAAAATGGGCCAAACTTTCACGCTCATGCACGACAACGCCCGTCCGCACACTGCGCGAGTGGTCACCAGCTGGCTACAGGAGCACGACGTGTCGGTCTTAGACTGACCCGCGCAATCACCAGACCATAGAGCACGCGTGGGACATGCTCCAAAGAAGGGCTTAGAGGAATTTTCCTCCAAACGTTGCGACTGAAAAGCAACTTTTTTTGCATCTTAGCAGGACCTGGGACAATATCCCGCAGCAGACTTTGATAACTTGATTTGAAGCATGAAAAACCGTTGCAGGACCGTGATCAACGTCATGGGTGGTTTTACTGACTACTAATTTTTCGGGTAACTGCAAAGAACCTAATAATTTAGCTTTACTTTCATTTTTTTCTTAAAAATAAATTCATCTTTAGGTTTACCATTATTTCACTTTTTGTCTTTATTTCATAAAAAAAATATTTACGCAAAACAAATAACTTTGTTTTATTTTAAAGCATAGTCTGATAAATGGGCTCTATAAAAATATATACATGTTGTATGATAGTTGTAACACGTTTGGAAAAAATTGAGAAAACCAGAATATCCCTAGACAGTGTTGATGTGTGTATATTGATAACTTGATCAGTACTTGGATGGATATAACGCGACCTTAAATGTAAAAGTACATGCTGTATAAACTTCGCACACGCATTCTCATATCGCGACTTTATAACTGTATTCGCTGTGATTGGGAGAAACAATCTGCTGTTGTGATTGCTTAAATTTCAACTGAGTTAAGATCACGCTACGATTATGAATTTGTGGTTTCAGAAACCTACTAAACGCCGTGACGTTTGGCGATACGCCTTCTTTTCTAGCAAGCATACAAACAAAACCAACTCAACTTTACACACCACAATATCACTATAGAGTCAACAAGAGAACCGTCGTGGCTTTACGTGGCTAACTAACATTAGGTATAAGACGGTTTTTTTACTAATACAATGGAACTGATTCTGAAAATAAACGATTGATTGATTGATTGATTGATTTACGATGAACTAACATTCAAAGGTAAGGAAGGAAGGTATATATACCTACCTAGCTCCACCAGATAATGACAAGTGTAGGTATCTACCAAGATATCAAATATTTTCAGTCGTATTGGCAATGACAGAGCAATGTTGTCAACGCAACAAAAACAGTAAATTAGAACCATCAACACGCGCGCATCCAATTTCTACGACGGTTCTCTTTTTGCACAAATTTTACGTTTACGTCACAACTGTCATACTAACGTCCTTCCCGTATCCAGTTCCTCGATCGCCCTCGGCATGCGGGGTCCGACCTCGCGGCCCGAGCGGCCGCTCCGCCTGCTCTACGCCTGAACGAAGAAGTTGCAGTCCACAGAGAGAAGACTTCGTAGTCCATAGAGGGAGGGGGATCACCACGCTAGCTTCCGTTGTGAGGGGGATGCGGGATGATGACTCGGGTGAATACTGCTTTCTTTTATTATATTCAGTCTCTTTTGTCTCACTACAGGGAAAAGCTCTAAAGCAATAATTTAATGCGAAGATGGTTTTTGACCACTAAAACAGTGCATTGGGTACATTCGGTCATATTTATTTTTTTGGGTTCCGTACGCAAAGGGTAAAACGGACCCTATTACTAAGATTCCGCTGTCCGTCCGTCTGTCTGTCTGTCCGTCTGTCACCAGGTTGTATCTCATGAACCGTGATAGTTAGACAGTTGAAATTTTCACAGATGATGTATTTCTGTTGCTGCTATAACAACAAATACAAAAAACATAATATAGTTAAAAATTAAAGGGGGTCCCTGTACAAAAAACGTGTTTTTTTCGGCATTTCACTATAACGCCATCTATGAACGTTTACCTACCCTAACACCTGTGTATTAACTTTCAATTAGATGGCTTTAGACGTTCGTTAGATATTCGTTAGATGGCGTTATAATAAACAAGCCCGCGGCTTACAACTCTGTTATTATGAATGTTTAGTATTGTACTGTGGTACGGGACCTTAAGTGTGCGTGACTGCGAGTAGTCGAGCTCGCACTTGGCCGGTTTATTTAGCGTATTAGCACACGCCGGTATCCGCTAGTATTAATTATTTATTAACTTGTATCCCCAGTAATAGAAACGAACATGACAGCAGCGGGCCGGCCGTCTAACTGGGCGGACACCCGGGAGAACTCCTTCGCCGGGAGACGATCCCGTCGCTCCTCCATCACTGCCGAGGACAGCCAGCTCACTGTCGAGAACTTCGGAGGCTCGCAGGATCGACTGCACTTCGCTGGGAGAAATCCAGAGAAGGAGCTCGCTACTGTTGCTAATGTTAGGAAGATTTCTGCGCCTTCAGGTATGAACTATTTTTTTAATATCATATTAGCTGCGCCCCGCGGCTTTGCCTATGTTTAATCTGTTTTATAGTGACGTTTACCGTCCGCGCGGGTGGTAAACGTCGCGAGCCACGAGCTTTGCGTCTCTGTCTGTCACAGTCGTGATCAGAAAGCGCGGCCGAATAGCCGTCAGCGCGACTATGTAACTATCCTAGAGACGCAAAGCTCGTGGGTCGCGACGCTGACCAACAGCGCTGGTGAAAGCGTCACTATAAAACCTCACTAAATCTTGTATAATAAATCCGTTGCGTAGTTTAAAAGATCTAGGCGTACAGACAGCGGGAGCGACTTTGTTTTTTATAATTTTTCAGCAATAGATGGAGCGATTCATGAGGAAGCTATATATGTATAATTCTTTAAAATTTCGTTTAAATGTGTTAAAATATGGCGATGATTATTGAAGCCGTTAGTTCATAATCGACGCAAAAAACTGGTGCAAACAGATGCAGGCATATATGCTCTACTCGTGAAAAGGCGATGCGGGTTGCTAGTAACTTGTACTCCGAGGCAAGGGTGGATTTAAGCCCCCCTCCCCCCCCCCCCTCTGCACGGGGGCACGTGACGGTATTTTTGTGTACTGTGGAGATTCCATCACAGTTCATACTTAGAAAGAAATCAAATTATCAGAATCCTAAATTTCATCTTACCGACGGGACTCGAAATGAAATTTTGGATTTTGTGTAAACATTTACAAAAATATAAAGTGTGTAAACACTTCAAGAAACATAATATCACATTATCAGAGTTGTTAAAATATATGAATAAAATAATAAAAAAAAAAAAATGTTCTTTATTCAGATTTACAATGGATTATAACTGTTCTACATCTATTCTTATAACAGAAAGAACATGAGTGAAAATCTTGTCTATTTCTGGCTGAATTATGATACTTCAATTTTATTTCTAACAGTTATTGTTGATTCTTTTGCGCGCCCGCCCCTTGTGCCCCTCCCAGAAAAAAAAAAACTGATTCCGGCCTTGCTCTGAAGTACATGTTTTCCGTTCCCACAGGTCCTCTGGATAGTTACAACCCTCCGCTCCGCTCGTCCCGGCAAGACATCCGCGGCTCCATCCAGTTCATCCACGGCGAGCTCACGAACGGCGACGACCGCCCGCCGCTCAGCCGACAGAACTCCGACCACCAACCGATCCGACGGCAGAACAGCTCCGAAACCATCTCACTCCAACAACTGACCAACCAACTCAACTCGCATCTCAACTCGACGCACAAGGGCGGCGGCGACGGCTTCTACCTCAACGATAACACGGACAATGTCAAGACGAGCTTCGCCGATCTCAACAAAATCAGAAGTAACGGGGACCAGACAGGTATGTGACTTTACAACCGGTAGAAATACGAGGACAATGACCCCGGCTTCGAATACAGGTAGAATTTGATGTATTGGGGTTTGCATAGCCCGATGCGATCAACTTTGAGGTTTGGTCAAACGACGCATAGTATCGCATTATTTAGTAGGCCGTATATTGCAGTTACAGATTGGTAAAAACTTGAGGAGACTAGACGGACGACTAGCTGTGCAGTGGATATGACCAATTGCGGTGCAAAAAAATTCGAAGCATATACGGTCGATTTTTTTACTAGCGTTACTTACTGACGAACGTTTCACGGTACATCTCGTCGCACGTGTAATTGTGTAATATATATTGCCTATCTACCGTCTTGTAATACCTTCCACGACTTGACAAGCCGGTATTTAGGTCCCTGTATTGTCGCTAGCGAGGACTAAGTTATTCGGCCAGTCAATAGTCACAACGCGCTAACTTTCTGTCGAAGTAAAACCTTGCACGTTTGACCAAACCTATGTATGGTTGGTAAAATTCCGCTTGCATTTTATAGTTAGCTTCGCATGATGGCCTTGTCCTCTTATTTCTAGCCGGGCTAATTGTTCGCTTTCAATGTTCGCATTCGCTTGTACCGCCGCTTTAGACAGGTCACGGCACTTGCAGATATTTGTTACATTACTGTCTACCTCGGCGGATCTACTTGATAAGGACCACATATTCCCATTGTGTAAATTCGATGCTGCACCGATGTGTAAAACTAACACTGTTGTAGCAGTATTATAAACGTATTTTCGAAATAATTTTCGACCAATTTATTTTCCAGTATAATACATATTATTTTGGTGTGAAATCTGATTTTATTTAATAACTATTTTCTACCAATTGTTAATGAAAATTATTATTTATAATCCGCTTGAGTTTGTATTGATGTAAGCCACCAAATACGGAGTTGGAAGGAAAAAAAGTACAAATAGGGTTTCATCGCGCTTTGTCATTTGAAATCCTGTTGGTTGCTGACACGCATCTTCGCTCAGTTCAGCCTTGGTGGAGCCCGGCCTTTACAATGAAAAGTTTTATAAACTTCACTAAATTTTAAATTGGTCGCAAATAATTTTGAATAAATAATAAACTGAGTCATGAATATATTTTCTTATTAACGTTCCATGGTCCTTAGGTCTTGTTCAGTCTCAGTTCAGTACAGAGAGCGACTCCCCCGAGCGTCGGAAAACGACGACATTCGCACCCCCTCCCTCCAACACCACTACGTGGCAACAACAGTTCAAACAACAAGAAAATCATCCCAGTATGTGGCATTTTATTGTTTTATAACATTTTTATTATACGCTTAAGTCGTGGAGCGGTAAGAAGATAGACACTAGGGCTCCTAGGAGAGGGAAAAATATATACTAAGTTTCTCTACCACTCTAGGAAATATCAATGTTTAACCAGGCATGAGCTCTCTATTGGATAACCCTGCTTGATATAAAATATATTTATCTTTAAATATATGTATAAGTGTAAGTATGTATAAGTATATATCTTATAATATAGTATAAAACCCTTAAATCTTTAAAAATACTTTTATGAATAGATAAAGTGATTCGAGAGGGAGGTTTGTAACCAGGATTAAACGCAGGCAAAGCCCCGGGCCGTAGCTAGTAACTTATAAGATAAACGTCAAACATAGCTGCGTAACCACCAACGCTGGGCGAGGAAGCCGAAAGCACGAGGAACTTAAATCAACCAATTGTATCACTTCATTTTCCTAGCCTTGCTCAGCGTACTGTTACAAATGAAACCAAACTTTAGGTTTTAAAAAAGGAAATTATATTCCGAACACGAGAAATAAAATATTACAATAAAATAAATGTCTTAGAGACGACCGCTCGCGGTTAAGGATTGAGACAGACTACTGTGTTCAACCCTATATCCATAGCCTTTGAGTTGTATTGCTGTATATAAGTGCAATTCAGCCCCAAAGCCTACAGACAAGGGGTATAACACCTCCCCCTTTAAGAAGAGACTTTCGATTTGGAATGAAAGTCTCTAAGAAAAGACGAGGATTTAGATTTCAGTTCTAAGTGGAGCAAAATTTGCAGATTCTATGTCGGATGATGTCTGTTCGTCTGTCTGTGGGTTATTTAATTTACGAGCTGATTTTAACTCTACTATTTCAAAGGATTTGCGGTTGTCACTTGACTTACAAAACTTAAAATATATTTTAAAACTAATATATACCACTACGAAAATACATAGAATTATAGTGACCGATGAATAATGTGTCCCGTATTTAATAAAATGGGGTTGATTTTCTATTTTATTTATTTTGTTTAGTAGTGAGTCTACTTTAATGTGATTTTTCATATGGAATTCATCCAGATCTATGTTTTGTAACATAATAGGGGATACATTATCAGCAAAATTGTGAAATTGATTGATATTACAACAGGTATCATTAATAAGATTAAAATCCGATAAATGCTTCGTCGGTGAAGAGACGTTATACATGTTGTGTTTAGGTATAAATGTCGTACTTTTACAGAAACCGGTACATTCATTAGGAATGGTAAGTATTCCTGTGCCTAAAATGTCTATTTCTATGTCTACAGAGTTGACACAAGTTATAGTAATTTTACTTGGTTGTGATTGAACATATAACCATCTATTGTTTATCAATGGTTTCCACAAATCCATTCCGCCTAAGAAGAACTTCGTTTTGCACTCCTTTGGCTTTTCAGCAATCACTTTCGACAGTAATTCACTTTCACAACACTGTTTTGCTTCAGTTGCGTAAATGTTTGTAATGTCACATATGTAACTTCCGGGAGTTATTGTTTTGCACTTGTCTAAGGTGTCAAGGTTGCAGTAGTTAGATTTGTCTTTGGTCATTGCTATATATTTATTTTCGGGGATTATAAAGCTAAATTTATTCGGCGTATTACTGTCGTATGGTGTAGGTAGAGCTATAACTTGATAAAACATGTATTCAGTAATACTAACTAAAGGTACTTGTAACACAAATACAATTCTGTTGTTCAAATAATAACATACCAGTGTAGAAATGCTTAGAATGACATGTACACTATTTATATCTAAGTTAACAGGCAGTTCTAAGTTACTAGGTAGGTATCTATAATGATCGACAAATTCTCGATATAACTGTTTAGGTGTCATAATTGATGGATGCAACACATTTTGACTGCTAAACAAAAGGGCATTAATTACATCTTCTAATTGGAAGGACAGTACAAGTATCGCGGTTTCGATGCTATCAAATATTTCGTTAACGTTAGCTAGTATCTGTAGTCCGTTAGTTATTTCTGAAATATTTTTTATATTTATTGAGAGTTTGTCGATGGCTCCAATCAGTATAACTTCATTGTCTTTAATTTGTGTTATGGTCTTATTGTAAGTAGTCAGTATAGATTTGGTGACCAGGATGTTTTCTTTCATCAATGAGAGTATCTGTTTTTCATTCTTTTGTAGCGATTCTATTGCCTCATCGTATCTCAGGGCGTCATTCTCGTCTAAGGTGCCAAAGATTTGTTTCAGCACGGTGCCAACACCTGCTATCCAAGCGCTACGTTTACTGCGATTATCTATCAGGTAAGAGATAGATTCAAACTCTTTTACAATGTCTCTATAACGAACTGTCAGAGGTTTTAACATATTACGGCACTCTGCGTCGACCTCAACTATTCGTGTCTGGTTACACAAATATTTAGTAGTTGTTAAAGCAGTTCCAATGTTTTCAATATGTAAACTGAAGTGTGATATATCTATTGGTATCAGAACCTTAAGCTGGGCGTTATTAATTTTTAATGTGCCTAAATTATCAAAAATTAAGCCTGGGCTTGCAGTGATCGGCTGGATGTAATCCTGAGGTGATTGACCTGGGGTCGGAGCTCTGCAAATATAAACAAGGCAAGTAGGCATTTAATGTCTCAGGGTTCCGTGTTGACGTAGTGGTAAGTATTAAACCTCAAAGTATTATTTATTTATATCTAGGTTATTTCTTATTCATACTCCTTACTTTAGTCTAACGTATCTTAATACCTACTCCCTTTTACTTTTGCTGCAATATTCAATTAGGCTAACTAAGTTAACCCCTATAAGGCTAACTTATAGCACTTCCCGACCTTTATATTTAGCCTATATATATATATATATATATATATATATATATATATATATATATATATTTTTTTTTTTAATTAATTAATTTACGTATTTTTTTTTTTTCGTTTTATTTAATTTTATTTATACTTATTCAAATTTTAAATTATTCTATGGGTAAGTGTAAATTCTATTTATGTATCTATGTTTATAAACTATTCCTTATTCTCCTAAGTTACTCTTATAATTATATTTTAATTTTACAGGTTGCTCACGTCGGCTGGTTTCAACTGATCGAAGTGATGTGTTACATGACGTCGGTTGATGAGCAAGGTAAGTGTATTATTTCCATTTATTTTAACTACTTTATAAGGGCCTTTCCAGATAGGAGAAAGCGCTTTCCGTAGGCGTAGATGATTTTTAAGGTATACATAATCACCCACTTTGTATTTGACTGGGCGAGTGTGGCTATCGTAATACGTTTTCGAGTTCTCTTTGGATTTCCTTATGAAATCTAGAGCTTTATCTCTAGAATATTTTAGTCGGCTCTGTAGCATACGCACATAGTCAGGGTAGGATGCCCCAGGGTGGTCATCATAGATGGAGTTAGGGATGAATGGCTTACAGCCGAACATCAGTTCGTGAGGTGTGAAATGCGTCGTGGAATGAACGGATGTGTTGTACACGAGCATAGCTGTGTATACATATCGTGGCCAATTTGACTGTTCCTCGTTTATGTAAGACTTTAAATACTCTTTAAGGGTAGAGTGGCTCCGTTCTAAGGCGCCTTGCGTTTGCGGATGATATGGGGATGACCATAGATTTTTAATTTTTAGGAACTCGCAAGTCTTTTTGAAGAGGTCGGAAGTGAAATTTGTGCCCTGATCAGTAAGTATCGTTTTAGGAATACCGAATATTGAAATGTAGTGGATTAAGCATTCGCTAGTTTCTTCGGCTGTGGTGCTACGGATAGGATATGCGGATGAAAATTTAGTAAGGTCATCCTGGATGGTTAGTATAAATCTTAGTTTTGCTGGGCCGGCTTCGGGAAGAGGACCAACGATATCGAGAGATATTCTTTGGCCTGGAGTTGTGGATGTACTTGTTATCTGCATTGGGGCACGATTAATCTGTCTGAGAGCTTTATTTTCTTGGCAGGATTTGCACTGTTTGACATATAGCTCGATGTCACTTCGCATGCCTTTCCAATAATAAGTTTCCTTTATTCTATTGTACATTCTAACAGACCCTAAATGGCCTGCAATTGGTATGTCGTGGTTGTCATTGAGAATTTTCTTTATTTCAGTTGGAGTTGGGTAAATAATATTATTGTGGTATATTTTGATTTTAATATTAGAGTTATGGAAAAGGTAAGATAGCATATTGTATATTTTTATAAAGGAATGTTTCTCAAATGGATTTTTCATGTCTGAAATACCAAGTTCGTCAACATTCTCGAAAACAAGCAATTCATTTCGGATTGTCTTTAATGTCTGAAATATTTCAGGATAAGATGATTCGTCGAAATGGTGAACTTTGGTGAATATAAGGTAGACTATTTTGGTTTTATTTATTTCAATTCTTTGGAATGAAAATAGTTCTTTTTCAGCTTCATGGACTTTTGTATATTTTTCAGGATCTCCTAAGATCTCCTGGATGTAGGGATTGGATTCATCCAAATCTAGCGACGTAGGGACTAAAATGATTTTAGAAGAACATTTCATTAAGCTCTCGTTGTGTTCTTCAATTGCCGTATTGAAAGATATGTCCTTGTTTGACATAGTTTTTAAGAAAGTCGAGTAGTCATCGACGGGTGTATTAGGCGATGTACTGGTGGAGGGTAGAGGATCATCAATCAGCATATTAGGGATCTCTATTTGTTGTGGAAAGATAGTGGGGTCTAATTCGATTCTTTCTTTGGAAGTATTTGATGTTCCAGGGGGAAGATCAACATCGGTGACTGGGACGGCTTCTATTGCGGCATCGAGAGTTTCAGGGGATAATACCTCGTCAGGGTGAAATGATGGTGGATAAATCAATAGATCCATGAGATCTCTATCTAAGGTTCGATCCGGATTCGCCACCAGTGAATCGGCTTCAGTTGAGGTTGTAGCCTGGATTGGATTAACAGGGAAACGAGACAAAGCGTCAGCGTTGGTATTGATTTTTCCTTTTTTATAATGGATTTCATACTCAAACTCCTCTAGTTTGAGACGCCACCGTACGAGTCTAGATCCGGGGTCCTTGCAGCTGAAGAGCCACTGCAAAGGTTTGTGGTCAGTGACAATTTTGAAGTGGTGACCGTACAGGTACGGCCTAAAGGTTTTAGTGCCGAAAATGATGGCTAGGCATTCCTTTTCCGTAACACTATAATTGCATTCAGCCTTGTTGAGAGTGCGGGAAGCAAAAGCTATAGGGCGATCTTGTCCTATAGGCCCTTGGGATAGTATAGCGGATATTGCGTAGTTCGATGCGTCACAGGTTAAAATAAAAGGTTGATTGAAGTCTGGATATGCTAATATCGGTGCGGTAACGAGTTTGTTTTTGAGGGATTCAAATGCTAGCTGTTGTTCGTTCATCCAGTTGAATGGTATATCTTTCTTTAACAATGAAGTTAGTGGTTTTGCTAGTTTTGCAAAGTTTGGGATAAAGCGTCGATAGTATGAGACTAGGCCGAGGAATGATTTTATGTCTTTCGGCGATTGAGGAATAGGATATTCCGATACGGCTTTAGTTTTGTCGGGGTTAGGCTTTACGCCATGCTCCCCAATGAGGTGACCTAAGTAGGCAACTTCTTTCCGGAGGAATTCGCATTTTTCTGGTTGTAATTTTAGATTAAAGTTACGGAGTCTATCAAATACGGCTTTTAGGTTTTCGATGTGTGTGGTTAAATCGAAGGAATATATAACAATATCATCAAGGTACACAAAACAACGTGTGCCTTGCAGTCCAGATAGGCATGAATTCATAAGCTTTTGGAAGGTTGAAGGTGCGTTTTTCAGCCCAAAAGGCATCCTATTGAATTGGTAGTGACCTTGGGGTACTGAGAATGCAGTTTTTGGTTTATCCTCGGCAGAAATCAATATTTGGTGAAAACCGGAAGTGAGATCTAAAGTTGTGAAATATTTGGAATTTCCTAGTTGATCGAGTATTTCAGTAATTTGTGGAATTGGGTAAGTCTCTCCAATAGTCAAATCGTTCAATTTTCTATAGTCTATGACTATTCGCCATTTACGTTGGCCTTGTGCATCTAGTTTCTTCGGAACTATCCAAATCGGTGAGCTCCAGGGTGATGAGGACTCTTCAATTATATTTTGGTCTAGCATTTTATTTATTTGAGTTTTAACCTCACTTTTATGGCATTCTGGGAAGCGATAGGATTTGGTGTGGATAGGTACATCGGAGCTTGTTTTTATTTGATGCTTTAAAGCGGTTGTAAAGGAAAGTTGGTCATTTGGTAGATAGAATATGTCAGAATATTTAGAGCAAAGATCGACGAGCGCGTCAGATTCTTCGCTATTCAAATGAGATGTTCGTAGTGATTTAATTACTTCTGCCGTCCGTGTTGAGCTGTCTAGCCGGCTTGTTGTTTGTGAAGCGCAAGGGCTTAAAGGCTCTAGTTTAAGGTTTAGGTTTGAACTAATACGAGCAGTATTTTCAGACGTGTTGGCAATAGTGATGTTAACCCTTCTATTATTTTTTACTTTAACTATGCAGTTTGCGACTAATAGAGATTCTGACAAATGTTGGTCCAGGACCATACCTTCTTGTAAGCTGGAATTCTGAATGGTACATTCAATTACGGTTTCGGTACGTGGTGGAATGATGTAGCATGGGTCAAAGAAATATATTTTTATTTTAACGTTACCCGCTCTGAGTGTGTCTTCATTATAATCAATATTACAGCCAAACGATGTAAGGAAGTCGGTGCCAATAATACCATCGTAAGGCAGGTCTATGTCTTGAACCATATGGAATTTGTGGCTAACATTTTTATCTTTAGTCAATTGTAGCCTTAATTGGAAGTGACCTAGTGTGGGTGTCGGTTCGTTACCAGGGTCTATTCCCTTAAGATTTATCGTTTCCTTGATTAACGTTGGGTTGCGTTGCACACATGATTGTTTTATGAGGCATATAGCTGACCCTGAATCTACCAACAGAGTGAGGGGTGTATCGGATATCTGAGTATTAAGTAACACATGCGGTAGTAACCGTTTGGTTGTATCGATATTAATTTCGAAGACTTCTTGCCTTGGGGTGTTGTTCTCCAAGATCTTAGGATGAGCACTTATTCGGGACTGATTAACCCTGTGGCTTTTGGGTATTGAAGGCAGGGCGCTTATTTGGGGCTGGTTACCCGTGTGACCCTTGGGCTTTGAAGACAGGGTTCTTGCTTGGGGCTGGTTACCCGTGTGACCCTTAGGCTTTGAAGACAGGGTGCTTGCTTGGGGCTGGTTACCCGTGTGACCCTTGGGCTTTGAAGACAGGGTGCTTGCTTGGGGCTGGTTACCCGTGTGACCCTGGGGTATTGAAGGCAGGGTACTTACTTGGGGCTGGTTACCCGTGTGACCCTTGGTTACATCGCTATATTTTAAGGTAGTGTCGACTTTTAGGTATTGTCTCGGGCGACACAGTGACGAGACTTTTATTCGTTTAAATCATCACTAGGAATATCGGGAGAGAGTTCCGCCTCATGATTATCGGTGACATCTTCTCCCAAGTCTGTTACAAAGTTAACGCGGGGTGGTGGTCCCAAATTTTGAGGGGCCCTGAAGCGGTTATTATTGTACTCCCTTTTTCGGCATACTGAAATATCATGCCCGGGAGTTTTACAGTACCGACAAATCGGGGCTGAACCAGAGCCTGATGGACCAGGTTGGAAATTATTAGAGGTTGACATTGGTCTTTGGAAGTTATTAGAGTTTGCCATTGGTCTTTGGGGGCCTCTGTTAGCCATAAATTGATTCTGCCTAGCGTTATTGCTGTAATTGTTGTTATAATTTGGATTTTGAATTATTGGTCTCGGTTTTGAGCCATTTAGGTTGTTATTTTTTCTGTACATGGTTTGTTGGATTCTTTCCTCAGAAATTGCTAAGTTAATAGCTTCGTTAAGATTTTTGGGTGATCTGCACCTCACGATATTAGATAATCTAGGAAGTAGTCCCATAAGAAAGTGATGGAGGGCGAGGTCCTCCATTGAGGCGACCCGGCCGGCTACCTCTTTGACTTTAGTATCAGATAAAGAAATCTCCATTAGGAGTTTTGACAGTGCTGTTTCTACTTTTAGTGCGAATTCGCTTACAGTTTCCTGAATTCCTTGCTTAATTTCTTGCAGGTCTGTAAGTAAGTAGGAATAATGTTTTCTTTCACTGAATTGAGTTTTTAAAAATTCTTTTAGTTGATCCCATGTAGTGAAATTTTTTATTGAACACGCGATTTCTGCTTTACCTTGTAGTTGGCAAAGGATATATTTGAATAACACTGGCCTTTGCGTATCGGTGGCCAGTTCGTATGCATTGTTGCAGTTGACTATAAAAGAGTTTAGCTTCTCTCTCTCACCATCATACGGCTTTATAAATTTTAATAAAGTGTTTAAGTCCATCTCTAATTTTACGTTAGTAGCGGTTTTAGGATTCTTAGTCTGAGGCGCAACAGGCGCAGAATGACTCCCTGAAGTAGACGGTAAATCGGTCGTAGGAGGTATATTTAGCGTGAGTTTAGATTTTTCCTCATTAACCATAACGTAACAATTTTAAAACACAATAAGTAATTATTTACTGGTACACGAACAATTATAAAACTCTATAGAAATATTAAGAAACACTGCATAAATATAAATTAAGAAAAGGTTGACAAACTATGGTTTCTCAACCGTAGTCTAAACAATGACCAAAGACTTACTGTTGCAATGCGTGGGCGACACAGATAAGCACGGCGATCGAGACCAGGAGCATTTTTGCTGATAAGGCGTAGCTGCGTCGAAAAGTGATGGGATGGATTTCGGCACCGAAATCCCGGATGATCACGATGATGATGTGTTATGATGACGAATGGAGACAGTAATCGTAGGTACTGTCTTCGATGAATGGGGCCGTAGCAGGAGATAGCTGACACTTGTAGCTGAGGGGAGGTGATCGCGGTTCAGGATGCGACCTCCTCTAACTCGATGAATGATGAGATGGTCTCCTTTCCAGGAGCAGGTGAAGTCTTCACACAGGTTGGCCGTCCGGGCCGCGTCGAGGTAAATAGATTCCGGGATTATCCCGGATGTGGAGCACGCACCGGGACGACACGGGTGAGTACCTCTGGGTATCTTCTCTTTTAGGTACAGGATACAGTGGTTTCCTTTTCGTAGGACGAGTGGATCCCTTCCGGGATTTAGCAGGATTTCGTGACGACACTTCGAGGATAGTGGTAAGTTTTATTATATCACTTACACTGATTTTTTATAATAACTGTATGTTAATTATTTGGTTCTTTTTAGGATACGGATCCGGAGCGAGTCTGCGGAACGGTTTTTCGGGCACTGGGAATTTTCGTATCCCACCGCTGCCACCAATTGTTACAAATGAAACCAAACTTTAGGTTTTAAAAAAGGAAATTATATTCCGAACACGAGAAATAAAATATTACAATAAAATAAATGTCTTAGAGACGACCGCTCGCGGTTAAGGATTGAGACAGACTACTGTGTTCAACCCTATATCCATAGCCTTTGAGTTGTATTGCTGTATATAAGTGCAATTCAGCCCCAAAGCCTACAGACAAGGGGTATAACAGTACGTTTGGTGAATGGTTGATTATTTCCTCGCGCGCCGCTCCGCTCTCTAGCGCAGTGGATACGCAGTTTACTAGCGAGCTCACGTCTCGGCGCTAATTAAGTCCTTATTTAAATGATGATTAGCTAACAACATTGTTAGATATCAAAGATCTTAGTCGCTGAGTTCACATTGACCATGAGAATAATAAACTTGTTGCTTATTTCACTCAGCCTTTATCCTTATAATCGATCTGGTTAAAACCAGAAATCTGAATGATGAATGAATCATAATATCTCTTTGCAATGCAGATTTTAAGATTCGAGACGAGATGTCTGACTGCTAATCAACTAGTAATATTAATTCAGTACAGAGAATAGATGATACATTTATCTGATGATTGTGACTTGACTTCTTTAACTGTTAGATTAAACTTTACTTGTATAAGAAACTACTAGAAATATATAATATGCAGATCTCGACATTGTAATAAAACCTTATAAAAAGGGGGATTTATTACATCCAGTTTACGCTTAATATGAGTATAACTATGATGGATAATTTATTAAAACATCTGCACAAACTACGCTTTCTTCACTAGCAATTACTATAACAGAATTATGTTGGAGCCACAAGGGGTCTTCTTAACCGATAAATCCGAGCTACATCAAGCCATGTATCGTCTTCGACCCCAAGAGTGCATCATCCGCCTAAAATAAATAGCTCGTTGGCGGATGTGATATTTCGTTGGAAGGAGTCAATCAATAGTTTTATCCTTCCAACGATGTTGTGGTGGCCTTAAAACATGTGAAAGCTACGACGATTACGCGCTCTCTCTTGCTCTCATTTTCTCTATCTCTCTCTTATAGACTCTTCTGGACGACAATAGTGAGTGACGCCAGTCCGTATACTGGATCGACTGGAGGATATAGTCAGTCATATTTTTGTCTTTTCAGATGGCGAAGATATGACAGACGATGCATCGACCCCCGGTGGAGGTCAAGCGATGGCGGCACAATTAAATAATATTAGATTAAAGTTAGAAGAGAAAAGGCGGCGTATCGAACAAGACAAGCGAAGAATGGAGGTCGCTGTTAGTCGGCAACGGCAACAGTTGGGACAGCAGGCATTCTTACAGGCTGTCACTAGGGTAAGTGTATGTGTGAAAGAGAGGGAGATAGTTTGGGTAGAAAGCTACTTTCGAGGGGGGGAGCGTAGATAAGGGGACAACATGGAGAAAAAATAAAACTATTTTGTGATGCATTGGAACGATTTACACAGTTTCTTAATTTAGGTTCTGAGGGTAGTTAAGATTCGTAGATTTCTTTCGTTGAATGTTTTGTGTGGTAACTTGGGGGTATTTGTAAGAGTCTATGTAGTGATTGAGTTCGTTTTGTTTGTTTGTGTAATAGTATACGGGAGATTTTGTGGGTATCTTTAAAATTGTGCAAAATATGAGGTAAAATGTACACAGCATGAAAATAAAATTAGTAACTAAATGCATAAATTAAAACTTAACTAAATTTTGGTAGTACTCAAAGTAATTAAAACTACTTCTAATAACAGACTACACACTGGCGTTACATTTTATAAAATTTTTGAAAATTTATTCTCTAATAAAAGTTTTATGAAATGTACGACATAATGTTACTAATATTAAGTTTCTCTTACATTTCTTTGAATTTCAATACAATAAACTCTGTTTCTATTTCATTAGGATGCATATTTGCAATACCAGTTGGCCTCTTTGGTGAGTGGCCGGATTTTTGACCCATTTAGTTTCTAGCCCTTTTGGTTTTTATTTTGTCTCTTTCTGTCACATTTTTTTGTTCATTCTACTGTACAATAGTACCCATACATGCTTACACAGCTTTAGATTTATATATATATATACACTCTTATAAAGTTCCATTTAAAAATGGTATTAAAATATTTCATTTGAATTCGCATTGCAGACATTATTTTCAAGTAAATAGCGTATTTTGTCTCGCGCTTTTAAAATAGCTGAGCAATTTTGAACTATATTTGAAAGCTTTTTCTGTACTCGTATTCTTAAATTTTTATTATAGTCATGAAGTCTTTTTCACATCGTAACGTGCAGTGCAGTCATATAATTACAATTAAATTCAGTTTAAAGATCGTAGATTCACTAAAATTCACGTTAATCCAATTGGAAATTCACCACCTCCCAATATCACATTTTAGTATTTTAGTTAAAAAGACAAGGAAGATGGCACATTAAGGTTTTGTAGGATAACTCATGTACACTGTTTTTGACAGCATGTTTTTGTTGATTGGTATATAAAGGGTTCCTATTCTCCCAGTCATCAGTAGTGCCTAAAAGTCTGTAGAATTAATTATTAATTAATTAATTATTCGTGCTACCATCCTCGACCGCATCATCACTTACCAACAGGTGAGATAGTGGTCAAACGCTAGCCTATATAATATAAGAAAAATCGTCTTGTCATTTAAATTTAGCGCAAAAATATAACACCATATAGTTAAGGCGCTCTTTCTTATTTTTAATCGACCTCCAGGATGAGGTTATCGATTCGGATGTAAAAATATTTTTTATGTATGTTCGGGCGTAACTCCGTCATATATTTGTAAAAGTTTTTTTTTATTCAAAAGATGTATATTACGAAATGGTTTCATTTAAATGTCGTAAAGGTCTCATGAGTATCTCCAGAGATATGGAGAATGGAGATAAACACTTCAAACTTGGTACTTGAAATAACTGGCGCAGCATTTGCAGTCTGTTTTTTTTAGTTTTTTAAATTGTATTCTTGTTCATGTGTAAAATGTGTCAAAAGTTTAAAAATTTAAAATGGAATCCATTCGAAATGCATTTTAAGAATCCTTGTATATTAAAATATATAGACATAGATAAAATCGGCCTTTAGAGAAGCTTTAATATGGCTATCCACTGTTACTGACCAAGTTGCTACTAATACAGTATCTATCTCAATCTTCCTCTCATCCAAATTCACCGACCATACCTTCTTGTAATCCCTGTTGAGGAATAAAATCAGCTCAATTGCTAGTAGTAGCTACGTTTTTAATGACATTATATATAACTTGCATACACCAATCTTAGAAACCTTTCTAAAAGTGAAAACAACCTCCCTTTACCTTCACGTCCATTCTCCATAATTTCCCTTATCATTCCTTTACTCCCAAATATCCCGTCACTTCCCTACTCTATATACCAATCAGCTCACGGCATGTAGCAACACAATGTTGCGTGTGTTACGGTGGTGGTTGCACGTGCGTGTTACAGGGTAAAGGAGCGCGGACGCCCGCCGATGAAGAGCCTAAACAGGAGACAGCACAGGTAATGTCTTTGTTACTGATGCAATCTTGTTGGAAATGTTGGGGTTATGCTTGTAGCTGTGCTTATGTGATATGTTGTTTGACATTCTTCTTTTGTTTTATTTGACGTTTTGTTGATTGAAATTGGTGATTATTACTTCATATTGTTTTTAACATCTACGGTAGTATAGAAATCGAAGCATATAAGTTTAATCATTATATCTAATTCTAAAATTTCAGCTATGTTAAACATATCATCGGTCAGTTTAATAGTCATTCTGTCTCACAATAATGTAATTCGGAATCTGAATATGTAGAGACAACAACGAGTCTCCTAGATTCAAAATGTATGTGTTATTAGGTATTTTCAACTAGTCCCCATCATTATGATTTTTATTATTGCATCAGTTCATTCATAGTTTTTTAATAACCATGAAAATTGGCATGGTATTTTATAATCTTGCATGGTTCCCAGAACGCGATCACTCTAGCTAGGCTAAAGAAAATAAAAAACATTTCAAGCACAATGATACGTTCAAACTACAAGCAGACAATCATATTAATTTCAAATGTTCTAACACTTCAAACTAAATCGATAAAATAATTTGCCATATTTTGGCCATACAATTGTCATACAGCAAATTGGTAACGTGAAGTATCAGCTTTTTCTTTGAACGTAGTCTTCTGAAAATAAAGTGGTATAATCAATATTATTATCGCAGGAACTAACTATGGACCCTCCGAGTCAAACCGTCGAAAACGTGGTTTTGGAACAGTATCAACAATCGATCGCCAAGTAAGTTGACCGTTTCTTTGAAATTGTACGATTTAAGTAACAGTGCACAACTTGTTGTTACAGTAAAATCCCTCTTATTTTGAACTTTAAAATGAATTAACGAGTTATCAACTAACATGAATTGTTGTCACATGTTGGTGCGCTCCGCACCTTAACATAATTACTGCACTCATTACTTTAATTGTACAATAACCTAATATCATTTTGTTTGCAATTTATTAGGGTTTCTGTTTTTACAAAAAAAAATTATACTTTTTTTTGACGCACATTGGCTAATCATTATTTTAATGTACTTAGATTTTTTTCAAAATTATTTTTTGCTAATAATTGGGATATATATCAAAGAAAACAGAAGCTCTGAATTCCGCGACCAAATATTACAGAATGAACTCCAGCCTACAGGATATTCAAAGCGACATCGCGAGGCTCGCAACTCAACAGAACCAAATACAGCAACAACAGCAGCAACAGCAACAGGCGAAACAGCTGTTTCAGCAACAGCAAATGCAACCACAGCAGATCCAACCACAGCAGATCCAACCTCAGCAGATGCAACCTCAACAGATGCAACCTCAACAGATGCA
Organism: Cabera pusaria; assembly: GCA_954871355.1. Taxonomy (NCBI): domain Eukaryota; kingdom Metazoa; phylum Arthropoda; class Insecta; order Lepidoptera; family Geometridae; genus Cabera; species Cabera pusaria. Next base: position 27,064,799 of record OX940887.1, read on the forward strand.
ACCTCAGCAGATGCAACCGCAAATGCAACCACAGCAGATGCAACCGCAAATGCAACCACAGCAGATGCAACCGCAAATGCAACCACAGCAAATGCAACCACAGCAAATGCAACCACAGCAGATGCAACCACAGTCGCCCTATCAGCACCAACAACAACCTCAGTACCTACAAAACATTCCACAATTGGTAAGTTAATTTTGTATTTTAATGATGTGTTTCGTAATTAACTACAGGGATTTAAATGTACGTTTTGAATTAACAGTTTGAAGTGTGCTTGACTGTTACCGTCATTGTTACATACTGATATAAACGACTCAAATTAAAAAAAAGAATAATGCAGCGACCACAATATTGTCTTATACTCATGCTTTTGTACCGTCGAGTCTGGACGACCTTGCTTTAGACTGAATCTTGGGACTTACTTTGACTTAACAGATAAAAACTTAACCAGTCACAAGTTACAAATAGCTTCGACCACCAAAGCAACTTACAATATAAATGATTTAAGATGTCGCGAAAATAGACAATAGTCTATCCGATCGTTTTCACTGCTCAGAAAACATGTTGCAAAACAATGTCCGTCTCTGTCTTACAGCATATGAGTGACAGAGCGGGCAATTGTTTTGCAACTTGTTTTCTGTGCAGTGAAACCGTACGGTAAGACGTACTTGAATTTAGTCACATTAGATGATGACAGTAAGTCCAAACTTTGAATCTATTTATATGAGACTATATCCCTTGCGAGAGTAGCGAGATAGATTGGGCATACGCTATGCTTAAAAATTGTGGTTGTAGCATGAATCTAGTATTTTGAAAGCATTTTCATCAGCTCGTCTGAATCTCTCATATCTGGAATGATAAATAATTAAATTGCAACATAAAAATCACAAGCACTGATCTAACGACCCCATAATAATCTGTATTTGAAGTTGATCATGATAATTATTCGAATACAACGTGACATGAGCGACATTTAAAAAAAACAATACCTGTACAAATTATATTCACTATACCTATACAAATTATATCTATTTTAAACCGACTTCAAAAATTTTCAAGGTTATTTGTTCGACGTGTATATATTTTTTGTTTCAATTTTTTTTTCTTATGTCTGTTATTTTTATAGTGATTTTATGTAAATTTGATTAAATATCTATAAAATACATACATGTATGACAAGTTTCTGGCCTCATTGGTGATGGTGGAAGATGGAGTATTGTGTCGGCGTTCATTTCTATTCACTCATATTACGTCGTTTTCAACCACAGATACCTAAGTTTTCAAACTTGTTTTGGGCTTTCATTTCTCTAAAATACTACAAAAACTTGTTCCTGCAATACCTTATATAAATAGGTAAAGAGTCAGGTTTACATGTTTATTTGCAGTTTATTTGTAAATGTTTACCATGTACTGATAAAATACATTTACTTTACTGCTATAAATATAATCGAAATAAATTGGCATTCGTCTATATTTTCAACCGACTTCAAAAAAGAGGAGGTGCTTAATTCGATTGTATGTAAAAAAATATAATGTTTGATACCTCAAAAATCCGTCATTTATTAACCACTCTGGAAATCTTTTTTTGAGATGAAGATCTGATGGATATCTCCAAAGATATGGAGATATTTGAAGGTGGTATTTGAAGAAGATTTTATTCGTTTTGTAAAATATCCTAATATATTTTTAGTAGGTATTCGCTCAATCTTGTAGACCATGTTGTGGTAAATTTGGAATGCGTACAAGAAATAATATCAAATTCAACAAATCTTTTGAGTCAATTGTAAAGTACCGAGCCCAAAACAAGTTTAGAAAATATCCATGCTTGCTAACCTAGCGGCAAAATGCTGACGAGCGCAACGCCATTCGCCTTCCAGCACAGTCAATTCAGCTCACAGCACAACGTGTCCCGACCACCGCTGGGCAACTTTGGCTCGACGCCGCACTTACCACAATTCTACCAACAACAACAACAGCAGAACCAACCTCAGCATCAGCCACAGTACCAGGAGTACAGAGATTACCAGGAGTATCAGGAGCCGGCCTACAGAGAGATGGATGAGCGGAGTAGACAGCAGTTTTACCTTCATGATAGTCCGCCGCCGCCGCAGAGGAGGACGTGGGCTCAACACGCACAGCAGCACCAGGACTCGAGGGATCAGGAGCTCAGGGGGTGGCAGGTCGGTGCGGGGATGGGGAGGCTTTGAGTGTTGGAAAGATACTTGATACTGTAGGTGCAACGTTGACGATGTAGATGCTGAGATATGCGGAGATGTTTTTTTATTTTTAAGTTCCGAATTGATTATTTAGGCACGGTCATTTTCCATTTCGTAAGGCAATTCTCGTTGATGAAAAAGTAATATTGATTTTTCGGAGGCATAGACAACATTGTTTTTGTTTTATTATGGTTCCACGCAATTAGTGTATCTAACCAAAGAAAATATTATATCCGACTTTTTAAATATGAAAATTAAAATAAAGTAAAACAAAACAGTAGTAAATTTAGAGTATATTGTTATTATGAATAGGCTGTTCAATGTCCTTACCATACAAGGTAATTAAGATACATTTTGCTTGTCGGAATAATATTGGCGTTTTGTTTTAAACTAATATATATACGAGTAGTACATTTATTTTTTTTCGTAGTAAAAGCAATAGAAAATCTGCGTTAAAACACCATACGCACTAAAAACATGCCTTCGGAGCCACGACATACTTTACAAATACACAAATATTGCAGTCCAGGCATAGAATAAATAATAGTACAAGACCAGGAAAAAAACAAATGCATATCGACACGAAACCACGAGTACAAAATACTATAGCTTCTACATTCGCACAAGTCCATATTTTGCGGCTAGTACTATGTTTTGTTTACTTATCACAGCTAAGTGCAAGTATCTTACATGCAAATTACTAAAAAGGTAAACGAATAGTCCCTACGCGTGCTCATCTTTTGTGCACATAATAAATTTGCTGTAATATTTATCTGTTAGCCGCAAAATTTTGGCTTGATGCTGCCAAAGTAAAGCTCATGCCTACTACTACCTATCAAAGTTATAAACACAAACGAAGACAATTCAACACGGTGATGGTTCAAAATAAAGTAAAAAGTTGTATTCGTGCTACGCCAAGACACATTTGTGTAATGCTTTGTATTTGCAATAGAGGTGACAATAGCATGACCTCAGTTTATTTGACCGTTTGTATGCAGTGCATGTACGCAACATATTAACGCGGAAGTTAAACATAATATTGGAGTGAGCCACAAAGGATTATCGCCCTTATAACGCCTAACACCTATAAATAGCTCACGCAGTGATGATTTTGACAAAAAAAACTCATCTTTATAGTCAGAATCCCCTCCACCAAAGCTGATCTGAATTGTGTATCAACAACCAATAAAAAAACGTGACTATCAAATCACGCAGCGTGACGGAATCCTATTGATATTTGTCGACATTTTCTCTTCTCTTCGCTTTGATCGAGTTCGGGCCTATGACTCTACGACGCCGCATATTCAAACAAAGTCATGCCGTAACACAAATGTACACAAACACCGTACGATGTTACCTTACAGATCCACCAACAAAACCACCAGTTCCAGCCACCCGGGCACGAGAGCCCGCAGCGCACGTGGCGGTCGCCGTCACCGCAGCCGCCGCCGGACCGCTGGCAGCCCTCGGGCTTCGTCCTCCACGACCGGCCGGCACAGCCATTCCAGGTGCACTACGGTGATAGGTACCAGAATGGGAATGAGAGGGATAGCAGTCAGAACCATCTTAGTTATACAGTGGTGAGTTTTTTTGCTAGGCAGAACAACAAAACACTCGATCGCAGTGGACTGGCCATATTAGCCGGAGAACTGATAAACGTCAGGGTAAACGTGTTCTTGAGTATAGACCGCGAATCGGATGGCGTAGCGTAGGACGCGCTAAGACTAAATGGAACGACGATCTTTGCGTAGTCGCTCGCTGGAAAAACCTGGATGATAGTATCCGAGGATCTTTCTCAGTACCGAGCAATTGGATAGCCATATCACCATATGTCTAGCTGTGGGTTAGTTTATGATGATGAAGATGAAGATTCATAGAGTTTTCTTGCAGGAGTCTCAAGAGGTATTGTGCGTTCAAAGGAAGCATATTCCTACGTTTATGGCGATGACCATCAGGAAACACTGGATTACTAAAGTTATTCGTGCCGCTTACTTTAACTTTACCTAAAAATATAGCTTCTCCGTAATTTGTATTAGAATTTAGATTGACATTTGGATTTCACGATAAAAACATTGTAAATATAGAAATAACTAGCTGCGTCCTACAGCTTTCGTCGCAGTATTAAAAGTAGTCTATGTCGTATCTATCTATCAGCTATTCCTGTGCAAAATGTCAGCCAAATCCGCCGTTTGCGCGTGAAGATTTATTTATGATATAAAGTAACAGGACAATTACGGCGCTCGCCTGATGGTAAGCGACGACGTTTACCTATTACAGATACAGCGGCATGTCTGGATAGGCAGAATGCCTGATACATCGCGACATAAAGATGTTAAATCTCATATGGCCTGTAATTAAAAACTGAAGAGGGAACAAACAAACAAATGCACAAACTAACTTTCGCGTCGACAATAGTCGTCTTAATAAACTGATAAAACATACTTCCGATGTTTCTAGCACCAGTACTCCAACCAAAAACACTCCTATTGACTTTACCATCAAATAACAAAATCAATAAGCATAAACTATGTAATTTGTCTCTATGATGTTTCCAGTATTCATCACAGTCCCCTCCCGCGGGTTCCCCGCAGCGTCGCTCCAAGACCCCCCAGCGGCAGGGCTCGCTCCCCGAGCCGCGGCCCGTCAGCTTGCACCAGCTGTCATCACCGGCCCCTCAGCCGCCACCCTCGCAGAGCGACGACATGCTGCCGCAGAACATCTCCTTCATCGGCAGTGCTGAGGAAGACGCCCTGAGACACGGGATAGATAGGTTAAATATATCGTCTGGAACGAGGACCTATCGGATTCCTTCGCCTACGAGGCCGTCTTTGTCGAGGACGTCCTTCCATCAGGTACGAGTAGATTTAATTTGGAGCTCGTTTCTTAACTAAGTACTTAAGCGAGGATCGATTGACCTATTTATTTCTGTTGTTGTGCTACATTGTAGACCCCTGACGCTAAAAGAAGGGGTGTTATAAGTTTGACGTGACGTGTGTATCTGTATGTCTGTCTGTGGCATCGTAGCGCCCAAACGCATGAACCGATTTTGATTTATTTTTTTTTTGTTTGATATGTGTTACACAGTGTTTTATTAGTTAATAATATAATAGTAAAGCCATTTATTCCAAATCTCAATTTCGATGTACGATATTTGTTAGTAGGTTATTACTTAAAAATAAAGCAAGATTAGTTATAATAATCAGTTAGTTAATGTTAGTAACATTTATGAGGTTTGGACCCCTGTTTGGGTAAAGGCCTCCTCCATCCTTTTCCATGACTCCCTGTCCTTGCCTGATTTTATCCAGTCATTTCCTACGACGTGTATTATGTCGTCAGCCCACCGTCTTAATTGTCGACCAACATTCCTTTTCCCTATTGGACCTTTCCATCGTGTGGCTTCAATGGTCCACCTTCTGTTTGTGTATCGCGAGATGTGTCCGGCCCATCTCCACTTGAGTGAGAGTGCGTGCCTTAGAGCCTCTGTGAGTTTAGTTTTTTGACGAATATGTTCGCTCTTAATTTTTTGTATTCTAATTTTCAGCACACTCCTTTCCATTGCTGTTTGACTGCATTTAATTTATTGTTTTATTTTATTTGTAAATGTCCAAGTTTGGCAGCCATACAGCAAACAGGGTAGTAGACATGTATCATATATTGTTCTTTTCATGTACAAGCTGTAGTTCCATTTAAGGATTTCTCTTAGTGACCAAAATTTCTTCCAAGTCGCATTGATTCTTCTTATTACTTCTTCTTCGTTACTTGACGTTTTAAATGAGATTTGCTTCCCTAAGTAGATGTATTCGTTGACGTATTCTATATTCTTACCTTTTATCACTATCGGGCGTTCCCGATTGTTGGTTAGTATCTTAGTTTTATTTATATTTATTTCAAGGCCGATTTTGTAGCTTTCGCAGTCCAGTGATTTCATCATTTCCTCTAAGTCTTTGGCAGTTTCCGCAATTATAACAATATCATCAGCGAACCTCAGATGACTTAGGTATTGTCCATTTATGTACACTCCCTTATTTTTCCAGTCTAATTTTTGGAAAATATTCTCAAGTACTGCTACAAAAATCTTCGGAGAAAGAGGGTCTCCCTGTCTAACTCCTCGTTCTATGTTTATTTCATCTCCTCTAGTCTCTAATTTGACTCTACTTGTACTATTTGTATAGATATATTTCAAGATATTGATGTATTTGTGGTTAATATTTGATTGTAATGCGTTCCAGATTGAACAGTGGCTGATGCTGTCAAAGGCTTTACTGTAGTCAATGAAAGCCACATATAGAGATCTATTATATTCTCTGTATTTTTCTATAATTTGTTCTAATGTCTGTATGTGGTCCATTGTGCTAAAGCTTGATCTAAATCCTGCTTGTTCCCTTGGTTGTTTCTTGTCAATGTCATTGGATATTCTCTTTAAAATAATAGATGAAAATAGTTTATATATACTTGCCAGCAGGCTTATGGGTCTGTAATTCCCTATATCTAAGGGGCTTCCTTTCTTGAAGAGTAGAATTATGTCTGATGTACACCATTGTTTTGGTACTTTTTCTTCTTGTAATATCATATTGAACAGTTGTGTAAAGTGGCGTGTTAAAATAGGTGCTCCTATTTTAAGGATCTCATTGCATAACCCATCTGGTCCGGGACTCTTTTCATCTTTCAGCTTTTTTATTTGTTCGTAAACTTCGGAGTCTTCAATTTGTTTGATACTGTCCATTTTGTTCGTGTAGGTTACTTGCACTTTTTTTTGCAGGGTTATTTTGTTTCCTATATAAGTTTTTATAGAAGTTTGTAGCATGGTTTATTAAGTCTTTTCTACATTTTGTTTCTGCCGAGTTATTCTCAAGTTTTTGGAGCCATGCCTTGTGTGTAGTTAATACTTTGTATGCTTTTTTGGCACTTCTAAAATTCGTAATGTTTCTTGAAATAATCTCATATCTGTGGTTTTTGTAATCCTTGCGGATAGACCTGTTAGTCTCTGTGTATATTCTGCTACGTTCTTTTTTCATATCTTTGGTTTTATTCTTTGTATGTATTAGTTCCGTGCGCCTTTTTATAAGTTGGATAGTGTCTTTTGAGAAAATATTGTGTTCATGAGTATGTGTATTGTTTTTGAATTTTAGGCTATCTGTTATACCTTTCTCTAGGATATTGTAGTATGTTTGTATATCAGTACAGCCTGTTTCTATATTTTCTATATGAGCTTGTAGGTTTTCAATGTAGTTTTTAATTTCTGTTTCTGTTTTAGGAATATTAAGTGGTGTTGTGTAGGTATTTCTGCTCTTCACTGGACGACTTAAAAGCAATGTGGCTCTCACCAACCTGTGATCGGAAGAGAATTTAAATTTACTTAGTACCTGAACATTAGTTATAAGTTTGTGGTGGTTAATCATTAAAATATCTATTTCATTATAAGTTTTTTGGTTAGGTGATATCCATGTCCATCTGCGGCTCTCTTTCCTTTTGAAGAACGAGTTCATTATTGACATTTTATATTGGTAACCATAACTTAAAAGACGTTGACGTTGTTTTATTAGTTAATGTATGTATTATTCTTCTAATACTCTTAAAATATATATCAACTTCCAGCAAGAAACTGAAGAAAAAGGCTTCTACATATCGTTCGACAACGACCAACCGAAGCGACCAAAGCCGCCTCTCAGGGCGAAGCGAGGCTCGCCTAGGAAAGAGCGGTCTTCCGAGTACCCGAGCCCGGAGCGGAGTCCCGAGAACACGTGGAATGATAGAATACCACAGCCTGATGAGGAACCCTTCGTGGTGCACAGAGTGGGGCAAAGTGGGGCGTCGGACGGAGATAAGAGGGAGCCGGCCAGAGAGCGACCGCAGCGCCCCACCTCGGCGGAACCTACCGCTATAGTTATAGGAGAAGTCAATGTAGATCCTGTGAGTTACATTTTTGTTAATTTAATTTAAATAAGGTACGTAATCTAAGGCGTCTAATCTGCGTTCACGGTGATGGGCGCGGTTGCGTGAAAACGTAATTCAGGATGCAGGACGCGTTTTGTTTCAAAACATAGATACGTATACATATATATGTGTTGTAGCTGATAGCTACCGTGATCGTAAGTTAGACGTTTTTGTTTGTTCTTCGCTTTAGGCCTGCTTAGGACATTCGGCAAACAGAAGGTGATTAGGGAACCACCATAAAGCTCAAAGCATTCTTATTTTCTTACTGCTTGGATTGAAGACAGGGACGTCATGATATGTCTGTCCATATCACGACATCTCCCTCTCATTCATATCGAATATATCTATCTATCTCTTCTACGTAGATGCGAGTGAATAGGTATTTTCTAGACAATCGTGCTAAATCTTGGACCACATCGTCACGTGAATTTAAATGCCTAAAATACTGACTATGATGCTATGAATAATTCCAGAACTCAGCTGAAGAAATGGAACGTAAGAAAGAGAGGATAATGTTGATGTCCCTCCAACGACGGCAGCGAGCCGACGAGGCCCGAGCGCGCGCCGACGCGGCCGCCACCGCACGTCGCGCGCGGGAGGAGGCCGCGCAGGAACTGAAGGTGCAGCGGAAAGAGGAGCAGGCTAGAAGGAGAGAGGCGATATTACAGCAGTACAAGTTGAAGAAGGCTATTGAAGAGGCGGAGCGAGAGGTAAGATGTTAGCTTGTGTGGTCACAAAAAGGGGGTAGGAAGTAACGTAAGATTTTTTTTAATATGGAGTGGCAAACTGGCTACCATCCTACCTGATTGTAAGTGATCTATAATAAAACACACCGCCGCCTAATAACACCGGCAAAACCTCTGGTTGCCGGTGTTATTAGGCTTTTTTTTTTTTATTAGGCGGCGGTGTGTTGTATACCCTGTTAGAGAGCACTCTCATTACTCTTCGTTTAAAGCTACCCAGATTAAATGTTTCTGGGTAGATTTCAGATGGGAGCTCATTTCATATCTCACAGGTATGTGGGAAGAACAATTGTGTGAAACGAGTAGTGTGTGTGATGCCCATGTGTCTATAATGTGTGGATGTGCCTTTTGATTGATAGATATGTTTGATACCGTAGAAGAAATAATGATAAGTTAGAAGGAGAGAGGCGATAGTTCAGCAGTACAAGTTAAAGCGAGAAGTGAGATGTTAGTATGTGAGGAAGGAAGGACAAGCTGGGATGATAGAGGTTCCAGATACTACACCAGTATAAATGTGGAAGTCTTATTAAAGAACCGGAGCGCTATGAGATGGTATGTGTTAGTAAAATAGGTAGGAATGAGTATCAGGCAAGGAAAAGCGAAAAATAATCTACAGCAATATAAACTGAATAAGACTGGTTATTGATGATTTCATTTTTTTTAATAGTTAAAGTATAATGGGTATGTAGGCACACCCCGGACACTCGCTAAATCTCCATACAAACTAGCGTTTTAACGACAGACACTGTGCCACCGACACAGACACTACACACGGGTCGTTTTTCTATACGTGCATTTGTGTGCGTGATGTCTAAGGTTGTCGCCCGTAATCACCGTATCACAGATTATATAATAGTTACTTCGTACATACGTACTACGTACTGACCGTATGAATATTTTTTGTAAACTTACCCAAAAAGCTTTTAACACTAAAAATATTAGTCGCTATTTCGTAAACCATCATCTCCAGGTCCAGTCGACTTGCAGAGAACAAACTGCACCACAGTAACTATTTTTTATTCTGTGTTGGGCGGCCAGCCAGAGCTGTACGAAACAATGTCGTGTGTCTTGCTCGCACGTTAGAGCGACATCAAGTAAAGAAAATATAAATACTACGTACCTACATCAAGTTCTCAATTGCTGTGTTATAAAAATGTTTAATGGTGAAAGTTTTTTTAAATATTTTACAAATTAAGCGTTATTTACGCACGAGTATATATATCGTTGTTTCATTTATGAAAATGAATTCTAAAATACGAATTTGTAGGTAGGTATACTAATATAATTAAGTGTTTATTATATACCTACGTAATAAGAACCTACGTAAATTTGAACCTCCAGTGTCTACTGGTCCCAACATAAATGTATGAAGTTGATGTTCTTCTCTCCGTGAGTAGTAATTGTTCTATAGTCGTACGCGTGTGGCGTCCTTGCTCAGCGCAGCTCCTCGACAGCTCCAGAGTCGGGGTGGCGGGGTGAGGAAGCCCGGAATTGGTGGGGGGAACAGAGTGTCCGTTCTATACGTAGTATTATTATCTTTTCTATGATGTAGTGTAGATCAACTCGGCTTCCAGGGCAAAGTCTTCGTTAAATCAAGAGTTCCCGACAACGCCTTATGGCACTTGCTTATGACATACGCCCATAATGAAGATGGCATCTACCATTATTTTATCATTCAGGGCTGTCGATAATTTTCAAACCGACTTCCCAAAAAGAAGGAGGTTCTCAATTCGTCTGTATGTTTTTGTTTTTAATGTATGTTACGCGATTTCTCCGTCAATTGTGAACCGATTCGAATGATTCTTTTTTAATCGATAGGGTACGTTTCCGAGGTGGTTCCAATGTAATTTCAACGAGATCTGATAATTATCGCTAGTGATATGACGATTAAACTCTCAAACTTGCTACTGAAATTGACTCGCGGGGCATGGAAGTAGGTTGTTTTAGTTTTTAAACTATCTTAATTATACTTAAAGATTTAAAATCGGGAATTTAACGTGACTTACGCGATGTCGATATAGCGATCGACATATGTTTCGGCCTCATCCGGAGGCCTTCTTCAGGATCTCGAGTGCGGGGCGCTCGCCGACGCGTTCAACCGACACCTTTATCGCCTCAGTGCAAGACTATATCGACATCGCGTAAGTCACGTTAAATTCCCGATTTTAAATCTATAAGTAATTAAGATAGTTTAAAAACAGAAACAACCTACTTCCATGCCCCGCGTGCGAGCGATTAAAAATGAACGCGATTTTTTATAATATCTTAATTATCTTTCAAATCTTTCCAGGGCAAAGTCCTAGACAAGTCAGAGTTCATGACGTCGTCCCCGGCGCCGCTGCAAGGCGGGCCTCGCGCGCGGCGCACCCCGGCCGCGCGCGCGAGGCCTAAGACCATCCACGTGGACAGCGGAGCCCTACACGCCGCTGAGGGCATGCTGGGAAACAAGCAGCCTTCGTCTACTAACCTCACCGGTAAGGGTTCATGTTTTCTTTGTTATGGAACGTGATGGTTGTAGGATGCGAGACGGTACGCGGTGGTATTTGGATAGAAATAGAAGAGGGTTAGAATTTTAATAATTTTTGAACTGGCATTGTCGGTAGTTTGCCTATTTTATGGTTAAAAAATGAAATATAATAGAAAAATCTTTTGGTATCATCATCAGGATATCTCTGTCCACTGCTGGACATAGGCCTCTCCTATGGCACGCCACTGAGCTCGATCTTCAGCTCTTTGTTTCCAACCGCTGCCAGCCAGCTTGCGTATAGTTCTTGATTATTTTAGAAAGTATTTTGTGAAGATCCCATGCTAATAAGCAGAGATCAGAGCTATGAGAGCAAGACCTCTTTTAGTTATTCAACAAACCATGCTTTGATTTGATTTGCAAATTTTGAGTGCATTGGAAAAAAGTCGAGCATAATAAGTAGTCGATTTCTATATCTCGGAAGAAAAGAAGAGCCTAGTCCACAAAACTCTCCCTCTATATTTTTTGCCAAATCCACCGCGTATCGTCTTGGTGAATCAGTCGGATGCAGACCAACATGTTAGCTGTCCATTGAGCCGATATTAGATCTCGCCTCTTTATAGTTGCACCTAAATGTTGTCGGGCACTGTGTCTAAACTCCGCCCACGAATCACTTAGAATTACCTACAATGTCCCTCATTTCTTATCTCGTTCAAATGCACACAAATTATAGTGCCGTCTCTCTCGCACGATAGTTGTACTGCGATAAAAGCTTTGTGCGAGCGAGATGACAGTATATTTTTGCGCGTTTAATATTGAGGGTCATTGTACGCATATCTTAATGTATCGTAACCGGAGTGTAATAGTTGTTCGTTGTACGCACTGGTTTTATTGGAAAATGTGATGTTATCTCAAATAGCAAAAGCTTTGATAGAGGCTTGAATATTTTAGTTGAAAATTTAGTTCTAATAGATGATTGTTAGTATTTTTATTGAAATGGTTTCAATGGATAGCTTCATTCGACTTGTAATATAATTTGCCTTCAATTCTAATATTTTCAATAAAATTAAATATTTTACAATTTTTTGATATTTTGTAACTACAGTTTTCTTTTTATTGTCGAATGGCTCATTATTTTTTCGTTAACTCTGTAAATAGTTCTAGATGTTATAAAGCTTTCCCCGTTTTGAAAATGTTGTTGAGCAAGGCATGATCGCCTTATATGTTAATTTTTGTGCTGTGGTACGATGAAATACGGTACTATACATTGCGAAGGAATTGTAATATTTTGAGCTTGTTAGCAATGATATGATATAAGTAACGTAGTGTTTTCATTCTGATATTATCAGATATGTTTTTAAATTCAGCGAGATAAAACATCAGACGTAGGGCCAGTTTCATCGGTCCCTGATTTCCCTATTAGGAATTTAACTGACGGATTTTTTACAACTTTTATATGGTATCTGTCAGATATTTATTTGTCGCTTATTTATCTATCATGAACCGGTGAAACTGGGCCTTATAATGCGATGCAAACTTATTGGCGGCTGTGAACCATAAAGATTGCATCGCACTATAACTATGTTATTCAGACTCAATAATATCCTATCTTTGCAAGAACAAACTAACTCATGGCCGGTTTCTGAGTACATTTATTGAGAGTTCATCTATTCAAAAACGGTACAGTTGAGTAGATAAACTCTCAATAAACCGACCTCAGAACCGACCATCAACCGATCATCAAAGATAAAAAACAAAAGAATGTTCACTTTTAAGCTGTATTATAATGAAGTACCGTATTTGAGCGTCCCCACCCCGCCCCCCGTCCCCCGTCCCCCGCGTGTACATGTGTGTGTGCGTGTAGGCACGATGCGGCGCGACTACTACCGCGGCTCGCAGGACTCGCTAGCTGAACGCGCCGGCCTCTACAGAGGTATGTGCACCGCTTTATTGATGCCTTACTTAACTGTTACTTTTACAGCCTCGATGATCGAAATGCGTACTTCACGCGAGGGCGTTAGGTGCATTATCCTAGAGCAATCTTTGTGTTAGGTTATTGCACTATACGCCCAGACGTCGTGTTGAGTGAAGCTATACGAACGATGCCGGAACGCTAATGAAACACGACGGAGTGTCAACACTTAGTCGTCGCGTAATAGCAACATCACACTCGTGTGGGCTCACTCTTATCTGTACGCCTAATCTTTGATGGAACTAGTCTTTCACACGGGCAACGCTCAAAGCAGCTGGTATTCGATTATATTATTATAATAAATTATATAATAGCGCGCTGACGTACTTTACATTGAGTACAGACAGAGCACAGATTGAGATTTTTAGGACAACATTTAATATTAAACTAAAAAGATAACTATATGAAAAATGGGCTTATTTTTCACGAAAATAAAAATGGCGTACCTAAACACACGTATATGAATTAAAAAATTAAAGATAAGTCCATCGCTTCAAGCTTTTTTGGTTAGAATGTTATACTAGCTACAAAAATCTTTGTTCTACTATTCGTACATTATCGTAAGCAAAAGCGGCGTTGAGCTTTCTTGTGTGAAAAGAACGGATAGGTTCAGACCAGATAAATAGCAGCAAACTGCTTTAACGTTTTGGAATTTTGTCCGCTATTTGTAATTCTATCTATGTATCAAATATGGTTGATATTAAATTACAGCTTACTTAAATGTTCTCGACTGAACTCTTCCCTAGTCTGGTTTGAACCTCAATTATTGTGGAATTTAGACATGTGTGTCTTTGATGTAATGTAGTGCTCTTAATAACAAAAATACAGAACATTTACAATATGGCACTAAAACATTAAAATATATCCACTTGAATAGATACTAGGGTATCTGTCACTCACTGCAGAATAACAGTGATATCGGCTAATCTCTTTTATGACTTTCGCTTCATTCGATTTTAATTCGCCAGCTAATATTGACTAGATGCTGTTTTTGTCTTAAATTCCTAGTGAATTTGGCAAATTCTATGTGGTGTGTTGAATTCATCATTATTGGCGGAGTCGTTAGGATATATTTCCGGAGTAATTCTGTAGAAGATCTGTAGAACTGTAAACACCACAGTAGCTCTAATAGAATCTATTCCATAGATTTTTGCCTGTATAGTAAAATCAAGTGTACCTATTTCTATAAAGATAAAAAATATTTTATTTTATTAATATGCTCAAAAACCTTGAATGATAACTAAGGGTAACAAAACGACATCAACAAATCTCTAAATGAAAAAAGGTAGACAAACTCTATTGATTTTTCATTATTTTAGGGTCAAGAAATGGCCTGCTCAAGTGTAAGTGAATCAACTACTACGATGCGTCTAATAACCAAGTCATGTTGGCTTTCATTAAAACATCTTAGATCTAATATCGTAGTACACTATCAAGCAAACACAGCATTATTATCATGACACATAGTAATGTATGACAATTGAAATTGAACTCTACGGTAGTTACTCACAGTTACTTACTTTACATGGAACAGATTTATAGAACAGCAGTGGTTCGTTTTATATTCCCGCATCTTATTTATAAACTTTTAAATTAATCAATGCCTAAGACTGAACTGTCAACTTCTTGCTGACGGGTATAACCATACGTAAGAACGAGACAGCAGTTTTAATTGTTGAAAGGTTTATAAGTAAGGGGGCAAAGTTTGTTTAATATTTTGCAGCTGCGCTGCTGTTCTGTTATTGCATAAGGCATGTCGCTTACCTTTACTCGCATGGAATGTTTTAACCAAGCTCCAACAGAAGATAAATTAACTGTCACGGTAAACATAGAAGGTCTATAAAAATAACTGTTGTCAAGTTAGGAGCTCGTAAGTGCTTTCAGATTTGACATCAGCTCAGTAGGCAGTTGTGCAAATGTTCCTTCATTTTCATTGTCAGGTTTTTAATAGAGTTTGCGCGTTCATCTTGTACCATTATAACCCATTAATAAAAGTATTGTGTACATAAACATCATTTGTTAAATCGTCAATGAAATCATTGTACTCCAAATCCTGTATTAAACCAGGCCGCACACTGTTATTTTTAAAATCTAACGCGTGCAATGCAATATAATTGCGGCATACGGTTGTGCGGTTTTGATCACTGCCAGAAATTCTGTCCGAAGATTCTATATTATTAATAATTTCTGGCAGATACAATACTACTGTAATTAGAATACTTATAGAGTCAATAACGTTAGTGCAGATAATATGCGGCCGTGCTTAAGTAACCAACATAAAACCTTAAAAGACTGTCGCTAGTTTACCGTGACACATTAATCTACATCCAAATAACCATAGAGTTATAAATCCACAGACTCTCCTGTGGAAGAGCGAGGCGGCATGTCGCCGGGCAGCGCCAGCAGTGGACCGCTCGGTCGACGCGGCTCGTGTAAGACCTCGCGAGGTATGTCCGCTCTGTCGCTTGCTATGTGCCCAGTTACTGCTACAGCCCACTAACACGCCGGCCGCTATGCCCCGGATGCGAACTCTGTTTATAAATGTTGATGAGCTGGCTAAATGCAGCAATTGAGCCAAGCCACTTGATTGAAAAAAAAAATCAAGATTGCCAGTATATTTTCGTTCTAGAGAGTTCATTTCATACTTTTTGTCATAGAACTGTCTTTGAGAAAAAAAATATTGTATATTTTAAGAAAAAAATCCTGTAGTAACTAAATTATTTATGAACAGAATTCGTGCTTGATTCGAGTGAACCTGCTTACTTAGATATCGAAATGAGTGTTGAAAATATAAATGTTGTACCAGAGCTGTGAAGGTCTCATTGTACTTGAATTGTTTTTGCGCCTCAACGAACATTCCGATGTCTAATTATTTTTCATGTTTTGATTTGAATACGACCTGATGATTTTAAACGAGACTTTGAAATATTATCACAGAGCATACACGTAATACTGTAATATTTGTAAGTCTCGTTACACTTCGAGTTGGTACACAAGCATCGACCCCGGCTTGTCATGTGTGTTACATACACATGCACACATAGAGGGTACACCACGTGCTATAAGTATCCCACGACCCCACGGTTGGGTTGGTTAAACATGCTTCTTCGATTTTTATTTGGTAGAAAGCTTCAGTCTTCATATATATATAAATTGATTTATTTATGTGTACCTATTTCAGCAACGCATACAATTATGAGTTTTACACTCGTTTTTTTTTTCAAAATTATCGCTTGTTATATTATTTGGCCATTATTATTATGTAGTATGCATTTAAAGAGGACATATGGAGGTTTATAGCTTTATTTTTCCAAATTCCAAAACGCGCCCTGCTATAGACCTTCCGCGCATTTATCGGAGATTGGTTCCCGGATCTGTACATAAAGTGTTTGCATATTGGCAGTTTTATCGCGTTTGACATAGAGTTGAGTTTTGTTTGCGTTGTCGAGGGCGGCTTGTGTGGATGCATGCTTTGAGCGACCGCCCCGCTACAGTTAATGCCGTCGACTGCATGAGTTTGAGATGACATGTAAAGGAAACATTTCAGAGCGTGTGAATGAGGAACCACAATCGGCCCGTGGAAGGTCTAAATATTCGAGTTACCAGAGTAACTTTAAGGCCGGACGGAAGTCAAGCTCTCTTATGAACCTGTGCGGTAAGAGTTTGAACACTCAAGGCTTGACTCACGTTGGTATTGCCGGTTATACGGACGCTTTGGTGCGTTGGGTTACTTTTCTTTTGCTCTCAGCGCTCGAGAGATGGTGTATTTTAAACTCTTTTATTCAAATACTGGACAAATTACTCGGTTGATTATTAAGTATTTATTACCAACAATATCAATTATTCCAATTTGGCACATTGATTGCCCGATGCGCGGAGTAAACATTGGCAAATGTGGCTTATCATAATAAGTTTTTTTTAAGTGAAACTGCTTTTGGCGCACGTGGTAAAATTTGACGGATGTGACGTAGCGTCACGGTCCGAAGGCATCGGAAGAGACGTAAGCGTCATGTTATATTTTATATTTATAAACGCCCTCTATTGTAGAACTGCGTAACTACGAAGACGTATTCGCTAAAGTTCAACAGGTGGAGTTGTAAAAAAAAAAATAATGATGTTTCTTCTAACGCGTAACTTTTTACACACCCTCGTTTTTTATTTACGCATCTATTAAAGTTTTCCCGTCACAAAGAAACATCTTTTAAAGTTACTGTAAATTAATTAGCAGTGAAATAAAAAAACAAAGATCTATTAAATGTTTTCTTTTCTACAAATAAATATAAAAAGTTTTATAAGTTCATCTCTCGAGTGCGAAATCTTTCGTCTTGTGCACATTATGTTTCAGTTGGGTGATCGGCAAAATATTTAAGTACATATTATTTATTATTATTGTGGTTGCGGTTTATATATTTTAAGTTAAGCCTCTTTATATCGGTTCGGGTCGGTTACAGCATGTTTGTATATAATTTGTATTAATTTTAGGTGTTGGTATGACATCGTCTTATATCGAAACATGTTACAATACAACCTTAATGATATTTTCCATAAAGTAAAACTTTCCTTTACGATCAACTATTTTATGAATTTAACAAAACGCTATATATGATGACAATAATCTAGTTAAAGAGTTAGATTTTGTCTCTGGCAAAATAACCTGTTGGTGTTATTTTGAAAATCTTCACACAATGGGGTTAAAACTGCCTTTTGCTCACTGCAGGTGGCGCTACTGTTGAGTGTACCTTAAATCTGACAGCTATCTGTAATTTTCAATAGTAATTTTGTAAACAAAACAAAACATTGGAATATATATATATATATATATATATATATATATATGACGGAGGTTCGTTCGGGAGACTCGTTATCAGAGTGTTCGGACATTGTGAAAACCCAAAATAACACTCGCAACACTTAACACAATCGTTCGTTTTACCAATGCGTAAATAGATTGAAAATCAGTTTATCCATCCGGTTAATCTTTAAAGATTAACCGGATGGATGGATTAGGATTAGAAACGCGGTGGGTTCGATGCCACGTGGCGTTCGTGCGACCGATCGCTCTTCCCTTTCAACACAGAATGACGTTGTTCACTTAGTCCCGTCAAGTCCCGTCTCGACTGTCAAAACCACAGAAGAGATAATAGTCCTACAGTCCAACTGTCAAACATCAAACGTCACCACTGGCATCGACCACACCCAAGCAGCTGTCTGTCAGATGCTTGGCGTTTCCAATAGATGGCGCCGTAGTGCTGATGCCGCAGCATCATATGTCGCACATATATATACTTATTATAACGCTATATGCAGCTAAGAATTACAAAAGCACTGTTAATGTGATCCCGAATGAAATTAAAGATTACGTTATAAAATATTTTTTTTAATTTTTTTTTTCTACAAAAAATTATTTAAAATATTACATTTTGCCTTATTTCTTCTTATAATTAGCTGAAAGTCTAGGTCGAATACATAATTATATCTTTTTAAGGAAATAAGTATGTGAAAAACCCATACAAACATTGCAATATGACAGTTTTTAGGAACACTTAACAGTAGCGCCACCTACTTAGAGCTTTCAGTTTATAACCCCATTATAAATGACAGATTTTCGTTTATATCTGTCTCTCTCTGGCCGAGATTTGATTATTAATTAAACAGCTATGGAATCCCTCGTAAGATATATACTCTGTATCGCAGTTGAGATCGAGTGTGTAAAAAAAAGCCACGCGAAAATCTATGGTTACAGTTACCAAATGGTTGTACTTTTGTGGTACGCTATATATTGCTAAATAATGAATTTGTTTCAGGTAGTACGTATGGTAATATTAGCTAGATATGTGACTGTGTTTACATAAGTATGTCTATGCGTAAAATACAAAATGTTAGCTTTTTATATTGAGTTCCGCCTTTTGTTTCGCTTAGCTGCGTAGTATGTATCTATGTATTAATGTGTTTAGTATGTACACATACATTTAGTATTTTACGCTTTATTTACTGTCTATTAATGTTATATCAAAAGTAAATGCTACGAATAAATCATAAGTCAGGAAAGGTAACTGCGTTGTAACAATGACCCAACAAAAGTCGTGTCCAAGCAGGCGGGGTAAAAGTCGTGTTCAGCGCGTCATTAGTCGGACATTTGTCTTTTTTGACTCAACTGTCATAACAGACATTGCAGCACATGCGCGAACCAATCCCTGCTTTCGTTCCGAATTTAAATCAATCTCCAAGCGAATCATTTGTAACTTTGAAAGCGATTCTTATTTTGAATCTACGTCGTTTTGGTTTGAAGGAGAGCTACTTTTTGGTGGAATTTGTTCTGTATTAGAGATCCTGAAATATGATTTGTTCGTAGAGTAAATGTATAGAATATAAAAGTATGATTCTTTACTAAATGTAATTGTATGCTAGTCATTAAATAAATTAACAGGTAAATGTGGTAACTAATTTAATTGGTGAGTTGATGGGTAAGATTAATTTATACATTTGTCGAACTATTTTGTACATGTACCCTAATTTTGATTCAAATATATTTACTTCAAACAGACATGCAATTCAAAAATATTGATTACTTCCACTAATAACAAGTTAAATTAGAATGTGATAGTTTTCACTTTTTGTCTCTATCTATGTTTTAAGGACTTGTAAATCCTTTTGCCAAACCATCATTTCATACAGAAGTATGGTAAAGGATAATAGATAGTTTTCGATGAAAATTTCACTGTAGCTACAACTGAAAAGGCGCGTGCCCTCACTGGTACATTTCTAAAATCCATCCTGTATACGTAGGATAGGACTAAAGTCGGTTCCGTTTTTTTTCCGTTTTTTCATTTCGAGACAAACACGATCTCATTTGACATTGGGTGAAATCTATGTAATAAATAAAACTGAAATTTTGATAGTTCGTGTGATAAAGGTAAAATGTCACAAAATAAATAAAAATATATGTATCCATCCCATAAGTTGATTTTATGCGGATGACGGCGTAGAGGTAGGTGACTTACCTAAGCGTAAAGCTTTACTTCAGTAGTTGGTGGAAAGGTGTGGAAATCTATCTAATGTCTACCTATAAGTAAAGTAAATATTATGTTTCTTTGAAGTGTTACACACTTTATATTTTTTGTAAATTGTTAAATACAATCCAAGAATTCATCGTACCGACGGGTAACTTTATTTTTACTGAAGCTTTATTTGACTTAGATCTAACGTGATGGAAAGAAGAATGTAGTCTGTGATGAAATTCTTAAACAGCAATGAGATTAGGGGCTTACAATGGGTCAGATAGTCAAAGTAAAAAAGGGTCCATCTCGTAATGAGAGATAGTAAGTTGGAAACTTGCATAAACCTTTATTTTGGCATTCTAAAAGTTGTCTCAGATGCAATGCAAAATTTTAATTAACAATTTATTTATTTATAATATCAAAATAGATGCATTATAAATACAGTATCCAATTAATACATAATTATATGGGTGGGGCTCAGGCTAACGTAACACACAAATTAAAATGCAACACACTGGAAATTTTGTAACACGCTGGAACCCTGTAAAGGTAGGATTATATTGTATCAACATTTACTAAAAAATCTTACCACATTTAAGAGTAATGATGATAAATCGTGTAAATCATCAATATTATATTTCCCTAAGTTATATTTACTGGAAATATGACTATTTCATGAAAAAAATATGGTTTCCAGGATAATTTAACTTGAGAAATTATTGATGATTTTTAAGATTATTAATCAGTAGGTAAGTAAATACTATCATTATTGTAGCGTATCACATAAAAAAGACAAGACATTTTAAAATTTATTTATTTATTATTGTCACATTTTTTGCAAAAGCAAATGTATTATCCCTCTTTTGGACTCCGCCGCAGTCGGTTAAAGACAATGTGCACCAATCTTAATGTTATCCAGTGTGTTACGTAACACATTATGTAACACAACATAACACACCAGAGCGAACACACGAGAAAATTCTAGTGTTTACTTTACTATAGCAGCCGCAAATTCAAAGAAATATTGGAAAGAAAGCCATAATATACGACACAAAAAGGTATTTATTTAGTATCTATACTTCAATATAACGAAAGACAAACACTTTCTTTGAAAATTCTGTGTTTAATAACCAATTTTTTGGAGAGAAAAACACTACACCAAATCATTTCACTTTTGTTACAAGACTAAAATGGTTGGCATTAAATTGACACATGACGGCTGTTGGTATACGGTGTTGCCACCCTACAAAATATGTTCTAGTGTGGTTATCACTAAACTACGAAAGCTACCGTGTAACACATTACTTGTAACACACTAGAAGATTTTATGGGACTTTTTTTTAATTTATTGTTTTGTAAGCAATTATAATTTTTTTGCGAGATTTACGGACAAAGTTCTTTGAATTAACTCCCATACTAACAATGAAGACAAAAAGAAATGAAATTAACAGCGTAATAAAAAAAATTAAAATTAAAACCTTATCGACGGACTGCGCTGGGACATTTGTGTTTTGTATGGAGCAAATAAATTATTAAAAGTTTTATGAACTTATGTATTGTGTAAATTAAAGATTTTGTGTATTTTCTTTGCAAACATCAATTTTGATGTATTTATTTTAATGCAACAAATAAAATTCTTTGATAGAAATTACTATAATATACTAAAATTTAGGAGCAAACAGGTGACCGCGATTTTTTTTTAAAGGTACATTTTGTTTGAGCCCTACCCATATACAGCTTAAAAATGCAAACCATTAAAATTAATTTAAAACTATATATATACGTCCCGTCGGTACGATGAAATTGTGGATTGTCTTTAACAATTTACAAAATAAATATTGTAGTCTTACTATATCCAATTTATCAATACTTGGTTGAGGGGTACAATTAATCGTAACATAGCAATCAGAGTGTCTAGTCCGAGTTTTATAGATTGTTTTATTTACTGGAACACGTTACAGTAAACGCAGATTTTTATGGAATGACAAAGCGCCATCTAGTGTGCATAAGAGATAACATTGTAATTTCCATATAAATCTGCGTTTACTTTAACGTTATCGAGTGAGTGAATAAACCTAAAGAAACTCGCACTAGGCCCTCAAATGTGTCCTATTTGTGATTGTAATACAAAGTGTTGTCCATCCTACAATGTTCTGTCACGGTAATGTATAACAGTATTGTGACTCGGCCCTGTCCTTGAAATCAATACAAACGTTCCGCTCGGCACAGCTCGGTACGTATACACAAGATAGGGCCCGCGTACAGTATTTTAATTTCATCTACTTGACGATCTTTCTAGTTTTGTGCTGTTGTAAATATTATATTTTTAACATACATTCATACATACAATCACGCCTTTTTCCCATTGTGGTAGGCAGATAATACTTTTTTCCACATGCTACGATCCTGACATACCTCTTTCGCTTCTTCCACTTTCATGAGCGTCTTCATACGTGCTCGCCGGTTATACTTATATATTACTTTTGACCTCATTCTATTTTTTATTTAATAAAATTAAATTATGTAATAATTATATTACATTTATTGTGAGTTGGGTACCGAGTGCATACCGAACTCGAGGCGCGTAGACATGACTCGCGTTCCGACCGTTTGTATGGAGTCACAATACTGTTATATTATATTACCGTGGATCTGTGTTAATACTAACGGTGAGGGTGGGGTAAGCGAGCACATCAGCAGTACTGTAGGTATAAGGTAACATGAGGTGTGTACTGCGTAGACTCAGGGCTGGGGCGCGCCACCCCGCCCCGGCGCGCGGCGTCCCCCGGGCTACGCGCGCTGGCGTCCCCCGCGGGCTCCGGCCCCGGCTCGCTGCCCGGCGCCATCGGCAAGCGGCGCCAGCACCCCGACGACGCTTCCGATGTCTCCTCCACGCATTCCAGCATCATGGACTACTCGGGTGAGTTTCTTCCTCCCTTCTCATTCATCTTTTACGATTTTCTTAAACCTTCACGAATATAATAGTTTATCTCCAATACTGGTCTTATCACGCTGAACTCATTTATATTATTTTATAACATTGACTTTTCGATTATTGTTTTCGACGGTCAGAAGACTGACTTGCAATATGTGTGAGCGTAATCATCGTTTTTAATGAGAGTTGAATGTAACTACCCTCTTATTTATTTTAATATTTTTATTAAAGTCTTTTCACTTGTTTCATTTCGTTCTCATTTGTGATGTTCGTTTGATGTTAGAAACGTATGTTTCTTAAATACCTCAGATGATGATCTAAAGATAATAATATCTAACTTTACTTTAATTATTCTGTAAGCGTGAATGAGGTACAAAATTTTACCAATTCGAGTCATTAGCTCAGTGCTAAGTGTCGAGAACTAAAATATGTGATACTACTTTTGCCCTCAAACTACCATAAAAAAGGCAGAAGGAGCCCTGTCTAACACCCGAGTGAACGCAAGTTCAGTAATACTAAATGCTTGAGTAATACGCTTCCGCGCTCAGTTTGCTACCAAGCGGCAGCAGCGACGGACGCGTCCGTGCGGTATTACTTCGCAGCGTTGCTTACGTAGTAATCATGCCGTATTGACTATTCCGGACTGAGCGCGGAAACTTATTACGCAAGCATTTAGTATTACTGAACTTGCTTTCACTCGGGTGTTAGGCACGGCTCCGTCTGCCTTTTATGGTAGTCTGAGCTTTTGCCTTAAAAAATACCCACGTAATGTATGGCTCGCAGAATGGGTAGTTTCAACATTGGTCGATATTCCACAAGGCAGTAATCGTAGGCTAACAATGAATCGGTACCAATGTCGACTCTACCAGCACAGGCAATGTATCAAAGTATAATTTTGTACTTTTGTCCCAATAGCGCGATCCAATCGAAGTTCAGGCAAAGGTCCTCTATATATACTAGTAGCTAGGTAGTAGGTAGATAGTAAGATTCACCGACACGTAAATATAACTCACGATTTAATGATCACATGTAACGGTTTGATACACCTTGTGTACGAGCGATGTCATGCCAACAACTGAATAAAATTAAACTTTAACAGTAATATAAATAAGGCATGGTTTTGCAAAGTTGACAGCGTTTTTATCTAACAACGAATGCATTCGCTTACTCACTCAGTTTTGAAATTAACACGAGTATCACGGCACTCCCATTTGTTTTGTGCATCCACTGCATAGCTCATTGCTCCATACTAATACACATTTAAATATAGACTCTAAACGCGTGGAAATAGAAGCTATAGAGTACATGTGGCTGTTCACGTAAAAAATTGAAGATTGTAAGGATTTTCGAGTCGATCCATATTGGCTAAAAATACAGAGTGATCGTAGATTTGATTTAGACAGTTTGAGTAGTTATGAGTGATCATGAGTAGGCTTAAAATGTATGTATCTTAGAAAGCTCCTAATATCACGGATACTGCAAACTAGACTTGAACGAGTTTCAATAAGAGTTCGATTCCTACCCATTGCACTATTGACGTGAACCCCTTCCAAACACAAGTATATTTAGCATAGTTGGAGGGTACAAGGTACAAGACTACTAGTAATGTGCAAAACATATTGCTAGTATGCTGTTTTAAAAGAAGCCATAAAATGTTGGATGACTGACATTAACATTAGCTAAAATAAAACCTTACATACAAGGATATTTCACAGTCAGATTCTCTTAAAATATTTCAAGTGTCCTACATCATCATCGGCCGATGTCGGTCCGTTGCTGGACGTAGACTTGTCTCAAGACACGCTGCTGAGCCCGATCTCTAATCTATAACGGCCTTACTAATAAAGTTTTTTTCACTCTGTACACACGTTGTATACCACAAAAGCTGACCAATAAAAATATTTTTGACGTAAGCCTTGGATAAAGTTGGTATACAGATGTGCCATTATCAAAGGAGGCTGTCCATTTCTTAAACAGCCTGGGACCCTAGTTTAGCGAGTGTGTTAAGGATTAAAATGGCGGATTTCTCTATTATCAGCTGATTGAAATCATGTCTAGAAATAGTAACTACTATTGAATCTGTGTCTAGTATTCTGTAAAAAAACGTTTTGATTCTTCAAACTTCAAAAAGTATGCTGTCATTTGAGGATCGTTTGCATGTGTTAGATTTGTTCTCATTGAAATGGATTACATAAATTATTTCGACATATTTGACCATTGGGAGATAGAAGAGGCAAATAAAAAAATCGAAAACATTATGAAGACCGTGCAGATCCATTATTTTGAACAATTCAGATTTTCCATTTTAAATACAAATAACGGGTTTACGAAAAGCTATGCGGAAGAAACTAAACGCAGTGATTACATTCTCTTTGCAAATTGACAGTTTATTCAAATATGGCTACAATCATGTTTATATTGTAGCCATGGAGACCGCTAGTCTCCATGGCTACAATGTCAACAGCGTAGACAGAGGACAACAGTCAATTTGAGTGTTTCGTTCTAAAATTTGTTTTAATTCTTTCACTCCTACTAAAAGAAAATATTTTCTATTATGTCAACTAATTTCAATAAAAAGTTCCAAAAACAACGGAGTTTGATTAATATTGCATTCCTAAAATAAAATTTCATGACTAATATTAATAATTAGTAAAATTTATGAAATAATAATTTACGGAACTATTTAAGACGTAAACCAGTTTCTAAACGAATTGACTAATAGTTGCCAGATGAAAAATAAAAAAGTGTTAAACGTCTATGTAGATACCCACCTCCTATTCAACGTTTATTAGTCAAACAATAGATTGACGCGTGTTTAGCGCTTATTCCTTGTGCAACTGCACAACCGTTTAACAGACGTATAGGCAAATTTTTATTAGTAAGGCCGTAAGTATCTAGTGTCCATCATCATCAGCTTTTCTGTCCACTGCTGGACATGGTCTCCACTCACGCCACTGTGTGAGGTGTATTTATTATGTTTCATTTCCGTGATAATAGTAGCTTCTATAACAATATATCTATGCATAATTGGTCGAAGTTCCAACTAAAAAGGGTATTACACCACACTGAATCAGGGTCGTGGGCGTGGTCCCTAATTAGGCGCGCTAATTCCCTAAGTGTTATTACACTGCGCAGTGGCAAGCGCACCTAGGGTCTCCTCTGGCTCGCTAATTAGACACCATTACTGCCTTACTCTTATTACACATCCCTGATTAAGGAGCTAGGCACCCTGATTCGGTGGTGTGCTGGTTTTCCAGTGACGCTTACCGTCCGCGCGGGTGGTAAGCGACGCGGGCCACAAGCTTTTCGTCTCTGCCTGTCACAGTCGTGATGAGAGAGCGCGGGTGATCCGCGCGGCTATGTAACGATCCTAGAGACGCAAAGCTCGTGGCCCGCGACGCTTATCAACCGCGCTGGTGACAGCGTCACTATAAAACCACACTAAATCTATGGATGTTCTAACTAAGAGGTATATCCACGCCAGGTCCCCGGTTATACAAGCAGCCGGCGACGAAGTCTAACCGCGGCATAATGCTGAACGCGGTGGAGTACTGCGTGTTCCCCGGCGCGGTGAACGCGGAGGCCAAGCGACGTGTGCTGGAAGAGATAGCTCGCTCGGAGAGCAAGCACTTCCTGGTGTTGTTCCGTGACGCCGGCTGTCAGTTCCGTGCGCTCTACAGCTTCTGTCCTGACTCGGAGCAGGTCGTCAAGCTGTACGGCACCGGACCCAAACATGTCAACGATAGGATGTTCGACAAGTTCTTCAAGTGAGTTTACTTTTATGATACACTAGCTGTGCCTCGCGGTTTTACCCGCGTAGACATCGTTCCCGTGCGTATATCAGGATGAATGATGTACCCTATGTGTTTTTCCAGGGTCTAGGCTATTTACATACCTAATTTCAGGTCGATCGATTGAGTAGTTTTAGCGTGAAGAAGTGAATAACATACATGCATGGGCGCCGGCAGGGGGGTGCCAGGGGGTGCACTTGCACCCCTTGGAAATCTCGGGATTTACAGGAATTAATAAAAATTAAATAAAATATATAATAAATTCATAATGAATAGTCAGAAATTTGTAAATGTCTCGAACATTCAGACTAAAATTTCATCTTTTTATTAACAATCATATACGGCAAAGATTGTAAGAAAACTAAAATCTGCACCACCTGGAAATTATTTCTGCCGGCGCCTATACATACATGCAAACTTTCGCTTTTGTAATATTATATATATGAGGAAGTAGGATTCTTTAAATTATATTAAGTATCTAGCAGCGCGCCGCGATTTTAAAATATGCCATATCTTTTTTCTCGTTGATGTCGCTAAGAGAGCAACTTTCATAGGTCTGATCAATGTACATCTCGAAATTCAGTATCCTGTTACTTCAATGACATTGCACGACAATGCAAGAACATGGTAAACCTTGACCTGATGCTGGGGCATCTCTTGGAATCTGCAGAATACTCAACTCCTTACCAACTCAGAGCAGAGATGTCGTATTTAGGGTCATTGGATTGGTCATTTGGTGGAACATTTTTTTTAGAGTGGGGTTTTGTAGTGGGTTCACGTCAATAGTGCAATGGGTGGGGTGGGGATCGAACTCACGACCTCTCGATCGCCAGTCCGACACCCTATCCATTGGACTATTGCTGCCTTTTATTTATTAACATTGCTTTTTCTCAACGACGTTGTACTATATTAAACTCGACTGCGAACTAAATCGCAAAACCGGCCGCAAGAGACCGACCTTGAACGGAGTTTGTCCCTTTCTTTTGTATGGACCACATATATGTACTATACATATAGTATAGTACATATATAGCACTGGCAGGTTGTTGGACAAGGACACACTCCCACTTAGGTGCGTTTCGTTTTGTTGTACAAACTAATTACAACCTTATGTTTAGATCATACGGTTTGAATTGAATTTTTCAAACCATCCGCAGTGTACCCTCTTTTTTATATTAAATTTATGTTTTTTGTTTAATTGCAGATACAACTCGGGCAGCAAGTGTTTCTCCCAGGTGCATACAAAGCACCTGACGGTAACCATCGACGCGTTCACGATACACAACTCGCTGTGGCAGGGCAAGAAGGTGCAGCTTCCCAGCAAGAAGGACATGGCGCTCGTTATCTAGTCGCGGACCTGCTCGCTCCTCGCAGAGCCCAGTGCCGCCACCTTTACTTATCGGTTAAACGGCTGACTCGGACTGTGCTACTTGATTTATTAGGCGAGTCGTTTGGCGGGTAAACGTGTCTGGATTATAGGTCAATTTTTATTTTTATTTAGAGGTGGAAACTTGACATTTTAAATAATGGTAACTGACGAGGTCGAAGTTGTGATTGTCCTTGTGTTAAGTAGAGGACGCGGGAGGTAGTGATGCTAAGCGCTCTAGATAATAGAGTGTAGTCAGATTCACGTGACGCAAATATCTTAATCCGTCTAAGCTAATCGCTAATCTAATATTTAATAAGCTTTAATTTGTCGTCGTCAATGTCGCTGTTTTATCAAGTCGAATCAATCAATTTTACTATAGATTATAATTTTATTTCCTGGCCTCTTTTTATAATGTTTTAATCAAATTATTATTTTGTAGTTTTGTATCTAACGAAATCACTGTAGTGGTCAGATTGTAGACCACCGTTTAGTTACCAAATGACTCGTGTGTTCAGTAATCGAGTATCATAGTCCGGAGCAGGTAATCGTCGTGTCGCCCGCAGCGGCCGCGCCGCAGCCAGTCATAGAGAACGATTATTTTGTTAGTTTAGCAAGCGGCCGCCGCGGGGCGCCACCTATCGTGTTAGTTCGGAACTCGTGTAATTATAATGAATCGCGCCGTTTGAGTTGTATTTATGTGACGTCGGCTCGGAGCCCCGGCCGAGCTCGGCCGCTACGTTTGCCATATGTATTAGTGAGATGGTCGATACGTTCCAAAATTTAAATAAAATTGTCTCAAAGGTCGCCGCCCGCTGTCGATTCGATTAGATACATTAATTTTAGCAGACTATCCCCTCACGTAATGAAAATAACACGTTCACAAACTAATTACTCGCTTATTTGTTATCGTAATATTTAACTCGTTAGTGATTATTTGAATTTGACTGGAGATAATGTAAGATTATGTAATTGATTCGTTTGAACCTGTTCGTTCGATTTCCATTTTTTTACCGCTTGTATAGGTAACGTAAGAAGGCGCACTTTACGTGGTAATTGTACTGCCTTATCCTGTAAATAATTGTTTTGTATACAGCTATTTATTAAATGAATGTTAAACGAGAATTGATGAATGTCATTTTTCATTGTTTAATGATTGGTCATCAATAATATACTACCGATATAGTATATGGTATGCAAAATATATTGTATTATTAAAAAGCATAACGAAATAATATTGAATTTCATATTATTCTGTGGTTTTATTTATAATAGTTTTCTTTGCAGTTACGTTTTGCTTCAATAGGCCCAGCGCACACCGCTGGAAGCGCGGCGAACATTTGAAGAAAACAATTTAATATAAACCTTAAGTACCTTGACATAGAGCCCTCGAGCTGCGCCTGGAGCAGTAGCGCGCATGCTCTTGCGAGTGAATTTATTCCGATTGACTGTATGTCACGGTAGCTAAGGTTTATATTAAATTGTAGTCTTCAAATACATTTGAAGACTACAATTAACCGGAGTACACTCCGGCGCGCTTCCAGCGGTGTCCTCTTTGGCAATGTTTCTTGGTATATGTCGTTACGTAAATTAGCTCGGCAACAAGTCACTTTACGCCTAGTCGCAGCTATACTAGTACTATTATTTATTCTGTGGCAGCGTCAAGAGCTATATTATATTAGATAATAGAGGTTGTGCAAAAAGAGAGAACTCGTAGAAATGAGTTCACGTCGGTTGTTTTAATTTACTGTTTTTATTGCATTCACAAAACTGCTGTCAACTAAAAATGTTTGATACAAGGTACCTACTCTTATCGTATCTACATTATCGTGTGCTACTATGTAGGTGTGTACCTTCCTTACCTTTGAATGTTGGTTCATCCCCATTAAGAGCGCAATGGGGCGGCAATGGGGATTTGTGGACAAAAAGTTCACTAAACCCCATTGATGGGGAATGTCAATGGGGATTTGAGGAATAACCCCGTAACGCTACGACGGTTCTCTTTTTGCACAGACTATTAGCTGAGCGACGCTCGCGGCGGTAGAACCCTTGCTGTCTTGCTGAGAGACCAACCAGTCGTCATTGGGCGTTTTCACATTGGACGATAACTGTAACTACACGATATCGGCGGACTGGCAGTTTGATACAATCTGTCGACGACACAGTGTGAAAGCATTTAGTAGTGATTGTATCACACTACCAGTTCGACAATATCGTGTAGTTACAGTTACAGCGTTTCAACGTTTGTCCACAGCAACGGCACCGGGACGTCACCGGCAGCAAAATGCCGAAGTAGCGATACATATGTATGTATGGCAGCTTGTCCACAGCATGATCGGCACCGGGTGATGTCATCCCGGCCGCCGATATTTCGAGTAGATCTGCGCGACCGCTAGAAACCGGCCAGAGATTTTGACGGGCCGATGTGCCGGCATTGGCTCGCAATACAAAACACGTTCTTGTCTACTGCCGGCGCCCGGCGCCGTTCGATCGGTTATTGTTTTTTTTTTGTCTGAGGTTGTTTGTTTTATTTATATGGAAACTCATCTGTCACGCATGACAACTTGAAGAAACAAAACCACCGGAATCGATGGCGGTGGACAAACGATCACCGGCACATCATATTCAAATCGGCCCGAAAAAATCTCGGTGCCGGTGACGTCCGGGTGCCGTTGCTGTGGACAAACGCTCTTATTGTCCAGTGTGAAAACGTCCATTGTGCGTGGTGCGTGTATTCGCCCGTCGCACTCACATACTCTTTTTCCTTAACCACAAAAGGAGTCCGGACCCGTGCTTCACGTAGGTTCTCCACGGGTGTGTAGCACGGGGACTATATAGGGTCCCGTGCTACACACCAGATGATGTTATTGTACAGTAATGCAGTAAATTGATTTCACTATTTTTTTATTCATATGCGCTGACCACTATCTCACGTGATGTTATATGTCCAAGATGTAATAATGTCGCTTGCCTAGAACTATTCACTCTTGTTTAGAATAAAACGCAAATATAGTAAAATCACATATGTATTATCATTGAGTGTTAATTAATACTGGCCTACATTAATAATAACATACACATACAAGAAGCACGTACCTACAGGTAATTAATTATAAATTTTACATCGAACTTTGTTTACGAGTATCTCTACACATATCGTAACGTACTTTTTTAACCTAGTTTTAATATTATCTTAAAATAAATAAAAATTAAAAATACAGAGATCCATAAATCAACATTGCGATTTATTAATTTTGTGTTAAATGAGATAATTTCGGTAAAATATACAAATAAATAACTAGTATATAACTAATTCTAGAAAACATATTCGAATAATATTACAATCAAAGTAAATATAAATGACAAGGCTCGGCGCAAACGAGCCACCGCACAGTTGTGTCCGGTGGCGACCACGCGCCACAGGCCACACTAGATACTACAGACGACATGGAGGCTAATGCCTCCATGTCGTCCATGTTATTGAATGAACTAAAAATGAACTGTCATGTTCGTTAATTTCAATCCCTATCAATTTCGAGCATACGGGGGCTGCTCTACCGTACTGAAGAAGGGTGTAAGGTCACTCACACCCTCCCTCAGTTAACCGCTAGGCATCCTACGCATCGCATGTGTTCATAAAATGTGGAAGTTTTTGCAGCAGCGAAAAGCGAACGGGCAAAAGTGGCTGCCATCTGTGTTTGTGGTTGGTGGCTCGTTTGCGCAGTCTAAGATAGATTCGTTAGTTTTTCATGAGCGTATAAACAAAAATATATATTTTATTAAACTATGAGCCGACGAAACTTAATAAGTTTGCTCAACAAGTTTAGGAGACTGGTGGCTCAAAATTAGCAATTTGGAACAAACCAGATTTTCATGCAAGATTATCCCGTTAATGAAGAAGTAATAAAATACTCATTAACGCATTCTAATCGTACAATTAAACTTACCTAGTATTTTTATTTAAATAATTATAAACCATTTTGGTAAATTACAAATGTTAACCTTTAACTAATAACTAAAAATAGGAATAATTCAATTATTTAGCATATATTTCTTATGATTTGTGACTAATGAGTAATTAATTGAGTCGAAATAAAGAAATAAACAGTGAGAACGCAAGTATGTAAACATATATAGGTTTTCAAGTTAAAGGAGTGTCGCAGCGTTCACAGTTCAATCCTTAATTATAATACTTATATATATAATTACACTGTACAATATTTAAAGCTTTCTTCGATTATTTGTTTCGAGGCTTGTTGGAGTTAAATGTTTAATTTAGGGCGAGTTACAAGAGCTTAAAAATAGTGTTATTTTTAGTACGTATTATCCTCGTGGAGCCCCCCCAGTGCCCAGTGTACGAGTTTTCATACCAAACTCGATATAACAAATTTTGTATGTAAAACAGTACAGCGTCTCTAGTGGTTTTCACACTTCACAAAATTTAGACCAATCAGGGAGCCACAATAAGTCGAAAACTATGTGAGATCTGTAGGGCTATTCGATTCGAGGGCTATTAGATAGCTCACAAGCTATCTCAACAGCGGAACCCGCGGTGAGATTCGAATTTCGTACTACGAAATTCAATCGTATCACGATTGTAATACGGTTGAATTTCTTAATACGAAATTCAAATCTCACCGCGGATTCCGCTTCCGAGATAGCTTACAGAATAGCCCTACTGTACCCTTAGTACGAGTTTTTATCGTAAACGCTTTTCACAAATCTCACATAGTTTTTTCATTTCGGTTTTTCATACAAAATTTGTTCGATATACGATATCGAGTTTGCTATGAAAACTCGTACTAAGGGTACTGTCAAAAGCGTTTATGATGAAAACTCGTGTTATGGGTACTGACCACATTTCTATAGAATTTTGTTTCCGGTTTTATACGGATTATCTAATTAATATGAAGTTGCGACGGCTTTATAAGTATTCAAATCAATATTTGTGTCAGCGAAAAGACAAAAAAGTGTTAAACCAAAGTTGTTTGTTATGACTTATGACTGATTAAGTAAGGGGCTCCTGATAAGCATCAAAGCTAGCGTTCGACCACTATCTCACCTGTTGGTAAGTGATGATGCGGTCGAGGGTGGCAGTGGCAGCACACTAGGTCCAGAATGGGAACTAGATGTGAAGGCTGTGAGGTATGTAGCCCTGTCTACGTACAGTATAGTTCAGTGAACTCAGACGATGGTGTAGTAGTGAGTGACGGGGGAACTGGCAGCTGAATGCTCGTCTGTCTTCTCAACGCTCAGCTCGTGGATTATGGTGTCTTCTGAGGACACCTGCTGGATTCAAGTTCATGTATTAACTAATAATGCTTTCAATAATGATAATTAAGATATATTGTTACACACAATCCAAAATTTCATCGTACCGATGGGATTCGAACTCGCACCCTCCTGAGAAACATGCCCAGATGCTCACCAATAGGCTAGTTTACTAAAACAAATTTTTAGTCTGTCATTTACATTATCAAAAAATATTAGATACGATTTTTTTAATATTTTTAATTAAACATTAAATGACAAAGATATAGAGCGTTGAAATTCGGCGTGACGTCACGAGCCCCCACTCCCGAACTTTGACGCTCTTTATCTTAGTCAATTTCTATTGATTTATAAAATATATAACTACGTATCCACAATTTTTTATGATAATCTAACCGACGGACTAATTAGAATTACTATTTTTCGAGCCAGGCAACATCCCTATTAAGCAAATACAAATGGGTTGTGAAGCACCCGCGCTATAAATTGCGACAGTGAGATGAGAAAAGGAAAAGTGCATCATCTTATACATAATAATCAATTGCTGTTCGTTAGTCTCGCTATAACTCGAGAACGGCTGGGCCGATGTAGCTGATTTTGGTTTTGAAATGTTTGTCGTAGTCCAGGGAAGGTTTAACGGTGAGAAAATATGGAAAAATTGCTAGGAAGATAGTAAAAACAAGAATTTAATTTACCCATATAAATTGTTCTACCTACTTTCCTGTCAAACATTTGACGTTCGTCCCTTCGGTACGGTAGGGTCTCTGACTCTGTTCCACTCTCGAATAGAAATTTGAAGCACGTATTAAATTAAGGGTTTTGAATCGACAACATAATATATCCACATTACTTGGATTATCGCGTAGGTATTTAAATTTTATTATTTTGAATTTTGATGGTTGTCCCAGGTTGTCATTGTTGGTTCGTCCAGAAATGTTTGTCATTGTATTGATATATTTTGATAGTTGTCATTATAGCGCTTCCATATAGGTATTCGCCATTTGTGTTTAAAAACCGATAAAAATAAAATAATAAAGAGGGTCCCCATACAAGAAACGTGTTTTTGAGGTTTTTAATGCTCCATCTTACAAACCTTAATATATATAGACTTGAAATTTACTCATTGTGTGTATTGCAATGGCTGCTATTAGATCAAATAATAAAAACTAAATTAAACTAAGAATTAAAGGAGGTCCCCATACGAGAAACGTATTTATCCGGCAAATACTGTTGAATCGGAACCCTGCGTGTGCGGGTCTGACTCGCACTTGGACAGTTTATTTATATTTGCGGTATCAGCTAGTCCATTATAAATATTGTTCATTTTACCTCATCTGGCGCCAATCCGTTTATTTCCACAGGTATAGTCTGTCCATCTTGAGTGATCACCTGAAACATACGAACACAGCATTCAATAAATCTACATTTAAATACTAATTTCACATACTGTAACGGCAATTTAAGCACAATCTCTCCTGGTGGTAAGTGATGATGTGGTCGAAGATGGTGAACAACGCGAAAGGTTACTGCGGCAGCTTTTCTCCGTGATGGTGATAAGCTACTTCTTGGTAGCATGTCAGGTGTAACATCTATATCATGTTCCTACCATCAGTGGACTAGTTCTACATTCTATACATGTTATATTCCTCTAAGAAGTGCAGCAACACACAACGACGATCCACAGCAACGGCACCGGACCGTCAACGAGAACAAGATTTTTCCGGGCCGATTTTAAAACGACGTGCCGGCGATCGTTTGTCCATCGCCACCGATCCCGGCGGTTCTGTTTCTAGCTGTCATGCGTGGCAGATGCGTTTCCATAGAAATAAAACAAACAACCTCAGACTACTCTAAAAAAGGCAGACAGACCGAAAGACAATCCTGAAAGACGCTATACGGCACGATTACTACGAAATAATGCTGCGAAGTAATAATACGGAACGGTTCGATTACACTGCACGATTAATTTTACGAATCGTGTTATTACACTGCAATTTTTGTTGAAAGTGTTTATTGAGATCTACAGCATATATTTTTTTAGATTTTTCACTCCCTTACTTAAGTGCTACTTGCCACTTTAGAAGTGGCACACATTTTAGCACATTAGAAGTATCATCTTTCAAATGATTGACTTTGAGAAGAAATGGTTTTAGAAACCTTAATATCATTTATATTATCTTTATTTTTTTAATTTTTGTATAAAAATCGTAAAGCGGTTCACAGAATACACCTAATTACCAAGTTTTAACTGTGTAGTCTTAATAGTTTCGGAATAAAGTGGCTGTGACATACGGACGGACGGTCAGACAGACATGACGAATCTATAAGGGTTCCGTTTTTTGCCATTCCACTACGGAAGCCTAAAAAGGGGTAAATCTTAAATCGAGTCGCGATTTAATTTAGGGAAGTGGAAGGGGGAAAGAGGGAGGGGGTGACGTGAGGACCCCCCGCCGGAAACGTATAGTTTAAAAAAAATTGAATATCAAAATTCATTGACGCTACTCTATTGAACACCGATAATTTAGGGGGGGCGAGTGGAAGGGGGTAGGGGAAGGGAGAGAGGTAGAACCCACTCCTTGAAGAAAAAGAACCTCTCCCTTCAGGAAATATGAATATTTTAATAGTTTGAGGTTAAGTACTAAAAAATGTATCAATAATTAGTTTAAGCTGGAGAGAGGGAGGGGGCGTTGAAGGTGGACCACTCCCCTATGCGCGGAGAAACGCGGAAACATAGTAACATTGCAACAAGTTGCAATGGCACATAATAATAAATCAAATAGATCTAAATAATATTAAGTTAAATGTACAATTATCGAAATACAATTATTAAATTATTAATCTAATTATTTTAATGACAGTGACATCGACTCGACGTTGTCGCGTAATTACTGTCATCTGTCGTTTACTTACTGCCAGATAATCGGCTGTCAGGATAAGTGACATTACGGGCGGTTGAGAGACCGTTATTCGGCAACTGCGTACGGCGCGAACGCGTATCGGCCTACTCAAACTTTTACTTAAAAATAGTAATTGTAGAAACTTTATTAAACTACATAAGAAAGGCTGTCTAGCCTAAATAGTACACTGTGTCGTGTGTTTATATATTCCCGCTGGGGTGAATTCCTAATATGGCTGTTCTTTTAAAACGAGTGTTTGAGCTTAATTACTATGTAGTGGCACCTATCGCAATTAACAGTAATGACATGGCGATACGGGGGCCGTCTGCGCATAGGCCTCACTGACCCGTAACCTCGGCAATTCCAGTATCACCGTAACAGCGCGGATCCGCTGCAGGAGCCTACGATCTGGCCCTGACGCGCAGCCTCTGGACTGGAGACACCTCGGGCGGGCCCTACAGTACTACTCTCAGGCCAGTCATTACTCCATCTACCTGTTCTAGTGCCCTATACTCCATACACTCGCAGAAATAAGACTGGATAATCTAGAAATTATATCTAATAAATCATTATTAAATACCTGGATTTTAATTCACCCACTACCCCTAGTTGTACCTAGCTACCTAGGTTGCAACATAGTTGGTGAGAAAAATAAAGTTTTTTTTAATGAAAATTAATTGACTTTTCAATAAATCAAAATTAGACTGACATTTTACAGATAACGTTTTCTGTACTTTACGCTATAGCGTCGGTTCTGTTGACGTGCGGCCGCTGCCGCTCCCCTGCTCGCTGCGCACGCAGGCGCACGTCACGCGGTGGTCACTGTTCTCTAGTGTGTTGCCTTAGTGTCATACTATGACTTTACCTAATATTTAATTTAAGTTTTCCCGCATTTGCAAGTTTTTCACGCGAATTTACAAAAAGAGAAATATTAATTTAAAATATTTTGACTTAACTCTGGCAGCTAAAATCTATTTGGGAGGATCAAGACAAGCCCCATTGACCCTCCCACAGCAGCAGAATCCTCAAATTCAGGCGACTCGTTTTAAGTTCCCGGCCCTAAAAAGTGCGCATAGTAAAGTACCTGTAAAGACTGTCCATCTAGAGAGGTGATAGCAAGCTGCGTGCCGTCTTGCATAGTGAAGTGCAACGGGTTACCTTGCTCGTCCGTCACCTGGGAACAACATTAAAGATCATGTAGGAAACGAAAAATAAAACCGGCCAAGTCGAGTTTGACTCGCCCACCGAGGCTTCCGTACCAACGTTGGTAGTTACCAATTAAGCTAGACCTCTAAATTGTATGAGCGCTCATAGAACTCAGAGGTCTATCTTAATTGGCGTAATATATGTATGTATGGGAACACCCTTTAATATTCAACTTTTTTGGAATTTTTCCTCTATTTATGCTGTAAGACCTTGTCAAATTTTATGATTCTAGGTCAACGGGAAGTACCTTATAGGTTTTCGACCCAAAACCTAAAGGTACTTCCGGTTGACCTAGAATTGTCCATTTTGGTGAAAAGCAAGGTCTTACAGTACAAGTAAAGGAAAAAGTCCGAAAAATAAAAAAAGTTGAATATTAAGGTAAATTTTGGTACTTACAAGTTTTCGCAAAAATCTAAATTGACCCATATCTATTTATCGTGCTGACTCAGGACTTTGATTTTAATACATGACTAGGGACTATATATAGACTTCAGTTTCTGGTATAAATATCAACTTGCTAGGTCCACCCATTCCTGAGAAAATCGGAGGTGATACACGGACAGACGGACAGACAGACAGACAGACGGACAGACAGATAGACAGACAGACGGACAAGAAAGTGATCTTAGTGATAAGGGTTCCTTTTTTTACCTTCTGAGGTACGGAACCATAAAAACGGACTTTTTCTATCGAAAAATTTATGTGCGCTTTTCAGTGAACCTTCGGTGAAGGTAAAAACATTGTTAGGAAACCAACAACCCCTGCATGGTAGTAGGATACTATCTAGTGTCCGCCTGGCCAGCTACCACCCTCCGGTTCATATATATATATATATATATATATATATATATATATATATATATATATATATGAGAGAGATATATATATGGAGGGTGGTAGCTGGCCAGGCGGACACTAGATGGCACGTTCCGGCAGATATCCTTGAGAGCCGGTTCCCATTCTAAGCCTAGCGTCCATTACTGTCTTCGACCGCATCATCACTTACCAGCAGGTGAGATAGTGGTCAAACGCTAGCCTATAAGATATTTAACAAAAATTCAAATGCCGCGCTAGTAAGTTTTAGTACCAAGTTAGAGGTGTGTATCTGCATATCTCTACGGAGATAGAAAGAAAGAAATCATTTATTTGGCAAAACTCAAATAAACACATTTATAGTAGAGATACAACAAGTGAATAAAAAGGCAAATTAATTCGAAGGACTAAGTTGGATCCCGAGAGCAGCCTAGGATTTTAGAGTAGAATTCTAGATTAAAATCCTGAGCAGGGCGAGGGATACAAAGGACCGAGATTAAATTTTTATTCACGAGTCGTGTAATCTTCATTTTACCATTGACTACGAGAAAATGAATAGTAGTATAGTACCTACTTATATTTATCATATGTTATTATTAATGTGTAATAAATGTGGAGCATTCAGTGCCGGCGAATGTGTGTGTAGGGAAACAGCACAATCTTGAAAAACATGCTATTTGCCTTGCCTTCTCAACAAAATTGCACTGAAAATCTTTAGTAAAGTTCACGTCTTTACTAAGTAAGGGTATGACTTGGACTAGACTGTGACTTCAACTTGATCAGAAATGTGAATTTGACTCAATTTTATTTTTATACTTTATTCTCTGGCTGAATACACGAATCGTGTGGAGCAAAATGAAAACAAAAAAATATTACCAAAATTGGCGGGATTTTTATTAGATTATATAGCTTCTATGGTATATGCCATTTAGCTAGCTAGTAGGCGGCATTTTCAGCAAGTTTTATTTATTTTTTGTACATAATTCGTATTTCGTGCTTGTTCCAAATTCAAAATGTTTTTATTCACCGAGTGAGTAAAAGAGCGTTTTATTCACTGCTATCGATGAATAAAGTGCTCTTTTTTGTGTGGCAATGGTAAAAAATGAATGATTATACATATTTTATATTACATATATATTTTTATTACATATGTAATGTATAAAAAAGTAAAGTAACAGATACAAGAGGGAAGAAAACAGGTTTTAACCAGACGTTCCGATGTGCGCCATCGCATTATGGTGGACGTTTCATCGTTTCATCGTGCGGGTACGAAACGTTACGCTTCATTATTTATCATACGTACAGCCAAGGAATAGAATTCCTTGTCGGTGCTGTGTTTCCCAGTAACAACAACCCAAGGGTCTTTAAATCGCAAGTGAGCAGGTATCTTCTAGGTAAGCGTGCTACATCATCACTTAACATCAGGTGAGATAGTGGTCAAACGCACGCAAAGTGAGGGGAGGGGGAAGGGGGATTAGCGTGGCGTCGTACGGCGCAGTGTAGTTGGGATACGTATGTGTCTTATTTGTTAATGCTACCTAAAGACACTATTCCACGCGGACGAAGTCGCGGGGCACAGTTAGTCTATTATAAAAAAAGTCAGTATAAAGGTGATATACACTTACAGACAAATGTTCTTGAGCCTCCTTGTGCGTCCCGCTAGGACACATGACGCCGGTCAACACTTCCGACTGGCTAATTAACTCTTCAGCCTGAAAATTAAACACGTTTACATTCATCATATAATAGACGCATAATCACTTCGTACAAACCTCTATGTTATGTAAGTATTCTGAGTATATCTTTTTTTTTTTTTTTTTTTTTTATACCGAACTGGGTAGCACTTGATCACTATCTCACCTGATGTTAAGTGATGATGCGATCGATGATGTAGCGTGCTTACCCAGAAGATACCTATTCACTCGCGATTTGAAGACCCCCATATTGTACTTAATCGGAAACACGGACTCAGGCAGGGTATTCCATTCCTTAGCGGTTCGTATGATGAACGAAGAAGCAAATCGCTTCGTTCGGGTAGATGGTATATCCACCATAAATCGGTGGCGCCTTTTAGTGTCTCTGGATGTCCGATTATAAAATGGGGATGGTGGAATCAAATCATGCAGTTCCATTGCACACTCTCCGAAATGTATCCGATAGAAAACCGATAAACAAGCGACTTTGCGGCGATGCGCGAGACTCTGGAGTCTCTTGCTTACTCATCATCGCTGATGAGTTTTTTGGCTCTCCTCTCAATAGCTTCCAGTGTCTCCAGCTGGTATTTAGCAGAACCATCCCAAAGGTGAGAACAGTACTCCATACACGACCGGACCTGTACCTAGATCAAACACCTGCATATATCACCTCAACAAGTAAGACAAGACATTTGCATATTTCAAGTCTGATGATTTTGAGGGCCCGGTGGCGTAATCGGGAGAACGGTCGGCTTTGATGCCGTGGTACCGAGTTCAAACCGCCGTGCACCAATGGATTTTTCTATAGAAAAATGTATGTGCGCTTCTCACAGTGGCCTCCGGTGAAGGAAAACATCGCTAAGAAACCAACAACCTGCGCATGGTGGTAGGACACTATCTAGTGTCCGCCTGGCCAGCTACCACCCTCAAGTTAGAAAATCTATCACCAAACATCTAATGTGTTCCGGCAGCTATCCTTGAGAGCCAGCTCCCATTCTAGGCCTAGCGTGTTTACCATCTTCGACCGCATCATCACTTACCAACAGGTGAGATAGTGGTCAAACGCTAGCCTATAACGTATAAAAAAAATATATACTCGCACAAGTAACTCGTTCTTGATCATCAAGTGGGAGTTATAAATAGAGTTGGGCTCGTCATACGTGACGTATATGTCACGTTCCTCTTCGGGAACGGCTCGGGAGAATCTTTCGGTCGTATTATGTACAGAGTGACCGAGGTATAACTAGACATCTACATATTTCACGTACACATGTAAGACGGAACATCAGCATAATTCACATCAACAGGTAATACGATCCTGCATAATTCTATCATTGCGAAAAGTGAGACACGTCAACTGCCATATATTATAAAAATA
Source organism: Cabera pusaria (assembly GCA_954871355.1). NCBI lineage: Eukaryota > Metazoa > Arthropoda > Insecta > Lepidoptera > Geometridae > Cabera > Cabera pusaria. The sequence continues at coordinate 27,106,478 of OX940887.1, forward strand.
AACTGGCCAAGTGCAAGTCGGACTCGCACTAGTACGGTTCCGTACCACACTACAGTATTTTATAAGATCGAGCAAAAAAATTCACTATCATTTTTCGCCAGCAAAAAATAATAATAAACATTTTATTTCTTATATCGCCATCTAACGTCTAACAAAGGAGTTTGGGATCAATATTTCAATATAACGCCATCTATGGGACGTTTACCTAACTAAGCGTTCATAGATGGCGTGAAATGACAAAGAAAACACGTTTCTTGTATGGGGACCCTCTATTATTTTTAACTTTATTCTGTTTATAGTATTTGTTGTTATAGCGGCAACAGAAATACATCATCTGTGAAAATTTCAAATGTCTAACTATCACGGTTCATGAGATACAGCCTGGTGACAGACGGACAGACAGACAGACATACGGACAGCGGAGTCTTAGTAATAGGGTCCCGTTTTACCCTTTGGGTACGGAACCCTAACAAATGAGTCAACATCTGGGCATGTTTTACGTTAACAAGTTAGCCAAGACAAATGCATATACAGTAGAATCCGTTTATTATGACTCCGCCTGTATTGACCAACCGGTTATTATGACGTAACTATACTACGAAGTTTGGTTTTCATATGAAATTCTTTATAATAATCGGATATAATGACTTCCCACTTCCCTTACAGTGACATGTCGCTTATTATGACCCATTTTTAATACAAAAATGTAAATTATGTCCGGTTATAATGACAGACATGATTCTGTACACCTTCGGTAATGTTCGTTGATTCCCGACGACGTTCGGCACGTGGCTCGTTTTTGTTTTGAACTATGTTTGTGTATTAAACTACTTAAGTACATTCATATTTACATAAAAAAGGTTTTTCATTTCACAAAACGCTTTGTATGACGTCCGCTTATTATGACTTGTTTGTCAGTTCCTTTCGATGTCATTATAAACGGACTCTACTGTATTACGTCAACAAGCAGAACAAGACATTTGCATATATCACGTCAATAAGACATACGTCAGCAAATAACACGTCAAAAGTACCCCAAGACAACTGTATATTTATCTACAATCTACTCACTTGTTGATGATCATCAAGTGGGTAATCAGTAGAGTTGGGCTCGTCGACGTCATACGTGACGTATATAACACGTTCGTCTTCCTCCGCGGGCTCCACCACAGTGAACTTCTGCGGCTCCGGGGAGTCTTCCGGACGTATTATGTAGAGGGGGACAGAGGGACGTTGGTTTGCCAGCAGACTCATGTTTTGTTTGTGCACATGCTGGGGAAGAACGGTTAATATTATTTATTATTAGCTTTTTTTTTTTTAATTCAGGTATGCAAGCGTTTGACCTCCACCACCATCTCTACTGGTGTTAAGTTTTTTTTTTTTCCGGTAGTATGCTTAATTAATTGTTTATTACAAAATTAAATGCGACAACACAATCGCACTTAATGGAATGTGAATGTGCTAAGTAATATGTTAAGAAGGGATAATTACAATGGATCTTTAAGTCGTGAGTGAACATGTACCTTCTAGTTAGATCGCGTCGTCATTTACCATCAGAGTTCCTAGTGCGAGTTTCTTTAGATTTGTTTGCTTACTCGATCACGTTAAAATAAACGCCAATTTGTTTCAAAATTATAAAAGTGCTTGGACTTTGTTCCATACAGGAGGATACATACATACATTTTGAAGGCCCGGTGGTGTAATCGGGAGAACGGTCAGCTTTGATGCCATTGATTTATCAATCGAAAATTGTATGAGCGCTTTGCACAGTGGCCCTCCGATGAAGGAAAAACATCATTCAGAAACCAACAACCCTCGCATGGTGGTAGGACACTATCTTAGTGTCCGCCTGGCCAGCTACCACTCTCAAGTTAAAAAATCGAGAAATTGAGAACCAGTTCCCATTCTAGGCCTAACGTGCTTACCATCTTCGACCGCATCATCACTTACCAACAGGTAGGATAGTGGTCAAACGCTAGCATATAAGATTTAAAAAAATATACAAATCTATGTTTACGAATTATAAGAGATTAATGTAAAGTAAAATTGCATTAGGCACTCTGGCTGGTGACATAGCGTACAAACGCTTGTATTGTATTTTTGACTAAGTTCTGTTTGCAAGCCATAAGCCACAGGCATTTATTGTGGACGTAACTATACACACAAAATTACGCCTTTTTACCATTGGGGTAGGCAGAAACTACTTCCTTCCACATGCTACGATCCTGACGTATCTCTTTCGCTGGTAGTTTTTCGGTGGTCTTTCTCTTCTTCCACTTTCATGAGCGCCTTCATACATGCTTGCCGGTAATAGGTACTTTCGACTTGGCCTTTCTTTAAAACATAACTATAGAATTATTTTATGTAGTTTAGTCTAGCGTTTGACAACTATCTCACCATTTAGTAAGTGACGATGCGGTCGAGGATGGTAGCACTCAAGGTTGGCTGTCGGAACATATTAGATGTTGGCTGGCCAGGCGGTCACTAGATAGTGTCCTACCACCATGCGGGGGTCGAGGGGGTTTCTTAACGACACATTTCTTTCACCGGAGGGCCACTGTGAAAGCACTCATACATTTTTTGTTACAATAGTCTATTGGTGCACGGAGGGGTTTTTTTTTTTTTTAAAATTTTCCATTTCTTTCTGTGTTAGCAGAGACTGTATTTGCGTCTTTCAATTGCGTTACCTTGATTGTAGATTATAATTATAGGTTTGATTGTTTGTCTTTTACATTTTTTTTACTATCTCTTTTTATTCGTTAATGTTTTATTACATGTTAAATTTTTATTTTGCTCTAATCATTTCTTTGCCTGTAGTTGTTTATCTTGGCTTTATATATTCAACATATATTGCTTAGTCTATTTATTTCTATTATTTACTATTTTAACAATTTGTGTGCAAAATTTAATAAATGAGTTTCTATATTTTCTATCCGCCATTGTGTTTTTAGCGTTTTCTACCGTTACTTCATGATTAGTTTCAATTTCAAAGTTATATCTTTTTAAGCTCAATACAGGACATTGGAAAACTATATGCTGCAGTGATTCTGTAGTTCCCGGTTCGCAAATACATGATGGGTCCTCCTTACACTTGAAGCGATTCAAGTATTCGGAGAACCCACCATGTCCTGTGAGCAGCTGTGTAGTAGGACCAGAGAGCTCCACCTTCTTCATAATTTTATGCCCTGGGATGGTGTCAGGGAGGAAGATTTATGTTACTGCCGTTGTTGCACCTGTTTTGTATCTTCGGTTCCATTCGTCAAGAGTTTCCAGTCGGATTTGTCTCTTGACGTATGAAACCGGGCAATGGTCGTAATCCGGTCTCTTTTTTAATTTCAGGGCTGCTTCCTTGGCAAGTTCGTCCGTCCGTTCATTGCCAGCTAAGCCTGCGTGCGCTTATCCAGAATAAAGTTACTTTTTTATTCTGGTGTTTAAGAGCCCGCAGGTTGCTTTGGGCTTCCGAAGCTAGAGGATGGGTGGCACTCTGGTTAGTAATAGTCTCCAGCGCGGACTTTGAGTCGCTGTAAATCCCGTAGCTGATTTCATGACGCTTGAGAATCACCCTTGTGGCTTCGCATATGGCCAAGAGTTCCGCTTGATAGACCGTGCAGTGAGATGATAGCTTCAACTTGAGGGCTTTTGTCTCGGCTTCTCCTGTCCATATGCACAGCGCTGCTCCAACTTGGTCCTCAATTTTGCTACCATCCGTGAAGATTCGCACACTCTGTGTGTTGTTCGCGTCAACTTCTTGCTGGTCTATCAAAATTATGAACTCAAGGTTCATATGTTTCGCTGGATGGGGAGTCTTATCGTACTCTACCCTACGCTCTACTTCCCTATCCGCCAGTGATGGCCGTGATACTCCCCTCTTGGCCTCATACTGCGGCTGCTTTCTGTATTCGGAGGTCGAGTGGGAGTATCCCGGCCAACACCAGCGCCGAGTTAAGCGAGACGGTTCGGTAGGCTTTGGTCAGCTTTTGCGCGAAGCCTCTCTGTACCACATTAAGCTGTTTTATTACTCCGAGCTTTTTTGTGGCTGGAGCCCAGGCACTTGCAGCGTACATCAGCACCGGCTCGACTACTGCCATGTAAATAGTGCGGATTACCTCGGGATGCAGACCCCAACTAATCCTGGCGGCTCTCGACAGACTTTTATAGATACCTATCGCCTTTTTGCATACAGTGGTTATGTGGCTTTGGAAAGTAAGCTTCTTGTCTATCGTGAGCCCCAGGATTCTAATCTCGTCACACATGTCGATGGTCGTCCCTTCCATGTTCAGAAGTGGCGTGTCAAATTTTAGCTGCCGGGTTATTAACATTGCTTTTGTCTTCTGAGGAGCAAACTTCAGTTTATGTTTGAGACCCCACTTCTGAACGTTAGCGAGGGTGGCGTTAGCCTGTACTTGTACATCTAGAGCTGTGTCACCATCAAAGACCAGGACGACGTCGTCCGCGAACGCTTGGCAGTAATGGCTCTGCTCTCCCAGCTCCTCGAGTAGTGGATCTAGGAGGAGATTCCACGGAGAGGGATTGAACTCGGTACCTCTGGCGTCAAAGCCAACCGATCTCTCATTACACCACTGGGTAATCAAAAACAGCTATAATATAACTATCTGACCTTCTTATGTTTGTTAAGGTTGGAGCAGTCAGCGAAGGCTCGCGGACACAGCGGGCACTGGAAGGGGCGCTCCCCCGTGTGTCGCCGCACGTGCTTGGCCAGCCCCCACCGCGAGCTGCACGCGCGCGCGCACAGCGGGCACTTGTACGCGCCCACTGACGGCGCGCCCGCGGGGGCCGCGGCCGGCGCGCGCGGGGTAGCCCTACAATTACAAATAAACTATATTCAGGTCTGTGAAGAATATTAAACAGTAATTTAGAAAAATGAACAGTATTTTAAAAAAGGTTATGTATTGTTCTGAGAACACACACGCATGTCTGTCAGTGAGTGACAGTCTTGAATATTTGACATTGACTGATTCGTCCAGAAACTCGGTCGATTTATTTGTGGCTGCGCTCGCGAGTCGCGCTGCACTGAGCAGTGAGCGCCCTTTGACTAAATAAAAACAAATTTGTGTGAGCGTTTAAGTATAACACATAGTAATGTGTTTGAATGCTGAAAACAGTATTTTGTATACTTTATTTTTATTTAACAGTTAAAAGTAGAATTTAGTGACAAACTGTATAATACTGTTGAAAACAGTATAGTTGGCAGCCCTACATAGAATATACATATCGATATAAACAATATAGAGTCTGTGCAAAAACAGAACCGTCGTAGCATTACGATGAATCAACACTCAAAGGTAAGGAAAAAAGGTACATACCTACCTAATAGCATCCGATAATGGTTAGAGTAGGTACCTATTAAGCATCAAACATTTTTATCAAACGTGTTATCAACGCAACAAAACAGTAAATTAGAAAACGCGATTTAAATTTCTACGACGGTTCTCTTTTTGCACAGAGTGTATTAATACGCAAGCTGGCTGGCAGCGGTTGGAAACAAATAGCTGAAAGTGAAGATCGAGCTCAGTGGCGTGCCATAGGAGAGGCCTATGTCCAGCGTGGACGAATACTGACTGTTAATTATGGTGATGATATATATTAGAGATGTGGTGATTATGACTGGCCGACTAGCCGGTTGTAAAGAAACCGACTAGCCAATCAAATCAAGCCGATCACAATTTTAGGGATTCCCGTGACGTTTCGTTTATGGCTGATTCGCGCGCATGTCGCAACAAAAAAAAAGTTATTAAGACGTGTTGCCTAAGAAATGATTTTCCAAAATTCACCTCTTAAAGGGATAAAATGAGGGTTCAAAGTTGGTATGGAAAAGCCAGATTAGATAGTATTTTGTATTCTAAACTTCACTAAAGTACTTCTGTAAATATTGTAAATAATTGTTTCAGACTTTTCGAATATCCACCCCTAAGAGGGTGAAATGGGGTACTGTTACCCCATTTCACCCTTATAATATTCATTATTGATTTTCAGACTTTGTAGTCTGAAAATCAATACGATATTTTGGGTTTTATATGTATGCATTCCTATATGTACCTTGGTCACGCCACGCCATAACTTGAAAACGGGTGGACCGATATGGCTAGTGTAGGTATTATATTATACATAATTACAGGGTTTTTTTAATAAATGGAATTAGAAAGGACAGGGTTACAAGGTTTGGACCAAACGCTGTCCAGACATACGAGTATTTCCAAATGATTTTCTAGATCAATTAACTTAAGAAAAAAATATGAAAAAATAAATATATCCCAGGATTTGTTTTTGTTTTACCATAAATCCAATGTCTTTTAATATCTGTTGTAATTAGTATGTATTTCAAAATGGGTAGAGAGTGCTGTATGTATAAAAAAAATATCGTGTAGAGCCATAATAATAAAAAACAAGGAAAATATATGACATAACGAATTAGTTTAATGTCAGTAACGATTCAAAATAGTCCATATATATACTAGTTTTAAAGTTCATTTTTGGTCAATAAAAAATCACACTGAAAAACATGTTTTTCTCTGGACTTCCAGATCAGAATTTGATGCGCTTTGGTTTATAGGTTTGTATTGACGTTCGGAACAAAATGCACTCTGTGTTCATTCAGGGCCGCACTTGGTCCAACATCCATACATAGATTGTCAATGTCCTTTGTTTGGACCCTCAAAACTTCCCACGTGTGCAGTATATTATACTAACGTGTGTTTATCCTCGTTGGTTACTGTTATATATATAGTAACGTGTGTTTATCCTCGTTGGTTACTGTTATATATAGTAACGTGTGTTTATCCTCGTTGGTTACTGTTATATATAATAACGTGTGTTTATCCTCGTTGGTTACTGTTATATATAGTAACGTGTGTTTATCCTCGTTGGTTACTGTTATATATAGTAACGTGTGTTTATCCTCGTTGGTTACTGTTATATATAGTAACGTGTGTTTATCCTCGTTGGTTACTGTTATATATAGTAACGTGTGTTTATCCTCGTTGGTTACTGTTATATATAATAACGTGTGTTTATCCTCGTTGGTTACTGTTATATATAGTAACGTGTGTTTATCCTCGTTGGTTACTGTTATATATAGTAACGTGTGTTTATCCTCGTTGGTTACTGTTATATATAGTAACGTGTGTTTATCCTCGTTGGTTACTGTTAAATATAGTAACGTGTTTATCCTCGTTGGTTACTGTTATATATAGTAACGTGTGTTTATCCTCGTTGGTTACTATTATATATATAGTAACGTGTGTTTATCCTCGTTGGTTACTGTTATATATAGTAACGTGTGTTTATCCTCGTTGGTTACTGTTATATATAGTAACGTGTGTTTATCCTCGTTGGTTACTGTTATATATAGTAACGTGTGTTTATCCTCGTTGGTTACTGTTATATATATAGTAACGTGTGTTTATCCTCGTTGGTTACTATTATATATATAGTAACGTGTGTTTATCCTCGTTGGTTACTGTTATATATAGTAACGTGTGGTTATCCTCGTTGGTTACTATTATATATATAGTAACGTGTGTTTATCCTCGTTGGTGACTGTTATATATAGTAACGTGTGTTTATCCTCTTTGGTTACTGTTATATATAGTAACGTGTGTTTATCCTCGTTGGTTACTATTATATATATATTATATAGTAACGTGTGTTTATCCTCGTTGGTTACTGTTATATATAGTAACGTGTGTTTATCCTCGTTGGTTACTATTATATATATATTATATAGTAACGTGTGTTTATCCTCGTTGGTGACTGTTATATATAGTAACGTGTGTTTATCCTCTTTGGTTACTGTTATATATAGTAACGTGTGTTTATCCTCGTTGGTTACTATAATATATATATTATATAGTAACGTGTGTTTATCCTCGTTGGTTACTGTTATATATAGTAACGTGTGTTTATCCTCGTTGGTTACTATTATATATATAGTAACGTGTGTTTATCCTCGTTGGTTACTGTTATATATAGTAACGTGTGTTTATCCTCGTTGGTTACTGTTATATATAGTAACGTGTGTTTATCCTCGTTGGTTACTGTTATATATAGTAACGTGTGGTTATCCTCGTTGGTTACTATTATATATATAGTAACGTGTGTTTATCCTCGTTGGTTACTGTTATATATAGTAACGTGTGTTTATCCTCGTTGGTTACTGTTATATATAGTAACGTGTGTTTATCCTCGTTGGTTACTATTATATATATAGTAACGTGTGTTTATCCTCGTTGGTTACTGTTATATATAGTAACGTGTGTTTATCCTCGTTTGTTACTATTATATATAGTAACGTGTGTTTATCCTCGTTGGTTACTATTATATATACTAACGTGTGTTTATCCTCGTTGGTTACTGTTATATATAGTAACGTGTGTTTATCCTCGTTGGTTACTATTATATATACTAACGTGTGTTTATCCTCGTTGGTTACTGTTATATATAGTAACGTGTGTTTATCCTAGTTGGTTACTGTTATATATATAGTAACGTGTGTTTATCCTCGTTGGTTACTATTATATATATAGTAACGTGTGTTTATCCTCGTTGGTTACTATTATATATATAGTAACGTGTGTTTATCCTCGTTGGTTACTATTATATATATAGTAACGTGTGTTTATCCTCGTTGGTTACTGTTATATATATAGTAACGTGTGTTTATCCTCGTTGGTTACTGTTATATATAGTAACGTGTGTTTATCCTCGTTGGTTACTGTTATATATAGTAACGTGTGTTTATCCTCGTTGGTTACTATTATATATATAGTAACGTGTGTTTATCCTCGTTGGTTACTATTATATATATAGTAACGTGTGTTTATCCTCGTTGGTTACTGTTATATATAGTAACGTGTGATAATCCTCGTTGGTTACTATTATATATATATAGTAACGTGTGTTTATCCTCGTTGGTGACTGTTATATATAGTAACGTGTGTTTATCCTCGTTGGTTACTGTTATATATAGTAACGTGTGTTTATCCTCGTTGGTTACTATTATATATATATTATATAGTAACGTGTGTTTATCCTCGTTGGTTACTGTTATATATAGTAACGTGTTTATCCTCGTTTGTTACTATTATATATAGTAACGTGTGTTTATCCTCGTTGGTTACTATTATATATACTAACGTGTGTTTATCCTCGTTGGTTACTGTTATATATAGTAACGTGTGTTTATCCTCGTTGGTTACTATTATATATACTAACGTGTGTTTATCCTCGTTGGTTACTGTTATATATAGTAACGTGTGTTTATCCTCGTTGGTTACTATTATATATATAGTAACGTGTGTTTATCCTCGTTGGTTACTGTTATATATAGTAACGTGTGTTTGTCCTCGTTGGTTACTGTTATATATAGTAACGTGTGTTTATCCTCGTTGGTTACTGTTATATATAGTAACGTGTGTTTATCCTCGTTGGTTACTGTTATATATAGTAACGTGTGTTTATCCTCGTTGGTTACTGTTATATATAGTAACGTATGTTTATCCTCGTTGGTTACTGTTATATATATAGTAACGTGTGTTTATCTTCGTTGGTTACTATTATATATATAGTAACGTGTGTTTATCCTCGTTGGTAACTGTTATATATAGTAACGTGTGGTTATCCTCGTTGGTTACTATTATATATATAGTAACGTGTGTTTATCCTCGTTGGTTACTGTTATATATAGTAACGTGTGTTTATCCTCGTTGGTTACTGTTATATATAGTAACGTGTGTTTATCCTCGTTGGTTACTGTTATATATAGTAACGTGTGTTTATCCTCGTTGGTTACTATTATATATACTAACGTGTGTTTATCCTCGTTGGTTACTGTTATATATAGTAACGTGTGTTTATCCTCGTTTGTTACTATTATATATATAGTAACGTGTGTTTGTCCTCGTTGGTTACTGTTATATATAGTAACGTGTGTTTATCCTCTTTGGTTACTGTTATATATAGTAACGTGTGTTTATCCTCGTTGGTTACTATTATAAATATAGTAACGTGTGTTTATCCTCGTTGGTTACTGTTATATATAGTAACGTGTGTTTATCCTCGTTGGTTACTATTATATATATAGTAACGTGTGTTTATCCTCGTTGGTTACTGTTATAAATAGTAACGTGTGTTTATCCTCGTTGGTTACTATTATATATATAGTAACGTGTGTTTATCCTCGTTGGTTACTGTTATATATAGTAACGTGTGTTTATCCTCGTTGGTTACTGTTATATATAGTAACGTGTGTTTATCCTCGTTGGTTACTGTTATATATATAGTAACGTGTGTTTATCCTCGTTGGTTACTATTATATATATAGTAACGTGTGTTTATCCTCGTTGGTTACTGTTATATATAGTAACGTGTGGTTATCCTCGTTGGTTACTATTATATATATAGTAACGTGTGTTTATCCTCGTTGGTTACTGTTATATATAGTAACGTGAGTTTATCCTCGTTGGTTACTGTTATATATAGTAACGTGTGTTTATCCTCGTTGGTTACTGTTATATATATAGTAACGTGTGTTTATCCTCGTTGGTTACTGTTATATATAGTAACGTGTGTTTATCCTCGTTTGTTACTATTATATATATAGTAACGTGTGTTTGTCTTCGTTGGTTACTGTTATATATAGTAACGTGTGTTTATCCTCGTTAGTTACTATTATATATATAGTAACGTGTGTTTATCCTCGTTGGTTACTGTTATATATATATAGTAACGTGTGTTTATCCTCGTTGGTTACTATTATATATATAGTAACGTGTGTTTATCCTCGTTGGTTACTGTTATATATAGTAACGTGTGTTTATCCTCGTTGGTTACTGTTATATATAGTAACGTGTGTTTATCCTCGTTGGTTACTATTATATATATAGTAACGTGTGTTTATCCTCGTTGGTTACTGTTATATATAGTAACGTGTGTTTATCCTCGTTTGTTACTATTATATATAGTAACGTGTGTTTATCCTCGTTGGTTACTATTATATATACTAACGTGTGTTTATCCTCGTTGGTTACTGTTATATATAGTAACGTGTGTTTATCCTCGTTGGTTACTATTATATATACTAACGTGTGTTTATCCTCGTTGGTTACTGTTATATATACTAACGTGTGTTTATCCTAGTTGGTTACTGTTATATATATAGTAACGTGTGTTTATCCTCGTTGGTTACTATTATATATATAGTAACGTGTGTTTATCCTCGTTGGTTACTGTTATATATAGTAACGTGTGTTTATCCTCGTTGGTTACTATTATATATATATATATTATATAGTAACGTGTGTTTATCCTCGTTGGTTACTGTTATATATAGTAACGTGTTTATCCTCGTTTGTTACTATTATATATAGTAACGTGTGTTTATCCTCGTTGGTTACTATTATATATACTAACGTGTGTTTATCCTCGTTGGTTACTGTTATATATAGTAACGTGTGTTTATCCTCGTTGGTTACTATTATATATACTAACGTGTGTTTATCCTCGTTGGTTACTGTTATATATAGTAACGTGTGTTTATCCTCGTTTGTTACTATTATATATATAGTAACGTGTGTTTATCCTCGTTTGTTACTATTATATATATAGTAACGTGTGTTTGTCCTCGTTGGTTACTGTTATATATAGTAACGTGTGTTTATCCTCGTTGGTTACTATTATATATATAGTAACGTGTTTATCCTCGTTGGTTACTGTTATATATAGTAACGTTTGTTTATCCTCGTAGGTTACTGTTATATATAGTAACGTGTGTTTATCCTCGTTGGTTACTGTTATATATAGTAACGTGTGTTTATCCTCGTTGGTTACTGTTATATATAGTAACGTGTGTTTATCCTCGTTGGTTACTGTTATATATAGTAACGTGTGTTTATCCTCGTTGGTTACTGTTATATATAGTAACGTATGTTTATCCTCGTTGGTTACTGTTATATATATAGTAACGTGTGTTTATCCTCGTTGGTTACTATTAAATATATAGTAACGTGTGTTTATCCTCGTTGGTTACTGTTATATATAGTAACGTGTGGTTATCCTCGTTGGTTACTATTATATATATAGTAACGTGTGTTTATCCTCGTTGGTTACTGTTATATATAGTAACGTGTGTTTATCCTCGTTGGTTACTGTTATATATAGTAACGTGTGTTTATCCTCGTTGGTTACTATTATATATATAGTAACGTGTGTTTATCCTCGTTGGTTACTGTTATATATAGTAACGTGTGTTTATCCTCGTTGGTTACTATTATATATACTAACGTGTGTTTATCCTCGTTGGTTACTGTTATATATAGTAACGTGTGTTTATCCTCGTTGGTTACTATTATATATACTAACGTGTGTTTATCCTCGTTGGTTACTGTTATATATACTAACGTGTGTTTATCCTAGTTGGTTACTGTTATATATATAGTAACGTGTGTTTATCCTCGTTGGTTACTATTATATATATAGTAACGTGTGTTTATCCTCGTTGGTTACTATTATATATATAGTAACGTGTGTTTATCCTCGTTGGTTACTATTATATATATAGTAACGTGTGTTTATCCTCGTTGGTTACTGTTATATATAGTAACGTGTGTTTATCCTCGTTGGTTACTGTTATATATATAGTAACGTGTGTTTATCCTCGTTGGTTACTATTATATATATAGTAACGTGTGTTTATCCTCGTTGGTTACTATTATATATATAGTAACGTGTGTTTATCCTCGTTGGTTACTATTATATATATAGTAACGTGTGTTTATCCTCGTTGGTTACTGTTATATATAGTAACGTGTGATAATCCTCGTTGGTTACTATTATATATATATAGTAACGTGTGTTTATCCTCGTTGGTGACTGTTATATATAGTAACGTGTGTTTATCCTCGTTGGTTACTGTTATATATAGTAACGTGTGTTTATCCTCGTTGGTTACTATTATATATATATTATATAGTAACGTGTGTTTATCCTCGTTGGTTACTGTTATATATAGTAACGTGTTTATCCTCGTTTGTTACTATTATATATAGTAACGTGTGTTTATCCTCGTTGGTTACTATTATATATACTAACGTGTGTTTATCCTCGTTGGTTACTGTTATATATAGTAACGTGTGTTTATCCTCGTTGGTTACTATTATATATACTAACGTGTGTTTATCCTCGTTGGTTACTGTTATATATAGTAACGTGTGTTTATCCTCGTTTGTTACTATCATATATATAGTAACGTGTGTTTGTCCTCGTTGGTTACTGTTATATATAGTAACGTGTGTTTATCCTCGTTGGTTACTATTATATATATAGTAACGTGTGTTTATCCTCGTTGGTTACTGTTATATATAGTAACGTGTATTTATCCTCGTTGGTTACTATTATATATATAGTAACGTGTGTTTATCCTCGTTGGTTACTGTTATATATAGTAACGTGTGTTTATCCTCGTTGGTTACTATTATATATATAGTAACGTGTGTTTATCCTCGTTGGTTACTGTTATATATAGTAACGTGTGTTTATCCTCGTTGGTTACTATTATATATATAGTAACGTGTGTTTATCCTCGTTGGTTACTGTTATATATAGTAACGTGTTTATCCTCGTTTGTTACTATATATAACAGTAACCAACGAGGATAAACACACGTTACTATATATATAATAGTAACCAACGAGGATAAACACACGTTACTATATATAACAGTAACCAACGAGGATAAACACACGTTACTATATATATAATAGTAACCAACGAGGATAAACACACGTTACTATATATAAAACAGTAACCAACGAGGATAAACACACGTTACTATATATAACAGTAACCAACGAGGATAAACACACGTTACTATATATATAATAGTAACCAACGAGGATAAACACACGTACTATATATGTAATAGTAACCAACGAGGATAAACACACGTTACTATATATAATAGTAACGTGTTTATCCTCGTTTGTTACTATTATATATAGTAACGTGTGTTTATCCTCGTTGGTTACTATTATATATACTATCGTGTGTTTATCCTCGTTGGTTACTGTTATATATAGTAACGTGTGTTTATCCTCGTTGGTTACTATTATATATACTAACGTGTGTTTATCCTCGTTGGTTACTGTTATATATAGTAACGTGTTTATCCTCGTTTGTTACTATTATATATATAGTAACGTGTGTTTGTCCTCGTTGGTTACTGTTATATATATAGTAACGTGTGTTTATCCTCGTTGGTTACTGTTATATATAGTAACGTGTGTTTATCCTCGTTGGTTACTATTATATATATATAGTAACGTGTGTTTATCCTCGTTTGTTACTATTATATATATAGTAACGTGTGTTTGTCCTCGTTGGTTACTATTATATATATAGTAACGTGTGTTTATCCTCGTTGGTTACTGTTATATATAGTAACGTGTGTTTATCCTCGTTGGTTACTATTATATATATATAGTAACGTGTGTTTATCCTCGTTGGTTACTGTTATATAAAGTAACGTTTGTTTATCCTCGTTGGTTACTGTTATATATAGTAACGTGTGTTTATCCTCGTTGGTTACTGTTATATATAGTAACGTGTGTTTATCCTCGTTGGTTACTGTTATATATATAGTAACGTGTGTTTATCCTCGTTGGTTACTATTATATATATAGTAACGTGTGTTTATCCTCGTTGGTTACTGTTATATATAGTAACGTGTGTTTATCCTCGTTGGTTACTGTTATATATAGTAACGTGTGTTTATCCTCGTTGGTTACTATTATATATATAGTAACGTGTGTTTATCCTCGTTGGTTACTGTTATATATAGTAACGTGTGTTTATCCTCGTTTGTTACTATTATATATAGTAACGTGTGTTTATCCTCGTTGGTTACTATTATATATACTAACGTGTGTTTATCCTCGTTGGTTACTGTTATATATAGTAACGTGTGTTTATCCTCGTTGGTTACTATTATATATACTAACGTGTGTTTATCCTCGTTGGTTACTGTTATATATAGTAACGTGTGTTTATCCTAGTTGGTTACTGTTATATATAGTAACGTGTGTTTATCCTCGTTTGTTACTATTATATATATAGTAACGTGTGTTTGTCCTCGTTGGTTACTGTTATATATAGTAACGTGTGTTTATCCTCGTTGGTTACTATTATATATATAGTAACGTGTTTATCCTCGTTGGTTACTGTTATATATAGTAACGTTTGTTTATCCTCGTAGGTTACTGTTATATATAGTAACGTGTGTTTATCCTCGTTGGTTACTGTTATATATAGTAACGTGTTTTTATCCTCGTTGGTTACTGTTATATATAGTAACGTGTGTTTATCCTCGTTGGTTACTGTTATATATAGTAACGTGTGTTTATCCTCGTTGGTTACTGTTATATATAGTAACGTGTGTTTATCCTCGTTGGTTACTGTTATATATATAGTAACGTGTGTTTATCCTCGTTGGTTACTATTATATATATAGTAACGTGTGTTTATCCTCGTTGGTTACTGTTATATATAGTAACGTGTGTTTATCCTCTTTGGTTACTGTTATATATAGTAACGTGTGTTTATCCTCGTTGGTTACTATTATAAATATAGTAACGTGTGTTTATCCTCGTTGGTTACTATTATATATATAGTAACGTGTGTTTATCCTCGTTGGTTACTGTTATAAATAGTAACGTGTGTTTATCCTCGTTGGTTACTATTATATATATAGTAACGTGTGTTTATCCTCGTTGGTTACTGTTATATATAGTAACGTGTGTTTATCCTCGTTTGTTACTATTATATATATAGTAACGTGTGTTTATCCTCGTTGGTTACTGTTATATATAGTAACGTGTGTTTATCCTCGTTGGTTACTATTATATATATAGTAACGTGTGTTTATCCTCGTTGGTTACTGTTATATATAGTAACGTGTGTTTATCCTCGTTGGTTACTATTATATATACTAACGTGTGTTTATCCTCGTTGGTTACTGTTATATATATAGTAACGTGTGTTTATCCTCGTTGGTTACTGTTATATATAGTAACGTGTGTTTATCCTCGTTGGTTACTATTATATATACTAACGTGTGTTTATCCTTGGTATGCCTGGAGAGATGCAGCCGGCGCTGGGAGGAGGTGGTGAACCGGCGCGGGCAGTGAGCGCACTGGAACGGCTTCTCCCCCGTGTGTATGCGGCTGTGTTCTGACAGGTTACCTTTCTGACTGAACGCCTTACCGCACACCTTGCATACGTATGGCTTTTGACCTGGGGACACGATGACATAATTATATTTCTTGTAGCTATGTGCAAACCATATCCTTAAAGAGAAAAGATAAATGTATCTTTTTGAACAAAAGATATATACTCTTTTTAACAGACTTCAAAAAAAGGAGGAGGTTTCTCATTCGACCGTATTTTTTTAAATGTTTGTTCGCGGATAAGTTCGTCGTTCATGAACCGATTTTGATTACCCTTTTTATGTTGGAAAGGAGTTATCCCAAGTGTGGTACCATGGTAATTTTATGAAGGTCTGATAAGTATCTCCAGAGATATAGAGATAAACACCTCAAAATTGGTACTGAAAATTAATAGCGCAGCATTGAAGTCGGTGAAATCTTATTATTATATATCTCTATATCCCTAATAACTCAGTGACGCTACGCTCCCTTTCTATCACATAGATTGTTATATGCTTACATCTGCCATACTCTAATTCCGTGACGCTCTCTTTTTAACGCATAGAGAGTTAAATGCATCTCGCTTACTCTAACTCCTTTACGGTCTCTTTTTAACGCATAGAGTGTTATATGTTTACATCTAGCTTACTCTAACTCCGCGAAATGAGTCGTTGCGTCGAAGATATAACAGAGTTATAGACACGGTTGAGAAATGTTAGATATACTGAAATAGTTTTTGGTTTAAGTTTAAAACTCTTTTTAGTTCATCACTCCCGTGTTACACACGTCTAATTTCTTGGTCAATGAGAAGCAGGCAGTAAAAGGGTACCTAGGTATTAAGGAGCTGGGGTGGCTTCTTCGAGCATTTACCAAAGGAGATGTTAACGCATGGCGTACCCCTCTGCTGGCCATATAGCCATTTTTGTCCATATGACCGTGCGTAAATACGCTGTATTTTTAATACTGTGTGCGTGTTTCAAGCTAGTGTGCGGGATCGTTAAAGTGAGTGATTTGTGTGTGTGCAATGCGTGTTTACCTCGTCCCCCGTAAGTATCGGCAGAAAAAAATGTTTGCGGATTACAACGTTAACATCTCCATTGGAAAATGCTCGAAGGGTGGCTTGGGTGATCGCTGACAGCGAGAAATGCACAATACACCTCATGCGGGACGTCAATGCAGGTCTTATCGCCCCCATCACCAATTAGAATTAGAAAGGGTACCAACGGAACCCTATTACTGAGATTTAACTGTCCGTCCGTACATGTCCAGTAACACAATCCTTACTAATATTGTAAACGCGAAAGTTTGTATGTATGTTTGTTACTCTTTTACGCTAAAACTACTGAACCGATTGAGCTGAAATTTGGTATGTAGATAGCCTAGACCCTAGAATAACACATAAGGTATTTTTTATCCCGATATTTTCACGGGAACGATGTCTACGCGGGTAAAACCGCGAGGCACAGCTAGCTGTGTATTAAACGATCCTAAATATACATGATACTAGTATCATGTATATTTAGGATCGTTTAATATACTAAAAGAACCGATTTCAAATGCCACATTAGTCATTATCAGTAACAAGTTTGAGGTGTTTATCTCCATATCTCTGGAGATACTCATCAGATCACGATGAAATTTAAATGCGACCACCTGGGAAATATATCCTTTCAAACAAAAAAATAATGTTCTGTATGGGTCCAGGCGTGTTTGAGTGATCGGTGAACATACATTTAAAAATGTTACATATACACATAAATTTAAATGTAGGTCATGTCAGTCATGACTAACATTATGCTGAGATGGTCCTATTTTGCACCAAAACATACCTGTTTAAATTTGTACATAAGTTAGTAATATATATGTAATAAGTTAATTGTGTTTGATGCAAAATAAACTTATTTTCTTTCTTTCCTTCTTAAAAAAAAGACTCCTACGAATTGAAACTTCCTCATTTTTTTGAAAACGATTGAAAATAAAGTACTAGTCACCATTATGCCACCGCATATGCAGCGTGAGACTAGTTTTGTGAGCAAACTTCTGCTTGCAGAGATCGCACGAGTACTTCTTGACGCCGGAGTGAAGAA
The DNA here is from genome assembly GCA_954871355.1 of Cabera pusaria. Classification (NCBI taxonomy): domain Eukaryota; kingdom Metazoa; phylum Arthropoda; class Insecta; order Lepidoptera; family Geometridae; genus Cabera; species Cabera pusaria. The sequence continues at coordinate 27,124,779 of OX940887.1, forward strand.
GCTGGTGATTGAACAGGTTCGCTTTCGTTTTAAATGTGGCGTTGCAGACCTGCAACAATGTCAACAACAATATTATAAATATGCACATATGAATAAATAATAAGTCAAGAAGTCAGAACAAATCCCACACAAAAAGTGGCCCACCTTCAAACCAAAACGACGTGGAATCAAAATAAGAATCACTTTCGAACTAATGACGCGCTGGACACGACTTTAAACCCCGCCTGCCTGGACACGACTTTTGTTAGGTTTATATTATTATTATTATATTATTATTAGTAGTTTATATTATTATTATTGTTTATTTTTTTAACGCAGTTACATTTCCTGACTTATTATTTATTCGTAGATATGCACGTACAATCAAATTGTTATAAACAATTAAAGTTAACTAAATCCATCAGAGGTATTTCATATATCAAAGAAAAAAAACTTCCTATCGTCGAGACAAAGGTACTTCGGAAGATATGGGGACCAATTCAGCAAAATGTCGGCAGTTGGAGGATAAGGACGAATAAAGAATTGGAGGAGCTGTTTGCTTACTTGGGACGGGTAAGAGGCCATAATAAATTACTTTTTTAACCGACTTCAAAAATAGGAGGAGGTTTCTCAATTCGACCGTATATATATATATATATATTTTTTATGTTTGTTCGCGGATAACTTCGTCGTTTATGAACCGATTTCGATTCTTTTTTTGTTCGAAAGGAGATATCCCAAGTGTGGTACCATGGTAATTTTATCGAGGTATGATAAGTATCTCCAGAGATATTGAGATAAACATCTCAAAATTGGTACTGAAAATGAATAGCGCGGCATTGAAGTCGGTTGTTTTTTAGTTTTTAAACGATATTATTTAATAAGTGCAATAAAGCGTATTCTATTCTATTTTGTTGTCTGATGAGAAGAAGTCCACGTGACTATGAATGCACTGCTCATGAAATTGGACGGCTATAGAGGAATAGGAAGACAGAAGAAAGTGTGGATGGGCTGTGTGATAGAAGATATGGATTTAACGAAATGTACGGAAATGACTGCGGATAGAACCCTATAGAAAGAGAATGACATGTTGCACCGACCCACTTACGTGGGATACGGGTAGGAAGATGAAGATGTCGACATCATACAACTGAAAGGTGCGTCTACGTTGTATCAGAGAAGCACTATTATGTTATACCCTGTATAGGCTAGCGTTTGATTACTTTCACGCCTGGTTATAACTGTTGTTGTTGTAATCAGTTCCATTCGGAATATGATTTGTACTGCAATTAGTCTGCGTTTTATTTATTTATTATGTTTCATTATTTCACAATTTATTGGATAAAAATTGTCTGAAGTACTGAAACATGCACTGGGTTGCGGGTGCACGTAATAGTACGGTTGGCAACCCTACATTAATCAAGGGAATTAAACATGTGTTTTAAGTGTGACGTTCGACGTCTAGATGAAAGCTGAATGGCTCAATACCTTTGTTTTTTTTTTGTAAATTCAAAGCAATAAGTTATGTTTCTGTTATATATAATGTAATTTGACGTGTGTAAGTGCAAATTTTTAATTTGCCCATATACTGAAAAAATGCTTTGACTTTTGACTTTGACTTTTGTTGTAAGCGATGATCTCGTCGAACACGCTAGGCCTAGAATACTCTGACTCAGAAGGTGTGTGCTGCCGGAACACCGTAAAGTGACGATTGCCGATTTTCTCCTTGATGGTAATAAGCTACTTTTTAGTAGCAAGTCAGGCGGAACATCGATATATTATCCTCCGAACTCCTGTGGAAAACACCTGCGATTTTTTGTTCGTCCATACAAGATGTGTAACACCGCAACTTTATCCAGTGACTAAATAATACGGTTGCATTGCGACGCGACGCACGTCGACGATAGTAAATATTTATTTTTATTTTTTTATAATTTTGTTCATGTTACACACATACCTTGCACATGAAAGGTCTGTTCTGCGTGTGAACCAGCTGGTGTCGCTGTAACAGCTGGCGGTGTTTGAACTGCTTCCCGCACTTGTTGCACGAGTAGCGCTGGCCGGCGTGCTCCGCTTCCTTGTGGTACGTCACTGATGATGGGTGGTTCAGCACCTGGTTACATCAGTACACTCGATAACGTGGGGAATTCTAAGTCTTTGTATGTATTGGCAAAATCATGTTAGGGTAGTCGTACGATGAACTTTGAGCACATGAGTAAAGAAGGAACAGAGACAAAGCTTCATACAACTGCGCTGTGATGATGACGTAGACGCGCGTGAGTGCGTGTGCACCAGCAGCCTGTGTGCCGCCTGTCACGTACGGAGTGAAACCGGTTTATAGTGGCTCGGCTGGTGCTTTAACACAGGGCTGTCGCTCGCGACGCGTCACGTTATATTATATTATTTTTCATCCCATCTATTCGAAAAGTGATGGTTTGTTCCTCGATAAGTGCGCGCAAAGTAGGTAATTTCTGCCCTAGGACGGGAAAGTATTTTTTTAAATTTTTGGCTTATAATGTTCTTCTATAGTGCCCGGTCTAAGGAGGCTCAATGAAATTCCTTGACATTTCATGACATTTAGTTACTTTACATGACGTTTCGTGACACTTTGTCACATTTCATGACATAAAATGACATGTCATGACATTTTGTGATATATCATGATATTTCATGACATAAAATGACATGTCATGACATTTTGTGATATATCATGATATTTCATGACATTGAATAATATTTCATGACATTTTGTGACATTCCGTAACATTTCATGACATTTATGACGTATTATGACATTTCGTGACATATGGCACATCATGGCATTAAATGACATTTCGTGACATCTCAAGATCATGATCGACATACATCGTTGTCGACAATGATGAAGCTTGAAAAATTAAAAAGCAGGTCATGTTTACTTGAAGGAGGATTTTATTACGATGAAGATTTTCTTGTTTTTTTTTTGTACCAACCCTACAAGATTAGGTAAACATTTTTTCCGTTCTTAAGAAGGTTTGTCTCTGTTCCTTCTTTACTCATGTGCTTTGAGCGATAATCGTCGTTAAAAAAGGGATCAACTATATAGCTGCATCTCTTTCTATCCGACGTTTGCGATGACAGCACGCATCGCCATCAATGTAGATGATGTCGCTATCAATACATCCACACCTGGTACTTGAAGAATAGAACTAAACATACGCCTGCCGTCAGACAATTCCAATAGAAAACTTCGCTAGAAATCTTGTCATCTAAGTTCCGAAACATTTTCCTTCTCACAGTAGACCAGTTGAATCAGAGAAGTGCCAAAATTAAATTTAGTAAGTTTTATATCCATATCCATCCATACTTATATTATTTATATTATAAAAACGTTTGTAACTCTGTCTGTTTGTTGCCTAATCAAGCCTAAACGGACGATCCGATCTTACGGAAATTTAACAAGGAGATACTGTATAACATGGGGATGACCATAGGCTACTAAATTCTTGGTGTCCGTGAACGAAGTAACGGGCACAGCTAGTCATTGACGTATATATAAAATATGGATACCTAAACGTCACAATTTTTTTTTCTTTATAAAAAAGATTACTCGCAATGTGGGTTGCACATTACTAGTATTTTTGTTAACTCGATATCGTATATCGAACAAATTTTGTATGAAAAACAGTACAGCGCCTCTAGTGGCTTTCACACTTTACTAAATTTAGACCAATCAGGGAGCCAGAATAAGTCTAAAACTATGTGAGATCTGTCAAAAGCGTTTACGATGAAAACTCGTACTAAGGGTACTGTTACCTTTTACCATAAAAAAGTGTATAGATAAAGTCCCCGTCACGAGAAGCTATAAATTATGTAAACAAGTGTTCAGGAATTCACAACATTTAGACCATCAAAAAAAAATGAATTTCGTACTCGTACGCATTCGAAACTCGAATGACGCGTTTATTTCAAAATGGCGTCCCGATAGTTTACAATCCCTGCGTCCGGTACCAAGAAACACAAACGATAGCGCTTTGCGTCGTTAAAATATGATCCGACTAAATTAAATAGGTTGCTACTTTCATATAACCCGTCTATATTTCATGTCGATTGAATATGGTCAATTTATTATTATCTCGCAGTATAAAATGTTTACTTAGTAAAAGATGTTTGTTTACATAATTTATAGCTTCTCGTGACGGGGACTATAGATAGATACCTTCCCGCAGAGATCACACGCGTACCCCTTGGAGGCGCGCGTGCGGTGTTTGAGCGCGTGCAGGGACAGCGCGCGCGGGTACGCGAACGATGCGCCACACTCTCCGCAATGGTACGAACGCTCCCCTTTATGAACCACCTACGAATAGTAACAATAAATAAACAAACCATAGGAGACATTTGGCGGGAACGTGAAAAAGTGTGTGCTCTCATTGTATTTTAAACAGACTACAAAACAGGGGAAGTTCTCAATTTGTATGTATTCGTCAATTGTGAACCGATGCGAATTATTCTTTTTTTAATCGGTAGGGCATATTTCCGATGTGGTACCATTGTAATTTCATCGAGATCTGATAAGTATCTCCAGAGATATGGAGATAAACGTCTCAAACTTGCTACTGAAAATGACTCGCGGGGCATGGAAGTCGGTTGTTTTCGTTTTTAAACTATCTCAATTATTATTTTAATAAATGTGGATTATTAACCTTTAAGTGCTGCTGAATGTGCGAGTGTAGGGAAACAGCACAGCACATTGTTGAAAAACATGATATTTGCGTTCTTACTAAAATTCCACTAAAAATCTTCAGTGTCCATATTTTTATTCAGTAAAATTCAGGTTTTTGACTTCAACTTGACCTGAAATGTGACTTTGACCCATCTTTATGACTTGAATTCTCAAAAACTTGAAAAAATTTAAATACTTGACGCTGGTCAAATATACTAATCGTGTGGAGCCATTATGAAACAAAAAAAAAATGTCGTGTGGTTTTATGAAACCACGATACATATGCATAAATGACACATCATATCTACCAATCAAGCTAAAGTACCGGCGACATACGACAAAATTTGTGGTGATGTAATAAAAGTTAGTGATAATAAAAAGTTAAGTATTAGTTAAGTAGTAATAAAAATATCAAAAATCTTAAAGAGGAGATTAAAAAGCTTATATATTTTTTTTCAATTAGTAAAAAAAAACGAAAATGATAGGGGCGTAGGCTGCAGCAGATTTTTATTTTTTGTAGATACAAATCTTTCTCTAGAAGCATTTTCCAGGGTGGAAACGGGGTAACACATTTGTATGGAAAAGTGCACCCGGCGTTCCCTCTTAACTGTAACAAACCTTGACATGCATGGAGCGGCTCTGTTTGCTGCTAAACAGTTTGTCGCAGTGCGGACACTTCAACTTTACTTTCTGTTGCGGTTCTTGTTTCTCTTTCTCTAGAGTCACCTCCTCTGATGTTGCTGTAAAAGTAAAGTGAAATAAAAAATGTTTTATTGACATATAGATACATTTTGAGTAGTTATAGTTTACAACTCAATAGTTTATCTACGCTAGTAAACAGATTTTTTTATTTTTATACATAATTAGAACGGTCCAAGCCAATTACACGAATTACTTACTTTTTAATCATCAACTTAAACAGAATATTATCTAATACTAATATTGAAATTGTTCAAATCCATTTTATATAATTATCTATAAGTTCTCACAAAATGTCAAACATTGTGAGAAAATCATTTATTTAACATTTATTGGTACAATGTTTTGTAATACTCTACGAGAGCAATGTTTTGATTTCTAGAAAACTGCTGGCTAGAGTCAAGTCGCGCTGTATTTTCAGAGTAATTTAAAATTATTACAACAATGGCCGAATGCAGAGATGCTGAAGCGTCAAAGCATAAGGCTTACTTAACCTGGGCTAATGCTCGAACCCGCAAATCTAGAGATGTTCGCGAAAAGAAGAAAGCCTTTAACAAAGCCGCTAAGTCTTGCAAAAAGGCTCTCAAGAAGGCTCGCTTCGACCACATACGCCGAACTGGGAACAAACTTGCTTCTTACCCCTCGGGAAGTAAAGCGTTCTGGTCCCTGGCGAAGTCGATCGAAGAGAACTTCTGCCGTCCCTCACTGCCTCCACTGCTGAAACCCGACGGATCGCTAGCTCACACCGCTAAAGAGAAAGCAAATCTATTTGCTACTCTGTTTGCGGAATCTTCACGTTTAGATGCTGGCAATGCTGTACCTTCTAGTTTGCCGTCATGCGGGACGTTTATGTCGGAAATCCGCATACGGCAAACCGAAGTGCGCAAAGCGTCGCAACGCTTTGCGCGATCTGGACGTGAATAAAGCTAGTGGACCAGACGGTATACCAGCTATAGTCTTGAGGACGTGTGCGCCTGAGTTGACTCCTATTCTGACACGTCTCTTTCGCTTGTCTATGGCGACTGGTCAAGTGCCTAAGTCTTGGAAGCAAGCTAACGTGCAACCCGTGCCCAAAAAGGGTAGTCGTGCTGACCCTGCCAATTACAGGCCCATCTCAGTCACTTCCATACTCTGTAAGACTATGGAACGTGTACTGAACCACAGGCTCCTGACATACCTAGAAGCAAACGATCTACTCAGTGACCGACAGGTACGGGTTCCGCCGAAACCGGTCTACTGGGGACCTTCTAGCGTATGCCACTCAAATTTGGAGCGAGGCCATTGATAATCATGGAGAGGCGCTTGCCGTCTCTCTTGATATCTCTAAGGCCTTTGACAGGGTATGGCACGACAGCCTTATTAGCAAGCTTCCTTCATATGGCCTCCCCACTGGTTTTTGTGTCTGGATATCAGATTTCCTGAGGGAACGGTCTATTCGTGTGGTCATTGATGGCTGCTCGTCTGACCAATTGGCTATAAATGCCGGTGTTCCTCAAGGGTCGGTTCTCTCTGCAAAGCTTTTTCTGCTGCATATTAATGACCTGCTAAAACCTGGTATTTTAGGGTATGCAGATGACAGCACCGTTGTGGAGAGTTATATGTCTAGTGCACGAGCCAGTGCAGTACAAATCCAGTCTCATAGAGAAGCGATGGTTCAGCGCTTAAACTTTTCCTTAAAGGCAGTCTCCGATTGGGGCGATGCCAATCTGGTTAAGTTTAATACTTCTAAAACCCAGGCGTGTCTTTTCTCCGCCAAACGGAGTCCATTTCAACTGGCTCCTACTTTCAGGGATGTGTCCGTGCCGATAAATGACCAACTTGAGCTTCTTGGCATCTCATTAACACCAAATCTCAATTTCGGCTCTTATATTGAGTCTAAGCCCAGATAGCCTCCAAAAAACTTGGAATTTTGTCTATGGTGCGACAATACTTCACACCGGGACAGTTGCTCAATGTCTACCAAGCACAAGTCCGGTCGTGTATGGAGTACTGTTCTCACCTCTGGGATGGTTCTGCCAAATACCAGCTGCAGACACTGGAAGCTATTGAGAGGAGAGCCAAGAAGCTCATCAACGACGACCAACTAGTAAGCAAAAGACTCCAGAGTCTCGAGCATCGTCGCAAGGTCGCTTGTTTGTCGGTTTTTTATCGGATTCATTTCGGAGAGTGTGCATCGGAACTTCATGACTTGATTCCGCCATCCCCTTTTTATAATCGGACTAGCAGGGATACTAAGAGGCGCCACCGCTACATGGTGGATATACCATTTACGCGTACAAAGCGATTCGCTTCTTCTTTCATCATACGTACTGCCAAGGAATGGAATTCCCTGCCCGAGTCTGTGTTTCCGATTAGATACAACATAGGGGTCTTCAAGTCGCGAGTGAATAGGTATCTTTTGGGTAAGCGCGCTACATCATCGACCGCATCGTCACTTAACATCAGGTGAGATAGTGGTCAAGCGATACCCATTATCACATTAAAAAAAAAAATGGCAGGAGCGAATAACATGCGCATAGTCGGACGAGGAAAGAGGTCCAATGTGGGCGAAACGCCTATTTCCCTTTGGGGAAGGCAGAGACTACTTCTTTGCAATTTTACACACTTTTAAGTGCCGAGTCCCGTCGCGCGGTAGGCCTGACTCCTGTGAAAAAGGACATCAAAAATATCCGAAAGGTGTCGGAGTAAGAGAAGAAGCCGTTTTAAATAATAATACTTCTTTGAAATGTATAGCGAGCAATAAGTACAATTTAATGTTAAATTTTCAAAGATTGAAGTAGAATCTACCATTGTTATCACCAGCAGCATCATCATCAACCTTGCCAGCCCCGCCAGCACCGTCGTCACCCACCACCGCCGCACTGAGGTCCGGCAGCGCGCCCGGCACAGACACAGGATCTCCAATAGAAGACACCGTCACCGGTTCCACCTGCAAAATTATATTTGTAAGCGCGTGCTAGATGGTCGAAAATAGGGTAGCCAGGTCGCCAAACCTAACGGCCGGACAGACCAGACAGTTTGGCCGGATATTTGGGTAATAATTAAGATAGTTTAATAAATAAACTGACCAAGTGCGAGTCGGACTCGCACACGTAGGGTTCCGATTGAACAAAATTTGCCGGAAAAATTAAGTATCTACATACTTTTAACATCGATATATATAAATACCGTGTCAATACTAAACATGCTTATTTACTACAACGACATCTAACGAATGTCGAACGAACTTCTAACACCCACCATGTGAACGTTAACACAAAAGTCAGTGACCTTTTTGTTGTTTACCATCGTTCATAGATGGCGCTACAGTAAAAACACGTTTTTTGTATGGGGACCCCCTTTAATTTTTAACTTTGTTCTGTTTTTAGTACTTGTTGTCATAGCGGCAACAGAAAACATCATCTGTGAAAATTTCAATCGTCTAACTATCACGGTTCATGAGATACAGCCTGGTGACAGACGGACAGACAGACAGACAGACAGACTGACAGACAGACAGACAGAAAGACAGACGGACAGCGGAGTCTCAGTAATAGGGTTTCGTTGGTACCCTTTGGGTTCGGAACCCTAAAAACTAAAACAACCGACTTCCATGCCTCGCGAGTCAGTAGCAAGTTTGAGACGTTTATCGTCATATCTCTGAAGATAGTTATCAGATCGCGATGAAATTACAATGGGACTACCTCGGAAACGAACCTTACCGATAAAAAAAAGAATCATTCGAATCGGTTTACAATTGACGGAGTAATCGCGTAACATACATACAAAAAAAATACTACAGACGAATTGAGAACATCCTTCTCTTTTAAGTCTGTTAAAAAGCAATTCAAGAGTATAATGTTGTGAAGACACTGACTAACATAAACAAGCGTAATAAACTAATAAATACGAGGGTCATTCAACAAGTACTTAGCATCATCGCCCAATGGCACTGCGATTACAAAAAATTTTTACCATAGTACAGTGCAATGTTTTTGAAGCCTATTGTCAAAGTTTTAAACAATGACCTCTATTAGTTTTGTTTTAATAGCCTTTGAAAGCGAACGTGTCGGTCAGTTTAACAAAAATGGAAAAAGAGCAGTATCGTTCGGTGATTCCTTTTTTATTTTTGGAAGGGAAAATGCGCAGTGAAATTAAAAATCGCTTGGATGCTGTGTACAGTGACTCTTCTCCTTCGATGGCAACCGTCAAGAATTGGTTTAACGAGTTTGCTCGTGGCCGCAAGTCGGTTTTTGATGAGCCACGCCCAGGTGCCCCGAAAACGGCTACTACGGAGGAAAACATAAAAAAAATCTACGATCTCGTGTTGGCAGACCGCCGATTGAAGGTTCGCGAGATAGCTGACACTGTGGGCATTGCAGAAGGAACGGTGCATCATATTCTCCACGAAGAACTGGGCATGAGAAAGCTGTCAGCGCGATGGGTGCCGCGTTTGCTCACACTGGACAAAAACCACGACAACGCGCCGGCTCACACCTCTGCCGTCGCCATGGCCAAATTATTCGAATTGCGCTACGAATTGCTGCCCCATCCACCTTACTCTCCAGACTTGGCCCCCTATGACTTCTTTTTGTTTCCAAACCTGAAAAAGTCACTCGCCGGAAAAAGCTTTGGGTGAATGAGGAGGTCATCACCGCCACGGAGGCCTATTTTGCAGACTTCAGGAAAACGTATTTTTTAGACGGGTTAAAAAAGTTGGAGCATCGCTGGGCCAAGTGTATTGAGTTAAAAGGAGATTATGTAGAAAAATAAATCGGCACTTTTCGAAAATTTTCGTTTTTCTTTTGTAGGCTAAGTATTTATTGAACGACCCTCGTACATATAGATGCCGACTAAAACTTCGCACCTTTTGCACTCGGTAAAGATACTCAATAAAGGTAAAATTTTACCTTTAACTGGTTAAAGGTAAAATTTTATACAAATAATGTAGTGAGACAGGCCCAGGCCTGTCTCACTACATTATTTGCGCGCGCTAATAACCTACCGCTTCGCGTACCGACAGCGGTACAACTGACAGTTGGTTGCCGCATGCCCGTCTGAGCGCTCGTTCGGCAAGTTTACTGCGTTTACTCACAAAATGCCGAAACCACGGAATTTTCACTATTTTTTCTCATTATTTAACGAAAGCAATTTAAAATGTAGTACCTACTACTAATTATGTTGTACTAAAACATTAGTACATTATTATCAAAAGTAACGCATTACAGTATAATTAAAGAATCTATTAACTACCTCGACAATAAACATTAATGTAATGTACCAGTGTAGACATACTTGACCAATGTAGATTTACTTTATTGACCAGCGTAGATATATTTAGTTGATCAGTGTAGACATACTTACTAGACCAGTGTAGATATACTTGGTTGACCTGCAGTGTAGACATATTGACTAGACCAGTGTAGATTAGTTGTGTTCATAACGGCTCTAAACGCAAAACGCGTTGTAACGAAACGCGCGGCAAAAAGCGCAGACTATTTTTTATTGCTATAAAAAGCATGTTTGCTGTTTAGTTTTAAATCGCAGTTGTGTTCGGCGCCACGACGTTTTGACAAAACGAAACGCTCAACATTATATTAGTGTGCGGTTGTAATAAAAAATTTTGTTAATAAAAATATATAAACGTTACTGGTTGTAACATGAAGGTTATAGAGTATAAAAAGCTAAAAATTAATGTTAGGTAGACAGTATTTATGAATATCGAGCGGCCTTGTTCTACCAAGATCTAAAACTTACCAGGATAAATCAGCGGTGTCATTGAGACTTTTAATCTCGGACCGGGGGACAGGCAAATGATAACACGGTTTGGGATTGTATGACAAATTTTAATACTTCAAAACGTCCCTTACCTCCAGAATGAGATACACATTATTTAGTTAAAGCCGGAATACTATGTCTAAACATTTGACTATAAATACCATTCGGTTTTCGTTACTTTTTAGGTTAATTTATTTTACATTTTACTACTGAAATTTGGTTATTGTCTTTCTTGCATCTTGCGAATATGAAATTAAAGTTTTAAGGGTAATAATAAGAGTTATAATAAAATTCGCTTAGCTGCAGCGTCCGGGGGCGTCTGAGCACTCCACTCTAAACAGACGACATTCATCGTCGCACCAACAGCTCAAAACTACGACGACATCCAAACGGTGTGCGTCGCACAAACACCTCAAACTAACGACGCCTTCCAGCGTCGAACAAACAGTTGGCGACACCCATAGTCGCCCAAACAGCGCCAAAGGCTGTAACCAAAAATCCGATTGTAATTTGTCGCCATGAAGGATGACGCGATACATTTTAGGTTATCAAAAATTGACTCACCGCAAAATCACGACGTAATCATATGCTTGAACATAATATGCACGTCAATTAGCGTCGCATATTTAATTAACAAGATGGATTAATCTTGTTAAATTTGATTAAGAAAAAAATACAAAAAGTTTAGCTCTTTGTAGGCCCCAGGGACAAGAAAAAGTGACGTCCCCGATCGAGAATTGACAGATGTCAAAGTCATTTTTTTTTTTGAAAGATGTCTATAGTATATTGAATGATCCACAGACCAAGTAGTAACTCGATTATTTAAAATCGACTAAAAATGGCTAAATACGAAAATGTTCTAAATTATTTAAAACCAAAAGGTAATTTTGTCAGTCTTAGAAGCTGAAATGTGCTTCCAAGCGAAAAATATGTAACGAGTCGAAATACCTCGTTACAGTACATACCTTCCCAAAAAAAATAAAAGAATGAAACTTCTTTTATTTTTGAGAAGAACTCCCAAAAAATTCCTAATAAAAACTTATTCAAAAAAATTAATAAACAGTAAATATTCCGCCACCAAAATATGAAATTTATTCAAACTAAAAGAAGACACTAATAAAGCATAACGTTAAATCAGTTAAGCTTCTAGCCACTGACTAAGTTGCTCTAGAAAAACAAGTTATAAAAACTTTCTAACTAAGTGAAAAACAATGTAAAGGTTTACCAAAACTAATCCATCAATATGACTCAATCCTAAAATCCATCACAAATTAATTATACTCAAGAGTGGATAAGCACCATAGCCTCCATCTACTTATTGTATCACAAACCAAATAAATATTTCTGATATATTTAACAAAAGTGTAGATAAGCACCATCGCCTCTATCTTTTATAATCTCAGAACGAATCTAACTAAATTAAAAGGTAATAACAAAGGTTATCCATATTGTAGTACGGTTAAGCATTAGCTGCCGACTTTAGATAATTATTCACTGCAAAAGATTCAGTGAACAAGTTTTCAATGAAAAAGTTGAACAACAAAAGTTCAAATTATTCTCATAAAAATAGAGAACCAAAAATAATAAGTAGTGACCGGCTCAACTCTACCGACTTTCCGAACACTAACAAATTAATAAAAGGGTTTGTCAAAAAGACCAAAAATTGTATATTGTGACCGGCTCAACACCACCGACATTCCGTGCACAAAAACAAGTTAACAAAAGTTTGTTGGGAAAACAACAAAGTTGTATTGTGACCGGCTCAACACCACCGACTTTCCGTTCACAATATCTAAAGTTTCCAACGCTTGAACCAAAAATGTCAAAGCGAGGAAAAAATGAAGAGTAAAAAATTACCCAAAAAGGAACAACAAAAAGGAATAACTGAGACAAAAGCTCAAAAAGAGTCAAATCCGAGAGGCAAATCCGGGTAAAAATTATGTAGAGCCCTAAGTGTCAAATCCAAGTCTTAGGTCTACAACAAACACAAACTAAATAATATATAACATGCTTCACAAAGACTGAAACACATCTATATTAAAAATGTATTTACACTATGTGCAGGCTATTTGAAAAGTGGAAAGCTTTTCATAGCAATCTAAAACAATATTTATACTAGAAAAGTGGAAAACTTCTCAAAGTATCTAAAAGAATGTGGAGTACTTGAAAAGTGAAAAGCTTTTCAAAGTAACCAAAATAATAAAATATACAAAAATATACATAAGATCTTTTGATGCCAAGAAAATTTCTAAAAGAAAATATAATCGTCAGATGTAGCTTTTAAAGTTGGGTAAAAGTTTAAAAGTAGGATAAAAGTATCAAAAATAGAATAAAATTATCGAAAATAGAATAAAGATATCAAAAATTGACCTAAGTTAGGTTTAGTATATTTAAAGTTGTATTTGAATAAAGTGTTGGTTTCCTTTCAGATCTCTTATCTTTTTTCTTTCATCCTGCACGTCCTCTTCCATACATCAAATCTCATACTTCCACAATCAACGTGCCTCCCGAAACAGAATATCAAAACAAAGTTAAATAAAAGTTAAATCCAAAAATGAAAATTTTAATATTTAATTATATCTTTAACATGATAACGTCCAGTACTTGTTTTATTAAATTCCTTTAGTACATAAACGTTAGGAGAAATTCTCTCTACAATTTCACATTTAATAAACTTAGGTGCTAATTTAGCCGAAAAATATGCAGGTGCATTTGACTGTACAAAACTTCTACGCCAAACTACATCACCGACATCAAAAGAAATGACTTTTCTTCCCCTATTATAATAAAGAGCATTACGCTTATAAGCTTTCAAAAGATAAGCTTGAACTTTAACAAAAACTTCACTAAGTGAATTTAAAGAGTGAGCATAAGTATCTCTAGTACCAAGCTCAAGTTGATCTAAGTTATCAAAAGAGTTACTAAAACGGTGTAAAGATGCATCAAAAATAAGTTCTCTACCGAACATCAAAAAGTTAGGAGTGTACTCTGTAGCAAGATTTACACTACTATTTAAAGCTAATTGGACATGAGGCAAAAACCTTGACCAAGTTCGATGATCATTTTTAACAAAACAAGAAATACATGTTTCTATTGTCTTATTATATCTTTCTACTGGATTATTCTGTGGAGTGTATAGTGCATTATAAAATATTTTAGTGATGTTGAAATTTTTTAAGAAATCTACAAAATATTTAGATATAAATTGGGGTCCGTTGTCGGCCACTAAGATTTTAGGTACACCAAATTTAAGAAATATTTCTTTTTCAAAGATTTTACAAATTACTTTAGAAGTAGCATTTATCATTGGAAATATCCAACAATATTTAGTAAAAACATCTACAATTGAAAGAATGAATCTATGTCCAGAATAAGATTTAGGTAAAATCCCAATAATATCAACGGATAACATTACCATGGGTTGATCAACTTTCTTAGGGTTAACCATCTTACCAGCAGGAGCAGAAGTTGAATGTTTATAAGCTTTACAAATGTCGCAAGAAGAAATATATCTTTGAACGTCTCCGAACATTCCTTTCCAATAATAATGTTGTTTTATTTTATTAAGAGTTTTATGTATTCCAAAGTGTCCAGAATTAATATCATCATGATTAGAACGAATAGTATCTAAAACATGTTCTTTAGGTATAACAATTTTCCAATTCAAACGACTATTAGGGTCAAATTTATTTTTACAGTAACGATATAAAGTATTATCTTCTACACGAAGGTTTTTCATTCTAGAAGGGTATTTTTGACAATTTATAAAGACTTTTCTATACCAAGGGTCTTCTATATCTTCATCTGGTGAGACAATATTTATAGCGGAAACTAATATTGAAGTTATATTGATTCTAGATAAAGCGTCAGGAACTTGATGTAAAGATCCTTTTTTATGAACAATATCAAAAGTAAATTGAGAAATACGTGCAGCCCATCGAGCTAAGCGTCCACTAGGGTTATTAAGTTTTAAAAGCCACTTAAGACTAGCATGATCTGTCACAACTGTGAATTTCATTCCTTCGACATAAGGTCTAAAATGTTCAATTGAATCTAAAACTGCCAAAAGTTCACGTTCAGTGGTACTATAATTTCTTTCACATTTATTTAAAGATCTTGAATAATAAGCAATTGGATGTTGTTCATTATTTTCGTCTTCTTGACTCAGAACACTACCAATTCCTACAGAACTAGCATCGCAATGTAAAAAGAAAGGTTTTTTAAAATCAGGACACTGTAAAACAGGTGTAGTTATTAAGGCATTTTTTAAATTAATGAAGGCTTCTTCAGCTTCTTCATTCCAAACAAAAGTACGTTTTATCTTTTTACTTCCGGAAGTTAATTTAGTTAAAGGGGAGGCAATATCAGCGAATTTACAAATGAAACGTCGATAATATGAACATAATCCTAAAAAGCTTCTAAGTTGTTTTACGGACTCTGGTCGTGGAAAGTTTTCTATAATTTCTAATTTAGACGGATCAGTATGTAGGCCTTGACTGTCTACAATATAACCGAGATAACGGAGTCTTTCTTTGCAAAATTCACATTTTTTAAGATTTACTGTTAAGCCTGAGTTTTTAAGTATTTCATGGACTTTTTTAAGGTACTCTATATGATTTTGAAAATTATCATTTACTAAAATCAAATCATCTAAATATTTAAACAGGACATTGTCAAATTCAGGTCCAAAGAGTTTATCAACCAAGCGTTGTAACTCTGCCGATGCGTTGGTGATTCCAAAAGGCATCCGAACAAAATGGTACAAGTTTTTTCCAGGAACTACAAAAGCAGTCTTTTCACGAGAGGACTCTTCAAGTTTAATTTGCAGAAATGCTTTAGAAAGATCTATGGTAGATATGAATTTAGCCCCACGAAGGCTGTCTAATATCCTAGAAGGGTACGGCAAAGGATAAGAATCTTTAACAGTTATTGAATTTAATCGTCTCGAATCTAAACATAATCTGGTTCCACCATCTTTTTTATCGACGGCTAATACAGGGGAACACCAAGGAGATTTTGAAGGTTCTATAATTCCTTCCTTTAATAAAACTTCCACTTCATCATAAAGTTCTTTTTGTTTAGCAGGACTCAACGGCCAATATCTACTTTTAAAAGGGTCGCCAGTAACGTTAATTTTATGTTCCACAAGGGTGGTAAGGCCTAAACCTTTTTTCTCATAAGAAATATCTTCAAACAAAGCAATGGTTTCATCTAATTGTTGTTTCTCAGAAGGAGTTAAATGAACTGTAGAAGTAACAGCGTTCACTTGAATTTTATTATTGTGAACATATTCAATATTTTTCCACAAGTCTTTAGCTAAGTTAAATTTCAACCAAAAATCAAATCCCAATATAATAGGTGGATCAAAAGAGGGTATTATTAAAAATTCTACAAGTTTACAAACATTGTCAACGGTAACCGGTAATCGCATAGAACCGATAACTTTTCTTGATGAACCGTCAGCAGTACAAGCGGAGGCATCAATAGGTTTAATTTGAAATCCTAGTTTAGAAAAATGCAAGTGTTGGTTATTACCTAAAACACAGCTATTTGAACCACTATCTAGCAATCCAGAAAAAGTTTCATTATAAATGGTAAATTTTAAAAATGGTCTAGTATCATTTTGTTTAGTAAAAAGTATAGGAGCTGCTTTATGAACAGAAAAAAATGTTTTTAAATAGTCAAGCCATTCTGAAAATTCTCTTTTACACGTATCATAATTAGGTTTATAATTGGATATCGGAGCACCTGAAGTTTCTTCAAAAACTTGGGCCCGATGCCTTACAAGTTTTTTGAATTATTATTATTTTTAATATTGTCAGAATGACAAGTATCACAGTTCTTTGTCAAAACGCCTCGTTTATGACATTTAAAGCACACTGGTCTAAGAATCTCTGTACACTCTTTATAAGTGTGGTCAGTCGACTTACACTTCAAACAAGAAAGTTTGGTTTCAACCGCATGAAAGTTTTGTTTAATTTCCTTTACAGGTTTTCGGTTAACTAAAATCTCTAATTCCTTACTAATTCGGATAAACTGTTCAATAGTGTCTATTGATTTTCCAAATAAAAACGGTGTGTAAATAGGTAACATGTTGTGTTTAATTATAGTTATCAAAACATTCTCAAAAGTTGGATTAGCTAATCTGCTAGACATATCTAAAATCTCAGTAATGAAATCAGGAAGTGACTCATTACTCCGTTGTTTGCGAGTTCTCATTTCATACTCCAAATGATAATCAAATTCAGGTTTGTCGAATCTGTTCAACAATTCAGTTTTAAGTGTTGTCCACGAAGAAACCCTAATTCGAATACTACGGAACCATTTCGTTGCTGTTCCAGTGAGCAGATCAGAAAAAGAACCGACTAAAAAGTTTTCATCAAAGTTTTTATACAAAAAATACTCCTGAACCGAAGTGATAAAGTCTCTAACACAAGTTTTCCCATCAAAAGATATCTTACTACGCTTCAAATCAGGAAGTTTATTTGTTGAAGGCAAGTGCTTTTTCAATTGTTCATTGAGTTGAACATTCATCGAGTTAAACGAAGGTAAAGGTGTAAAATTATGCAAGCTACTATGACCAAGGTTAGGTAAGAAAGGGTCAACCTCTACCTCTGTTGCATTCTGCATAACTAAATTATCCAACGCCGGATTAGAAATAACATCCCTAGAAGTACCAGGTAAATTCTCTTCCAACAAGGGTGGAAATTGAACCTGTTTGTCAGTCATGATGAATAATCAAAAATATTAAAGAAACAAAGACAAACAACCAACTAAAAATTCAAAGAATAGTTAAAACTCATCAAAGTTTATAAGATTTTTTGTTAAAAACGGTTTAAGTTATTATTATGTTTTAAAGTTTATGTTAATATTTAATAATGTTCAAAAGTATTTAAAGAAATTTGAATGTACAAAGAAACATTCAAATTGTGAAGTATGTAAGATGCAAAAAAGATTTACAATTTATCTTAATTTTCAAGATTATTAACAACGGCTAAGGTTATATCTATTTGTGAAAAGTAAAATCAATAAACTAGTTAA
Organism: Cabera pusaria; assembly: GCA_954871355.1. Lineage (NCBI taxonomy): Eukaryota > Metazoa > Arthropoda > Insecta > Lepidoptera > Geometridae > Cabera > Cabera pusaria. Next base: position 27,142,957 of record OX940887.1, read on the forward strand.
TAATTATGTTAATAAGCTAGTATTTTCTAATATGAATGTAGTTTAATGCTTCTCAACAGTAAACAAACGTTATAACTTTATATAAGACAAAGTTATATCAATTCAAACAAAAACTTAGCACTTTCAATGTGGTCAAGGTCAGTTCCTTACAAAATGTAAACAACGCATATCTCAAATGTTATTATATAGTAAGTACACACTTAGATTAGTCTATCCAGTATATAAGACATATAAAGAACATTGTATGTTAATTAGTTTTGTTAAAATACAAAAAAAATTGTAACAATTCTGTTTTCAAAGTACAAAAACTGTAAAAATGCTAAAAATAACAAAAAATTGCACTAAATTGTGACAAGAAAACAAAAAAATAAGATGCAAGAAAGATTATATATGTGGGGGTAAATCCGGTCCCTGTTCTCGCGCTAATTGTAATAAAAAATTTTGTTAATAAAAATATATAAACGTTACTGGTTGTAACATGAAGGTTATAGAGTATAAAAAGCTAAAAATTAATGTTAGGTAGACAGTATTTATGAATATCGAGCGCCCTTGTTCTACCAAGATCTAAAACTTACCAGGATAAATCAGCGGTGTCATTGAGACTTTTAATCTCGGACCGGGGGACAGGCAAATGATAACACGGTTTGGGATTGTATGACAAATTTTAATACTTCAAAACGTCCCTTACCTCCAGAATGAGATACACATTATTTAGTTAAAGCCGGAATACTATGTCTAAACATTTGACTATAAATACCATTCGGTTTTCGTTACTTTTTAGGTTAATTTATTTTACATTTTACTACTGAAATTTGGTTATTGTCTTTCTTGCATCTTGCGAATATAAGTTTTAAGGGTAATAATAAGAGTTATAATAAAATTCGCTTAGCTGCAGCGTCCGGGGGCGTCTGAGCACTCCACTCTAAACAGACGACATTCATCGTCGCACCAACAGCTCAAAACTACGACGACATCCAAACGGTGTGCGTCGCACAAACACCTCAAACTAACGACGCCTTCCAGCGTCGAACAAACAGTTGGCGACACCCATAGTCGCCCAAACAGCGCCAAAGGCTGTAACCAAAAATCCGATTGTAATTTGTCGCCATGAAGGATGACGCGATACATTTTAGGTTATCAAAAATTGACTCACCGCAAAATCACGACGTAATCATATGCTTGAACATAATATGCACGCCAATTAGCGTCGCATATTTAATTAACAAGATGGATTAATCTTGTTAAATTTGATTAAGAAAAAAATACAAAAAGTTTAGCTCTTTGTAGGCCCCAGGGACAAGAAAAAGTGACGTCCCCGATCGAGAATTGACAGATGTCAAAGTCATTTTTTTTTTTTTGAAAGATGTCTATAGGATATTGAATGATCCACAGACCAAGTAGTAACTCGATTATTTAAAATCGACTAAAAATGGCTAAATACGAAAATGTTCTAAATTATTTAAAACCAAAAGGTAATTTTGTCAGTCTTAGAAGCTGAAATGTGCTTCCAAGCGAAAAATATGTAACGAGTCGAAATACCTCGTTACACGGTGTCGTTGTTTAGTTGAACACGTCGAGAGATTAACATAAACTAAGTGCGTTTTACAATTTACTATATTTTACTTACCTAAAAATTTACAAAAGTATGTAAAAACGTAATATAGATTACGCATATTTTTTATTGATAACAAATTATGATTGTGCGAAGCTGCGCCGCAGAAAGCAGCCTGCTGTAAATATTATGAAGTCGGTTAAAAAGCAGACTGCGTCTGCTATATTTTTTATCAGCGTTTTTTAAATGCTATTTAATATAACGAGCACCTCTAGTGTAGATAGACTTACTTGAGCAGCATCATCATCCTTGGGTAAGACAATCTGTCCCTGATGTCCAGTCTCCTTCTGGTGGGCGGTGAACTCGAGCCGCGTGGGGTACTTGCCCCCGCAGACCGTGCACTGGTACACGACAGGCCCGTGCTGCGCCACGTGCGACATGTACCGCCCCGAGCAGTGGAACTCCTTCTCGCAGATTGCACACTTCTGACATTTTTGGTTTAACCGACCTGGAGGATAATGCAGGTGTGTTCATTGGTTGCATTAATCAAACTAAATATTTTATTTGCTAGAATACAGTACAAAACGTAATTTATTCATATGTAGGTCAGTGTATCCAGCCTGCAGGCAGGCATGCAAATATTCATAGTAAAATGTCAAAAAAATAAAAATATACATACAGTCGAACATATAACCTCCCTTCGCCTTTTTTGAAGTCAGTTGATAATGAAATTAAATAATTTTCAATTAAACCTTAAATTCATAAAAGCATTCACTAATAATTGTCTTAGTTACCAAAAATTCAGATAGTCTTTTAATGTTATGAAAAACAATCCTTAATAATAATTTTAATTGACCATTTTTAGGGTTCCGTTGTCCTGACAAGGAACCCTTATAGTTTCGTCATGTCCGTCTGTCTGTCTGTCCGAGGTTTTGCTAAGAGACGGTTAATTCTAGAAAGCTGTAATTTTGTAGGAGTATGTATATAAATTACGCCAACAAAATGCTGAAATAAATTTTTAAAAATATGTTTTTTTAGGGTAGCTCCCCTACATGAGAAGTGGGGAAGAATTTTTTTTTCATCGTCTACCCCATCGTGTGGGGTATCGTCACATCAGTAAAGAAGGAACAGAGACAAACCTTCTAAGGAACGGAAAAAATGTTTACCTATTCTTGTAGGGTTGGTACAATAAAAACAAGAAAAATCTTTATCGTAATAAAATCCTCGTTCAAGTAAACATGACCTGCTTTTTAAATTTTCAAGCTTCATCATTGTCGACAACGACATACGGGGCTGCCATAGCTAAATTTAGCTAAAAGCCCCTAAATAAAAGTTGAATTAAAAAAAAAATCTTGAGATGTCACGAAATGTCATGATGTGCCATATGTCATGAAATGTCATAAATGTCACGAAATGACATGACATTTCATGAAATGTCATAAAATATCACGAAATATCATGAAATATTATTCAATGTCATTAAATATCATAAATGTCAGGATATATCACAAAATGTTATGAAATTTCATGAAATGTCATTTTATGTCATGAAATGTTACAAAATGTCTCAAGAATTTTTTTAATCGGTCTAGTAGTTTTTGAGCCAAATCATTACAAATATACAAAAATACAAATGTTCTCTCTTTATAATATTAGTATAGATAAATAAATAAATTCTCTAACAACCATTGATGCAAATGAATTTTAAATTTAATATTCTGTAACTATTTAATGCTGTCAGGTAACTTATTATAAATAATTATTCACATATTATACGCATTTTTAAAAATATCTATGACGGTGGTTATGGTAATGTTGAAACAGAAAATTTTGACATATTGCTGTTTTTTGTCTTAAAATAATTTCGTTACCAGTCAATAACTTTTTTATTTATATAATAATTTCATAATATTTGTAATATATATTATAGTAGCGATCCACCCCGGCTTCGCACTGGTAAAGTATACGCCTACATATTTTGCATCGGCTTGTTGAGTAGAGTATGAATTAACCTCTTCAACAATTATTGTCATAATTCAACAATTTACACGAAACCTCAACAAACTGTACACCTAACCTTCCTTATGAATCACGCTGTCTATTGGTGAAAACTGCATGCAAATCTGTTCAGTAGTTTTTGAGTTTATCGCGAGCAGATAGACAGATACGACTTTGTATTATAATATATAGTGACACATCTGATTTTTATACATTTTATACGGGTCTTTAAATCGCAACTAAACATGCAAGTATCTTCTATGAATTCTAGGGAAGCGTGCTACATCTTCGATCGCATCGACACTTAACATCAGGTGAGATAGTGGTCAAACGCTTACCTAAATTTAAAAAAACCTACATGCTATCTACATAGCGGATACGAAGTGGCAATAGCCCAATGGCTAAGGCGTCGGCCTGGCGATCGAGAAGTCGTGAGACGCGTCAATAGACGTGTACCTACTCCAGACACAAGCATTTATTATTTAGCTTAGTTGGAGGGGTAACAGGCTACTAGTAATGAGTTACCCACATTGCTGGTAAGCTTTAAAAAATCATTAATGATCGCATAAAACGAAAAAACCGACTTCACATGCCGCCAAGGTGAAAGTATCCAGTAGTCATAATCATGTCATCAAGGTATACAAATTTGTTGATATTGTTTATCTCCATATCTCCGGAGATTATTATCAAATCTCGATAAAATTTGAATGGGACCGAACGGGATACATACTTTCTCATAAAAAAATATTTTTACATCGTTTAAGATTTTACGGAATTCTGAGCTAACAGACATTAAAAAAAGTCGAATAAGAACCTCTTCCTTTTTTGTGAAGTCGGTTAAAAATGTTAAAAATGCATGTAGATAACTCTCTCTCGCAATCTTGTATAACTGGATGTGTTTTTACATTTTTGGGGTAAATCATTTACTTTGGCTGTAGTACTGATTGAGTTGGACTGTGAAATCTGTTGTTTTGCCTCAGATTTATTTTAATAAAAGGTGTGCACAGTTAAAGATATATTTGTCATAGAGTAATAAAGAAATATAGAGTAAAGACAAGCAACATTATAGACCCAGAGTCATGCATGCCACTGGATAGATAGATAGATGAACTCTTTATTGCGACACCAAAGATACAGACACATATAACTTTTACAGCTTAAATTTAACGTGTAACAATGGGCGGTCTTATCGCTAACAGCGATCTCTTCAGACAAACCTTTGTATGGATTGGATTGAAATAGTAGCCTAATGCAGGGTGCGCCTAATTAAAATTAAAATGAAAAGAATAACAATAACATATTATACCTAAACTAACATAATCGTACCTACTTACCTACAACAATAAACACAGATTACTTACATAAATTCCTAAACACGCATTCTATAAATTTTAAACAGATTGACAGAACAGACAGAAGCAGCTTAACACTATTTATAATGAAAGATATGTGTATGTTATAGACAAAGATCATTACACAATCTGGCATGCTTGTCCTTTACACAAGGCTTGCTTGAAGAAAGATCATAGTTAATACATATTTTGTTAATCCAGGGGTATACAATATCTATGATCTAATATATGTATGAGTAATTACAATGTTTTTATCTATATTTCGGGACAATATTTCAGATAAGCCCTACATTTATTAATATTTATGTATTGTATTATGTCGCTTTATGTTCATTTGTGTTATTCTTGTGTTTTTTTTATTATATCATATAGGCTAGCGTTTGACCAATATCTCACCAGTTGGTAAGTGATGATACAGTGTAGGATGGTAGCATGCTAGGCCAAGAATGGGAACTGGCTCTCAAGGATAGCTGCCAAAACACATTAGGCGGACACTAGATACTGTTTTACCACCATGCGGGGTTGGGGATTTCTTAACAATTTTTCACCGGAGGTGTATTGCTTAACCCTGGATTATATAAATATGTATTAACTCTTGTCTCTGCAAACAGGCCTAAGAAAGATGGTCACTGTATCACACCACCCTGACAAAAGATTTCTAGTAGGTACTAAAGTGGAATAAAAACATAAATCATACCTTTAGGCCTTCCCCGTCCCTTGCCTTTGACCACAACCACCAGCTCTCCCGACTCCGTGTGTCCTATAACCTCGGGGACCTTGGAGACTGGCTCCGGTGCGAGGGTACCCATTTCAGCTTTCATTTCAGGTTCACTACTCTCTCCATCAGTCACACCTTCCTCGATGAAGATCTTTTCTAGTTCTTTACCCTGAACATGGTTTCATATTAAAAAAATTAAGATAGTTTAAAAAAAACTAAAACAACCGACTTCCACACCATGCGATTAAGTTTCAATTATTAAGGCGGCAATAGCCCAATGGATAAGGTGTCGGACTGGCGAACGAGAGGTCGTGAGTTCGATCCTCACCCCAGCCATTGCACTATTGACGTAAACCCACTCCAGACGCAAGCATATTTAGCTTAGTTGGAGGGGTTAAAAAAAGTAACAAGTTTAAGACATTTATCGTCATATCTCTATCAATTTCATCAAGATACTTATCAGATCTTGATGAAATTACAATGGGACTGGCTTGTATGACCAATTAAAAAAAAAAACATTTGAAACGGTTTAATATTGGTGAAAATATTGATGAACATACAAAACATTTTTTTTAAATACATACAAACAAACATAGAACCTCCTCTTTTTTGGAAGTTGGTTAAAAAAACAAAAATTACTACATACAAAGATGCAAATTTCTAGCATCTTTACCTGAACAACTTCCTGAAATCTAGTTGGAGCTTTCCGTTTCCTCTTGCCGGAAGGTTCCTCATCTTTTAGTTCTTGCTTTGTGATTTGAATCTCTTTCTCCTTGGCCACAGCCTCTTGTGCCAGTTCTTCAGGAGTCTTTTGCTTCTTGGGCGGGCGGCCTCGTTTGCGCTTGGGCTTATCGAGCCCGGCAACAGCCAGGGATGTTGGATGGTCTGTCTGGTACGCACCTTTCTCAATGTCAACTGTAATAGAACATTACAGCACAAGTTGTAAACCTTCATTAAGAGCAATATAGCACATTAGTATGTGCACCTGGCTGCGGGCCACAGGTGCACTCCAAGTCTAAATGTCCATCAGAGATTAGCGCGACCTGTCCGATTGACAGTAAAAATATTTGATGACTGTTTCTCTTCATTTCTATCACAACATATTTGAACAGGATATCTACCATGTGTCTCATTGTTTATGAGCTTCCAATATTTTGGTGCTGTTGTAAGCACCATATTTACGGAGAAACAGTGCCAGATTTAGCAAGCGCGGGGCCCATAGCAACTTCTTTCAAACAGCCCTTGATCTACTATGGCTTCTTAAGTAAAAAGTTGTAAAAAACAACTCAATACTCAATATGCTTATTTGCCATCTATAGGATACAATATTGTGGGTAATTAATAGTCTGTGCTTAAATATGCGGAGCCCCCTTTCGCATGGGGCCCTTAGAAAATGCTACTCTTGCTACATGGTTAATACGGCACTGCAGAGAAACTGTCAGATATCCAGATTTTCGTTGTCAGTTTCTTCATGAACATGGTGCTTGCACAATGCAAAATGAAACAGCTCCAAAATGAAATCCAAAACGAAAAAGATGGTAAATATCAATAAATACAAAAAAATTATAAAAATATACATGGTAATATGTATTTATTTCGTTCATAGGATTTAGAATATTCAACACATTGATGTAGGTATCTACATTAAAACTATGCATAAATGAATGTTTATGACTTACTTTCATGTACAACATTATCAGTAGCTAGATTTTCACTGTCAGTTGTGCTCAGGAAGGTTTTCTTGTATTCCAACTCCCTCTTATGAAGAGATCGGAGTACTTTCTGGAATTTGATAAACGGGATGGAGCATGTTAAGGCTATGGTATTGGTATTATACTTATAAGTTCATTTAAAATAATATACTTTGACCAATCAAGTTGCATTGATGTGTTGACGAGAAACCTCTTTGTCAAGCTATTTCTATGATGATAATGTTGATAACTAGGCGCACATTTATGATAATATTCGTGCCGACTTATACAGTTACAGGAAGTTCCCGAAGAACCTTAAAAAATCAAATTAACAATTTATTTTGGAGATGTAGTAGTGAAGTTTGTAGCAAGTATGATCTTAACAAATGATCATCATGATGCGGCCTTTCATGATCGTAGGCCTACTTTACAGACTCAACTGACTGACACACAAATGCGACTTGTTGACAAAATACGTGAAATCTTACCTGGCCATTGACAATTAGACTAATGAACTCTACGGTGGCTTCCAATTGTATTGTACACCCAGGGCAAATTGTCCGGGGCAGTTGGCCATCATCAGACACCTATAAGATTTTATATAAATTATTATAAAAAACTGCAACAGAAGGGTTGATAGTTTTCCTTTGCAATCGAATTGCAATCGAATATTGGAATTGTTAGAGTCGGAAAACAATGAAAACAGAATCAGCTGTTTGTCAAAAATAACTCCAAAACGGTTACAAAATAAAGAGCAGATATATGTTACAGGGTTAAAAAATTAAAATGTATTAAAATAGATAATACATAGAAGACAACTATTCAAAATGAATTCGTCTTTAGTTACATGTAATAATTAAAAGACAGAAAAATGATATCTACAAGGAATCATCGGAGGCCATTTTGGAAATCTCTTGGAGTCAATACAGTCACAATATACTATAAAACGTACCTTGATAGGTAGATAGGAATTCACTAAATCACCAGTGTTTTGGTTATTTTCATCTAATGCATATAAAAATGTCCCATTATCATTTTCTTCTCCACACAATCGGCAAACAGTTGAATTGTACAGAAACACTTCCATAGCCTTCTTGAAATTTAAAGCGCCATCTGTTTCCGCTCGAATAAAATCGATGACGTTACAACAGTTTTGAGGTTTTGACGTTTATAAATGTTACCACAATTAATAAAATAACTAGGTCATAATTTCATGCATAATCATACAGTTCTCTTCATTCATTTAAATGTTTTGTGTCGATAGAGATGCATATATTATGATATTATTTATTCAATATGAGCGCGACTGTTACTAATTATAGTGTAGAACTTAATATATATATATATATATTACACTTAACAAAACTTTTACAATTCAATGACATTTGTATTTTTGTTACTGGCAACATACACCGATGAAATGTCTGTCAATTTTTTCATTTTGACAGTCCTTTCCGGTTTAGTTCTTTGGGCTGAGAGCCGTAGTTTCGGTTTTTATTAGTTTTAATCTCCTTTAATCCAACAAAATGAGAATCTATAAGGATATTATTACCGGTAATTACGTTTTCTGCGTTATCAGAATGTGTTTTGTGTGATTATTTTATGAAGATAGTGATTTTGACATATCGGTCAAAAGAAGTCTTGTTCTCCAAATTTGCAAAGGATTTATCGTCTGGTTGTGATTTTCTGCTCATTCGAGTGTTACAATGGGTTGAGTTGTGCTACATGACGTATTCTATCGTTTTCAGGTGACGAGATGTTTTCGGACACATACAGAATGAAACTCGTCGACGAAGTCATTTACGAAGTGACCGGCAAACTGGTGACGAGAGCACAGGGCGATGTCAGGCTGGAGGGCTCAAACCCCTCGGCCGAGGAAGCCGACGAAGGCACCGACTCCGCCGTCGAGAGTGGAGTCGACATAGTTCTGAACCACAGGCTTGTTGAGACTTACGCCTTCGGTGACAAGAAATCCTACACGCTATATCTCAAAGACTACATGAAAAAGTGAGTGTTAAGTGCTCTAACGATATCAGAACGATCTAGTGGTATAAATCGTGATCATGGCCAACCTTAAAGTCATTAACCTGGAATGTGTGGTGACTCATCATAATTCACTCATACTTGTTTCATTCTTGCTAATTGTTAAAATAACTCCATATCCTTTCCAAAATAATGGTCATAAATGTGTGAACATTGAATTATTTACTGTGGACTTCTTATCTATGTTTTGACATTTCTTATCAGCCAAGCTCAAGGGTATCTTGATTGAGTGAGAGAATTAATGCATTACAATTTCACGCGTTAAGTGTAATTGATTTTGAAATGAGTGATGATGATGATGATGAATGAGAATCAATTAAGTTCAATTGTGTCCCATAATGTGAAAGTGCCACCTCAACATGCTTTGATCTACTTTCCATATGCTATCTTCTTTAATGTGAATTGATTGGTATTTCAATGACAAAAATGAACAAAGATAAGGAATAGGATTGCAATAGGCTTGTATCTTAATATTACTCAGTAGAATTGGTAAAGTGATCAGTTTTAATTACTAAGGGCATACTTAATAACCGTCAGTACATACATACTAAGGAATTTCTATAGCTAGTTTTTAATTCCATCTGTGCATGTACATTTTAAACTGCTTGCCTGTGATTTTATTGTACTGTGGCATCATTTGATACTATTATAGATTGATCCTCAATATCTATCTATATAGCAAAATGGATGCAATAATAAGAAACTCTAGTGAAAAAACATTCATTTCTATAATGTCTGTTCATGAAATGGAGATGACACTGATATTTTGTGTATAAGGTTGAATTCTTTGAAGTATTGACAATCACCTTAAAATCTTTTGCCTATATTATAATTGATAATGGTTATACTCATGATTTGACTTGAATTTGCCAAAGCTCATTGCAAAGAGCTTGTGATAGGCGTGGCTCTTGGAAGAACTTTCTAAATATCCATAATGGGTCAGTGGCTGTATTTTTTAAATCAATCATGATTGTAATAAACAAAATTACTTTGTTTATTTAATTATATTCATTGCTAATTAAACCTAATGTTTCATGTTAACACGTTGCCTGCTGAAAACACACACTTTGTGTTTTTTGTAATGTTATGCGAGTGCGGGCGCTCATACATGGTGTCAGAGTGAAATTTACGTTACAGCAATACGGTGTGTGTGGCACGTTGCTACTACAGTACGGCTCACACACCACCTGTGTATTTCTCAGCAGTAATAAAATTTGTAAAACACACCTGGCGTGTAATTCACACAGCTGTACTGGCAATTTTCCCACAACTGGTGGCATTGCTGTTGATTTTTAGTTACAATCCGACGCCAGTGCTATGAAACACAGACACTGTGTGTAGATTCACATAGCTGGAAAGTTCCAAAAATGGCGCCGCAGGCAAAGTGCTTAAGGCTTTTTTTCAAAAGGCTGCTGACCTATTTAAACAACAATGTGTGACTGCATTGTATAACTGTTTAAAATATGTATTAATAATTAATATTAAACTTATGTGCATTCTCTGGATCCATGCCATTATCAAATACATTTTCCTTCTTGAAAGCAAACCACCATGGATAAATTTGTATCTCAAATATCAAACAGGTTTTTTACTCATAACAACTAACAAATTATTTTTCTAATTTCAGATTAGTATCAAAATTAGAAGAGAAATCTCCCGACCAAGTAGATGTGTTCAAAACCAACATGAACAAAGTAATGAAAGACATCCTGGGCAGGTTTAAGGAGCTGCAGTTCTTCACGGGAGAATCTATGGACTGCGACGGCATGGTAGCCATGTGTGAATACAGAGATATTGATGGAGCACAGATCCCCATCATGATGTTCTTTAAGCATGGTCTTGAAGAAGAGAAGTTTTAAGCATAAGTGATGTACTCAAATATTCCAATTTCACAACACTGGCCTCACTAATCCGATGTACTAATTTATTTATACCATATCTGCGTTTGGCTGAAACCGGCTCTCCCATAACAAGGCTGAACAATTTTGTAATTTAAATGTTGCATACCATAAATAAATTAATGAACAACTATTTGCTTGGTTTTATTTTTTATTGATTAATCTTTTTGTTTCATGTTCATTTATTCTTTGGAAATACATCAAGTAATCTTGAAAATAGATAACAGTGCTGCTGTATGGCATGCATTTTGGAAAGGGGGAAAAATATTTGTGCTATAAAAAATGCCTCAGTTTTCACTACCTAGTGACAAGTAGGTAACGTTTTTATTCCACCTGACTGGGCATAGACTATTGAACACAGGATTCTTAGTTTATAAATATTAAATATGGGACTTATCGCGCTTAAACATTAACTTTATTTGATTCTACGCTTCGACCAAGTTGCATTGACCGTGGTCATGAGACGACATACAGGATACTTACTACTATTTCAGACGGGCGAAGCCGCGGGCAGAGCTAATTGAAAATATTTAATTTATAATTTTTGAAGTCTCATAAAACTGATATTTATGTAAATATAACCAATTCCTAGATTTTCTTATCAATATTTGACACCATAAATCAACATACCTCTTACACGACAGAATAAATAATAGTACAACTACACTACCTCTACCAGGCCTGTCGCACTCCGCGCTGTAGCACAGAATAATGAAAAGTACAAGTAGCTCTACTAGGACGATCTATCACAACATACCTAGTACCTTTATTTGTAGTTACAGAATTTTTAGACGTCGTACCTCGTCGTACCTTTGCAGACAAACATAAACAAGTAAAACCTCTTACCACACGTCATGAACATCGCACTCAATTCGGTTTAGGAATACATTTCTTCGTCTACCTAGACGACAATATCGAATGAGCTTCTGCAGTGTTTCCGTCGAGCTACGAGTTTTTCAAAAAGGAAGTTTGCTATAAAAAAATCATCACAGGTCGGCAACGCATAACTGGTAACCCCTCGCACACGTGTCGCAAATGTCAATAGGTGACGGTGACCAATTCCCATCAGGCAGCAACTTGTAGTAACTTCGAAATAGTTATCATAGATGGCGCCACCAATGCATAATAATTGGTTAATAATAAACTGGCCAAGTGCAAGTTGGACTCGCACTCGTAGGGTTCCCGTAACACAGTACAGTATTTTATAAGATCGAGCAAAAAATACCACTATCATTTTTCGCCAGCAAAAAATAATAGTTAATAAACATTAATAACACACATTAATAAACTTATAACGCCATCGTCGTTAACGTCTAACAAAGGTGTTAGGGATCGACATTTTAATATAACGCCATCTATGGGCCGTTTACCTAACTAAGCGTACAGAGATGGCGTGAAATGCCGAAAAAAACACGTTTCTTGTATGGGGACCCTCTATTATTTTTAACTTTATTCTGTTTTTAGTATTTGTTGTTATAGCGGCAACAGAAATACATCATCTGTAAAAATTTTGTCTGTCTAACTATCACGGTTCATGAGATACAGCCTGGTGACAGACGGACAGACAGACAGACAGACGGACAGTGGAGTCTTAGTAATAGGGTCCCGTTTTACCCTTTGGATACGGAACCCTGAAAATCATAGAGAAAATAATATTCCATCCATGTTAAAAATGCACTCCATTAATTTCGTCGTATCGATACATCGACGTCATTGCTATGACGTGGATGTATCGATAGGATCGCATGTTTCCCAGGTGGTTCGGGTTCGAACCCCGTCGGTATGATGACATTTTTGATTGTGTGTAAGAATTTCCAAAAAATATGAAGTGTGTAACACTTCAAAAAACATAATATTAGGTCTACCAAGGTCTTAAGAATGTGAGTGAGTGGACATTATAGACTATTAGATTTTCAATTAAGTGCCTAGCCTCTTTACTAAACAGCGCCGTTCAACTAGCGGCCTGAATGATAATCAGCCATTTGAAGGTCTTCTGTACCTTCATTTTAACACCATTGCGTCAGAGACGCGCGGCCGCTGCCGCGGTTCCCCTCCATGCTACGCTCGTCGGCGCACGTCACGCGGTGGTCACTGTTCATAGTGTGTTGCCTTAGTGTCAGACTAAGACATTATATGACTGCCCTAAGCATTAGCCAGCCAGTTCAAACAAACGCTACGGCTGGATATCATTCAGGAATCTAGTTGAACGGCGCTGTTTAGTTAAGAGGCTAGGCTGTTTATTGGTCGGCTAATTAAGCTATCTGACTGCGACGTATAAGGATGTGGCCACGTCCAATTGAAAGATATCTCTATATTACTATCACAGTTTTACAATCATCCAATGATTGTAAAAATGTAATTACTATTATGAGTTCTTATCTACATCTACAGCTGTACACGTGCTTCCATCATTATTTTCCATCTGCTATCAGCTATCCATCCGGGAAGGCATCCTCTATATTTTGCCGAGTATTTTTTGAGTGTGGGTGTAAAAATAGAAAATGAAACACAACAATAATTTTGAGGTATGTTTTAATTATCGAGTTTGTATGTAGGTAATAACTACAATAAAATACGGGAAATTACCGATGACTCTATTATAATGTCGACAATAATTTTCTAATCACAATTTTCATATGTATTCAATTACTTGTATACGTTTTTAGGCATTGTACAGGCACCCGCCGTGCCAGATAGCTTAGTCTTTAATTTCTCCATATTTACACGAACATAATACATCAAACACTCAGGTTATTTAACATATTGATGATAACTTTTCATAAGTCCCAGATAACCGCTTTATTCCATCACGAGAACAACTGAATACAATACCGTCACAATTATATCATTATTTTTTGAACCACGATAATGATCATTATAAAGCTAGCCAATAATGTTTGTTACAAACTAGCCTTTTGTGAAAGAAAATAAACATTTATTACCTATTATTTTTTTATTGTAATGATTCTGTGGTAATGATCCTATAATTTAACATGCTTGTTGCGTATTTTTTTGGTAAAGCCGCATATTTAATGTCGTAATTAATTATCGTCACGGTTTCACATGATTGTAAAACTGCGATATCGTACAAGGAGGATAAAGCTAGGCCTGTTTCTGCTACCTGCTTCCTGTTCTTGAATGTACACAACTAACATAATTTTATTATCCGTTCATTTAGATACGCTGTTTTTTGTCAACAAGGTAAATGGTGCTAATTAGCATATGCAACATTACATATTTTAATATATTTATACTAGAAAGAACTTAAAAGTAATTACGCTACTTCAGCGCCATTTTTGTAAAACTTATTTTTATGTAGGGAGGACCTTCTACCCTCTTTTTTAAGGAGCTGAAATCTTATTCCGGTGACATATTATTTAAAATAAAATAGTGACATATCTTTTAATTATATCTAGTTATAGCAGGTATTTGTTTTCATTGTTCTCTTGTTGGAGTATAACAGTGAATCCTTAGAATGACTACGTTTAGGAGAAGATTTGTGAATATGAATGGTACATACAAAACTCGTTCGTAAAATTTCAGGCACATAATTATATAGTTTATACAATATAAAAAACAAACAACTGGTTTCGTGATTACTTCAAAATGATTCCTTGTTACCATATTGTGGCAAATTCTTACTTTTCTACTCATATGAGACCAAAATAAAATTTTGCTTCGACATTATTTTATTTACATGAAACTAGGTATTCCTTTTTAGTAAAATTATGTAACTTATTATTAATATATATTATTATTTTTTCTATGTGTTGTTTTTAGGGCCCGGTTGTGATGTGGGAAAATGGCCAGCTTTGCTGCCAGAGGTACCGAGTTCAATCCACGCCGTGCACCAATGGGTTTTTCTTTCGAAAAATGTATGTGCGCTTTTCACAGTGGCTCTCCGGTACCGGAGAAACATCGTTAAGAAACCCCCAACCCCCACATGGTGGTAGGACACAATCTAGTGTCCGCCTGGCCAGCAACCACCACCCTCAAGTTAGAAAATCTGACGCCAAATTCAATGCGTTCCGGCAGCTATTCTTGAGAGCCAGTTCCCATTCTAGGCCTAGCCTGCTACCATCCTCGACCGCATCATTACTTACCAACAGGTGAGATAGTGGTCAAACGCTAGCCTAGATTATATAAAAATAATAATAATGTTTATATATCTAATAAGCTAGCTTTTGACCTTGTCGAAGATGGTGAACACGCTAGGCCTAGAATACTCTCGACTCTCAAGGGCTGTGTGCTGCCGGAACACCGTGTAAGGTTATGATGGCAGGTTTCTCCTTGATGGTGGTATAAGCTATTTTTAGCAGCGAATCAGGCGAAACATTGATATAAGTAACTCCTACTATCTATGCTTAGATGTATTATTTAGTTAAAACTGTAGCTTGAAAAGTTTTCTGCAAAAATATCTTAGTATTATCGTAGACGAACAAATTAACTAACTACATCTAAAATAGACGCTTTGTTTGATATTTTTATTAATATAACTAACAAAGTTCCAGAGTAATCCTCTCAACTTCTCGAAGGCAATCAGCATATTATTAGGTGTCGCCATCTCTAATGAGGTCCAGTTCGGGAGTCATTTAGCTATGCAAAGCTAAAGTTACAGATACAAAACTCGGTGTACTAAATAGAGCTAAGGAGTACTTCACCCCGAGTCAACGACGATTGTTGTATAAAGCGCAGATTCAGCCGTATATACGTATTTGGCTCCATATGGAGTACTGCTCGCATCTCTGGAGTGGTGTACCGAAGTATCAGCTGCAACCATTTGATTCAGCTTATACCTATTATGCGTTATATATCTGTTTGTTATATTTATTTCTTATTGACGTCAAAGCAAAATTTTATTGCGGTAAAAGTCAACTTTAGAGAACTCATAAATATCATGACACTTATTTTGAGTATCTAAGTTTTATATTTATAAGTACTAATTAGGTTAAATATATACATTAATTTATGTATCTAATATTGCTTAATATGTTCTGAAAAATCACGTTTGCACCAGTAGTGTGACCATGATCTCGTCTTCATCGGGGATAATGTTAGCAATATACTAAATACAATGAATTAATGAAAATACAGTGAAGAGGGTTGAGCGTGTTCATAGTACGTGAAAATATTAGAATCAGTGGTGCTTCGTACGGTACTTACAGTGACTACACAATGAATAAAAACGATCGGTGTGATCACTGACAGATAAGAAATCATGTAACTAGGATATCAGTCGACGTAGCAACAAACAATACAATATCCCGAAATAAGTATGATAATCGTAGAAGAACAAGATCGTATTAAATTTATAAATATCTCAATATAGTATAAATATATTTACATTCGTTATATCTAACGTTTTCATATTGGTGTCTTATTTAACGCACACTTATTTTATTTATAAATAAAATATTACACATTAAAAGTTTTCATGGAATGGTTTTTGTACAAAAACAAATACAAAATCCACCGCACTGGTAGAAAACATACGAATCACAACTTTACGATGTAAAATTATAGATGAGGTCGATCGACCCCGCTATCCTCGGCTACTTACCGCGACTAGTCTGTACATTGTACGATACATGAAAGTCTCACTTTCACACGCCTGCCTTCGACGTCCCATCGAAAAATAGATCCATCACTACTTAATTATAATTTACAAGTTAATATCGTCACGAGGACGCGCCCGGCCGCGCCCGAGCGCGTCTTCACTCACTGACCGCTCTAGAGCACTACGTCCCGTCACGAGTCCACACAAAACTTAATGGAATGAAGAATTATTGCTAGAATTTCAAGATTACAAAGTTCCACAGTCCCCGCACGCACTCAGCAGTTGAAGGTGTTGGAGTGTGCGCAGGAGCGCGAAAACTCGTCGCGCCTCCCGTACTCCGGGATTATCGAGTACTCCGGCTCACTGTAGTCGGAACGCTCGAAGTCGCGCTCGTCGCGCGCGAACCCGATCACGGTCTCGGAGTTGCGCATGATGTAACCATTCTCTTGCTTGCGCGAATAGCGCGTGTCGAGGTTGCGCTGGAAGTTCTCCGGGTGGCAGACGACGCCGTTCCGATTCTTGGGTTTCTTGTCGGGCAGCGATCGTAGCGAGCCGTTGTTGAGGTGGTGCGCAGGCGCTGGCGCGCCGTTGTTGAGCGTGAGAGGTCGCGCGTGCGGGCGCTCCGCGCTGCCGATGTACGTGAACCCGTCGGCGGGCAGCGTGCCCGCGCCTCCCGAGCGCGGCGGCCGGCGCGCGGGGCCGGTGCCGCCAGACATGAAGAACACGCTCGGGGAGGCGTAAAGCTCTAGCTACAGCTCCGTCACCGGGATGGGGCGCAGGCCGGCCGCGTGTGGCGGCGCGGGGTACTGCGACGGGTGGATGCCTCGCACGATGCAGTCTTCCTCCGTTGAGATCGGCTTATGGTACTCGAGGTTCTTTCGCCCCTTGTTCCATTTGTAGTCCTTGAGCTTCTCCTGCATACTCTTGCGGCATCTGTACAGAAAGAGGACCAGCGTGGCGACGAGGGCGACGCACACTACCACACCGATGCAGATGATGGTCTGCTGTCGAGTGTCATGCAACACGCACCCTAGGTCATCCGCCGTTAGCGTCCGCAAATATTTGTCTTTCAGGTGCTCCGGACTGGCGCATTGTACTTGGGTGAAATTAATTTTTTCGTTCAACAACTGTTGGAGCCACAGGACTTGGCAGTCGCAAAAAATAGGATTATCGCCCAGATCTACCTGGCGGATTTCTTTGCCGACGAAGACCGTTTCGCTCAATGTTATGATTGCGTTGTCTCTGAGTGAAATATGTTTCAGTTTTGGCAGCCCAAGAAGGGTGCCATCCTCCATTACTGATAATCTTTTATTGTTTACGAGATTTACCGTTTCCAAGTTGACGTTATCTTCGAAAGCTCCTTTTTCAATTCGTTCTAACATGGTGGCTCCCGTGATGTCCAGTAATTTTAAATTCTTCAACCCTTTGAACGAGTGGGCTTCGATAGTTAAGAATTCATTTTGGCCGATGTACAGATCTTCTAATCTCGTTAAACCGGACAATTGGTGTGTCGGTACGACGCTCAGCCTATTATCGTAGAGATTGAGACTTCTCAACCCTGGTAGACCCCTGAATGCATAGTCGCTGATGTTGAAGAGTCCAGCTCCATTCAAATCGAGCACGGCCAGTCTGTTTAGGCCAGCAAAGGCGTCGTCTGGTAAAAAGGAAAAGGCATTAAGTCCTACATGCAACTCTGCAAGGCTTCCCAGGAGGCTGAATGAAGTAGTCGGTACCGAACTCAGTTGGTTATCGTCCAAATAGAGTATTCTCAGCGCGGACAATCCAGCAAATGCTCGTGGCTCTATCCTTGAAATTCTGTTCTGACCTAAGTTTAGTTCTTCTAATCTAGGCAGAGTAGCGAAGACGCCGTTTTTGAGCTCCTCTAAGAAGTTACGCTTCAAATTCAGAACAGTCAGTGAGTTAAGTCCTTGAAACGTAATGTTGGTGACCGACGAGAGCTTGTTATGATTTAGGTGTAACTCTTGAAGCTTTCGTTGGTACGCGAAACTCTTTTCGGGAATATTGACGAGGTGATTCTGTGAGAGGTCGAGGTGTTGCAGCTCCGCGTAGAACTGCATGGAGCTATCAATTGTCTTGATCTTGTTGTTGCGGATGATGAGGCGTTGGATAGAAGGGTTGAGCGCGATGGGCAGCACGTCTAGGCGGCTCTCCTCGCAGACAACGACTAGCGTGTCGTCATTGCAGTTGCAGCCGCTAGGACAGTTGGCCAGCGCCGCCGCTCCGCTCCGCCACGCCAGAAGCTCAATCGACAGCAGTAAAACCTGAAATGAAAAATAAATATCGTCAGTCCACTCGGTTCGCTATTGTATTTCGAGTACAAAGGGACCATCCGAATTTACATAAAACATAAACTAAGCGAATTCAAACCGGGAGGTAATATGAATTCCGTGAAAACCGTTGAAAGCTTAGCCGTTCGTGGAGTCAGACTAGCTTACTACCTGCACGTTAGACAAACGTTATCTGGATGCCGCCAGTACCGTCGTTTTAACGTGAACCGGACCGCAAATGTTATGCCCGACCGTGCTCCACCTACCTACTCGTTTAACCGTTCATTTGCGAATTGCAAACGATTTCAATGATACCTAAGCAATATATTTCTGTAAAAATATACGGAATATTTTTCTTAGGTAGGTATAGCTAGATTGACGGGGTCTGAGTGAAATGGAATCAATGTAAAGCAAGCGAACTTCGCGGACGCAAAAGGGAAAATAAAATGATATTGGAATGGGAATTAAATTAAAACTGCGCTCCTCCGAGGCGCCCGAGGCCAGCTCCTTTGCATCAAAGACTAGCACTTTTATTACGTTTCCTCTTTCCGACAATTAGCAGCGAGATCTGAGTGGAGTCGAGATTCGACTTTAGAATTACAAAGTCGACTCTAATTCTGTTACAGTCAGATTGCTGATAGATGCAACGCCGACAATCTGAGAGCCTTATAAGACAAAGCTGCTAGTAGTTTGTCAGCTAACTGAGTTTATTAGCATTCTACAGAGAGCGTCGGATAAAACTCAATTGGATGTCCGAGATAGCATCGACCGAGTTTTGAGTTGTTGACGTCGCTTTCTTTGCGAATCCAATTTGTATCGAAACAAAGAAATAAAACTTCCGTATTGGTTTACGTTCATTTTGCGATTTCTATTTTCTCAACACGCTGCAATGGTGAGTTTCGTTTTCGCGGAAGCATTCTTTTCTTTGATTTAATTTGCCGGGTTCGTTTCGGAGAGGATATATTTCGGTGTTTCAAAACCTAATGTTCTCGAAAATGTTAGCTGGCATAGTGGAACAAAAACAACGTATATTTTTTTGTCCATGGTTGCCTTTGTTTGCGGCTAGCAACGCGGCAGATTCAGCTGCGTCCGGCCACATCCGCAGTTTTGCGTTCCATTACGCATATCTGCCGGCCCATTTGCTACCGTGCGGTGCGCCCGCCGCCGCCGCCCGACACTAGTGTTGCCATGTCTAATGGTCTTCAAATCCGGCCGAAGACTCGAACTTATAGGAAAACGGTTTGGCATAGAATTCGGCGTTAGGAATATGTTCTAATTCATGTTTCCGCTTCTAAATTGTTATTTTTATTGGCAGTATTTATTCTTTATTTTTTGTATTCAACTTTTATTTAGGGGCTTTTGGATTTATTCATATTATGCCACTACTTGTACTATTATTTATTCTGTGCCACAACACAACACAAAGCATATGAACAGAAGACATTGAAGTATAAAGGAACTAACACAATAATTATATATCTATCAATTTATAATTGTTTAGAGTTCTTTTTACAAGCTTTTATTTAACTTGCAATGTATGTATGTATGTATGTATGTATGTATGTATGTCACTATGTATGTTCGGGTGGAATCTTGGAAGCTAAATTAGACCCACTTCCCGATGTCCGATTGAACTCAAATTTGGTTTACTTATGTATCTTCGGTGACAATACAGTAATATGGTACTATGGAGCTGGTCTGATGATGGAGACGGAAGGTGGCCACGGCATCTCTGTGATAAAACAACATAACCCCACCGAGTTTGGGCTCGATGGATTTGTCTTAAAGAGAACTCTACGCCTAGATGATATCCAGGGTCTGATGATGAAGCTGGAAGGTGGCCACGGCATCTCTGTGATAAATCAACATAACCCTACCGAGTTTGGGCTCGATTGATTCGTCTTGAAGAGAACTTTTCACCTAGATGATATCCAGGTTCTGATGATGAAGCTGGAAGTGGCCACGGCATCTCTGTGATAAATCAACATAACCCTACTGAGTTTGGGCTCGATTGATTCGTCTTGAAGAGAACTTTTCACCTAGATGATATACAGGGTCTGATGATGACGCTGGAAGGTGGCCACGGCATCTCTGTGATAAATCAACGTAACTCTACCGAATTTGGGCTCGAATGATTCGTCTTGAAGAGAACTTTACACCTAGATGATATTTAGCGACTGGTGATGAAGCTGGAAGGTGGCCACGGCATCTCTGTGATAAAATAACGTAACCCCAGTGAATTTGGGCTCAAATGATTCGTCTTGAGGAGCACTTTACACTTCAATGATAGCCAGGATCTGATGATGAAGCTGTAAGGTGGCCATGGCATTTCTGTTATAAAGCAACATAGCCGCACCGAGTCGATTGATTTTCCTTGAAGAGCACTATGTATAGATATAAGAATATTTTAAAACATCATGCCTTCTCTTAAATACTTAGGTAGTAGGTAGGTAGTCGGTATCTACTCGTATACCTACCTACTAAAAAGTTAAAAATAAATTATAAGTAAAAAATATTTTTAAAAACAAGCTTTTATCTGGGACACTGAACTAAAATGTTAAAAATAAATTCTAGTAAGTATTTGGCGTGTAGGTACTTACCTATATTTTTAAAAGCTTGAGGCACTGAAGTATAGTAATTACCTAGCCTGAAAAACGGGTAGTGCTTTAAGCTTTTAAGAATATAGGTAAGTACCTACACGCCAAATACTTACTAGAATTTATTTTTAACATTTTAGTTCATTGTCCCAGATAAAAGCTTGTTTTTTAAAATATTTTTTACTTATAATTTATTAAATTTGTATATGTATCTTATACGTAGGTGTACAATGTGTTAAGGTGTGGCGTGTGTGTAGTTGTGTACCTATGTGCCTATGTCAAGTCACGAACTACTTCTAAGGAAAATGTAAGTGGTAATGATGTATGTCTACCAAATTTATATTGAAACGTTGCTGAGACTTCAAGTGGTGTTGAAGAAAGAAGGCGAAGACTCGATAGATGTACATACATAGGTATATTGAAAGTGTATGATTTACAAAATGCGATTCATTAATATAATTATTTTTCGTACGTAATAACGGATTAAGATTGAGCGAATTAAAAATTCGTTACAATAATGACGTATAATAAAAGTGCGTATACGATAAGAGATCCGAATAGCGCAAAAATGTAACGGTTACTTTATCATGACGTGTATGCCACTGTCAACCGTGTATGAAAGGGATGGATGATCGGTAGTGACCTTGGTAGTTACTGTACTGGGCCCCTAGACAAAATCCAATTTCCTGTTTCCATTCACGCTAACGCAAGTTCAAAATGTATGGAATGACATTTATGTTTCCGCAACAAAAATGCTATTCCCATACATTTTGAACTTGCGATAGCGTGAATGAAAACAGGTAATTGGATTTTGTCTAGGGGCCCTCTGCAGTGAGCGAGCGGAATATATAGATGCGGTTAAACTTGGGGAATAATAATAATTTCAGTTACAGATAATATATTGAGTTCGTTTTCTTGGTATTTTACTATAATAGCAAACACAAATCATCATAACCAACGACTGCATACAAGGTATATCGACATATTACGTCCCCAAAAATCCTTTAGTATGGTCAACACCCTTAGCACCGGCCAATACAAATCAGAATCAAAATTCGATATGCAGTGTGATTCGCAAACAGTGAGATGTTTCAGCCATACACCGGCGAAATTTCCGCTAAAATCCAATAACCGGAGCCGTCCCTACGTGTACCGACTTTTGGACGAGATATTCTGCATATTGCGATGTTTAAAAAGCGATTTTCCGTCCTTTGTTGATG
Source organism: Cabera pusaria (assembly GCA_954871355.1). NCBI lineage: Eukaryota > Metazoa > Arthropoda > Insecta > Lepidoptera > Geometridae > Cabera > Cabera pusaria. The sequence continues at coordinate 27,165,871 of OX940887.1, forward strand.
ATGCATCCGCTCGAGTGTGAATGATATGACGGTTAGCTGGAGGAGAATTTCGGGTATCCGTTGACGACATAAATTGCAGTCGACGAATCTGCCAAACTGAATGTTTAATCATTAATAATGTGTTTCAGATTTCTGAGTTACTTTGTCTATTTTATTGATAACTAGTTAGGCGGCACATTATATTCCTTTACGAAGGTAGGTATTTCGAAAATACGAGGGTGGCACTGAACATTTCGGGAATCAAGGAAGTGACACAACATTACTATTTAAAAATGTATTTATTGCTTTTCGAAGTATTCTCCGCGAAATTTGACACATACGATGGAACCAATCATTGAAGCAACCATTCCATTCGGAAGTTGGTGTCTCCAAAATGGCCGTTTTGTAGGCGTCCACAGCTTCTTCAGGTGATGAAAATCTCTCAAACTCGTGATTGCGGGTTTGTACGCGTATATCCAGGATTTGTCACCTGATACGATGTTGTATACAGCATTTGAGGATCCCGCGTGGAATATTTCGAGACCACAGAGCGAATGCGGTATCCATCGGGAAAACAACTTTTTTACACCTGATTATTCATGCAAGATTATTTGTATTTGACTCATGCCAATGTCTAAAGTTGCCTGAATTTCGCGGTATGTCACATGTCGATCTTTCTCAATCAGCTTACGCACAGCATCAACGTTTTCTTGGGTGACAGCAGTTTTTGGACGACCTTGACGGGGATCATCACTGAGCTTGACACGTCCACGTTGAAATTCAGCAAACCAGCGATAAATTGTGGTTTTGGATGGGGCTTCATCACCAAATGCAGAAATAATCCGGTCAATACACTGTTTTTGTGTTAAACCACTTCGAAAGTCATAATAAATCATCGCTCTTGAATTTTCTCGAGTCAATTCCATTTTTTCAACGACTAAACAAGTTTGACAAAACCTTGTGACAAGACCGAGAATCTTTTTATAAATAAATAAATGGTATTCGATTTTTAAAACCACGGAGTTTTCAATTAAAAAGATTTTAATATGACAGGAACAGTGGAAATATTCCATTCCCGATACTTTAAGTGCCGCCCTCGTAGGAGATATTGTAGAGGACTATAGTTGCTACTACTTATTTCGTTTTGTACACTTATCCTTTGTGTTTATTTTTAGAAGATGTATTGCTGTCAGGACGTATGCTGCCGTAGGTAAGTAGGTAGGTACATCAAAAGGCTCATAAACTCATAACCATGCCATCAAAAGACTTGTAACTGTAACTCATTCATTGGACTTAGTCGTAGGGCGAAATTCCTATTTTGGAAGGATCTTAGGATAGTAAAATGTATATAGTACCTACCAATATCATCAGGGCCCGTAGAAAAAATCCAATTTCCTGTTTCCATTCACGCTAACGCAAGTTCAAAATGTATGGGAATGACATCTTTGTTGCGGAAACATAAATGTCATTCCGTACATTTTGAACTTGCGTTAGCGTGAATGGAAACAGGAAATTGGATTTTGTCTAGGGGCCCAGGTAACCTACATATCTTAACGATTTCACAAAAGCCAATATCTATAAGTATATAAATATTATGTTTCTTGAATTATGTACACTTTATGTTTTTGTAAATTGTTACACACAATCCAAAATTTCATCGTACCGACGGGACTCGCTTTAATTGGCAGAGTACCTGGGAATATTTCCCAAGGGCTGCAGGTTCTACTCCCGTCAACTGTGTGTAACAATTTACAAAAGTAAATAAATATTGTGTAAAGAAAATGTGAAGTCGATTCCTTCGTTATAAAGGATCGATTATTCAGATTTTATTTAGTTATAGATTCCTAGCCCCAAACTGAAACACACAGTACATGTATGATGGTTTTAACCCGCTTTAATTTTTTTTTAATAGTCTGACGTAAACTATTGGATGACAACTGAATGGTTCATTACTTTTGTTTTTTTTTTTAATTCAAAGCGTTAAAAATTCTGCTTTTGCTATGTTTACTTGATAATTGGTTATGATTTATGATTTTGACGTGTATATGTGCGTATGTATATTAATACATCCCATCCCATAACCCTGTATAAAAAAACTTAATGAGATTATGTTTCTTAACTAACAATATATGTAGGTATATTACAAAAGCAGGGAACCAAACGACTTAAGAATTTCAGCAACATTCACACAAACACCTAGGTATTTAAATAAGGGGGCGTTTACACCGGAACGTTTCCTGAAGAGTGGAAAGCGAGATAGGTATGCAAATCACGTAATTGCGGCCCGGCGGATTGACGAAAAAATAGGGATATCAGGCAAACTGAGGACCCGCGTGGCCAATTTATTTTGGAATCACTGCGCCAATAGATATCTAGAGGTTCCGGACTTACGAGCGTTTTTATTTGGTTTAGCCGTGGATTTGAGAACTAGATAAGTATTACTTACCTGGGTAATGACTACATGTACTTACGTGGTAGTTCTTTATGTAGGCAAACATTTTGAAAGGCACAAAACTGCTTATGATTTTATATCCTGCCACAGTAACTTTTCTTTACTCATGTGACAGTAACCTATATTCTAATTTAAATCGGATAGGTACATTTGGAATTGGAAAACCTCATTTTGAATTATCCCGTGAGTTATTCGGTTGCAGAAATCTTTCCAAATTCCGAATTCAAATGTTAAAAGTTTCAGATCGACGCATTGTGAATTGCACAAAAATAAAAAAGTATTTCTGTGTGTATTTCTACTGTGGTGAATTGCAAAGATCCAAGCCGAAGGAGTCCAAATTTAAATTTGTTTTCGAATTAAAATTGATACTCTTATCACGGTAATATAATATATCAGTAATGTGACTTAACCCTGTCCGTGAAATCAATGCGCTTACGACCGTACCATCACACGGTTCGTTCGTTACTGCGGCGCGCATTTATAGATTACATTTTATCGTAAGCTGGGTACCGAGTGCGTACCGAACTCGAGGCGCGTAGGCATGACTCGCGTTCTGACCGTTTGTATGGAACCACATTACTGATATATTAGATACATTACCGTGCTCTTATCATCCTCACGTAGATACATACACGACGCGTAGTTACCTCATAAACACTAAACAGTAAGTAAGTCGACTTACTGCTAAGCCTCAACCCTAAAATGACAACGTCCGTAGCAAACAAGATTACCGCACAATAACAGATGTCGCTTAAAATGCAAATATGCCAGTTTATCCCGACTAAGCTACTGGCTAGAATAACTGGCGTCAGTAAACGGTCTCATCCGTACCTTGTCTCGTCATTGTGTCCTTAAATAAACCTTTCCTAACTGAGGGGATTTAGGGTTTTGTTTGGGAAAAATCAATAATAATAGCTAGGTGCCTAGTAGGTTTAGGTATTACCTAAATACTAAATAAATATTTTACCAGTCCTCTCGGTTCTGGCATAATATTTAGTGGCAGTCAATTCAGATAACGGGTTAGTAAGGTTAATAAACAAGCGACAATAGCCCAATGGCTAAGGCGTCGAATTTGCGATTGAGAGGTCGTGCGTGAGTTCGATCCCCATCCATTGCACTATTGAGGTGAACAAACTCACAAATACAATACAAGCATATTTAGCTTAGATAGAGGGGTTAAAAAGATTACTAGTAATGTGAAACCAACATTGCTAGTAAGCTCTATTAAATATATATATATATATATATATATATATACCCCTTCATAGCCCTTTCCATAGCTCGCTGTTGGATCAGACGCACCGTCAGTGTCCACGTCATATCAGTGTGCCGTCTTTCATTCCAGACAAGTAAGATTCCACCTCAGGGCGAACAATCGCAATAGCACAGAATATACCATATAGGGATGTAAGGGAGCACAATTTCACCCAGTGCTCCCAGCCAACCTCACCTGCCCGCGGTGCATCCTGCCGATCAGCTGACGAGGCTCTGGCGACCGACCAATGGCGGTATAACCATTCCAAGCGGCGTAACTAAATACCACAGACCGGTGACGGGCAGCAGCGTCACTGGTGCGAGAAGCTACGTCCTGCGATCACCCAAGCCGACTGCCCAGCGCGTGGTGATTATTTGGGCAAAACTTTCATGGCAGACACAACCACACAACGGCCCCCAGTTCCCGGTCGCCCTGCTATTCCTGGCCAAGGCGGCGGTCATGGTAACGGCGGGGCAGGGGGTGCTAAGAATCCCCGGGCTACGGTAGGCCGCCAACACCGACTGACACTGGCAACGTACAACGGACGCACGCTACGGCTTGATGAACATCTGGCACAACTCGAAGAGGAGCTGAAGAACATAAGATGGCACATTCTAGGGTTATGTGAAATCCGAAGAGAGGGGGAGGATATCGTGACCCTGGAATCCGGTCATCTTATGTACTTCAGAGAGGGAGACCAACCATCCCAAGGCGGTGTCGGGTTTTTGGTCCACAAGGTCCTTTCTGACAATGTTCTAGAAATCTCCAGTGTGTCGACAAGGGTAGCGTATCTTGTGATCAAACTCACCGAGAGGTATAGCGTTAAAGTTATCCAAGTATACGCACCGACTTCGGCACACTCGGATGATGAAGTGGAAGAAATGTACGAGGACATTTCCAAGGCCTTGCACACCACCCAAAAGGCTCACTTCAACGTTGTCATGGGGAATCTCAACGCTACAGTTGGAGTACAATCAAGCAGCGAATCGGTAGTCCACACGGAATTGGAAGCAGGAATCATAGGAGGCAAATGCTCGTCAACTTCCTGGAAAAAGAGGGGCTTTTTCTGAAGAATTCTTTTTTTCAGAAAGATCCCCGTCGGAAGTGGACGTGGCAAAGCCCCGACTCTATGACCAATAACGAGATCGACTTCATTATGACGGACAAGAAGCGTATATTTAGAGATGTCTCAGTAATCACTAGGTTTAAAACCGGCAGTGATCACCGACTAGTCCGAGGCACTCTAGATATCGACAGCTTCAGCGTATTTTCAATTCTGTCCTCTTTTCGGGGAGAACTCCGAAGACTTGGAGCAAGAGTGTAGTCATTATGTTCTTTAAAAAAGGAGACTAAACCCTATTAAAGAACTATCGACCTATTTCACTCTTGAGTCACGTCTATAAGCTGTTTTCGAGACTCATCACAAATCGTCTCGCGCGTAAACTCGACGAGTACCAGCCCCCTGAACAGGCTGGGTTCCGAGGAGGATACGGCACCATAGACCACATACACACTGTGCGGCAGGTTATACAGAAGACAGAAGAGTATAACCAGCCCCTGTGTCTAGCATTTGTGGACTATGAGAAAGCCTTTGACTCTATTGAAACCTGGTCTGTTCTGGAGTCCCTGCAACGGTGCCAAGTTGATTGGCGATACGTGCAAGTGCTGAGAGGTTTGTATGAAGCCGCGACTATGACCGTCCAAGTACAAAATCAGCAGACTTAACATATCCCTTTACATCGAGGTGTGAGACAAGGGGACGTTATTTCCCCCAAATTGTTCACAAACGCTCTAGAGGATATGTTCAAGACGCTGAACTGGAAAGGACGAGGCATAAACATCAACGGCGAAAACCTCTCACACCTGAGATTTGCGGACGATATCGTTATCATGGCTGAAACCGTACATGACTTGGAATACATGCTGACCACCCTTGCTGATTCTTCTGCACGCATCGGTCTCCGGATGAACTTGGATAAGACCAAGATCATGTTCAACGAACATATCATTCCGGAACCGATTGCCTTAAACGGAGTCCCTCTCGAGACTGTTCAAGAATATGTCTACCTTGGCCAAATCTTGCAATTGGGTAGAAACAATTTCGAGAAGGAAGTCCGCAGAAGAATACAGCTGGGATGGGCAGCATATAGAAAACTACGTCGAGTCTTTAATCGCCGATACCACAGAGCCTAAAGACAAAAGTCTTTAATGAGTGCGTCCTACCTGTAATGACATACGGAGCCGAGACGTGAACACAGACGGTGCGACTGATCCACCAATTAAAAGTCGCTCAGCGAGCTATGGAAAGGGCTATGCTCGGAGTATCTCTGAAAGATCGAATTCGAAATGAAGTCATCTGACAGAGAACCAAGGTTATCGACATAGCTCAAAGGATTAGCAAGCTGAAGTGGCAGTGGACTGGTCACATCTGTCGTAGAACCGATAACCGTTGGGGTAGACGTGTTCTAGAGTGGAGACCACGACTCGGGAAACGAAGCGTAGGACGCCCTCCAGTTCGATGGAGCGATGATATACGCAAGCTGGCTGGCAGCGGTTGGAAACAAATAGCTGAAGATCGAGCTCAGTGGCGTGCCATAGGAGAGGCCTATGTCCAGCAGTGGACGAGTACAGGCTGTTAATGATGATGATGACACAATAGTACTATGTAAGGTATAATTAGAGTCAAAGATGCTTATCCTTCTCCAATAAACGAGAGGCGGCAATAGCCCAATGGATAGGGTGTCGGACTGGCGATCGAGAGGTCGTGAGTTCGATCGCCACCCCACCCATTGCACTATTGACGTGAACCCACTACAAAATTAACTTTTGTTTTGTTGTGATTGATTGATGATGATGATTGATTGTTTTTCATAGTGTCTGTATGAAAAACAAAGTTATCTTTGCGGTCGCCATATCTCTAAAACTGCTGACTGTATCTTGTTCAAACCAATTTTTGTTGTTAGTTTTTATTGAGATCTACAGCATATATTTTTTTTAGATTTTTCACTCCCATACTTTAAAAGTTAGCGGGGGGGGGGGGGGGGGGGGGGATAAAATGGCTGTGACATACGGACGGACAGACAGACAGACAGACAGACAGACAGACATGACGAATCTATAAGGGTTCCGTTTTTTGCCATTCGGCTACGGAACCCTACAATGTGATCTCAGGAATAATAAATAGTGGCAATACAAATTGGGGTTATGGGTTATTAGATTTAAAGCGGAATTGAAGCTTGGCACGCGCGGCGGTAAGTTGGAATGAAAGTTGGTGGGAATGTTGGCACTGAATGCTTTAATTCAGTTCTCTTCACGTAAGTAATGAGGTTTTAATCACGAGGCTAGGGTTTAGTTTCTTTTCGTTTCTCGTAGGCCAAACTTAACTTGTTGAATTATTACATGCCAGAGATCGCCCATTAATCTTGTGAGGCTCTAAAGGAGAGGAGGGGGTTTGAAACATCACAAGAAAGAAGGGAAGGGGGAGGGGATTTAGTGACATCTCGCGTATATATATTTTTTTATAGGCACGGTGCATAATTTTTCGGAATTCAATTTAGACTATACCTACCTATATCACCTGTACCTACGAAGTTAATAATTCGGGAGAAATCATTTTTTTTTTTTTTTTTTTTTTTTTTTTTTTATAATGATTTATCTACTTGATGCAGATATCTCACTACAATTACAATCTAGCCTTATAACAACTAGGCTAATGAGTAATTTTATTTTCACTTAATTTACTATTAGAATATTACTAAGAATGTGTCCATTAACACTTTTCTTAATGTCTCTATTAAGGGGAAGACACTTTGTTCTTGTGTTCTTTTTATAGCGTTCGCGTTCACTATCACTACACTTTGTTCACTTGATAAAGTATCACTAATGTAACTCGAAGGGTTTGACCCTTTTTAGTCTTCTCACTATTTCCGTGTTGTCGATGAGCTGGATGGCCTCGACATTCACATGATGGTGAAGTCTGCGATCGTGAGCTTCAGCAAACTGTTTGATTGTTTTAGCCACGTGCTCCACTTTTAGGTCCCGGTGAAGATCGTCATTTCTGATGTACCACGGTGCACGTACAATACTCCTGAGTACTTTATTTTGGAATCTTTGTATTATCTGTATGTTGGTTTGTTTGGTGCAGCCCCATAGCTGGATACCATAAGTCCATATTGGTTAGGCACGGTGCATAATTTTTCGGAATTCAATTTAGACTATACCTACCTATATCACCTGTACCTACGAAGTTAATAATTCGGGAGAAATCATTGACATGGGCTTTATTTTAATTTAATAATAATAATCTTATTTTAAATATGTGACCTATATGTAATTAATGACTAACAATTTAATTAATTAACAATAAAAATAATGAACTAATAATAACAAATAATTAACAATTTAACGATAAGTACCTACTAACCAAATGGATCTATTGTGTCTGAACAATAAACGAATTGAATTGAATTTTCAAATCCGACGAGAGATGTTGCATTGCTTATTATATTATATATGTGTTTCTTTAAGTGTTACACACTTTATATTTTTGTACATTGTCTCTCTTCGGATTTGAAAACAGTAATGATTTCTTCCGTATGATTAACTTCGAAAAAGTTATCATAGATGGCGCCACCACCAACCATTTAACTATATATGCATTTATGGTTAAAATGCAATCCATATCGATAGGATCGCACCCACAGAAAATAAATAAAACTGGCCAAGTGCGAGTCAGACTTTTGTCTCGAACACGGAGGGTTAGCCGCAGTATTATTGTTGTTATAACGGCAACAGAAATACATCATCTGTGAAAATTTCAACCGTCTAACTATCACGGATCATAAGATACAGCCTAGAGACAGACAGACGGACAGTGGAGTCTCAGTAATAGGGTCCCGTTGGTACCCTTTGAATTCGGAACCCTAAAAAGAACTATTTCTGTGTTCTGTAATCGCACCGTTGCTTAATTGGTCAGAGCACCTGGGCATAATGCAGTCATATTTCCCAGGAGGGTGCGGGTTCAAGTCCCGTCGGTACGATGAAATTTTGGATTGTGATGATTGATGTTAAGTAAAGATGTCTAATACATAATAAAGAACCTCTAATAGTCATTATGGCTCGCCAAACTCAATATACAAAAATTTACGCTTCAAGCGCGTCACACGATATTGAAATGTTTAGTAGTCTTGCACGCCTTGTATTTTCAATACTATGTAGTATTTTTACTATGTAGTATTATGAAAAACAAAGCAATGATCATTGCTTTGTTTTTCATAGAAAATATACAACATATATACGAAATAGATTTCATGTCGTTACATGGGCAGACTAGCAATACCTATAGTTTCTCCTAAATAATTTAAATAAGCTTTAGCAAAGTAATCAAACCCATTATCAGATGAACACAATCAAACCAGTGTATTAAATTAATGTCAATCAAGACAATGTCATGGCATCGTTAATATGTTTGTTTTGCTCGAACATAACTAAATATTCATGTGGAATATTAATTATTGCGTATGGTAATGGCATATATAATATATTGCTCCTGATGAACCAATTACAATGGAGGAGAAAACTGTTAATTACTATTGAATTAATTAAACCATAATAATGACATGAAACCCTGTTGTGGTAAGTAACCCTAACAACAAAGCCGAAGGCCGCGGGTTCGATTCTCATCGGAACAATTATTTGTGTGCTTGACAGATAATTTTTCCGAGTCTTAGTTTGTAGCGAGCCTAGGCCTGATTGAATCAGAGGTATCAAGTAATTCGTTTTTGCAAGTTTGTATTTAGACAATATAATTTAAAAAAAACCTATATTTTCGCCTAACAATACAAAAAAGGGAAAAAAGATCGAACTGTCAAAAAATTTAAAAATTGTATCACAATTTCATCCTCGACCGCATCATCACTTACCAACCAAGTTGATATAGTGGTCAAATACTCGACTATACAAAATAAAAAATATAAATAAAAAAATTGAGCGTAGCACGCATTTAACTTGCCATAACGCGTATTGAATTGAGTTCATGTCCTATTCATTATTCTGTGGCGTAGCACGAATTTAACTGACGGAAACTAGGGGTCGCGGCCTAGGACGATGGATTCTATCTAGACATGCTCTAATCATGTTCGGCAGCGGATTGAACCTGGAACGGTTCCTCGCCCTGCCGGAACTAGTTCCCGGAACCAGGTTCGCGAAACTAGATAGTTCCACGGTTTGAGTATAGACATGCCGGAGTATAGTGTACACAGCGCTCTAGTTCCAGGAATAATATATATGAACCGATTTACCAGATCCCCGGACTCGGATCGTTATACAATACTAAATGCACATTTTGGGACATATTAATTTACCGCGCGTAGCGCTCCATTTCTTTCTCTCCCTGGCAGAACTAGGTCGAACCAGGTTCGCGGAACTAGGTAGTTCCATACTCACAGTTCCGATCCGGAGCGGCCGCACCACGCATCGCTCTATTTCTTTCTCGCCCTGCCGGAACTATGTCGAACCAAGTTCGTGGATCTAGGTAGTTCCACACTCACAGTTCCGGAGCGGCGCGCCGCGCACTGCGCGGTGCGGCTGCGCGGCGCGCGCATCGCTCCGTTTCTTTCATTCCCGTCTCCATCTCTATCTTGCATCTCCGTCTCCGGAACTAGTTGAACCTGTTTTAGCGAACCTATCGGACCGAACTGCCATAGTTCCGATAGAGGACATAGTTCCTGGAACTATTTAGTTCCGGAACTACACATGCCTAATTCCATCGTCCTGGGTCGCGGCAGAATGAAATGACGTCTTCTAAATTATTGCCAGCGTCAGAATATATGGCCGTATTCGACGGCAATTTGGTCCATACGTTTTAACCCAACCTAACATGCCTTACCTCCTAAAAAAATGATACCTAAATAAAAGTATTTTTTTACTTAAATCATTAATTTAGTGTAAGCGTATATACGTATAGCGTATACACGCAATGCAAGCTTTCGAGACCAATTAATTCGTCTGAGTTTATTGCAAATACAATATATACCAACACTAAAAAAACAACGGGTTGCACTTCGGGAGTGCCGGCAGAAGTGAAAACTTGAACATTAACGTTGTGCATTTGGTCTACTCTCCTTCTGTCTTACGAATTTTCGAGCATGTCACGTGTCCTGATGAGAGTTTAACAATTTTTACCCATCCCAAAAAGTTCACAACGCCGCTAAAGAAGTTTTCCCTTCAAAAAGGTTCATGATGCTAAACCGTATTGGAACTGTGCCGTGCCCTAGTCGTGCTTCAAATAAAACTAAAGTTACCACTGTTATTGTGACACCGTATCGAAACAACGAGACCGTCAAACATGATTGTGATAAAAATAAATCAAAAAGCGACTCCGTGGTACATTACATTACATTACATTGGTACAGCAGCAACCATTCTCTTGGGTTTGAATTCAGACCAAGGTAAGCGCTTCTTACATTGAAATGTTTTTCTATAACCGCCCTCATAACACAGGTATTAAGCCGTAACAAAGTTTAAACTTTTGCAAATAAACATCTTCATACCCTATCTACCCAATTTAATTATTTATCTTAATAGCACAGACAACTATACTTAGTCTGTGGCACAGAGGCCCTTGCCCATGTTATTAAATTAGGACCATCTATAAATACGTCCCGTAGGACACGGCAGCGTCCCATAAATATTTTTTATCAACTAAATATAGGGCAATGACTACTACCGCGTAACACGGAACTCAGTTTAGGAACTATCGAATATCGCGTGACAAAATTGCCGCAACGTGGATGATATATGTATCGATTCCAGAACGCTGACTAAACATAACCTATTTTTTTTAAAACATTTCGGCGTTCCAATTCAAGAGCATCGGAAAAGAGTCATCCATTCGTAAAATAAATAAACGGATGCCACCCCAAGCGCACAATCACAGGGTTTACGCGCTATTAGAGACGGCGCGGTTTCGCGAATATTTGCGTTTCGGCACGTTTCGGCCTCGCGTGCCGAATGACCAGTCTCGGTGACACTGCCGCGAGCATTGTGTCGCGCAAGACGCGGCTCCCGTTAAGCTGGACGTTTACAACATTTTCGTCGTATTCGCTTCATTTGTCGGCCACAATCGGCCGGTAAATGAGTGGCGCGCATTATGCAGATTGCAGTAACGTAACGCATCCGAGCGGGGAACGTCCGATCGTCCGAGCGAACCGTGTTAATTGTTCGCCAGATTTGTCCTCTCACCAATAGACAAATAATTCGGTAAACTGATTTAATTACGTAAACGTTGTGCGGATAAATTACACAGTCGGGCGTTGTTTGCTCGCGTAATTCATTGCGCGACGCGGAACGCACTCTACATCAGTAACGTTATCAATATTTTCATCGAGATTTATTGGCGTGCCCTCGTAATTGGTAAAGCGTTGAACATGTACGGTTTTCGGAATTATTACGAGAGGCAAAATAGATTTACCCTTGCAGATTTCGTTCGTCGAAATAAAGTTTTTCGGGTGTATTGCGAAATCGTCAATAACGGCGGCGTTTAAATTAATGAAATGGAATGAATTAAAGCTCACCATGAAGGTATTGTATGTGAGGAGAGCGGCCAGCCTTTGTCCGAAGCGCAGTGGCGTCATCTGAAACAGAATAAAAGACAAATTAACGCGTGCGGCTGATAATTTCAATCAGACAAATTGCCGGTGGCTTGTTTGAGTTGCAAATTCCGGAGTCCGGAGTGGTCGCGTATACAATTTGCCCCGTGCACGTCACAACGAAATGGGCCTATTACGGTGTACACGGTATGGGGCCGTAAAGCGAGTGGATTTTATAGCTAAGTAGAGCCGCGGTTAGGTACGGTGACTCGTAGTGAATAAAGGGCAGTATTAAAATGAATTTACATACGCAAGAGATATGGTAGACATTATAAAGGTAAAACAATTTGCTAAAACGTTTCAAAAGGTACACGGTAGAACGCTCAGGTATTAAATTAATGCCTGAGGTATTTAATACTAGAATAAAATTTGTTGTACGCACACCGTAAAATAAAACAATTAACGTACTAAGCTCATACTCCGAAGTAAAGTACTCGGTTTTATCGCTGCTTAGAATAGAAGTCAACTAGTGGTGTAGGTAGGAAGGAACCCCACACTACGACCCACCCACATGGCCACATTCCCACCAGGCCTGCGATTATGCTGTTACCTCGTCTATGTTTATAACGATTTCATTAAACTCAGTCACAAATTAAAGTAATCGTTGGAAACGTTGGTTAAAGGATCGGGAAGCATTATTCGCTTAACCTGTTACTTTCTCATGGCATCAATTTACCGGCAATTTTAAAATAACATGCTGTATTTATGTAGATTATGGGTCTTTGTTATATTGTAAACGGGGCATCTATTAATGGTAGTGACTTGTAAAATTCTGATATTAAGTATGATGTTTGAATAGGAGATTATAGGCTGCGATTGTGTTCTATTTACTTTTAAGTGCTCATACATTTTCAAGATCGCAATCAACAACAGTATTTTGACGAAATATTTAAATTTAATTAAACCAAAAATGTATGTGCGCATTTTAAAGTGTCCCTCCGGTGAAGGAAAACTTCGTTAGGAACGATAGACAAAAATATTGTACCTACAACTCTCAAGTACTTGTACTATTAATTATTCTGTGTCTCAAGTTGGAAAATCTGTTGTCAAACTTCTAATGTGTCCTGCGGTAGCTGTCCTTGAGAGCCAGCTGCCATTTTAAGCCTAGCGGGCTACCACCGTCGACTACATTACCACTTACCAACATGTGAAGTAGTGGTCAAACGCCTAATGATATCAAATCCTATATGATATTTTAAAAAAATAAACATGTTTTTCTTCACAAATCCTAAATGAGTAGTTCCTAAAATAAGTTTGTTATTCATGTCATTACAATTGATACCAACATTCCTTATATGTTCATCAGATAGCGCAGTAGTGTTTGTACCGACTGGTTCACACCAAACGCGATCAGAAAACAATTGAAAAGTACTGAGATCGCGCTCGCAGATCGCAGGACACCGCGGTGTGGCCGTACCTTTACTAGTCTGCAACAATTAGTTTTAGCAAAAAATAAATACGTACCTACCTACCAATCAGCGTAAATAATCACGATGTTTGCACGTTCAGTTTTCATTAGAACAATACTCTACGAAATGCGATCCTCTCAGATTATTCTCGTTGCGCTATTTACAAATAACTATGACAGACCTACCATCCGCCGAATAAATGAAACATTTCAGTCTTTCATCATTCTAATGAAACGTGAAAAAGCTGCCGAGTTACATTGAAATATTCCAGGCTATATATTCCAGACACTTTCACACATCCCTCTTTCCGTTTGGCTTGGAACACAAAGAGTTATTGATGAGTCATTAGCGGAACAGGCGTCGGAAATTAAGCGTTCGGAAACCGCCATCAGCGTGACGTACCAATACCAGGTTTTCAGTTTCAGTGTTACGCAATTTCTGTCCAGGGCGAAGTTCGCAACTTAAAACTTTTAGTTGGCTTCGGTTTGTTTGCGGCGAGGAACGCCCGAAACGGTCATTACAACAGTGAGCACGCGAAATTTCCGCTTTAAAGTAATTTGCTGTGTCACTACTGGGCTGAATTTAGGCAACAACCAAACGTACTTTGTGAATGCAAAACGAAACGGCCGGTAATGACGACGCTAGTTTTTAAACTCTATTCTTTCCAGGGGCATTGTTGGAATCCCTGGGATATAGTTATGTTTCTAAAGCTATTAGCTCGTGAGAAGTTTATATTTAAACGAGCGGAATAGTTGTGTTAATTGCGGTTGATGCGGAATGAGTCCAGTATCACCGTTGCGGTGTTATTATAGTGGGGAGGATAGAGTCGGGCTTAAGTTTTACCACCGTCTACCATTACGATAATCTTATTGTGATTGCTGAGAGCTTTGGCTCTGTAGCTGACTTAATAACAAACCTATTCAGTGTTTACTTTGAAAGTGGCACCGAACTAAGATGGCTCAGAGTAAATAAAAGCGTCAATTTCTTAAAGAAAACCTCAGAAAAAAGGGTTCACTTCTTTAAATAAGTTCGTTCCACCCGTTTTAACGTTTTCGTTAAGACGATACCTAAAGGGAGATAAAGCAAACGTGCAATTCCTATCAACGAATGGGGAGTGTTTACGGAGTCCTCTCAGAGAGGTATACTCCCTCGGAGGGTCTTTGTCGCGAGTGTCCGTCGCACTGTAAGTGAGGTAAGCCCTAAGAGGATTGGAGATCCTTCAACTTTTATTAGTGTTCCGTGTAGCGAATGAAAACCAGATCTGTATTTCACACTCATTTCTCAAAATATCTCATTTAAATAAACTACTTTCCGCTTTTCCGAGCATGTTTCTTCAGATACAACAGTCGTGTTAGCCGAGCTAGCTGACTCGAGTAGATTTGTGCTTGCTTGAATTTAGGTTGGCTCTGCTACGCCTACTTCAATTCATTAATACATAATGTAGGTAGGTACTCAGGTCTAATCTAATTTGCCCGCAGTTAAATACAGGCACGTAATTAACGAGCTCGAGTTAAGTGAAGTCTGGATTAGTATAATCCGTCTTCGAGATCGTAATCTGGACACGTCTGCGAGGCATTTGAAATTCACATTGTGAATTGAAAGTCCTTTCCTCAAAGGTTCTTGATAAAGAACCATCGAGTGGGTTTCTCATCACGTGCCTCTGATGGAGAAGTGCTGCTACAGTTCTAAGTGTATATTTGATGAAAACTGCGTTACCGGTATCTACTATGAAAAATTGAGAGGATTTTTAAAATCAATGCCTTCAGCCTTGGTTTAACTTTGAGTTACAAAGAGAGTTAAACATATCCGTTGCACAATCAAATTGAATTGGTGTTGAATATTACACAAACATTTCTGCAGGAAGCCTTTCCTCAAGCAGCCGTGAAACATGAATATAGTGAGGTATTTGTACAGCCGGAAGCAGATGTCATACCGTTAACTGAGTCATTAAATATGAATACACCTCTCGGGTTGAGGTAACAGAATGATTCACTACAAAATTGTAGCTATTAATGTGTCACTCCCCATTATGAATGTAATACAGTACAATTTTGTATTACATTCATAATCCTTTTATATATTCACCAGACTGTATTTTTATTGTAATTTTAAAGTTTTAAACTTCTTCGTTAGTTTGAAATTAATACATTGATCGACCAGTTTAGTGTGTAGTGAATTCGGCTTTAGTAGTTTGCCCATCCCTAGGTTAACGTCCCGGTCGCGACCTCTCGACCTATCACCACCGCGATTGGCCCGAGCCTAAACACACGGAAAGTGTTTTAAAACGCCCATTCGCCGCTAAATGTATATGTTCCTCCATTTCAACATTGGAACTGCGGACATCGGAACTAGCGGAATAGGAACTGAAGGCATCGGGCGGGAGTTCCAAATGGCCCTACTTGAGGACGTTATGCGACGGTTAAGTGTAAGTGCGATGCTCTGGGTGGATAGAATCTAGCTTCTGGAAAATATCAGAATGGCCGTTGTAGAGTGGAATCGCTAGAGGTCACGTGGAAGTAAAAATGCTCTTAATTTTATCATCCCGCTAAGCGTAACGACGACGGTATTTGTTCTATAGTCTATTATACAAAGATTGGCATAGATATACCCTAGGCGCTTTCCTTTTTAGGACAATTGCTTTCTAGTTCCGATTTCCTATGAATATAAGATTCAAAAGAATATGATTTTCTCGATCCACTCCCACGATTGTGTTCGATTTCCGCCTCCAACCGGTTTATATGCAAAAGAGGAAAAGTTCCCTTCAAAGTTCGCATAAAACTATATTTCAAACTGACTGTTTCACGAAGAAAGAAAACACGTTATTTCCTTTTGACGCAGACGGCGAGATACAACACCGATCGAGGCACAATAACTTTGTAAGAAACACGAACAAAGCGAGCTTAACAATGGGATCTTGTTTTAGGGCGGCTGTAGAAGAGCGGTTTATAGTTTTATAGATAGTACGGAAGTGGAATAATGACTGCATGTCGTGTAGAATCAGCGCGCCGCCGCGCGCTTCGATCCCGCAAATTAACCGACCGGGAGCCTTAGACGTGATCCCTAATTTTCAGATACATCTCCGGGAATAAATAGGGGATTAGGAGCGGCGCCTCGCGCGTAAATAACTTCGCGTCACGGCACAGTTTCGTACCAGGGCACCAGAGATAAGGAGCGGGTGAAATTGCCCTCAGCTGAACGTTGCGACGCAAGCCAAGAGCAAATGCGGCGCTAGAGCGCTCGACCGCGCCACATCACCGCTTAACATCAAACTATTTCGCGAAACGCGGATTTTCTTTGCATATATACAGCATTCAATTCTGGTTGTATCACGAATGTGCGGTAGAAACGGGTTTATTCAAATTTTATGGGAACTTTTATACAAATAGCAAATCGCTATCACAACATGAAAATTTCACTGGCAATTTGTCGCGGGACTATGATCCTCGTAGCCTGGTGTTATGTTTATCTCAGGGATAAACTTTTATATCCACTATTTTTATTCTGTAAGCAAACAAGCTTATTTTGCAAACATGTTAACTTTAATAATGTTGACATTTCAAAATGTCGGTTGTGTTTTTGTACAAGTGGACAATGGTGCACGTGTACTATTCACAACGTAGGTATATGCGTTTCTTTAAGTTTTCTGGCTATTCAGTTAACTACGAGTAAAGTTAGTTATTTTTGCAGCTGACCCAAAGCCCGCTTACCCAAAACCACTACCATTCAAGGCTGCAAAATAAGTACTTACACAAATATCTCGTATTTCCATTAAATCTCCTACGAAAGCGTTTAAAACTTGGGCCGCAGCCCGTCTCAAGTGTTACTGCATGAGTTACAACTTACACCGCTTTTTGTTAGCACAAAAGGCCTTTACCGTTCCTGAACTGTAGAAACACCATGAGGTCTATGTACTACGTCATGCGATAGTCTATTGTTTTACGTAAGTTCCCGACGCTTGATAAGCTTCATACACGTAGAACTTTGAAATGGGATTTCTTATCTAAATAATAAGCGGTGAACAACGTCTGTTTCCGTATTTATAGCTCTTTTATGTGAAAACCTAGAGAACGGGTAAAGGAAGAGTTTTGAATATAATATGAAGTGCATTAATTAGATGTGGCGGGTGCCAAGTTTTATATGAAATACCTGGTGCCAAGTTATAAAGCAGCGTAACCTTTTTTAGTAGCACGTTAGTGAGAACTTTTTCTACCTCTTTAAGTTACCTACTAGAAATAGTATTTGGGAAGGATTAGTCTAATATTAGTAATAGGTACATAGCCTAGTTCGCAGCATTGTATATACGACCGTGTAAGTATTCCATAATTTTCCACATTAAGTTTGCCGAAAACTTTGTATCTAATATTTATGTTAATCTAAATCAGTTTAGCGCAGCTATAGTTCAATTAGCAGTAACTGAAAATGTCTATAATGTCTTAATGTCTATAATGTCTATAATGTCTATAATGTCTATAATGTCTATAATGTCTATAATGTCTATAATGTCTATAATGTCTATAATGTCTATAATGTCTATAATGTCTATAATGTCTTAATGTCTTAATGTCTTAATGTCTTAATGTCTTAATGTCTTAATGTCTTAATGTCTTAATGTCTTAATGTCTTAATGTCTTAATGTCTTAATGTCTTAATGTCTTAATGTCTTAATGTCTTAATGTCTTAATGTCTTAATGTCTTAATGTCTTAATGTCTTAATGTCTTAATGTCTTAATGTCTTAATGTCTTAATGTCTTAATGTCTTAATGTCTTAATGTCTTAATGTCTTAATGTCTTAATGTCTTAATGTCTTAATGTCTTAATGTCTTAATGTCTTAATGTCTTAATGTCTTAATGTCTTAATGTCTTAATGTCTTAATGTCTTAATGTCTTAATGTCTTAATGTCTTAATGTCTTAATGTCTTAATGTCTTAATGTCTTAATGTCTTAATGTCTTAATGTCTTAATGTCTTAATGTCTTAATGTCTTAATGTCTTAATGTCTTAATGTCTTAATGTCTTAATGTCTTAATGTCTTAATGTCTTAATGTCTTAATGTCTTAATGTCTTAATGTCTTAATGTCTTAATGTCTTAATGTCTTAATGTCTTAATGTCTTAATGTCTTAATGTCTTAATGTCTTAATGTCTTAATGTCTTAATGTCTTAATGTCTTAATGTCTTAATGTCTTAATGTCTTAATGTCTTAATGTCTTAATGTCTTAATGTCTTAATGTCTTAATGTCTTAATGTCTTAATGTCTTAATGTCTTAATGTCTTAATGTCTTAATGTCTTAATGTCTTAATGTCTTAATGTCTTAATGTCTTAATGTCTTAATGTCTTAATGTCTTAATGTCTTAATGTCTTAATGTCTTAATGTCTTAATGTCTTAATGTCTTAATGTCTTAATGTCTTAATGTCTTAATGTCTTAATGTCTTAATGTCTTAATGTCTTAATGTCTTAATGTCTTAATGTCTTAATGTCTTAATGTCTTAATGTCTTAATGTCTTAATGTCTTAATGTCTTAATGTCTTAATGTCTTAATGTCTTAATGTCTTAATGTCTTAATGTCTTAATGTCTTAATGTCTTAATGTCTTAATGTCTTAATGTCTTAATGTCTTAATGTCTTAATGTCTTAATGTCTTAATGTCTTAATGTCTTAATGTCTTAATGTCTTAATGTCTTAATGTCTTAATGTCTTAATGTCTTAATGTCTTAATGTCTTAATGTCTTAATGTCTTAATGTCTTAATGTCTTAATGTCTTAATGTCTTAATGTCTTAATGTCTTAATGTCTTAATGTCTTAATGTCTTAATGTCTTAATGTCTTAATGTCTTAATGTCTTAATGTCTTAATGTCTTAATGTCTTAATGTCTTAATGTCTTAATGTCTTAATGTCTTAATGTCTTAATGTCTTAATGTCTTAATGTCTTAATGTCTTAATGTCTTAATGTCTTTATGTCTTAATGTCTTAATGTCTTAATGTCTTAATGTCTTAATGTCTTAATGTCTTAATGTCTTAATGTCTTAATGTCTTAATGTCTTAATGTCTTAATGTCTTAATGTCTTAATGTCTTAATGTCTTAATGTCTTAATGTCTTAATGTCTTAATGTCTTAATGTCTTAATGTCTTAATGTCTTAATGTCTTAATGTCTTAATGTCTTAATGTCTATAATGTATTAATGTCTATAATGTCTATAATGTCTATAATGTCTCATCGTTTCGTCCACTGCTGGACATAGGCCTCTCCCATGGCACGCCACTGAGCTCGATCTTCGGCTCCTTGTTTCCAACCGCTGCCAGCCAGCTTGCGTATATCATAGCTCCACCTAGCTGGAGGGCGCCCTACGCTTCGTTTACCGATATAATGCATGTGTCTACAATGTCTAAACGTCTATAATGTCTATAATGTCTAGTCTTTAAGTGATAGACGCCAGTGACATGAGGCTAGGACAACGACTCTAATCTAAATAGTACAATTGTATTCTCAATAAACCCATCTTCTGACCTGACTAACAATACGGAACTCTGTGAACGAATTGGCGTCATGTCTTTGTGCGGTGGGTGGTTTACATAACGGTGAAGTATCACCAGTGGTCATGGTCACCCATAAAGTCTAGGCAATAGGATGTGGATCGCAGCTTTTGCAAGTTGATGTATCATGCTTTAGAAGCCTAGAAGATTATCTCCCTAGTTTTTTGATACTTCGGAGATACATGAACGATACGTTGACAACGATAGAAGCGGCTGCCGTCGACCTGTAGCGACACTTTGCAGTTGTAGAGTGTCGATGACTGCCAATAGATCGACGAATCAAATCATAGTTAAGGGCTCTTTCAATTTAGGCGATTTATGTTGGATTGCTGCCGCAGAAATCGCGAGGTGCGGCGCCAATACATTTGCCGGAAATTTCGTATCTAATCTTTATGTTAATCTAAATCAGTTTAGCGCTGCTATAGTTCAATAAGCAGACATACATTAAGAAGTTGACCTACAGGCAGATAGTGGTAAAGAACTTCCAAATGTTTTTCTTCGATCCCATCGTCAGTTAACGGTGACCCTCGTTATACAGAATTGAACAAGTTCATTCTCACATCTATGTATGTGACTCGCGAAGTGCGAGGTCCTTTCGGCGATCCTCGTTAAAAATAACCAGATACTCGCCAATAGTATGCCGTTACAAGTTTCCTTGTCTATTTTCAATATACATAGGCTAGGGCCGCGATGTTATCGATATGTATTGATATTACTATCGATAGCTTTATCGATATTTATTGGTTAAAATATCTATAGATTATTTTGTTATCGATAATGGAATTGATACCGGTGAAGTCCCGATCACGACTAAATTGTCATTGAGTCGAACGTGACTTCTTTATATTGTGTAAAACAAAGTCGCTCCCGCTGTCTGTACGCTTAGATCTTTATATGTCACTACGCAACAGTACAACAACATTTTTATGCAGTTTTCAGCAATAGGTAGAGTTATTCAAGAGGAAGGTTTATAATTAGGATTAAACGCAGGTTAAACCGCGGGATGCAGCTAGTTAAATATAAAGCTAATTTGAATCGGTAAATTAAATGAACTAAGTGCGAAAAATATTACTATGTTATGACCTTTTTTAATGGGGTATACGAGCTATGTTTATTTATATTCAACAGACAAACAATCAGAGTTATACGATAAATCATTTACTAAATCTGTTTATCGTCTCCTTTCTTGATCTCAGATTCTAGACTAAACAAATGTGTAATTTAAGCAGGCAGCGTAACATAGCAAGCATCGATATATTATTTCGGAGTCACATCCCATCCCATTACCAAAGTATCTATATTTCGTAAAGGTCTAGTCTGAAGGGTATTGTGAGAATTCGTGACGACTGAGTGTTACAGAAGTTTTTGTGATGTTGACGACTAACAAACTCGGGACTTTCAAGTTTGGAGGCAAAAAATATATATAGTAAGGGGACTTTCTGAGATAAAATAATGTTAGCTTGTGTAATATATCAAGTTTTACATGTTCTCGTTACATTATGTAGAAGTTATGTTCTGTTTCGTGTGCTGTCAAGCTTGGAACTTCGACGCGAGTTACTGAATGATAAAAATTTATTGGATAGATTGTAAAATGTTTGTCTAGCTTTTGTGGACGTATGATGGTGGTCTAAAAAGCTGCAAATGTTAATGAAAAGTTAATAAGCGCGGGTTTTCAACTGGAAAGTGCAGTTGTAATTAGAATTATGATGACGGTGGTTGCAACTTCACTTTGATATTTTTGGTGGTTCATTGGTGTATCTGAGATGCTACAACAATCATTGCTATTATTATTTACACACATTTTAAGTACCGCTTTAGAAGTGTCTATCTCTTAAACAATTGACTTTGAGAAAAAAATGTTTTAGGAATCTCAATGTCATTTTTATCTATAGACACCGTACGTATAGGTTTGATGAAAAAAATATGTTTTTCATTTTAGTGCCATGTATGTAGGAGCCCCCCTTAATATTTTTTTTTTCATATAAAAATCGTAAAGCGGTTCACAGAATACATCTACCTACCAAGTTTCAACTGTGTAGTCTTAATAGTTTCGGAATAAAGTGGCAGTGACATACAGACGGACAGACAGACATGACGAATGTATAAGGGTTCCGTTTTTTGCAATTGTTCGAAACTGGTGGACAACTAGATGAGTAGTACCGGGTACTATTCATTATTCTGTGGTACCGCCTAAAACTGCTTGCAGTAATTCCAGTATTCAGTATTCAGTATTTTATTGCGTCTATAAAAGTATTGACAAGGTCTTAAATAAAATGTACAGTTCTTTATAGAACCTGGAAGGGCACAGCAATATTACTTTAAAAAATTAAATTATTAATCAATTAGGAGAGAGGAGGAATATTACACTTCTACATAATTATCGTAATTATTATTATTTATGCATTATTATTATTCCTGTACTAGCTTTCTTCTACCAAAAGTATATTACGATACCCATATAGAAAATGCTATCAAACCAGTAACGTAGTCCAGCACAGGTTACGTGCCAACCTCCGAGCTTACCTAAACATAATAATATACTTAGAAGGTTTATTTCATCTGCCATCCTAGTAATTAGAGCAGTAAGTGTTGGGGGAGGTAAATGTCTAAATATTACAACCTTAGCAAAATTATGTAACACCTGACCCTACTCGTAGCAAGCACTTCTTCCATAATGAAAGTTAAACAAAAGGCATATTTTTACCACCACATAATTAAAACCCGTAATAATCTCTTCTGATATTTCCATTGTAACCAAAATGTGGTCAGAATGAGTTACTGGCGGTCATATTTCGCCTCGCCCTTTAGTAGGCGGTCCAGAATCCCTATAATTGTGATAAATCACCTCATATCCCTTATAGAACGGCGCCAGACTGTGCTAATGGTCGATACTCGAAGAAAAGGCTTTCAGTGAGGCCTTTCGCTTTTCTCGGAATCGGGAAATCTCGAGACTTTCGGAAGCTTAGACGCAGACCTCGGAAGCCAATTAACTGGGCTTATGTAAAGGGAACACTGATTGATAAGTTGCGAACAGGTACGATACCTTAAGAACTTTTAGAATATTCTCTAGTGAGGAATTAGTTGAAGAAAACTACTCCTATCTATTAGCAATTACAGTTATGACACTCTTGAAGCTAAATACAAAACAGATAAAACATTCGATCGCATTGAATTGAGTTTAGTTTATCCATTGCGTCGAGGAAATGAAACCGAACAATACGCCTATTCCATTCAGTATCGGAATTGGATCACGAAATTGAAATAAACTGAATCAGAATATTCCAATCTAATCAAATAGTTACGACTATTGTTGCGTTGCAGCATTTATATGAGACACCATAAGGAATTTATGATGCTCTAAAAATACAGATCCTTCACAGAGCTAATCAAAAAGGGTATAAAATAAGCCATCGCCGCAGACATTGTTATGACGCGTTATGATATATAAGCGCATCACAAGCTCGGATTCCTTCCGTAATATTGTGAACGCTCGCTCTTACAAGCACGAAATGTCCCGACGTTTGACGCACGGATTGCCCTCATCACGTGGAATCACGTAAATTAATTCCGCATATCCAAAAATCAAAATCACGGCAACCGGCATCACGGGCCGGATACGCCCCGGCTTAAGACTGATGCCCGTCCGACCCTTCCTATCCCCGTCTGATTAGGCACGGGACCTCTCGCCCTCTGCACTCCTTACCGCTAAGTTTCTAGGACCTCCGAGAGCCGCACTTAATGATCCCGCGTCGGAAACGTGGAGAAACTCGACGAAGTCGGCAATTCAAAATTCACAAGTACAATATTTTACCTTTTTTACGTTGAGGTGGATTTTAAAAAATACAGACCTTTGGGAAATCAAGAGGTGGTGATCTCGAAGCGGAGCGTAACGTCTTCGCGACAATGGAATATGTTCTCTCTCACAATGGGAATAAGGTCGGCGTGGTGGAGCAATAATATTGCAAGTTTATTTCAAATGAGTTGCTTCGCGATCGCGCTGTTTCCATTTCGCAGATGCAATCTTGTTGCGATTCCGTTTTCAAGCGACTGAGTAAACAATTAATTTGCGTTGTATAACAATTCTCGCTTTATAGTTTTCTGTGCATTCAACAATGTTGACACCCTTTCAGACCAGTTTAGCGCTTCCGAAGATGCGTCTATCTACGTTAGAAAAGTTTCACTGAAAGCATGCAACGGTGTGAGGCGGTCGCTTCCCTCCTTGCTTGGCCCGACGCACCGCTGTTTCTCTATAATATAAGTTTCTTCTAACAAAGAGTTATTGTTCTACTGTTTTTACTCACAGAGCTCCCCTATTCTGACTGGCATAAAATTAACCCTCTTACGTAAAGTTGGTGGTAGCTTTCTAGGTTAAATTTTACGAGAGTTCCTCAACAACATCGCGCTGGCTGCCGCTTTTTAAAATTATTGCGCGTTCGAGGAGACAATTTAAGAAATGTATTGTAGCGATGCCTACTGCGATCCGGGATTACCGAGCGAGAGAATTTGAGATGAGAAAAATAACATTCCACGTCTTTATGTTGCATGTACAATGTATGCATACATACATAACATAACAAAGCGGAGTTATACCTACGTAAGTATATAACGTTCGTGACACGCTGGATTTTGCCTCTAAGGCGACATAAGATATTTCGCCGAAAAGGTCTTTCATGTACTGAAATAGGTAAACCTTTTTACACTTACGCTTATTTCTATGAAAAAAGTCAAGCAGAAGTTCCTTTTATTGGTTTCTTTTATATGATACTATCTGTGCCCCGCGGTTTTATCCGCGTAGACATCGTTTCCATGGGAATATCAGGATAAAAATCCTATGTGTTATTCCAGGGTCTAGACTATCTACATACTAAATTTCAGCTCAAATCAGTTCTGTAGTTTTTGCGGTAAAGAGTAATAAACATCCGGACATACAAACTTTCGCGTTTATAATATTAGTAAGGATAGGTAACAAGGCGCAAATCGTAAAATGATACACGCATTACTAAAAAAAAAACATAAATTTACTGTGTCTCCTCTGCACATCCCTAATAAATCTAGATTTAAGATTATGTTTCTTTGAACTGTTTCACACTTTATATTTTTGTAAATTGTTAAATAAATAAATTGTCCAAAAAAATAAAGATAAAAATAAAAAAATCTAGATTTGGATAGAATAAAACACTAATTAAATAAATAAATGAAATTATTTCGTTTCCGCAAAAGTATCCACTGCTTATTTGAAAAGTAATGGTTGCGATTCTGTGGTGGCTTTCACAGTCGTGCTACTATGCTTATCTTAGCTATAAAGTAAAATAGAGATGTCAAGAATTTCAGTGCTTTCAAATTATTCGTTTAGGTGTAGCAACGATAGAATTCAATACCTTCTAGATATATATATATATATATATATATATATATATATATATATATATATATATATACAGGTAAATAGGTATTGAAGTTTGTCGTCCGTTTTAAAAGTTAAATTGATACCACAATTTTAAACAGCTGCATACATAACATAATAACCAAATTATAATTCAGTTACTTTGTTATGAGACTTATCGTATCTAGAGGATAATTAATTAGTGCTTGCAGACAATTTCATTAGGCTACGAGATAACAGATGGACCAGCGTTCAATTATCAACCGCCGGGACCGCATTGTTAATGTTATTAATGGTCTAATACCGCAAACACAAAGCCGGTATAACCGGTATTGTTAGTACCGAAATTTAAGGTACCCGAAGGTACCGAAATTTAAAGTCCTCGTGATCGGTGGTAACTGGTATGGTTTAAAATTAATATCGGTTTTCTGATATTGTGAAATTGATATTGATGAAGAGTGATTTGTGTTTTCTTATAGTTCTTAAATTTTTCCATTGTTTATTTTACTTGAACTTACAATAAGACATTGAATGAATGAATGATATTTATTTGTATTACAAACTTTTCTGGGTGTATGTACTTTTCACAGGTGGTAAGAGCATAATATAGCGATATTCTGTCTGACTTGCTACCAAAAAGTAGCTTACCGCCATCAAGGAGAAACTCTGCCGCCATGATCTTACGGTGTTCCGGCAGCACACAGCCCTTGAGAAGTAAATAAATACAACGATGCCTATCCCAACCAACTGAATGTATATTTTTATTAATGAAAACCTGCTATGAAATAATTACGTATGCTAACAACACATTAACCGGAGGTAATCCAATCCCACAATCTTGCGTTATCTAGGCTCTAATTCAGTCCCTGAGTAAATATGTATGCATATTGCGCGAATTAGCATTTTATCTCTGCGCTCGATTTAATATTCATGTATACAGTGCAAGCGCATATTCCTGTACCTACTATCATATACCATCATACAGGTACTTGTCCGGGATGGGGACGTATCCAAGGCGAAATTTACAGGGCGAGATAGCTGGTTCAATTCAGATGATATGATGATGATGATGTATAAAAATGGTATTGTCGTTCCTATATTAAGGAAAGGGTTATAAATTTAAAAATTTGAAGAAAAACCATAAAGGCACTGTGTAACATTTTTAGGTAAAAAAAAAACAAAAGGTTGCACTCCGGGAGTACCGGCAGAAGCGAAAACTTTAACACGTAATTTTTGAATATTTTGCAATGACACCACGCGTAAGCGCCTTGCGCTCCGTCTTAAGAATTTTCGATCAGGACACGTGACCTGACGCGAGTTTAACATTGTTTACCCATCCCAAGAAAAGTGCACAACGCTGCTAAAGAAGTTTTCACTTTAAAACATAAACAAAACATTTTTAGGTTTGGATTGTGTAACAAAAACATCTACTATGAATATGGTAATACTATTTTTGGCGGCTGTTACTAGTGACCAGTAAATGAAATAAAAATATATCTGCTAGAAATGAATATATATATCCGTATAAGATCAGGATCAGGCCCTCTACTGATTACGTCCTTGGCCGAGGATATATCTCGGTTTGCTCGGTGCAGTTCCAATGGTTCATGTCGGTATGTTATGTGGGATATTAATGTCTTAGGTTAAATATTACATACAGTTTCATATATATTTAAATACTCATACTGTGATCGGTATGCGTTTCTCTAAGTTGTGTTTCACTATTTCACTTTTTTTATTTTTTTTATATAAAAATTGTCTGAAGTACTGAAACACACAGTTACATGTATGGTTGGTTTTAACGTACTTAATTTTTTTTTAAATATTTTGACGTAAACGTTTGGATGACAGCTGAATGGTTCATTACTTTTTTTTTCTAATTCAAAGCGTTAAATTCTGCTTTTGCTATGTTTACTTGATAATTGGTTATGATTTTGACGTGTATATGTGCGTATATTAATACTGTCTATACTGAATAAATGCTTTGATTTGATTTGATTCATTTCAAGACGGAAATGTTTTTCCCGATGTCAGAATCAATTTATGAAATTAATGTAATTAGACTTTTACACTCTTTTCATTTTTTAACCGACTTCACAAAAAAGTAGGAAGTTCTCATATACCTACATATACCATATATATGTTCACCGATTACTTGAAGATGCCTGAACCGAATTGAATTTTTTTTTGTTTTAAAGGGTAACCTTTCCAGGTGGTCCCATTTAAATTTGAACGAAATCGGCCGAGCCGTTTTTAATACATCAACATTTATGTTGCGATGCATTTACTTATCTCGACGACATACTACTAACTACTGGCACAGATTATATTAGAATAGTTTCTACGTCTACTGGCTACTTTGACTAGCGCGACGTTTGAAGTCGGTTTTTTTTAGTTTAAACGATCTTCAATTATTGTTTCGTTGTTTTACAATGCATCATGAGAACAATTATTATCATCGTCATCCATTTTAAGGTCCCGATGGAAGTCGTCGTTTCTGATATACCATGGTGCATTTACGATGCTTAATACTTTGTTTTGTAATCAGCGAATCGCGATCTAAAATTGATGTACTTAGTTATGACGAAATTTTATACCCAGATCCATCGTTCGAACGCAATACAAGCACAGCAACACTATTTATTATTATTTGGCACAGCTATAAAGGTATAGCTACGGGTATTTTCATCAACCAGCAACAAGGTATTAATAAAAAAAAAATTATGAATTATTTTATATTTTCAACCGACTTCCAAAAAGAAGGAGGTTCTAAATTCGTCTGTATGTATTTTTTTTGTGTATGTTACGCGATTACTCCGTCAGTTGTGAACCGATTTAAATGATTATTTTTTTAATCGGTAGGGTACGTTTTTGAGGTGGTCCCATTGTAATTTTATCAAGATTTAATAAGTATCTCCAGAGATATGATGATAAACGTCTCAAACTTGCTACTGAAATTGAGTCGCGGGGCATGGAAGTCGGTTGTTTTAGTTTTTAAACTATCTTAATTATATACAATACTAGCTGACCCGGCAAACGTTGTTTTGCCATATATATAAAATTACTAAAATGGCTATTAAAAAATAAGGGTTGATCGTAGAAGGGTGAAAATTGAGGATTGTATGTATTTTTGTATGTTGTATCATAAAAAAATAGAAATTAAAAATTTTGTCAAAAAAATTAAAAAAAAATTTAGGGGTGGACTACCCCTAACATTTAGGGGGATGACAAATAGATGTTGGCCGATTCTCATAGATACCGGATAAGCACAAAAAATTTCATCAAAATCGGTCAAGCCGTTTCGGAGGAGTATGGCAACGAAAACTGTGACACGAGAATTTTATATATTAGATAAATACGATATATTTGATGTTCTTATTGCTAGCCATCTGACCTAGTTAGACTCATCCTACGATAATCATAGATAGGAAACCGTAATATTCAATAACACTCCCACCCCCCAAGGCTACGAGACTTGTAACTAAATCATAACGTTAATCAAAACAAACTTACCAAACAGATACTGTGAATCCGAACTGAATTCACAAGTCCAGAATACGAATTAGACAATCTATTTATTGAGTTCGAGGGTCTGTATTCCAAACTTGCTTGGATTTGTTAGCTATCTGTGCTAATGGGCGGCTGGATCCACGAGACCTTAAAGTTATGTAATTTACAGGGAACTTACGAGACCTAATTGATCCTGGAAAGTTATTCTGTACGATCATATGTAACTACGTCGTCATATTATTGTAAAACTTGTCTTGTACTCGCTTCTTGATTGTCCAAGGACGTATTTGAATTATAAAATCTAAACAGACGATACAATCTGAAATGGTACATCTAATCTCCCAGTACTTATCTTAGAAACAAGAACAGATCTGCATATTTAGAATTCGCTCACTCTAATGAATGGATGAAAATATCTTACGGAATTAATTTAATAAATTTACCAACATTTTCTTGACTATGCTTTGCTCTTTTTGCTATACATCAACATAACACACCTATTATTATCACTTCTCTTGAAGGTATTATCTTAGTTAGTCGGCTTCACATCGACGACATCCACTAAATGCTACCTACAGCACAGAATAATGTAGTAAGTACAAGTACCTACAGTCTCATATTATATTATTATTGGAATAACTACGTTTAATTAAATTTAAATGAGTTAACTAAATTTTAATATTAGGTAACATATTGTAATTAACTTGTATCAAATTGTATGCACTTATTAATATTGTATTATTTTTATTAATGTAATTGTTTAAATATGCCAAACACTAATTGTAATCTAAGCGGGGAGTCCTGGTGTCCTGTAATACAGGTTTTTATGCAAAACCTACCACAGGCATCAGTCTCATTTTTAGTTAAGACAAAATTGTTTTGGCTCCGCTGTTTATTTTGAGAAATAAATACATTTTTATATATAAAAAAAAAACCTACAGTCTCAAGTCGTAGGTGGAAAAAGCCTTCAGTACTATCATGATTGCTGGATATAATATTTTGGTATAAATATTTTATTTAAATAAATAAGTACAGAATATTCACATAAGTAACTGAGTAGTAGCATGTCAATACAGTTTGGGGTAGAAACTTTATCCCCGCGGGGCCCCATGCTGTATTATAAGACTTGGCGAAGCTTTAGGGTGAATTGTTTGAAACATGAATATCGTTTAGTAGCGTTGAATGCTATGAGCTATTTTCCTTTTTAACAGATAAAAAAAATGATGTTACTCAATTCGACCGTATATATATTTTTATGTTTGTTCGCAGATAACTTCATCGTTTATGAACAGATTTTAATTTTTCTTTTTTTGTAGGAAAGGAGATATCTCAAGGGTGATATCATTGTAATTTCATCGAGATCTGATAAGTATCTCCAGAGATATGTCGATAAACGTCTCAAACTTGCAAATGCAACTGACTCGCGCGGCATGGAAGTCGGTTGTTTTAGTTTTTAAAACAATCTTATAGTTGTATCAATATCACCATTACTAACTAACAGACGTACAGACCTACACTGGAATTATTGGGATATACATAAATAAATAATACTATAAATATATGTAAAACTATATACCATTGCGTACCACTCGTAGACATCGTAGCACTACGTAACTACGTGAGAGTGGATAATAATAATAATAATAATAATTCATTTATTTCAGGCAAAATAATGTTGTTGTTGTTACATCGGCCCATATTTAAACATATACCTTACAGACTAATATACATATAATAAAAATCAGCGATATCCAATAAGACACGTTAATACTACTACGTTGGTGACGTATATCTTTGGTGTCAGATAGTCGACCTCTAAAGCGGCGAAACCTGACACCTCTCGGCCAGAATTCTTCGGCCATGAACGTGTCGAGAGACTTGACCGGAACCCGCAGTACAAATGAGTTGAAGCTCACGTTGTGACGCGACTCCAGCTTCACGACCCTCAGCGTCAGCTTGGTCTTCAGCAGCACGTACTCCGCCACCTCCTCTGCCGTGATGGAGTAGTGCACGCGAGACACGTACAACAGCGTCGTCGGTGTTTCTGGACGCAGTAGATGGTTCGGGCCAGTCGGTGCGGTTACGGTTTGACGGATTCTTTTTCTTTTTCTCCACCTTTTTGAAGCCGCCATCATATCGATCTGTCTCCTTCCTTGTAGAAGGAACGGAAGAGGCAGCATTCTGTTTCTCATCATTAGCTGCAGCGGTAGCGTAGGTTCGATGAGGGGTTGACATACCTACGGCGGACGGTCTCTGCGTTGGCGCGGTGGTGCGGGCGGCGGGACGTGGGGCATCGGACGGCACGGCAGCAAGCGGTGACACATGCAATGTTGCTGACTCCAAACTGCCGATGGATGCATTTTGTGCACCGCGACGTATGTTTACATTATCGGTCGGCGATGACCTACTTACAGACATAGCATTGCGTAACAACACTACTTCAGTACGTAGTTCACTGATGGTGGTTTCCGACGCCGATGACTTATCCACCACTTCGGCCTGACTCGTCTTCATGAATACGATATCCTTCAGGAGCCTGGTGCAGTCGATGTGCTCGATCGAAACAGTAGGGATGCGGTCCAGCTGCTTCACCACGAACGTGGGCACGTCGTCCGGGTCAGTCTCCTTCAGCAGGGTAATGATGTCCTGCACGCTCTTCTCGCCTCCGTCTCTCCGGCGGGATGGCATCGCGTCCAGCTTGCCGATACTCTGGAAGAGTAGGGTCTTGCTCTTGCAGACTTCCTCCTCCTTAAAACTCGACTTGCATATATGAATGATGGTGAGTTCATCAAACGAGTCTATGGCGTATTGTATGAACGCCAAAAGTTTATTAGCTATAAGATGCTGAGAACCCATAGCGCAGCGCGGGCAACGGCTGTCGCCGTGCGACTCGTGAATAATAAATTCTTAGCTGTGCAGTGTGACACGACCGTTTCCAATCGCGCACCGCACTGCACTGATAATAAAAAAAATGTGCCCCAAGATTTTATTTTTAACTTACTCAACCCTGATAAGCGTAATGGTATTTAATTGTCTGTCAATAAGTACTTTGTATACCTTTATACCTTTTAAATCACTTAAACCGAAACTATTACTAGATGCAAGTAATAATATAATTGATAAATTACCAATAAATAGTTAAACCTTGAAGACCATGCTTCTTATAATTTGTAATATTCTTAAAGTTTTCGATATTAAAATAATAATACTCCATTTCACTTCCGTCTCTCTTGCCGTCTGAATCCATAAACACAGTGTTTTCTATTCTTCCATCTTATTTTTATTACTTTTCACTGGCAAGTTAGCTATACTATTTGTTCCCCGCACTTAGCAAATGAGATTTATATAAAAAGCATCAACTCAATGAAAGTAAAGAGGTAAGTAACACGTTTTTAACGAGTTGGAGAACATTAGGAGCAATTCATCAAACCGTGTCACGACGTTTTCTCGTGTTTTATTCACTTTACCGGTTTATTAAGCGAAGATGCATATGCCTCTGGATGGGTTAGAGGACGTATGGTATTAGATTCATATTTTTTTTAATGAATTATTCTACATTTTCAACCGACTTTCAAAAAGGAGGAGGATCTCAATTCGTCTGTACGATTTTTTAAAATGTATGTTACGTGGTTACTCCGTCAATTGTGAACCGATTCGAATAATACTATTATTTATTCTTATTCCCTTCCGTGTGGCTGATATTTCATAGTCATCAAAAATAAGTTAGTTTAAAAAATCCGAAAAACTTTACACCCGTTTCAGTGGTAAATTTAAGATATTTATGAATTATATTTGTGAATTTCTCGTTATCTTTATCTTTACGGAGCAAACACGTAACAAACATACAAAAAAAATACATATAGACGAATTGAGAAATTCCTCTAATTCTCTCTTCCAAAGTCAAAAAGTCAAAAGTCAAATCAAAGTATGTTATATAATGACTAGCACTGAAATTGTACCGCTGGTAATAAACAAAGCTTCATAGATATCCAAGAAGTCATTTCCAGTTTCCGTGTACCACAGATATAAAATTTAACACGTGACATGTTCCTCCTATAGCTACATACATAAATATACAAGTAGGTACGTATAAGTACAGTAACGACTTCAAAAGTTATTATCACACTTCGCTCGTTTGACATTCGTGTCTGTATTTTCGGAAAACCAAACAAAAGTTTAATTTCGAGGCTTTGTAGGGTACCCTGAAAAAGTGTGCTGAGTTCCAGAATTTTCATTACAATTCAGGAATTTCAGAATATGTTGGATATGTTGAAAATGAAATAAAAGTATTTTCTTTTGCAGCACGAGAATATTTTTCTTTTTATATTATCTAATGAAATTAGTGAGCATTTTGGGTATTAAAAGCGTATACAAAATTGCTGCAATACATAGAATTTTTGGTTTACAAATGTCACACAAGAAATAGGTCGACTTGTGTAGATGTAGTTGTTACATTTCTTTTTTCGATATTTGCTTTCGACGCCACAGTCGAACCACGGTGGATAGACTAGTAGAGTTCTACGCACAGAGTACTGAATCACTCTACTACGTTATAGTTCTACGCTTGCAGTGACAGATATGTGGAGAAAGCGTTGTTAACTATGTACAGATCAAAAAGATTAAACCCTCAAAATAAAAAGAGTGTGTGTACTTTTATGTACACGCGTTAGAAGTTATACTTCTGTGGCGTATGGAAAAAAAATAACTAAAATGCAGTAGTGATTAACGATAAATATTAAAATTAATCAAAAAGATTTTATTTAAATAAAAAAGGTTTTATTAACGTAAAAATATGACGTTAAATATGACATATACAACTTGAACATAGTCATGTCACCTAGAACTAACTTCACGGTGTAGAATTTAGGTGTCGGTGTGCGCGCGCATCGTACCACCTAGAACTAACTTCACGATGTTAAATTTAGGTGTCGGTGTGCGCGCGCATCGTAAAAATTCACTCTCATCACTTTTCTCTATCGCGCGAAAAGAAGTAGAAAACTTAAAAAAAAAAGTTCCACTACATTCGCTAGGTGGCTTTTAATGCAAACCTACTTTAATGTCTTAGTCTTAGAGTTAGCGAAAATATGTCGTTCAAAAATTACAAATGTTAGAAATGTAAGGTATGAAAGCGGTATACACATATCAATCGTATAAAGAAACATGAGGTTTGTCAGATTTACAATGTTTGTGTTCATTCTGGAAGCCATCTGTTGTGTCTACAGGAACTAACATATATTTTTTAAAACGCCTCATTACAGCTAACGACAAATAAATATAATATGCAGCTTGATAGCTAGATACGTCTTCCTCTATCTACTGTTTGCTATTTACCTGTCATAAAAATACTTGCAAAGATACGAATTACCGAGTAGCAGTGGGCGAGTATAGTCGCTGAAGTGCTTAAATAGATCTGTATACAATTATCGACTCTTTATAATTGACTGAAGGAAGAAAATTGAATAACAGCAAACCATGCATTATAACTTTACTCCTACCACAGATTATATAATAGTCACGGCGTGTCCTACGTTGAATTACATAAACAAATGTTCCTGCCATCAAAGATAAAACCTTCACGTACCGGTGGGGCATAGAAAACGCCAATTAGCAGATAGTGTAAATTGCAATTAGGATTCTATCGGTTAGTATTTACAGGTAACTATCGATTGAGCTTTAAATAAAGTTGCGTATCCTGGTTTATCCTGGAGCAAAATATGTTTCTACAAAAAATCAAGCTAGGTAAAAAAGCAATGAGGAGCATAGCTACAGCAGACCTTGATTTTTTGTAGAAACAAATTTTGCTCTAGAAGAATTTTTCAGGGAGAAAACTTGTATGGAAAAGTGCATCCCGCTTTCGTTGTGCATTTTTGAATATTTTGGAATGGTTAGGGAATAAGTTCGCACTAATTGCTTTATTTATCAGTATAAAAGTACTACCATTTATGTGGTTAAATACAATATTCATTTATTGCGCCATCGTACACAAACATGACAATTTATAAGTAGTACAAACACACACTCAAACTCGCGCAAGCGCCCTGCGCTCCGTCGTATCTCCGATCAGCTAGGCTATTAATTCTGTAAGCATAAGTACGCATCTCGCAAGCGGAATCCGCGGTGAGTTGTACTACGAAATTCAAATCGTAATACGATTGGAATACGGTTGAATGTCGTAATATGAAATTCAAATCTCACCGCTTGCGAGATGCGTAAACTAGCTTACAGACTAGCCTAGCAGGACGCGTGACCTTACGAGAGTTTAATATTTTCTACCCATGCTAAGAAAAGTGCACAACGCCGCTAAAAAGTTTTCACTTCAAAAATATTTTTCAAATTATTTTGGGCGTTTTCGGGTAATTGATAAACATACATAATTATTTTATATTTATTATTTTATTTTGTAAAAAAACAAAATTGTATCAAGGAGAAAATCTTGGGCGTCATTCGCGTTTAACTTTATAAGTGAAAATAATGTACCACGGAATATTTACATCAATAAATATGATGTAAGCATATCTGTGTGACGGAACATACATGTAGTTAGATGTGTAAATAACGTTCTGACTACTGCACCTGCTCTCTGCGTTCTAATGGTGGTATTGAACTTGCGTGAGCGGAAACTAAGGGCATTTCGCACGCACCGCTGCTAGTGCCGAAGAAAATATATTATTATTACAACTTTCGTAGTGCCTCTAGTGTAGGAAGCTAGTGCAGTGCGATGATTGCATCCTGGGGCACTATTTCAATGTCTTCATATCCTTATCTTGATCTCTATTTATATCGTGTCTTATTATAATGGAAATGTCAATTTTGGTATGATTATGTTACCAGCAAAGCATGTAATTCAGGCATGGTATAGAATACCAGCCCCCCTAGACAAAATCCAATTTCTGTTTCCATTCACGCTAACGCAAGTTCATAATGTATGGGAAGCCAAGAAGACAAGAATAAAGGAAAAATTCCGAAAAATAAAAAAAGTTGAAAATTAAGGTACATTTTGGTACTTACAAGTTTTCGCGAAAATCTAAATTTGCCTATATCTTTTTACGGTGTTGACTCAGGACCTTGATTTTTATACACCTAATAGAGACTATAGACTTCAGTATCTGGTATAATTGTCAACTTGCTAGGTCCACCCGTTCCTGAGAAAATCGGTGGTGATACACGCACAGACAGACAGACGGACAGACGGACAAGAAAGTGATCTTATAAGGGTTCCTTTTTTTACCTTTTGAGGTACAAAACCTAAAAAGTAGGAACTCATAGTATATACATACTAGACATATAGATATAATTGTACTTCAATTCAAAAGGTATTTAGAAAACATTTTAGCAGTGTGTCTCCAGGGTATAGCTCCGCTTAGATAGGATGTGTTACATCAGAGGACGCCGACGCTGTCTTCCGCTCGTGTGCCGCTAATGATTCCGTCAATTAACAAGTTAACGTAAGCTGAGCAAAAACGAAACGCACCTACCATTTAAATATTTTCAACCGAATTTCAAAAAGGAGGAGGTTTTCATTCATCTGTATGATTTTTAATTTAAAATAAAATGTGTATTACTCTATTACTCCGCCAATTGTGAACCGATTTGAATGATTCTTTTATAATGGTGTTTTTATATCACCATTGAAATTTTATCCAGAGATAATATGATAAGTATCTCCAGAGATATTACGATAAACGTCTCAAAATTGCTACTGAAATTGACTCGCGTGGCGTGGATGTCAGTTTTTTTAGTTTTTAAACTATCTCAATTATCTTTAAGTAGGATCAGAGGGGACAAAATCTGGTGCCTACACAAAATGGTTAAGTACCTACACACATTTTATTAATGAACCCCATCAATTTAACATAGAAAAAAATATGTAGGCAGTGAGAGTTGAACTCGTAGCCCAAGATACATCGATATAATTTAACAAAATTTTCTTAGCAAGTTACCCTAATGGCTTCACAAGTTCAGAATTTATTACGTGTATGAACCGACAACAGGAAGCAATATTTCCTCGTTATTAATGTATTGTGTAAAATGTTGCTTACAATTTTCCAGTAAAAGCGGTTCTTGCACACTTGAATCTATTCTACTTAAGGCTGGCTTTTTCGCACCTGAACCCGATGTTTTAGAACAAATTTACCGCCTCTTTGTTAGCGAGCTACGTGTCTGTTAATTCGTTTACTCTTTGCAAGGAGGGCTCTAATAGCACGGCTTTACTTGCAATTAGCCGCAATTAAGATACTTCGTAAGGAAATACCAGCGGGCGGCGTTCGGCGATCGATCGCCGCGGAATCGATTCTAAATCGCCGCACGCCGAATGCCGGGGCCGAATGACGTGCCTGGGATTTATTCGGACGAGTAATTAATACTCGATTATATCTCGAGGCTCTCACGCCACCGTGGGATCCGAAATGAGCAACGTCGAGCTTTTAATTAATAGCCTGAAAATGTATTCCGATTTTGTTAATGTGCCTCCGCGGAGTCAGCACCTCATGAACGCGCGCCTAATTCCCGTGTATTTACTGCGTCTGTTTACAATTAATTAATCTGAACTCGAAATTCGGCCGTTAAGTATATTCAGGCTATAATATCTGGCCCGAATAAATACGACGCTATCGGATCTCGGTTTCGAATACGATCTGTACCGCGGCGATAAATTAAGATTCGTTATCGACAATCAAAATTTATCGTATAGAAACCGTCCAAATAAATCGACGGCAAAGGTTATCTGCGGCGAGCATTAAGCTTCCTCGTCGCCCTATCTCATATTTCTAGTCAGATCGATAAATAGGCGCGGCGGCTACCTATTATAATTAAAGTTGTCGATAAAATCGACATGTAACGCGCGGCGTATCGCTAGTGCGGTGCGTTTATCGACGCGAGTGCGATGTGTTTGGGTGGTCTGGCCACACGGGGCGCTCGCGCATTCATCGATGTCCATCTGCTCGTAACCTAAATTAAGTGAGCGTTAGCATGGAAATATTTCTGGAACAATAGACTCGGACATGTCGCGACGACGGCTTTTAGAGCTACAAGACTTTTGTCGGGTTTGGTAATGTCTTGTCGCTCTCGTCGTTGGACTAGGGAAAGCTGTGTTGTCGTTCTTTTTATTGAGGAGCGGATAATGCGACACGCGACTATATTTATATACAAGTAGGTCACGGAGTAGGTGCATTTGGTTTTCAGACATACAACATACATATCATAAAGTAAGGATACTTCGAATGTGAGTAGATACTATAAGCATTTTCTGATGATATCTAAATATCGCATTGTCGAAACAGAATAAACGCACAAATAGTTTTAGATGTATGGGTAAGTTTGCATTGGATAGGTATAGGTACTTAAAATAAAATA
This sequence comes from Cabera pusaria, assembly GCA_954871355.1. Lineage (NCBI taxonomy): Eukaryota > Metazoa > Arthropoda > Insecta > Lepidoptera > Geometridae > Cabera > Cabera pusaria. The sequence goes on from OX940887.1 coordinate 27,204,387, forward strand.
GTTACGAAGTTCTCTTATGTTCACAAAGTTTAGATAAACAGGCATTTAGGAGGCTCTATACCCATGAAACTATTATATCGCCATTCAATGATTTGATCGAATAAAGCGCATTTCAGACTGCACTATAATATAATAGTTTATAGCACAACAATATCACTCACCATACATTTCTTTAGAACACGTTTACACTTAGCTATACTACTATAAATGCGCCGATTTGTTTGTAATTTGCTTGTCATGCTGTACTATATAGAGGAATAGTATAGCGTAGTCTGAAATGCGCTTAACATGAGAGCCCGGGGTGGTTTAGTTTACATTTCTAAAATAGACAGTCAACATGATATGTTGTTTAAGCATAATAGGTAATTAAATAAACCTCAGAACATCACAATATATTTATGATAATTACATTCGTGTGTATAACATATTCCGATTTACGTTATAATTGTAGCCACTGAATGTAGTAAATTAAATTAACTGTATTTACTGAATAACGGTAATACGGATAATAGTCGAACTTACTAATTTATATACCTATATATCCAATTAATATAAATGTATAATAATACCACAGAATAGCAAAGGTTTTCTGTAATACCACATTTACATTTTTCTAGATTTAAAAACGGGAATTTAACGTGACTTACGCGATGTCGATATAGCGATCGACATATGTTTCGGCCTCATCCGGAGGCCTTCTTCAGGATCTTGAGTGCGGGGCGCTCGTCGACGCGTCGCACCTCGCACTGCGGGCCGCTGCTCGTGCAGCGCGGGCGGACGGAGCGGGCGGCGGCGGCGGCGGTGGTGGTGTTGGTGGGGAGTAATGATGCGGTGTACATAGTGGAGGCGCGGGATTAGGTTGGAGGGCTTCGTCTTCATCACTGCTGTTTACTTCAGACGAGACCTCATCCAACCGGCACACGGAACTCACGAACACCACGAAAGTGGGTATTTTAAGTGGCGCGGTGAATTTTATATTCAGACGGAAGGTGTGGCCATGGGTTCTCCTATAGCTCCAGTAGTTGCGAATATTTTTATGGAGTGGTTCGAGACATCGGCACTACACGACATATCCTTTAGACCGAGATACTGGTGGCGATATGTGGATGACGTGTTTGCTATTTTACATAAGGACCATGTAACACCCTTATTAGAACATCTAAATAGCAAACATCCGACGATCACTTTCACTGTCGAACGAGAAATAGAGGGCGCGTTGCCGTTTCTTGACGTGTTACTCAAGCGACAACAGAATGGACATCTCTCACACACAGTGTACCGCAAGAGTACGCATACAGACCGGTACTTGAGAGCTGACTCCCATCACCATCCCGCCCATCTAGCGTCGTTGCCTCGGACACTTATCAACAGAGCGCTGAGATTATGTGACCCACAACATGTAGACACGGAACTCGCGCATGTGAAGGCGGTGTTAGAGGCAAACGGATACAGCTGGAAGCAGAGTAATCGGATTGCGAACAACTCCACAAAGTGCCGAATAACATCGGTTGAGAGAGCAGCAACGTACCTACCATACGTCAAGGGGGTCACGGACAAAATTGGACACTTGTTACGCCGAAGATATAGCATCAAGACGATATTCCGCCCCCCCTCACGTGTCAGGCAATTGTTGCGCTCTCCAAAGGATAAGGATCCCCTAGGAGCTCCTGGGGTCTACGTCGTTCCTTGCGACTGTGGTGCAAGCTACGTAGGCGAGACCAGAAGAAACGTGTCCACAAGACTCAAAGAACACATTGCTTCCATGAAGAACGTGGACAGCGGTAGCTCGGCGGTTACAGAGCACGCTCTCACATCTGGGACGACGCACTACATCAGATTTGACAAGGCACGGATTTTGGCGCGTGAAAAGTACTTTGTACCCCGCAAAATCCGAGAAGCCATTGAGATCAGTCGTCGTCGTAACTTCAACAGAGACAGAGGGTGGTACCTGTCAAATACGTGGAAAACCGTTCTTCATGGAAAGCACGTCACCAGTGGCAACAGTGAGGAGGACACCGTGAGTTCCGTCTGCCGGTTGGATGAGGTCTCGTCTGAAGTAAACAGCAGTGATGAAGACGAAGCCCTCCAACCTAATCCCGCGCCTCCACTATGTACACCGCATCATTACTCCCCACCAACACCACCACCGCCGCCGCCGCCGCCCGCTCCGTCCGCCCGCGCTGCACGAGCAGCGGCCCGCAGTGCGAGGTGCGACGCGTCGACGAGCGCCCCGCACTCAAGATCCTGAAGAAGGCCTCCGGATGAGGCCGAAACATATGTCGATCGCTATATCGACATCGCGTAAGTCACGTTAAATTCCCGTTTTTAAATCTAGAAGTTTAAAATGAACGTGAGTTTTTATAACACATTTACATTCGCGTACGAGTCGCGAGGCGAGGGACGAGGCGAGGGGCGAGGCGAGGGGCGAGGTGCGAGGTGCGAGTGTGAACAGACGCTCGCCTCGTCCCTCGCCTCGTCACTCGCGGCGCTAGCGTCCGGAGCGGTTTTTGGGGCACGAGTCAAAGGACCTCGCGTCGCACGCGAGTGGATGTTTACAAAGACGACTGAACTCGGCACGCGAGTGTAAACAGGCAACTCATTTACCATCGATCAACACGAGCCTCGCACGAGCAACGAGCGAGCCACGAGGCGAGGGACGAAGCGCGAGTGTAAAGCCGGTATAATAATAACACTAATCTTTACATAGTATAAAACAATGTCACGGCCCTCAGTGGCGGCCCTCAGTGGTCGTTGCGATCTCACCGCGTGACCTCACTCCCGAAAAGCAGTGACGGACTTCTTCAAAACCTACCTCGAAAACCTTCGACTAAAGGAACGTGAGTTACAGTCGGTATATACGTTATAATTAAGATAGTTTAAAAACTAAAAAACTAACTTCACATACCGCGTGAGTCAGTCTCAGTAGGAAGTTTTAGATGTTTATCTCCATATCTCCGGAGATACTCATTACATCTCCATGAAGCGTATAATGGGACCATTCAAGATATGTACCCTACCCATGACAAAAACAATAATTCGAATCGGTTCGCAATTGCCGAGGTAATCGCATAAAAAACGTACAGACGAATTGAAAACCTCATCCGTCTTGGATATGAGTTGAAAATGCATGCTAAAAAACAAAAACACACTATGCATGCAACCTGTACTCCATACGGCATCAGCCACGTATTAATCATATCTATGTTAAAACCGGACATTGGTCGAAAGTTTTAGTCTTTAGTTTTACTTCTGCAAGTAAAGTCACCAAGATAAGCAAAGCTCAATAGGTACCTACCAAGTTATTTAACTCTTATCATACATGAAAGGGCAGCATTTAAATCCTGTAACTTAGCTACCTCAAGAGTGTTTCTTTGGGGCCTAATTGATAAACTCATTAACCTCTCTAGGATTAAGGGTTAACTTAGAAACCCTGTTAAAGAAAGCGAATGAATAGGGAGCGTGGAACTCTACTAATACAATTATGTTTTAGGGCTTTGGTTTGAACTGTGCATTAGCGGTGAAAATGGTGAAATTACAGTGGGCTGTAAAAAAGCGGGTCGGTAAAAACAAAAACAAAAACCTCAATTCAACTTCAACAAAATATCGCAGCTAGCTTTACAAAATGATGTTTTATAGACAATTTAATTTTATAAATCATAAAGCTCAGGATTACAAAGTTTATTTTAAATAAACATCGATGTATATGTACTACGTACCAGATGTGGCGTCGCGTACTAGCTCTACGTTTAAATAAAAAGCAGTGCTGAATCTACATCTTGCTTAGTTTAGCGTAAGTACTCCTCACGCTCGATCGCGCACCGCTCGGCACGTAAGTCAGTTTATGATGGGGGCCTCTGGTTTACATGTACCTCGATAAAAGTAAGTTATTTAGTATTAACACTTTTCACAAGACATAAAAAGACACGGACCAGATAGAGAAAAACATGGACAACAACGTGATCATATAACAATGTGATCAAAAATAAAAGAAAGCCTCGTGCTTTCTTTTACTTTTGTGGGATGGCACCATTAACAAAAATCAGCAATCACTAAAGTTTACGGCTAACTGACATATCATCGTTAGCAGATCTCTGTGGATTGGAGGATCTGGGGATTGAAACAGGGATTTCTCGCCAGGGAGCAAAGCAGACTTAGGCAAGAAATAGCTATTGATTTAAAATTAATTTCACAGTTCACTAGGTCAACAGATATAGGTTAGAAAGTCATTGGTCCATTCATGTCTGAGACTAGGCCACATAGCTTTTAATCGACTCTATTGTACGGCGAACAGTAACAATAACAATATTTTATTATTCCGGTATTTGGTCCTCGACAATATTCCGTTATTAAGAGGGCAACGTCGAACAGCTTGTGCTGCTATACTTACGTTATACCATTTTTTTTAAGTAAAATCATATTTCTGGTATATTATACTGCTATTCGGATTAAGACAGTATTAATATTAGAAACGAAAATAAAAGCCAGTTAAGCGGCAATAGCCCAATGGCTAAGGCGTCAGCCTGGCAATCGAGAGATCGTGAATTCAGTCCCAACCCATTGCCGTGAACCCACTCCAGACACAATCATATTTAGCTTAGTTGGGATTGGAGGGGTTAACAAGACTACTATATAGTAATGTGTAACCCACATTGCTTAGCAAGCTTTTTATTTTTAAAAAGAAAAGTTACAGTTCACTCATTGTGCTTGCATAAGTTTTAAGGGAAGATTTACCTTATGATCATTTTCGTTTCTATTGTATCCAAACGACAGTTAACATCATATTCAAATTGGTCTATGAACATATAATATTGTAATGTGACATATATATTGTAATGTGACATTTCAGATTGTCACCGAAAATTGAATATTACGGTTTCCATACATTCACTTCAAACTGCAGCTGAGAAATTATGTTCCGGAAGCTAAAATTGGAACATGAAGTTAGCTGTTGTTCAAGCCTGAAGGTCGTACTGATTAATGGTCGCGGCGCGAGGTGCGAGCCCTAAATAAACATGAGATCTGTTTTCATCCGTCGTCGAATTCCGGTGATTGTTGTGGAATCAGAGACATATTGGTATGTCTGTGGACTTTAGGGATAGTTACGCTTAATAGATGGCGCGGTTTTGGAAAGGCAAGCATCTAAATTAATGACATGTGGTAAGCTAAATGTTTGTCTGTGTGATTTTGTTATTAGATAGGTAATTATTTATGTTGAACGGTTGAATGGTTTATTGTGTGTTTGATATATATTATTCTGTCCTTATGCAAGCGTTTGAGATTTGGCTACTGTTAACATTCTCACTATATGTATATTACTCGTACTTATGTGAAGCTTTTATTTAAGTTCTTTCCTGTTTGTTGTTTACGTTAAAAGAGCTCAGCAGATTTCAATGAAATTTGGCCTTAGAGGAATATTAACCGCCACCAGTACTACTTTTAATTACTGTTCAGTTGGAACTTCTACTTCGCAGTATCATCATAAACTAGTATCAGCTTAACTCTAACTTCCACCTGACCTTATTTCAACTACGTACCTGTCAGAACAGTCGGACTATCGTGTTAAAAAGTACATACGAGTAGAACTACCCGTAAAACTATCAAGGGACCATATGTGTAGGTATCAACAGCTGGATACCTGACAGTATGCGGTGAATGCGGTGCATACGGCACATAAGGCCCACACGGGTATGGCGGCGTTGGCCTGCCGCAATCCGAGGCATTTGGCCTGCGGTCCTGCACGGTGCTACGATAGCTCATATACATAAAGGAATTGGGGCATTAATTTACACACTCAGTTAAAGATATCGGTATTTATACTATCATTGTATTGATATATTATGTATATTGATTGTATATCGAATGAGACAAACCTGTGGACATTTTATCAGTGGTAGTGATACCCTGGTTTATGAGTAGATCATACGCCTTGACACTCAGAAATGTTTGTCATTTGTGGTGAACGAAATGTAGTATTGATGTATATGAGAAGTCGTGCGGAAAGTTTGTAGTGTTGTTTGTTATTTGGTAATAATTCAGTTAACGATGCCTTGAAAACTAACATGTAAAAATATATAATGTCAACCACCACAAAAACCACCAGAAAGTTGATTACAATTTAAATCATTGGGTACAATAGATTTTCCTTGAGACAGTAATAATGATAAACTTAGAAATGTCAAGTTTGTGGGAGACTTATTTGTAGAATTTGACGAAGGGCAACTTCCGTTCTCCGAAAACGTTTATCTAGAATTAAACCTTCGACGTCAAAGCCCAGCTAAAGTAAAGCAAACCATTTAATCCACAAAGCGACTCCAGACGAGACAACGGGAACGAAAAGAGATTTAATAAAATAATTCCAGGAACTTCCAACTCTGGAAACTTTTTCCGTAACAGCACAAAACTCCGTAACGGAGAACCGGTATTCCCGATACCTGGGCATTGGCGAATACCGGTTATTTCGTCCGGAATTCGGACTTCCGAAATTGTTGGACGGTAAATAGTGAAGTTTGGCTTGTCTCGACGGTCTAGGCCACTTTTTGCCGTTTTCAATTCGTGCTGCGATCAATTAGGTACGGTTTAATGGATTCGGTGTCGTCTAGTGGCGATCTATCACGCGGAATAAGTACGTTAAACGGCGCTTAGAGGTCGCCTGCCGGGGGCCTGATCGATGAGGTGCGCGGAATGAGCCTTACTACCAGAAATTCGGTAAGATAGATTGCTTCACTTCAACTTATATTTTAATTTATGTTTGTGCATAAAGGCGAAAAGTAAGTCGCGAATGAGGACAACAAACTCCGAAGTGTGTCGTCAACTGTTCCCTAAAACCCGCATTTGGTCAGTGTGATTTGCGAATATATTTTCACCCAAAAAGGGTCCGGACACTGGGTCTCTGTCTTGATTTTATAGTAATATAGATTTACACAAAAGTTTGTTAGTTATGTATACCTAACATAAATAGACCACATATTACGTTTCTTTGAAGTGTCTCACACTTTATATTTTTGTAAATTGTTAAACACAATCCAAAATTTCATCGTACCGTCGGGACTCGAACCCGCACCCCCCGGATTACACGTCCAGGTGCTCTGCCAATTAAGCCACGGTTCGATACATCGATACGACGAAATTAGTGGATTGCATTTTGTTAACCCAATTATGCATTGGTGGCGCCATCTATGACTACTTATTACGTAAGTTAATCATTCGGAAGAAATCATTACAGTTTTCAAATCCGGCGAGAGATGTTGCACTGCGTAAATCAAATATTATGTTTCTTTAAGTGTCTCACACTTTATATTTTTGTAGATTGTTAAACACAATCCAAAATTTCATCGTACCGACGGGACTCGAACCTGCACCCCCCGGATTACACGTCCAGGTGCTCTGCCAATTAAGCCACGGTTCGATACATCGATACGACGAAATTAGTGGATTGCATTTTGTTAGCCCAAATAATGCAATAGACCACATATTTTCTAGGAATACGTTATTATGTTAAGAAGTAGTTTTAATTACAATATAATTAAGATAGTTTAAAAACTAAAACAACCGACTTCAATGCCCCGCGAGTCAATTTCAGTAGCAAGTTTGAGACGTTTATCGTCATTTCTCTGGAGATACTTATCAGATCTCGATGAAATTACAATAGGACCACCTCGGAAACGTACCCTACCGATTACAAACATAATCATTCGAATCGGTTCAGAATTGACGGAGTAATCGCGTAACATACACACAAAAAAAAAACATACAGACGAATTGAGAACCTCCTCCTTTTTTGTGAAGTCGGTTGAAAAGTACTGCACTGGTACTATGCATATTTGTGCAATAAAAGCATATGTGACACAGTCGCGGCAACGTCAGTTGATTAAATCCATAAACAAGTAAAATAAATATTTTACGTCAGGAAAAACGGGCTCGTATTGGGTCACACTGGAAAATGAATGCTCCGCCGCGCCGCAGCTTTATGTTATATTTATTGGTTAACGCGCAGTAAGGTGCCGTTTTTATTATGCATGTTAGGCTGAATAAACGAGTGGCTTAAGCCACGGCTTGAGCCGTGTTTATCATTCGGCCGTTAAATTAAGAATTAGGCGCGTCAATCGTTCCCAATAGTACCCATACCCATGTTCCGTTTCCGCCGACACATGCGGGCGAGTAAATAACTCAATGTGAACGTTAATTATGTCGAGTGATCTTGAATGAGCCGGCTCTAGTCGTACGTTAAACGGAACGTAATCACACGAAATGTTTGAATTTGGAACGTCTGAAACGACGCTTTGTTTACGTTGAGTTTAATTATTTAGGATTTGCGAATATTTGCCAACTGCCTACTAGAGTAAGCGGTTTGGAGTTTCTCGGGAGATATCTAATGCTTACCACGACCTACTATCACTATCATTAGCACGAGTGCATATGCTAACTTATAGGTATTATTTAAGTCAGGGATATGATAATTCAAAATTAGTACTTACCTATTCCGAACTTAACGAAATTTAAAAAAAGTGAATGTCACGTCACATCTTTGGACTGGAACATGTAAATGTCTTGTAGTATGTTTGTTTAATCATATTTATTCCGTGGTTCAATTAAGACAGAGTTCCACATATCTAGTTAGTGTAGTTGTTTGGCCAGTGAGTCTTAAACCGCCAACGACAGCTGCTATCAAATGCGAAGTAAATGTGTTACCTAAAATACAGAGTGTCCCGGAAAGTAGTGTCAAGCGGAAGTCCAGAGGTAAAACATTTCAAGGGGTATCCAAATCACCCCTATGTATGTTTTACGATTTTTTTGACTATCGCGGCATGTGAAGTCTGTGCAAAAAGAGAACCGTCGTGGTGTTACGATAAACTGACATTCAAAGGTAAGGAAGGAAGGTACATACGTACATAGTAGCTCCTTGGACCTTTCGTTAGCACACATAATGAGAAGAGTAGGTACCTACCAAGGATCAAAATTTTTAGTCGTACTAGCAATGACAGCAGTCAATGCAACAAAAACAGTAAATTAAAACGATTGACGACCGATGCGATCTCACTTTCTACGACGGTTTTCTTTTTGCACAGACTCTACCTCGGGCATCTTAAGTTCATCTAGGTACACCGCGTCCGAATCCGTGCGATATCGTTCAATTAAGTCTAATCTATTTAACTTTGAGGTTTCCGACGCCACAACTCCACTGCGGATTAACAGAGCCCTGTTTATGTTAATGAAATGAGATCTTATCTCCACTTTAGCTTTGTAGACTATGTAGACTAGGTCTCGTGGACTCGGACGTGATTGGAGGGTAAAACGAGTGGACTAAAAATGTACACACATTTCGTGTTATTGTACTGGATTTGTGTCTTGGTAAAACGGGCCATTTCGAATTGTGTCGATATTTAGAGTACCTAAGCGTCTATGTCATAATATCATACGTTATGGTAGGTCCAATTAATTAACTAAAACTTTAATTGACTAAAATGTACTCGTAACTAGGCCATCAGTATACAAATTCAATGAAACTTTGCCGTGGCAATTTTATATAAACTAAATTGGTTAGGGTATACAAAATCATCAAAAGTTTAATGCGACGTAGGTTCATTAGGTTTCCAACAATTATCTGCTGTGTAATTATGCTCAAGCAAAGCATTTACAGAGCTCTACGAAAAATATAAATACCTAAGTAAAGTCAATAGCCGCATGATTTCGCCGCGTTCCTAAGGAAAAGCGTCCAACACACCCGAAAAGTTTAATATACATGTAGCCGCATTAAACCGCTAATTATGTCAATACTTAATAGCGGATAAGGATATATAGGCAAAGTTGTAAACACTGTTCAACGCCACCCTTTCCAGATTTCGCTCAAGGTTCGTGTTTCACCGCGATACTATCGGTTCCGCCTCCGAGTGTCTACGTTTTCACTCACAATGAGGCTAATTTCTAGAACATTCCGCCTGCAATGTATGCTAGATAATAGGATCGTAGCCTATTATTTTGTAAAGTCTAGGCAAAATAATAGCTACTCTAATCTTGTACGATTCTGCATTCTGAACCTACTTCTCGCTAGCGTTGTAACGTTTAATTAGAATTTCACTTAAATTAGATAGTTACTGTGAAGATATTTTCAAACTTTAATAGTAACGAGAGTTTTTTTGCGTTTCACTCTACGTACGAGTAAATGCTCTATTGATGCAAGCGAGGCATATGGTACTACTAACGCGCTTCTTTTGTGTACTTTGTTTTTTTAAATTAAACTTTCACGTAACCCTTACTTTGAGCAGGGCAGGTACTTCGAGGTACCAGCCACAGAGTACTGAATCACTCTACTACGTTATAAGAGTTGGCACTTCCCTACATTGTTGATACCCGAATTATGAAAGCACTGTGTAGCCAACCTAACAACGGAAAGTATTATTTACGAAATAACTATTATATAATCTGTGGTATTATGCTTATAATTTTTTTTTTGCAGTGTTGGTTGGTACAAAGTACGTTCATAATTCTGAGTTATTTAATTATGTATGCAGTGTCGCGGGACTGGTACCCGCCTCGGTTTGAACCTCTTACCGAAAAAGCAAACATCAACGTGCCAGCAAGATGTTCAGTTGCCAGTTAAAATAAGGAAAATACTTTACGGCCAAGTTTTATACTTTATACTTTTATGGCCAAGTACTATCTTCATTCTTCTTCTATCTCTTCTTAACTTACGTAAAATTTCTGATAAAAAAGTAAATTCGTATAAACTAGACAGCGTTTATCAAAACGTAAAAAGCATTCGCTAAAAGTCTGCTCAATTAGCCTTTAAAAGCATTTTAATATTAAACGTTGATTATTTCAGTAATGGCGGCATTTCATCTGTCATTTATTTACCGTCCACCATTGTCTGGGACAACACGGCCAATGAACGGTTATTTATGTATCACGGAATTCAAGTTAATATTGTTCACCGTTTATTGACAACACCGTGCATTTATTTACAAACTATGCTTACATTTCCAAACGAACTTTATTAGTAAATTATTGTGGAGCATGTTAATTGGCTCTGTACACAATATTATATAAAGGCTTATTTGGCTGAAAATATAGGAAATATTAAATAATGTACATACTCAGAACAATTTTTGTAATGGCTACACCGGCTGGCGGAAATAAAAAAAAGAAACAACGTTCAAATCAATTCAAAAAAAGTTTAGCACTCCAAATTCAAATCCGGCGGGAACAGCTGTTATTTGTTCGGTTGTAGACGCTTTTAAAACTTTGTCATTCTTTGGCTGAACAAAACTCAGGAAAGTTTAAAGTAGCTAGCGAGTAGCTTTCCGTGTTTCGCCGGTTCTGCACACTTTAGCTGTAATTAAGAGTCGCAAACAGCATTATGCTAACGAACATAATATTGCCTAGGCGGGCTGAATTTGAAGTTTCACTACGCGGGTAAATTTACTGTAGGTACGGTTATATTGGGTGTATAAAATATCAACTGTTTGACGACTATTGAAAGATAATATTGCAAAAAAAGACGCAACAATACTATGCGGCATTAATACACAATCTACTAGTATAGTGATCATTTATCACACGTACTGCCATGGAATGGAATTCCTTGCCGGAGTTTGTAAATTGTTTATACTTTTTTTATTGGTGGTAACCGATGATGTGCTCGATGATGGTGAATACGCTATGCCTAGAATACTCTTACTATCAAGGTCTCAAGGTGTTATAATATAAATACAACCCGAGTTCGCGAATCGCGCGTTCAAATCGCGAGTGAATAGGTATCTTCTAGATAAGCGTTTTACATCGTCGATCGCATCGTCTCTTAACAAAAGTAGAGAACCCTTTCAAACGCTACATGCTTACGTAGCTACTCGTATCGAATGTTGGTGTGTGTCAAATTAAACATAAACAAGGTGTTATTAAACGGCTTCCCCGAATCGTTTAAATTGATCAAGCGAGCTAAGTGGGATAATCCCAGATTAACGTCACAGACACGCCGTCGGGCGCGACGGAACCGAATTGAGAATTACATTTGCATACTTTGTTTGATTTTAATGGTATTTTATTGATGTGTGTGTAAAGCTTACCTTTATGGTTAACAAGTAATATCTTAAAAACCTTTTTTTAAAACAAGCCTTTACATCATCTAGGATCAGAGTACACGTGTCAAGACAATTCCAACGAGCCCAAATAGGATGGGTTTATCATGTGTAGTTTAGGAGTTCCCAAAGCCACCTTCCGTCTCCACCATCAGACTAGCTTGATGGTACAATAACATTGCAATATCATTCGATTTACGGTATGAAACATTTCAGCTAAGTCGAACACTGGGATGTGGGTCAAAAGATTGTAACAGGCGCTAACGGTATAGCCAAATAATCTGGCCTATAAATAAAATCAAGCTAACAACAAGCTCATAATGATGAACTTACTTCCCAAATAGATAGATAATATTTATTATACCACCTGCCGAATGATCAGATGAGATATCGAACGGTTGAATTGCACTAAATGAGAATTAAGATAACCGGCCAAGTGCGTGTCGGGCCACGCGTAGTGTAGGGTTCCATAGTAGCGTGTTATTCAATGCAAGTCTTTACCCGTTATAAACAGGCAGCTAGGTACTCCGTCTTTGTCACTTTAGAGGATTTTTTCTAAGGATTTTGTATTTGGTACAAAATTATCCAACACCCAAGTTCAACGACTATTACTGCTAAACTAATAAAGTTATCTTAACCGCTATAGTTTCCATTTAAAGTTCATGAAATGCGCTATTATCATGATTTTTTCCAGATTTTTCAAGCCAGCAGTTTAGCGTTTAGGGGGGCGGGGGACGCCCTACTGGAATAAAAATTTGCACTTTAAAGTTAAGTATTTCGTAAATTCAAATAAAGCATATAATCGAAAATTGGTATTAGCAACCCTTAAGTCATTTTAAAAGACCTATTCAACTACGCCACACGATGGGTAGTCGGTGAAAAAAAAATCATCCCCACTACTCATACAGGAGACCTACCCTAAAAAAAATATTTTTGTATATACATACTCCCACAAAATTACAGCTTTCTAGTATTAACGGTCTCATAACAAAACCTCGGACAGACAGACAGACAGACAGACGGACATGACGAAACTATAAGGGTTCCTTGTCAGGACTACGGAACCCTAAAAAAAGCACGAATTTAAACAAATGTAGTCCCAATACTCAGAAATTGCTAGATAACAGCCTAATATATAAGTAAGTTCATACATATACCATATCAAGGCAAAATTAATTCCCCCATAGCATCTTTACAGCCACAAATGAAACAACAAATTTTACTACCCTGGTTGACCCAAATAATTTTGGTACAAGATGACGATATCATCATCTGCACCCAGACAAACTAGATTAGATAATACCCACCCAACCAAAGGACTAGCCCCTTTCCCCCTTCACCCACTAAATGGTACCCCAAACACTTATAAAGATAAACGAGAACGCAAACCCCAAAACTAGGTTAAAAGGGTTATACACTAATAATTAATTGAGGCGTACACCTCTTTTTGAAATTAGCATGATTGCGTTTTTAGTGGACATTTTGGGAGAGACATTAGTTTTTGTCACGCTTAGGGTGTCCAAGCTCAATGTTTAAACATTGTGGACTTTAACTTTCGCGTTTTGCAACGCATTCTTGTCATTACAGCAGCTAGGATTACAGGTTAAGTACGCTCCTAAAAAGAGACCTATGCCTAGCCTTCTAGCATCTGATTTTGATTTGATGCAAGATAACTTTTTATGCCTTTAGAACATGACGAGCTTCACATGCTCTGGAGCTTCACTGAAGAAATAGCCTTTCAAACTAAAAAAATACGTCTATTATCCGGTTGTATAACTGGTAAAGGACCAGGTAGACTAGAAAAAGGCATAGAAAAATTACAACGTAATTAATGATTATAAAACACCGACTATTATACTCTATACGACTATATATACACTGAGTGCTCGTCACGATCTCGCTGCGTGAACTCCCGAGGATGTGCATCGGACATGCATGAAACCTAGGTCGAGACAGTCGACAACAAACAGTAGTGAGTATGATAGTCGGGGTTTTATAATCATGATTCAAACTCACGATAACTATATATATAAAATGTAATTAATCATAATATCTCAATATAATGGTAGGAGCATATTGTATCGATGCTCAGCCTGACTTGTTACCAAAAAGTAGCAATAAAATTACCACCATCAAAGAGAAAATCTGCCGCCAAACCCTACGGTGTTCCGGCAGCACACAGGCCTTGAGAGTCAGTGTATTCTAGGCCTAGCGTGTTCACAATCTTCGATCACATCATCACTTACCACCAGGTGAGTTAGAGTTCAAACGTTAGCCTACAAAATAAAATAAACAAGTTAAAGAAAAAGTTGAGTTACATCAGTTTTATAAAAGAAGATAATTTACTTTATAATGTAAGTTGTAATCACACCCGTAGCTCGAGCGATACGTGTTAAAGCCAACAACGATTTTCTTGGCACCTTCAGTTACCTCGCCATAATTGAATCTACTTCAACTTTGAAAAATTCTCTCCCGATGCGACTTCATACCTCATCCTGTAGGAGCGATCAATTTGAAAAGAAAATTTCTCTTATAAGCTGAAAATTCCATTCCATCGGTGGAAAATAGCGTCGGTGCTGCCATTTTTACCGTAAAGGGTTCCGTGGTAATAAAGTTATTTATCCAGTTCCGATAACGGCCAATAATCCCCCTCAGTACTCAGTTCAGAATATGAGGAATAAATAACTTTGAGGAGTTAGCGACTCGAGCGAACTAAGCGAAGGAGCGGAGGGAGCATAGATTACCTCCAATAGAAGCATCATGGTATGCAGCATATAAAAAACGGAGAACGCAGCGGTGCAAATGTATAGCTAAAAATATATGAACTATAATTTTATAATTTTTTTGTGTGAGTTTTAGTACGTAAAGTGAACTTATTTACTGTCAAACTATTTCCCAGTACAAATTGAAGCAAGCAACTTCCTTACTGTAAGATTTGACCGCTGTATTAACATAAAATTTTAGCCACTTAGTTCAACATTTTTTCGTAGCAATCACCGAGCATTGGTATCGATCAAGCTTTGGAAATGTAAGGGACGTGAGCGCAATTGGAAAAACAAAAATGTATATGCTTGTACACTTGAAACTAAAACCGTGGACAGTTATTAAAATGCATTTACATAGATGTGCACTGCTCTTTCGTAGCTCTCTACATGCGGCATCTATTTAGAGAGTCTGTGGAATCGAACGGTGCGAGCGCAACTCAGCTCGGTTGTGGTGTTCGAGATAAGACGGAGGTTTAATTTCAATATTGCCACCTGATTAATTAAGATTTGGCTGCGACGTAATTGAAATTGCGTATGGATACTGCCATAGCTATAATTTAATGTTATAGTTTAATGCTTAATTCGAGGCGAAAATCACAAGATTTTAACCGAGCCCATTTGCGAGGCTGGAACCCGGGCCTTCTCGCTTGCCGGCCGAACCAACGCGCCACTACACTACGACAGCTGTCTCGCGACGCGCGAAATTAACAACCCGTAGCTGCCTATCTACACTCACTGCTACACCAGTGCTGCGTAGGTCTACGCCACGAGCCGGTATAGACCACTGTGCGCATGCGCACTCATCACTAGTACCGCCTACTTGCTACGAGGTCTACGTCGTGAACATTGTGCCGTATTTGCGCGAATTTTTGCCCAATACTTACGCGCTTTATTTGTTAATTAGATATTATTTTCTTTGATAACACGTTATAGTAAATATCAGGAAATCAGCATAATGCCCAAAGTAACACGTACACCACCAACGAAGACTAAAATATCTGAAATGGACTTAGCGGAAGCCTTATCTGACTGCGACACTGTCGGCTCTGAGAAAGAGGAACGGTTTCCGCCCGCCTTAGACAACACAAAAAAACGTCGGCTTAGTAAATCGCCGAAAAATCAGTTCCAAATTTTTCAAGATGAAATTAAAGATATGTTCCAATACTGGCGCTCGGAACAGGAGAAAAATCAGGAACGACAACATAAAAAATTGTTAGTCCAGTTAAAAGAAATAAAGCAAGAAAAATCTGAACTAACAAAATCAGTGGACTTTTTATCATCGAAAGTGGACGATTTGAGCAAACAGCTCCTGGAATACCAGAACAGAGTTAAGTCGCAACAGGAACATAACGATTTCCTGGAGAGTAAAATCCACGATCTGGAATTACTGTCGAGACCGGCGTCTATAGAAATAAGAAATATTCCCGCCAGAGAAAACGAGACTATCGAAGACCTGACTTCCACAGTCATCACAACGGGGCGGGCGGTATCTATGAATGTAGATCCCAAAGAGCTCCGCGATGTTTACCGCATCCCGGGAAAGCCGGGCATCACTAGGCCTATTGTGGTGGAATTTTCTAAAGTCGCCATAAAAAATGACATCCTTGCAGCCGTTCGAAAACATAACAGCGGTAAGAAACCTGAAGATAAGCTAAACACTGAAAATCTGGAACTACAAGGTAAACGGAGCCCCATCTTTGTGTCTGAGCACCTGCCAGCTTTCTCCAGACAGCTCTTCTACCAGACAAGGGAACTAGCCAAGCAGCATAACTTTAGGTTTTGGTGGACAAATAACGGCAAAATTTTATTACGCCAAGACAGTGGAGCGAAGCTTCTGCATGTTAAAACGAAGAAATGTTTAGATAATATATTTACAGCTAAGTGACTAACTAACGCAAGTTTCTATGACTGTTCTGCTCTGTTATTAACTCTCACAATGCAAAGTAATTATGTTGTTTCAATAAATATTCTAATTTGCCTCTCTGCCACATATTGCTTACCACTTATTATTGACTTCATGCTCAGTCTGTTTTGTGTGAATAAAATAGAAGACACAGTTTTGTCTTATACAGCGCACAAGTATAAATATATAATTCCTTTTTATATACATGATATATATACATATTTACACACTATATACACACCAACACGCACTTACAAAAAACTTTATGAACCAAATACAATAAATACAGAATTAAGATTAAAAAATATATACATTATTAAATTATACTGTTTACAATGCATAGTCATACTTCACACAGTCAATCTCTATTTCTCAGAGATAACTCAAGCTCAAGGTACATATGAAATCTCTACACTTTACTGTCACATCACTGGTTTAAAGGAAATCAAAACATACTTTAATGGGTAATAATAAAGTAGATTTAGAAGAAATTATCTCAGATATTGATTCTATATCTGTATCATCGTCATTCAAGTGTAAACCAGAGCAATGTAAAGACCTCCTCAAACAAGTAAAGCAATCATCGAATGTAATACACATGAATATAAGAAGTATTAGTAAAAATCTAGATGAATTTATGATACTTCTCCACAATATAAAATTGCAATGTGACTTTATTGTCCTAACGGAATGCTGGATTAAAAATGTTGACACTATCCCTGTGATGCCGGGCTATATATCTTACATGACTAAAAGAAATAACTCTCAAAATGATGGAATAGTTATTTACGTAAAAGACGAAATACAATGTGAGGTCACTGAACCAATTTTTATAGATGCAAATTGTTTAGTATGTAGAACCGCGAATGACATGGCTATTGTAAGTATCTATCGCTCTCCTTCACATGCTACTATTACTAACTTTATAAACAGTCTAAATTCTACCTTGCTATCGTTAAAAAATTGCAATAACGTTATTCTCATTGGAGATATGAATATAAATATATCAGACTCGAATTCTGACTGTAACAGTAATGAGTATCTCAATTTAACGGCATCGCATGGCTTTCTACCAGCGCACACTTATCCTACGAGAGAGCAAAACTGCCTTGACCACATTATCCTCAAATCAAAACGTTTAGCTGTGTCCTTAGTCATAGAAACATTTATTACAGATCACTTTCCCATTTTACTTGCAATTGAACATAATATCAAACGTAGACCACTTAATACCACCTCAAAAATAATTGATTATTCGGCTATAATATCGGAAATAAACGTAACAGACTTTTACGAAATTCTCAAGCTATCTGATGCCAATGCTGCCGCAGATCTTTTCTTATTAAAATTGATTACTATAATATCTAAAAACACGAGACAACATACAATTTCCAGGAAAAAGCGTACTATAAAACCATGGATAACCCCTGGTATGCTACGATGTATAAAAAATAGAGATAGGTTACACCTTAAGATTAAAGTGAAACCCAATGACGAAGTCCTTCACATTACCTATAAAAGGTACCGCAACTACTGCAATCGTCTCCTCAGAAAACTTAAAAGAGAATATGAACGTAACGAATTTATAAAGGCCAAGAACAATCCCAAGGCCACCTGGAAAGTCATAAAAACTATTACAAATACAAATAAAAATACACTACCCCCACTTGATCTTCTTAATATTGGACAAACCCCCAAACTGTCGCTTGATTTAGTAAATAAGTACTTTGCAAACATTGGAAGGAACCTGGCTGATAATATCATTAAACAAAACTTTCATTCTAATACTACATTCACACCAATTCCTCAAGACTCACAATGCGGCTCCTTTGTGTTGTTTGATACTGACGAGGAGGAAGTAGAACGTATAATCCTTAGTCTGCGAAGCGATTGCGCGAGCGGATGGGACGGCATACCCTCACACATACTAAAGACGTGTCGTTGTATTCTAGTCCCACCAATAACGCACATTTGCAAACTCTCTATTGCTACAGGAGTGTTCCCAAAATGCCTTAAAAAAGCCATTATTCATCCTATACACAAAAGCGGGGATAGAGATAGTGTCAGCAATTATAGGCCCATTTCAATACTAACTTCTTTATCCAAAATTTTAGAACGTATATTAAATAATAGATTAACGAATTATCTAGAATCACAAAACATACTCTCAAATTTCCAATTTGGGTTCCGAAAAAATAGATCGACTGAAGATGCAATTGCTAACTTAACTGATTTCATTACAACTAAACTCGAAGAAAAGGAAAGATGTCTCGGCATATTCCTAGACCTTTCAAAAGCATTTGACACTGTCTCTATCCCCATACTGTTGAATAAGCTAGAGAGGTTAGGAATTCGCGGCAATGAACTCGACATTTTCTCCAACTATCTCCATGACCGAACACAAGTCGTGAACATTAACAATGTCACTAGCAGTGAAGAAAAAATTACCTTTGGCGTTCCTCAAGGATCGATTCTCGGACCGACTTTATTTATCACCTATCTCAACGATCTATGCCTGTTACAAATACCCTACTGTCGTATTGTTACTTACGCAGACGACACCGCACTTTTAGTTCATGGCACAAACTGGGATGAGTGTAAAGCTCGAGCTGAACATGCACTATTCACTGTCATGCAATGGTTTAACCATAATTTGCTTACGCTTAACGTCGACAAAAGTCATTTTATAACCTTCTCCACAAATCACATCACACAACCAGATCAAAACTACAAATTAACTGCTCACTTCTGCGAAGACCGCTCAGCAGGATCTAACTGCACCTGTCCATCTATAATTAAAACCTCAAATATTAAATATTTAGGCATCCAAATAGATGAGACCCTCAACTGGCAACCTCAAATAAATCAACTAGTTGCCAGAGTCAGACGTCTCATCTACATCTTCAAACAAATTTGTCACACCGCAGATTCTGACACTCTAAAAGTTGCCTACCGCTCTTTGTGTGAGTCAATACTAACATACTGTAACACCACATGGGGTGGTGCTCATAAAACTTCGTTACTGCAACTAGAACGTGCCCAACGAGCAGTTCTGAAAGTAATGTTGCAGAAACCATTTAGATACTCGACCCATCAACTTTACACTGACGCTAAAGTCTTAACAGTTAGGAAACTATACATATATCGCATAATTCTGAAAAAACATGCTACTCTTTTCTACGATTCTCGAAAAAAGTTAAAACGCCGATGGATTGATAGGATATGCCCAATAGTAAGACACAGAACAGATGTCGCAGCTCGGCAATACAATGTATTAAGCTCACACCTCTATAACAAGGCAAATAAGAATAATGATATATACGGTCTCTCAAAATACCATTGTAAAAAAAAGCTATTTGACTGGCTCATAACATTAAACTACGAGCAAGCAGAACTCCTGCTGAATACTCGTATCTAATTCTGAATTCTCTAACTATTATTATTTCAAATCACAACACTTTTACACAAACCCGCTTAAATAAGCACACACACACACACACGCACACACAACATACGCACACACATACACACACACACACATACACACACACACACACGCACGCACACACACACACACACACACACACACACACACACACACACACACACACACACACACACACACCTTAATTCCATATTGTACCATTAATATATAACTATTTCGTGTTACCTTACGTACTACTTTCACATGACATTCATATTAAGAGCTCTTTAAATTTAAATTGTCATTGTTTCGAAGGAATTGCACTGTTTTCGGAAATACAGACTTTTCATAGTCTAGTTCCAAAAACAACCATTCCAACCTGTATACCTTTGTAATTAGCCCTAGATAGTGTTTAAGCACCAGTTTTGTAATTATGTATGTAAGGCTTAAGAAAATAAAATTATTTATTATTTATTATTATTATTATTATTATAATTAAAGTTGCAGAAACAATATCGGGTCATACGATGTTATGTGGTTTATTGCTCGGAATAATGTGTCGAAATTACGACTTATACAATGTTGATACGACATAAACTACGAGACATAAAATATCCTTTTTAGGGTACCGTACCTCATAAGGAAAATAAGAACCCTTAGAGGATCACTTTTTTGTCCGTCTGTCCGATTGTCAATACCTTTTTTCTCATGAATTCATGATTTATCAAGTTGAAATTTCCTTAAAATATTTGGGTCTATTGTATTTTCAGCTGTGAAAAAGGTGAAGGAAAAACATTGTTAAGAAACCAACAACCCCGCATGGTGGTAGGACACTATCTAGTGTCCGCCTGGCCAGCTACCACCCTCAAGTTAGAAAATCTGTCGCCAAAACATATGATGTGTTCCGGCAGCTATCCTTGAGAGCCAGTTCCCATTCTAGACCTAGCGTGCTTACTATCATCATCACTTACCAACAGGTGAGATAGTGGTCAAACGCTAGCCTATAAGACATAAAAATAATAAACTGGCCAAGTGCAAGTCGGACTCGCACTCGTAGGGTTCCGTAACACAGTTAAGTATTCCATAACTAAGATTGTTCGCAACTACAAAATTAACTTTGTTTTTCATAGTGTTTGTATGAAAAACAAAGTTATCTTTGCGGTCGCCATATCACTAAAACTGCTGACTGTATCTCGTTCAAACCAATTTTCTTTGTTAGTTTTTATTGAGATCTACAGCATATATATTTTTTAGGTTTTTCACTCCCATACCTTAAAAGTTAGAGGGGGGGGGGGACACACATTTTGCCACTTTAGACACGCCTATCTTTCAAATGATTGACTTTGAGAAAAAATGATTTTAGGAACCTCAATGTTATTTTTGAAGACCTATCTATAGACACCCCCCCCACACGTATAGGTTTGAAGATATTTTTTTTTGTTTCATTTTCATGTATGGGATGCCCTTAAACTTTTATAATTTTTATTTTTGTATAAAAATCGGAAAGCTTTTTACATAATACATCTACCTACCAAGTTTCAAGACATGACGAATCTATAAGGGTTCCGTTTTTTGCCATTCGGCTACGGAACCCTAAAAAACCAAACTTGTAATTCAATGCGATCAAAATATACAACTATTCATGTCGCATATATTCGTATATTTTGTGATTTTACAAGGGAATCAAAACCTTTCTAGTTGGTCTAGAATCATGAAATTTAGCAAAAAGCAATTTTTTATAGAACATGTAAAAGTAAAATCATAAAAACCGTAAATATTAAGTTTGATAACAACATAAGCGATTTTACTATAACAGACTCATTATTTGCGATTGGTGCATTAACCGTGTCTAGGCATCGAACGGCGAAGTTAACTTTGCCTTTTAACCTAGTGTGTCTGCAATAAAGTGTACGGAACTCTCGGTGCGCGAGTTCTACTCGAACTTTGGCCGTTTTTTTAAGCTTGCCTTGCCGGAAATAGCGAGACTTACTTTGTCTAGAATAGAAATATTAAATCAAGTAACAAAATTAAAATTTTGAATATACACCCACACAATGTCCTTTAGAAAATTAACGTCATAACATCTATCTAAAACCACCACTGATTAATTACGAACCGTTTAAAGACAAAATCGAACTAGTTTTGGAGAAATATGGCAACATGGATTTGCACAAAAAAATGTTTACTGCAACGCCCCCTGGTGAGGTGACACCGTAACACTTATTTAAGAACATGCACCAATCAAACACGAACCCATAACTGAAAACTGCATCAAAATCGGACTAGTCGTTTTGAAGAAAAATGGCATCATCGATGTGCACCAACAAATGGTTACTGCAGCGCCCCCTGGCGAGTTGTCACCGTAACACCTATCTAAAAACATGCAACAATTACACCCGAACCCATAACTGAAAACTGCATCAAAGTCGGACTAGTAGTTTTGGAAAAAATGCCAACATGGATTTGCACACACAAACAAGCAAACAAACAAATATCCTCTCACCCCAAACGCATATAGTCTCCGTTCCGTCGTGGGTAAGGACAATGCTTTGTACGTCGTGGAAAAGGTCTTTGTCTATACGACGCTTGTTTGTATCAATCAGCGTGTACTGATTTCTTGTTGTTTACTCGACTTATATGAATTAGTTTACCACTATACATAAAATATTTAACCTTAAACGCAAAATTTAAGACATTTTTATTTCAGTCTTACTAAGTAGTTGCCAGCAGTGGAATTAAACAGGCTGTCAACGTAATTAAATTAATATTTCAAAACGGTTAGCAAGTAAAGGAGTTAAGTTGCAATAACTAACATTCCCTTATATTTTACGTGTATAAAAACAGACAGTAATCCAGATATAAGCTCTGTTTTTCCGTATATTTTAATTTAGCGTTACCTTCATTTGACGGGTGAAAACAGCTGTTTGCGATCGTAATCCCAGTTCAGGGAATAACTTTTGGTATATCTTTATTTTTCCGCATCTGTGCTGTACTCAAGATTAATTTATGGGGCAGGTCATTTTTTTTTTGCCAAATTAGAAAGGTCATGCCGAAAATTTCTTTAATTAGTGATGATCCTGAGTCAGCGCAGCTTGCTGATGTAACGCGCTGACTCTGGAGACCCTTACACCGATATTGTACTTAACCGATAAAGAAAACAAAATAAAAATAAATACAGATATAGAATTCGATTCCTTTTATGTTATAGTTTTGATAGAACGTATGGGATATAAGTTTTTTTTAAAGCTTACCAGTAATGTGGGTTGCACATAACTAGTTATCTTGTTCACCCTTCCAACTTAGTTTAGTATGCTTGTGTCTGGAGTGGGTTCACGTCAATAGTGCAATGGGTGGGGTGGGGATCGAACTTACGACCTCTCGATCGCCAGCCCGACGCCTTAGCTATGCCGAGTTATTACATATTTCCCATACTTTCTACCAAAATGCTAAGCAAAAATAAAGCTACGATAAGTGCAAATAAAGGCAATTCATATGTTAAGGTATAAAACAATGGTAATTGTGCATCTTTAATCGCTTTGTTTACAGATTGAATAAAGTCGGAAGTGTTTTTCTGTCCTCTCCATCTTAAAGCAGCAATAAACTGAAATCAACACCAATATTATAAATGCGAAAGTCAGTTTGTTTATTTGTTTGTTTGTTTGTTTGTTTGTTTGTTTGGGACTTCTTCACGGTCAAACGGCTTGACCGATTTGGCTAAAATTTTGTACAAAGATAGAACATATGGCAGAATAGGATATAGGATAATTTTTTTTTGGCTATCGTGTCAGGGGGTCCAAATATTTTTAATTGAATTTTGTAAATATAAGACCTCTTTTCGAATAAAAGGCTTGACCGATTTGCCTGAAATGTTGTATAAAGACAGTTCATAAGGCAGAAAAGAATATAGAATACTTTTTTTTTGGCTATCGAGTCAGGGGGTCCAAATATTTTTAATTGAATTTTGTAAATATAAAATCTCTTTTCGAATAAACGGTTTGACCGATTTGCCTGAAATGTTGTATAAAGACAGTTCATAAGGCAGAAAAGAATATAGAATACTTTTTTTCTGGCTATCGAGTCAGGGGGTCCAAATATTTTTAATTCAATTTTGTAAATATAAGATCTCTTTTCGAATAAACGGTTTGACCGATTTGCCTGAAATGTTGTATAAAGACAGTTCATAAGGCAGAAAAGAATATAGAATACTTTTTTTCTGGCTATCGAGTCAGGGGGTCCAAATATTTTTAATTCAATTTTGTAAATATAAGATCTCTTTTCGAATAAACGGCTTGACCAATTTGCCTGAAATGTTGTAAAAAGACAGTTCGTAGGGTAGAATAGGATGTAGAATACTTTTTTTTTGGCTATCGAGTCAGGGGTTAAGATATTTTTAATTGAATTTTGTAAATATAAGACTTCTTCTCGAATAAACGGCTTGACCAATTTGCCTGAAATTTTGTGTGAATACATGTCATAGGGCAGAATAGGATATAGGATACTTTTTTTCTGGCTGTCAAGTCAGGGAGTCCAGATATTTTTAATTGAATTTTGTAAATATAAGACCTCTTCTCGAATAAACAGCTTGACCGATTTGCCTGAAATGTTGTTTAAAGACAGTTCAAAAGGCAGAATAGAATATAGAATACTTTTTTTCTGGCTATCGAGTCAGAGGGTACAAATATTTTTAATTGAAATTTGTAAATATAAGATCTCTTCTTGAATAAACGGCTTGACCGATTTGCCTGAAATTTTGTGTGAATACATGTCATAGGGCAGAATAGGATTTAGGATAATTTTTTTTTGGCTGTCGAGTCAGGGGTCCAGATATTTTTAATTGAATTTTGTAAATATAAGACCTCTTCTCGAATAAACAACTTGACCGATTCGCCTGAAATGTTGTTTAAAGACAGTTCAAAAGGCAGAATAGAATGTAGAATACTGTTTTTTGTCCATCGAGTCTGAGTGTTTAGATTTATTTTATTGAATTTTGTGAATGTGTGTCCTCTTACCAGCTAAACAGCTTGACCGATTCAGCTGAAATTTTATATATATTACAGTTCATATTGCATAGAATCACATAGGATACTTTTTCTCTGGCAGTCGAGTCCAGGTGTCCGGAATTTTTAAATTGAAGTTTGTAAATGTGTGGCCTACTCTCGGTCGAACGGGTTATCCATTTAAGCTGAAATGTTGTACACAGACAGTCATAAAGACATAGAAGGGCAACGAATACTTTTTTTTTGGGTGGAAATTTGGTTTTCTATAGTTTTATTATGGAATTTTGTAAATGTGTGGCCTCTTTTTCGCCACACGGCTTGACCGATTCAGATGAAATTTTGTACAAACACAATGAATAGGGCATACACGGGCAAAGAATACTTTTTTTCGGCAGTTAAGTGTGGGTGCCTATATTTTTTGTTAACTTTACATAGAGTTTGTATAATCATAAAAGTTTGACCTTAGGTTCATAGATTATGACTAATTTTAATAAGTGCCTTAATTAGGCCATAAAACTGTCAGGGTCATTAAAAGTCATCAAAATTTACGCGATGGCTTTGCTTGCCCAACGTGTTTTATCTGCTTTGTGGGAAGTATTTCATAAGCATTCGTGTTTTAACAGCCACATTTAACCTTAGGGTCATCGATGTTGACTAAGTAGGTTATAAAAACTGTCAGCGTCATAAAACGTAAACATTTTTGCGCTCACTTCGCTCGCGCAGTGATAGCGCTCGCTGCGCTCGCGCAATAATTTGTTTGGTTTACTTTGTAAGTAATACTTCAGCAACTTTTGTATTTTAATAGCCACATGCATCAGAACGAGTCCATAAATTAAAACAGTACAATCTTCAATAATCATAATGATTTTTAACCTTAAATAATTGGATATCAAGTTTAATCTTTGTGTCATCAGTGTTAACTTTGTAGTTCATAAAAACTGTCAGGGTCATAAAAGGTCGTAAATTTTTCGCGCTCGCTTCGCTCGCGCAATAATAGCGCTTGCTTCGCTCGCGCAGTAATAGCGCTCGCTCCGGTCTCACAGCATTTGTTATATCTACTTTGTAGGAAACATTTCAGCAACTTTTGTATTTTAATAGCCACATGCATCAGAACGAGTCCATAAATTAAAACAGTACAACCTTCAATAATCATATTTAATATTAACCTTAAAATAAGTGGATATGAAGTTTAACCTCTGTGTCATCAGTGTTGACTTAGTAGGTCATAAAAACTGTCAGGGTCATAAAAGGTCGTAAACATTTTCCGTGATTTCAGTTTCGTTTTCAATGATAGCGCTTACTACGCTCGCGCAGTAATAGCGCTCGCTCCGGTGGTGCAAGCATTAGTTATATCCACTTTGTAGGAAGCAATTCAGCAATAATTGTATTTTAATAGCCACATTCATCAAAACATGACATGAATTGGAACAGTACAGACTTCAATAATCATAATGATTTTTACCTTAAAATAAGTGGATATCAAGTTTAACCTTAGGGTCATCGGTGTTAACTTAGTAGGTCATAAAAACTGTCAGGGTCATAAAAGGTCGTAAAAATTTTTGCGCTCGCTTCGCTCGCGCATTAATAGCGCTCGCTGCGCTCGCGCAAGCCTTTGTTTTATCTACTTTGTAGGTAATATTTCAGCATTTTTTTGTATTTTAATAGCCACATGCATCAAAACGAGTTTATAATTGGAACAGTTACAACCTTCAATAATAATAATGATTTTTTTACCTTCAAATAAGTGGATATCAAGTTAAACCTTTGTCTCATCAGTGTTAACTTAGAAGGTCATAAACACTGTCAGGGTCATAAAAGGTAGTAAAAATTTTTCGCGCTCGCAAGTATTTGTTATATGTACTTTGTTGGATACATTTCAGCAATTTTTGTATTTTAATAGCCACATTCATCAAAACATGACATAAATTGGAACAGTACAGACTTCAATAATCACAATGATTTTTACCTTTAAATAAGTGGATATCAAGTTTAACCTTAGAGTCATCGGTGTTGACTTAGTAGGTCATAAAAACTGTCAGGGTCATAAAAAAACGTAAAAATGTTCACGCTCGCTTCGCTCGCGCATTGATAGCGCTTGCTGCGCTCGCGCAAACCTTTGTTTTATCTACTTTGTAGGTAATATTTCAGCTTTTTTTGTATGTTAATAGCCACATGCATCAAAAAGAGTTTATTAATTGAAACAGTACAACCTTCAATAATCATAATGAATTTTTACCTTAAAATAAGTGGATATCAAGTTAAACCTTAGATTCATCGGTCTAGACTTAGTAGGTCATAAAAACTGTCAGGGTCATAAAATGACGTAAAAATTTTCGCGCTCGCTTCGCTCCCGCATTGATAGCGCTCGCTGCGCTCGCGCAAACCTTTGTTATATCTACTTTGTAGGTAATATTTCAGCATTTTTTGTATTTTAATAGCCACATGCATCAAAACGATTTTATAATTGGAACAGTTACAACCTTCAATAATCATAATGATTTTTGACCTTAAAATAAGTGGATATCAAGTTAAACCTTTGTCTCATCAGTGTTAACTTAAAAGGTCATAAACACTGTCAGGGTTATAAAAGGTCGTAAAAAATTTCCGCGCTCGCTTCGCTCGCGCAGTGATAGCGCTAGCAAGCATTTGTTATATGTACTTTGTTGGATACATTTCAGCAACTTTTGTATTTTAATAGCCACATTCATCAAAACATGACATAAATTGGAACAGTACCGACTTCAATATTCATAATGATTTTTACCCTTAAATAAGTGGATATCAAGTTTAACCTTAGGGTCATCGGTGTTGACTTGGTAGGTCATAAAAACTGTCAGGGTCATAAAATGACGTAAAAATTTTCGCGCTCGCTTCGCTCGCGCATTCATAGCTCTCGCTACGCTCGCGCAAACCTTTGTTTTTTCTACTTTCTAGGTTATATTTCAGCATTTTTGTATTTTAATAGCCACATGCATCAAAACGAGTTTATAAATTGAAACAGTACAACCTTCAATAATCATAATGATTTTTACCTTAAAATAAGTGGATGTCAAGTTTAACCTTAGGGTCATCGGTGTTGACTAAGTAGGTCATAAAAACTGTCAAGGTCATAAAATTACGTAAAAATTTTCGCGCTCGCTTCGCTCGCGCATTGATAGCTCTCGCTGCGCTCGCGCAAACCTTTGTTTAGTCTACTTTGTAGGTTATATTTCAGCATTTTTTGTATTTTAATAGCCACATGTATCAAAACGAGTTTATAAATTGAAACAGTACTACCTTCAATAATCATAATTATTTTTTACCTTAAAATAAGTGGATATTAAGTTTAACCCTAGGGTCATCGGTGTTGATTTAGTAGGTTATAAAAACTGCCAGGGTCATATAATGACGTAAAAATTTTCGCGCTCGCTGGTAAACCTTCGTTAGGTTTACCAAGTACCAAGTAATGATTAATGACTTCAACAATAGACGAAATCGAGTTCGACCTAAGAGTCATCTATATTGACTTGATGATTAGGTCATTAAACTGTCAGGGTTATAAAACGCCATAAAAAATTTTCACTAGCAGCTATTCACCTTATTTTCTTTGTAAGAAATGTTTTAGGAACTGTTGTATTGAGTCAAACATTTAAACAGCACAATTTCGTATACTAACCTAACCAAAATGATTAATTACTTTAACAATAGAGGATATTGAGTTCAACTTTGAGGGCACCTATGGTGATTTGGCCTAAGAGATCATCGATCTAGACCTCAATGGTCATAAAGACACAAATAACGCGGGCGAAGCCGCGGGTAACAGCTAGTAATAGTATAAACCTAATAGCTTGTACATAATAATTATTAATCATTTTTGCATACGAAGCGCAAGAAACACAAAGAAACAGAAACACAACGTCACAGCATCGAATAAAAAATATTTTCAGACAACAATGTTGTACTAGGCTTCCTTTCACAGAAATAGGAATAATAAGGTATTCCTATTTTTGTGCTTCCTTTATTTATCAAATAACCGCCCAAGTGGTATTAGCAACCCTTAAGTCATTTTAAAAGGCCTATTCAACGATACCCCACACGATGGGGTAGACGATGAAAAAAAAATTCATCCCCACTTCTCATCTCACAGACAGACAGACAGACGGACATGACGAAACTATAAGGGTTCCTTCTCAGGACTACGGAACCCTAAAAAAGGGCTATTACCCCATACCCTTCTAACGTCCATTAGACAACATAGTTTTCCTAAGAGCGTCGAGTTTAAGCTCAGGGTCGAAATAATAGGGATAAATATTAAGCAGTTTAAAGGTTGGTATTGACAAGAAAGTCTAGAGATATATATGATAGGACGAAAATTCTATTATACTTAACCTATTTTGTTGACTAGTTTTTTAAATTGTTGAACCTAATAGAAGGTATTGTATTGTGTAAAAATGTAATAGAATCCTAAGAAATACTTACCTACTTTCATATGATAATAAAGTGGCCAAGTGCGAGTCGGACTCTCCCGTTAAGTGTTACGTGCCAAAATATCACTATCGTTTTTCGCCAGCAAAAAAATACTTTGTTTTTCATAGTGTTTGTACAAAGGACAAAGTTATATTCGCGGGTTTTGATAATATGCTGTAACTCAAAAACTGCTGACCATATGTCATTCAAATTAAAGACTACAGACACCCCGGATGTATAGGTTTGATGAAAACATTTTTTTTAGTTTCAGTTCCTTGCTTGTGCGCGCCGCATCAGGGAGGCAGTTCGTTTACGCCACAGAAACATGAATAATAAGGTAGTTATATGTCTGTAGTTTACGCAGTATTATCATAAAACAATAGGGAATATGTATGAAGCTCAGATTTATTGGAAATATTTTTTTTCGATTTTTTGTTGTCCTGGAGTTATATGTAAAACCTTTTTTTTTATTTAATTCCATTTTATTTGCTTAAAATAATAAATTAAAAATGCAATTTAAGCGAGGGAAAGTTGTAAAACAGATCACCATTGGGCGAATCGAAAGTTGACGTCATTATGCACTACTCCACGTGATAGAAACATTGAGCGCGGGAACATAAAAATAAATGTATGGTGTGGTCTTATTGTATTTATTTCCAAATATTGTGTTTGCCGCGTATTATTGTGCAAAAATGTATATTACTAACCATTTAATATAGATAAAAATGAGTACGAGATTAGAGAAACTGTATAATTTAATAAAAACATGCCATTGGCTAAATACAATAATCGCGCGGAGTCTTAGTTAAAGAAAAAAAAGCTAGTTTGCTTCAAGTTGCGTGTGTCTGACGTTAGTGCGTGACGTCACAATGCATTACCAAAGAGCCCGGGAAATGATAGCGTTTAAACTGCTCAAATTTATTTGTATATTCAAATGTTTATTTAAAAAATAATTAGACTAATTCCAGCAGTATTTTATTTTTATATTATGATGTATGGATGTTATGAGTGAAATAAAAATTTAAAAAAAAAACATTCATATTCCCTATTCGTATGAGCCTGAGAGAAAATGCCTGATGCACTACAAAATCCACACAATCTCAACCACATCCTATTAAACAAGCTATAATAAATACGCATGTATAGATGCTACAGCTGTATATGATACGTAGCATTTATACAGCTGTAGGTATCGTTATATGTAGGTTGCGTTCAAGTTCTAGGTATAATTCCATTCCAGAGTTAGGTCCCCACCGATGCTCTAACTTTGTGAAGTTCTGTCGAGCGCTAAGCCGGCCGATAACTATTATTGCCGCAGAATACCTAATACTATACTATAATAATTCAAAGCTATATCTATATAAATTGTACTCGAACAGGATTACTGGGAGATGTATTGATTTCTCTTCTATTTATGGAAGGCTTTATAAGTTGAATATTATGTTTCTTTGAAGTGTTTCACACTTTATATTTTTGTAAATTGTTAAAAACAAACCAAAATTTCATCGTACCGACGGGACTTAACTCGCAACCTCCGGATTAACATGTGCATTGGTGGCGCCAATGCATAATTGGGTTAACAAAATGTAATCCACTAATTTCGTCGTAACGATACTTCGCACCGTGGCTTAATTGGCAAAGCACCGGAACATGTTATTCCGGAGGTTGCGGGTTCAAGTCCCGTCGGTACGATGAAATTTTGGATTGTGTTTAACAATTTACAAAAATATAAAGTGTGAAACACTTCAAAGCAACATAATATTTGATTTACGCAGTGCAACATCTCTCGTCGGATTAAAAAACTGTAATGATTTCTTCCGAATGATTAACGTAATAAGTAAGTAGTAATTACGTAATAAGTAGTCATAGATGGCGCCACCAATGCATAATTGGGTTAACAAAATGCAATCCACTAATTTCGTCGTAACGATACTTCGCACCGTGGCTTAATTGGCAAAGCACCGGAACATGTTATTCCGGAGGTTGCGGGTTCAAGTCCCGTCGGTACGATGAAATTTTAGATTGTGTTTAACAATTTATAAGTTGAGTTGAGGAAAAGGCGTAAATAAGGTAAGTTTCATTTTTGATTAATTAGTAAATAGGCCTTGTTGTACGCAAAGCGGTGGGCAGTGGCTGGATAAGAAAAACCGAATATCGGGCTCAGTGGCGTATCTTGGGAGAAACCTTCGTGCAGCAGTGGAATGACACCGGCTGATTATGATGATGATGAAGTCTGAAATACTTAACGGGATGCGTCAATGTTAAGTTTTGTTAATACAAGAGTTTCTCAAATATGAAAGGTGCCACTAAAAGGAAAGCATATTATCGTTTTCAACCTTTTTTACAGCTAGATTTATACATTATAACACGACTAAGATCTCAATTTATAAAATGCTTATACGATAAATAATACGAATGAAGCTAAAAGTTTCAAATATTATAAATATTTCGCTTTAATTTGCGAATCCATTTATTTTGTTTTCCAGCTCTCGCCTTGTTTTATTTCTATCCGCTAATAGCGAAATAATCCAGACCCAGATAACTTAATTCGAAACATCTCCAAATAAGAAACGTTTACGCCACGTAAGCTTTTTGCGTTTGCCAAGTAGACATATTTTTAACCGACTTTAAAAAAGGATTCTATGTTCCACTGTATTTTTTTATATGTATGTTCACCGATCACTCAAAGATGCCTACATGGACCGATTTGAAAAATTCTTCTTTGTTTGAAAGAGTATACTTCCCAGGTGGTCCTATTTAAATTTCATCGAGATCTCCAGAGATACGGAATCAAGCAACCCAAACGTGGTACTGAACATGACTAGCGCGACGTTAGAAGTTTTAAACGATTTTAAATTATGAGAGGAATTAAGAGCAAATAATGCAATTATGAGAGGAATAAGCTGGACATTTGCCAAAAATTCTTTGATGATCTAACAATACATATTGAGATTTACTTTTTTTTAAAGTAGTAATTTATCTTGAAATCTATTTGTAACATTTACGAGTTAAATTGTATAAAAATGTGGAAGAAAATTATATGGAAATAGTTCGATTATTGCAACAAGAATTGTAGCAAAACGGTTTTATCAAAATAGATACATGCATTAGAGTCATTAACCAAGTTCATACGTACGAGTAAGTTAACTTACTCATATTTAGGGAAAATTATAGATACATAATTTACATATTCAAGACAGAATGTGAGCAAGCTATTCATTACATAAACGCGTACTCCAACTAGGGTAGGGAACTCAGGATCTTGGTAACAGAGCCAAAACTATCAAATATTTCCACCCTTACCGATTAAGAGCTTCTTTGATCTTGATATGACGGCGCTACGAAGTATTAATGAGAATTATTTTCGTAGAGCCCTACTCGTAGTAAATACTCGTAGCAGTCGTAGCATATCCAGTGAGTACAACACAAAAACAAATGAAAGAAGCCCGAAGTATGCTCATAATCCTTACCAAGGTTAATCAATATTGGTAAGAATTATAGGAAGACATTTAAAGAAATAGTGGAGTGGAATGGAGGTTATATTCGAATATGTTTCGTGCTGTGACTTTCGCAGCTGAATTCAGTAAAAGTCATAGTCCTCCTTAGCTGCCATTGTAAATCTACGTTAGAAGGTAACCGCTTACTATAATATAATTTTTCACAAACATAATAAAATGTTTTCTCGTTCAGCTCAGCTAATTCTAAATAAATGTTCACTGTAAAATACGCAGTTATTCAGGGCTTAGCAGGCTAGGCTTATTCAATCCCGAGGGGTGAGAATCGCATATTTTTGTCGGATTAATTACGATCTCGGCGCGTACCGTGTGATATGCTCCGTGATATGCTATTATGGCACTAAACGCAGTGTCATAACCATTTTGCTGGACCAATCCGCTTATGTGTTAGTTATTAATATTGACCAAAGTTTTCGATGTGTGTAGTAGCAATGGCAGGATTATGAGTACGGCTTCGTTTACTTGGGGAGATTTTTTACTAGATTTTCGACTGTAATATTTTATAGAAAAAAAAAATATTCTGACAAGTACCGAGCCGGATTGGTTAAATAAAAATATATAAAATATTTTTTTGTTACTGTGCCGCAGTCATTATGTTATATTGTGTAGACTACGCAAATAAAAAGTTTTCAGAGGCATTAATGAATATTATTTAAGCAACTTATATATCTAACGTTACAAAGGGGAAAATTAGACTGCATCACAGATTAATATACTAGTCGTATAGTCTTGCGTCCCTATTCCACAGTAATATCTGTAACTGCGGACGCAGCGTTCGATGTTAGCGAATTGCCGATTATTATCTTAATAGGATAGCGAAGATTTACTGTCCCCTCTTCTGGGCCAGGACAGTAATGTGGACAGCGCGATCGTAAAATATGTATCGGGTTGATAATGCAGGTGTAAGCCAAAATGTGGATTTATTTTATGCGAAGCGTCGGTTAGAGTTAGGGTTGTTTTAGTAGACACCAAAGAGGATATTGTTTTTTTTTTTATGTAAGTAGCTTTCTCCAGCATCATCATACACCTAGCAGTAAATTAATACGTGGCTGAATTAAGCCATGTATCATCTATATTCCGTGAATACTCATTTTTAAGAAAATTACGCGAACGTATGAACGTGAAATTTGACATAGTTAAAGTTTATATGGAGAAGAAATAAAGTTATATTTTTTAGTCTTTGACAAAAGAACCCTTATAAAGTTCAAACTTCAAAATTTGATTAATTATGGCCGACAACCACTAGTTTACGGAAATATGCGAACGTAAAATGACATGTTTTTAGGGTTCCGTAGCCGACTGGCAAAAAACGGAACCCTTATAGATTCGCCATGTGTGTCTGTCTGTCTGTCTGTCCGTCCGTCCGTATGTCACAGCCATTTTATTCCGAAACTATTAGGACTACATAATTGAAACTTGGTAGGTAGATGTATTCTGTGAACCGCTTTCCGATTTTTATACAAAAATAAAAAATATAAAAATTTAATGGGGGGCATCCCATACATGGAACTGGAACAAAAAAAAAAAATTTCATCAAACCTATACGTATAGATTTAAAAAAACGGGAATTTAACGTGACTTACGCGATGTCGATATAGCGATCGACATATGTTTCGGCCTCATCCGGAGGCCTTCTTCAGGATCTTGAGTGCGGGGCGCTCGTCGACGCGTCGCACCTCGCACTGCGGGCCGCTGCTCGTGCAGCGCGGGCGGACGGAGCGGGCGGCGGCGGCGGCGGTGGTGGTGTTGGTGGGGGGTAATGATGCGGTGTACATAGTGGAGGCGCGGGATTAGGTTGGAGGGCTTCGTCTTCATCACTGCTGTTTACTTCAGACGAGACCTCATCCAACCGGCAGACGGAACTCACGGTGTCCTCCTCACTGTTGCCACTGGTGACGTGCTTTCCATGAAGAACGGTTTTCCACGTATTTGACAGGTACCACCCTCTGTCTCTGTTGAAGTTACGACGACGACTGATCTCAATGGCTTCTCGGATTTTGCGGGGTACAAAGTACTTTTCACGCGCCAAAATCCGTGCCTTGTCAAATCTGATGTAGTGCGTCGTCCCAGATGTGAGAGCGTGCTCTGTAACCGCCGAGCTACCGCTGTCCACGTTCTTCATGGAAGCAATGTGTTCTTTGAGTCTTGTGGACACGTTTCTTCTGGTCTCGCCTACGTAGCTTGCACCCAGTCGCAAGGAACGACGTAGACCCCAGGAGCTCCTAGGG
This sequence comes from Cabera pusaria, assembly GCA_954871355.1. Classification (NCBI taxonomy): domain Eukaryota; kingdom Metazoa; phylum Arthropoda; class Insecta; order Lepidoptera; family Geometridae; genus Cabera; species Cabera pusaria. The sequence goes on from OX940887.1 coordinate 27,239,736, forward strand.
TTAAATTCCCGTTTTTTAAATCTATAAGTTTAAAATGAACGTGAGTTTTTATAATAAAACCTATACGTGTAGGGTATCTATGGATAGGTCTTTAAAAATGACATTGAGGTTTCTAAAATCATTTTATCTCAAACTCAATCAATTCAAATATAGGCGCGTCTAAAGTGGTAAAATGTGTCCCCCCCCCCCTCTAACTTCTAAAGTAAGGGAGTGAAAAATCTGGAAAAAATATATTCTGTAGATCTCAATAAAAACTTTCAACGAAAATTGGTTTGAACGAGATACAGTCAGCAGTTGTTGAGATATAGCGACCGCAAGTATAACTTTGTTTTTCATACAAACACTATAAAAACAAAGTTATTTTTGTAGTTGCGAAAAATCAAAGTTATAGAATACTCTACTGTGTTACGGAACCCTACGAGTGCGAGTCCGACTTGCACTTAGCCAGTTTATTTAACATTGTGCTGTTCCCCTACACTCGCACACAATCACCGACGGTGGTTAATAATTAATCAACGAATGGTTAATAATTTATTACACATTAACTCGCGGAAGAACACACATTTTAAGAAACGATACAATGAGAGCACACACACTTTTTACGTTCCTAGCACATAATAAATAATAGTAACTATTTAAGAGTATACGATACTATGTTTGAACATAGATTAATTACAAGCTACTACGTAAGTGTGGGTGTGTCAGTGTTGTTCCTGACAAATTTGGGGTTGCCGTATTCTAATTCTAAAATTGCCGGATTTTCAGGTAAATCTTAGAAAAATGCCGTATTGTACAAAATGTTAATTTAGAAGGTTTAAATAATAAAAAATATACAAGTGATGTATGTACTATACGTGTACTACTTTTAAACTTATTAATTTATTCTTCACCATATAAGTTTTGAATCGTTTCTAGTACTTCTGATTCTGTCGCATGTAGGTCATACTGTTTTTTATTTTTCATTTTTCATACGAAATATTGTTTTTTGTTAACTTTAGTCAATTACCGTATATTTTAATACGGTAATCAAAGAGCTGCCGTATACCGTATTTATGATGCCTAAGATGCCTGAATACCGTATATTACAGCAATTGCCATATCAAGAACAACGCTGGGGTGTGTGCACGTAGTGTATTAATTCTGGTCCCTTTGAGCGACACCGTGACGTTAGCTTGTCTTGCTCGGATAAATGTTTATAAGCTTATTTGTTGTATGTGAATATTTAAAGTCGCATTAAGTGTGTTGCAAGCCTTAGCTACTGTACTTCTAACTATGTATTAATTATGCAAACGGTTCATATTACTTGCATTTTGATAGAAGATCTCTGCACGTAGTGCTGTGAAAGGTTTCGATTCCAGTAATTATGTGTTGGTTATTATAATATATACTTTACTTACAGTCTCCTTAGACCGTTTTACTGTAGCTACAACAAAAGAGGTAGGTACCTGCCCTTACTATCTCATCTCAAAGTCCACCCTGTGAAAAGGCCTATGTCCAGCAGTAGACTATTATAGCCTGATGATGATGATGATGATATGAACTTCACTGTAAAATGTTGTGTTTTTTATGTTATTTAATCAGATTTATTAATTATATTATATTTACAAGAAAAATCGCTCATCAGTTTTGCTTCAATAATAACTTCAGCCAATACATAACTACGATCGAGATTGCTCGAGCAAATTTATTCGTAACATTAACGTAACGGTGAGGCATTCAACTTTCTATAAAACTTTACGTGTATGACATTAAATTTTCGTATTTACTTTCTATGCTAACAAAATAGTACATAGCTGTACAAGTTTCACCCATACTTAGGCTCGCGGCAAATACTAAACTCAAGCAAACTTTTATCCCAATACTACGCAGCTACAAGTAGGTATATTCAGCAAATAATAGAACATCAGAGTCCTACAACTTTTGCATATAAATACGCAGTACTATTAGGTATTCTGTGATATAAACTTAGTCCTACCCTTGTGTTGAGGCAGACAATGTCGTTGATCATTTCTTATAGAGCTGAGTACTTTGTAACTTACAGTACAAAATAATCACTTAAATATACCTTCGACTCTACCTCAGTGAGCTTGTAAAAGAAAAGGAATACTTTAACGTAAAAGGTCTTGAAAGTATTTATCTAGTGTGTTTTATTATATTCGTTTTTCTTTGTACACTTTTATGATATTTTTTATTATTATCTAAGTGGCAATAGCAAAAGATACAGTAAATATTTTAATATAAAAACTTTTTGTGATGGTTTGACTATGTGTTTAATATTATTTTAGGTTGAATAATATGATGGTATACATACTTACGCTACTTTGAATGACTGGTTCTTGAATTGCTACTGCACTTACCTGAAAAAAAAAACAGAAAACATAAGTTAGCATCATTTTTTATTACCAGGGAGTTATTGTGTATTTGTATGAGACGTATTATGTATGTTGTGTACATACATACTTTATAATTTAATTAGTACTAACGATATCATTTATTTTGGCTGTATTTGGCTTTGGTGCAGAGGACAAGAAAACGAATCTTACCGACTTACACCAAGCTTCTGTTCCTTCTTTAATTCTAAATATTGTTATCTTAGATTTTGAGGTTACTTATTATCAGGTAAGATCGTAAAGTGCCTGTCTCAAAAAAGGGATCAACCTCATTCCCTGATCAACCTCATTCCCTAAGGGTTTCTACAGATTAGCGACGGAGTAATTCGTCCAGCATAAAAAGTCGCACTTTACCATAATTTTATTTCCTTGCCCAATTTATTTTTCATCTCGTAATTTCCCAATTACTCTTCCGTCGTTTTATGACGAGCTCGACCGTTTGACAAACGCCCGTAGTGCGTAATTCATTGCGTCGCAGTCGCACGCATTTGTCGCGCGATAAGGACGCCGGAACTTAACGACACGCTATTTGTCGTGACGGGAACTGTGGATAAACAGGGAAATGTTTCAGGGCACGCACATTTTTTGTATGATGTATAGGACACGTGACACTATAAAAGATAGATCAGTGGGTATACAAGTACTGCATTGTATCGTGCGTCACGTCACGCTATCAGTTCTTTTCTGTTACAGTAGGTATTAGTGTCATTGGTCGTTCGACTCATGATATCAGTCTTCTGTTTAAGAATTTGTACTTGAAACTGTATTAAATCCTACTATATTCTACAAATATTATAAAGGTGAAAGTTTGGGCCTATATTTGTTACTTCTTCACGCTAAAACTACTCAACCGATTAGGTAGATAGCCCAGACCCTGGTATATAACATGCGGTTTTTAGGGTTCCGTACCCAAAGGGTACAACGGGACCCTATTACTAAGACTCCGCTGTCCATCTGTCTGTCTGTCTGTCTGTCCGTCTGTTACCAGGCTGTTTGTCATGAACCGTGATAGTAAGACAGTTGAAATTTTCACAGATGATGTATTTGCCGTCTGTTGCCGCTATAACAACAAATACTAAAAATAGAAACGTGTTTTCTTCGACATTTACCTAAGCGTCCATAGATGGCATTATACTGAAATATCGATCCCTAACACCTTTTTTAGACGTTAGATGGCGTTGTAAGAAATGAAATGTTTATAAATTATTATTTTTTGCTGGCGAAAAATGATGGTGGTATTTTTTGTTCGTTCTTATAAAATACTGTAGTGTGGTACGGAACCCTACGAGTGCTAGTCCGACTTGTACTTGGCCAGTTTATTTCACATACTTTTTATCCCAACATTCCCACGGTAACAATGTCTACCCGGGTAAAACTGCGGGGCACACCTTATAAATTGTACCATAAAAATTGTTAATTAAGAAGAAACAGATAAGCTATATAAGTATTTGTAATGATATCTGTAGCAAGAAAATTTCTAGGATTTCTCTCTAATCTTTAAAATTTTGGATTTAGTGCAAGTTTCACCGGTAAATGGTAAAATTTTTAGTTATCCGACATATAATTTTCGTTATCAAACAATTTCCGTCCATTGCTGGCTCTCCTACGGCATATATTTGACGCCATATAAAAAATGAAAAAAATCTGACAGATAAGCTTCTAATATGGCCATTAAGAACCGGCGAAACTAGTCTATAGAATAAGTAGCCTTTAGAATATCAATTGTATCTACTTCATAATATATAAATCGATGACGAAAAACACTATACCGGTCTGTCAATATTGAATTATCGTTTCCCGTAGTCCAAAATTTTTTTTTAATGCGAAGTGTTTAGCGCTTGACTCACTTGATGTTAAGTGATGATGCGGTCGATGATGTATGGCGGTTACCCAAAAGATACCTATTCAATCTCGACTTGAAGACCCCCAAGTAGTATCTAATCGGTAAACACAGACTCAGGCAAGGATCTCACACACATAATGATGCTTTGATATTTCCATTAACCCTGATGGCCTTGCTACGACGTCTACAAGTGCTACGGGTGGGGCTCTCTACGAAACATATTCCTATTTATTGCCTCTACATAGCATTTATTTATCCGTCAGTCCTATAATATTGTCAAAGAGGTTCAACGCAAGTAAAAAAGTAGTAGTGTTTACACGATTACGGCGAAGCAAAAGGGATTATGGCTTTGACCGGTATGTGTTTCATGTTGTTCATCTTTATTGAGTAGATACCACAGACTAAGCAGAAGTGCTATACTTGGTATAATCTCTTCTCTGCTGTATATTATTAAGTCTATAAAGCCACTTCATTGCTACTGCAAATACTTTGTCAAGTCTACAAAGTCATTCATCGATACTGTATTGTATAATCGGAACTCGTATTCCCGGAAAACAGGGCATTTGTCCGGAGCTGTGTCAACAAGGAGCGCAGAACACGCACGGTAGGTATTATAATAAGTATTTCTGGGAACTTCGCTGCCCTCGTTTATGTGAGTAGACTGAGATGGGAAATTCATGTATTTCTTCTCATTTTGTATTTATCTCTAAAGTGGTGACTTTCTTTTTGAGCATTTCTTTGTTATTTCAAAAATGAGGACTAGAATCCTAAGATGCTAGTCCTTTGTTTAGTTATTATTTAGGTCGTCTCTTTATTGTTTTATTATACTGTTTACTGTGTTGTATTTTCATAGTTTTGATATTCATTGATTCCAATAAAATTTATTTTATTAAGGTACGGCCACATAGCGGCGTCCTGCGATCTGCGGGCGCGATCTCAGTACTTTTCAATTGTTTTCTGATCGCGTTTGGTGTAAACCAGTCAGTACAAATACTACAGCGCTATCTGATCGCCGCCTAGATCGCGCACGCAGGACGCTGCGGTGTGTTAGGGGTGGTTACTTTAAGGCTGAGTTGCACCATCTTATATTAACCGTAACCATAATTATAACCGGTGTTTTTGTATGCCATGGAGTTTGACTGATTTTGACGTTTTTTAAAGTTTTTTTTTTTTCTCCGCGGGAGGGGGAAATCATCAATGATACCGCAGGGCTCGGGCCCTGCAGTTATGTCAGACTCCGTTAAATGAACCTACAACGACCTACTGACTAAAACCCCCTCCCCCCTGCATATTTTTGCAGCCCTTAATTATTTTTTTAATATATATTTATCCTATTAGTATTTACTTTTTTTTGTTTTTGTTTTTTTGTTTGAACCCGGACTGCTGCACTTTTGGCTAACGCCTCTTTGATTAGTGAGTCTAAAAATTCTCCAAAATCACTTTTTTCTCTGTTTTCTCTTCGAAAAATGCACTGATTTTCAAAACCTTTGCACCACTAGATGCGCCGTCACTTCACGCAACTTTTGACGTATTGCAATTTAAGATCCGAGCACTTTTTCCCGATTTTTTTATTTTTTAAGCGCGGAGCCACGTGCTTTTCGTGGCGCTCTGGTCGGAGGTTGAAACTACTCTCCGTTTTTTAAAGTTAAAGGAAAATGGTGCAACTCAGATTAAGTCTCATGTACTAAAAATTAATGTAGTAATTCATGGACTAAAAGACAGCGCCGGGCAGTCACGAAATTTGCCGGGACTTGGCCAAACGCCTGGTGGATGCTACTGGTGATCAAAGTGTTGGTTTTCATCTAGGGTAACCACAGAAATATGAATAATAAGATATTTATATTTCTGTGAGGGTAACAATTTCCATTACCAAAATTCATGCGTGACAGAATGCAGGCCGAATTATAATTTTAGATTCTGATCTGATCAGCTATTTATAACTTTGGTTGTTTTTTCTTGTTAAAAATGTGTAGATTTTAGAAAAATATAATTATTTTCATACCTAGTTGGTACTCGGTAAGTCCGCCAAAAAAATATAATTATTTTCATACCTAGTAAAAATATAATTATTTTCATACCTAGTTGGTACTCGGTAAGTCCGCCAAAAAAATATAATTATTTTCATACCTAGTTGGTACTCGGTAAGTCCGCCAAAATCAGTAATATTTTTCTTTATGTAGAGTTTCATCATCATCAGCCTATATCTGTCCACTGCTAGACATAGGTATCACCTAAGTTAGTCCACTGAGCTCGATCTTAAACTCTTTGTTTCAAACCGCTGTCAGCCAGCTTGCATATATATCATCGCTCCATCTAGCTGGAGGGCACCCTACACTACGTTTAGTAGGCTAATAGTGTAATAAATAGTAGAGTTTAATAGGCCTTAATTTGTGTCAATAAGTATTTATGATCGGTAATTAATTTTCTCCAGAACATCTAAAAACTTCTTATATAAGTAAATTTTACTCATTAATAAAATTAGTAAACACCAGTGAAGCATAAGTAACAGATTCGTCCCTTCATTGTACGAGTCTGTTTAGTTCCCGAGGCGCTGAAACTGAAATTAATTGGCACAACTTCGTGTAACTTCTCGAATATCAGATAAGTAGGTACGCTAGTTGCCGGCGTCCCGTTGTTATTTGTATCATGAATCATGAATATGTTACATGTTATAATTAATTTCCGGCATATTCGATTTTTATTAAATACGATTTACTTACTTTAATACTACCTGATACAATAATTAATCTACTGAGCAATAGCATGAATCGTTTAGATTGCAAGGATCTTTTATTATTATTTAACAACTACATATGTACCACATATATTGTATGCAATAAATTAATTTTGATTTGATTTGATATTAGCAGAAGCCTAAGTCCAGCTGTGGACAAAAAGAGACTGATAATTATGATGATGATATTCGATCATTTTGTACAAAATTTTAATTTGAGATATGAGTTAATAAAATAAAACTGGCCAAGTGCGAGTCAGCATCGCGTCTCTTATCGCACACTTAGGGAGGGTTCCGTACAATACGAAACATAAGAGTTTCAACCACATATATTTGATAATTGATATTACCCAGAATATTTGGTTTGGTCACGATGTAGAAAGACGGGGCTCGTTTACTAGCGCCATCTATGTCATTTTGCCGAAACTAATTAGATAGATAGCGTTTAAAAACACGTTTTTTGTATGGGGACCCCCTTTAAATTTTAACTTTATTTTGTTTTTAGTATTTGTTGTTCTAGCGGCAACAGAAATACACCATCTGTGAAAATTTCAACTGTCTAACTATCACGGTTAATGAGCTATAGCCTGGTGACAGACGGACAGACAGACAGATAGACAGACAGACAGACAGACAGACGGGTACCTTACCCTTTGGGTACGGAACCCTAAAAACCAAACAATACAAATAGCTATACTAATATAGTATGTAAGTTAGTACATTTTTACATGCTCTGATTTTCAACGGCTGTGTGCTGCCGGAACATCGTAAGGTTATAGCGGCAGGTTTGCTCCTTGATGCTATAGTAAGCTACTTTTTGGTCGCAAGTGTGGCGGAACATCAATTATTATGCTTTTACCACCATTTAAGATTATGTAAGTATATATATTACTACAGTAGATGTACCTATGCCTAGATCAGTATCTAACCTTACCACATTAGCCGCCCTCTACTTGCGATAATCGGCGGAACTCGGTTGCGGCGAACGGCCGATTGCACCTACCATGTTAGATTGATAACTACCGCAGTGCAAGGAACCCTAACCTACCCCACAATCTCACCCGTAGGGGAGGTTAGGATAGTAATCATGCAATGAATATCCAATTAGGAAATGGTTAAAATTGTGTTTTATATGTCGATAATTTGTACCTATGTGTAGTTTAAACATCTAGATAATTGGTGTTATTAAATTATGAATTCTATCGAAGCCAGCCCTTGATACGTTTATCATAGACTGCGTCATTACTTCAGAAAGTGGATTGGTAAAAATGCAATCTTTCTATATTTATATCCTAGCGCTAGTAGTATTTCTTTATATCTGATAGGTAGTACAACTATCTCGCCTGGTGGTATGCGATGATGTGGTCGAAGATGGTGATCACGCTATGTTTAGAATACTCTTCCTCTTAAGGGCTATGTGCTGTTGGAACACCGTAAGGTTATGCCAGCAGATTTTTTTTTGGTGGTAAGCTACTTTTTTTGGTAGCAAGTCAGGCGGAACTCCGATATAATATTTATATTATTTATTTATTAAATCACGTAACATGACCCATTCATTGCAAAAACATATCTACATACACTAAAGTTAGAGAAAAACTGAACTGTACATTGAATATTTTTCAGGAAGAATAAGTGCTACCTGTTAAACATATGCTACTACGCCTAAAACAACAGTTTTTAGAATTCTTGTCTATTTGTCTGTGTGCATGTTTATCTGTTTTTCTGTTTGTTTGTGTGTTTGAAAGCGCAAAACTCAACAACGGTCGCTTCGATTTTGATTCGGTGTTAAGCAAATGATGAAGGAAGGATTAACATCATTTGTTGGTTTAATACAAATCTATAAAGAAATAAAAAAGTTATGACAATTTTAATTAGAAAAACGGGTGAGACAAATCAGTATTATGGATTAGGCCATAGGATAACTTTAAACGCGAGCGAAGCCACAGGGCACAGCTACTTAAGAATAAAATACACCTACTGATATAGAATTTTACATACAGACATATGTTAAACCTTTTTAGTTAAGGGTGCAATGTTTTTCTTTCTTATTACATAACTCACAGAGACCTCGAATCCCGCTACGCTGAGGTTATATCATGCCACAGGTTATATCTTAGATTAATATCTATGATATAACCTGTGGCATGGCATGATATTACCTCAGAACAATCTTCATTAAGAATTGAACTGTTTCACCTATCGCCGGTAAATCTCAGAAACGCACGGCCTCTAAGCTGACATAATTAATGAGTATTTAACACTCTCGTGATTTACCGTCAAAGAAATAAACAAGAAATTATAATATCTAATTTATTTTCCCTTTGAAAAACGCTTAGCATTAATTCTGGAGGCTTATGTAGTATATATTATAGCTCGTTTTATGTTATTTACTACATGATGTAAAATAATTGGTATTCAGAAATTATTGATCGCTAAATACTATATTTATTCATAATTCATTCATTTATTTATTCATATTATAGGCCTAGGGTGCTCACCATCATCGACCGCTTACCACCAGGTAAGATAGTGGGTCGAACGCTAGCCTATCAGATATATAAAAAAAATATCATAAGCCCGTTTCAATCCACTGTTGGATATAGGTCATTTCCATAGCACACTACTGCTATATACATATTATACAAGATGTGCAATAGGCGACCTTACTGCTAATGTAAATCAACACCAATATCTATTGTAAATGAGAAAGTCAGTTTGTATGTTTGTTTGCGAATTCTTCACGGTCAAACGGCCGAACCGATTAAGCTGGAACTTTGATAGGCAAAAGATAGTATGGATTAGGCTATAGGATACTTTTTAAAGCGGGCGAAGTCGCGGGGCACAGCTAGTCTCTTATAGACAACTTGGTAGAATAGGAATAATATCAATAGTAGTTTCATTTAAATTTTACCAAGATTTAGAGAAGTAGCTTCTGTAGAGATATGTTGATAAACAAAACAATTAGGCCCTGGAAAATTGCCGAAGTTCATTTCTTTGTCCAAGTTAATCGCACGACAGTCAATCAACAAAATTAAACTAACATACCTAATGCAGCAATTTACTAATCAGTAAACGAAATACAACGACACCTGCATTAGTTTGCGCCGTTTGCGATTATGTCGACATAGGTAATAAACTAGTCCATAATTTTGTTTTTCCGACTGGTTTATAATCCACAATTACCATAAACAGTTTCATTTCGATGACGTTAAAAACGTCTGCGTCTCATCTCTACTTTCTGCCTATAAAGTTTGCATTACTGATATCCAAATGAAGCTGTGAAATAGCCTTTATTGGTGTTTATACAAGGTATTCGTTATTTATATGCAGAGTGCATTTAAAGCCTGCCGGTAATCGGATAGAGCCGGTAAATCCTCCGTCCGGACACGTGTTAGCTTGTACAAACTTTGTTCACACGATTTTGCTCATTATCATAATACGTATAAACAGTAATATCGTTTGTTAGCCTTATTAATTGCTTGTTACGTTTTGGGTTGTTTAGTGTTTTGTGTAATATTGGATTAGTTAGTGTTTAAGAATTTATTGAGTTTTAGATTAGTTATAGTAGAGATAAAAGTAATCGGCTTTCTTGTAATTATTGTATCTAACTCCTTCGGACTGATTTCGCAATAGGAAGAGAAAATTAATTCGTGTATCCCTTTTAGATTTAACTCATTAATATTTATTTGTTGCTAACATGGACTTTTTATATTCATAATGTGTGTTCCCATGAACAGTGGTACAAATGTCGATGAAACAAAAAACAGATCCTACGCCATGCTCCGCAAAATATTCTCATATATATATCTCATGTATTTATATGAGTAATGAGTCTCAAAAATCGGCACTAGGTATTAGTGTCGTCTAATCAAAGCTCTAACTTCAATAACATTTTCTTTAAACTAATAACTAAAACAACGTACTTTTCGTAGCAATTACACAATACTGCAAACTCCAACCTTGTAGCGAAACTGGGCAAATCTGCTACAAAAATGTTATGTTCCATACAACGTTTCATTTTATAAACGTAGTGAAGATATAAACAGAATTGTTAAGATCCGCAGTTAAGAAAGTCCTATTTTATATAGAACAGAAAGAGAACAGCAGAAGAATATTAAAGTTAATCAATGTTGCAGTTTTCTAAGTAGTCGAGAGCGCTCAGAATTATGTTGGTAGTTAGTAGAATTACCTAAGAGTGGGGGGATTTCTTTTAATCAATGACATGTTTAGGTTTTTTATAGGCATGTGTCGTAAAGTTATATTATCGACGCCTAAGCTCAATAGCTTTATTTAAAACAAGCAAATAGTCCAATGACTATTTGCTTGTTTTAAATAAAGGCCAAGTCAAAAGTACCTATAACTGGCGAGCATGTATGAAAGCGCTCATGAAAGAGGAAGAAGCGAAAGAGCTATGTCAGAACCGTAGCATGTAGAAAGCTTCTCTGCCTCTCCTTACCCTAATGGAAAAAGGCGTAATTTTATGTTTGCAATGTTTGTAGTATAGGCAGTGAGGAATCCCCACTGTGGATAGCCATAATGCCAGAGTCTGTAGGCCGCCTGATGACTTCTGACCCATGATTTTCGGATATAATAGGAACCTTCGATATAACGTGTCTTTCTAGTGACTTGAGAGATAAATATATATTATGTTGTGAAAATTGCTGTTACTGATTTCACACTTAATTGATCGCCATTTATACAAAAGTAAAACTCATCACCAAACAGTTTAATATCATAAGTTGACACTTATAACCGGCGAGCATGTATAAAGGCGCTCATGAAAGTGGAATAAGCGAAAAAGCTATGTGAGGATCGTAGCATGTGGAAAGAAGTAGTCTTTGCATACCCCAATAGAAAAAGGCGTGATTTTATGTATGTATTTTAATATTATATATAATATTATTATACGTCAATAGGTGTTCTTATCGATAGAAGGCCAGATACTATACAAAAGATGAACTTTATAAAGCTTTTATTGAATTATGGCCTTGAAGATCTAAAATGTTTGCTGGCAAGCCACTTGCCTAATAAACACATGTTATAATTCGCATTCCTGATCAGATATGACGCACAAAAATTAGAGAACGGACAAAGTTGTAATTATAAAGAGTCAATGACTTGCATGATGATACAGTAAGTTAATTATTTGATCGTATGAAGTAAGTTCGAAACAACCAAATTAAAGAGCAAATACTTATAAGTGCTTACTCTTTAGACGGAGCAAAACTAAATCTATCACAAGTAAGACAGGAACAATTCTAGTCTTACTAATCCAACCATAATAAATCCATTAGTGCAACCCCGTAATCAGCGTTGGTTGCGGTCGCCATGGCAACCGAACGGCAACCACTCGCAACTATCAAACTGCAACCAAGAAATTCGATTGCAAATACATAGTTATTAATGCGACTTGGATAGAACTAGTTGGGAACTAACGGTAATGCTTCGAGTTATGCCTTGGTAATGCCAAGAGAACTCTGTTGTTACTAGAATTACAACTGTTACTTGGATTCATATAGTACCTCTGTAAGTTAGTCTGATTGTGCCCATCTCTCGCCGCACATTTCAAAGTTGACCTACCATGGAAATGTCACCAAAATTACGTACACGCACAAATAAGTAAAGACCTCGAGCGTAAATGACGTGAGTGTATTTATTGTAAAATATTTCAATGACTCTTAGCATGCATTGTGATCGAAAACCCATTTCAACAGTCTTCCATCCCATTGCATTGCTTTTAATTCAATAGTTATTCACAACCCATTGGGTTCATAAAATTGTCCTTAAAATCGATGTTAAAAAATATCAAACTGATAGACAAAAGCCGCTACATTTTGTTCGAGATAATGATTGAATAATTTCGATAGAATTAGTCGATTACAAGTACAATTTAGTCGAGCATAAGGCGGCTCCGATCAGACAGGTTGATTAATCGATGTCGACGAGAGATCGGCGCCCGACTTAATTGAAAAGTCAACATCTCGATGCAGACGATCGATTACTTTACATGCATCTAATTTATTATCGACCTACCCTCCTATTTGTTACACCGAATACATAAATATTAACATGTCGGCTTTTTTAATTAAAACTATCTTCGAATGTCACTCGATTTATTTCAATTAAACTCGCCTACGTGATATGAGAGTTGATACAACGTTGATCGATTCTATAGGTAAAGCTTCGAGCTATTTCAAACGTTGCAAATTGCAAATAGCCGCATAAGCCTTAAATACGATTATGGCTAATGGAAGGAACGCAATTGCAATTAATGAAATTATTGCCAACGATATTACATCCGCCGGTTTTGGGTTCGACCATAATTCCTATTCGATACGTGTATTAGTAATGTAATCACTAATTGCAGGGTGATACAACTGATAACTGTGTGTTGCGCTTAAAAATAGCATTAGCCACAATAATTAGCGTTTTAATGTCGCCGTATTACCCGCAAATGTTGTTTTTAAGTGTTAAGCATTGTACAATGCACAAGTGACCGCCGCCGCCATTTTGTGCGAATAATTCAACAAGATTCGCGCGAAATGGCCGACACTTCCGGCCGCCGGAGGAGGGTGTTGTATCCTTATTTTAATATTAAAACACGGCCATTATCGTCGCGTACAACATGGGAACATTCTTTTCGTGGAATTATTTTAGTCTTTGTTCTGGGATTAGTTTCTCGGTTTTAGTACGCATAGATTACACGCGCGCGCACGAACTCTGCAATAAAGGGGATCTTTATGTGGCACGAAACGGAACAACGGGTTCCGTAGGCGATGCGGCTAGCGGCGCGCCGAGAACAATGCGCGATGACCGGCGCCCGCTCCCGTCGAGCCGAATAACTTCACGAATTCGCGGCCAAATGCACTGCCCATTTCCTGGACGGAGCGCTACGCAGACAAAGCTCTGTTTTAATCCGAATTTCGCCCCTCTCAATCCACGCAGCCAGCGATCGAATCGACCGACATTACGCTAAGTATCGCGTTGTCGATTAATTTCCCAGTGTCGATACCGCGCTCCGCGTGTTACGAAACGCAACGAGAGGAAGCTAACGTGAAGACGGAGCTATTAAAAACCAATCTGTCTATGTATGGATCGTTCCGTCGTATCAGACGTCAAATAAGTCGTGTTTTATTGCGTTTTCACGAGCGTAATCCGTCGGGAAGCTGTTTAAAAACGCCTCTCGTGTCGAATGTTCATCAGCGGGATTATACAAAAATATTTTAATTTAATTAATCGCTGAAGCAAATAGTTTATGGACGAATTAAAAAGGCATCGCGGCGATAAAGCATCACCGTGGGAACAGTTAACCGCCGCGAACACATAAATTCAGGTCTCGGCCACGATAAAGAGCCTTATAAAAGTTGCATTTATTATCTGTGGCATCGGTTACGAGCGTCCAAATGTCGCAATATAAGGAACGGTGTCGTCGACAGAGGTCATTAGTTTGATATATAGCTTCGATAAAGCACCTATTCGCTTGTTGTGCATTTGTTAAACTTATCGTCGAAAACTGAAAGCCGATTTGAATTCGGAACGAGTGTTGTGATAGCGTAATTAGACGGGTCGATTTACGATCATTCGCCTAAATAATTCGACAGATATCCGATAATTTATTGGTGTCGGTAAAATAGACTTCATTTTAAAAAGCCATAATGTCAGGTGGTCAATTTAAAATTCCGTAATTGAGAAAGGTTCTACGGAGAGATAATCAGATGAGAAAGTATTGGAGAAAAATTTGTGGAACGTGGGATGTAATAGTGTCGGGGTAGAGACAACTCAATTAGTTGTTTATTCGTATATATGTTTAGTTGTAAGTAGTTGATTAATATTGTTCTATACTCGTGCCACCACTTTTTCTTCTACTTTGCATTATAATAGGCTGTTACAGGTCAAGCTCGTACTATCTAATCATGCCCAGGCTCCACAGTGTCTGATTTGAAATATGTTTAAATGATATATATATATATATAAACGAGTATATGACGCTGTTTAATGTCATTTCTGTATTAGATGCGAAAGGCCTCTACTACATTTTATTACAATTATTATTTACAATTTCTTTTATTTTTTAATATTTTTTTGGGTGAATCCTAACATTTGTAAACTTTAAACTTTTGCGATTTGAATACATAGTTATAAATATTAAAATACTTATAAATAAATAAATAAATAAAAATTAATGTTTTAAGCGCGATAAGTCCCGAATTTTAATCATCATCATCATCATTATCAGCCAATTTTCGTCCACTGCTGGACATAGGCTTCTCCCATGGCACGCCACTGAGCTCGATCTTCAGCCATTCGATTCCAACGAATTTAAATATTTATTACTAAATCCTAACATTAACATGCCGATATGAAAATTCTTCTTTTACCTTTCATAACATTTTTAGTCACAGAAGTTAAAAGTTAACAGTTAAGTACCAACAGTTTAGCTACAGCGATATAATCATAGATCGAGCGAAGCGTAATTCGAGGTCTGTGCATATTAATTCAGCGCTAAACCAAACCATGAATAAACCACATGATTTACTTACCAAATATGTTCTCAAATCACACTTTGAGGTGTCAATTAGTTTTGTAGGTCAATACTAACAATCGTTCAATATTAGCTTGTTGATCAATTGTTGCCAGTTAATGACACCGATTGATTCTGATTGACGTTTCAAAATGGATAACTATGTCATATTCATAAAGCAACATTGGCTTATTTTGAGTGATTGCAATTTTAGATCTTAGAATGTTTGTGAGTGAATAGAAATCTTTAATGCAAGCGGAGTACATCTTAGATTACAACGTCACTTATTATCAGTGGTCAAACGCTTAACTTTTCAGAATGAAAGGTAAGATATACCAAGAGACTAGGAAATGTAACGAACTTATAAGCTCTACCTTGTCTACAAATAGTATAATATACACTAAATAGCTTGTGGCACAGGAAGAACTTTAAATTCACTTTGGCACCCTTTTAAATTTCTTCATAATCTTATGTTTTCTGATCAATATAATATCGTTTAAAAACTAAAAAAGAACCGACTTCAATGCCGCGCTATTCATTTTCAGTACCAATTTTGAGATGTTTATCTCCATATCTCTGGAGATACTTATCAGACCTCGATAAAATTACCATGGTACCACACTTGGGATATTTCCTTTCGAACAAAAAAAGAATAATCAAAATCGGTTCATAAACGACGAAGTTATCCGCGAACAAACATAAAAAAAGAAAAAAAATATATATACGGTCGAATTGAGAAACCTCCTCCTTTTTTTGAAGTCGGTTACCAAATAAACCCTTCTGAATTTGGTTACTAATGATACATTAGACGTCCGGTTAATTACGATACTCCGGCGGGATGCATTCGTCAAGCGAACCAGGGTCGTTTGGAAAACAACATAATGGACTAATGGAAACCGCATGTACCACTGTTATAATAACCTTGAAATGCCATTATAATATTTCAATAGGATTTTCAAATAAAAGCTTGTAATAAAAAAGTAATGAGACTCAATGCCGCAATACATGTTTTGAAATATTAATGTTTATGTAGTTTATGTTGTTAACTTCATACAATTTTCGATGCCAATTTTATATTTTCTCCTGGTTGATGACTGAAATACCACAATTTGACTTATTATTTTTTAGTATTATACGTACGGTACGTTTTGGTACGCATGGCACTTTTTCTTTAAAATATTTTTAGTTTGTTTAAGAAAACCTGGTATTATAAGGTCTAACTATTAACCTTAAAAATAAGCAGATATTTTATTTATTAATTAATATAATTAATTTAGCAGTACAGGTGACTCCCGCTCCGGCTCGTTCCTGGTGCAAAAGATGAGCATCGCCATTCAACGTGGAAATGCGGCGAGTGTGATGGGCACCTTTGCACCCGGAGCGCTCAGGGGTGGGTTATTTGACTAATATATAGATATATATATTTTTTTATTATAGCAGTGGGTACATTAAAAAAAATCTGTATTATATTTTATTTTATAATTGTATAATTACTCTAATAATTAATTAAATGAGTATTATAAAAAGTTAAATTTTATTTCTTAATTGGTCATTACAGTTGAGTAGGTTATGGTAAAACTTGCTACTAATAATAAAAATGTGACATGAAAAAAATGAGCCTTGACACAATAATATCGTTTAAAAACTAAAAAAGAATCGACTTCAATGCCGCGCTATTCATTTTCAATACCAATTTTGAGATGTTTATCTCAATATCTCTGGAGATACTTATCAGACCTCAATAAAATTACCATGGTACTACACTTGAGATATCTCCTTTCGAACAAAAAAAGAATAATCAAAATCGGTTCATAAACGACGAAGTTATCCGCGAACAAACATAAAATACATATAAATACATATATATATATATATATATATATATACCGTCAAATTGAGAAACCTCCTCCTTTTTTGGAGTCGGTTAAAATATATATATATATATATATCTTAGTTAATTTATCACTCGTCAAATACAAGAAAAAAAATTGTTATAAATCTAACCTGACGCAACATAATTAAACATATCTCAACATTCTCCAGATACCCATCTACTAGTACATTTAAATAGTAGACATTATACTGACAAATGTTAAATTATACAATAATTAATTTCAAATAATAGCAAGCATCCATCCTTAACAATTACCAAAATAATAACCACAAAAAATATTCGTTAAGATACAATCAGCTGTTGCCGAGGCCCTTAACAATTAATTTTGAATTAACTGGTTCCGTACACAAAAACTCGATGTATTTTATGGTAAAATTTATTGTATTCTTACTCTTACATCTCAGTGAAATTAAATGAACATAACAGTAGTATAATTTTTGTATTTAAATAATTTCGGTGTAATTTTATTACGTACGTTTATTTACGTTACGTAAGTTTGTTACGTATATACGTTTACAATTTTCAACGACCTGTGCCTCAATGAATAATAAAATATCGTCGCGAAACGAATAAAAAGCCATCTAGCGATTGTAGTGGAACTATATTTTTTAATGAAAATGGCTCATCATTTAGATGAAATTTTGCATGCGTGTAGGCCAGTGAGTTGAGTGTAGGCTGTATGATCGAACAGGATAACAAATATTTATAAAGCGGGTGAAGTCATATACTAAAAATCTTTTACGCTAATTAACTCCACGGAACTCTAAAAAGTAAAAACATTCGAGCCCTCCCCTTCGCGTGTCAGACCTTTTTATTTCCAAACGTTAGAAAAAAGTTAATACGTCACGCGAGCTACGGAATAAGGTTTTATTAAGTGGTAAAGTTAAATTCTAACACAAACAATGTACGAATATTTAGGCTTCGTTCGAAATAGACTTGTATGGAAACACAGAGTGCTAGCCTTATAGTCGGAAAACTACACTTTGACACGGCATAAACTGTAGTACTATATGCTGAGACGACCAGATATGCTAACTTTTTAATGCTGGTGAAGCCGATAGATGCAGCTAGATTCAGCTTAATACCATATTAACTACGTAACTCTAGTCTGGACTAGGTGTAAGTATGAAAGAACTTATGGCGGAAGTCTTGCGTCTTGGAAAGTGTAGCATATAAAATGTTAATGAGTTGCTGTCGACTTGAGAAGGTACATAGTTTGTAAATCTTGGTTGCAAGCTGTTCAGAAATTGATGCATGATGGAGCTAATGCTTAGGCAGCAAACATAACCATATAATAAGTAAATAATAAAAATCTTAATACCGCCTTCCCATGTCGCGCGAGTAATCTTCAGTGGCAAGTTTGAGATGTTTGTTCTCCTGGATATCTTTGGAGAAACTTATCAAATCTCGATTAATTGTATAATGGGACCACCGCGCACACATACCCTATGTATACATAATTTAAGATAGTTTAAAAATAAAAAAAAGAGCTTCTGCAATGATTAAGTAAGTTTAAAAAAGTGTGGTGTAGTTTTTTTATGAAACCACGATGCAAGTGAAACCTTTATTAATGTGTTGCTATGGTAGGTAGCTACTATGACAGCAGTTAACATGACGCATTATCATCATCATCATCATCATCATCATCATCATTATCAGCCGGTATCAGTCCACTGCTGGACGTAGGCCTCCACCCAAGACACGCCACTGAGCCCGGTCTTCGGCTCTTTGTTTCCAGTCACTGCCCACCGCTTTGTGAATGTCGTCGCTCCACCTAGTCACAGGGCGTCCTACGCTACGTTTGCCGATTCGCGGTCTTCACTCTAGAACCAGTCTGCTCCAACGGTTATCGGTCCTACGGCAGATATGAACAGCCCACTGCCACTTCAGTTTGCTAATCCGCTGAGCTATGTCGATCACTTTAGTTCTCTGGCGAATTACTTCGTTCCGGATTCGATCCCGTAGGAAACTTCAGTGGCAAGTATAGCTCTACACTATACACCGAGCATAGCTCTTTCCATGGCTCACTGAGCGACTTTAAACTGGTGGACTAGTTGAACCGTGCGTGTCCACGTCACGGCTCCGTATGTCATGACAGGTAGGACGCACTGGTTAAAGACTTTTGTCTTTAGGTACTGTGGTATAGGCGATACGAGAAGACTCGACGGGGTTTCCCAAATGCTACCCAGCCCAGCTGAATTCTTCTCTGGATTTCTTTCTCGCAGTTGTGTTTGCCTAGTTGGAGCGTTTGCCCTAGGTAATCATGCTGCGTGACAACTTCGAGTGGGATTCCATCTACGGCAATCGGTTTCGGAACAACGTGCTCGTTGTACATGACTTTGGTTTTATCCAAATTCATCCGGAGGCCGATGCGACGAGAAGAATCAGCTAGGTCATTTAATATCCTTTGCTTTTGTGTCCTGCAGCATCTCTGCCATAGTGACGATGTCATCTGCGAATCGTAAGTGAGAAATGTACTTGCTGTTAATGTTGATGCCGCAACCTTTCGAGTCCAGCGTCTTAAACATATCCTCTAAAGCGTTAGTGAACAGTTTCGGGGATATGATGTCCCCCTGTCTCACTCCTCGACGCAGGTGAATATGTTTAGTACGCTGACACATTAGCATGTATACAAATATCGCTGCGTCCGCCAATCACAGCTAAACCTAAACGTCATGTATATCCACCAATCAGCACCGACAACATGCATGTCGGCGTCATGCATGTCGCGACATGCGATATATAGACGAAAACAGGCGATGTAGTAAAAGTTTCACGTTAAAAAGCTAAAAAAGTTTGGGGTTTTAACTCGATAAAGGAAGTACTTATGGAAGTACTTATCAGATCCTAATGAAATTTAAATGAGACCACCTGGAAAGTATTCCCTTTCAATGGAAAAAAAAATTGTCTAGGTTGCGTAATTACCTATTAATAATTAACGATGATATAAACGCAAAACCTTTTATAGCTAGAGTTTTCCTGAGACATCTTGATTTCAATTCATACATGTTTTTCAATAATTAAGAATGAAATATAAGTTATTTACATGCAAAAATCACAATCATTCAGGTGAGTAATTCAGTTCATATTTTCATTCAATCGAAAAAAAATCCACCAAACCTAACAAACTATAGTTCCCGTAAAAAAAGCGATATTTTTTCAAATAGTATTTGTTGAATACTAACGCAAACAATACATTGCAAATATTATTCGACATAAAGCCTAGTTTATTGATTCACTTTTTTGATTTATTATTTTCCAAATATTTGCTTTGTTTTTTAAACAAATTGTTTGAAATTGATTTTATAAAAAAAACTGTTATGTTGTGTCATTCACCTTGGCGTGCCATTGAAATTATTTTTTAATGGTTATGACCGAATAACTATTTCATATTGTATTAATAAATACTACTCATATAAATTAAATAAAACGATTATTTTAATTGGCCTGTCGCATGACTCGCGCGATTCCGTAATTTCACATAAAGGCTACAGAAGAAAACATGAAAAACTGTTTTTCAATTTTCATTAGTTTTCCTAGTGTAAAGATTTGTTAATGCAAACAATTTCTAAATGCATACAAAAAGCAATAAAATGGTAATCTTCGTTTGTTAATAAAATAATGATACCTTTGCATGCGAAATATATTAATGCAGTATGTTTAAATATTTAAATCCATTGTGCCAGCTACAGGAAAAAACAAAATTGCGAATAAGCAAAGCAGTAAGCAGCCATTTTGTTTAGCGCCAGTGCACACATAAACGTTCTGGATCTGACGGGTATTTTTATTTTAAATGAAGTAGTTTGAGCAATTATCCTTATATATAATTTAATGCATTTATGAATGGAATGGATATATGTATGGAATGTCAATCCAATTTTTTTTTTCTTATAGGCAAGCATTTGACCACTATCTCACCTGTTGGTATGTGATGATGCGGTCGAAGATGGTAAGCACGCTAGGCCTAGAATGGGAACTGGCTCTCAAGGATAGCTGCTGGAACACATTAGATGTTTCGTGACAGATTTTCTAACTTGAGGGTGGTAGCTGGCCAGGCGGACACTAGATAGTGTCCTACCACCATGCGGGGGTTGTTGGTTTCTTAACGATGTTTTCCATCACCGGAGGGCCACTGTGAGAAGCGCACATACATTTTTGGATAGAAAAATCCATTGGTGCAATAAAATCGTATTCGATAAAATCGCCTTCTACAATCCAGTCTATACTTTGAATATTGACTGACTACTTAAAGAATATTTTGTTCATCTTTGCGTTAATACATAAATTTATTTTCAATTCAATTATTGCGTGACGACTGTAAAACCATAGTACGTACTGTAATATGTGAGTGTGTGTGTATTGAGCACCATCTATAATAATCTAAGATTTACATAAGACCGTTTAAAAAACTAAAAACAACCGACTTCAATGCCGCGCTATAATATTCAGTACCAATTTTGAGGTGTTTATCTCCCTATCTCTAGAGATACTCATCAGAACTCGATAAAATTACCATGGTACCAAACTTGGGATATCTCCTTTCGAACAAAAAAAGAATAATCAAAATCGGTTCATAAACGACGAAGTTATCCGCGAACAAACATAAAAAAAAACATATACGGTTGAATTGAGAAACCTCCTCCTTTTTTTGAAGTCGGTTAAAAACAAAAAGAAACTGATTTCAAATGCCGCGCTAGTAATTTCGGTAGAATGTTATCTCAAACAAAAAAATAATTTTCCATATCGGTTAGGTAATATATGACGGAGTTCTGAGGTAACAAACATAAAAATATATAGGTGAATTGAGAACCTCCTCCTTTTTTACTGAAGTCGCTTAAAAATGGAATTAAATAGAGTTTGCTGTAAATAGAGTTTCTGTTGATAGAGGTTAGAGATATGGCAGACGTGTTTATATAACCAAGATTTGGTAAAATAAGTAATATTTATAAAAACATTTTTAAACACAAGCTTTTACATAACCTAGAACCAGAGTAAGTCAAGACAAGCCCAAACACGACGGATATAACATGTGCAGTTTAGAAGTTCCTTTGGCCTTCCAGCCCATCATCAGATCAGCGCCATGTCATCATAATATTGCATTGTCACGCGAATGGGTAACACGGTAACCGGGAAGTGGGTCAAATTTAATTTGCAAGATTTCATGACAAACATCAGGACACACTAAATAAAAGCTTGTAAAAAGCAAATTAAACACAAGAAAAAGCAGCATAAGTAACTAGTTTTAATAAAAGCTCTATTAGCTGTGCTTACTTTTCCTGGAGCTAAAGGGAGCATGTTTAGTTCAGCTCACAATAATACCGCGTTCACACGGAAGCGGATTTCGTTCAACTATTAATTAATTTAATTCAACTGTTTTGACTTAAGACCGTTGAATGAAATCTATGTACTTATGATACAAATAACGAACTACGAAATACGAACAAGTACTTTTATGATACTTTTCTTTCGATTAAATCGCGCCCGATTATCCAATCAAATAGCTTAATTCAAAGGTTTAGTATCGCTCTATAATGCAGTCTTAATGTTCTTCCAAAACAAAATAATTAAGTGAGTATACGATTAGGTACTTTTAACCAATACCTAGTCGATATCGGTTCCTTCTTTACTCATGTGGTATCGGTACCAAAGGATCCAAAGAGATCCAAAGAGAAGGTAAACAACTGAATTAGCCTCGTGTGAACGAGGTGTAAGGGTGCAAGAAGCAGTTGTTGAAACAGTATGGAATATATGCCTACATCTATTTATACGTTAGATGGTATGTAATTTACTGTTATAAAAGCAAGCTGCTACGTCTAGTTCATTTTTAGGGTTCCGTACCCAAAGGGTAAAACGGGACCCTATTACTAAGACTCCGCTGTCCGTATGTCTGTCTGTCTGTCTGTCTGTCTGTCGGTCTGTCACCAGGCTGTATCTCATGAACCGAGATAGTTAGACAGTTGAAATTTTCACAGATGATGTATTTCTGTTGCCGCTATAACAATAAATACTAAAAACAGAATAAGGTTAAAAATAATAGAGGGTCCCCATACAAGAAACGTGTTTTTTTCGGCATTTCACGCCATCTATGAACGCTTAGTTAGGTAAACGTCCCATAGATGGCGTTATATTGAAATGTCGATCTCTAACACCTTTGTTAGACTTTAGATGGCGTTATAAGAAATAAAATGTTTATTAATTATTATTTTTTTATGGCGAAAAATGATAGTGGTATTTTTTGCTCGATCTTATAAAATACTGTAGTGTGGTAAGGAACCCTACGAGTGCGAGTCCGACTTGCAATTGGCCAGTTTATTTAATTTTTTTAAGTTATAAACGCGGACCTCACTCGAAATGGTAGACTTAAAAAAAGGAGGAGGTTTTTCAATTTGACCGTAATATATATAACAAAAATCCGCGGATAACTTCGTCGTTTATGAACCGATTTTGACTATTCTTTTTTTGTTGGAAAGGAGATATTCCGAGTGTGATACCATGGTAATTTCATCAAGGTCTTATATTTCTCCAGAGATATGAAGATAAACACCTTGAGGTGTTTATCTTCATATCTGAATTCAAATCTAATTGGTACTGAAAATTAATAGCGCGGCATTTGAAGTCGGTTCTTTTAGTTTTTTAAACGATCTTATGTATGTCTCGACTTAGTCTGTGTTACCTGTTTAGTTCTATCATCTAGTTTACGTACGTTTTGAGTACCTAATTGTTACATGTGATTTTCTTAAATCTGTTTACATACTTTCTTAAGCTTAATGTACATTACTTATAAAACTAATTGTAGTATTGTACATTATATTACTACTACTTATTTTTATTATTATTTTATTACCTTACTTACTATATCTTTTAAAAAAACTATAAGCTTATGACATACTTTCATATTTGCTACAATTATGCTTTAGTTTCCTAGTGTTATATTTACATGTATTTCTTGCTCGATATTGTATCGGATGCTAACGTCATGTCTTCGCAATTCTGTTTGTTTTTCAAGATTCCAAGTACTAGGTAAATAAATGGTAGTATGAGCACTAAATATGTAAAAAAACCGGCTAAGTGCGATTGGGAATCGCGAACTGCGGGTACGAATAAAATGTCCTGCCCTGTTATTTCATTGGATCCACACTGGATTTGAAACGAAACACCTCACAAAACTAACAATATTTCTTGTGTGGTATAAGAAATTAATATAAAACGATATTTAAAATTTTTAAAATATTATTATGTCATCATCATCTAGCCCATACTGTAACTACAAAACAGCCAAGAGCAATGTGCACTGTGCATGCTCCAATCGCGTTCTCTTTTGTCTAATCTAAGAGACTCTGTACATTGTATGCATGTGTGAGTACCCTTGATGTTGAATGTACGGAACACTTGCCTAGGAAAACATTTACCAATTAGAGGGACTGTTTTGTTCTGATGCTTATTTGGTACTGAGAAAATGAAGCATGGATTTTAGCTGCACTGGTTCTATTGTGCAAAAGAAAAGCAATTGGATAACTGGAGCTTTGATTGACCTTTTGACGGACTTTACGAAAGTAGGTTCTCAAGTCGATGTCTATGACAATGCATTACTTTAATCGACTTGTCGAGTAATTAAATTTTGATTGATTTATTTTTAGATCGCTATATTATATATGTATATATATATAAATGTATATATATATATATATATATTTATACGTATAGTCAAGATACTAAGGCAATCGTCAGATATGATATATATTAAAAATTCGAAAGTCAATTGAAAAACAGTGTGGCCGACCCTTATTTTTTTGTGCTATAGTTCTACTATAGCAAAAAGAGCTCCCTTCGCTCCCTCCAGACCATTTTTAAAGATTTTTTTATAAAAATTCTCGACGACGAAACTTATATGAAAGGAGGGCGACATTCTATCAAAGACAAGTGGCTCCTCCCAAGACATCCTACCAAGGCAATTTAGACCTTAATATATCTCCACATCGTAACCGTCTGGAACTTATCGTAACTTAAAACGTAGCGTGAACCACCTCTCGCCGCACACACCAACGCATCACTTACATTCCAAATGGCGCAACAATGTACACAAATATCTGTGTCTACTAAAATGTCGCCTAAATCCCTATTGTAGTAAAACGAAATTGTTAGTGCGGCCTTTGAGCCCCCACGCTATCATGGCGTTATGGCGGCCGGAGATGACACTAGATAATAATAACACAAATTAGTAATTATATCAAGATGGTGGGATGATGTACGATGGGTGAGGAAATGGAAAGACGGGGAGCGAGCTCAGTGGCGTACATTTAGGACAAGTTTTAAGTCTATGGCAGTGGACCAGTCTGAATAATGATTAGTTAAGAATGGTGATAGGTAAATGTAGTCTAATGGAGCGATTATGTTAACAAGGTGGCTGGAAAGAGCTGTATGAAATAAGCCGAGGTTCGTGCTCAGTGGAGTGCCATTAGAAAGGCCTATGTCCAGCAGTGGACTAGTATTAATAGGCTGATGATGATGATGAGGAAATGTAGTCTTGGAGAGATATCACGCGTTTCTGGATTCTAAACTTTCAGGCATGCACGCCATAGACCATAATTTGCTACTTGCAGAACATTGATGTAAATGTTGAGACCACACCATCGGACCACGGATTAATTTTAATTACCTCTTACGCTATCATGGCGGTAAATGTACATGTTTTTATACGCTTCGGGTGAATCGTTACTTGTATCAGGTAATACAATGGATTTAAACTTTCACAATATTAAGACATATAATATCTTTATAATGCATCGATGTATATGTACTACGTACCAGATGACGCGTCGCGAACTAGCTCTACGTTCAAATAAAAGGCAGCGCTGAATCTACGTCTCGCTTAGTGTAAGTACTCCTCACGTCTGATCGCGCGCCGCTCGGCACGTAAGTCAGTTTATGATGGGCGCCTCTGGTTTACATGGACCTCGATGCTATAATGTCATCACCCACACCATCCCCTACATAAGGAACGCTATGTTAGGGACCTTTAAACCTACTTTTGATTCATAAAGGAGCTAGGTTGGCTTGGTCAGTTGCTGCTGAAGACAAATGCACAATATACTCTAAGCCAGACTAGGTAAAGGAACGGTTAACTAAGTGTAGGTATCTTGCTCATAAAATAAATCACAATTAAGCGATAGTCATAACTTCACCTCGAATCGTGGCTATAACCACGTCTGCAGATTTAGGCCGGAATGCCGTGGGTAGTATGTAACCCCTCTGTAATTAGTACGTCACGTAAAGCTCGCGTGCGTTACGGGATTCGATATAATAAGGTCCCGGCACGATACCGAGTATGCCATACCCCTCTTCAACGCTAGAAATAAGTAAAATAATGTAAAAATATAAATATAATAGATACTGGTTATTGTTATTACAAATGCTTGCCATTTAGTAAGCTCGTAATATGGAAACTCTAAATGGTCATGGATTTTTTTTTCTTTAAGGTTTGATTAACAAAATAAATTATTTTACAAAAAAAATAAAACCGACTTCATTACCACAAACAGGCACTCAAAAGCGAAAAATAAATTACTTATTATAAGCGCTACCCACTTATCTATTTGAAGTCGGTGCCAGCCAAGTCTATTGGATAGTAGATAGATACTATGTATGTAGTTCTTTAATTACGTATGCAGTGTCGCGGGACTGATATGCCATCTTCGCCAAACGTCATGTCATGTCAAAAAATATTAACTGTCTTTGCACCCTAACAAGACTTTGCCCGGTAGAACATTTCTGTGAAGACAAATTAATTCTCCCCACCTTTGTTTCTATCTCGTAACCGTAAGAATATAATAATATCTATCAAAAACTAAAATCAACGAGAAGAAAGATGAAAAACATTATTCAAGGTCCTATTTTTTAGTCTTCAAAAGTATATGCAATAGCAACCTCCATTGTGTATAATCTTCTTGGGACTCTTCTTCTAAAACCAGTACATTCTACTATGTTTGAGGTATTTATCTCCATATCTCTGGAGATACTAATCAGATCAGAACATTAATACTTCACTGAATACTAGGCATGGAAGTTATAGCTACTTTTATTTCACTATCACTTCGTGAATTTATTTTTTAGTATCACTGGTATATCACGCGTGAAAAATCACGACCGTTATATTTTGTTAGTGACGATTATTGTCACAGTGGTGCATTATTTTTCCGCCTGTTACATGTCGCACTCGCAGTGATATTGAATTGATTTGATATTGTGCTATTGAATTGATTGACGCAATACTAATTAGCTAAGCAAGAACCAAAGGTATGTTTTAATAAATAAACAGTGAACACGTGAGACACGGCGCGGCGCGCAGCGACAAGTAAAGATTACAAGTGAGTGAAGTCGAAGTGATATCCTTCCTGTCTCACGACTTCACGAGCCACGGTGTGATTTCACTGGCATTATAAATTTCAAGTACCTGTTGTTTTGTTTGTCTATTTAACTAATAAAAGAGAAACAACACTGGCCGGTTTGAATGTAAAAATGAAAACATGACAGGCTGGTAACAAACACGCACGCAAACTCACGGAGCGTAAACAATAAAATTGTTCTTATTTTAAAATTCAAATTGTAGCTGCATCCTCCCTAAACGGGTTGGGCGGAACCCGAGGCGAGCTATTATTCATAGTCGAAACACGTTATTTAATTTGCGATATGCGGCAACAGACGTAGTGAAATAAACAGATAGCGCTCGCGTTGTTTGGACGCGGTGTAACACTTATAACCGAATTTGCTTTGTGAAATTCGCCAAGCAGACGCCCTAATGGGACAAAAGTTTGTTTTCATCCAAAATAAATTATGACGTTTTGAACGAAAGCGCAACTACACGGCACAGCGCTGTTTATTAAAGCACACTCTTGGTAAACAACGACGGATTTATCTTTGCCACGGCATGTCATAAATTAAGGCTTATGCAGCGCTCCGAAGAAGGAAATTAAGAAAACGCGAGCTTCTTGTGGAAACACTGCATTAATCTTTAAGCATTTCGCCAGTGCAGCTTATTTACACATTTATCTTGAGCAAATCCGAAAAACTCTCGGTAATTTCACCAAATGAGCTTCGCACGGGGAGCAATAACAATAACTCGATTTGTGAACAACGCGCTCGTAAGCTGATCTAGTATACCGCGTCCCACTTCCATTTAGAATAGAAGCGGAAAATTCTGACCCGTATTTTCAGCGCTGCGTTAGTTGCGCCTGAAAGTTTTCACGGCGGAATTAAAGCTGCAATATAAGGGGTTTAAAAGAGGATTTTCGATGCAGTTTCGATGTTTGCCATCGACTCGGTACAAGAAGGTTTTTTTTTGTTTCGAGCGCGACCTCTGACTGCGCGCTTCCCGCCGTTTCGAGCGTTGTTCCCCAAATGAAAAATGGCGGCTTAGCTGTCAAAATGGTTATTGATGCGAGCTCTTTACTTTTACTGATGTTGGATTAGCCATCGCGAACCCGCCGCGCCCGTGAGTCGACTGCCGAACGCTGTGAAATTATGTAAGCGCGTACATATATCTCCATCGGGCTTTTTATTTTATACCCCATTTATTCCAATTCTCTCTATACGCTTTCGGAGCTTTTCTCAATCTTTCCAGTGCGATTTGTACCTGAAGTTATTTACCGAGGGTGTTTTCGGGAGAGCTTTGCATCCGTAGAGTTCGGTTTAAAAGGTAAGTTAATCCTTCTCTTTGAGTCGAAGTGAATGGCTAATCTCGTGAAGTAGGAATCTGCGGTTCGGGTCTGACGGCAATTAGATCTGATAGGTTCTGTTTGGTATTGTGGCGAGTGGCGAATAATGCCGAGAGGTTCCGAAGAGTGGCGAGTGGGCCGGGGCAGTACGGGCAGGTTTAGTGCCCCGGGAGGCGCGATAAGTGGTACTAAGTTACCGGCGCGGTCCGAGCTCCGACTGCAGAATTGGTCTACGTATTTCGAGACGGTTTAATCAATGGATCTTGAACGAACAATAGTCTGGTTATTGAGAGACGTATAAGAATGCTTTGTGGTAGTGATAGATTAAAACTGGTTTGTAAACAAATAACATCAACTGCGTAGTTGAGTGTTTTAATAATAATAATAATTTACACGGTACTACTTGACACGGCACGCATCGTCAGGAGGTTCCTCTCTCTGCAACCCTAACCACCGGTAGCTAGTTTGCCCTGCCCCGTTGCCGGCGGCACCCTAGGTTTAGGTTTTTTATAATGTTTTATGTTTTTATAGTTGTTTTTCTTTATTATTTTTATATGAAATATACATGGCGTAAGTCACGTTAAAATCCCGATTTTAAATCTATAGGTAAAT
This sequence comes from Cabera pusaria, assembly GCA_954871355.1. NCBI lineage: Eukaryota > Metazoa > Arthropoda > Insecta > Lepidoptera > Geometridae > Cabera > Cabera pusaria. The sequence continues at coordinate 27,269,441 of OX940887.1, forward strand.
ACTTATTATTATTTTTAAACAAAGTAAAACATAACGTATAGAAACATACTTTTTAAGGTATTATAATATTTGATCTAATATTCGCACCCAAAGCAAAGTCACTCCTATATCTTAGTAATCATTAACTAGCTTCAAGCTAAATCAAGCATTCTATTTATTCTTGTTTAATATTCAGCAGTAATAAGAGGTTTATCCATCAGTGGAACTTAATTCAGTCTTCTCATACAAACTCGTTACAAGCGTTGCGATCTAAAGCAAATAATGTCGTCTAATTAGACGCGCCCCGAACACGTATGTGAGGGAAAATTCGATTTGCTCACTCTTAGTTCATCAGCGGGAGTTAGGTGTTTATTGGACGGATTTTATAAGCCTACCTTTGATTCTACAGTATAATAGGTGATAGCAACTAGACAATAGTCTAATTTGTGGTATGTAATAGGACGTGATGTTCTGTTGGGATAATTGCGCTACGTGAACTTTTTTTATCTCGTTTGACCAGCGCTTGACCACTCATTTGGTCAGATGACCACATCATCCCTTCCCACAGCAAGCGATGATTTTGTCGAAGATGTTGAACGTAAAGTCAGGAATACTTTTATTTAATGCAATAACGTTGGTATGACCACACCGCGTCGTCCTGCGTGCGCGATCTAGGAAGCGATTAGATAGCGCAGTAGTATTTGTATCGACTGTTACACACTAAACGCGATCTACGGCGATCAGAAAACGATTGAAAATCAGATCGCGTTCGCGCACGCGAACGCAGGACGCTGCGGTTTGGTCGTAGCTTTATTGGGCAACTGTCGTGGCTTACAAGTTTCATAATAATGTTCCTACTTTTTATAATTTTCTATCAAAATTGATGTGATGTTTTCTTTATATGAAGCGTTTTCTAAGCATTGATACAAATAAAAAATATTACGTTAACCGTATAAATGTATATGAAATAAAATCACTGCATTACCAATTCAGTCACAGAAGCTAAGTCTACTTTTGACTGAATAATCATTGTAAAATAATTTATAGTTTTATTTAAAATATTTCGATAATCAACTTTTCATTAAATTTATTAAAGACAAGTACACAAATAAACCAGAATTCTAAAAAAAAAAGTTATAAGCTTAGTATCTTTAACAGGTAGCACTTATTCTTCCTTAAACATATTTAATATACAGACTCAGTTTTTCCATAATTTTATAATATCTAGAGATAGTATGTATTAATTTATGTGAAGCATGGTATTATGTCTCACGAGATTTGACCGACGAAACTATCTCGAATAAAGTTATTTATAGGTGTGAGTGTTGCTACGAAACTCGTAGCAAAGTGGCGTAGCGCACAACCGTAGCACATTCGTGCATGTTTTGTGTCTTCCTAGCACTACCATTGCAAAAAGTCCCATTTAAATGGCACCAACTAGGCGTCCGATTCGACGCGTACCTCATTTAAACGTATATAAAGTCTTTCTTTAATTATATACATCTTAACAGCAATACTACTCGTATGAATGCAAAAGTCAGTTTGTATTTTTGATTGTTCTCTTCACAACCTTTTGGCGGGACCGATTTGGCTGAAATTTTGCATATGGATAGCTAATATAACGTAAATGTAACGTGATAACGAAATCACCTCCATTAAAAATCTCGAATGTAACAACTAATTTCCACAAAGAATTGCCCCACCTTTTTATTGTCGCCTTACACATTCATGTCACGAACTCCCATTCCTTCCCACCCGTACCTCTTCTTACCCTTCACCCCCTTTCACGCCCAAAACCATAGGGTGCAATTTAGCGTTGTAAAGATATCGAATGTAGAGCTCTTGAAATATGGCTGTTCTTAGAACGAGTCAAATGAATGTTGATCTTGAAAAATAATATTAGTGCTTATAACCAGCGGTTGGCAACCTTTTGGCAGGCAAGGGCTGGGCTACACAGTGGTAAAATAAGGTAGAGACGGGTCGCACATTTCATAATTTTTATAACAGGTTATCTGTCAATAGACTATAGGTGATCGAACGTGGATCGATTGAAACGCCACGTTTACAACGCGCGCGCTTCGCGCTACTCTTAGATGCTCGCTCGATTTTCACTCGCATAACATTATTATTTATTTAGGTAAATATAAGTATAAGACTTTTATTATATTCATAATATTAGAAACGTAAACTGGCCTTATCTATTTTGTATAAACCTGCAGCGTCCGACTGCTGAGTGAATATAGCCTTTCACGAATCTATATCCAAGGCTATGTCTGTCCAAGAATTATCATCTGCTCATGATGCTCATCATGCTCATTATGTCTCACCTATTACAGGCAACGTAGTGTAGGGTGCCTAGCTAGATGGAGCGATGATATGGTTGCAAGCTGGCTGGCAGCGGTCGGTAACAAAGAGCTGAAGATCGAGCTCAGTCCATGAATAGCAATTTCATTGAATGGCATTCTCTATTTGATGAAATCCAAGGTCAAAGGCAGGATTGATGGAGGTTTATAATTTCACTCTGCTCTAACTGTTTTCCATTGAAATATCTGTAATATTCGTTGCAAGAAGTTTGAATACTTCGCGCTTGTAGTTCTTACAAAATGTTAGTAAATTGATTTTGCATTTTTGCAACTCACCGATTAGTACTTAAAATTTCTTCCACGGAATACTTAAAAAAGCGCTCTCACCGTTGTATAATTAAAATGAAATTGCAAAAACACGGCAACTCTGGCCCGGGGCAAATTAAGTTTACAGGGCTAATTATGAGTAATGATTCGACGTTTTAACAGTAAGGACGTTTCTTAGATTGCTGTTTTATTTTTTGGGAGGTCCAAGGCAGGAATGTCTGTTTGGAAGTTTAAAAGGCAGAAGGAATGCGTTTTTGGCGAACTAAACTGGCTACGCTAAAGTTCACCCAAGAATTTAGCAAATAAGTTAGGGATCAGCATAGCATTTTCAAAGCTTACTAACAGTTATCATAAAGTGAAAAACGTTCAAAATTTTTGAATGCTTATGCAGTTATTATATTAATACTAAGTTGGACAAACTGTCACTAAATGCTCCTATTTGTCGCATGCTGTCATTTTTCATTTTAATAAGTTAGAAAGTGACAGCAAATAAGATTTGACACAAGTATTGGTTAGGATGGCATTATGCGTTTGCGAGCACTGTCAGCCCTCAGTGTTGTTTGTAAATACAGTCTTACAGTCAGTTTATAGTTTTAAGGACTTTAGTCCTTACTGCTTTTGATATACAGTGTACTTAATGACTTGTTTCCTCTGTGTACATTTGATTTTTTGCTTTGATATTTTTCTCTTCAAGTTAACGAAATAATTAAGTGTGTCATGCCTGAAGGAAATTGGCGCTTTATGAAATTTTAATGTCTTCATTACTTTGCTAGAAATTACCTTTACTTATTTACTTTTTTATTCATGAACTTTTTTAGATGCGATAATTTTGTTTAGCGGATGAAAAAACTTATATCCTTAAACATATTTCATCTACTTCTGAAAAATAAAATGAAGTTAGTTAGTATTACTATAACCATATGAGTAAAGAAACCTACTACTAATCACGTGAAAAGCGCGAAATCGATAGTGACGTATTTTACTGCTTACTACTACTACATACATAGTATCTATCTACTACCTATAAGACATGGCTGGCACCGACTTCAAATAGATAAGTGGGTAGCGCTTATAATAATTATATTAAGTGATTTATTTTTCGCTTTTGAGTGCCTGTTTGTGGCTATAAAGTCGGTTTTTTTTAAATAATTTACTTTACCCTTTTTAGTGCAAAACAAGTTTTAATTAAATTACATGCACGTATAAAATTTCGTGTCAGGGCCGTTATACACTGACGGATATATACTTTGTGAAAATTTCAAGTATGTACCTATTACGGTTAAGAAGATACAGATCTGTAAAGTCCGCACATTTATAAACACACGGACGGATGGACGGACGGATGAACGGACAGCAAAGTCTCATTTGGTACCCTTTGGGTTCGGAACCCTAAAAAATTGACTTCAAATGCCGCGCTAGTGAAAATATCCACTAGTCATAATGATGTCATCAAGGTATCAAAGGATAATGTCCAAAATGGCCCTGTGCAATAAAATATCTGACACACACGATAATTAATTGTCTATTTTATTACAATAATTCCAAATACTTTTATAACACGGACTAGTTGTATGCCAAAATGAATATTAAAAAGTATTATTTGCGATTATTAACATTAATCGCCGCCATGTGGCCGCCATCTTCGCCAAACGTCATGTCATGTCAAAAAATATTAGGTATGCTCAAACTTTGCACCCTAACAAGACTTTGCCCGGTAGAACATTCCTATGAAGACAAATTAATTCTCCCCACCTTTGTTTCTATCTCGCTCACAGTTACCGTAAGAATATCTATCAAAAACCAAAATCAACGAGAAGAAAGATGTAAAAACATTATTCAAGGTCATATTTTTTAGTCTTCAAAAGTATACGCAATAGCAACCTCCATTGTGTATAATCTTCTTGGGACTCTTCTTCTAAAACCAATACATTCTCCTATGTTTGAGGTATTTATCTCCGTATCTCTGGAGATACTAATCAGATCTCGATGAAATTACATTGGGACCACCTCGGAAACGTACCCTACCTATTAAAAAAAGAATCATTTAAATCCGTTCACAATTGACGGAGTAATCGCGTAACATACAAAAAAAAAATAGACAGACGAATAGAGAACCTCCTCCTTTTTTGTGAAGTTGGTTAAAAAAGGGGGGCCTTTTAATCTATTTGGAAAAATATGTTTTTATATTATGTTTCTTTGAAGTGTTTCACACTTTATATTTTTGTAAATTGTTAAACACGATCCAAAATTTCATCGTACCGACGGGACTTGAACCCGCAACCTCCGGAATAACATGTTCCGGTGCTTTGCCAATTAAGCCACGGTGCGAAGTATCGTTACGACGAAATTAGTGGATTGCATTTGTTAACCCAATTATGCATTGGTGGCGCCATCTATGACTACTTATTACGTAAGTTAATCATTCGGAAGAATACATTACAGTTTTCAAATCCGACGAGCGATGTTGCACTGCGTAAATCAAATATTATGTTTCTTTGAAGTGTTTCACACTTTATATTTTTGTAAATTGTTAAACACAATCCAAAATTTCATCGTACCGACGGGACTTGAACCCGCAACCTCCGGAATAACATGATCCGGTGCTTTGCCAATTAAGCCACGGTGCGAAGTATCGTTACGACGAAATTAGTGGATTGCATTTATAGATGGCGCCACCAATGCATAATTGGGTTAACAAATGCAATCCACTAATTTCGTCGTAACAATACTTCGCACCGTGGCTTAATTGGCAAAGCACCGGAACATGTTATTCCGGAGGTTGCGGGTTCAAGTCCCGTCGGTACGATGAAATTTTGGATTGTGTTTAACAATTTACAAAAATATGTTTTTGATTGAGAGAGTATGTTTCCCGTTTCGTCTCTTGGTGAGATCTGATGAGTATCTCCAGAGATATGGAGATAAACACCTCAAACTTTGTACTGAAAATGACTTACGCGCCGTTTGAAGTAGCAATGTTGTCATCTTGTTTATTTTACAAAGTGACATTAATTAATGAATTACAGCTTGAAATGACGTTACGATGGATCGATCACACTTTCCAACCGATTTAAGTTTAATGCCATTTTGAATTTCAGAGAATATTCGGGCAGCGTTAATTTGCGAACGCTTACATTATAATTAATTGTTCAATATCCGTTTCACCAAATTATGGTGAATGAAACATCTGATAGTTTCAGGGAGAAACTTCGTGTGCTATTTATTATGCCGAAAATGGATCGTGCATTATGTAGCAAAATGCCTTAGAATATAGAACAACCATGACATTTTTTTAAATCTGTATATCTGGCCTAGCGTTTGATCACTTAAGGTACTTTTGATCACTAACTCCGCAGCGCCCTGCGTGCGCGATCTAGGCGGCGATCAGATAGCGCAGTAGTATTTGTACCGACTGGTTCACAACGCGATCAGAAAACAATTGAAAAGTACTGAGATCGCGCCCGCAGATTGCAGGACGCCGCGGTGTGGCCGTACCTTTAATCACCGGTAAGCGATGATGTGACGACATACTTATTAATAAAGTTTTTATTTGAAAGAAAATCTGTGCATCATAATGTTTCAAAAATCGAATTGAGAAAAATCCTTTTTTTGAAGTCTTTAAATAAACTGGCCAAGTGCCAGTAGGGTTCCGATTCCGTACCACACTACAATATTTTATAAAATCGAGCACAAAATGATGAAAGAAATCACGTTTCTTGTAATAAATTGATGAATCGATCTAGCTAGGTTTTCATTTTTAGAAAATGTTGTTTTATTCCTGTTTTCAGGTAATGATAAACTCCTACAATATAATTAGAATATGAAGGTAAATTTCGCCATTGTTACATTGTTACGATAGCTCAGTGGGTGATCAATCGGATGGCGATCAGAAGGACCCCGGTTCGAATCCAGACGAGATGATAAGTTTGTTCTTTTGTAAGAAGACTATTATTGAGAGCCAAAAAAATACATAAAACACTACGAAAATAAAAAAAGAATTGCGAGCAAAGCTCGGTCATCCAGATATTATTATATTATATTACCGTGTCAATTCCAAACAATTATTATAACAGGAGCCGCGTGCTTATTCAGTACAACGCCATCTTACGAACAACTAAGTGAAAGTTAACACATAGGTAATTAATATAATTAATACAGTAAAACATTCATAGATGGCGTTATAGTAAAATGTCGAACAACACGTTTCATGTATGGAGACCCCCTTTAATTTTTAACTTTATTCTGTTTTTAGTATTTGTTGTTATAGCGGCAACAGAAATACATCATCTCTGAAAATTTCAACTGTCTAATTAAACACATAGGTAATTAATATAACTAATACAGTAAAACGTTCGTAGATGGCGTTATAGTAAAATGTCGAAAAAACACGTTTCTTGTATGGGGACACCCCTTTTATTTTTAACTTTATTCTGTTTTGAGTATTTGTTGTTATAGTGGCAACAGAAATGCATCATCTGTGAAAGTTTCAATTGTCTAACTGTCACGGTTCATGAGATACAGCCTGGTGACAGACGGACAGACAGACAGACAGACAGACAGACAGACAGACGGACAGCGGAGTCTCAGTAATAGGGTTCCGTTGGTACCCTTTGGGTTCGGAACCCTAAAAAGTATGGTGTAATGATACTGAAACTAGATTTTCAATTAATGCTAGTCAATCAATCCAGTTGACACAATGATGAAATGACAATGCATTATAAAAAAGGTATCGATACATGACGAAGAAGTAAACCGTCAAGATTTTTTTTTTTATCTATGTCCTCACCACATGAGTAAGGTACAGAGACAAAGCTTCATACAACTGCGCTATGATGATGACGTAGACGCGCGTGTGTGCCTGAGCTGAGCACTAGCGGCTTGTGTGCCGCCTGTCACGTACGGAGTGAAACCGGTTTATAGTGGCTCGACTGGTGCTCAACTCAGGGCTGTCGCTCGCGACGCGTCGCGTAATATTATATTTATTCTTCATCCCAATTATTCGAAAAGTGATGGTTGGTTCCTTGATAAGTGCGCGCAAAGTAGGTATTTTCCGCGCTAGGGCGGAAAATTATTTTTTAATTTTTGGCTTATGAATGTTCTTTTATAGTGGCCTCTCTAAGGAGGTTCAATGAAATTCCTTGAAATTTCATAACATTACATGACATTTCAAGACATTTCATGAAATTTCGTGACATATCATGAAATTATGTGACATAAAATGAAATTTCGTTACTTTTCATGATATTTCGTGACATTGTATGATATTTCATGACATTTCGTGACATTTTGTCAAATTTCATGACACAAAATGACATTTCATGAAATTTCATTACATTTTGTGACATGTTATGACATTTCATGACATATCATAACATTAAATGACATTCCGTGACATCTCATAACATTGATCGTTGTCGATAACTTCGAGCATTTACCAAAGGAGATGTTAACGTTGTAATCCGCAAACATTTATTTCTGCCGATACTAACGGGGGACGAGGTAAACACGCATTGCACACACACAAATCACTCACTTTTACGATCCCGCACACTAGCTTGAAACACGCACACAGTATTAAAAATACAGCGTAGCTACGCACACTCATATGGCCAATAATGGCTATATGGCCAGCAGAGGGGTAAGCCTTGCATTGACATCTCCATTGGTAAATGCTCGAAGCTCGACAATGATGAAACTTGAAAAATAAAAAAACCGGTTGTTTACTATGTTTGTTTACTAATTGTTTACTAATGTTTACTTGAAGGAGTATTTTATTACAATGAAGATTTTTCTTGTTTTTTTTGTACCATCCCTGCAAGAATAGGTTAACGTTTTGTCTGTTCCTTAGAAGGTTTATCTCTGTTCCTTTTCTTTACTCATGTGTCCTCACGTTACTTTGAGAGTAAACCTTTGATTTAAATCTACTTTGGGTAGTCTTGTGTGACGGTATGGTCGTAAAGTGGTCCCATATAAATAGTATTAAGATCTTTTATCAATTACCAGAGCTAAAAAGTAAAACCACACCGAATAGCGATCACGTGGCAATATAATTGTTTCCAAACTCTATCAATATTTAGTGTGACTTACCAAAAAATTGCTTCACAAAATGGTAAATAACGACTAAATACTACGTTAAATTAGTAATTACGCATTTATAACTTTGAATTTCAAAGTCGAGTGTGTCACCTATCTAACCTAGTCACCTTGAGTGTATTATGTATAACTACAAAGAGGTGGCTCGCCCTGTCATTTAACCAGCTAACTTAGATAATTTAGCTAACATAAGACCTTATTGTATAACTATGTATCTTTCAGTACATTTCCACGCACTCACTGACGAGTGTTTTCAGCCCTGTTGGCGTGAAGAATAATGGCTTGATTTCTAAGCAAGAGGTTGACGGTTCATATCCTAGCACGGTTTTCAACCATAGGTTCATTTCAACCAAGGTGCATATTATATCGATATTTCGGCTGAGCATAGCCTTACGATGTTCAGGTAGTACACACTCCTTGAGAGAGTCAGAGTATTCTTCGACATCTTCCACCACATCATCGCAGTAAGGTTAAGAATAATTAAGGTACGATTTTCTCCTTGATGGTGGTTAGCTAGTTTTTGGTAGCAAATCAGGCGGAACATCGATAAAATATGCTCCTATGTACAGTTATATTAAATTAGTCTGTATTAATGACTCATTATTTAAAAAGTAAGGTTAATAATTATTTCAAGTAGATATATAGTACATTAGTAGCCAAGGGCTGTAAGGCATCAATTGCAGCCCGAGATATTTAGGCGCACGAGCGCAGCGAGGGCGCCTATAGTTCGAGGGTGCAATTGATGCTTACACCCGAGCTAACTACTCTGCTTCACATCTCGATTGTGAGGTAAGTAGAAAAAAACCGGCATTACAAGAATAAAACATTTTATTAGTTAAAATTTATGGTGAAATGAGAACAATTTTCAAATTTTAGGTGGACAGGTGTTTTTTGGGTATGTTAATAGTTTGAGATTGTGATATTTGTTGGTCATGGACAAAATCTGACGGGATGAAGCTTTCTTCAGCAGAAGTTGATGGTTGCGGATCATCGCTTGAGAAAGATGTTTAATTTTTTGAAAGCTGAATTGTTTCCGTTATTTGGTTGGTAATTTTACTTTTATTTTGTATGGAATCTTCAATGTAACCTTCAGCCACCTTGCTGGATTTCCACCCACCGTCCCTTTTTATAGTGGTTAAGTTAGCCCCAGCATCCGTTCGATATTTAAAATTGATGACCATTATCACATGAGTAAAGAAGGTACTATTATACTCACACGAAGACAAGGCTGAATAGCGAAGCGACCTCTTTTGTCATTGGGCTGAATGCATGATGTCTATTGCCAGTATGATGGTTAGATGTACGCGAACTTTTTGAAAGAGTGAAGAGTTTTTTTTTTAACTACTTACCGCCCTAGGGCTTTTTTAGCTACATTATTACCGTAGAGCGCTAATTGGTTACCTACAAGCCCCATTTGGGGGTAATTAGGAACTACTTACCGAATATGAGAGATGTAAATACTATTTAAATATAAAACTTACCGTAGCTATTTTAAAACTGCGACTGAGAAACCGAGACTGCCGTGATTCTATTGCATTCTGCGAACAAAGAAAGAATACCGTTATTTATATTGTTCAGATCCTCTGAACAGATATTTATAAGAATTACATTCATTAAATAGAACTGTTTTATTATATAAGAAATACTCAATAAACGTAGCTTGTAACTGAGAGACAAGATGATTTTATTATATTTTTCCAATGTAACAATAAATACCGGTAATTTTATTATATTTTTCCAATGTAACAATATATACCGGTTATTTTTGTATACCGTGCAAGCACAGTACTATCATTAAGACTTCTGTGCGTGCAAGCAAATTTGAGGGCCCGATGGCGTAATAGGGAGAACGGTCGGTTCTGATGGCATAGGACACTATCTAGTGTCCCCCTGGCTAGTTACCACACTCAAGTTAGAAAATTTGTCACCAAACATCTAATGTGTTCCTGCAGCTATCCTTGAGAGCCAGTTCCCATTCAAGGCCTAGCGTGCTTATCATCTTTGACCGCATCATCACTTACCAACATGATAGTGGTAAAACCTAGCCTATAAGATATAAAATAACCGGCCAAGTGCGTGTCAGGCCACGCGCAGTGTAGGGTTCCGTAGTAGCCTGTTATTCAATGCAAGTCTTTACCCGTTATAAACAAGCAACTAGGTACTCCGTCTTTGTCACTTTAAAGGATTTATTCTAAGGATTTTGTATTTGTTACAAAATTATCCAACACCCAAGTTCAACGACTATTGCTGCTAAACTAATAAAGTTATCTTAACCGCTATAGTTTTCGTTTAAAGTTCATGAAACGCGCTATAATCAGGAATTTTTCATTTTTCAATTCAGACAGACGGATATGACGAAACTATAAGGGTTTCTTGTCAGGACTACGGAACCCTAAAAAGCAATTTTTATGATATTTTGCAAAGATTTTTAAAGATATAGGTTAGACAAGCTAACGGCCCACCTGATAGGAAGTGGTCACCGTCGACTATGGGGTGTCACTCATGCGTTGCCGACCTGTCAAGATTTTTATAACACCCCTTTTGAAGAATTTCAAGTAATAACTCTGCGGGAAAATAGCAGACGGCAGCTTTAGGTACACTATAATATGCAAAATATAATAAACACCACTTACAGGTAGAATTGAACTATGTACTAAATAAACGAAAAATCTGGGGAACTGTAAAGTCTATACAACATTAAAATGTTTATTTAAAGTAATAATAATGTTCTCGTTACGGAGTGAAATGTAAGTTGAGGAATTAAAAGGTCCTATGTTTTAAAACATAAGCAATTTGGTTATTTTTAATCCGCACGCAAATTGTGTAACTTTTACACGGGATAACCGTAATAAAATAATATTCTGTCAATAGCAGAATAATTTCACGTTTCAAATGTATCAGACGTGTGATACCTACCTATATACATATATCGAATAAATTATTTAGGGACAATAAGGGTGGTGCACTTGACAGGCGGTTGTCGTGACCTGCCACCATATGGGGACAGGGGATGGGAATATTCAAGGAGGCTTGCAGGCAAGCTCGGATATTGTGCATTATTTTATAGTTTGGTCAGGCCTGTCGCACTCCGCGCTGTAGCTAGAAACTACAAGTACCTCCGCGCAACCCTCTCGGGTGCATGTTCAGTCAGTTACTCGTAAGTGTCACGCGCGCTCTCGATCGGCCGCGCGCCTTACTTGTACCTACCTCAATATTATATTCCTTGCTTACGATATTAACATACAAAAATATTATTCAGTATGTTTAAACGAAGGGCTACAAAGCATTGCGTAGCATACGGATGCTTAAACAACAACGGGAATGACGACATTAGATTTCATACACTTCCTAAGAATCTCGAGAGGTAAGGCATTAATAAACTTAATATTAATTATAAGTAACGTAAATCTAGGTAGTAAGGCTATCTAGGTACTTTTTGTTTAACGATCCGGTCGTTTAGTAGTAGTTTTCGACTTTTTTTCGCGTAAAAGTCAATGACCTTAAAGATCGTTCACTGTAAGTAGATCTCCCGGGTACTAGTGGCCGCTTTCTAATGCAGGGTCAGTGTATGCTAGTTTTAGTTTAATACTAATATCAATTGAACAATAAAAGAAGAAGATAGAAAATGTCAATTTTTATGCCTTTTTTTCATTTTATTTGTTAATTTTGTCGTCGCGCTGCACATGTAGGTACTTATGTAAAAAGCAAAGAATGTCACACATAAAATGGTAGGTAGGTATAAGTTAGCTGAGTTTCATGTTTCAAGGGAATTCACGTTAAGATCTTTTTTTAAGGGAATTTCTATCGACATTACATCTTGCAAAATATTAATTGTAACCTACTTGAAATTGGTAGGTTATTTTATTATTTACTGTAGGTAGGTTACGTAGATCCTATAGGTAGGTACCGAGGTGGTCCCATTGTAATTTCATAGAGATCTGATGAGTCCATCCAGAGATATGACGATAAACGTCTCAAACTTGCAACTGAAACTGACTCGCGCTGCATGGAAGTCCGTTGTTTTAGTTTTAACTATCTTAATTAAACTATCACATAAACTATCTTAATTATAGGATAACTGTAGTACTTTTATCCTACCTCGACATTAAACATGAATGTAGCACTTTAAATATACTCATTACATTGTTCTACCTTAATGTATTGTTCTACCAATTATAGGCTTCAATAAGTTATCTAATAACATTCAACCCTATAGGAGAGGCCGCGAGTTGACCGAGTTATTCACTCTCGCTGTGCGGACTTACGGTGCATTTTACTGTGCGCAACACGCGGTTCATAGTTACTATTAATTGATACTGTGACGCAAATTCAAGGTCGCATTCGAGGCGTGAAGCGCATTTTGAACGTTACCGGCGTTGTAACTAGGTTTAATCTCGAATTTTTGCTCTCAGGGAGTGCAATTTCTGTACTTGTACTATTCATTATTCTGTGGTTTGGTTAAATACATATATACATACAAGTATTATATACATGCACCGCCAACTGCGACGAACTTACAACTGAGAGCCTTTTTTGGGTTTTTTTATAAGAAATATTAGAACCACTTTCTGACGTCCGAATGGACTCAAATTTTCTATACCTTCACTTGTGTGTGCATATTACATGATACCGTCTTTGTAAAAAGCTTGTGTAAAAAGTTTTTCTTTTAATTTTTTTGGTAAACTTATACTTTTTTATTTATTTACATAGGAGAGGCCTATGTCCAGCAGTGGACAGAACTTCGCTGATCATGGTGACGATGATGATACCTCTTTGATTACTTCAGCTTAGTTTTATTATCCTCTTTAAAATTTAAATAATGTAGTTTTCGTTTATATGTGGATACAAAAATTGCAGCTCTCGTAGACTTATTTTGAAACGAAGATTCGCAGAAGACTTTAATCCAAATTCACTTTCTGTACGTTTCAAGTGTGTAAGCCCGCGCGGTTAGAGCTCTGCAGAGATATAGATACAGCCAACAAACAGAAGACGTAATTACACGTACTTGGCAACAAGTTAAACCTCATCATATATCGCAGAACAAACAACGGCCTGCTTCCCAGTTACCCGTGCCTAATAGACGTAAGCGCCGACGCAATTTGCAGTAAATAAGGATATCGGTTTAGCGTCATTATCCCGCGGGCCGCGATACAACGGGCCTCGTAAACGCGCTCAACTTAATGAGTTATACGCTACACGCCACGGTACGCCGCTGTAAGTACATACTGCCATTCTTTGAAAACGATTTATTGCGGTAGCACCGGAGTACACGAGTAATTTCTTCACACCATTTTTCATTACGACCGCCTGTGTGCTTAGCTAAAATATTGTAAAAGCTTTCAACCGCAGCACAACACTCTAGAATTTAATTACGCCGAGCCTCGCTCGGTATCATAGCACCGAGCTCTGGAACACGCTGCAGATTTTGTTTAATTCAGTCGGATTACCTACACAGCTCATCCTGGGAACGGCTAAATGGCGCGACGTTTGGCGCGGTCCCCTGCAGACTTGACGGGACAAAGGAGGGACGTCCGAGATGGTTTCTAATTACGACACAGACCGTTATGCAAATCGAGGGCCGACGCGGCGAGCTCTTTGTCTCTAATAAACATGCGCGGCTCTTGCGGTCAGACCTCCAAATTGCTCGCCTTCCATTCGCCCGATGGGCAATAAAACCACTTGAATTGTAGTGCCCTCTCTGTACAATTACTGCTCTTTGATCGAGTCGAAACCGGTGTTTCTCTGTCGTTTTTCAAAGAGATGCGGGTAGTTCTTTATTAGAAAATGCAGTATTAGTGACGGCGTTTGACCCGAAGTCAAATATTAGTGTACATGGCAACCTATTTAGCCGGCAGATGCGTTCCGGTAAATAGGTCGACGCGGTCTGAGGAAATCGCCAGGTCGTGCCGTGACTCCGCTCGTTCCGAAACTGGGGTAAAAGCATCGCTTAGCTCCCTCCATCCGCCGTAATTTTTCACAGAAAACTGTCCCGGGCGTCGATTTAAACAAGTTTACAATACGTCGTTCCATTCGGTTTTATTTTATCAGCTGTATTGTTTACGTTCGGCCGTAAATCGTACGTTAAAACTCGTAGCGTCAGAATTGTCATGTGGAAAAATATTCATTTTAGAAGCGGGACATTTCCGTTTGTATCGGAGCGATGGACGTGCCTTTTCCTCGCGTCTGTGCGTCGTTACAAAGCCCGAGGGACGTCCCGCGCTCTCGGAGTTCACTCTCGTAGGACAATTGATGCGTATTTTTGAATCGTTTCATAGTCACCGTTTGCAAGGAAGTCGTTACCGGTGTCACAGTTGCAGCAAAAACTGAGCTACCGTTGGGCACATGCAAATGAATGTGCGGTCGCGTTTTGTCACCTTGATTTTCTTTGAAACTGTGAAACGTTTGACCACGACATTTTAGTGCTGCATTTGAAATGGTGATGGAGAACATGAAATAAAAAGAAAATATAGTTTCGTCTTAAATAAAGAGAATAACTTTACGAGTAAATTCCAAATGTAGAACACACTATTGTGAAATATTAGTGAGTCAATTAGTGGCTGTTCGGTTCCCAGTCGACCGGCACGTCCCGAATCTCTGCAAAACACGGATTAAACACAACCCAAGTTCAAAATCTAATTTGTAATAAGAGGGTTACATATCAGCTTAGTTAATTAAACTAAATTACTATTGGTTAGCTTCCCTTCAATGAAACTAGTTACTTACGGCAACTCTGTGACTTTAAACAGGACTGACCCTTTGAACTGGACAATTTTAGAGAGTCTGGCCCTTCTAATTGTACGACTACTAATTCTGTTTCTTAATTAATTTCGGCTTAAGAAATCTCAGCAGGAAGCTCATCCTTGTAACCGGATATTTGTAGGCATGTCACATCTACTTGTATACTATGGGGAGGGTTATGTAGGGATGTTTCTTTACTACCTGTCAAGGGTTGCTTTGGACACGTTAACATTTTGAAATAGGTAAGGAATTGTATGGAGTGATCTTGCCCAGAATTCATCATTAACTATTTCCGGCAAGTAACAGTATGGACTTGATGGACTATTAATGTTTCGGCGGTAAAATTATATCTTATAATAACATATACCTGCCATAAGATAAGTATAACATATCTTACTGTTTTAAATCCAATAAATCGTAACTTTAATATTTCTTGTCTTAATAAGATAAGAGTCAAGCATTTGACCACTATCTCACACGATGTGGTTAATAATGTAGCACGCTTGACTAGAAGATATCAGACTAGAAGATATTCAGTCGCGCAGTCCAAGCTTTAAGTTTTGTTAAGTATGCAAACTAATTGTACGTTTAGTAAAATTATAGCCAGCACACAACAAATCAGCCTCCAGCGTTTGCAGAAAAATGGCGCTTATTAGCGCAAAACCTATAAAAGTTTACAATTTCACTAATTATACGACAATTTGAACAGTTCACATTAAAAGTAGTTTCAAGCTGGCTGCATGCTGGTGGAAACTGTGCCAACTATTGGGTGCTTTGGTACGTGGAAATGTACATGCAAAGCAGGGCAGTTGAACTTAAAAGCTTTTTCAAGTGCTTGTATTTATTACATTTTTAAATGTATTTAGAAAAGGCGCTTCAGGAAAGTATCTATCTATAGCGCGATAGGACGTAATCTCAAAGCAATAGTTTTTGACGTTTTTTGACATCTGATTTCGGCGTAGGTCTCTGTCTATAATTTACCAGCTTTGACTTGTTGACAATAGAAGCTACTGTTTTTTCGCTCAATAACTAAACTAAAAATGACATTGACATTTCGCAAACCTTGTAGCACAGCATATTACGTCTATGAGCACAGCACACGAGTGTCACACAATGTAATATGTAGTATGTAACGATATTAAATAATTTGTACGTCTGCTATTAGGCTAAATACTACTTTCACTTGAACCCCTCACATAAGATCCTTATATTGTAAAATTGTTTCCTGGCATGGCACGCAATTCAAAACCGTCACAATTTAACGCAGCTAGCTTTTAAGTGTTACGTCACTATCAATATCATGTAAATTCAATTAACTGAATCAACATTCAAACCAAGAAAGGAATTTGAGATCTTCGCATCAAGATTAGCATCAATGCCTCTTCTAGTAACTCGACGTCAATTAATCGATCTCTCTAATAGGTAACATCCTCCTAATTGGTCTTCCTACGGCAGTTCAAACGCATACCCACTTCAGTTAGTGTTTCACAAAGGTGCTGCATTGACAAGAAGTTCACTCGTTGAGACACTTGAGTTACTTGAGACTCATCACGACCCTCCTCTTGAAAAACTTGTCACCCCTCCTTTAATCATTATATCTACAATAGAGTAACAAATGATTCTCGTGATAAATCGTTGGAGGAACAACTTCACCCGTCTTTTGTTCGATTGATTAGAGATAATTCGGATTAGTACAGTCGGGCAGAAAATGTTTTTGCTAGGCCGGTTTGCTTTGTCTTGCAGTTTTGTTAAGATGACAGAGTTTTCTACATGTGTATGGTATCGATAAACTGTTTTTGTTATATGTTCTACTATACCATAGAGTAAGGTAAACAGGAATGCGAGCCCTCTCTCGAGTTTTACTATACACATTGGTTATTGTTATGTTCTAATACACATCACATAGATAGGTAAGCGTTGATTTACTCGAATTAATGTCACCAAATTCAATCTATCCCTAACATGCTCTGATTGGCTAGACGCCGATATGGCGTACGTATTACTTAATTTGATTGGTTAGTATTTTGCTCTCATGATTTGATACTTATGAGAACAAAATAACTCAGTCTAGCGGTGGGTCGGTACGCCATTTTGCAATACCGATAACCATTGTAGGTATTCACACCAATACCGGTTTCCGAAACATGGTATTCTCAATAACTGGTTATTGCGGCATTGCGTTCGGTATTTGAAATTTGATAAAATCTGTTATCGGAAAACCGTAAGGTTATGGCGGCAGATTTTTTTCCGTGATTGTAGTAAGATAGTCTTTGGTAGCAAGTCAGGCAGAGCATCGATATAATATGCGGAAATGTGTCGATGGCTATAACTAAACATGTATCTAATTTTTTTATATGATTTAAAAAAAATACAAATTTTCACATATATAATATTGATATCATCTAAATAAAGTAGAAGAATTTTGTGATTCAATATAAATTGGTTATTATATAGTTTTGATTGAATCGGGCGCCACTAATAACAATAACTTCATTGGTTTCGATCGTCACTCGCAACGCCTAGCACCTGTATAGGTTAGGTATTGCAAATAAATAGTTACTACGATATCCAATCGGTTCTTGCATCGGCTGCAACGCTTATAGTTTGCGAAAACTGGTTTCGCCCGATAAACAGTTATTATGACATCCAATACCATGTTTTCGGTATTGTACGTACACCTAGTTATTGAAACTATTTACGGTTTGCAACGACCTTCTCTATAACTCACTAGTTATGTAATATTAATTAAGCAATGCCATTTTACTGTATTGATTTAATACAGAAAGTATTCTGGTCGGTAGAGCTACTATTGACTAAGTAACGGAGAATCAAGATCACAAAAAAAAAAACACAACGGGTTGCACTCCGGGAGTGCCGGCAGAAGAGAAAACTTAAGCACGTAATTTTTGGATATTTTAGGATGACACCTCGCGCAAGCGCCCATGCGCTCCGTTGGAATGACACCTCACGCAAGCGCCCTGAGCTCCTGAGCTGAGTCTTACAAATTTTCGATCAGGACACGTGAGTTTAAAATGTTTTACCCATCCCAAGAAAAGTGCACAACGCAGCTAAAGAACTTCATATTTCACCTCAATAACACATAGGTTTAGGCGGCAATAGCCCAATGGATAGGGTGTCGGACTGGCGATCGAGAGGTCGTGAGTTCGATCCCCACCCCACCCATTGCACTATTGACGTGAACCCACTCCAGACACAAGCATATTTAGCTTAGTTGGAGGGGTTAACAAGAATACTAGTAATGTGCAACCCACATTGCGAGTAATCTTTTTAAAAAAAAAAAAATTATAATTTATAGGTGTTATACCTAGGTTTGCAATCGTATTTACAGTTCATTCATCCAATAATTTAAAATCGTTTACAAAACTTAAAATAAACTGGCCAATTGCAAGTCGGACTCGCACTCGTAGGGTTCCGTACCACAATACAGTATTTTATAAGATCGAGCAAAAAATACCACTATCATTTTTCGCCAGCAGAAAATAATAATTAGTAAACATTTTATTTCTTATAACGCATCTAACGTCTAACAAAGGTGTTAGGGATCGATGTTTCAATATAACGCCATCTATAGGACGTTTACCTAACTAAGCGTTCATAAATGGCGTGAAATGCCGAAAAAAACACGTTTCTTGGGGACCCTCTTTTATTTTTAACTTTATTCTATTTTTAGTATTTGTTGTTATAGCGGCAACAGAAATACATCATCTGTGAAAATTTCAACTGTCTAACTATCACGGTTCATGAGATACAGTCTGGTGACAGACGGACAGACAGACAGACAGACAGACAGACAGACAGACAGACAGACAGACAGACAGACAGACAGACGGACAGCGGAGTCGTAGTAATAGGGTCCCGTTTTACCCTTTGGGTACGGAACCCTAAAAACCGACTCCAAATGCCGCGCTAGACATTCCAATAGCAAGTTTAAGGTTTTTATCTCCATATCTCTACACAAACTCATCAGATTAAAATTACAATAGGACCAAACGGAAGGTACCTTATACCTTCTCGATCAAAATATATAATTTTCCAAATCGGTTAATAAACGACAGATTTCTGAGTAGACAAATATAAAACAATACAGTCAAATTGAGAACCTTTACCTTTTTCGAAGTCGATTAAAAAGTTAAAACAAAACTCTCCAACAATGATTTACAACCAGCCCGAATTCCACACCGCCCCACCAAATAATTAGTACCATCTTTGTTCGAGGTCCATATGCTAACGGGCAACACCGTAAAATCAATTCAAAAAGGTGTATTTACTAAGAAATCTTTAGAATCAATACCAGTTCTAAGCAGAAATGTATTTATTCTAGCAGTTTGCTCTGTACGACTGAGCACACATGAATGATGGAGCGGCGGCCACCCGCTCAAATAAAGCTTTAACATGGAACCATTGAAAAATGCACACAATATGTAACTCGGAGAAGCTTTTATCGTTGTTGTTTTTATTGTAATGTAAGTTTTAAAACACAGTATTTTATCTAGAATTAAAGAAATTACTTCTGCTGCTAGTCAGTTTGGGATGGTATCAACAATTCTTTTTTTTTTAAGTTTCCTTATGGCTCCACACGATAAAGCGTATTTAACCAGTGTTAAATTATTAGAATAGTTCAATTTTAAGTAGATTCAAGTCTTGAAGTCGAGGTAGACACATTTAAGTTAGGTAGAAGTCCTATTCCAGTCCAAATCATACCTCCAGTAAAGATGTGGACCTTACCAAAGGTTTTCAGGGGAATTGCGGTGTGAACGCAATAATGGCTTTGCAGATTTTTATCAGCATCTTGCAAAAGCTTGCACCATACAGAAAGAAAAAGCGTAAAACCCCACACAGGTCACAGCTAAGTCAAAATAAATAACAATTTTAACAGTACTAAAGGGGAAATTTACGATGATTGTAGTCTAGTTCCTAGACGTCTAGAGGGGGTACTCGTAAAGCGTGCCGTAGAAATGCGCCGGAAGGGGGCTACTCGCTCCTCGTAACTTTAGATTTATGGCGACGAGGTAAACGATCGGATTCATTTGCGGAACACAGTTCGATTGGTTTAAACCGGTTTAGACCGAATAGGAATTGTTCAAGTTCCGCCGTTCCGCTATAAATATAGCTGACAAATGGTCACTAAACAAATGTGAATAGTCTCGGACCGTTTCTGTTGGGAATGTTAGTGAATTTGGGTATTACTTATGAACAGCTGCTGTCGATGAATAAAACTATAGGTATTACGAGTTATTCAATGTGCTTATTTGTTGATTTTTTTATAGGTATCTATCGTTTTTACGCTCACCAGGTAGCGCTTTTGAATTAAAGGGTTCTGATGACAGCTGGCAAGCTAAATGTCAAAATTCATGTTATGCCATTGACATTTCGCGGACCTTGTAACACACTAGCGCCTCTAGCGAGAAATTCACATGCGTAACCTCTATAAGTGTGAATTATGCTTTGTTTTTTATTTCAAATACTTGCTGTGCCCCGCGGTTTTACCCGCGTAGATATCGTTCCCGTGGGAATATCGGGATAAAAAGTGAAAAAGAAGTAATAGTGCTCTATTTTTTATTCCAGGGTCTAGGTTATCTACATATCAAATTTTAGCTCACTCGGTTGAGTAGTTTTAGCGTAAAAAAGTAACAAACATACACCAAAACTTACGCCTTTATAATATTAGTAGTAAGTAGGATTAATAGTTACTCAGAACTTTAGTATGTTCAAAAAACCAAAAAAATCTAAAACTTGCAACTAAAACAAACGTGCCAAGACAAATCCAAAACAATCGGTTAGCGACGACTTTCTTACAAATATTTCATTCTCAGCAGTTTCAATTGAGATGATTGGCAGAAAGAAAGCCTTAAAAATAAACAGAACAAACCCAACATTAATTTGAAGCTCCAATCCCAGGCCTATTGTCCCGCCATTCAGCACGGCGGAAAATGAGCTCGCTTGCGCCCCTTAACCCTCTAAGTGCACCAATCCCAATATCTAGGTCACAAATGGAACTTAAGCGTATTCGCGATGCGATGCGTCCCGCCATCAGTCACCCGCCGTAATTACTGGGACATTGATTTACGACCGGGACACCGGGCCGAAAGCACGGGTTAATGAAATAACCCGGGATATTGCTAATACATTCTCGGGATGCGAACGTCCTAGTTTGGTTTGGGCCGTGCGGCCGGTGCAGTTTTTCGAACTTGTACTCAATTGATTGGTTGGTGTAAAGTTGGACTTTTTAACCGTCTGTTTGATGAAAGGTAGTGTTATTGAAGCCTTTGTTTTGTTAATTGTATATTTGTGTTTTTATATATTTCTCAGGCACGCTCTGAAGCCGCTCTAAACACTTGCATTCATATCATATATCTTCATACATTCGTGGGAAGAGAAGCAGTACATACGCTATTTGGTATTTAGTAAGTTACCGTTTTTTTATATTTGGGCTATATGGGATAATTTTTATATTAATGCCACTGCATTAAGAAAAATGTTAGTTTGGATACAACACCGCGAAACTATAAGCCTTCTAAGTTTATAGTTTCTAAGTTAAGTAATATTTAAATATTACTTAAGGTGAGTTGATGAGAATCTTAATTAAGCGAGTGAGTGTGAATACAAAATATTTTTTTGTCTTTTGCCTATTTGCACCGTGGGCTGTCTGCAAAAAATTAAAATGCTAATCCGTTTTAAGTGAGCGTCTGATATCAGCTATTCTGTGGGATACCTGAACAGACTCTAATCTCTAAAATGGTCACATAAAAAGATCCCTTAGTCTTGAATTTTACCAAGAAAATCTATTTAGCAAAAACCCGTAGTAATAAACCAATTTAGAAAGACCTAAGAAATCCTACACTCCACACCCGTGCTAACATCTTTTAACATACGAAAGGCCTAAAAAGGGAGTTAGGGTTTAAGTGACCTAGGATGTTAAAAAGGGAAGCGTGCTACATTCTTCCACTACCTTAACTATTTATATAAAAGAGATTTGTTATTTTGTCAAAGCTCATCCTGAATATTTCCGAAAGCGAAGCGACATTATTACCAGGCATAGGAGGGCAAAACATATAAATATGGTCTATCAACCTCCATGTCATTAATTTATTTATTAAAAAAAAATATTTCACATGTGTATTAATACTTATAATAGAATTCCTAATAAACTAAAATTATTGGACGGAATTAACTTTAAACGAAAATTGTGTGACTGGTTATTATGAAATTGTTTTTATAGCATTAAGGAATTTGAAATGACATGTAAAATTACTAATTTTTAACATTTGCACGTCTGCATGCAGGGTGAATACAACTACTTACCTTTATTTTAAGACCAATATTGTAAAACGTATTCTTGCAAATAAATGTATTTGATTGATTGATTGAAAGATTTTATCAGAGATATTGCTTTTTTTTGCTTACTACGTAACGCCAGGTCTACGGAGACAACTCTTTCCAGTCCCAATTATAGTCATCATACATTATAGTAACTATAATTTCTAGCATAACAAATGTTAGTGAATACTTCTTCTTTTTTATGCATTATATTCAAGCGTTTGACCACTATCTCACCTGATGTTAAGTGACGATGCGGTCGACGATGTAGCACGCTTGGCTTGAAGATATCTATTAACTCGTGACTTGAAGGCCCCTAGGTGGTAGCTTTCCGGTAACACAGACTCGGCTAAGGAGTTCCAATCCCTGGCAGTACGTATGATGAATGTGGAAGCAAATCTCTTCGTGCGGATTGATGGAATATCTATCATTTATTTGTGGCGCCTACCAGTACCTCTGGTTGTGCGATCGAAAAAAGGTCATGAGGGAATAAGTTCGTGCAGTTGGGTGGCACACTCACAGAAATGTATCCTTTCTATTTTGAAGACGATTAAAAAGTGAATTAAACCTACCTAAAACTTCTAGGAATGTGGAATGTGTTATTGGTAATCTATTGGCTGTGAACATTTCTGCCTACTTAACACTGGCTCAACACACTCACTAACCGTGTAAAGTCATATAGTCAATAAGAAGGTAACAAAAGGTTCCAAAGGAATCCTAAGTTCTCTTAAATCCATTTCCCCCCAGCGAGACATTGTCACGACATTAAGGTAAGACTGGATTGGACCCGTTGTAGCCGAGGACATCGGAAAATTGATAGTACCTTCAGGTATTAACTGTAAATAGGTGACTGTTTTGTTATAACTGTTATATTATATTATGGCAGTAACAATTTGACCGAGTAAATCGAAAGTCTTCTGCGAGTCAGCTTGGGCAATATTGCGTTCGTATGTCTACTTATATCATTAAAAAATTAACAATTTCAATTCAATTCAAAAACAATTTCCAAACGTCATCGTAATCGTGCTTAATTTGAAAAATCCTAACATTTTCTTTATTAATCGCCTAATGTTTCAAAGATGAGCAACAACCATATCGTACATTAGCATTTACTTAATCAATTCCGTTATGTCCACGAAAGGGGGGAAAGGGGGATGGTAAAGGGGAAAGAGGGGAAGGGGAGGGGGGTTACAGACACTTCTGCGGCTGTCCAATTGAATAATCAATCAGCAAAATGCAAATGACAGTGGCAACAGGCGTTGCTCCAAGTGTTTTGCTGAGCTCCTCAGATAGGATTTTGGGATTTCGTTTGTCGATTGGTATCACGATAAACGTAAGATTGAAATGATTTAGCGGTTTTTTTGAACCGACTTCCAAAAAGGAGGAGGTTGTCATTTCGTCTGTATGTTTTTTTGTAGGTTTCTTACGCTATTACTCCGCTAATTGAGAACCGATTCGAATGATTTTTTTTCTCATGGATAGATAGGGTTCATTTCCAGAGTGGATCTTTTATACAACTGATCTATATCTGATGAGTATCTCTAGAGATATGGAGATAAACATCTCAAACTTGATTGATTCGAACTCGTCCATTAGTTCACTTCCCTTTTACACTAACTCGCCCCATCTCTAAGATCTTAAAAACTGCTGGCACATTTTGTGCCTCACAAAGGAGCACTTACCATCGACTCCAACAAGCCTTCTGATTGCGACTGGAAGGACATTCGCTTAGTTCCTAGAATTGTTTGGTGTTAAAATAGACTTCAATTTGATTTAAGCAAGTAAGTACCATAGTTAGTTAGATAGTTTGTCGAATAACGCGCACATAGATTTGGTTTGGACCAAATTAGTTGAATTGACTGAACAGCGTGACCGTGTGACAATATATAAAATTTGATACAGACATTACTTTAGATGAATAAATGAGTAATTAAGTATTTAGAGTATACCGGTCTATTTTGCTAATTTATTAAGTGTCCGATTTAACAGAACATTCGTGAAAGTAAGACTGAACTGTACCGACAGGAGGTAACAGCGTGCTGAAATAACAGGAAACTTCTTTTGACAAATGTTTCGACTCTAGATGAGGCATCCTGACTTATCCGAGCGCTGCAAGAGACGTTCAGCAAATAAACGAGTAAAAGTAAATACTAAGGTGTTGTTAATAATATTATACTATCTCTATTGAATCAAGTTAGAGATTGCTAGAATCCATACTTAAATAATTTGAGTTTTCACATACCGCGTTTAGTCATATCAGTAGCACATTTGAGGTATTTATTTATTTCAATATCTCTGAAGGTGATCATCAGATCACGTTGAATTGTACAATGGAACTAAATGGGAAGTACACACTCACAAACAAAAAAATATTTTCCAATTCAGTTTCTGATAAACCAAATAAGAAAATTATTTTTTGTTCAATACTCATAAAAAAAAGGAAAAAACTCCTTTTCCTTTATTAATGGCGGTTAAAATATAGCTATAAGTATATTTTCTTTTCTAAAACAAGGTTAGAGAGCAGATACGTACCAGTGTCTATTGTTTTCTTCGACATCGCTTATAGCCTTATAATCTCCGAAGAGTAGTGAAGTAAGTAAGGAAATAGAAAAAATCTATCATTGTAGATCTGTACAATAATATTCTGTATCTGAACACAGCGGAAGCTGTAGTGAAAGCTCGGCATTAAAGATGGAAGCCTCCGTAGCCACTAGACGCCCATAAACTAATGTTATTCGGCGTTACGCGCCTTACGGGACCTCCCTAGTTCCCGGACCTATAAATTTTTCATGAACCTCCGTGGTGATTGAAAAAATCTTCCACTACATTGGCACTCGTAACCTCTTTGCCACTCTCGGTGTGGCGCGGAAATAGAGGTTGGAAAATTGAGCGGTTTGTTTTTAATTTTATTGACTTATCATCAAAGGAGCTCTTTATTCGAAGCGAAATACATGCTGGTTTAGAAGTCAGAACGGTTTACCGCGGGTGCACGGGAATCCTTTGCAATTTTATGTCTCCGATTTTAAAAGTTTTTCATTTGAATAAGTTATAATTGAGAACAGCTAATGAAATTTTTATTAAAGTGTTTCGCTTGCCAGATACATTTCCTGACAAATCAAAATTTAATACGATTCAATACAACAATGTTGTAACATACATTAATTGTGTAAACCGCTCAACATCGTGAAAATTGTACCAATTTCGCGACCTACTTTCACATACGGAAAATATTGACATAAGTCCAAACACACACAGAATCGCTCTACATTTTCTTACATTGCTATACAAATATTTTTATTGAATTCAATAGACTTTGTGAAGAGCACTTAGCGCCCGTTCCGTAGCACGGAAATGCACCGGATGAGAGCGTAACGATGACGAATGTGATATAAAGTGTCGTCTTTAGTGCTTATCTTTGCGTTCCGTTTCACTTGTCTATGAATATGTTTTAGATTGAATAGGAAAAGAAAATTTACGGTGAATAATAGTGTAAGAATCTTTTGTAGTAGCTTAATAAGCGGCTTCGCTTAAATTCCTTCATTATATAGACACGGTTACTTTAAGTTTCAATTTTAAATACAGATGTTACTAAAAATGTAATATAAACATTGAATGTAGCAATTTGTCTCTAAATCTTAGTTCAATGTACCATTAAACTAAACTAAAGCAAGTACGTAAGAAAATTAGTAAAAACCAGTTGAATACACCAGACAAGCCATAAGGTTGGTGCAATAGAAGAAACAAGCGGGACCTACGATTTAACATTTTACCCAAACTACAGTAACTGTTGTAATTCAGTTGTCAATGTCACTCACGGTCACCCATCCAAATAACTGGGTGGTATCAGTTCACTGGTACGAACACCCAGTTCAACAACGCTACGAAAACTTCCACATATATTTACCTAGAAGTAACAGTGTATATGTATCTAGCAACATTTAAAATGTTGTACATGTGTACATTGATCGTGAAAGCACGAACGAAACGCCGACAGCACAAGTATCAGTCCTATCCACGGTTCTCAGGTGGCAAGTCTCGGGATAATAAGCTGAACTAAAATCTGAGCGATTTAATGCGACTTGGAACAATAGTCAGCGACGCGGGCACTTGTCAGCCGGAGTAATCTCACTTCTCAGTGTAAAGCCCTTTTTGAAACGTTAGGGCTGTGCTGACCTGTTTCTTGGTGCTCTTTTCATTTCTGAAGGAATGAGATGGTTGCTTTGGTTGTACCTAGGTGATATTGCAACGAAGGAAATATTGCATTGAAGTCTGTAAATAGCATACATACAGATGTACTTCTGCTACTATCCACAGTAACCGAGGAATTTCGCTCAGTATGTAATCCTGGTCGTTTATTATCGCGTTTAACCATTATTTTGATGCTGGGAGAATTGCAAGTCGACAATAAAACTTGTCGGACTTACCTCACTGACATTTTTGCGTTGGATACTCTAGGAGGAAAACTTAGAAAGGTTTAATTCAAGTAGTTTAATATAAGACTGCGTAGCTTTAAGCCTTTTCGGTTATAAACTATCTGTGTTCCAGTACAGAAAAGAAAATAGTCCTACCAGGCATGATTGAGAAACTAACAAACAAAATTTTCATTTATAATATTAGTAAGATTAGTAAGATTAGTAAGATTAGTAAGATTAGTAAGATTAGTAAGATTAGTAAGATTAGTAAGATTAGTAAGATTAGTAAGATTAGTAAGATTAGACTGTAATGTTGCTGGTTCACTTGTCTGTAAGCAATTTTCCCTATGTTATATTATATTGTGAATTTTACGTTAAAAAATGATTTAATTGTCAACCCTAACAAAACCAGCTAGAACCGGTTATAATAGGTTTATTGCTATATGACGGAACGTCCGATAATTGTAAGTACTTGTGCTGATCCGGGGAAATTAGCTTTGACAAGATTACAGTGCTTCGGATGTTCATCCATTTTATCTTTTTATTTACTTTTGAGATGACAGATAGGATTTAAAGAGCTTTTTGTTCACTGTACGCATTAAGTACGATTAATGCTTTTAAGCGTTCATTCGGATTAAAACTTAGACTGACTGAAAAAAAATAAAGACGCTCTAGTAATTGCTGACATTGCCAATTTTTTTGGGGAATATTCGAGCGCATTTTGGTCACTTCAATCCTACTAATATTATAAAAACGAAAGTTTGTGAGTGTTTGTTACTTCTTCACGCTATAACTACTCAACCGATTGAGCTGAAATTTGGTATGGAGATAGCCTTGACTCTGGAATAACATATAGGGAACTTTTATCCAGATATTGCCACGGGAACGATGTCTACGCGGGTAATACCACGGGGCACAGCTAGTACGCCATAAATGGTGTCATTATATTAGAGATCTTCTACGATAACATGACCCGCCCCTCCAAAATTCAAAAACGTTTCAAAGTATTTGTGAAAGTATTTACAACGCACCACCATGCATGTGTGCGTACTGGTACTGCCGGTTCCGCGACATTGCATACGTAATTAAATAACTCCTAATTATGAACGTACTTTGTACCAACCAACACTGCAAAAAAAGTTTCTATGAAATTTATAAGCAATACTTTCCGTTAAGTTAGGTTGGCTACAAAATACGTTCATAATTCGGGTATCAACAATGTAGGGAAGTGCCTACTCTTATAACGTAGCACAACTTAATTACAACTACATACAAACTCTTTCGTAAGGATGTGACTACACACATTAAAACAGTAACTTGGAGGGGCAGGCCATGTTATCGTAGAAGATCTATACCATAACATATATAGATATCTTACTAACAACACTACCAACAAAAAAATCTTTAAACATTTCTCGTGTCCTATCTCGAAAAGCTTTTTAAGAACGGTCTCAACATTTCGAAATCTTTTCAACATCTGAGGAACATAAAATCCGTCGACACTAAGAGCCCTTAAGAAATAAATAATATTTGCAAAAAGGCGAAAGAGCCTAAGGGCAGGTTCTATAACTCGGAGGTCCGTGAGAAGGGTCAGAGGGAGTCTCTCGGAGGAGGACCGGAAACTGTGACCACAACTTCCGGTTACACTTGGACTCTTGGGCTCTGTGGTGTTAGGAGGCTCTTTTAATTAACAATATTGTGTTTTTTCAACAGAGTTAAAAATATTTTTATAATGAACCGCACGTTGAGGTTCTTTTGCAGTACGTGTATTGAGCATTTGCGCAAAGTCGCTTGTATCGATTTTCTATCGGATACATTTCGGAGTGTTTACGAATAATTAGTATCGCCATATTAGTAGATTCAATTCCCCGCAAAAAATCCATTGGTGTACCTATTGGTACATTTTTCGACAGAAAAATCAATAGATTTTTCTAAAATGTATGAGTACATTTCACAGTAGCATTTCGGTGACGGAAAAACATCGTAAGGAAACCCCTGGCATGGTGGTAGGACACTGTTAATTTCCGCCTGGCCACCTTAAGTTAGAAAATCTGTCGCCAAACATTGTAATGTGTTCCAGCAGCTTTCCTTGCGAGTCAGTTCCTATTCTAGCGTTCAACCGTATCATCACATACTAAACAGGTGACATAGTACATTTTTAAACACAATCCAAAATTTCATCGTACCGACGGGACTTGAACCCGCAACCTCCGGAATAACATGTTCCGGTGCTTTGCCAATTAAGCCACGGTGCGAAGTATCGTTACGACGAAATTAGTGGATTGCATTTGTTAACCCAATTATGCATTGGTGGCATATTTTGGATTGTGTTTAACAATTTACAAAAATATAAAGTGTGAAACACTTCAAAGAAACATAATAGGTGACATAGTGCTCAAACACTAGCCTGTACGATATAAAAAAAAAAGTCCTTAATCTAAATGCTAATATAATGCTAAATGCTCTTGACAACTAGAAAAATATGTAGGTTATGTAAATATGTATCTTTATATTCAGAATATCTAAATACATTATCATTAAATTGCGAATCCCAAACCGTGTTACCTAAAACATCGCTCGCGGCACATCACGGCACGTTTCTGATATTAAGGACTTGTTACCTATCTATATCTCCCACTTACTATTCTACTGTTATGTAGGTTAATACGTAATCTGTGATGAAAATCACGTCTGTATTATGTATGTATTTACATTAAACTTAATTTACTAAGGGAAACTGCTTTTAACCGTAAAACTGTTGCAAAGCGATATTAATAATAAAGATAGTTTAATATAATTAAGATAGTTTAAAAACTAACACAACCGACTTCCATGCCCCGCGAGTCAGTTTCAGTATCAAGTTTGAGACGTGTACCGTCATATATCTGAAGATACATTTCAGATCTCGATAAAATTACAATGGGACCACTTCGGAAATGTACCCTACCGATTTAAAAAAGACTCATTCGAATCGGTTCACAATTGACGAAGTAATCGCGTAACATACATAAAAAAATAATAACGGGTTGCACTCCCGGAGTGCCGGCAGAAGTGAAAACTTGAGCATTAACGTTGTGCATTTGGTCTACTCTGCCTCCGGCTTACCAATTTTCGATCGGGTCACGTGTCCTGGCGCGAGATCCTGATGCGAGTTTAAAATTTTTTACCCATCCCAAAATTTTCACAGCGCCGCTAAAGAAGTTATTCACTTCAAAAATACTCGGAACATTACCTAGACTTTGGATTGAGAGGCATCAATCATAATAAGGTATATTAATTACATACATAATTAAGATAGTTTAAAAACTAAAACAACCGACTTCCATGCCCCACGAGTCAATTTCAGTGGCAAGTTTGAGACGTTTATCGTCATATCTCTGGAGATACTAATCAAATCTCGATGAAATTACAATTGGACCACCTCGGAAACGAACCCTACCGATTAAAAAAAGAATCATTCAAATTGACGGAGAAATCAGGTAAGATAAAAAAAAATACAGACGAATTGAGAACCTCCTTCTTTTTCGGAAATCGGTTGAAAATATTTATAAAAGGAATTTCAATACCAAATACATAAAAAAAACAGAGTGTTTGACATACTTTATTCCCATCGGGATTGGAATTCTGTTTCTAAAATTGTATTTACTAGGTACTTTATCATATCAACTATTCGATAATATTTCTGTACTTGTATCAAATGTTTATATATTCGCCCTAAAATAAGAGACAGTGGAGCCTTACTGAAAATAAGATTAAGCTCATAGCCGAACCTTATCAAATTCACTTTTATTTGATTTCGCCTAAATTCCACGTCAGTCTTTGTTTTGTATAAATCCTCCTTGTACCTGAGAAGGATATTAAGGATAAGTGGCTTTTTTATTCAAAAAATAAATCCAAATAGTAAATAGGCCTCTTCGGAGTTTTGGCGGGCAAGTGAAAATGAGCATTTGGTCAATTTTTTTTGGTTCTTCGCCGAGTTATGTAATTTTAGTTATTAAGCATGAAGTGTCTATAAAGTGAACGAGTCCTGGTAAAAAACAATGTTGGAAAACATGCCATTTTGTGTTCTCTCCAAAACTCTACTGTAAATTCTTCAACTGTGTAATCTATTGGATATATATATTTATCATATATTTATTGGTGGCAAGACTTTGACTAGACAGAACTTGGACTCTAATTTGACATAATTTTGACTTGATTTATATGATTCGATTAATTTTAACACTGAATAAATTATATTCATTGTGTAGAATGTTAGAAAATTCTAAGAAAACAAAACATAAAAAACACTAACTTCTAGGACTTTTGCATGAAAGTAATATTTTGATAGCAAAACGAAACCTAATTTATCATAATTTCACTTCTATTAACGTCAAATACTACAGGCTCCGCCTCAAAAATGTTTACATGCTACACTAAGGTAAATAAAACAATCAACATATATAAAATGTCCCACAAAGAGAAAGACTCCAATACAAACCACATCACTATAAACGTGCATGCATTGCCAAAAATCTACATCGTAGTACATTTTTACCCCACAGTTGGTTATTTATTGCCGACACCTGCGTACAGCAGTTTTTCCCCTCCAGACACTGGCTAGAGAGAGCTAGAGAGGCTAGAGCGCTCTAACTGTCGCCGACACTACGTTATTAACGGCTCGGTGCGGTGTCGCGGCCAACTTGTTATGTGTTTTCGTATAATACGCCAGGGTCGTGTTGGAATTTAGTTTCGGGATTCACATAGTTACTAGTTACTGAAATACGGAGTCATTGTTTTGAGTGTAATTAAACGCTCTGACACTTCTGAGATATTGATTTAATTTTCAATCTCAAAGATGGTATTTTTTTATGTCATCTGAACAAAACAAACTTGTGATAATGATTTTAGAATAAATGTAGTTGAAATGAGTGTTTAGCTATTGAGTGTCAGTGACACTTCAATAGAAATAATTAAATTTCAAATTTAAAACCACCCCGACTGATATATGTATTATCCATGTATAGGCTATTCCAATGAGCCGCCAATTGGATTACTCCGTGAATTGTGAACCGATTCAAATGATTATTATTTTATAGTTAGGGTTATATACAATTAATTGAGATCTGATCAGTATCTCCAGAGATGTATGAGAGATATGAACATCTTAAACATGCTACGGAAACAGACTCGCGCGGCATGTAAAGTCAGTTTTAACCGACTTCAAAAAGAGGAGGTTTTTCAATTCGACCGTATATATATATATATTTTTTTATTATGTTTGTTCGCGGATAGCTTCGTGGTTTATGAACCGATTTTGATTTTTTTTTGGTAAGGAGATATCTCAATTGTGGTACCATGGTAATTTCATCGAAGTCTGATAAGTATCTCCAGAGATATGGAGATAAACACCTCAAACTTGGTACAAATTAATAGCGCGGCATTTGCAGTCGGTTCTTTTAGTTTTTTACACGATCTTATTTCGTTTGTCAACTATCTTCACTGTTAAAGCTCTTCAGAGTCGTAAAGAGTGAGATACAATGCCTTTATCATTGAACTGTTCCAATACAATGGATAGCTGTTAACATTACCATCGTGACCGCCAATCAGGCATGCATCTGGACAGCATAACTAATATTTGCTCATCTAACTTGCCAATAAGGCGCGGTGGCCATTAGTCAAGCCAACTGGCTGATCATAATTAATTTAATTCTGGTCAAGACGTCCATTATGTATGTGTTCAATGTGACGCTTGTGTTTCAGATGTTTATTCTTGTTATATACTAAAGTTACAAGCTAAGAGACTAATCCATTCTAGGCCTATCGTGCTTACCATCTTCGGCCGCATCATCACTTACCAACAGGTGAGATAGTGGTCAAACGCTAGCCTATAAGATATTAAAAAAAACCCGTACTAATCCTACTTCCTACTGATATTATAAAGGCGAAAGTTTGTGAATGTGTCAGTATGTTTGTTACTTTTTCATGATAAAACTACTCAACAGATTGAGCTGGAATTTGGTATGTAGATAGACCCTGGAATAACACATGGAAAACTTTTTATTCCGTGGAAATACCACGGAAACGACGTCTACGCAAGTAAAACCGCGGTGCACAGCTAGTATTATACGTCCACTGTGGGTGGTGTATCGACATTTTACCCAATGCATAATTGGTTATCGATATTCTACCTGACTTGCTACAAAAATGTAGCTTAAACCACTAACTATCAAGAAGAAAATCTGCCGCCATAACCTTACGGTGTTCCGGCAGCCCACAGCCCTTTAGAGTCAGAGTATTCTAGACCCAGCGTGTTAATTATCTTCGGCCACATCATCGCTTACTACCAGGCTAGATAGTAGTCACACATTATCCTATAAGATAGAAATAAAATTATAAAAATCCAGAGGTTTCGGTCACGGAAAAGATACTTCGGTGGTCATCTATAGCTAAGTTGGTTAAAGTGCTTGGGCGTGTCACCTAGGAGGCACGTTTGCGCATTATATGTGATAATGTACGAAAATACACTACTTTATAAAAAAAATTTTAAATTGTCGCCGCGTTTATTGACAACACGTTACGGTTGCGTGGTAGCAACGCTGCAATGACACAGCGCCTGTGTGGCTGGCTATGCGTAATTTTTTTTGCGTTACGACGACCCAACGCACCGTGTGGACCGGCTCTAACACAGCGCAACGCACCGTGTGGCCTCAGTCTTATAATGTAAAGTATTTTGGAGACTACCGTGGTTATATTACAGTTTGGAAGTTGCAATATCCCAATGAATACGGCGTCGGCCTGGTAATCGAGGGGTCGTGAGTTCGATCCATACTCGATGCACTATTGACGCTTTTGATCACAATTCTCTTTTATGAAATATGTGTACCTATATTGTATTATAAATGTATATATGAATATATATAATATGTATTGTATGACATTATACATGTATTATATTGCTATGTATGTATTAAATTACATAAATTATATGTACCTTTTTAATTATGTACATACCTATTATTTTATTTTATTGTTATTTATTTATTTATTTTTTTTCTACACCTATACCGCCATGTATGCTAATCTATTCCTTTCCACCCTAAGGTTGTCTGGAAGAGATCGCTTTAAGCGATAAGACCGCCTGTTGCCACATTGTTTTATTTACCATTTTTTTTACTTTTAATTTGTATGGTGTAATAAAGTGTTTATCTATCTATCTATCTATCTATTGACGTAAACCCAGTCTAGATCCAGACACAAGCATATTTAGCTTAGTTGGAGGGGTTAACAAGACTACTAGTAATGTGCAACACACATTGTTAGTAAGCTTAAAAAAAAGTTTATCTCATAAGAATCAAACCAATAGAATGAAGACCAACTTAATGAAGATCCTGCCAAAAAGGTCCGTGTACACATCGCGACTATTTTTTCATAGAATAAACAAATAGAGCCCTCTGCCCTACTTTCTGAAAAAAATATAGACGTATAACGTATCACTGCGTATAAAACAACAATGTATTATGGACTTGTATAAGCATAAGGCGGAATTGTGGAGGGAGAAAAGCGATAGAGGAAATACCTAGGAGACGAGTAAAAATGTTAGCTAGTACTAGAGTAACTAATAGGTATATGTATGTAAAGCTTACTCATAATTTTAATTACATTGATGAAGTAATTCTATGATAATTATATAGATATTAAATAAATATCAGACAAGATCGGAGACAATAAGGAAAGGCCAAGTCAAAAGTACCTATAAACGGCGAGCATGAATATGAAGGCGTTCATGAAAGTGAAAGAAGCGAAAGAGGTATGTCAGGATCGTAGCATGTGGAAAGAAGTAGTCTCTGCCTACCTCAACGGGAAAAAGGCGTAATTGTATGTGTGTATGTATGTAAAGGCGGCAATAGCCCAATGGATTAGGTGTCGGACTGGCGATCGAGAAGTCGTGAGTTCGAGCCCCACCCCACCCAATGCACTATTGACGTGAACCCACTCCAGACACAAGCATATTTAGCTTAGTTTGTGGGGTTAAGAAGAATACTAGTAATATGCAACCCAGATTGCGAGTAATCTTAAAAAAAATGTATGTTTAAATAAATATTACAATAATAGTTTTTTCGGTTCCCGGTTAATTTCATAAATAATATTTTATTATTCATTCATATAAAATTAGAAATAATAATTAAATTAATTTCCCTCAAAACTGATTGCTACATTTTGAACTTAACATAAGTTCAAAATGTTTGTTCAGTTCAAAATGTTTGTCAAAATTGCACTCGTATAAAATATAAACAAGATGAACACACCGGTCACCTACCACACCCTCGTAGTAAATAGTCTCGATAATATGTGGATAAGCGAGCGTCTTGCCTCTGGCGAGAGGTGCAATGTTAAAATCGGAACGCCAGGTATTATCAAATAGTTCATCAATATTCCTCGATATAAAAGCGATAGAAGATACAGAGAGACCCGATATCTCTACTGTAAGGAAACTGTAAACAGGGATAAAAATATCTCTTGATAACTGATAACTCATATCAACAGCCACAGAATAAACAATAGTTAGTGCGTTTCTCTCAGATGAATCAAGCGGAAGTCGAATTCCGCTGCTCCTATATCTGTAGCAGCTTCCTTACGGAACAAACATCTCAGGCGTGACGTCGTCGGGCAGTCGGCAAATATTTGACCTCCTATTATTGACCCCGCACCTTGTGTTGACGGCGCCCGTATACATATTACGGGGCTCTTAGTACATTCATCTTCACGAATTGAGTTACATCTGGACCCATGGATTGGAACTATTGGATTATTAGAAATTGGAATACAGCCATTGATTGTAAGTAAAGTTTCTTTTGTATTTAGTCCAATATACTCGTTATACACGTTGGTTTTTTATAGCTCCCCGATTGGTCTTCTTCATCTTCTTATTGTTATGGCTTTTAAACACTGCTTGGCGTTTTTCTGCCAGTGTCAAAAGTATGACCAGTGTACAGTATATTTACAAGACTAAGGGCCAGTTTCACCGGTCCCTGATAATGTGTCAGATAGCTATCTGACAGATGACGCCATAAAAAGCTGTCAAAAATCTGTCAGATTAGTTACTGATAGGGCGGGCTATCAGGAACCGGTGAAACTGGCCCTGAGTGGTCTTAATTTAGTGAAGTGTTTTTCATACAAAATTTGTTCGATATACGATATCGAGTTTGTTATGAAAACTAGTACTAAGGGTACAGATGAATTGAGAACCTCTTTCTTTTTCGGTTTAAAAGATAATAATGTCAAAACAAGTTAAAAACCCGAACATTTCTCTTATGTGATTGCAAGGCTTGACCTGACATAAGCTGTAACTCTGTATTGTAACCTCTCGTCTAACTAGCGGTATCTCGTAAACTTTTTACGATTTGGACAGTAACCCCTAGGTTCCAGGTATTCTAGGTGTAGCCTGAGCACTAATAATGTTACCTAGACTGCCTTTTTAAGAAATAGGCAGTAAACTCTGCACCATAAAGTTACGGCACTTTACGACTCTTGTGAAGTTTGCATTGAGTTTTTATTAGACACATTTTTAGGACGTTGACTTGGTATGGACTATATTACTATAAATGAAGCTAGGTTAAGATATACCTAGGTTCCAAAGAAATAGAAATAGAAATAGAATAGAAATAGAAATAGAAATTCATTTATTGATAAAGGGAGACACACAGCCAAATATTTTTACAATATATGTCCGGTGAATCAAAATATCTTGTCAATACATTGTCCATAATTATGTTCATATAACATTAATAAATTAACATTTGTAATACCTAATAATTAAAAAAAAAGAATAAAATTAACTTAAATAAAAATAGTACGCTGTATATGGGCGCATTGGTTGTTAGTATCAATTTACATTAACGTAAGTCTAGTTTGGTACATTTACTGAGCGCTAAATGGCTATAGTCATGTTCTAAAAACTCCTTTAGGCTATACAAGGTTGTGTCCAACAATAAGGTTCTGACGTGACTCTCGAAACATTGTTCATTTTTTATTGATTTAATACTTTCAGGCAATTTGTTATATAATTTTTGTCCCATTACTACAGGTAATTTTGAAGACATTTTTAATCGATGCTGTACAGGTTGCAAGTTTTTTTTTTTTTTCTTATAGTCCTTTTGTTATTATTTATCTTGATGTCGTAAACATTTATATTTTTCCTAGTATATTTAAGTATTTCAAATATATATTGTGACACTGAAGTTAAAATGTTTAATGTTTTGAAATGTTCTCTGCAGGATTCTTTAAACTTACCCCCCACTAATACCCGAACAGCTCGTTTCTGCATTTTCAGTACTCTCTCGAAATCGGTCGAAGCACCCCACATTATTAACCCATAAGACAGAATAGAATGTATATATGCGTAATAGATATTTTTAAGATTTTCAGGCGTTGTGATTTTTTTTAAGTGATTTAACGCATATATACCCCTAGCCATTTTTTTACATGTCGAGTTCACGTGTTGTTTCCAGGACAAAGTGGGATCAAGATCAAATCCTAGCAACTTCACTATATTTGAAGTATTGGTAGTAGTACCATCATCTAATAAGATGGGCATAGGGATCCCCTTTGGTGATATTGTATTGAAGATCATTACATTAGTTTTATCTGTATTAAGTTTAAGTCCATTCATTTTAAACCAATCACTTAGTTTCCGCAAAGTGTCAGTGACCAGTATTTTTAAATTGTTATGTGTGTCAGCTGATAGGACTATTGTAGTATCATCAGCGTATTGGATGATTTCTCCTTTGATATCAAGAGCAGTGAGGTCATTTATGAATATAATAAACAGAATATTTCCTAGACTCGATCCCTGGGGTATGCCTATATTAACGACTTGAGGCATGGATTTGATTGCAGCATGATTCACTTTTATTTCTACAGTCTGTTCTCTGTCAGTAAGGAAAGATTTCATTAGTTGCAGGGGTTTTCCTTTAATTCCATAAACCCTGAGCTTTTCTAATAGAAGCTCATGGTTTACGGAATCAAATGCTTTGGATAAGTCCAAAAATACTCCTGCGACCTTTGATTTTCTTTCCAAACAGTCTACCACAGTTTTTACAAATTTTAGTGATGCTGATGTAGTGGTTCGACCCCTTCTGTAGGCATACTGACAATCCGATAGAATTTCTAGGTTGGATATGTGCATCATTATACGCTCTGATATTATTGATTCAATTATTTTTGATATTGTTGGTACGATAGTTATAGGCCTATAGTTACCTACTAATGATGTGTCACCCTTGCCTTTGTATAGTGGAGTTAACCGCGATTTTTTTAAGTATTTTGGGTAGGTGTTAGACTGTAGTACACTGTTGATAAGGAAACAAATGTGATCCCCTAAGGGCGAGTTAATAACATTGTATAGAAATGTCCCTGTTACATCGTAGATATCCCTTGTTTCAGATTTATCAATTTTTTGCTTAGCCAACTTTTTAAGTTCATATGGAGTCACAATTTCAAAATAACACTCAGGTTGCTCTTGAATAACAGATTCAAGGAAGACCATCGCATCAATATTATTTGGAGAGTGATTTAAATTTCAGTCATTTCCAATAGATACAAAGAAATTGTTAAGGTGGTCAGGAACCTGTTCTAATTTTATTTGTAAATCTGTGGTACTATCTTTTATATCCCATATCCACTCCTTAAGATTCTTATTAGTTTCTTCTTTAATAATTTTCCATACTTCTCTTTTAGTATTTTTAGATTTATTTATTCTATTTTCCACATACTCTTTTTTTATTTTTATACTTTCGCTTCGAAATTTATTCTTTTTATGTGTTATGTCATTTTCTGATATTAATTGAGGGTACTGTCTTTGTAAAGTAAGAAAAACTATAATTTATGATCGTACATGTATGACTTCACATGCCGCGATAGTCAAAGTAGCCAGTAGCTATATATCTATATAGCTAGCTAGTATCATGTCATCAAGGTAGGTATACAAATTAATTGTTTGAATTGTTTATCTCAATATCTCCGGAGATGATTATTAGATCTCGATAAAATTTGAATGGGACCAAACGGAAAAGCGTAATCTGTCAAACAAAAATATTTTTTTAAATCGCTTACGATTTGACGGACATCTGAGGTAACAAACATAAAAAAAAACCGTCGACCTTTTTTGGTAAGTCGGTTAAAACGACTTTAAATGAGCGACATTTTTGACTTTATATGGAAGCCACCATAGGCATAAACATGTGTTTTAAGTGTGACGTTCGACGTCTAGATGAAAGCTGAATGGCTCAATACCTTTGGTTTTTTTTGTAAATTCAAAGCAATAAGTTATGTTTCTGTTATATCTATAATATTTTTTATCTACACTAATGTTATAACATTCTACTTATGTTTCCAATACTTGACTTATAATTACTACTGTTATAGCGCAGATAACAAAACACTCAATTTAAGCAATTTCACATGATGGTATAATATCCACATCGATATCGTAAAATCTCATTATAACATCAATAAAACGCGACCAATTAACCTGGCGAGCCTTATGTCAAAATCCTCATACAAGTTGTATAAAATTTTGATATTAGGCTGGCTTTTGAAAACAGTTGGGTTATACGTGAAAACTTCGTCGAAACTACTAAACTTACATACACAAAACTCTTTGGTAAGATCTTGTGCCAATTAAATAAAAAAAGAACAGCGCGCGCTCGCTCCTGATTGGCCCTGCGCGCGCAGCTGCGATCTTATTGGTTAGATTTTAATGGCGGCAAGTTCACTGACAATACACGTACGCGTGAATTTAATGTTTCGCAATGTGTTTTGTTTTTAAAATACAAATTAAAAGTTAAAAATGGATAGCGACGATGATATTTGTACGCCTCCGGATATTCTAGAATTGGCAACAAAAGTAACTCACACTCTTTTGCCAGAAAAATCTAGAAAATTATATGAAAAAGAATATAATAACTTTTTGGCATTTTAACTTTCAAAATTGTACCATCCAAAATTTGAACAATTATTATAAATAAACTATTGTCAGCTTTTACTCTTGTTGTTTGATTAATTGCATTAGTGAAGATAAAGTAGTGTATGCAACTGCATATAACACGGGTATTAAAACACGAGTGTGAGTTTATGAAACGAGCGCAGCGAGTTTCATAATAGTAACGAGTGCTTCATTATATGACAGTTGCATAAACGACTATTATTGAATATGATCTATTTAATGTAATTTGACGAGTGTAAGTGCAATTTTTTAATTTGCCCATATACTGAATAAATGCTTTGACTTTGACTTTGACTTTGACATATAATACAAATAACTTTATTGACAAAAAACGAATTATGTACATATAAGTTTTGAAGCCCTGTCTTTTTGCGTTATTATAATTTATTATACGGTGTTGCAAAAAAACAGTGTCTTCCCCAAATTTGAGTAGGTATTTACTACAAATTGTATACTTATGTTAGTTCAAATTATTTTAGAGTGTGCGCGTGTGTGTGTGCGTGTGTGTGTACGTGTGTGTGTGCGTGTGTGTGTGTGTGTGTGTGTGTCAGTATGTGTGATATTATTATATATGTGAGTGTGAATAAGGTCAATTTTTTGTTGATTAGTTATTTCTGATTATGAAATTTTAAGAAATAATTTCTCTATTGCTTCGTAATCAAGGGTCGTTAGCCAGTCCTTAATTACGAATTTTAGTTTATGTCTACTTAATGGTTTTACTTTACTCTTAGAATTTAATAAATTGTAAAAATAGGTGCCATGTGTTTGAAATGTCTCCATGCGAGAGCACTGTTACAGCGTGGAACAGGGCATTTGTCGACTCGCTTCTTACATTCTGGTAGATATGGTACTACTTCTTAATGATATCGGTCGATACATTTTGAAATATAGATCTTTCTGACACTTAGCACTTTGCTTTTTTCATATAAGTCTGTTGTAGGATGTCTGTATGGTAGGGACATGATCACTTTCAGAAGTGAACGTTGGGCACGTTCAACTTGTATCATGTGTGTCTTAGCAGCACCACCCCATGAAATAATACAGTAACCTATGATACACTCACCTAGGGCTTTGTAGGTCTGTAGTAGGAGTTCTTGATTTGCTACTGATCTTAGTGTTTTAAAAATGTGAATAAGTCGTCTGATACGATTGGATACGTTGTCAATGTGTAGTTTCCATGTCATTTTGTTGTCAATTATTATGCCTAAATATTTGATAGAGCTCACATCCTCCAGGGTGTTACATGAGCAATTTTGTGGGATATTGGTGTTACGATTACATGGAAAGGAGTGGGCGTGGATCTTAAAGCTAGTAGGTATTTTGTCCCTGTTAGTCTTTTTAAAACATATGTATTTCGTTTTACTGGTATTAATTGACAGTAGGTTATCTTCTAGCCAAACAATTACTCGTCTACTAACTAACCCTTACTAACCCTTCTTCGGCTAACTTTTGTACTGCTTGCCAGCTAGAAGCATGAAATAATAGCACAGTGTCGTCAGCAAACATAAGTATATCTGCATTTTGAAGTTTTGCATTGCACATTTCATTTATGTATAGCAGAAACAGGTTAGGCCCCAGTGTGCTACCTTGTGGTACTCCATATTTGCAGACAGCACTGTCACTTACATGGTTATCCACTCTTACTTGCTCCCTACGTTCATTTAGATAGTCTTTAAACCAATCTAGGGCACATCCGCGTACACCTACACCCTCCAGACGCGCTAAGAGTATTAGGATTGAAACTGTGTCGAAGGCTTTCTGTAGATCTAGAAAATCTCCAACACACTTTTCACATTTGTCCATATACTCAGTTGTAAGCGTGGTAAATTTCAATACTGCATCTTCTGTCGATCTTTTTGAGCGAAAACCATACTGGTTGCTTGATAGGATACCATTTTTTTCAAGGTATGACATTAGACGCTTATTCGCAATTTTTTCTATAACTTTAGAGAGAGTTGGTAACAATAATTTCGTAACTATAGGAATTGTTCACTAGGCAGTAATTCCTATTATGCATTAGCATTCTTTGTAATTTATAATCCACCCTTTTCAAGATGCTCGCCTGAAGGTGACCGTCTACCAATAACAACATTTATAGCACGCAAAACTCCGGAATAAAAGATTTCTGTGCGTCACTACACTGCGCCCATTATCTTGAGGCATAAAGACATATTTTTATTTTCCTGATTCATGACGTCTAGTTTTAACTTACTTCTGTCATCACCGTCAGTAGTCAGTGTTAGTCCACTACTGGACATAGGCCTCTCCAAATACTCGTCACTGAGCGATTGAAGCGCCAAATTCTTTCCATAGTTTTGCGTGCCTCAGTTTCTGTTATAGACAGCCGTCATCACTTACCATCAGGCAAGCATCTCATAATCAAAAAATCACCCGAGAAGTAGCCGGTAACAAGAAACACATAAATCCCCAATCGATATTTAATATTTATTTCTCGAACTAGAAAACGCGCAATTAGGACTTATTGGCAACTTTTGTAACTTCAAGTAACTTAGGTACAAGTACAGACCAAGTTAGCGTCGAAGTTAGTTCGCACCGATGATTTAAGCAACCGAAGCTTATCTATGTTTCTATGTTTACAAGTCTAATAACTTTATGATTATGTGTCGGATTCAATTCAACATGGCCAATCTGTTATCGATGATGTAGTAAGTTTAGTTATAGACTGTGGAAACATTTTCGTATTATTGTAGAAGTATTGGTTTATTATATTTTGAGTATTGTTGTAGGTAGACTTTAGACAGTTTGCTTAGGCGGTATTTTGTCAGTTTTTTTAACCATCAGAAACGGAAATACCCAGGATACCGAATTTTAAATTGATCAGACGTAATCCGTTATTCCGTCATCATCTAGAAAAAAATAAAGTTAAATTTCACCTATTTCCAGGGGTTTGATTGAGCTGAAATTTTACATACTTATCTACCTAAACAAATTGACAATGCAATTTTATGGTGGTAACATCGAGCTCGTCTGATGATGGAGCCGGAAGGTGGTCTAAGAAAATCCTAAAAACGATAAGCCCGTCGTGTTTGGGCTCTTTGGACTTGTCTTGACTGACTATGACCCTATGTAAAAGCTTGTTTTCAAAAGAGGATATTTAAATATTACTTTGAAATTTTCTCTTCTTATATTTGAGCTGTCAATTCAGACTACTTTGCTTTAAAGAATATTACAATGCTTACTTTTACTGTGGGTTTTATTTTTTTTCTATAATACATAGTATACACATAAAAAGTTTCACATAAAGTCTGCATTAACAAAGAGAATCAAAACTAAAACTGTCCCAATACACCGGTAGAGGTCACAAAAGGAATGGTAACCCTCCATTTAAGACTCTAATAATATACCTTTTATTTTTCCGAAGAAAGGGTTACGGCGCTACTATAAAAACTCACTCGAACGTCGTAAACCGAATTCGCATCAGAAGTAATGCCTAATATCTGGACATTAAATTCAGTCGTTCGTTTTGGATCATGAAATTCGTGACAGGGAACGAGTGGCTGTAAAAAAGTCCATTCCTTGTTTTTAGTACGGGACTTATTCTGTTGTCCCACTTCCCTGATGTTTTCACCGCTAATCCATGTTGATTCTTGGTTTAAAGTCGAGACTTTAATGCCATGGATATCTCTCCCTGTCATAAATCCTCATGTATTGTGACTTGATGCTGCTTCATCAACATCAAAATAATGTTTTAAGGTTTTCATGGTCACTGACAGTATTATTAGAACTACTCACGGGATATTTACCATGAATCAAGAATCAAGAATCAAAGCATTTATTCAGTATGTAGGCAGTATTAATATACGCACATATACACGTCAAAATCATAAATCATAACCAATTATCAAGTAAACATAGCAAAAGCAGAATTTTAACGCTTTGAATTAGAAAAAAAAAACAAATGTAATGAACCATTCAGCTGTCATCCAATCGTTTACGTCAGAATATTTAAAAAAATTATTAAAGTAGGTTAAAACCAACCATACATGTAACCATACTGTGTGTTTCAGTACTTCAGACAATTTATATATAAAAAAAATAAAAAAAGTGAAATAGCGAAACACAACTCAAAGAAACGCATACCGATCACAGATTTTTATTGTTTTACATGTTTTTTTATTAATTAAATTAAAATTATTAATTAAAATTTATTACTAAACTCATAATTAATAAAACATATGGTAAATATCCCGTGAGTAGTTCTAATAATATCATAATAATGATATATCAATTTATACCAGTCAAGTACTGCTTATACACTAAATGTATTCCAGATACAAAATAATGTAATCATTTGTCAGGGTCTTGCGTTTGTAGACGTTTGCAAATGAAATTCAACACTTTTGTATTACTTGTAACTATTCTAGATCATTCTTAAATTAATAGATTTTATTAATGTAGTAAATAGATTTTTTTTGATAGAATTTAAGTAAATATAACCTATAACCGGCGAGCATGTAAGAAGGCGCTCATGAAAGTGGAAGAAGCGAAGGAGGTATGTCAGGATCGTAGCATGTGGAAAAAAGTAGTCTCTGCCTACGCTAA
The DNA here is from genome assembly GCA_954871355.1 of Cabera pusaria. Lineage (NCBI taxonomy): Eukaryota > Metazoa > Arthropoda > Insecta > Lepidoptera > Geometridae > Cabera > Cabera pusaria. Next base: position 27,314,176 of record OX940887.1, read on the forward strand.
CGGAAAAAGGCGTGATGTATGTTTTGTATGTATGTATTTAAGTAAAAATTGCAAAGTTCTTTCACACGCTTCTTAATAAAAAGTGCTTACAAAATTAAGCAGCAATTTAGAAAAATTAAAGGATTTCTCATGTTTTTGAACACCTCAACGAAAAGTCTTTTGCTCCATCATCGTAATTAACAGCCATTTGTCCACCGGAAATAGGCCTCTCCTATGGCACTGGATTACCATCGTCTTTTCCTCACTGAACATAAACATAGGGCTTCGCCAAAGCAACTTTTTCACGAGACTAATTCTCGTGGGTGATATCATGATAGAAAGTCGTAAAATATCGTGTCGTGAGTCACCATAGTAGGGCCTGCTAAGCTAGGGTTGTCGCTGACGACCCCGATCGTCATGCGATAGCGAGGGACCAACCCTTGCGTTTAATGAGCGAACTAGAGGGATTTTGTGAAGACGCTATTTAGGGCTCAGAAACTATGCGTTCAGATGTACTGAAGGGAAAAGGTTCTTAATGATTTGGGTCTAAAGCTGGGGATGTTAAAAGTATTCGAACTGTAGGGGGAAGGAAAAGGCTTTTTAAGAGGACGATTGTTTCTAAAGTTTCTGTTTATTTTTTTTGCCAAGTTGTAATCAACCGATGTAGATAATTTTATAATTAAATCGTATATCTTTATTTGGACTAAAGCTGTAGATACCTACTACGAGTATTGATTGTTTTTAGAGACGTTTTGTCCAAATAAATCATTTTGTTTTACGAACTCATAATCACAAAGTACTTTACTGAAAAATACTATTAATTTGGTACTGTTAGACTTGGTCCCAATAGCACATTATTATATTTTAAGTTCTAAGTTTTCATAATAATAACATCGAAAAAAGTTATCAGAACTTACACATGAGGTCACACTAATATAGTCCATCGGCGAAAAAATTACGCGAAGTGGATATATGAGACCTAAATAAAGAACCTGCAAACCCCAAACGAAGAAAACAATAACACCCCGTCTTCCAAAAACCTCCCTAACTAAATCAGTGAAACTTTACCCAGATCCCCGATTTCTACGTACATTCCGTATCTGTCCCATCGCTTAATGAAACTTAAGAGAATACTTTACTTCGTAATCCGGCGGGCGAGATTTATTTCTCGCTCGATATCATCTCGATACCGTCTCGATCTCGAGAACTCGTCTCCTACACCATACGTAATTTAAGTTCCCAAATGGGACATAAGGTCTCTTCTACCCACAAACACCGATCTGATCTAATTCCAGCCTTGTGAATGTCATTATGATTTTACTTACGTCATTTTCAACCAACTTCTAAAAAGGAGGAGGTTCTCAATTCGTATGTATGTTTTTGTATTTTGTTACGCGATTACTCGATTGTAAACCAATTCGAATGCTTTCGAATCGGCGATAATTAGCGAGTAGTCTAGATGAATTTCCTCACTTTGTCTGTAGATTGTGACTACCAGCTCAGGACTTTCCCAGGTTATGCTACTTTTCTTCTTCTTTAGCACTTACAGTCATGCTGTCATTAAGGTTCAAGGTTTCACTAAACTGGACAATGTTGTCCAGTTGTTTGTCGTTTGTTGTTGTCCAATGTTGTTTTTTAAGCCACGTTTGCAGAGTTCCGGTCACTTCTTTCACAAAAATCTTCACATTACCAAATGTATTGATGCATTGGATTGCAGGACTTTTGCTCCGAATCTGATTTCAATAAACGTCCATAATTATGTTGACAATTTTCTGCGATGACCACACGTAATGATACGGATACTAAAGGTACTTAAAATAATAAAAGGCTCTGGAATGCGCTACCAGTTGAAGTAAGACGTTGCCAGACCATTACTACATTCAAAGAACGTGTCAAAGCTCACTATCTCTCGTAAGATTAAATTGCTACCTACTGATTTTTTGTTTTCTCTCCTTGTTATATTTATTTATATAGTATACTAGCTGACCCGGCAAACGTTGTTTTGCCATATAAATAAATGGCTATTAAAAAATAAGGGTTGATCGTAGAAGGGTGAAAATTGAGGATTGTATGTATTTTTGTATGTTGTATCATAAAAAAATAGAAATTAAAAATTTTGTCTAAAAAATAAAATTTAGGGGTGGACTACCCCTGACATTTAGGGGGATGAAAAATAGATGTTGGCCGATTCTCATAGATACCGGATAAGCACAAAAAATTTCATCAAAATCGGTCAAGCCGTTTCGGAGGAGTATGGCAACGAAAACTGTGACACGAGAATTTTATATATTAGAAGAAGATGTATTGTTTATTGATAAATATATTATTTATGTATTATATGTATCTGCAGTGTAGTGTTTATGTATTTACTTATTTATTTTAGTTAAGGTATTTAACACCATATTTACCCCGCCATGTTCATTAAACAAATCCTCATTACCCAAAGATTGTCTGGAAGAGATCGCTCTCAGCGATAAGACCGCCTTTTGTAACACTTATTTGTGAATGTTTACTTAAGTTTTTTAATTTTTTCTGAATGGTGTTCAATAAAGAGTTATTCTTCTTCTTCTTCTAAAAATAATATTTTCCATCGGAATTGCACTACAAAAATTCAGCACTACATAGCTAATAGTTCCTAATGTAACTAGAATTAAATAAATGTACTACGTTTTAGCAAGAGCGCGTACAGGCGTAGTACTATTATTTATTCTGTAGTACAGATTGAGCATTAGCAGCCGTGCTAGATCGCACCGTGTTACAGCTGCCATGAGTATGTAATGTAAATGTATGAGCGAATGCATGCATTTTTATAACCTTACTGCATCGGATCGGCCCCTGTGGGTGAAAGCTTTTCTTCCGTACGATTCTAGTAGATTGTGCAATGATCCAGTTGCCGCTATCAAAAAGAAATTATAAGGAACCCCCGAGCGGGAATTGTCGACGCCACAATTTAGTTCAGTTTCTTATCTATGTCGGTCGCTGCTGAGTTGGAGTTCACAGTTTCTCTTGCGAATGTGCGGAACTCTAAAATCTTGCGAAGTAGCATTAAAATCTTTGAAATAGAACTAGAAACTTTGAACACAATTTCGTTGCCCTATCTTAACTCTAGTAGGTCTTAAAGAACTGTAATAAAACGCTTTTAACCTACCAAATTGTATTTATCTGTCGGTACTTTTTAATAGTCGTTTTCTAAAACTAGAGTGCTTAAGTAAGTTGTTTTGAAGAAATTAAAACATTTTTCAATCAGTACATTTGAATGAGCACTTAGGTAATAGTTGTACGAGCACTATTCAAATGAAGGAACGGAAAGTACTCTAGACTAAAAATACTCTGCACAAAGAGTTCAACTCGAATTATGCAAATATTATTAACACATTTAAATTCACCCTAACACGTTCCCTCCAATACTTTAACTCTTACAAATTTTACGAACAGATTTAATTATCGAAGACGAGAACTGCTAATTGTTGTTAATGCAGCGACAGCCTCAACAGGTAATACAAGAAGATTATACTTAATGGAAGTTGCAAGTAGAATAAACTCTTAAAGTCAAAAATATAAACTTGAAATCTTGTTTCTGATCTTTTCTTCACGTTGATTTTAGTGTTTGACAGAATATCACAGACTGTTCTTACGGTAAGTGAGAGTATATTAGAAACAAAACCATTGTGAATTAAGTAATCTTCACAGCTGTTTAAACTTGCAGGCTCCAGATAGAATTTAAACTTTTGTGGGTAAATGTTAGGTAAGGACTGTCATTCACGATAACGATCATTTAAAAATGGAATGACAAGTACTTAAATATGGAACGTGATTTCCGGGATACTCCCGCAAAGTATATATGGCAGTTGGCGTTAGGGATATCAAGTTTGCAAGCTTTATTGATTGATTGTGTGGACGCTTAAATTGAATTAGTTTTTTTCCTCGAAAATCTTCCATTGTGTATTATCTAAGCTTGCAATATGAAAAATAATATAATATTTTTTTACTGATAAGCAAGCGTTTTACCATATCTCGCCTGGCGGTAAGCGATGACGCGGTCTAAGTGGTAAACACGCTAGGCATAAGATCGTTTAAAAAACTAAAAAGAACCGACTTCAATGCCACGCTATTAATTTTCAGTACCAATTTTGTGGTGTTTATCTCCATATCTGTGGAGATACTTATCAGACCTCGATAATATTATCATGGTACCACACTTGGGACATCTTCTTTCCAACAAAAAAATAAAGATCATAATCGGTTCATAAACGACGAAGTTATCTGCGAACAAACATAAAAAAAGATATAATATATATACGGTCGAATGAGAAACCTCCTCCTTTTTTTGAAGTCGGTTAAAAATGGTCTGACTCTCAAGAGCTGTGCTGCCGGAACACCCTAAGGTTATGACGGCAGATTTTCTCCTTGATGGTGGTAAGCTACTTTTTGTTAACAAGTCAGGCGGAACATTGCTATAATGCTCCTACCACTTGTAGAAACTGACATGTAACTGACATAACGATATTTTTTAAAAATAGAATATAAATTATTTAAATATCGAACGAGATTTTCCAGGACCCTTCCGGAAAGTTGTAGATGGCAGTTGGCGTAAGCCGAAAGGGATGTAAGTAAAGTTTGCAAGCTATATTGATTGTGTGGGCGCGAACATGAAATTAGTTTTCCTCGAAACCCTTGCAATATAAAAAAGATTAGTTATTCTCAGATTGAGCCCAGGGGCGATAGTAAAAAGCGAGGGAATTAAAGTCGGGGGAAGAGTCGTTTCATCGAATAGTCGTTAACCCTAGAAGCAATTCATTGAAATAAGTTATAGTTTAAAAATAACTAATATAACACGCTTGTACAAAACTACTATTGGAATTGTTAAATTGTTAAACACAATCCAAAATTTCATCGTACCGACGGGACTTGAACCCGCAACCTCCGGAATAACATGTTCCGGTGCTTTGCCAATTAAGCCACGGTGCGAAGTATCGTTACGACGAAATTAGTGGATTGCATTTGTTAACCCAATTATGCATTGGTTGCACCATCTATCTATACTATCTATACTAATATTATAAAGAGAGAACATTTGTATTTTTGTATTTTTGTATGTTTGTAATGATTTGGCTCAAAAACTACTGAACCGATTTAAAAAATTCTTTCACTATTACATAGAATGGACTCTCGGAATGAAAATAGGCTATATATTATCCCGTTTAAATCAAAGGTACATTCGTGGAGACCTAATTTGCAACCTAAGTCGGCAAAAAAACGTTATAAACAAATAATTACGTTAATTAGCTTGGCCACATATAATAGATTAAAATTGTCCTTTACAGTATATAATTCAAAAGAAAACTCTATAAGATATCACGAATTTCATATACACGCACCGCAAAATTAATAAAATATCTGCAGTGAAACCACAGATTAGGTCATAGTTACTACGAAAATATTATTATAAGCTTAGCGATGCTGTAGATCCCCACCGATCACAATCAATTTAAAGTCAATATAGTATAATAATATGATTTATTGTATAAAATAATATTCATCTATATATATAATAATATAATATTTTATACCACCCCGACTGATCTATGTATAATCTTTTCATTAAAAGCATTCCAATGACTCTAAACACGACATTTAAAATCTGAGCTGTAAGTTGGTGAGGATTTGAGTATTCTGTAGAGTCTAGGAGATGTCCCAGCATCAGGTCAATGCTTCCATGTTCTTACAATATCGGTGAAGAAGAAGATTTTCGAATTGATCAGACCTATGAAAGTTGATTTCATAGCGCAATTAACTAGAAAAAAGCTCATAGTTTTATAAGGATTGAACGAATTTTCATGAATCAAAGCTAAGAAAACTCTCGATGAAGACATCTATCAGACAAAAAAAAACTATCAATAATAAAAACAAAATCGGTTCATCCGGTTAGGTGCTAAGATGCTACAGACAGACACACAGATACACACGTTAAACGTATATTACCCCTACATTTTGCGTCGGGGAACGCGTAAGGTTACGGCGGCAGAATATGTTCACCTTATTTTTTATATCTTATAGGCTAGCGTTTGACCACTATCTCACCTGTTGGTAAGTGATGATGCGGTCGAAGATGGTAAGCACGCTAGGCCTAGACTGGGGAACTGGCTCTCAAGGATAGCTGCCGGAACCCATTAGATGTTTTTGGCGACAGAATGTCTAACTTGAGGGTGGTAGCTGGCCAGGCGGACACTAGATAGTGTTCTACCACCATGCGGGGGTTGTTGGTTTCTTAACAATGTTTTCCTTCACCGGAGGGCCACTGTGAGAAGCGCACATACATTTTTCGATGGAAAAATCCATTGGTGCACGGTAAGGTTTGAACTCGGTACCACGGCATCAAAGCCGACCGTTCTCCCGATTACGCCACCGGGCCCGGGCTCATTGGTGGTAAGCTACTTTTTGGTTGATTAAATGATCCCACTACCACTGTACGAAAACTCATGATTCATGAATGCACATAAAACTTTCATTGGTAGGTATATAGCTAGGATTAGAACCAACGACCGTCGGGTCAGAATCGGGGTAACTATCCTTTACGCTAAAGGGCCGTCCAATATCACTACATAAGTATTATAAAACAAATTCCATCACTGCGTCTGTCTGTTCGCAATAATCTCAATAGCTACTAAACGGATTATCATGCGGTTTTCACCAATAGCCAGAGTGTTTATGAGGAAGGTTTAGGTGCATAATTCGTTAAGGTTTTGTGTAAATTGGATGAAATATGACGATTATTGTTAAATATGTTCATATTTTATATTCGATGCAACAAACTGATGCAAATTTTGTAGGCATATATGTTCTACCCGTGCGAAGCCGGGGCGGGCTGCTAGTATGATATATCGTTCAAGTCCCGTCGGTGCGATTGTGTTTAACAATTTACAAAAATATAAAGTGTGAAACACTTCAAAGAAATATAATACTATTGGAATATTGAAAACGTTTTAAACGTTGAGCCTAAGCGCAGAATAATGAATAGTACAAGGCCTAACCTTGAGGGAGTAGCTACTGAAAAGTTCCTCTATCTAACTTCTGGCTGGATTATCATATCAGCTCCAAGATTTAGGGATGATGCCTGGTTACAAAAATAATAATTCTTTAATCCGTCAGTTTGATTATCAAAAAATATTGGACACGTTTTTTTAATTTATTTTAAAAATCAATAGAAATTGACAAAGTTAAAGAGCGTTAATGTTTGGGAGTGGGGGCTCGTCACGAAACGCTAATAAATTACTTAAAATTATTATAAGCGCTACCCACTTATCTATTTGAAGTCGGTGCCAGCCAAGTCTAATAGGTAGTAGATAGATAAATCCCTACATGTATCTACCTACTTACTAACCTACATGTACCTACTTACTACTACTACATGCATAGTATATAGATAGTAGATAGCTACTATCCAATAGACTAAGCTGGCACCGACTTCAAATAGATAAGTGGGTAGCGCTTATAATAATTTTAAGTAATTTATTTTTCGCTTTTGAGTGCCTGTTTGTGGTTATGAAGTCGGTTTTATTTTTTTTGAAAAATAACTTATTTTACCCTTTTTAGTGCAAAACAAGTTTTAATTAAATTACATGCATCTATTAAATTTCGTGTTTGGGCCGTTATACACTGACGGATATATACTTTTTGAAAATTTCAAGTATGTACCTATAACGGTTAAGAAGATACAGATCTGTAAAGTGCGCACATATAGACACACGGACGGACGGACGAACAGACAACAAAGTCTCAGAAAGTGTTCATTTGGTAGCCTTTAGGTTCGGAACCCTAAAAAAATTGACTTTAAATGCCGCGCTAAAGTGAAAATATTCACTAGTAATAATGATGTCATCAAGGTATCAAAGGACAATGTTCAAAATGGCCCTGTGCAATTAAAGCATCTGACACACACGATAATTAATTGTCTATTTTATTACAATAATTCCAAATACTTTTATAACACGGACTAGTTGTATTCCAAAACGAATATAAAAAAGTATTATTTGCGATTGTTAACATTACTTGCCACCATATGGCCAACAGAGTACTGAATCACTCTACTACGTTATAAGAGGCACTTCCCTATATTGTTGAAACCCGAATAATGAAAGCACTGTGTAGCCAACCTAACAACGGAAAGTATTATTTACGTAGTAACTATTATATAATCTGTGGTATTATGCTTATAAATTATTTTTTTGCAGTGTTGGTTGGTACAAAGTATGTTCATAATTCTGAGTTATTTAATAATGTATTCAGTGTCGCGGGACTGAAATGGCCGCCATCTTCGCCAAACGTCATGTCATGTCAAGAGACACAAGACTTTGCCCGGTAGAACATTCATGTGAAGACTAATTATTTATATTTATATATAATTATTTATTATAATTATTAATATATAATTATTTATTGAGGGCCCGGTGGCGTAATAGGGAGAACAGTCGGCTTTGATGCCGTGGTACCGAGTTCAAACCGCCGTGCACCAATGAATTTTTCTATCGAAAAATATATGTGCGCTTCTCACAGTTGCCCTCCGGTGAAGGAAAACATCTTAAGAAACCAACAACCCCCGCATGGTGGTAGGACATATCTAGTGTCCGCCTGGCCAGTTACCACCCTCAAGTTAGAAAATCTGTCGCCAAACATCTTATGTGTTCAGGCAGCTATCCTTGAGAGCCAGTTCCCATTCTAATCTACTTCTCTATCTTCGACCGCATCATCACTTAGCAACAGGTGAGATATTGGTCAAACGCTAGCCTATAAGATATTTAAAAAAAAAGAAATTAATTTTCCCCACCTTTATTTCTATCTCGCTCACAGTTACCGTAAGAATATCTGTCAAAAACCAAAATCAACGAGAAGAAAGATGTAAAAACATTATTCAAGGTCATATTTTTTAGTCTTTAAAAATGTATGCAATAGCAACCTCCATTGTGTATAATCTTCTTGGGACTCTTCAACTAAAACCAGTACATTCTCCTATGTTTGAGGTATTTATCTCCATATCTCTGGAGATACTTATCAGATCTCGATAAAATTAAAATGGGACCACCTCGGAAACGTATCCTACCTATTAAAAAAAGAATCATTTGAATCCGTTCACAATTCACGGAGAAATCGCGTAACATACACACAATAAAAAAAAAAAAAAAAAAAAACATACAGACGAATTGAGAACCTCCTCCTTTTTTGTGAAGTCGGTTAAAAAGTAGTACACTTTTTGGCGGTTCGTGACGTCACGCGGAATTTCAACGCTCTATATCTTTGTAATTTTTGTGTAATTAACAAAATAAAAAATACGTATCCAATATTTTTTGATAACATAATAGACCGAATAAAAACAAAATATTTTAGGAATCCAGCCTAAATTGACTATTATATGTAGTAAGATTTTATTATATTGTTTGTTAGTTAGTTAAATGTGACGCTACACTAAAAGCGTGATAAAAAAAACAAGTATACAACAAAACACGTGAGAATTTTAATCATTCATCAAACCAGCCCGAGAGGTGAAAATGAAAAGAGAGCGTATAACGTTCCATTTTCGAAAATAATAAACTGGCCGTTGGAGTCTCTCTGAGAGTCGTTAGCAAAACTCGCAACTTGGTCGTATCGAACAACAATTCCAAATTCGAAATGATCAATGAGCTTGCGCTTATTGCGTATTGTTTAGTTGTTTTTGGCCAGTTACTTTTTGTTCTCAATGTTTGGCCAGTTTTTAATTTTCTGTCACGATTGATTTTAAAAGTTTATGTATTATGAGTGTATTAATACTTGCATTAGCAGCAAATTGAGGTGATATATTACCTGAAACAAGTAAAAACATACACGTTATTATATAATTTTCAAATTGTTAAGGACTGAAAAATAGTAACAAAGCAAAGTCAGTATAAATCTATAATTTAAGGAAATAAAAGTCAATTGCCAAATGTAGTTAGTGGGTATGTAAGCGCATGATTACATAAAGGCTGGAACAATTTAGCTAATTATTTTTATGTTGTCTTTAATAATTAAAGACTTTTAAAAAAAGACTAACAAAAATGTAAAACAAGTAACAAAATTAAAATTTTGAATAAACACCCACGATAATATCCTTTAGAAAACGTCATAACATCTATCTAAGAACCACCACTGATTAATTACGAACCGTTTATAGACAAAATCGAACTATAGTAGTTTTGGAGAAAAATGGCAACATGGATTTGCACAAACAAATGTTTACTGCAGCGTCTCCAGGTGAGTTGACACCGTAACACCTATCTAAGAACATGCACCAATCAAACCCGAACCCATAACTGAAAACTGCATCGAAATCGGACTGGTCGTTTTGAAAAAAAATGGCAACATCGATTTGCACAAACAAATGTTTACTGCAGCGCCCCCTGGTGAGTTGACACCGTAACACCTATCTAAGAACATGCACCAATCAAACCCGAACCCATAACTGAAAACTGCATCGCAATCGGACTGGTCGTTTTGAAGAAAAATGGCAACATCGATTTGCACAAACAAATGCTTACTGCAGCGCCCCCTGGTGAGTTTCCACCGTAACATCTATGTAAAACCATGTACCAATTACACCCGAACCCATAACTGAAAACTGCATCAATATCGGACTAGTAGTTTTGGAGAAAAATGGCAACATGATTTGGACACACAAACAAACAAACATCCTCTCACCCCAAACGCATATACAGTCTCCGTTGCGTCGTGGGTAATAAATTGACAGCTAGTTCAAAAGAATTAAGTAACTGCCACGTCTACACGAATACTAATTAAGTAGGTACACAACTCTAAATACCGCTATCACTTACCGAAAGTTAATCTCCCATACGACAATTCCCTTCTATGTAAGACTGGAAAACATTTACAGACTAAATAATGTAAATGTTTACTCCACAAATGTTGGCATAGTGCGATTCAATCTCACCGTTGTATTTGCTCTGTGGATTCCCACAATTAAAAAGTATAACGTCAATAAAGCGGGTAGGGCAATATTATTTAGAGTAAAGACTCTAATGCCCATTTGCACTAAACTTAAGAATCGCATGAGATTTAAAAATATCTCAATTAAACCAATATCGGGAATCAAATTCTCAAAATATATCTTGCAGATAGGTAAATGATCCTAAATTTATCTATATTTTGCAATTTCGGTATCCGGAATTGTTTATTTTGTGATATTTTTACAAGCTAAAGCGATTCTTAAGTTTGGTGCAAACGGGCATAAGTGACCGGGGTAAAAGGAATTTGCGGTAAAATATTTTTATATCGACACAATTAAAAATATTTTTTAACACAAACTTTTATCTGGGACAAGGAACTAAAATGTTAAAAATAAATTCTGGTAAGTATTTTGTGGTAGGTACTTACCTATATTCTTAAAAGCTTGAGACAGAACCCGTTTTACAGGCTACTTACTTACTATACTTCTGTACCTCAAGCTTTTAAGAATATAGGTAAGTACCTACCCACAAAATACTTACTAGAATTTATTCTTAACATTTTAGTTCCTTGTCCCAGATAAAAGCTTGTTTTAAAAAATATTTTTTACTTGTAATTTATTTTTAACTTTTTGGTAGGTATGGTAACCTGAGTATTTTAAAGTAGACGTGATGTTTTAAAATATTCTCCAGATATTATAATGTGATTATGGGTAACGTGCTCTTCAAGGCAAATCAATCGAGCCCAAACTCGGTTGGGTTATGTTGTTTTATCACAGTAATGCCATGGCCACCTTTCAGCTTCATCATCAGATCCTCGATATCGTTTTAGTGTAAAGTGCTCCTCAAGTCGATTCAATTGAGCCTTAATTCGGTGGAGTTACATTAATTTATCATAGAGATGCCGTGATCACCTTACAAACATTGCAAGTTAAATAAAAGTTTGTAATAAAATAGGCAGCATTATTGTCACCCAAGAGAAGATCATTGTTACCTTCCTTAGCCTTATGCTTTAAGGTCTAAGTCTAAACCCACAGACCCACGTAGGGTAATGCTAAATGGGTGACCACTGGTGGTAGATCCTTATTCGAATCACCCACTGGATAAAGATATGTTGCCTATCGGTTTGCCAAGTTTTGGCATGATGTTCGTGCCAGTCAGAATGAAAGACGGTTTAGGGTAGTTGCTATAAGTGGATTGGACTAAAGTCAGTTGTCCTGCGTTTCGCCTTATTTGCCGTCTTCCATTCCCAAACAAGCAGGATTCCATTTTAGACCACATCGTCTCTTGATATTAGGCGAATTAGTGATCAAGTGCTTGTCTGTCAAAAATATAAAAATAATTAAAGTGAAATAAATATACAATGCCACAACCTAAAAAAAAGAATATGATGATAATGCCCAAGACCTTACATTAATAAATTCCATATTTAAAATTGCTTGAACTATTTACCCACTATTTATCTATGCATTAACTCATCCGAATCATAAATTCTAATTGAATTCTAAATTCAAATAGTTCGTAGCGCACTATCAAAGTCTCGGCAGCCAGTATCGAGAATCTTACATCAAAAGTCCATTTTCGTCCATCGATACGTCTTGGCGCCCGCACCTTTTGAAATTCAACGATATTTTAATGGCCACTATCGGAGCTCGATTGATTTTTCCCTTCTTTTTAACTTCCTCGGTGTGACAGAGCGATATTGCTTCGGGGCTTTTTATTTGGCCTCAATCGTAAACAGTTTGATGAGAATTTGATTTTGTACACAGAACACCTTTTTAGAAATATTTTTTTGTTATTCTTAGACGCTTGCTTTTGTGTTTATAAGCAATAATAGATTTTTATTCAGTCTGGTTTATCTGAATTCTGAAATAAGATACCTACCTAGATAATGTTAGCCAATTACACTTCAAAAGGTTTAGGTAATTATTTTATAATTTTCGATAATCGGTTATATGTCGTTCACTATTGTCATTTGATAAAGGTCCAGTCTAACGTGACCTCCATCGCTTCTATATTGATTTAGGGGATCTTCACATGTGGTGTGTCTATCGTGACTGGGCAGGCTAAACGGCCGGGTGAATATTAGCTGTCACACGCAGATTGTACCTGTATTTGTTAATTGAACGGTTGTATTCCTGTTCTATTTTCAAAATTTACTCGTTTAAATTTTGAATTGAATAAAATATGAACGCATTCGAATTAGAACGAATTATTTGAAAATTGAATTCACGGTTGTGAATGTTTGCGCATGTTAAAACAATTGAATACATTTGCACGTGCAAATGAATAACAATAAAGTTAATAAATTCTATTTCATTTTATTTTATAAACGGCTAGATTATACAATTTTTGTTGCACATTTTCAGTGTTTTGTGGCATTATCATTGGTTTTGGCGCAACTATCCTTCTCTGCATAAATTTAGTACCTTTTACCAAAAGTTCAGAAATACATACATCTAATTTGAACATCTCATATAATAAAAATGGGAGTGTTCATATTTTCTTTTAAGGTTCCGTACCTCAAAAGGAAAAAAAAGAACCCTTATAAGATCACTTTCTTGTCCGTCTGTCCGTGTGTCACCACCGATTTTCTCAGGAACGGGTGGACCTAGCAAGTTAAAATGTATACCAGATACTGAGGTCTAAAGTCCCTATTTTATTTTTTATTTTATATTATATAATTTTTACACTACTTTAAAGTTATAGTATTATAAGTACTATTTTATTTAGTTCTTATTTTTCGGAATTTTCCTTTTGTGTTGTAATACCTTGCTTTTAACTAAAATCGGTCAACCGATAGCTACAACGGGGGGGTCTTCAAATCGCGAGTGAACAGGTATCTACTACGTAAGCGTGCTTCATCGTCGACCGCATCGTCACTTAACATCAGGTGAGATAGTGGTCAAACGCTTGCCTATCTAGCATAAAAAACCGGTCATGGTCAACCGGAAGTACCCCATAGGTTTTGGGTCGAAAACCTATAGGGTACTTCCCGTTGACATATAATCATGAAATTTGACGAGAAGTAAGGTCTTGAAGCACTTATTAAGGAATAAATCTGAAAACCGCATATATTTAGTGTGATAACAAAAAAGAGATGAATTTACTATGACAAACTTATTATATGTATTTGGTGCAATACATTTTCTATGGAACTACAAAGTTAATCTAACTACAAAGTTTGTCCTTTAAACTAGTCTGAGAAGTTGGTACGGAAGCCTCGGTGGGCGAATCCAACTCGACTTGGTCGGTTTTTATTAAAGATGGGTACACGAATCCGCCCACTTTTTCACATATAGAGTTATATAGAAAAAAAAATCTGCTATTCCTTAATAAGTAACAACTTAAATTGCAATTTTTAGACGTTCCTTTCCGTAGTTTGCACCGCAGACCGCACTTTAAAACTATTAGGTGGCACACCATTTAACCCTCAGGTATCGGTATTTTTCACCCCTCCGACCCTGAAACACCCCTAACGAACGTGCCAAGTCGCCTGGATGACGGACGTATTCTGAGATATTATTGAAAAGACGTCGATTCTGTTTTAATATTTATTCTGTACTGAATCAAAAATATAAAGATACTATAAATTAAAAAAAATCATACTATTTAAAAAAAACTAAAAATTCGACTTCATTGGCCATTTTAAGTGTCAAGTCTGAACATACAACGGCACGAAAAATATGTTTATATATTTAAAATTTTATAATAAAAAGCGCCTAATTCTGTTCTGATTATTCTTATAAATTCTTATTTTCTGGGAAATGTTTTGCAAAAAAACAAATTATTTTTTACTAACAATTCAATTTACAGTCCTTATAAATATTTCAATAGAGATATCAGTACTTTACACTGTTTGAATATCATTTAATAGCTATATCAGAAATAACTAAATGAAACCAGTAGCTCTATAATTATTTTCCAACTAGCTGACCCGGCAAACGTTGTTTTGCTAAAACCCAAATATCTTACGGAACCCTATTTTTTCCTAATAGCCTATGTTACTCGTGGATAATGTGGCTTTCGAATGGTGAAAGAATTTTTAAAAACGGTCCAGTAGTTTTTGAGCCTATTTATTACAACCAAACAAACAAAGTTTTCCTCTTTATAATATTAATAATATATAGTGTAGACATACTAACAACTTAAAACTTTCTCACGCATAAAAATAAACATCAACACTAAGTACTGGCCACTAACTATAATTTGAATTCCGAATGACTAAAACAATTTAAATTCAAATTCAGCATTTGTAATTCATAATTGGTAACATTTAGAGTCTTTAACTAAAACCCTTTCTGTTAACGATTCTTGACCGCTAAGGTCAGAGAGGTTAATTTTGATGTGGACGGCGTCCATTTTGTTTTTGCTTAAAATCGCAAGTGAGTAATAGCTGAATTACAAATATTAATGGTGATACTTTCGACTCCTAATAGGGGACGTCGAGCTCTGCCACTTTAATCGCAGATTAGAGGTGGAAAGTTTAATAATATATGTACTGAAATGGCTGACTTGCGAGATTTTCCATCTTTACAAATTACAGGCAATGTTAAAATTAACAGCGCAATCTTAAAAAAACTGGCTAAGTGCAAGTCGGACTCGCACTCGTAGGGTTCCGTAACACAGTAGAGTATTCTATAACTATGATTTTCGCAACTACAAAAATAACTTTGTTTTTCATAGTGTTTGTATGAAAAACAAAGTTATACTTGCGGTCGCTATATCTCAACAACTGCTCTCTGTATATCATTCAAACCAACTTTCGTGATCTACAGAATATATATTTTCTAGATTTTTCACTCCCTTACTTTAGAAGTTAGAGAGGGGGGACACACATTTTACCACTTTAGACGCGCCTATCTTTTAAATGATTGACTTTGATAAAAAATGATTTTAGGAACCTCAATGTCATTTTTAAAGGCCTATCCATAAACACCCCACACGTATAGGTTTGAAGAAAAACATTTTTTTTTTGTTCCAGTTCCATGTATGGGATGCCCCCCCTTAAACTTTAATGTAATTCGAGCAGTCATCTTCGAAAGTCCAGCCAGAATAAGCGCCGGTAGAGTATTCACTATGCGGCCCTCGATCCACGAGTCGTATTCTTGGTTAATTTTGAAGCACTCAGTAGCTGCTTCCAATTTTTAAGGAGTTCCTTTAAATCGACTTACGTAGAAATAGTAAATAGGGAGAAAATGTTTACTCCCACGATAAGCTTTCATAGATAAAACCAACATTTAAGAGGTAAAATTATTTGGTTATTAAAGGATCTACAGATTAAAGATTAAGAACGAAGGTCGTTATTGAGTAAATAATTAATTTAAATTGTTCATTCCTTACGAATTCGAGAACCACAAACATTATTAAAAACTCCAAATTACTCTGTAGAAATTGAAATGTATCACGATCATATAATCGCGAAGAAATAGCGTATGGCAACCTCACTTTATTTTATTATACCTAGGGTAGGTAGACAGGTTGGTACATTTTCTTTCAAGCCCGCGTTCTACAAAATTACCCAGCTAAAAGCGTCAACCCCTCCCTTAAACACATACGACGTTAGTAAAAAGTTTCCCCACGCGGCGCCAAACTTCTCGAATTTATTTCTAAACTGAGTTTAGTGTGTCTTTTATCTTAGAAGTTTCAATAGTTCCCCGCTCGCGACATCCCCTAGCTTTCGATTTCATTCATTTTCAACAAAGAACTCGGAGCGGACTCACCTAAACGACTGATGTGATTGCAGAGCGATTAAAATTTGTAGTCGTGAATATCACACGAGGTAGTGAATTTTCTATTTGCAAAAATGAGGTAACAAATGAAAAAAAAAAATAGATAAAGAGAGGGAAAAGTTCGTGTGTCAACTTCTTCTGACACTTCTGAGGTAGTTTCATGTAGAAGCGAAACCTGTATTGAAATTCTGTTTTGAGATTTGCAATTTTACGTCAAACTGCTAAACTGCGTGCGACGTTGCAATTCTAGACAAAACAATGGACATTTGAAAGCAGACATTTCAAAACATCATCATGGACATCCTGTGTCTCTACAATCGGTACACTATCCTAATACTTCTGAACCTTTTGAAACTATAGAGAAGCGAGACGAAAAATCAAGTATCAGTCGCTAAGATTCGATTCGTATTTACTTTGCTGGCATAGGTGTGCAGGCATCACGACTGTTTTGTATATTTGTTCTTTTTCTCGTGCGCTTAAGGTTTATTTCTTGTTTATCGAAGGATTACTAAGAGGCTATGCGAACAAACAAAGGGTAGAAAATGTTGGAGAAAAGTAGAGTACAAAGTCGAACGAGGTTTAAACTCTCTAAGAGATGTGTATTTAGTCTAACGGAGCTATTTTTGTGTATTTTTTTTTGTTTTAAAAATATGTGTTTCTTTTGTTCTAAAAATATGTGTTTTTATTCGGGATTTACAGATATAAGTAATATTTTTTTATTGGGTACATATAAAAACTGTAAATCAGCCTATCACCATACCTGGTGGTCTTTTTGAGGGTTTCGTATTGAAAGGCTGGCAACGGGACCCTATTACTGAGCCTCCGCTGTCCTTCCGTCATCTGTCATAGGGTATATCTTCTGAACAATAGGTAGACACTTGCATGTTTAAAAAAATGTTTTAATATTCAAATCTAAAGAAGTGCGCATTACTATTGCTGCTATAACGAAAAATAATAAAATAAAGTTACTTAGTTTAGTAAAAAATAAATAAACTGGCCAATTGGAAGTCGGACTCGCACTTGTAGGGTTCCGTAACACAGTAGAATATATTATAGCTAGTATTTTTCACCACCAAAAAAATAACTTTATTGAAGTGAAAGCATCTTTAGCGGCGTTGTGCACTTTTATTGAGATCTACTGCATATATTTGACTTCAAGAAAAAATGGTTTTAGAAACCTTAATTTCATTTTAAAAACCTATCTATGAACACGCCGCACGTATAGGTTTGAGGGGATTTTTTTTAGTTTCAGTTCAATGTATGGGGAGCCTCATATATAAGCCTCCCCTTCATATATATATTTTTATTTTTGTATAAAAGTCGTAAAGCGGCTTACATAGGGCTCCGTTTTTAGCCATTCGGCTACGGAACCCTAAAATGAGGCCACATACAAGTAATTTTAAGTAGAAAGCCTGAGGTATTTATCTCCATATCTCTGGAGGTACTCAACAGATCTCGATAAATTTACAATAGGACCATTTCAGGAGCATATCAGAGTAGAGTTCTTCTGAATAAAAACATAACTTTGAAAATCGGTCATCAATTATCAGATAAATCGGTGAACATAAATAAAGAAATACACACAGACGAACTAAGAATCTCCTCCTTTTCAAGTCGGTAATAAAATAATTAGTTTCCTTCCGTAGCCTAAAAACATCTACCTATTTACGCAATCGTGCCAAATCTAGCATGTCTACAAATAACAACATTAAGTGAAAGTAACATCTCTATCTAAGGAGAAAAACATGGAAATATGTTAAGGTGCTTTTATACTGTCAATAGGGGTAAATACAAGGCAATTTTTACAACAACAAAAGCATCAATGTGGCCTTCTTTAGAACGTCTGTGCACTGAAATACAGGAACATTTTATCTGACATTTACCGTGAAGTGAGTTTGTAGTTATATTATGTTTGTAAATCTGTATTAGACAAAATGTAATTAATTATGGTGATGATATAGTATCTAATAATGGAGCAATTGTTTTACGTATAGAACTTCTTTTTAGCTGGTAGCTTCTGTTTCACCCAAACATCTGATTATCGGACAGTGTTGAAAGCTCACTTAACCCAACATTCGGACTATCGGACAGTGTTGGAAGCTCCCTCGCCCCAACATCTGACTATCGGCATAAAAAAGATAATAATACTACGTACTATTGGACAAAATCGGAAGCTCGCTCACCCCAACATCTGACTTTCGGACAGTGTTGGAAGCTCGCTCAGCCCAACATCTGACTATGGGACAGTGTTAGAAGCTCAATCAACCCAATTTATAATTATTTTTCATTAAAATATTTTTAATGACTTTTAAAAATGTATTATTTATATCTATAAGATTTTGTTATTTATAAGAATCTAAACGAATTTTGTCGCTTTTTTTTTTCACCAAAAAATAATACTTTACGTAATAATACCCACAAAAATAAATTTGCGGCCTGGTCATTTAGGCACAAACAAGTACCATAAGGTAAGTCAAAGTTACCATTGGTAACTTTGACTTGACTACACGACGTCTATGATAAACGCTCTAAAATATTGAAAAACTTGAAACCTGGCTTAATACAATAATTCCGAGGAGTTAAATGTCTATGTGTAGTAGTACTAGTGTAGTCTCGTGGAATAATATGTTTTTTTTAATTTTAAAACATCATAATCAGCCGGTATCAGTCTACTGGTCCGCACCCTGCACAGATACAGGCTTTCCCCAAGACACGCCACTGAAAGCTTCAGCTCTTCTTTTCCAGTCACTGCCCACCGCTTTGTGAATCTCATCGCTCCACCTGGTAACAGGGTATCCTACGCTACGTTTGCAGATTCGCGGTCTCCACTCTAGACCAGTCTACCCAACAGTTATCGGTCCTACGGCATATATGACCAGTCTATTGCCACTTTAGTTTGCTAAGCCGTTGAGCTATGTGGATCACTTTCGTTCTCTGGCGAATAACTTCGTTCCGGATTCGATCCCGCAGAGAAACACCGAGCATAGCTCTCTCCATAGCACGCTGAGTAACTTTAGGTTGGAGGATACCGTGAACGTCCACGTTTCGGCTCCGTACGTCAAGACTGGTAGGACGCACTGATTACTTTGTCTTCAGGCACTTAGGCATAGGCGACGAGAAAACTTAATGTATTGACCACAACTTTGGTACAGCATTCAGCTTTACAGGCCGTATATCAAACTCTAAATCGAAATCCAGCCCGAATCTTTCTATTTCTCTAGAAAATTCTATAGACAAGCAAATTGCTCAAAAACTTCCCTTGTAAGAGCGCCTTAAGCAGAAAAACACGGGAATACGTTATAATAATATAATATATAATGAAAGTAGAGTTGTTTGTCGGGCCTCAGATATTGCGTGGAAGATTGAGTCGGGATCGCGCTGACCAGAATTCCTATCATAAATATGTATGATATGCGGCGAATCTGTTTATCAAATGGTGGAAAAAATATGCTTCAAGTACCATTTTTACCCACGACAGAACTTTGTTACTTGTATTAATAATATTCGGCCTTGGTTTAGAGTAGAATATTAGAGATTTACGCCGAGCTTAAAATAAGCTCAGAACACAAAAACTATAGAAATCCATGGTGTGCAATTAAACATCCAATAATTTTTAATAATACAAATGTGAAAGTAACTCTTTATGTCTGTATCCTTTCATGGTTCAAGTTCCGATTTGCGAATAGTGCGAAAGTCACTTTGTTTATTCATTTTTTTGTAAGTGACTTCTTCACGCACGATCAAACGGCTGCACCGATTTAGCTGAAATTTAGTACAGAGATAGCCAGTACTATGGTTGAGGCTACAGTATACGTTTTATTGCGGGCGAAGCCGTTGGGCACAGCTAGTAGTCAATGTATGAGAATAAGATACCTATTGAATATTTCATATCGCAGACGAAGTCGTGGGGCGCAACTACTTTAAAATAAATTAGGAAATAATACAAAAAAAATACTCACAGAGACCAAAGTTAAGCCATCGTAAAATGAACGTAGCAAATGTTTATTTTAAACAGTTTGCTACGAGTACAATTTGTAATCATTTATTCAATTATTAATAGATTAATAGAAATTATTAATAGAAGAATATATAGAAGTTTTATTATTGTTATATACCGGCTGTAATTCACGTACCTTTAGTCAAATTTTTCGACCTAGGTTTCATTTCATTTTCTTCACTTAACATCGCGATCTCACCGCGTTACCTCACTCCCGAGGAAGAGCGACTGACTCGCTCGAAACCTAGGTCGAGAAAATTCGACTAAAGGTACGTGAATTATAGCCGGTATATAACAATAATAATGTTACAAATTCACGATAATTTTAAAATCAAAATATATGGAAGCTGTAATCCATTAACAACGATGTGTCAATTACGTCTAAAAGTAGGAACATCTACCCTTCATATTAATTCTCAATTTCAAGTGTTTATCGAATATCTGTAATTTAATTTAAATTACACCCACTATTACAAACCCTTAATCCGTATAGTTAACAGCGCCGTTCAACTAGTAGGGTAGTTCCAATTTTAATAACTACCCTCGTATCGGGACGAACACATCGATATGCAGGGCCATAGTTTAAGTAATAGTACATGAGGCAAGAAATACACACACGCGATAGGGCTGTCAATAACACTTTCCTTGATAAAACTTGAAAAGTTTTGAGAAGAAAAATTGTTATTTCCATACGACAGTAGGAAATAAATCTAATGACTGACACAATATACAATTTGTACAACATTAGGTAAATTTTAGGAATCTTACTGACTATAAATTCACATACGAGTCATTTCAGTAAGCCAAGCCAAATCTGCGTCAAAACTGTTGTAGCTCTATTTTTAAACGACTTCCAAAAAAGAGGAGGTTTTCAATTAGTCTGTATGTTTTTTTTTGTATGTATGTATGTTACACGATTATTCCGTCAATTGTGAACTGATTCGAATGATTATTTTATATTGTTAGAGTACATTTCCAAGATAGTCCCATTGTTATTTAATCGAGATCTGATAAGTATCTCCAGAGACATGGAAATAAACACCTCAAACTTAGTACTAAAAATGACCAGCGCGGCATTTGAAGTCTATTTTTAGGGTTCCGTACCCAAAGGGTAAAACGGGACCCTATTACTAAGACTCCGCTGTCCGTCTGTCTGTCTGTCTGTCTATTTGTCTGTCTGTCTGTCTGTCTGTCCGTCTGTCACCAGGCTGTATCTCATGAACCGTGATAGTTAGACACTTGAAATTTTCACAGATGATGTATTTCTGTTGCCGCTATAACAACAAATACTGAAAACAGAATAAAGTTAAAAATAATAGAGGGTCCCCAAGAAACGTGTTTTTTTCGGCATTTCACGCCATCTATGAACGCCTAGTTAGGTAAACGTCCCATAGATGGCGTTATATTGTAACATCGATCCCTAACATCTTTGTTAGACGTTAGATGCGTTATAAGAAATAAAATGTTTATTAATTATTACTTTTTGCTGGCGAAAAATGATAGTGGTATTTTTTGCTCGATCTTATAAAATACTGTAGTGTGGTACGGAACCCTACTAGTGCGAGTCCGACTTGCATTTGGCCAGTTTATTTTCGCTTTGTAAACGATCTTAAAATACTTATTACAATTCCAACTTGTCTTGCCGAACTAAAATGACTCGTAAATTGTGGCCCAGTGTAAATGCTTCATTAGCCATATTCCTGTGAAGCGATGCTCCACCACATTAATAACTCCTTCTTTTTCAACCATTACATCTGGCCTATCATCAAGCGAAAACAACGAATAAATTATCGTAGCACCTCTCTAAAGTTATCATGCACATCTATGGCACACGGATTCACAACTACCTTAATTTCGCAATTTAATATGTTTAAAATATTCCGTGTTCCGCAGGCCTTCTAACTAAGTTATTGATGGACACAGTAGGGTTGTCGGCGCGGGTGCGTTCTGCGGCAATAATCGCATAATGAACACTGGGGCCGGTCAACGCCGCCCACCCCTGCTAGAAAAAGCTGGCTGACTAGAGCTAGCTATGCTATATGCTACGAAATAGAAAAAATCATTATTTTGTGGCATTATATCTTTAATCACCTCATGCATTTTTCATATATCATACTCTTTTGTATTAAAATAATTTGTTTCTTATGACGGAACGTTTTCAAAATTGAAAAACGAAAAACAATGACGGAAAAAAAGATGGGGAAGTCAGTCTGGACAAAGAAATGTACGAATAATGATAAAAAAAGTAGAAAACAAGATTCTGTAAGAAGCAAAATAAAATGAAATTGATGGGTCTTCCAATGGTTATGGTAGAAAATCTTCTATCGTATCTCTCTTACGATGAAATCGCTAAAACAGAATTGTATCCAGAGCCTTCAATGAGTTGCATGATAGATGCTGGCGTCCTGGAAGCCGATGTGGGAGCCAGATTCGACCAGCAGCTAGCGGGCATAGACCCTCAACTGACCATCGGCATGGGTCCGAAGGCTCACCAACAGCTACGTCCAGAAACGATGTTCATACGGGAGGAGCTGCGACAAGCTAAGATGCAGACTTTGGCTAATGAATTGATATACGTCACAAGGTCTATATAGAGGATTTTTGTAGACGAGCAGTGATAAACTCTAAGTGTTACTTAAGATAAGTATCGTAGAGTATGGTAGAATCTATAGGAATATAACTGTTATAATCCGTCTTTTGTAGTTCCCCTTGTCTAGGTTCCCTCATTCCACGTAATGAGAGGTAGGCCTCCTCCAGGCGCTCCGTTACGTTACACTTTCTTCTTTCTTCTTCTGTCCAATTATTATTATTTTTGTCATATTATCATGTCCAAGGTATTAACCAACAGCAACACCACATAATTTAAGATCATTTACAAAACGTAAAAAAAAAAAGATTTCAAAATGCAGCGCTAGTCAATTTTAGTACAAGTTTGAGGTGTTTATCTGCATATCTCTGAAGATTTTGAAGATCAGATCTCGATAAAATTGCAATGGGACCAAACGGAAAGCATACTCTCTCCAAAAAAAAAAGTTTTCATATCATTTGATAAATGACAGAAAACAGAGGTAACAAATAAAATAATTAAGATAGTTCAAAAACTAAAACAACCGACTTCCATGCCCCGCGAGTCGGTTTCAGTAGAAAGTTTGAGACGTTTATCCTCATATCTCTGAAGATACTTATCAGATCTCAATTATATAATAATGGCACCACCTTGGAAACGTACCCTACCGATTAAAAAAAGTAATCATTCGAATCGGTTCACAATTGACGGAGTAATCGCGTAACATATATACAAAAAAAAAAGAAAACATACAGACGGATTGAGAACCTACTCCTTTTTGGAAGTCGGTTGAAAATGAATTGAAGTCGGCCTTTTTTAAAAGTCGATGGAAAAACATATTCTTATCGCGTAGCTCCCAGTGGACCACCACATACAGAAAGAATTACACGCACCGATGGATGTAATAGTTGAGCTCCGGTTACAATTAAAGCACCTCGTAATCTGTGTAATTGAATCGCGAAGAATTTTAACTGAATTCATTTGTCTGTAGATAGATACAGAGATAGTGACCAATGCTGGGAAATGAAATGAGGAGATTGTTTGAGAGTAGAGAGGGAGAGAATATAATACGAAACAGTATAATTTATTGTTAAAGTGTAACTTATATTACATCGTTAATTGTTAAACACAATCCAAAATTTCATCGTACCGACATCACCTCAATTTTTTTCGTTTATCTATCGCATGTAGCCTCGGAACAATGATGTTTTAGTCATTGTTCCGAGCATGTAGCCGACATGCATGTCACATTACAGCCGGTGCTGATTGGTGCATATGATGTAGGGGAAAGTGGGGCTGATTCATACAAGGGGCACCGTCATAGACAAGAGATATCTGTTGTTAGGCGCGCATTAACTGAAAGACTTATGCATGTACGCGTGACTTACTTATGTGTGTGTTGGATCACGGAGTTTGACAGAAGTCAGTTTGTAACTCGCGACGAGGTGACACGGAACGTGATTCGGCCACGCGTAAGTAATTTTATAACCGCACTTTAGACATCTTTATTTTATTGAAAGCTTATATCTAGATTATTCAGTACTATTTTATTTCAAAGATAATAGGATCAAGTTTGTGAACTGATACAAGATGAATGATATATATGGTTGTTTTTTTTATAGGAATATTTTTATTTCATTTTCTTTTGATGGGGTAGGTTTATACAGCGGTAAGCGGGGAACATTCATACATGCATACTCTCTATGTATAGTATGAGAGTGCCCCGCATGGGGATACATTCATACATTTCTATTCATTATATATTCATGTTAATTCTATCATTTCTTTTTCAAACTTTTATAGAATAGCCTCACATGTGTATTTACATAAATTAAATGTTTTTGATCCAAAGTCAGATAGTTAGAGTACTAGTTTTTAATGAATCTATACAGATATTGATACCAGAGAAAATTCTATAACACGAAATAAAAAAACTGTATGAGGCTGCCCCATAGCATGTATGAGAGTGCCCCGCATGTGGGGTACATTCATACATTTCTCTTTTTTTTTTACTTTTATAAAAAACTTCACATGTTTATTTACACAAATTACATGTTTTTGATACAAAGTCAGATAGTTAGAGTACTAGTTTTTAATGAATCTATACAGATATTGATAACAGAGAACATTCTATAAGACGAAATAAAAAACCTGTATGACGCTGCCCCATCTTCCCCTATAGACATTTAGGTCTATCTGTGAATGGCGGCCGCTTCTGCAATCATATTTGTATACATGCCAATGAGTCATTCAACAGCTGTCATAGTAGCTACCTACCATATCTTCACCTATACAAAAAGTTTCACTTGTATCGTGATTTCATAATAATCAAAATAGTTTAAAAACTAAAACAACCGACTTCCATGCCCCGCGAGTCAATTTCAGTAGCAAGTTTGAGACGTTTATCGTCATATCTTTGGAGATACTTATCAGATCTCGATGAAATAACAATGGAACCACCTCGGTAACGTACCCTACCGATAACAAAAATAATAATTCGAACTGGTTCTGAATTGACGTAGTAATCGCGTAACATACACAAAAAAAAACGTATAGACGAATTGAGAACCTCCTTTGTTTTTGGAAGTCGGTTGATAAAACCACACCACACTTTTTTGAAACATATTATAACTTTAAACTAAAACATCTTTTTTTATATTTTTGTAACATTTTTACCCGCGTAAATCGGAACGGCGACTGTATATGCGTTTGGGGTGAGAGGATGTTTGTTTGTTTGTTTGTGTGTGCAAACACATGTTGTCATTTTTCTCCAAAACTACTAGTCCGATTTTGACGCAATTTTCAGTTATGGGTTCGGGTGTAATTGGTGCATGTTTTTAGATAGGTGTTATGGTGACAACTCACCAGGGGGCGCTACAGTAATCATTAGTTGGTGCAATTCGATGTTGCCATTTTTCTTCAAAACGACTAGTCCGATTGTGATGCAGTTTTCAGTTATGGGTTTGTGTTTGATTGGTGAATGTTCTTAAATAGGTGTTACGGTGTCAACTCACCAGGGGGCGCTTCAGTAAACATTTGTTTGTGCAAAACCATGTTGCCATTTTTCTCCAAAACTAGTTCGATTTTGTCTTTAAACGGTTGGTAATGATCAATTAGTGGTGGTGTTAGATTACATGTTATGACGTTCACTTTCTAAAGGACATTGTCGCGGGT
The DNA here is from genome assembly GCA_954871355.1 of Cabera pusaria. NCBI lineage: Eukaryota > Metazoa > Arthropoda > Insecta > Lepidoptera > Geometridae > Cabera > Cabera pusaria. The sequence goes on from OX940887.1 coordinate 27,340,594, forward strand.
GATTATTCAAAATGTTAATTTTGTTACTTGTACTGATTTAATAAGCATTAGGCCTAACATTATTTTTGCAATTTCCATGTTATCTACTACTATTTACGCACTGCGTTTTTTAAACTTCGATTGAGAAAAATTACAAAATTTGCTAAGCATTGCAAAATAGAGCAGTCTACTTTGTTAAGCCACTTTAAAAGTAAATACATATAATAAAACCCTAATAGCTACTATTGAATAAGAGTTGAACGGTGTGTTGAAGTAATTCGCCGGTTAAAGACGAAACTAAAGACGTGATGGATTAAAGCGTTGGGATTGGTTGGCTCTGTTCGTGAGTGGATCGAATTTAGTAGAGCCTCACTCTATCTTATTATATAGATTATTTTTTATTTACCTATTGCTAGAACTGCTTTTTTCATCAATATCTAAAGGTTAGGCTACTTATGTGGTAGCGTTACATCGACGTTCCGCGGTCCGCCTGACTTATTACCAAATAAGTTATTTTTCAAAAATAATAAAACCGACTTCATAATCACAAACAGGCACTCAAAAGCGAAAAATAAATTACTTAAAATTATTATAAGCGCTACCCACTTATCTATTTGAAGTCGGTGCCAGCCAAGTCTAATAAGTAGTAGATAGATAATACCTACATGTATCTACCTACTTACTAACCTACATGTACCTACTTACTACTACTACATACATAGTATCTATCTACTATCCAATAGACTTGGCTGGCACCGACTTCAAATAGATAAGTGGGTAGCGCTTATAATAATTTTAAGTAATTTATTTTTCGATTTTGAGTGCCTTTTTGTGATTATGAAGTCGGTTTTATTTTTTTTGAAAAATAACTTATTTTACCCTTTTTAGTGCATAACAAGTTTTAATTAAATTACATGCATCTATTAAATTTCCTGTCTGGGCCGTTATACACTGACGGATATATACTTTTTGAAAATTTCAAGTATGTACCTATAACGGTTAAGAAGATACAGATCTGTAAAGTGCGCACATATGTATAGACACACGGACAGACGGACGAACGGACGGACGAACGGACAACAAAGTCTCAGAAAGTGTTAATTTGGTACCCTTTGGGTTCGGAACCCTACAAAAATTGACTTTAGATGCCTTGCTAAAGTGATAATATTCACTAGTAATAATTATGTCATCAAGGTATCAAATGACAATGTCCAAAATGGCCCTGTGCAATTAAAGCATCTGACACACACGATAATTAATTGTCTATTTTATTACAATAATTCCAAATACTTTTATAACACGGACTAGTTGTATTCCAAAATGAATATAAAAAAGCATTATTTGCGATTATTAACATTACTTGCCGCCATATGGCCAACAGAGTACTGAATCACTCTACTACGTTATAAGAGGCACTTCCCTATATTGTTGAAACCCGAATTATGAAAGCACTGTGTAGCCAACCTAACAACGGAAAGTATTATTTACGTAGTAACTATTATATAATCTGTGGCATTATGCTTATACATCTTTTTTTGCAGTGTTGGTTGGTACAAAGTACGTTCATAATTCTGAGTTATTTAATTATGTATGCAGTGTCGCGGGACTGAAATGGCCGCCATCTTCGCCAAACGTCATGTCATGTCAAAAAATCTTAGGTATGTTTAAAAATGTTTGCACCCTAACAAGACTTTGCCCGGTAGAACATTCCTGTGAAGACAAATTATTTATATTTATATATAATTATTTATTATAATTATTAATATATAATTATTTATTGAGGGCCCGGTGGCGTAATCGGGAGAACAGTCGGCTTTGATGCCGTGGTACTGAGTTCAAACCGCCGTGCACCAATGAATTTTTCGATCGATAAATATGTGCGCTTCTCACAGTTGCCCTCCGGTGAAGGAAAACATCGTTAAGAAACCAACAACCCCCGCATGGTGGTAGGACATATCTAGTGTCCGCCTGGCCAGCTACCACCCTCAAGTTAGAAAATCTGTCGCCAAACATCTTATGTGTTCAGGCAGCTATCCTTGAGAGCCAGTTCCCATTCTAGTCCACTTCTCTATCTTCGACCGCATCATCACTTAGCAACAGGTGAGATAGTGGTCAAACGCTAGCCTATAAGAAATTAAAAAAAAAAAATTAATCATCCCCACCTTTATTTCTACCTCGCTCACAGTTACCGTAAGAATATCTGTCAAAAACCAAAATCAACGAGAAGAAAAATGTAAAAACATTATTCAAGGTCATATTTTTTAGTCTTCAAAAGTATATCCAATAGCAACCTCCATTGTGTATAATCTTCTTGGGACTCTTCTACTAAAACCAGTACATTCTCCTATGTTTGAGGTATTTATCTCCATATCTCTAGAGATACTTATCAGATCTCGATAAAATTAAAATGGGACCACCTCGGAAACGTATCCTACCTATTAAAAAAATAATCAATTGGATCCGTTCCCTATTGACGGAGAAATCGCGTAACATACACACAAAAAAAAAAAAAACATTCAGACGAATTGAGAACCTCCTCCTTTTTTGTGAAGTCGGTTAAAAAGTAGCTTGCCATCATCAAGAATATCTGCCGCCAAAACCTTACGGTGTTCCAGCAGCACACCCTGAGTCAGAGTATTTTAGGCCTAGCGTGTTCACCATCTTTAACAAGTGAGATAGTGGTCAAACGCTAGTGGCTAGCGTTTGACCACTAACGTTAGCGTTAGACTAGTGGCTTGCCTTTATGATATTTAAAAAAATTGCTATGCCCAAATAAAAAAACAAACTACTCGGAACCACAAAATAAATAATAGTTTGTAGAAACTTTGCTTGGAAACCTAAAAAAGACATTTGTTTAATTAGGTAAGACTTATATACAGTCCTCATTAAACACCTTTAGTATTTATGAAACCCTAATTGCCTCTTTGGTGCTTAGAATAACTATACATACAAGCAGTAAATAGTACAAAGCAATTTTCTCTTTTCAATGTAAAAATAGCTTTCTACAAGATTCCAAGAAAACTTCAATTGATAAAACAAATTCAGACATACAAATCGAGATACAAAATAAATAATAAGCAAAATGTTACTGACATTTACTTTAATTATTTCCTTTTAACAGTAAACTGTAATTAATATTCAGTATAATTTGAATTTTCTCTTATGATAATATTAGCGTAATAATTAAGTATGAATATTCAATTAACAGTGACAAGGAAAAAGAAAAATAATACTGATATTTTAACTTTTAAATCCAGACTGATATTATATAATATCGTTTAAAAACTAAAAATGAACCGACTTCAATGCCGCGCTATATTATTATTCATTTTCAGTACCAATTTTGAGATGTTTATCTCAATATCTCTGGAGATACTTATCAGACCTCGATAAAATTACCATGGTACCACACTTGGGATATCTCCTTTCGAACAAAAAAATAATTATCAAAATCGGTTCATAAACGACGAAGTTAAAAAAAAAATATATACGCTCGAATTGAGAAACCTCCTCCTTTTTTTGAAGTCGGTTAAAAAACGTTTGTAACTCTGTCTGTTTGGTACCTAACCACGCCTAAACGGACCATCCGATCTTACTGAATTTTCTTTTTTTTCTTCTTATGGCTTTTAAACGCTGCTTGGGAATTTAACAATGAGATGCTTACTATATAGCATGGGGATGAACATAAGCTACTACATTCTTGGTGTACGTGATTGAAGTCACGGGCATCAGCTAGTTAAATATATATGTAAAAAATGATGTGAGTGTCGGGTTGTTACATAAAGTGGCCCATTTGTGTATATTGCCTGCAGAACTGGAAGCGCAAGTAAATTGGTTATAATCACCAGTAGATATTATATTGATTGTTACTGCTAAGCTTACTCGTACCCTGATATAAAAATAACAATAATTTACCCCAATCAATAGCCGTGTGAAAATGACTATTGTCGCTATTTACACACAATAGTGTCGAACGCGGTAACTTTGTCAGGGGGTCTTATTGATCGTACGGAATATTAGTTTAGGGCCTTTTCTGTCCCAAGGGAGCTCTCGGTCCCAAGGGGTTTGCGTGAAATTGATGCTATTATCGTACCAATCGGACACAATGTGTGCCACGCGCCTGAGTCGTCCACCCGTTGCGTCCAAGCATATTACTGCAAATATTTTCTTAGTGATAATAATTTTCAATTAATTAGAAACTTAGGAAAACCAACTTAGTAAATACCCAAGATTAAAATCTACTAAAGTAAATGAATTTAGATCGAGGTGATTTTCGCGATAACTACTTTGTCGCCGAGTTAAACAAATAGGCTTTTCCCCCAAGAATCCTCAGATAAAAATCGTCGTAAAATTTCCTTCAGAGAATTTATTAAAAATAATTCTATCACCCATAAAGCGGGCTTACAGAAACAAATCTTTACAACTTTTTAACCCAAAAAGCCGGAGATTACGTCAGAACTTGTAATCAGAGTTTAAAAAACGTTGAATATTTTAACACGGGGCCTAACTCTAAAGTTTTAATCCTTTGTTTGGAAAAGGATTACGGGCTCTTATCAGCGGACGTTCCGAAGAGGTTTTTTACACTCGTCTAGTTTCAATTAAGCGTCAGTTAATTCCGGCGCTAAGTGGTTGGTTTAAGTCGCGACTTAATTTATTTCCGGCCGCAATTTATGTCCGGGATTAATGTAATGAAATTCCCGCAGGCAGGTCCCGAGCTAATTGCTGCTACCAATTGTCTAAATAAAAATTAGCGAGGTGAAACGGAAGATTTATTAAACTCACGTTTTTTTAAACAGTTAAATGCGTAATGTACTGTGTAATTTATTAAACGCGACATCATTCTAGACATCACAATTAATAATATTGTTCACTTTAGCAGAAATCGAGTAAATTGAGGGCCCGGTGGCGTAATCAGGAGAACAGTCGGCTTCGATGCCGTGGTACCGAGTTCAAACCGCCGTGCACCAATGAATTTTTCAATGGAAAAAAATTATGTGCGCTTCTCACAGTGGCCCTCCGGTGAAGGAAAACATCGTTAAGAAACCAGCAACCCACGCATGGTGGTAGGACACTATCTAGTGTCCGCATGGCCAGCTACCACTTTCAAGTTAGAAAATCTGTCGCCAAACATCTAATGTGTTCCGGCAGCTATCCTTGAGAGCCAGTTCCCATTCTAGGCCTAGCGTGCTTACCATCTTCGACCGTTGGTAAGTGATTACCAACAGGTGAGATAGTGGTCAAAACGCTAGCCTATAAGATATAAAAATATATATATATATATATTGTTGTCAATGCATTAAACGCTTCCAAAATTTCAATGTTGATCAATTTATTTGTCTGTTATTAATTAATTCTTTAAAAATTAATTCGACATTCGAAAGTAGGTACGAGTACCTACTTCATTATAAAGACACCGCGTTGGAAAAAGTAGAGTTTCCATACATCTTTTTGGATTTTGAATAAAGAAAACTTCAAGCATATCTAAACTATGGAAGCATTCGTCTAATCCACATAAAAAGGGCGAAGTGTTCGATTACAAGCCGAGTTCACTCGCAATACAATCAACATTACACGCGTGGCAGCTGTGGAACCCTAAATTACGGCCCGTTTAGCCGTAACGAAGGGTTCTTTACTTTAACAAAAAAATACAGAAGAATACAAGGACGAAATTGACAGTTTAATCTGGCGAGTTGCAAGCTTGGCTGAATGGGGTGTTGTGCAGCGACAGTTAAAAAAAGAAAATGGAATATTGGCTGACTGGCTGGATTTTTAAAAGTAAACCAAAATATATTGTTGTATTTAGAATTCGAGCTCGTTTCGAATGTAGGTGACTTTCTCGTTTCACACATTTCGATATGTTTAAAGGTTAACTACATATTAGAAAACGAAGTCCCACGCGGCGTCTGTATGTCTGTATGTATGTATGTTTGCGATAATCTCTAAAACTACTGAACGGATATTCACGTCGTCACTTGGTTTTTACCTATCAACACCTTGAACTTGGACCTCAAACACAGCGCCTGGGGGCACAGTAGTGCCCCCGTCTGGACGAGTTATAGTGTACAACAAAATATTTAACTCTACTAACTCCTGTTTTTCGTATGTATAGAATACGTAACGTAAACGTGAATGTGAGTAATGACATATACACTTAATTAATGGCTAAAGTGACGTACAGTATGACCTAACTTTGCGACTCTGGCAATAAATGGCTGTACGAGGAACTATTTATTTGCCCAGAACACATCAAACAAACAATAATAACTTTACTAAACCTTCTCCAAGTAATATTTAGACGATGGCGGGAGCAAACTATATTAAACTCTACTCTATTAAATATTCAAAGGCAATCATTGTTGCCATTAGGAAAAAAGTTAAAAAAGTCAAGCGATTGGTAACTGGCTGTTTTGAAATGTTTCGTTCCATTTTCGAATGCCTTTTTTTCTTATTTCAGACAGAGCTTTGATTCGGCCAGTTACAGTAAGTTTGGATTCTTTATTTGGTTGAAAGTGGGTTGATATAACACAGAACAATTTAGTGTTGCCATGTTGGGTAAAAAATAAATAGCTTGTTAGGGGAATTAATAATCTTAAGTATAATTAATACTTCTATACAAATAGATGTGTTGTGTTTGCATTTAGTTTACTTAAATTTGCGGAGAATTGTATTCAAAGTGTCGTTGCATGAAATATGAATAAGTTTACTTACATAAAATTTGTTAAGATAAATTCAATGGTTAATAAAGATTAATTAAATTATGTATTAAATGGTAAACACATTATATTGATTGGAATTCACGTTTTCACTTGATGAATAGTTTAAAAAAATGCTTTATTTACATTGTATAATTAACTGCATATTTTACAGACACTATCAGCGGTGATATCGGCATAAAACCTAAAAACCTGGCAACATTGAATCCAGTGTAATCCGCCTCCGGCTCCCGTACACAATGTTTACACTACCGTGGCTGGCACGTGTGATACCAACATACAAAAACATACCGTGTGTTACATTACACCATGTTGTTACACTAACTTGATCAAAGAACCGCGGCGCGTTCGAACTTTTGATATATTTTTAATTAGTACAGTTACAGAATAAATTACCAACGAAATTATGAGTGACCGGTTTATGTCAGTTTAAAATTTCAAATTTGACTAGCATCTTTGCTGTCGAGGATATCAAAGCCTTCTTTTTATGTGGTTTTTTGATATAAAACAGATAGCACTAGTTCATATTTTGCTACTTTGGTACTTGACTTGCTTAGCTCTTTGCTGTGCTTTAAACGAATAATATAAAGGTTCCTTGGAACCTGTCCATTTGTATATGTTGTATTTGATACGCCTTGCAGGAATGATTCATTAAGACAGGCCGACCGGAGGTTTTTGTAGTGCATCGGTACGGTGACGTATCTACTTAATTTTATTATACTGACGGCCTAATGGCGTAACGGAGACTTCTAAGCGTCTTGACTTCTAAGCATGAAGTCTTCTGTACAAATCCCAGCAAAAGGTGGTTCGTCTGCAGGTACTAGGAGCAATTATATCGATGTTCCGCTTGGTTTGCTACCAAAAACTTACCTCCATCGAGAAGAAAACCAGCCGCCATAACCTTACGGTATTTCGGCAGCTCACAATTCTTGAACGTCAGAGAATTCTAGGCCTAGCGTGTTCATCTTCTACGACCACATCATCACTTACCACTATCAAACGTTAGCCTATCAAATATTAAAAAAAAATTAAAAAAAGAGACAGAAGAAACATTTTCAGCCGTGCTCAAAACACCAAAAATCATGCTCAATGATATATATCCCATATCAATGATCGCCCGCACTTATCTCACAGAAAAGTACCAGGGATACATGAACACAGAACAGTAAAAAAGTACAATGGCTCAGACATTGCAGCGATCTTCTAAAGAACTAAGCCAATACGGGAGTACAAATAAGGGAGAATTAGACTCCCGGCCATTGCAACCCTGGCCTTTGCTGATAGGGTGCGTACCCTAGTGGATTTTCCCTCATTTTGCAGTAAATAGCCAATACGATCCCCTTTATTGGAAGCTTGTTCTTAAATTGTAAATACCGTTTAGTTCGAATAGAAAAATCGACAACAGAATTGAACGCTTTGAGGTTTTGATTTTAATTAAATACAATTGTTTATTGATTTTCTTTCAAAAGGCATTGGATAGAAAACAACCAACACAAACCTTTTTACTGTTTAATATTTCAGTATTTATGTAGCTGTGCCCACGGAGTTTGCGGGAGTTAAAAAGTATATTATACCTCTCGTAAGACTGATCGTCTTTTCGTTACATAGTACTTATAAAATAAATTATAAACAAAAAATATTTTTAAAAATAAGCTTTTATCTGGGACAATGAACTAAAATGTTAAAAATAAATTCTAGTAAGTATTTGGCGTGTAGGTACTTACCTATATTCTTAAAAGCTTGAAGCACTACCCGTTTTTCAGGCTAGGTAATTACCATACTTCAGTGCCTCAAGCTTTTAAAAATATAGTTAAGTACCTACACGCCAAATACTTACTAGAATTTATTTTTAACATTTTAGTTCATTGTCCCAGATAAAAGCTTGTTTTATAAAATATTTTTTATTTACAATTTATTTTTAACTTTTTAGTAGGTAGGTATAGATACCGACTACCTACCTACTACCTAAGTATTTAAGAGAAGGCATGATGTTTTGAAATATGCCACGGCTATTTGATGTGATTATGGGTAAAGTGCTCTTCGCGGAAAATCAATCGACTCGTTAGGGCTATGTTGCTTTATAACAGAAATGCCATGGCCCCCTTACAGCTTCATCATCAGATCCTGGCTATCATTTAAGTGTATAGTGCTCCTTAAGACGAATCATTTGAGTCCAAATTCACTGGGGTTACGTTATTTTATCACAGAGATGCCGTGGCCACCTTCCAGCTTCATCATCAGACCCTGGATATCATCTAGGCGTAAAGTTCTCTTCAAGACAAATCAATCGAGCCCAAACTCGGTGGGGTTATGTTGTTTTATCACAGAGATGCCGTGGCCACCTTCCGTCTCCAACATCAGACCAGCTCCATGGTACCATATCATTGTATTGTCACCAAAGATACATAAGTACACCAAATTTGAGTCCAATCGGACATCGGGAAGTGGGTCTAATTTAGCTTTCAAGATTCCACCCGAACATACATGGTTACATACATACATACATACATTGCAAGATAAATAAAAGCTTGTAACAAAGTCCGCTCCCGCTGTCTGTAGTACGCTTAGATATTTTAAACTACGCTACGGATTTTAATGCAGTTTTCGGCAACAGAGAGAGTGATTCAAGAAGAAGGATTAAACGCGGGCAAAGCCGTGGGGCGCAGTTAGTAATGTATAAGACGTTTTTGCGTGATTGAATAACAAACGTACAAACTTTCACATTTTTACTCAGTATAAGTAGGATCGTTGATTATAAATGTCATTAAGTTTTTCTTACACGTTCCATTTTCAAAAAAGCTTTGTCTGGATGAGTGAAAAATGCAAATCTGAAAAGTATTTGCCACGTTTCGTTTTAAGAAATCCCTTACAAGGGTTTATCGATTAGAATACCTAGATGTCTTAGGCAAGCTCATTCTTAGCCGAATAAATTCTGTCATAGATGGGTACTTTAGATATCACCTAAGAAGCCAACCAATCACTTGGGGCTCAGCCTTGAGAGTCCAGCCAATTTTATTATGTGTTTAAAGAGACGATAAAAATACTCCCCTTTTGTTATCAGATCGTCTGCCTAGTCTCTCGCATGTATTAGATCTATTTATTTCTTTTGAATTTCACGATTGGTTTGTTTTTTATTCATCGAATGATAAACAGTTTATGTTCTATTCATTTTCGAATATTACTCATCTGTTTATTTATGTTGGAAAGAAAATAAGATGGTACAATTATATTTAATTGCAATTCTGTTGTATATCGTTCAATCAATCAATCAATCAAAATTATTTATTTGCGAACATAGGTATATAGTGTTAGTACAATAATTTTTTTAGTAACCGCTACATTCTGCCATTTGGCGTGCAAATATAAAAAGTATCAATAATAATAATTTACAATAATTAAAATAGTAATAATACAATTAAATTTCAAATTAAAGATTTATCATTTAAAAATTCTTGCTCCGTATAGTATGCCTTGCTAATTAAAACATTATTTAATTTATTTTTGAACACATGAATATTCGAGTTCAAGTTTTAGAGTAAAACATTTACAAGAATAATACTTGCGTTGAAGATTCGCTAAAAATAGATGCACCTAACGAGAAAAGGGTATCTACTTACTACGCCCGTAGAATTTTTTAGCATCCAGCTAAGTAACCGATTCCGAAATCGTACTAAAAGGGGCCCCCATCCCCTCAGTAAGTCACCCTCGTCAGTCCCCTGGTACAATGGTCGTCACTAACGTCGGATCGCGTTCAAATGAGAGTCAAGACTTCGGAAGCGCACAGGGGAAAACGCATCTGGCGTTGGATTGTGGCACACCCCGCGCGTGCTAGTTTTACAGATCTCTTTGACCCGCCTGTGATCCTGGTACTCCGTGCGTGAATGGAGGCCTTTTTCCTGTCACCTCGTTATCGATATTTTTTGGAACTCCATTATTACGAAAATGCTTTATTATTTTTCTAATAATCCTTCTTAAATAATATCGTTTAAAAACTAAAAAAGAACCGACTTCAATGCCGCGCTATTCATTTTCAGTACCAATTTTGAGATGTTTATCTCAATATCTCTGGAGATACTTATCAGACCTCGATAAAATTACCACGGTACTACACTTGGGATATCTCCTTTCGAACAAAAAAATAATAATCAAAATCGGTTCATAAACGACGAAGTTAACCGCGAACAAACATAAAAAAAAAAATATATATACGGTCGAATTGAGAAACCTCCTCCTTTTTTTGAAGTCGGTTAAAAAAGAAAATCGACATCAATTAATTGTGATCTAGCCTACCCAGTCTATTGAAACACATTAAGTAACGAATATTTTTCTTTCACAAAACATATTTCTTTCGCACATTCTAGTCTCAATTAGTACAGAGAATATTTATTTAATGTACAGCTAACTAGTTTTTGTTTGTCTACAAGCAGAACGTAGATTTCTCAAGTCTTTTAAAAACAAAGACTAACAAAAACTTGCTCGTAATTAGGCAATTCATCTCAAGTTTACAAACGGGGGTGGGTTATCTACTTGATGTATATGCGACACGGCTGGGGGCTAACAAAAATCCACAGATAACATATCGGCGGTAAGCAATTTGTCTCCAAATTTATTAGTGGCCAGTAATTAAAGTTATCTCACGAGTGAATGAAAGAGGGTTTAAGCGCTCTTTTATTTTGAGATTTTTTTTAATTTATTTGATTTTTAGTTAGTTGTATTTCTATTGAATATAATTATGTAAGTTTCAACCAGGGAAAAGGTAGTACTCGTATATAAGGGTGAACATAGTGTTTATTTAACTCAAGTGTATTTTATGATGTGTGATTGAGTATCCATGTTTTTACGATACATTCACATACTCTTTGACAAAGTACATCATTTTATAATTTATATTAATAAATATTAATGTCAAATCATAATCAATAAAATTGAAAAAAACATCTACATCTATATATTTTTCAGAAAAAATTAGTGCTACCTTTTGAAATACACAGAACAAATGAATTTATACCAACCCGCAAAGCGCAACTTTCCCAACGGCATTAATGTCGGTGCCAGTCAATATAGAAATTTGACTGGCACCAAAATTAATGCCGGTACTCGGCAAACCGACTGGCAACATGACTTTATCCCCTGGTTGATTCGAGTCACGGCTAGTGGTCACCCATAAGCCAGAGATCAAGTAAAGGGTTAATTAAGTTCTAAGTAGATTAACATAGGATACTTTTAAAAGCGGGCAAAGATGCAGGGCGTAGCTAGTCTTATTCTAATATTAAAAAACATTTCGTACAATAATGAGAAGACGAAAATTGCTCATGAAATTAGCCCGGTAAATAAGTTTCCTTAATAATAATGTTTAATCTAAATGAAAATGTTTCGTTTTCATCAGCAAACGGACAATTACAGACTTAATTGTTTTCTCAATAGAGTCGTATTTACTTCTCCTAAATATTTAATTATTTACTCTATTATGTTGGCAATTACGTTACTGAGAAATTGATGTAATAAATTGTTTGTACATTATCTTGTTTAATATTTAATGTTCCTAGGCAAGGCATTATTAATATGTGCCTACAATTTGTGTTTAATTTATTTATTATCTTTCAATAATATTAATAAGGATCAGTTCACCCCAAGACGCAGCGCGACGCGACGCGCACTTTTTAAGAGTGAGTGATACGTAACATACCACAAGAAGATACGCACTTCACTGAGATAATTTGGCAGCGTCGCGCTTCTCGCTGCGCTAAAAGCACAAGCAGCGTCTTGGTGTGAACTGACCCTAAGATATAATGCAGCCTCTTTAGTAGATCACTAAGGATTTGAACTACTTTCTATTTTCTACTAATTTCTGTAGGTGCTCTTCAAAGCTTGAGCTCGCTGAATTTCACAAAGCCATTTGTCATACACCATAAAGAATAATAAATGTTTTATTTAAAATATTTAGCTATTTTTATCATAGCGCCTGTTTCTAATTTTAACATTTTCAATTACAACGAACAAGCTGAAACGAAACGAATCAGAAAAAAGCCTCTCAATCCGACAAAGGAAATGTTTAAAAAATCATTTTACGTTGTTCATAATATCCATTCCGGGTATTATAATAAGTACGTGAATTCAAAAGACAAGAGGAAACCGTGCAAACTTAGACTGGAGGTCAGAATCGCGTTACGAAGTCAGGAAGGAAAAGCTCCCAAAGTTTGTCCGAAAAACCGGGAAAAACCCGAAAATTCTAGTCCAACATTCTGTTTCCGACCGAGGGCCAGCGTAAATATTATTCCGGAGTTTCCCTTTATTCCCTTTGTTTCAGACGTTTCATTTATTTGCGGTCCGAGGTGCGCTCGAGGTGAAGTTCCGCGTCAGATACAGTCAAATTAAAAAAAATACGAGGCCCGATTTACGACTAAACAAAAAGGCAAATAGCAATTTCCCCTTGACCAAAAGAAAAACTCCTAATAATGAGCGTAAACAAGATTTCAAAACTTCCCGCCTTTTGATATAAAAGAAACAAAGAACTCTAATTTATGTATTTCTTTCCTCAACAAAAGTAATTGACGAATTTGTGCAAATAGAAAATACGGTAGGGGGAGTAGAGCGTAATTAGTCGCTTAAAGTCGGGACGCCGATACTTACGCGAATTCTTATTTTCTTTCATGTAATCTGTCCCTTTTGAGTGGAGGAGAAATAAAGCCCTGTAATTTGTGAGCTTTGACTGATATTCGGGGATGATCGGTCGTCAGATGTCGCAATATCGACGGCCCTAGTTTTACGCGCGGGTACTTGCACAAATGCGGACCTTTCTTGAGGGTCGTAAAACAAAAAGGCATCTGTCATGGATAGGCTGTACTTAGGTATAACTACATGCGGGTAGTTGAAACTTTTTGGATAGTAAGCGAATGGTAAGCGGGACTTTGACGACGCTGCATTTTATTTAGGTTTACTTACCGTTGGCATTTTGGATACGGTGATATTGATGTCCTGGATAGTACTCGTCTGTAACAAGGAGAAAAATAGGCGTTAATTATGTATCAATTCAATATGACTACTACACAAACAAATAGGAAAAGTCCTTTTAAGTAAATAGTTTTTATTTATTTTAAAATGTTATATGATGTGTTTTTAGAAGTTACAGGAAAATAATTATAAATGTCATAACTTTTTATAATCTACTAAGTAATTTATTTCTAATTGAGATTTTAACACAAGACGGTTTAATTAGGGCAGATTTTCCTGTCCCATTTTCCTTTAGCAGGTGTGAGGCTTGTACTTAAAAACGGGGCTTACAAGCAAGACGATAATACGATTATATTGTTATATAAAACAAAATTTTTTGGTCAGTTAATAGGTTCTTTTTTATTGGAGATATAACAATCAATTGACTTATTCTCAATCATTCGAATGCAAATTCAGATGTAGAAACTACCTTTACTTCGACTTGGATCTTTGCAAATCATAATACTCCGTTCGGTTACTTTTGATATTTCAATTCGAAAAAAGTTGTGATTCTAATTTAAAAGGTTTTCGCGACAAAATAGCTCACGGATTTATCAATATTCAAAATTGAAAATGAAGCTTCCGAATACAAATAAGTTTTTGAATGATTGAGAATCAGGGGACTGGTCTATGATAAAACATAAAGATATAAACAAAATTATGAATACTAAACATATTTATAAATATATTTGTAATAAAACTGTACTTGTTTGAAAGTTAAAAACCACGGTAAGACAAGGCGATTGATTACTGACTTCAGGACAACTCTCTTTCTCAAACAGCCTTCCATCCTCCTGCAAAAGGGGGGATTTGCCATTAACAGCATGTCACATAGAAGGGCTAAACAACTGAACTCTCCATAATATCCTATAAGTACTACCCGGTAAATGTCATTTACATCGGTCATCATGAGACATCTTAATAATCGACACAATAAACTTCGCCGTGTTATCATTAACTTGAAACAAGCACATTTTGCCCTAATCTCCTCCATCACCACCTGGCACATAACGATCCACAACCAAACCCAATAACAATTAACATCCACTCTCGCACATTGCCATTACTGCTAACATTTTTCCCCAACCTCTCCTATCAAGTAAAGGATATATCAATCCGGGTGCTGGGTCTAAAATGCCCTCTTTGTCAGGGCAATAGTCTGAAACAGGAGCACCTGAGACGGCAGGAAACATGTGTGTCATTTATTAAGTTGCCTGAGGAAATACGTAGCTAGTTTGGAGGTGTATTTATGGGCAAATTGGAGTATTTTTCTTTGGTAGAAATTGCTGTTGTTGAAAGTGGGTTTTATTTTCTGCTTGAGATTGATTTCTTAAATCTTTAACGTGGATTCTTGGAAATTAATTTAATTGTGGAAAATATGTGTATGTGTATATATAGTAGGTTAACAAGTAATTTAGCGTTTGACCACTATGTCGCCTGTTGGTACGTGATGATACAGTTGAGGATGTTGGCACGATTGGCCTAAAATGGGATCAAGAACAGTTTATGGACCACATTAGAGGTCCAGCGACAGATTTGCCAATTTGAAGACGTTAGGTGACCAATCACATACTAGACGGTGTCCTACCACCAAAAAAGGAGGAGGTTTCTCAATTTGGCCGTGTATAAATTTTATGTGTGTTCGCGATAAATTCGTCGTTTATGAACCGATTTTGATCATTCCTTTTTTATTGGAAAGGAGATATCTTGAGGGTCGTACCATTGTAGTTTCTTTGAGATCTGCTTAGTATCTCCAGAGATATGTCGATAAACGTCTCAAACTTGTAACTGATGCGGCCTCGCGCGGTATGAAAGTCTATTGTTTTAGTTTTTAAACCATCTAATTATTGCAATAGAAAAATGCACGGCGGGGATTCGAAATCATTAATAGGATTGTGTTTAGGTTATTGTGTGGGGATGGACAAGCAATTAATCTCACTTGATAGTAAGTTATAAAGCGATCTTAGGCGTAATCGAGCTTGTCTGGAAGTAAAAGACCGTAGTGCGACAAGCTAAAGTGGGCAACGCTTCATCAGCCCGCACGGTGTTGCAAATGTTCATAGGCGACGGAGATTGCTAACATCAGGCGGGCCGTCAGCTTGATGCTAACTTACAAAAAACAGGCACTGCTAACACTGTGTTTTTGTCTAATCCACATAGGGCGACTATCCCAGAACCCTTCTGCCGAAGTGTGAGCTGAGTTCTAATATGAGACAATTTGAGACATCATTTTGAAAATTGGAAATTGGGTAAGCGGTTAGACTTCTTTTTTCGTATCTTTATAAACAAGTACATAGTATACCATAACCATTCTAGGCCTAGTGTGTTTTCTCGATAAAAAGAAAAATAAATTGAAAAATATTGTAAGAAGAAAAATATTTCTATTGACTTTTGTTATCAATCAAAGTTGTAGTCATCTACCCACATTAGAGCACTAAACTACCCCAAATAAGTTCCAACGTCCAGGGTGGCCATAATTCAAGAGAGACAGTCCTATCCGTAGACACGACGTGTCCACACCTTTTTCTGTTTTTTTTGGCAACCGCGGTCACCGGTACGTGGCGGAGCTTTATAGCGTTTTAAATAGATAAATAGCTCTTTGTTCCTTGACGTGACATGAGAATTTTAACAAACGCAATGCAGTGCAGTTATCTTGCTGCAGTAAATTGGGGATGTACCTACTCGTAGGTGTAAGTTTACGTTTAGCTGAATTAGTACAACAAACTTGAGTGAATCCGAAATTTAGATATTAATTGTTGCAGTTGTTTTTTTTTTGTTGACTCTTGTTGTAATCTATTTACCTTTGTACTTTTATTTATTCTGTGGTATTGTGTACAATAAAGAGTTATCATTCATTTGTCCATTCATTCATAAAACTTGTTGGCTCATATGTGTAGATGTAGCCTGGATATTAGTAACTTTTTTGTCGCATTGAAAGTTGAGATGTCACAACAATTCTAGTTAAGGTAATTGAATACAGTTTTTCCATCAACAAAAAATGAATTTCAAGGATATACATATCTGACAAACTGCTCTTGGGTCAGATAATAGTAATAATAGGGCCTGGAGGCCAATACAAAGTGGACAACTGGATATTGTCCCTTATTGAATTTAAGCTTAAACTTTATGGTACCTTGATTATATCACCATGTAAGAATTCAAATACTGCTGAAAATACTGCTATACCGGAACAGTATTATATGTTTGTATATGTATGTTGTACCGTAAGAGCACTTGAAAGTTGCTCCGGCAGAAGATTTCCAGCGAATGTCGGTAAAAGAGCTGTTACACAACCGAAATTGTTCGAGATAAAGTACAAAGTCGCATCTGTGGTAAGACATTTAAATCACATACTCATATAACCGAACAAAGAAGGTACCTACGTAAACATACATACAAACATTAATACGAGCAAGTTGCTCCCCTTTCATTACACCTTCCGAATGCGTCATTAAAAAGCCTAAAGCAAATTCTAAAGCTTGAAAACAGCGTGATTTATATTTTCCAGACGTCACTCACAACAACACACTTACACTCTAGGGCGTGGAAAGTGAAAAATGATCTTGAGACTGGGTTGTGGTTGCCGGTACCGTGGAGGAATTACCTATTCATGGTCCATTTTATTGTGGTATGGGTTGTGATAGTCAGTTTTTGTGTGCTTTTTTATTTGAGGTATTTAGAAATGCTGAAATAATTATTTATCATACTAGTGCGGTAAATTGGTTTTTACAAACGAGTAGACGAATGTCACGGGTACGAGGTACTGCACCAGTTCTCATTATGTTATACGTAACGTTAAGATTATTGTTCATATAATTAATATATAAATTGTTGTATTTATTTCTCTGAGCGGTCTGCTATCAATTATTATAAACACACAGCAGCTCTGCAGAATCTACACCTATCTCAAGTCACCACCATAACACAACGTGAATGCGTACGCTTGCTTCCTAGAATACGATAACGCTGTTTTGCATCTCCGGCCCATCTAATATCTTACCAAAATTGTAGCCATCATGTACAGCAATTTAGATACAAGCCATATGCGGTGTCGTGCCAGCCAGTACATCGCAACATGGCCATCGTAATGCCTTTGTAGAGACAAGCCGCAGCGCCCGCTTAAATTATTTATCCCGGCGAAACTGAACGTTGGGATATTCCCGAGTTATGTAGCCATCCCGGGAGACAAAGCACTGGAGCGAAGCACCCGTGAGCCATAATCTATTAAGCAATAATAGCGGCGGTTCCTAGGTGCCGCGCTCGTTCCAACTTACGTCTAATTGGCGGCGAACAAAGGACGCCAGACAAAGCCGGATACGAGCCCGCTAATGGCGAAGACATCTCTGTACACCAACTATTTCAGTGAATCCCGCACCGTTGCAGCAGTTTGTCACTGCGTTCGATCCGGATTAGCGCTTCGAAAGCTATAAATACACGGTACACTAATGCCGGTGACGCTAACGCGATATATGTCCAGGATTCTGCGCTGGAAACGCAAACAGACTGTTTTGTCGACTAGCATGCGAAACGCGCTATGATTTAGGATTGTCATCGCAATGGGGTTTATTACCGGCACGACATGGGCACGGAGCGAGCTGTCGATTTGCTCCACTCAGAATGTTCGAGTATGGCCTCACGTGCGAGCCAAACCAGATGGAAATGTGGGAACAGTCGGCTTCTCGGCGCACTTGGTGCACGGAATAAACATGATATTTGCATTGCACGGGCGATGCGGCATTGGAATCCAAAATCTGCGGATAATATGTTGTCAGATATAATACCTACAGCGTGAAGATCTCTCTATATTATAGGATTTGAATGCAGCACCTTTAAATCGAATCTCGTACAAGATTAATGTGAAAAGTTATGGCTGAAGCGAAAATACTCGAGTTAAAGTATAGATATAGAGTGAACAAGTATGACATGCACAGGTTCCTGTGAGAATATTTAAGCAGTCTGATATCCACAGACAGAGAAAAGTTAGGATATCACAGGAAATTAAAACCAGAATATGAAATTCAACAAGGAGTTATAGCATATTCAGTCAAACTCATCTGCCACCATAAAGACTAGCGCAGTAGGTATTGATAAATATATCTCTATTTGGGATCAAAATTATTCATGATGATTCATGATTTCACAATTTTTAAGTACTGAAACATGCGTTGGGGGTGCATTTAAAATACGGTTGGCAACCCTACATTCATTAGTGGTACTAATTTTTAGGGTTCCGAACCCAAAGGGTACCAACGGAACCCTATTACTAAGACTCCGCTGTCCGTCTGTCTGTCTGTCTGTCTGTCTGTCTGTCTGTCTGTCTGTCTGTCTGTCTGTCTGTCTGTCTGTCTGTCTGTCTGTCTGTCTGTCTGTCCGTCTGTCACCAGGCTGTATCTCATGAACCGTGATAGTTAGACGGTTGAAATTTTCACAGATGGTGTATTTCTGTTGCCGCAAAAAAAAAGCAAAACAAATACTAAGAACAGAACAAAGTTAAAAATTAAAGGGTTTGAAACAAAAAACGTGTTTTTTACGATGTATTACGATTATGAATCTTCATAGATGGCGCTATCGTGTTTACCTTAATCTCGGAATCTGAATCTGAATCTCGGAAACGGCTCAAACGATTAAATAAAATTTAGTATACGGGGTATTTTGGGGGCGATAAATCGATCTAGCTAAAATTAATTTTCAGAAAATGTTGTTTTATTTGTGTTTTATATAATCAACTTTATCGATAATCAACTTAAAATATGACTCTTCCCGACATCTATTGAGCAGAAGTAGCTTTAGTGTTATTGTGTCGTTAAAGCAGTTAGTTGCTCTCAATTAAAAAAAAAAAAGTATAAGTAATATAAATATAAGTGGTAAAAAATACCGAGCAAAGCTCGGTCTTCCAGATATTTAATAATATCAATTACTAACACCTTTGTGTTGTTAACATTTACTTAGTAGGTGTTAGAAGTTCGTTAGATATTCGTTAGATGGCGTTCGGAACCCTCCATGTGCGGGACAAAAGTCTGCCTCGCACTTGGCCAGTTTTATTTTTAGTAGTCTGACGTCGACCAGTGTATGAGAGCTGAAGGGCTCATTCCTTTTTTTTTCATTCAATGCGATTATATTATGCTTTTTCTATACTTAGAATAACTATTGATATGAAGTATTTAATGTTATTAGACGTGTGTAAGTGCGATTTACTAAATAAAGGCTTTGAGTTTTGAGGCCTAATACAATCAATTATTTTATTAGTTACCTGGCACCTAATCTTGGCTCAAAAACCGTTCGATAGGTACCAGTCCAGCAATATCTTTAGTTATATAACGAAAAATTATTATAATTTACAGACATTACTTTTGTCACATGATATAAACGTTGACTACTGAAGTTGCAGTCGATCACTTCATTGTAAAACACCGATAGATACCTACTTGTCGCAATCGACTCTGTTAACTGTTACATTTACCCGCAGAAAATATACGTACCACAAAATAAAGTGCACAATTCACCCCACATTATCATCACCTTTGCATGGCTATTTGCACAGAGACTACAGGCGCACGCCCTCGGCTCCGCCCGGATAATGCTATTCCGCTTATAAGCTGTCACAGCGAACGTATTACCAATATTTCGATGTGCCCCTTCATCTGCAGTAGACAGCTGGGAATATCGAGATGGCAATGCATAAAATTTCATAGTTGACGCGAGAACGAACGAGTGAGGATCGCGCTAAAGCTGAGAACAGTATGGGGGAGTTTGCATTTACTGTCGAGGCCATCGCGAGTGGAAATTAAATTGTCACCAATTCCTACAATTCCTATGTAACCGTAGAACTATTAGTTATTCTGTGGCGTTACACAAAATAATACATATTTTGCTTTGCTGCAATATTGCGCTTGAGATTTGCAGCTAAGTTGAGTTTGTACTATGCTTGTTCCTTAACCCGATTTTGAAGATTGAATAATGAGTATGGTAGTTCTGAAAAGTAAAAATTGAGTTTTTTTTGTATACTTGACTCACAAACACTTGATTGATACGATCGCAGATGGAATCACATGGTTTAGGATTGGAAGACGGCAATGTTACGAGGCCTAACAACTGATTTTAGTCCAATCCACATTTCGCACATACGAGTATGAACCTCCCAACGATTGATTTAACATTGATTTGAATTTAAGGATCTGGCCAAGAGAACATTTAACTGATTAATAGATAGGCCGGCATAACGATCGCTAATATCGAGAGGTCCTTTTATACTAGACAAAACATAAATTTTATAAGAATAATTGTTTGCCACCATTTTACGAAGACCCATCTCTTGGCTTTACATTGTAAAACTGTGGGCTCTATTGTAGCGGTTTTACGGCCAATAATTTAGTACACCGACGTGCTGGTCCTTACGCTAGAAATATGCACCTTTCAGACAACTAGTATTCTACCTCAATAGTTTAAAAGACGAATATAGTCTTTAGCAAGGACTCAATAATAGCAGCCACTACTGAACTCAATAGCGGCATTACCGCTAGCGGCATTATCGATCGCGCATAACATTTGTTAGACAGAAGTGCTGCAATATCCATACTGTCCAAGTACACGCCGTTTCAAGAAAATAATAATAAATAATACGCTTATCTTTACGCATTATCCACCGAGGGATGGGCTCAAGTGTTCTAAACGTCGTTATGGTGGGAGTTAGGAATGTTGCTAGCACTTTTGGGGGATAATCTACGCGAGCTAATGGCGTGACGCAGTGCCAATGTTTTTATTTTTGAAGGGTGGTTGCCGTTTTCCTTTCTCAGCACTCGCATTAATAATTTTATGCTATGATCTATACGGTAAGGGTTGTACACAGCTGTGTTTATGAAGGACAGCAACGATTTTTAGGCAAATTATGGCATATCTTACCCTGGGTTTTGTACAGTTAGATTAATGTTTTAAATTTTAAACTAGGCATAAGGCACAAATAACCTAATCCATACTTGATATTATTAAATATGAAAGTAACGATTTGATCGCGTATCTATTTACGGTTAAAAATCTGGAGCGTTTTGGATGAAATTTGCCCAGGGTTGGCCAGTTTGGCAAAATAGGTCATAGGGTTAACTTTTTACCACGAGTGAAGCTGCAAGACGCAAGTACTGAATCTCTATTTTTTTTAAATAAAAAAACTGCATTCATATTTAGAATGTTATTAGAATATCAAAGAAAACACTGTTCCAAAGAGAAGTTTCTAATCGTTTACATCCGGTTTTAGTTACCTGATTTTTCCTGACAAAAAGTCGGTACTAGAAGAACCAAAATTTTGGCTCGCATATCGCTCAACGTTTGCGTTATTAAAAACTGTTTGCTTTAGCCTAGATTTTTGCTCGTTTTAGCCAATTCGGGCCAGCTATGAGCGGATATTGAAGCTGCGATTGAAGCGTAAATTAAAAATTCCGGAGCTGCCGGCCTTAGTGTTATCTCTAGGTATTTGCTGGACGATAGATTGTAAATAAACTTTGATTAAGTGCTTACTCGGGCGTTCGTTTTCAGTGTAGAATTCTACATACATATTTTAAGATCATTTACAAAACGACAAAAGAACGACTTTAAATGCCACGCCATTTAATTTTTCAGTAAGTACCAGGTTTGAGGTGTTTATCTCTATATCTGGAGATGCTCATCAGATCTCGATAAAATAACAATGGGAGCAAACGGGAAGCATACTCTTTCATGCAAACAAAAATCTAATCAGTTAATAAATAACGGAGTTTTGAGGTAACGAATAAAAAGCTATAGAATTAAAGACCTTCTAATTTTTATAAAGTCGGTTATAAACGACTACTAATTACAAAATTGTATTTTTTATTGTATTGCTTATGTATATAATCATATAGATAGGTAGTGAAAAAAAAGTGACTGGACACATTGCCTTTTTATCATCTTTTTGTTTTTATCAGTTGAATTATTGACAAAGTGGTGGTACTGCTTCAGACGGCCTAGCAGAGAAAAACGCCTTCAACATTATATAAGCAGATAGAGTCAAATATCGGTGCATTTATAATAATTTATGTAATACTACCTATAAGTGAATATACTGTATCAATCCGTCAGTACTTTTATTAATTGAATCGTGTTTTTAAACTAACTAATCTGACAGCGGACGAGGACAAATCTGTACTGGGAGCGGCCAACCCGCCCACACAACCCCGTCTGCTGTCCCATAACTTTGTTTACTAGAGACTATATATCTCTGTAATATATCTGAATATATTATGAAGATATTCAAAATATTTTTCAATACAAATACTTCATTATCTAATGCAAGTACGTAGTTTTCTTCCTATTTTAAACTATCAAATAATTCTGATGATATGGTTTCTAGAGTTATCGCTGTGTCAACCCAATTATGGGACAGTTGGTAATTATTAATACGTAATGCTCAAATATTTTGAGCATGTAACTATAGACGATAATGTATTCCTTAATTATGAATGTATTACTGCGTTTTAATTTGTATGGGAGGACGTTGAACTCATCTCAGAAAGAGAAGGAAGTGACGATGAGGATTAAAATTTGTATGTGGTCGTGTATGATGATATTCAAATTCATCTTTAACCTTATGCATGAGAATAATCACACTAAAGCAGATAAAGAAACTTGCAACATAATATATTCATAATCCTAAGAAAACCGGTAAAGCAGCAAAAGGTTTTATTAGAGACAAGGACCTTAAAAACCCACTAAATCACACTCGAATCGCAACGCCAAGAATGCCTAAACGACAGAGCTCATTTCTCCGATGCTTATCAACGCACATTTCAAATAAATAGAAGCCATTCCCAAACAAAACAAGCCTATTACTAACCTATTACTCAAGGCCGACGAAAACGGCGAGAGACATTACCACGAAAAAAAAATAATCCAGATAATTTCGTACAAAAGCACTCTCGGTAAGCAAAACGCGCGAAGAACCCAAAAAACACATTACGCGAGTAAATTCATTCTAACGATTGAATAGATCAATAAAAAGAGGCGACAGCGGGAGAAAAAATATTATGCAAAGGGAAGGAATAAAGTGAAACGCGAGTGAATATTCCTCAGTTGGAAATGTTCAGTTATTTTGATTTAGCTCCGTATCAGATAGTCCTCCGGGCTCTCACCTGTCCCGACAATTTTAATAAAATAATATTTTCCGGGAGCCGTCGCTCCCGATATTAAAGGACTGGTTGAGGCCGATTTGCGGTGAGACGCCTTCATCTCTGTTTCATATTCATTTGTTTAATTTTGTATCTGTGCTCCTTTTAATTCTGTTTTCCAGGTCACTGTGTACTTGTTGTTGAGCTGAATTTACAATTACGAAAGATAGGCATGTGATTGTAAAGTTTTCGCTGTGGCTTTGACTTAAAATTTTATTTTTATTTTGTCGTATCGCATTTACAAATTGATATAACATTTAAATTTTAACTGTAGTTGAATTAGATTCATATATGGGATCATTTTATTCGTAACATTGTTTGCCAAGTTCCCCAAAAATCTTAAACATAGCTATTTCGCAACCACTAACATCTTCATCCTAAAGATTTATAGATCCATAATAAAAAACCACAGTGTAGGAGGAACATAATCACCAATCTCGACATGAATATGAGTTACTACAACCTAAAGCAATCTACGCAATCAATTCGGGCGTCGATTCAAGCTTCCACCAAACTTCAATTTAGTTCCAGCTCAATTTGATTCCCAATAATGATATAACCAAATGTGGGTGGTAGGAAACACATCTTGATTTTATCAATTCTGTAATTGGTTTCTTATTTATTGGTGGCCTTTGCCCCCGGGGCTTCTTTGGAAAATTTAGTAGACTGGTAGCTACGGTACGGAATTACCGCTAAAGTAGCGCAATGCCTTACGGGCCATGGCTTTGATTGTTTATGACCTGAATAATTAATTACGGAATAAATTAGTATAAGTGGTTGGAAACGGTGGTCTGATGACGTAACACTAGTTGTCTTTTGATTGAAGCATACTGTACGCAGAATGTAGCACAAATTTTACAGAGTATAGACAAGGGGTGAAAAGAGTACCTTTTATGCTGCATCTAATATGACCGTGTACAGAAAATCAATCATGGGTTTAAACGAATGGAGCGACGACATCCGCAAAGCGATGGACAGCGACTGGAAATAAACTGGCCAAGTGCAAGTCGGACTCGCACTAGTAGGGTTCCGTACCACACTACATTATTTTATAAGATCGAGCAAAAAATACCACTACCCTTTTTCGCCAGCAAAAAGTAATAATTAATAAACATTTTATTTCTTATAACGCATCTAACGTCTAACAAAGATGTTAGGGATCGATGTTTCAATATAACGCCATCTATGGGACGTTTACCTAACTAGGCGTTCATAGATGGCGTGAAATGCCGAAAAAAACACGTTTCTTGGGGACCCTCTATTATTTTTAACTTTGTTCTGTTTTTAGTATTTGTTGTTATAGCGGCAACAGAAATACATCATCTGTGAAAATGTCAAGTGTCTAACTATCACGGTTCATGAGATACAGCCTGGTGACAGACGGACAGACAGACAGACAGACAGACAGACGGACAGCGGAGTCTTAGTAATAGGGTCCCGTTTTACCCTTTGGGTACGGAACCCTTAAAAAAGAGCCTCTCAAGGATAACTGCCGAAACACATTAAGACTACAGTAAAATGCGCATATACATTTTTTCGACAGAAAAATTCATTGGTGCACGGTGGGTCCATTTCATGTATGTACGATTAATCCAAATATCAAGCCATATAACAAATAAGTATACGATGCAGTCGCACACTCTAATTCGTGCAAACAAAGCACGTCCCAGCATAGTTAACGTAGAGCACCGTTATTTACTGCTCACTATAAACATAACACATGCATGCACTCTTGCATGCACAAATAATAATATTGGCAAAGACTGCCACACTCATTATGCAAGTGTAGTTAGTTTCCTTTTGACGTATGCTTTGATGAAGATTGATCTTATTTATTAGGTAGTATACAAGCAAGAGATAGGAGAGAAGAGTTTCTCGAAAGGATAAAATCATAAATTATGTAATCCGGCGGAGATCCAGAGTAGCTGACATAGCTTGCAAAATCAGCAAACTGAAGTGGCAATGGGCTGGGCAGATCGTAGGTACATAGGACCGATAACCGATGGGGTAGACGAGTACTACAGTGGAGATCACGTATAGGCAAGCCTTGCGTAGGACGCCCTCAGGCCAGGTGGAGTGACGACCTTCGAAAGGCGACTGGAAGCGACTGGATATGGAAAGCTGAAGATCGAGCCACGTGGCGTTCCTTAGGAGAGGCCTACGTCCAGCAGTGGACTAATATAGGCTGATGATGATGAGTACAAGTAAGATGCTCTTGTAACAGACGTAAGCCATCTTCGACTGCATCATCACGTCACGTTAGATAGTGGTTAAACGCTAGCCTATATGATATAAAAACAAGGTGTTCTCATTGTAATTAAATCGAGATCTGATAAGTATATCCAGAGATATGACGATAAACGTCCCAAACATACTACTGAAACTGACTCGCGGGGCATGGAAGTCAGTTGTTTTAAGGCGGCCACATACGTAGCGGTATACCTGAACGGCATACCGGAACTGAAGGCTTGTGCAAGTATACCGGAGCGTGTGTGTGACAAAACTTGCACAAGTTTCCTGACTTGCACAAGTCTGGTAGGCAGATCAAAACTACGATCTGTATACCTGCGCAAACTAGTTTGTGCAAGTATGCATGAGCGTGTGTGTCGGAACGCTTCAGTCGCACGCGCGCCAGCCCTTCGGTCGGTTTGTGTGTTTATTTTGGTGTGGGAATACTTATTTCTTTTCAGTAACCATTCTTTACACCATACAGAACGTTTCTTCTTACACTTCTCTTTTTCCTAATAGCTAGCACCAAACCAACAATAGCCAAAACGTCATCATTTGTGGGTGTCACTTTAGATAGAACCGGTGGCATATTTCAAAAAATACTTATTGCACAACACGACTTCTTCGGTTTGTCACAGGCGCAGAACTGGGCATACTTGAATCGTGTGTGGTCACTATGGACGTTAGGCATACTTGCACAAGCCTTCAGTTCCGGTATACCGTTCAGGTATACCGCTACGTATGTGGCCGCCTTTAGTTTTTCTATCTTCTAACTATCTTAATTATTACATCGTTTATCATTCTAATTATTCATTCAGATATCAATTCAGATAAATTTCGAATCCTATTACCATAGGTTTAAAACATCAAATTCTATAGCAAAACTGATCCACTTACGTATTTCAATTTTATACAAAACTTCTAAAATAATACCTATACTTATCCTAGATTCTAAAGAATATATCCCCGGGGTGAAAATGATCGGCTTCTCAATAAATAATCTGATATCGTTTTAATAAATTCTCTATAGTAATTTATACAAAATTACGCAGATAATTACGGTTTAGTTTGCTTTGAATCTGAGTCTTAGTTAATATTAATTAAAATCAGTTATTACACTATCAAAGAGATATTACTAAATCTATTTAACTCATGTTTATTAATAAATTTGAGGCCCCGGTGGCGTAATCGGGAGAACGGTTGATGCCAGAGGTACCGAGTTCAAACCGCCGTGCACCAATGGATTTTTCTATCGAAAAATGTATGTGAGGTTTTCACAGTGGCCGGTGTAAGGTAAGGGAAAACATCGTTAAGAAACCAACAACCCCCGCATGGTGGTAAGACACTATCTAGTGTCCGCCTGGCCAGCTACCATCCTCAAGTTAGAAAATCTGTCGCCAAAACATATAATGTGTTTCGACAGCTATCCTTGAGAGCCAGTTCCCATTCTAGGCCGAGCGTACTTACCATCTTCGACCGCATCATCACTTACCAAAAGGTGAGATAGTGGTCAAACGCTAGCTTATAAGATATTTAAAAAAAACTTTATGCTTGTAAGTAAGGCAGTTCAAATGTTCAGTTATCTAAGACTACTACGAGACGTTCTTTTGTACTGAAAATTATTGAAAATAATTTAAATTCTTTTTAAAAAACTAAATTAATCGACTTCAATTGCCGCGCTAGTCATTTTCACAAAAGAACGTATTGGGAGTTTATCACCATATCTCTGGAGATACTTTATTACATCTCAATAAATTAACAATGAGATCAAACGGGAAGTATCAACCTCTCAAAAAAAAATATATCCAAATCTAAACTAATACAGTGTATTTATTATAAAGAGTATATTTGATTTTTTGTTTCTTTGTTTGTTACGATTTAACTCGAAAACTACTATACCTATTTAAAAAAATCTTTATGTAATGGAAAGCTTCATTAGTAGTGAGTAACAGGCTTTATTTTATCCCCGCATTCTCACGGGTACGGGAACTACGTGGGTTAAACCGCAAGGCGCTGCTAGACGGTTTATAAATGACGAAGTTCTGAAGTAACAAACGAACCTTCTCCTTTTTAGGGTTCCGTAGCCGAATGGCAAAAAACGGAACCCTTATAGATAGTCTGTCCGTCTGTCCGTCCGTATGTCACAGCCATTTTATTCCGAAACTGTTAAGACTACAGAATTGAAACTTTGTAGGTAAATACATCTACCTACAAAGTTTCACTGTGAACCGCTTTCTGATTTTTATACAAAAAAAAAAATGTTTAAGGGGGACATCCCATACAAGGAAATGAAACAAAAAAAATAATTTCTTCACACCTATACGTGTGGGGTGTCTATGGATAGGTCTATAAAAATGATATTCAGGTTCCTAAGATATGTTTTTCTCAAAGTCAATCATTTGAAAGATAGGCGCGTCTAAAGTGGTAAAATGTGTGTCCCCCCCCTCCCCTCTAACTTTTAAAATATGGGAATGGGAATCTAAAAACAATATATGCTGTAGATCTTAATAATAACTAACAACGAAAATTGGTTTGAACGAGATACAGTCAGCAGTTTTTGAGATATGGCGACCGCAAAGATAACTTTGTTTTTCATACAAACACTATGAAAAACAAAGATAATTTGTTAGTTGCGAAAAATCATAATTATAGAATATTTTACTGTGTTACGGAACTCTACGAGTGCGAGTCCGACTTGCACTTGGCCAGTTTTTTATTTAAAGCCAGTTAAATCTAATCTTATTTTTGTATTAAAAAACAGTAAAAGTAAGAACCTTGCATGATGGTATGATGGTAACGATTACGTCAACCTATAACAGATCCTGTGTCTCGCAAAGAACTGAAGACATGGTAGACCGACAAAATAATTTTATAATTTCAATTGATACGTTAATAAGACATTTTGATATACATATATATTTTTAACATTTAATTGTAATTTATGTGTTCCGGCAGCTGTCCTCGAGAGCCCATTCCTATTCTAGGCTAATCGTGCCCTCAAAATGTTTAGTAATAAAATCACATTTTATTTCAAAGACAAAGTTCAAAGATATATTTGTAAGTTACTCGAAAGTCAAGGCATAGGGAAGTGAGTCGAGATATCGATAACTCAACCGGCGCGTCACTATAAATCAACACGGTAAGATAGTGATGCCCACGTACGACTAACTAGTCGATAAATACGGACACGGCCCGTTTCGGTTCGTTTGCGAATTTAAGGAAAATGTAGGAGTATGAATTATGTTTGCAGAACTTGTTTTGTTTCCGAAGATACGTCATGATTTCAAAAATCTGTCGGATAATTTATATTTAGAAGAATGTTATAATAAATATTATGTTTGTTCTAATGTAAAATGTCTATAAAACTACAACGTTTGATGTTTGTTTAATCCAGACTAATATTAAATAAACTGGCCAAGTGCAAGTCGGACTCGCACTCGTAGGGTTCCGTAATACAGTAGAGTATTCTATAACTTTGATTTTTCGCAACTACAAAAATAACTTTGTTTTTCATAGTGCTTGTATGAAAAACAAAGTTATACTTGCGGTCGCTATATCTCAACAACTGACTGACTGTATCTCGTTCAAACCAACTTTCGTTGAAAGTTTTTATTGAGATCTACAGAATATATTTTTTCTAGATTTTTCACTTTAGACGCGCCTATCTTCGAGATGATTGACTTTGAGAAAAAATGATTTTAGAAACCTCAATGTCATTTTAAAGACCTACCCATAGATACCCCCCCCCCCCACACGTACAGGTTTGAAGAAAAATTTTTTTTTTGTTCCAGTTCCATGTATGGGATGCCCCCTTAAACTTTTATATTTTTTATTTTTGTATAAAAATCGGAAAGCGGTTCACAGAATACATGTACCTACCAAGTTTCAATTCTGTAGTCCTAACAGTTTCGGAATAAAATGGCTGTGACATACGGACGGACAGACAGACAGTCATGACGAATCTATAAGGGTTCCGTTTTTTGCCATTCGGCTACGGAATCCTAAAAAGCGTTTCTAACTCTGTCTCTTTGTTACCTAATCACGCCTGAAAAGATGATGCGATCTAACTGAAATATAAAAAGGAGATACTTTATAGCTTTTTTATATTTTTATATTGGTCATGGTCTGCATGAACAAAGTTGCAGGCAGGTATCAGTCTTGTAACTTTTTTGTATAAATATTAATACTTATAGCAACTAACTTATAGCAAATGAGTATACTTAATAGAAATTATTTATTGACAATTCTAACACTCACCTCTACACTACTCAAAATTAAACGTAAATGTTATAATACACCCACACAATAGAACCATCAAATCTATTTGCATAGGTATTTGTTAAACTAGCAACTTTTGAATCTGTGGCATAGATCACACGACAAGCCCTTCAGTGGGTCACCGATAATTTCAACTGACTCCCAAAAAAGAGAAGGTTCTCAATTCGTCTAGATATGTTTATTTTTGTATGTATATGTATATTTCCCGATTACTCTGCCAATTGTGAACCGATTTGAATGATTCTTTTTTCTACAGGTAAGGTTCATCTCCAAGGTGATCCCATTTAAATTTTATCGAGATTTGATAAGTATCTTCAGAGATATGATGATAATCGTTTCAAACTTGCTACTGAAACTGACTCGCGCGGCGTGGAAGTCGGTTGTCTTAGTTTTTAAACAATCTTAAATTATTATTTAAATATTCTACGGTGTCAATGTCATTGTAATAATCGTAAAGAAACTTCGCTTTCAAAATTGTCTTGTTAAGAAGAAAAAGTTATTGGTTTTTATTGTCATGTGGTCTATATAATTTGAATATTTTCGCATATGTTTAGAAATTATGTTAAAAAGAAACAAAACGGTGACGACAGACTAGATTTCTGCAATAGGATTTTCATGAATCTAAGCTAAGAACACTCTCGAATAAGTCACCTATTAAAAAAATCTAATAAATAATAATAAATAATTTTAAAAAATCCTTTCTTAGCGGATACCTACGTTATAATAACTGTCTGCATGGCAAATGTCAGCGCAATCTATTAAGTGGTTTGAGCTGTGCGTTGATAGATTAGTCAGTCAGTCAGGAACTTTTGCCTTTTTTACCCCCGACGCAAAAAGAAGGGGTGTTAAGTTTGACGTGTGTATCTGTGTATCTGTATGTCTGTCTGTGGCATCGTAGCGCCCAAACGGATGAACCAATTTTGATTTAGTATTTTTTGTTTGATAGGTGTCTTCATCGAGAGTGTTCTTAGCTTTGTTTCGTGAAAATCCGTTCAGCCGTTTAAATATTATTAGCTCTTTTATGGTTGAAAAGACTACGATAGTAACTTTCGTAAACTCGTAGTCCTTTGACCGCGGACAATGGCGGATGTCAAAAAAATCAAAATGGCGCTTCTGCGCACTACTTACCTGTCACACTGCTGCCGTCTGTTTATAGTTTATATTAGTCAAATCAAATGTATTAATTTTAAATTCAGTATCCTGTTATTTCAATGATATTGCAAGAATATGGTAAATTTGATCTAATGCTGAGACAAGACATCTCCTTGCATCTGCAGAATACTCTCAACTCCTCGTCTGAGATGCCTTATTTAAGCTCATTGGAATGGTCTCAATTAATAAATTACACATATAGAAATCTGTCGGGGGTTTTAAATTTTGAATTTAAGTATTATATATATACAGATTAATATTAATAAACTTACTATGCAAATATTACTAAGTAGGTAAAAAATTGAAATCTTTGATCCATTTTTTTTAAAATTCTAGTTATACATTTTATAATCGAAAGCGGCAATTTTTTTTTACAACTTTTTTATTTGAGCTTTTAGCAATCCAGTCCAACAGTTTTTATAAAGATTCATTGACTGGCCCTGGGTTCCGAGGTTTTAGCATTTTTACGTCTTACAGCACTCCACTATAAATCCAAATGATCCGTTTAGGCGCTGCGATGCCACAGGGAGACACACAAATACACAGATACACACGTCGAACTTATAGAATCCTTCTATTTACGTCGGGGGTTAATAAAAGCTTATAATTAAATAACACATTGTTTTCTCCATGAAACAGCTAGTAGCTACATTATTATGTGGCTTGGAAAATAGAATTATGAAATATGTGATGACCTATTATATTAACCTACTTGCGCAGTGAATCGGAATAGTTTATGTTTGGATTGAAAGCATGCGCCAGGTTCTCGACTAGTTTATACCGTTGCTGTAGTTAGACACGAAATCAATATTAGCTTATTAAACTTTAAACTGCAAATCGACAATAATCTGTGCAATTTTATAGAAGCGAGCTACATCTTGCGCCACATCGTCACTTTACCATCAGGTGAGATAATGATCAATCGCTTAGACCAGATTTGTCAGTCCTAAATCTAATCACCAGGCGAAGCATAGTTGTCAAACGCTAGCCTATAAGATATATAAAAAAAAACAATGTTCTGCGCCAAAAATAAACTGATATAAACCTTACCATCCTAATGTCTAATAACATAAAATTGATAACTAGATCGAGCCTCACATAAAATTCACATTCTATTTCGTAGCAATAAAAGCAGCCACTTTCCTATTTCAAGTCTATTTTTCACTCTCCATAAATCTGACAGTAGCGCAGTCAAACTAAAATCAAATTGCAGCATAAAATCAAACATTTATAACTTTGGCATTGTTCCACGGATGCCTTGGCATACTATTATTGCAGGTACGAATATAGAGTGCATCTTTCTACAATGTTCTGTAGTGGTAGGACTTCTGCTAGTAGCCTTGTACTATTCATTATTCTGTGCCTGGGGCGGCACCAATACGTACATGAGTTTCTTTGGCCAAATTCTATCTCCATCATCAGACCAGCTCTATAACATAACATTGCATTGTCGTCCGATTTACATAATGTATGCAAAGTTTCAGCTCAAACAAAAACAAAAACAAACAAATAATTAAAATTAAATAAAAAAACGGCATTTTTTTATTTTGGTTAAATCAAACAAAAACCGGGCATTTTTTATTTATTTGGGTTAAATCTAGTAATTGAAATTTGACTCCTTCCCGGTATTCGATTGAGCTGAAATTTTAAATGGCAAGCTAAATAAAACCGATCAGAAAAAACATGTGTTTCTTTAAATATAATAATAAAAAATGTGTTTCTTTAAATATAGAAATAATTATTTAGAATTATTTATGTGTTTTCTCACCAGCGCAGAAAGACTAAAACTAGAATGTTTAAGTCCAAGGACTCAAAAGCTACTACTACAAGAAGTAGCCCCCAGGTAGATAAAGCTAAGTTTTCACAAGCGTTTGGAAAGCTTGATAGAGACATTTAATGAGCCAATGAAGGTATCTA
Source organism: Cabera pusaria (assembly GCA_954871355.1). Lineage (NCBI taxonomy): Eukaryota > Metazoa > Arthropoda > Insecta > Lepidoptera > Geometridae > Cabera > Cabera pusaria. The sequence continues at coordinate 27,374,024 of OX940887.1, forward strand.
AACATGCGATCAGTTTACCTAGATTGTTAGTTTCGCTTTGTGCGTGCGATACGTCTACTGATTGTTAAGGTTTGTGTTACGTAGAAACTGTTTTATAAAACTGGAGCTTATGGTTTATGTTGAAATTATGATAGTTTGAGTAATAAAAGCGTCTGTTATCATTCAGTACATATATATTAAATAATAATAATATTTATTTACTGACTTTAAATCACAGAAATATATGTGCCTCATGAATTATTATATTTATACACCATAAGTCTTTTGGTGCTTGTAGAAGTTATGGAAATGTGTTTGTGCACTTTCTTTTTTCGCATTATGTTTCACAAAAAAATATTTTGTGTGTTTCAATTTACTTGTGATGTGTGCAAGAAATGTTGGTTGGTAACAAAAAAAAAACTGGCCAAGTGCAAGTCGGACTCGCACTCGTAGGGTTCCGTAACACAGTAGAGTATTCTATAACTTTGATTTTTCGCAACTACAAAATTAACTTTGTTTTTCATAGTGTTTGTATGAAAAACAAAGTTATCTTTGCGGTCGCCATATCTCTAAAACTGCTGACTGTATCTCGTTCAAACCAATTTTCGTTGATAGTTTTATTGAGATCTACAGCATATATTTTTTTTAGATTTTTCACTCCCATACTTTAAAAGTTAGAGGGGGGGGGGGGGGGGGGAGACACACATTTTACCACTTTAGGCGCGTCTATCTTTCAAATGATTGACTTTGAGAAAAAATGATTTTAGGAACCTCAATATCATTTTTAAAGACCTATCCATAGACACCTCACACGTATAGGTTTGAAGAAAAAACATTTTTTTTTGTTTCAGTTCTATGTATGGGATGCCCCCCCTTAAACTTTTATATTTTTTATTTTTGTATAATAATCGGAAAGCGGTTCACAGAATACATCTACCTACCAAGTTTCAATTCTGTAGTCCTAATAGTTTCGGAATAAAATGGCTGTGACATACGGACGGACAGACAGACAGACAGACAGACAGACAGACATGACGAATCTATAAGGGTTCCGTTTTTTGCCATTCGGCTACGGAACCCTAAAAAGACGTGTGGCACTTGGGGACTGCCGCGGTAAAGCTATTGCATAGCATTTTTAGGGTTCCGTGGCCGAATGGCAAAAAACGGAACCCTTATAGATTCGTCATGTCTGTCTGTCTGTCTGTCTGTCTGTCTGTCTGTCTGTCTGTCCGTCCGTATGTCACAGCCATTTTATTCCGAAACTGTTAGGACTACAGAATTGAAACTTGGTACGTAGATGTATTCTGTGAACCGCTTTCCGATTTTTATACAAAAATAAAAAACATAAAAGTTTAAGGGGCATCCCATACATGGAACTGAAACAAATTTTTTTTTTTTCTTTCTACCCTATACGTGTGCGGTGTCTATGGATAGGTCTTCAAAAATGACATTGAGGTTCGTAAAATTATTTTTTCTCAAAGTCAATCATTTGAAAGATAGGCGCGTCTAAAGTCTGGTAAAATGTGTGTCCCCCCCCCTCTAACTTTTAAAGTATGGGAGTGAAAAATCTAAAAAAATATATATGCTGTAGATCTCAATAAAAACTATCAACGAAAATTGGTTTGAACGAGATACAGTCAGCAGTTTTAGAGATATGGCGAACGCAAAGATAACTTTGTTTTTCATACAAACACTATGAAAAACAAAGTTAATTTTGTAGTTGCGAAAAATATTAGTTATGGAATACTTAACTAATACTAATACTTAACTGTGTTACGGGACCCTACGAGTGCGAGTCTGACTTGCACATGGCCAGTTTTTTATTTTTATTTATTCAGTATTTTTTTTCTTTGATATTTCTTCAAGTTACACTTTTTGAGCGTGGTGACCGATAAGAAAACATTTTTTTTTCTTTTATTAAATAAATGAGAAGTGAGCTACTTTTAATATAGCTCATTTTAATATCAAAAATTTTGGTTATCTTTATAGCAGTATTATATATAAATTAACAAAACAAAAATAATACTGCATTTGTGACAATAATCATAAAATGTATGTATATAGAGTACTCACTCATTTTCTTTCACTATTTTTTTCGTGACTTTCTTCATTAATAAATGCACTTTGTTTATTCATATTTAAAACACTTTGTACACAAATTATACGAGTACAGATATTCACTGTTGTACATAGATGATAATTACCTATACACCTATCTGTGTCACGGCATGTATGAAGGCAGTGAGTGTTTAACAAGGAGGAATTATGTAAAGTTCCGAGGACTTGTTCACCCTTGACATAATTTTAAAATAGAATTCAGAATTTATATTTGAAAAAGGAACGAGAAGACAAGATCTGTGCAACTGCAAAACCAACTGTCCATTACAGTTCGATCTAACGAACCTCATTTTTAAGGCTTAGCGTAGTAGAGATAAGGTCGTCTTTGGTTTCATCAATGGTAGTGAAATGTTGCTGGATAATGGTATTTAATTATTTGGGGTGTTAGATTATTTTCGTAACGGGATTTCTGGATTCGGTCTCCACGCTCAAGGCCCGCGATAGAAGCTATGCAATAGCTTAAAAAGAGGGTGTGTAGCAAGCTACGCGTTAGAAGTGACATTTCCAAGTTCATTCAATTTATTTCTCACTATCACTATTTTTTTTTTATACAACTCCATCTGTTGAACTTAGATATAATCTCGTTACATATAATCTCTTCGTAGTTACGCCGTTCTACAATAGAGTGCGTTTATAAATATAAAATACATCATGACTCTTACGCTACTTCCGTTGATTCGGACCGTGATGCTACGTCATTACCGTCCAATTTTACTCCAGTGCGCCTAAAGAAACTTCACTTAATGAGTTACCTATAACGAATCGTAAGTCATCGCCATCGATTGAATGTAAGCTTATTTAGTTACCACCTATTATTATTTTAAGTATGGTAATATATAAAATAAATTGTATTACCCATCAATCTTAATTTACGTTCGTACGTATTAAATCCTTAAATACATTCAATGATCATGTTTCAATTTTAATATAATAGTTTTAATTTACCTTCCAGACTTAGTCAGATAATAAGAACCATTAGAGAGTAATAAAATTATTTATACACGTAAGCAGCTGCTATCCACGCGGATTAATTTAACGGCAATATCTATTCACAGACTTAATTAAAACTTTGCTGAGCGAAACGAGCGAAAACATTCTAAGCGAAACATTGTAAGCGATTCGAGCATTTCGAGCGGAAACGTTGTGAGAGGTAGTGAGTGCCAGTAGGGCCACTATCTTATGAACAGTTTGTTGCTTAATGTTTATGATACGTACAAAAAAAAAATATCAGTTTGGCCGTAAGCGTTGTGAATAAATAAAACTAGCCAATGTCATTTTTAGGCAGGGTTCGGTACTTTTTTCATTTTGCGCAGTTCTTTGATACATCACACAATGCACATAAATACCCATTTCAGAGTTATTGATGAGTTAGCAACTGTTATTGTATATTATTAAATAGTCAGCTTATTTTTTTGTATCAGGCGATGAGGCCTGCTTTAGCCTTCACTGGCCACTTAGTGCTTTAAGCTGGATTCTTTTCTATTTTACCTCTTACTCCTAATATGCATGCCTTGATGTTTGTGTTAGCCGATGATAACAACAGGGAGCTTACAAATATGGATAAAATCGTGAAATAGACATTTTGAGGAACGAGGTTCGAAATCCAAAATGTCACGCTTGGGTCACATGACTCACTTCGATTTTACCGTATTTTTGGCCTTGCGCTTAGTTCGATAATGAAGGGTTCCTTAATTAGCAAGCAAATCAGTCCTAGATGAAGCTGGATAGCAAAAAAGTTATCTAATATTACATCAGCATAAAGCTATACCATTTCACCATACCTAAAGAGGTCTAGGTCAGTCTACCTACAATCGATAACGTAACGTAGATACTAACACACTAGAAATTGTTTCAAATAACTGAGCATTTCTGAGATCGCTCCATCATGACGCCCACCTTGCCTGGCATTAGTCGGAGCTATTTTTCTTCTTACCCCAGTCCTTTGTTAAGATATCTTTAGGTACATTACTGACATTAGCTATTTGAAACTCCGTAACATGCCTCCATTATGTTATGTAATGCTTCAGTAATGGGATCAAATGTTTTGCACAAGTTGGATTTTATGTTGTTGCAGTAACCTTAGACCCAGCTGAGAATGTGAAAAGTAATATAACTTTAAGATTTGCTTTTGAAGAATATGTAATACTAGCGGATACCCGGCATGTGCCATACGCTAATAAAATAAACTGGCCAAGTGCAAGTCGCACTCGCACTCGTAGGGTTCCGTACCACACTACAGTATTTTATAAGATCGAGCAAAAAATATGACTATCATTTTTCGCCAGGAAAAAATAATAATTAATAAACATTTTGTTTCTTATAACGCCATCTAACGTCTAACAAAGGTGTTAGGGATCGACATTTCAATATAACGCCATCTATGGGACGTTTACCTAACTAAGCGTTCATAGATGGCGTGAAATGCCGAATAAAACACGTTTCTTGTATGCGGACCCTCTATTATCTTTGTTCTGTTTTTAGTATTTGTTGTTATAGCGGCAACAGAAATACATCATCTGTGAAAATTTCAACTAACTATCACGGTTCATGAGATACAGCCTGGTGACAGACAGACAGACAGACAGACGGACAACGGAGGCTTAGTAATAGGGTACCGTTTTACCCTTTGGGTACGGAACCCTAAAAAAGAAATGTGACCAAATGTGCCTAATGCATCGTTTTAGTGGTCTAAAACCATCTTCGCATTATTGGCTGTCTAATGAAACCGGATTGAGGCACATCAGTTTGGTGGATTCAAAGTCTATAACGGACATAGATAGACACCATTTTTATGATATATATACATATAATTAACATTAATTTCAAGAGTTTATTGAAGATTACCAAAAATTACACTTATGTAAACGGGAAAATATGAAACGTAGGATGTGCGAAAGATAAGATATTGCCGGCGCTCTCACTCACAAAATCAAGTTTAGAAAGAAATTTCAGCAAGCCTAGAAAACGCATTGATATATCTGCATGCTCGCTTAAGACAGCTACACTGTTAAACGAAATGTTTTGGCAAGTGCATCCAAAACTATTCCCGAAAATAATTCCAGTTTCGCAGGTACTAGAACAAGTGCATCGACGTCTCTGTCTCAAAAGCAACAGCGCAAATGGAACCCAGAAAATAATAAATTGGCCTCACGCCAACGGCCGCCCCCTAGCGCAGATAGAGACTCAATGTATTGCATGCGAACAGTCTTTTATAGTTTTTGTCGAGCTCTACTCGTGTAATTTAATACCGAGCACGACAGAAACTCTTACAGACAATAAGCTTTTATTCGGAAAAACAAATCTCTGCCGAAATTGGTCGTATATCTTTAACTATCACGTCCGGTCGGAGGCTCGGATCGATGAAAGCAACCGGATAAATCTATAGTATGCCCGGCCGCGAACTTGAGCCGGATCGAATTTATTTCAATGGAAAGAGGCGGTAAGTGAGCCATTGATTGTGCTGCGGCGTCGGTGTTTTACCGCGGCAGTTACGGCTAACGGCCCAATTGGATTCGAAACCCGATTGAACCGCAATGGTTGCTCCGTTTTTAACGATAACTATTTATTAGAGACAATTTCCCTTGTCTTGCTAGTGCAGAGGTTTTGTAGTACGCGCGATAAGCCATTAGAGCTGCAATCGTGAAGCGGGGCCGTTTCCGCGAAATATTCGTGTGGCTCTGATATTTCGGTTGCCCCATTTACCGCGGCTATTTCCCCTCGTGTATATGTCGCATGCACTCGTTTGGTTGCAAGCGCAGGAATTTGCGGGCTTTGTTTTTGGGATTGGAACCAGTGTGAGCAAGAATGTGATGCTTGTTTAAATGTCTCTGGGCACTGTTGAATTTTCAAAAGTTGTCGGAAGTTTTGTTAGTTACTGGATGCGATGGTGCTGACTTGCCGAGTAATTTTTACAGAGTTTGTTTTATTAATATTTGTTTATTAATATAGGTACTTAGAGTGCAATGCAAATAGTTGTCTTGAACAATATACCTAGCTTTAGGTTTTTAATCCAGGTGCAAAAAATTTAATTAAAAACGCTTGAACAAATTGAAATAATTTGACTGTAATTGTTTTGAATACATTGTCACTGATTTTAAGCCTGTATTTACCAGTACCTACCAAGAAGTGTCCAGTAAAATTACAGGTCATGTGAAACTTATTAGCACTTTTATGTCTCATGTTAACAGGTTAACTCAGTGTCGAGCAAAATTCTGACCATCTAATTTTTTAAATGCCACTGTATCTGTAATAGGCAGACGTCATCGCTTACCAACAGGCGAGGCTTCGTACTTGTCCTCTTACCTTATATTACAAAAAAACAATATTATTATTATAAATATAAGTAAATAATAATCAATACTCAAATAATCACTCAATAATGGCTCGAAATAATTTTTCCTTAACACGCGTAGTCAATGACGCGGCCACAGCCACGGCGCTCAAATTGCATTGAATAAAAGTAAATTGTCTATCCCTACTACTTTACGTATATAGGCTCGATTTTTAGGGTTCCTTACCTCAAAAGGAAAAAAAGGAAACCTTATAGGATCACTTTGCTGTCCGTCTGTTTGTCTGTCTGTCCGTCTGTCTGTCAAGACCCATTTTTCTCAGGAACGCGTAAAGATATCAAGTTGAAACTTATATCAAATACTCACGGCAACGGTTTCTATTGGCTGTAAAAAAATTAAACTTGTAAGTCAACGCGATCAAAAGATATGACCAACTTACATCGCATATTTTTGCATATTTTGCGATTTGACAAGGGAATCAAAACCTATAGGGTACTTCCCGCTGACCAAGAATCGTGAAATTTGGCAAGAAGTAAGGTCTTAAAGCACTTATATAAAAAAAATCTAAAAACCGTAAATACTAGTATCTAGTTTCATAACAAAAAAAAGGTGAATTTATTATTACAAACTTGTTATATGTGGTTGGTGCAATATATTGTAAATGGATCGAACTATAAAGTTAAGTAGTTTGACAAATTTGTACGGAAGCCTCGGTGGGCGAGTCCAATTCGCACTCGACCAGTTTTTTACCCGACTGCGCGACGCAAAGGAGAGGTAATGTGTTTATCAGTCTATATATGTATGTATGTTTGTTACTTTGTGGCACACTAGAGACCAAACGCGTGAGCCGATTTTGATAATTGGCACGTCAATAGATTCGCCATGCTAGCGCGAGTGTCAACAAAAACATACAAAATTGAAAAATTCAAAATGCCGGATTTCAGACGCCAAAATTTGGGGTTCAAAAAAATTTTTTTTTAAAACCTATCGAGTGGGGTATCGAATTAAAGGTCTTAAAATGGAGATTCAAAATATATTTATAACAAATAATTTATGATCGTACAAATCGAAAAAAAAAAACGATTTTACATGCCGCGTTAGTCACTTTCAGTAACAAGTTTGCGGTGCTTATCTCTGAAGTTACTTATCAGATCTCAATAAAATTACAATGAGAACAAACGAAAATCATATTAACTTAAACAAAAAAAGAATTTTTCAAATCGGTTAATAATTGATGGAGTTCTGAGGTAACAAACAACCTCTTCCTTTTTTCGTATAGTCGCTTCCTTTTAGTTCACGCATTTTTGCGAAAGGTTACTTGTACTATTCATTATTCTGTGGCCGGGTTAGATCTTTAGATGGACTAGTAATAAGTAGTTTAGATCCCCGGAAACTACTCAATAATCCACATGACATCAACTCTCTAAATGAAATGAGAAGATTACGGAATTTGCCGTCCTTTACTTAACTGAAAAGTGTAAAATAAAACATTAAATTAAAAAATCAAAAAACCCGACTGCGCAAAAAGTGAAATGTTAAAAAACGAACTGAAAAGAAAAAAAACAAACTACTAGACTTACGTCTAGTAGTTTAGACTTCTGTTTAGGGATATCAAAAAACTATACCATTTAAATTCTTTCTCGGTCGATACACTCATAAAATAAATTATACATTGTTATATGGAATATTTTATTTTTAAGATTATTTATTTGTGCATTACTAACAATATGGATCTTTGTGTCTGCGAATAAATGAATTGAATTGAATTGAATATAGAGACTTTAACAGTCGGGACACATTAATGGCTTAACGAATGGGGATTAATGTGTCCCGACTGTTAAAGTCTCTATATTCCATATAACAATGTATAATTTATTTTATGAGTGAATCGACCGAGAAAGAATTTAAATGGTATAGTTTTTTGATATCCCTAAACAGAAGTCTAAACTACTAGACTTACTTGTTTTTTTTCTTTTCAGTTCGTTTTTTAACATTTCACTTTTTGCGCAGTCGGGTTTTTTGATTTTTTAATTTAATGTTTTATTTCTGCATGCATGTATAGGGAACCTGTCATCTGTGATGCAAATCGTAGACACCTACACCGTCAATAACGAATGCACTTTTAATATTCATGGATGAGAAATCCGTAATCATTTGAACTCCATTCCATCGCTAAAGAGATGCCATTGAATTTGTAGGCGGAAGGTCGGTCCCACGCAGCTATTACGCGAACAATGAAAATCGATTTAAATACCCTTTCTTGGATTATTCGTTCCTTACTTTCTTACTTCTCAATAATCGAGGCTAGGAAGGAATTTACCATAGATATATAAGGCATTTGGCGGTTTCTGAACTTTGTAGGACCGGTAGATAGGTGTAGAACCGGTAGATTCAACAGCCATTCAGTTTCCCCCATTTGTCCGCAGATTTTCTTTCTAGGCTTGCCATTTTTATTTTTATTTAAACAATATTATGCAGCTGACAGACGGACTATCAGTTCCATTCGGATCAGGATATGTACTGTGATCGGAATGCGTTTCTTTAAGTTGTGTTTCAGTATTTCACTTTTTTTATTTTTTTATATAAAAATTGTCTGAAGTACTGAAACACACAGTTACATGTATGGTTGGTATTAACCTACTTTAATATTTTTTTTTAAATATTCTGACGTATACGATTGGATGACAGCTGAATGGTTCAATACTTTTGATTTTTTTTTCTAATTCAAAGCGTTTACGTTCTGCTTTTACTATGTTTACTTGATAATTGGTTATGATTTATTTTATGATTTATGATTTTGTCGTGTATATGTGCGTATATTAATACTGCCTACATACTGAATAAATGCTTTGATTCTTCTTGATTCTTTGTTGTCCGATAGCTTGAAAAACGTTCAAAAATCATAAAGATATACTATACACAACATGATATAAAACAACATGACTCAAAATGTTGTGCTAAATACAACTATTTTTTTTCATTCAATGGAATAATATTATTGAGTCAAAGTAAATACCAATAAAGTTGCGTTGTAATTTTACTGGTCACATTGAATGTGTCGTGATATTATAACAATTTCAGAATGAGACCTCTGATTTTATAATGCAATTAAATTGGCATGGGGTGTATGAAAGAGGCATGGAAGAGTATAAAGAAACACAAAAGACATTATAAAAGGCACTTCCAGTAACCCTGCGACATATATACTCTTGCCTTGAAAGAGTTTCTACATCCCAATTCGGCAAATACAAACGCTGAACTATTTACGAAGACAGGTGGCTTTAAATAAGTAATCGTATGTGAAGACATTCCCATACATCACTACCTAGCTATCCCATCACTAATGCAAAGAAGTCGAGCTACGCCTTTGTCCGTGACGTCACTTGTGTGAACTAGCAAACGATGGCGACCCACTTCTGAATCGATTGAGCATTCGATAACTCGCTTAATCGGAGTGTTGTTACTGAATTACCGATTACCGGTTCAAACGGGGTCGGAGCGTTCTTGCCGATGGGTTAATGAGCGGAGTTGGGATAACAACGTGGTTAGCGTACGTTATGTTGTGTTAGGGATGCGATAATCGATTTGTTATCGATTAACAAGTTTTTAGTATCTGAAGATGCGAAGGCTTTAGCTTAGTCATTTGGTCATGTGTAATAGTCGATTATAAGACTGGTTTCTTTCTATGATAACGCAAAGTGAAAATAATATAAAATCTAATAATAAAGACAGTTAATCGGTGATACGCATTGTTAATTTTTTAACACCAATTCATGAACATTCATATGTCTGATTACTTCAAACAAATTGGTCAATTAAAATACGTTTGCATTTTAAAGTTAAACAACTTAACTTTAATGCTAAACCTCGGTAACTACTTAATACAAAATTCACACTTTCAGCTAAAAATACCACGTAAAACACACACTCACAAAGTAATTATGCGTTCATAGAATTTAATCCAATAGAGATGGTGAATAATTCATTTCAGTTAAGTAATAGAATTGCGACCGGTCCAAATTATTCAAGCATAGTAACACTATCAAAGCTCTGCCCTAGATCTACAATATACAGGGGGATATTAAGGAATATTGAAGTACTAAGTAACCACGCAATGTTAAAGTTAATTTCCTTTACCTAGATATCTTTTCTACTTATCTATTTTGTAAATAGATGATAGTATAGGCCGAATATTACCGATATAAACAAAATACAAGTTCCAAATAAAACAACACCGTGCTACGAGACGTTGCGAGATACCTTGCCGTATGAAAAGCGAACTCGACTGCCCATACAATGTATATACTGCACAAACATATAAACTATGTTTCTTTAGTACGATGAAATTTTGGATTGTGTGTAACAAGGGTAACAATCTACAAAATATACTGTTTACCCAAAACTCTGAATTAGCTAGTACTAGGTAGAGTGTTATTTGCGCTAAACGGTTAATGATCATGATATATAAATTATATTTATTTTTCTGTAACAGCAGTTAAGTACCCATACGTGGCGGCATAACAGTGGAATTTTGCAGAGGGTAGTAATATACAAGCAACGGAACATTCTTGAAAAAATTATAATTATACCAAAATAAGTAGTCATAGATGGCGCCACCAATGCATAATTGTATAAAAAATGCAATCCACTAATTTCGTCGTATCGATGGATCGAACTGTGGCTTAATTGGCAGAGCACCTGGACGTGTAATCCGGGGGTTGCGGGTTCGAGTCCCGTCGGAACGATGACATTTTGGATTGTGTTTAACAATTTACAAAAATATATATATAAAGTGTGTAACACTTCAAGAAATATGATATATAATTATACCAACTCAATTCTTATTACACTTCGTATGCATATATGTAGATCTGAGACATCAATCAATAAGAAAGTCAGACTGAGTTTTCTTCAGCCAACAAAATAAATCTAGCCTATCCAGGCACTCAACAAAGCACCAAGTTCACATTCGACCCACCCTGTACAGAAGCGTGTCGTAGGTACCTACGACTTGTATTTATGGCAGCAGTAAATTCTTATACGCACCGTTTGATATTAATGGGGGCCATGCTCAGTACTGTTATCACTTTATTGAGTTTATGTACGTTCGATGTGATATCGACTGAATAATCTATTATACAACACTACGTTCTTATTTGAGAAAGCGAAAAGAACCGATAAAAGTACGAATCCAGATGTGACTCTAAGAGGTAATTTGGAGAAAATGGTATAATTACGGTAGTTGTCGTAAAGTTTTGTTTAGTTAGATCTTAAATTTAGATGAGTACTTTTTTAGACGTTTTCTATTCTTCGTCGTGGTCATTGTGCCATCTCAATTTATTTGTTTTCTGTTCAATAAATAATATAAATAATATGTTCAATGTATTTGCTTTAGTATTCTTAGCAGCTAAATAAGGGATCGATGATGATAATTTTGTAATCTTACATACCCATGTACCTACATCAAATAATGCTATACAAGTAAAATTAAAATGTTAAAGTTTGGATAATACTGAAATTATTAATAATTTCATTTATTATATTATTTCTCGACTGATATAAGTATAATCTCTTCATGGAGACCATTCTTATGAGCCCAAACACGACATCCTTGCTGTTAATTGATGACGAGTTGAATATTCTGCAGATTCCAGGTGATACTTCGTTAAGCCATTAATGTGTCCCGACTATTAAAGTCTCTACATTCCATATAACAATGTATAATTTATTTTATGATTGTATCGACCGAGAAAGAATTTAAATGGTATAGTTTTTTGATATCCCTAAACAGAAGTCTAAACTACGTTCATATTATCTAAACAATATTTTTTTAATTGAACTTTACTTTGACTTTCATACAAAATAATTTCATATAATCCAATCAAACGAAGTAACTATAGGCATAACTATTATATAATCTGTGCTGTGCTATATAGGTAAATATATTCCAGACTAATATTATAAAAATGTTTTGTAATTCTGTCTGTTACCAAAATCACGCCTAAACGGACGATCCGATTTTACTGAAATTAAACAAGAAGATCCTTATATATATAGCATGAGGATGAACTTAGGCTAAAGGTGAAGGTAAAGGCTTCTGTGAAAATAAAATCATGATAATCATTGATTTTTCACCAATATTGATTGACAGAGCTTTACACTGATAAATTTCTTGGTGTACGTAAACGAAAACGCGTATCAGCTAGTATCCCATATGTAAACAGATTAATTACTTATATAAGATCAATAGATGTTATTTCAGTGCAAGTATTATCTCCATTTACTCAAAATTGTGCTTATACTTTTGTATGGAAATCGTGGTGATCTCTATTGCACTTTAATCGATAACTCTGCAACCGCATTACTGCATCAATCACTACAGTCGCCTAAATATTTCGTTAATAGCTTTGTCTAATATATAAAATTCTCGTGTCACAGTTTGATATTAATGGGGGCCATGCTCAGTACTGTTATCACTTTATTGAGTTTATGTACGTTCGATGTGATATCGACTGAATAATCTATTATACAACACTACGTTCTTATTTGAGAAAGCGAAAAGAACCGATAAAAGTACGAATCCAGATGTGACTCTAAGAGGTAATTTGGAGAAAATGGTATAATTACGGTAGTTGTCGTAAAGTTTTGTTTAGTTAGATCTTAAATTTAGATGAGTACTTTTTTAGACGTTTTCTATTCTTCGTCGTGGTCATTGTGCCATCTCAATTTATTTGTTTTCTGTTCAATAAATAATATAAATAATATGTTCAATGTATTTGCTTTAGTATTCTTAGCAGCTAAATAAGGGATCGATGATGATAATTTTGTAATCTTACATACCCATGTACCTACATCAAATAATGCTATACAAGTAAAATTAAAATGTTAAAGTTTGGATAATACTGAAATTATTAATAATTTCATTTATTATATTATTTCTCGACTGATATAAGTATAATCTCTTCATGGAGACCATTCTTATGAGCCCAAACACGACATCCTTGCTGTTAATTGATGACGAGTTGAATATTCTGCAGATTCCAGGTGATACTTCGTTAAGCCATTAATGTGTCCCGACTATTAAAGTCTCTACATTCCATATAACAATGTATAATTTATTTTATGATTGTATCGACCGAGAAAGAATTTAAATGGTATAGTTTTTTGATATCCCTAAACAGAAGTCTAAACTACGTTCATATTATCTAAACAATATTTTTTTAATTGAACTTTACTTTGACTTTCATACAAAATAATTTCATATAATCCAATCAAACGAAGTAACTATAGGCATAACTATTATATAATCTGTGCTGTGCTATATAGGTAAATATATTCCAGACTAATATTATAAAAATGTTTTGTAATTCTGTCTGTTACCAAAATCACGCCTAAACGGACGATCCGATTTTACTGAAATTAAACAAGAAGATCCTTATATATATAGCATGAGGATGAACTTAGGCTAAAGGTGAAGGTAAAGGCTTCTGTGAAAATAAAATCATGATAATCATTGATTTTTCACCAATATTGATTGACAGAGCTTTACACTGATAAATTTCTTGGTGTACGTAAACGAAAACGCGTATCAGCTAGTATCCCATATGTAAACAGATTAATTACTTATATAAGATCAATAGATGTTATTTCAGTGCAAGTATTATCTCCATTTACTCAAAATTGTGCTTATACTTTTGTATGGAAATCGTGGTGATCTCTATTGCACTTTAATCGATAACTCTGCAACCGCATTACTGCATCAATCACTACAGTCGCCTAAATATTTCGTTAATAGCTTTGTCTAATATATAAAATTCTCGTGTCACAGTTTTCGTTGCCATACTCCTCCGAAACGGCTTGACCGATTTTGATGAAATTTTTTGTGCTTATCCGGTATCTATGAGAATCGGCCAACATCTATTTTTCATCCCCCTAAATGTTAGGGGTAGTCCACCCCTAAATTTTATTTTTTATTTTTTAGACAAAATTTTTAATTTCTATTTTTTTATGATACAACATACAAAAATACATGAATCCTCAATTTTCACCCATCTACAATCAACCCTTATTTTTTAATAGCCATTTATTTATATGGCAAAACAACGTTTGCCGGGTCAGCTAGTTACTTATATAAGATCAATAGATGTTATTTCAGTGCAAGTATTATCTCCATTTACTCAAAATTGTGCTTATACTTTTGTATGGAAATCGTGGTGATCTCTATTGCACTTTAATCGATAACTCTGCAACCGCATTACTGCATCAATCACTACAGTCGCCTAAATATTTCGTTAATAGCTTTGTATATCTAATATATAAAATTCTCGTGTCACAGTTTTCGTTGCCATACTCCTCCGAAACGGCTTGACCGATTTTGATGAAATTTTTTGTGCTTATCCGGTATCTATGAGAATCGGCCAACATCTATTTTTCATCCCCCTAAATGTTAGGGGTAGTCCACCCCTAAATTTTATTTTTTATTTTTTAGACAAAATTTTTAATTTCTATTTTTTTATGATACAACATACAAAAATACATACAATCCTCAATTTTCACCCTTCTACGATCAACCCTTATTTTTTAATAGCCATTTTAGTAATTATTACTAGGAAATTATTTATATGGCAAAACAACGTTTGCCGGGTCAGCTAGTGTATAAAATATTTGTCAATCGATCCAACCCGTTCCTGGGAAACTCAATTCGAATTGCAATTATCGAAATCTATTAATCGAATAGTTGAATGGTTCGTTTTAGTGCTGCACAATAAATTAAAAATAGACACGTCAATTTTCCGGACTATGTTTCCGAATAATTGGACCGCGAACGAGTTTTTAGTTTAAAATTTTCATTGCATCTGTGATGGATAATATCATTAAAATAATAGGCTGTGGAAATAGGTCGCATACTTCTTTAATACGTTTGAAGAGGTTATGTTTGGGGGTTTGATTGATAGTTTGATTGATATCTGACTGAAATTATTTTGCGTGAATTTAAAATGAAATAGCTATGATTACAAAGTATGGCTTTCGATGACATTGACATACTTATATACTTCTCTCTATAGAAACTATGGAGGGTATCTAGATACTAATTACTATGTAGTTATAATAACTAGAGTAAATATTGAAGCCAAAAGTTGCAGTGTTCAATTAAAAATGAACAAACAATATTTCACTTTTTAGTTTAAAATTTTCGCGTACCAAAAATATTTTATACTATGAATCCATTAGTCAGCATTCTTTAAAAGGTACGTAAACTACCAAACCAAAATTGACATGCAGAATTCACATAAAACTTTAAAACGTAAATCTCAGTTCATGAAATATTAACTGCTGCATAAAGCCGCGTCCACACTCGTGCAATTCAAATGTATGCGCGCGCGCCGGCAGGTGAAAGGTCGCCCGCGATGCACTTCCAATTGTTTATGGCATGCTAAGCTATGCAGTCGCGGTGTTGTGTGGAACTGCCTTTAGAATGGTTTAAGTTGTAAGCAGAAGCGATTAACATACATTTTTTATTTTTGTTTGTACTTACCCGACTCCTTTAAAATAAGGAGAAAAATCATACAAAACTGAATAATACAAAACAGCACACATCGATAACTATTAGTGTAGCGTAAGATAGAGGTACGGTCTTTGCGCTACGTAGTAATACTTTGGTAGAAGTTTGGCCTGTACTTTGGAACGACATCTAATACACCGATCAGTTCTTCACAGAACAAAGTCATTTATTTGATTGTTTAACTAAGCGAAATTTAACTAATCAAATGCTTTCTGTACTTAAAGCAAATCCACGCATTATTTTTTTTGGGTAAAGGTAGCAAACAAGAAAATGCCCCGCCTGACGGGAAGCGTAACTAGAGGTGTCACTCATGCATTGCCGACCTGTCAAGATTCTTTTAACGCCCCTTTTGGAGGACTCCATATTAAAACTCTGAGTACAATTCATTTGATTAAGAGCAACGTTCTATAATATCTGCCTAAATGCGTTGCGATGTAGTCTACGATTTTATACCTTTTGCGTATCTTTCGTAACATCGCTGCGCTTGTGAATCACACCACATTACTGGACGTATAGTGGCGCATAAATAAATGCGATTTACACATACATCGCAGGTACATTCGTACCTACTACAGATACATGTGATTTTATAGTGCACTATTGTGTTCGCAGGATTCATACGAAGCTTACACGAAACGATTCTTTTTTCTACGGATTACTTGTAGCGGCGTGAAAACCTATAGCGGCCTGGGCTTTATGGCCTTTTTGAAGCCTTTTAACACTGGCTGCAATAATATGAAAGAATAGGTTTGCTTTTACTGTCTACTGGTCATTAAAACATTTAAGTCGGCCACACACATACGGAATTCCGTTTCGAAATTGCGAATCGGGATTCCGAGAGAAAATTTCGAACGGAAAACCACCACACGTGTGTGGTAGGGTCCATGGATTTGGATAAATTTACTGCGTTCGAAATTTTGAAACAGAATTTCGAAACGGAATTCTGAAACCTAACAAGATTGAGAACATCTTTACGAAATTTGACTGTTAGATTAATTATATGTTTTAATATTATTTCAGTGTTAGGCTATATAAGTAAGTACAAATGAAAACTCTGACGAAACCTTTTGTAACATTGTTAGGGGTAAATTTATTCACACTTCATTGAAGATTAATACTTAATTTATAACGCAAGGATTAATAAAGATAATAAAGCAAACTGGCATTTTAGCAAGCTAAGCTGAGTAGAACGCACATTTGTTTCGTAAAAGAAGAAAATAAACAAACAAAATTAAAAAACACTCATATTGCCAAAAAATGTGAAAAATTTCATAGAATTTTTTTGTCACCCAAAGACGTAACTTTTTTAAACGACTTCCAAGAAGGAGGAGGTTAAGAATTTGACCGTATTGTTTTTTTCGTTTGTTTGTTGTTCGTTGTTTTTTTTTACCTATGTTACGCGATTACTCCGCAAATAGTGAATTGATTTTGATGATTATTTTTTGTTTGGTATATTGGTAGGTCATACTTGGCATATATGTATAGAGGTATAAAGTCCCATATTAATATTACCAAAATTGATTTTTGCCTTTTAAAATAATCAACAAGAACCAAAATTAGTATTTTATAAACCGTTTTAGTATTTTTTAGCTCCCATTAGCAACCTTAAGCCTTTGAAGTCAGCGAAGTAAACGATCTTAATTTAATTGTCCGAACAATTTTTTCATTGTTTAATTCACCTATACAAATTACGAATGGCGTAATGCAAGTGCAATGCACATACGTAACGGGTAATCGGTCATCTTGCATTCCGCGCGGACGCCTTGGCGGACAGGGCGGGAATACGAAAGGAGTTTAGGGTTGCCTCGGACGGAATATTGAGATTCCTAAGCTATACCTTGATTTTGTAAGCTCGCCAGGATTACATGTATCTTGTAGCAATTTAAATTACAGGCATTTTGCTCATCAGCTGCTCTTAACTGACCACAGGTAATATAAAATGTATTAAAATAAAAAATAATACTCTTCCTACATAAGCGCATCGATTGAGAATTTGTTCATTGTTTTTTAATGTTCTGATATGGTTTTTAGAGAAAGAGAAATCTTCCATTTCTTCGGGAAATTGGAAAATTTGGAGGGAACTGTAAGTAATTAATCATAATCAAATTTAGATACCACAACAACTTCAATTTTAGACTGCACAAAAATCGACTCTCTCTCTTGTCGCAATGCTAAAAAACTTTGTAACGGGCGAGAAGTAGACCCTTTTTATAAAACGTTTTGGCACCTTACCCTTAATTTTAGGCTTTACGTACCCAGGTATTTTTAATATGACCTAGAATGTTTAATTTCTTATCCCCACCGTTTACCGTCGCCAAAGTTTATAGCGTTCTAAAAGCCAGCACAGTCGTTTTAGGTATTTAGTGTGGAATTTTCTCATAATAACCTAGATAACGGACCTACCTTTATGTCTTTAGCCTTACTAACTTGCCGTTGGTCAAAAGGTACTTACATTTATTTTAAATTAGACATTAGTAAGTACAACTATTTTATGAATAGTTAGCTTTTGCACGTCATCACTTAATTAAGTAATATTTTACAAGCTCATACTCATATGAACTCTTGTAATGTTCTGCAATTTTTTGATGTTTTATAAATAAATATAAAATAATTATTTTATTTTAATATAACTATGTATATAAAACAATTATTTTATTTCATTAAATGTATAAAAAAATATTTTATTTTATTATATGTAAAAAAAATAATTATTTTATTTAAAATACAAATGATAATTTAATATATAAAACTGAATACGCTCTATCTAGCTTAGTTTCTAAATCGATAAAATAAAATTAAAATACATACACCCCTTTCTAAACGTTATTAATTGAATGTCATAAAGAGTAAACCTATTACCTATCAAGGATATAAAATAAAAATAAAACAAAAGCAGAAATGCAATCTCCTGACCAATCAAGAATAATTCTTGGCTATTTGTTATATCATAAATCAGTATACTGCACTTACCTTAAGTGTTGATTATGTTGTCAACGACTGCAGACGACTAGCGACGTTTTTGCTCGTCCTCCGCAAAAGGGCTGGCACAGCAAGCCGCACATCGTTTTATTTTTTAGCCTGAAGCCATTCTTGGATCCAATTTAATGGTGCCATGTTTTTGCCGTATAAGGCACGTTTTGTAATTCTTGGCGTATTTTATGGTGTGTCAGCCCTAGCGGTGGATGGCACGAGTGATGGAAAGTGAAATAGTGGATAAAAAGAGCATAGCTACATACTATTATAGTGTTTAGACATGTTTATAGGCATTCCACCAATCAGTTTACTGCATTAGTCGAATTCTGAGGTATTGAACAAAATTTAAAAAAAACATCTACCTAGAGTTTCAAAAACGTTTCAAGAAGCTATGTATTTGTATTGCAGGAACCATAAATAGGCTTATTTTTTTCAATAACAACAAAACATAACATTTTAATAATAAACACGAGGAAGATATCTTTAGCATTAATTTCATAGCACAAATCATTTTGAAGATTATGCCTTTGCTTTAATGTTTATGAGATTAACATGATAAGTAGTAAGTACTTCGTGACAGCCCTAAGCTATGCGCAGACACAGATTATCCGCGCGTGCGCGCGACGAATGCGCCACGCTGCGGTCACGCACGGTTGCATTTGCGCTTGAATTTTGTATGCTAATTGTTGTCACCTTTGTGCTCTTGCATGCATCTTTGAGATATTAATCTAATTGAGAAAAATATAAGCTTTAATATTACAAAGAGAAAGTTTTGACTTTTTTATTGTTACGACTTAAAGCAAAAGCTACTGTACCCTTAGTACGAGATTTAATACCAAAGTCGATATCGTATATCAATCAAATTTTGTATGAAAAACAGAACAACAGCGCCTCTAGTGGTTACTACACTTCACAAAATTTAGACCAATCAGGGAGCTAGTGTAAGTCGAAAACTATGTGGGTAACTTTCAAAGGCGTTTACGATAAAAACTCGTACTATGGGTAGTGGACTGATTTCAAAAAATTCTTTCACTAATAGGAAGCTAAATTATCAGCGAGTAACATAAGCTATATTTTATACGCGTATTCTTACGGGAACAGGAACTACAAGAGTGAAACCGCGGTGCTAGTTGTCTTAAAGTTTATTATGAGATTAAGCAAGCTTTTTCAAAGGGGATCGATTCCCAATTTTAAATGACAAGGTTACATACGGTTCGGTTCGGACAGACGGTTAGAATGGAAGGACCATTTTAGGTTCCCTTAAAGTTTGCCGTCTAACGTAGCCGAAAACCAATTTATGAGGTGATCGTACCCGCTTTCAATCGACCTCCGGTGAAGCAGTGTACGAAACAATTTTTGAACTTGATGTATTTATTTCTATCCTACGCAATGATATTAGACTAATAATGCTGACTGTTTTCATAGCGTCATCAACTATAAAAAAAACTCATAGTTTTAAAATGGCTGATCGGATTTTCATGAATCAAAGCTAAGAACACTCTCGATGAAGAAACCAACTGAAAAACAAAAAACAACGACCAAAATCGGTTCATCCGTTTGGGCGCTACGATGCCACAGACAGACACATAGATACACACGTCAAACTTAAACACCCCTTCTTTTTCCGTCGAGGGTTAATAAAGTAAAAATGCTTAATATTTGTAAGTGGAATGTATAATATTTCGCACATACAATTTCTCCCGTGTCCAGTCTACAGAGGCTCCTGGAAAACGCCTTTATGTCCTCAGAGGGTCAGTTTGAATACACTAGAAACGTATCAATGGTAATCTTATTCAACGTACAACAGTGAAACTGAATAAATTCAGTGTAACATTATTCCAAGTGTTCTTCGAAAGGATTTCTTGAATCAATGAATGTCCTTCATACGTTCTGTATGTATTTGAATGTACAGATATTTTTTTATGAGCACCGTTTTTCTAGTCTGTTGAGGTTGTGAATGAAAACTAATGGCCTATGAAAGTAGGTGCTTATTTTGAGGTGTCTTGTATTATGGGTATTGATGTGTCAGTTTTCACTTAATTCACAAAAGAAGGAAGCTTTTTAAATGACTTAGCAAAAGGAGAGGGTTTCGTTAGACTGCATTTTTGTAATGTTTGTTATCTCAGAACAATCATAGACACCCTTGAAGGTAAGCGCCAAAAGCCACCTAGTGAGTGTAGTGGAACTATTTCTTTTTTTAATGAAACAGTCAAGCCAGCCTTTATGAAATGATGGACAAATGCTTGCTTCGTTAATTTAAAGCGACCCGCCCCGGCTTCGTACGGGTAGAGCATATATGCCTGCAATTTTGCATCAGTTTGTTGCGTCGAGTATGACTTATTCTCAACTATTAAGTGTTCTGTGGTTTTATATACGACGTAGCCACAGAAAAGTTTATAGTACTACGTAACGTAATACTCGTATATTAACGTCTTCAACAATCATCGTCATATTTCTACCAATTTTCACTTACCACAATTTTTTTTACACAATTTATTGTACATACCTTATAGAATTATACACATAAATCTTCCTCACGCATCACTTTTTCTATTGGTGAAACCACATGAAAATCCGTTTACCTAAATGGATTTTCAAAAACTCCTGTTTTGTCTGTCATTCTGTTCGCAATAAACTTAACTATAAACTGAACGTATGTTATTATTGTACCCTTAAGGCATTGGCCATTTAAATGCAAATTCCAGTACAAATATCTTGGCGAAATGCAATTATCGCCCGAAGCAAAAGCATTAACGAATAAAAACATGCATTGCAGCTAAAAATAGATTCCATAAATCAATGCACATTTTTTTACTATGGTGATTCCGAGCCGGGGTCTCGTAAATTCTGAATTTATTTAACTTAATGGAAAATCGATGTATTATGAACTAGAATATGCACATTTGGCTCGAGTATTCAATTTAATTTCGATTAGACCCTATTTGATATTACATAATTTATATAGTAACTAGCTATGCCCCGCGGCATCGCCCACGTTATAAAGTATTCTATATCCTAATCCATAATACTGGCTATGCCTGTGCAAAATTGTTGTTTAATCTGTCCAGCCGTTTGACCGTGAAGAAGTCTCAAACATACAAACAAACAAATACACAAACCTACTTGCGCAATTGCATATTGGTGTTGATATTAAAATAATTTGGTATACATAAACAAGGTGGTCGTAGTCAAAATCAATATACATATTTTTAAAGAACACTCTCCAAAGACCAAAGACGTCTACAAAGACCCTGGTATAGATAATTTGGGTTTAAGAGGTGGTAAAAGGTCATAATTATATTTTTTTAATGCCTGACCTGGCTACTGACCTGACCTGACCTGACTACTGACCTGACCTGACCTAACCTGACTACTGACCTAACCTGACTTCCCGCATCAAATAAACTTGGTATCAAACGACAATTGGATGCCGTCCAGAAAGGTTTTATCCAAAAGATTATAAAGGCTTACAGGACTGTTTCGCTGAACTCGGCACTGCTGCTCGCAGGGCTGCTTCCTCTGGACATACGTGTCAGAAAAGCAGCCTTGCTTTATAAAATAAAGAGAGGTCACTGCCTGCAAGTAGTAGGAGATCGCAAAGTAGAAAAACCCGTAGCCTTTCACGAGACAGTACATCCAGCAGAACAAATGATCTCGCATTACACCTGCCTGGCTGACGATGCGGAACTGCGACAGCATACCAACACCGGACTTGATATTTTTACCGATGATAGCAAACTGGAGGGGGAAGTCGGCGCGGAATTGTCTCTCTGGAGCAATGGCGCAGAAATTTGTACCCGAAAGTTGAAGCTTGAGCAGTTCTGCACCATGTACCAGGCCGAAATGCTGGCACTCTGTGAAGCGACTTCGCAAGCGCTGCGCCACAAAACATCTGTATGTAGCATATACTGTGACTCTCGGGCCGCTCTTGAGACTGTAGTCCATAACGTTTCTCTCCATCCCCTAGCAGTGCAGCAAAATCAAAGAGGGTGGCAGTACATTACAGCTGTTCTGGATCAAGGCACACGTGGAGCTGGAGGGTAACGAACGGGCAGACAAACTAGCCAAGCAGGCAGCACTTCGATTAAAAGCCAAGCCGAACTATAGCAAATGCCCGATTTCATTCGTCAAGCGACAAATCCGTCTGGAGTCGCTTGACGAATGGAATCAACGGTACAAGAGCGGTGAGATAGCATCTACCACAAAAGTCTATTTTCCCGATTCCATAAAAGCTTACCCTATTTTAAAAAAGATGAATCTCGAACCTATAGTCACACAGTTTTTAACAGGACATGGCGGATTCTCATCGTACCTGCATCGGTTCAAGTGCAAGGAGAGTCCGTCATGCCCTTGTGACCCCCAAGCTCAGGAAAGCGCTTTGCACGTGATAGCGGAATGTCCCATTTATGCGAGGACTAGATATGACATGGAACAAGAGATAAATGTAAATATACGAGAAGAAAACAGCAAATATAATATTGTATCTACTACTGACCTGACTAGTGACCTGACCTGACTTAACCTGACTACTGACCTGACCTGACTACTCTCCTGACCTGACTACTGGTGGGTTAAGTTTTGACCGGTATGTCTGTACCTATGTTCATCTGTTCCCTTATAATAACTTCTTAACTCCTTATCATAATTTGACAAATAAAGTATCGTTGGAAGCGTCTTGATTGACTGGTGGTTAAAGGGTATGTGATGACACATTAAATTCAATATGGCATCCTCTTAAAGAGATAAAAAAATAAACTAAAAAAAACATTTTTTTAATTTAGCCATTTTGGCTATCTTGCATCTATCTTGCAATCGATATTTGAGAATAATTTCTAAAATTCGACGTGTTTTTTCAGTGGTCTAGGTTTAGTTTTTAACCTTCTTTATATACGTGATTAAAAAAGAGCTTACCTCACATGTCCCTTTGTCTCATTTCAATCCGACTGGAGGTGGGATCTGAAAAGATAAAAAATAGCTAGTTAGCTATGCAAAGCTTGAAAATAATATAACACCAATGAGTTGATATTGACTTTTCTATCGAAAAATTTATGTGCGCTTTTCATAGTGGCACTCTGGTGAAGGAAAATATCGTTAAGAAACCAACAACCCCCGCATGGCGGTAGGACACTATCTAGTGTCCGCCTGGCCAGCAACCACCCTCAAGTTAGAAAATTTGTTCCGGCAGCTATCCTTGAGAGCCAGTTCCCATTCTAGGCCTAGCGTGCTTACCATCTTCGACCACATCATCACTTGCTAATAGATGAGATAGTGGTCAAACGCTAGCCTATGAGATACTAGCCAAAAGCCGAGCTTTGTGAGGGCTTGCGTAGTTTTTCTGCCTGGTAATAATTTTTAAGGCAGTTTTTTATATTAAATGGTGAATCTGCCCGACACTGGCAAAAAATCTGCCATACCACCAACCACTCCTAATAAATGCATAAAATTTGCCATCATATTTTTTAACTATGGCATAAAATAAGGTATAAAAATAAACTTTACCTTCTCATTAAAACTTTTACAAATTTTCAACCAAATAAATGCATAACATAAATGTTAAACTTTAAATAGAAACAGAAAATTGACAAAATTCTCTTCATATTTCAAAATTCATAAAGGTCCTTGAAATCTGCCACTTTTTGGAATCGTCAGCTTAATCTGTCAGAGTTAAAATGTAGGTCTAAAATCTGCCACAAATGGTCACACTGATACCAGACGTCATATGTAAATGGATGGAAGATGTAAATTCTCCAGATCTAATCCAGAGGGTACAAAATGCATGTGCAAGATTTTGTTTTAATATTCCTGCCAGAAGTCATGTAACACCTTTTTTGAACAATAACAAGTAATTCATTGATCTTCTAACGGATGGCGTTAGTATTACAATAATATTCTATCCTAGAAACAAAATTTTTAATGTTCATTTTTTTAATGGTTATAAAATGATATTTTTTTTACTGATAACACATTTACATGTGAATTTAAATTACTATGTTAAAGCACAAATCAATAGGCGTGATAGTTTTTCAGTAAAGTGTACCACAAAAGTGCTAAGGTTGTGGGGATAGTGTAAGGGTTCGCTTCGCTAGCCCTGATTTAAAAAACTAGTACTGATACAGGTTATAACAGTCGCGCAATATATTAATTGAACTAAAAAGAGCTTTTCGTTTTTCTGTGACTAATAGTCGAGCGTTTTTTTTTTCATTATATCGGAGAAGAAGGAGTTGTCTTTGAAGAGTTGAGGAGATTGACTTTTAGTATATCTTTCATTAAAAAAAAACAATTTAAATACCTACTATTTAAAGTCTAAATGAAGCTCATTCATAAAACTTAGTATTGCATGTAACAATAATATACGCACGGCTTAAAACAGAAGGCCGGTTACAAACGAGCGTCAGAAACGCACGCTACTCGCTAATTACTTGCCATTCGGAGACCCTTCGACCCTCACAATACCGTGAACTGTTGAAAACTTCACAACAGGCATACTTTGGAGGGTAAAGGGCTTGCGTGCGAAGGGAAACTTAACAGTTAGCAAGAATGTGCGGTCGCGAGACTCGGTCGCTAATGTTCTGTGACCGGTTTAAATGCGGCCTACACGTAGATGTAGGATATAAAACTATTGTTCAGAATTTATTTTTGCCACGTATACTTATAATGTCTTTACATAGTTTATAAAACGAAAAAACCGACTTCAAATGAGACGCTAGTCATTTTCAGTACTAAGTTTGAGGTGTCCATATCTCTAGAGATACTTATCAGATTTAGATAAAATTATAATGGGGAAATCAATACTCTCTCTCACAAAATAATATTTTCTGTAAAGGTGAATAAATGACGGAGTTCTGAGGTGATAAACAAAAAAAAATTACAGGCGAATTGGGAACATCATCGTTTTTGTTAAGTCTGTTAAAAACTTTCAAAAAAGACCAAGACGTAATGTCATGCGACTGCTTTCTTGTTACTAGATGAGGTATTTTGGCTCCACTTATTTGTAATATATATCCTTTCTAACAAAATCTCTATACAAAATAAATATTCAAGTCGATCCACCGAACCCGACAATTTAAATCGTATTATAGGTAACTTAAATATGACAACACGTTTCATTCTACATGTAATCCCTAAGTGCAAAACGACACCTTTTAAAATGCTAATTAGAGTAAATAAGCTTCTTCGTACAGCCGGGTGATCAAAATATTATTTGAACAAAATAAACGAGGCCATGGTAGATAATTCCAGGTAATCACGAGACCTCATAAATTTCGTAACTAAATACCTTTTCCATGGAACGTACAGTATCACCATGACGGTAAAACGGCCACCCCCCAATTAACCCCTACCTTATCTCTTCGGAATACGATTTAAATTCACCCCCCGGTACATAATTTTCGCAGTGACTTCATAAATTGAACTGGAAGGGTTGCTTCAGTTAGACACAGTTGAGGAGTTGCTATTTTGGCAGGGGGGTGTTCGAGGAATTGCGTTATCAGTTTTGGATCCGTGATTTAAAATAATGTTAATAAAAAATATTTATGAAAATAAAGGTCACGAGGAAACCTCAAAAGTTAACGAGAAATTAACGTAGAATAAAAAAATGATCAGCACCACATTCTACGTGTATTTTTGTTTTATCTTAATTCCTTTACGAGATTTCGGAAAGGTACCATCTAGGGGTCTTCAAGTCGCGAGTGAATAGGTATCTTCTAGCCAAGCGTGCTACATCGTCACTTAACATCAGGTGAGATAGTGGTCAAACGCTTGACTATAATGAATAAAAAAAAAGAAAGAAAAAAAAAGTTTAAGTCGGCATTTCATGCTAGTAAATATATAGATAATGCATTGTCATCGTCATCGTCATTTTGTCAGTAAGTCACTGAGGATTAAGATTATATCCATAGATAGTAGCTGATATTTAATTACCAAAACAACAATAATAAAGTAAATAAATAATGCAAAACAAAAGTATTACCACGTTCAAACTGTACCGCAGGTTCATTAGCGGCCAAAAAGGCTACAATATAAAAGAATGAGTCGACATTTCGCGGCATAACATTCATCACGGTGATGCGCAAATTAAATAGTTTTTAGCTTTGAGTCAGTTGCTTTTAGTTTCCGTAATATGCTTTTATTTTATGAGCAAGCCGATATTTTTTTGAATAGTGTTAATGGTTGTAGCTTTTATTGCTGTGTAGTATTAGTACCTAATATAGTAGGTAGGTGCATCCTGCTGACCAACGAACGAGGCTCTAGCGACCGACATATGGCGGGATAACCATTTCAAAATTATGGCGTAGCTAAATACTACAGGCTGGTGACGGGCAGCAGCGTCACAAGAAGCTACGTCCTGCGATCGCCAATTTGCCTGCCCAGCGTGGCGATTAGATTATATCCTCCCAAAGATGGAAAGTCACACACAAAGCCAAGGCCCCAAGGCAGTGACTGGAAAATAAGAGCAGAAGATCGGGCTCAGTGGCGCATCTTGGGAGAGGCCTACGTCCCGCTGTGGACTGTCACAGGCTGATGATGATGATGATAGTAAGGAAAAATGTCGCAAAGACATGGAACATCACTAAAAATAAAATTGAGATTCGTATAGGTAAGTAATAGTTTCGTGCGACACTTTTAATTAATGCAAAGGTTTAGTAAATATCGTCGTGATAATAGGTATATAATTTAAAACGTTTCGCTTCATTTTACTAACTTATTTATATTATACTTATTTTTATTATCAATATGAATAGCTTTATTCCCACCATTTAATTAAGAAATTCACATACCTTAATATTAACATTATTTATTGCGGTAACATTCCTAATAAATATTGAATACTTCGTTAAATATCTGAAATGATTATTATAACACGTTATCAAAAATATCTCCAACGCTACAAAACTATTTTACCGACATGAATTTTATAGTAATGAAATTGACAAATTCATTACAATTTTAAAAATACCACTGCGCTTTATAGCTTTTAAAAGTTATTTAATTCATGTTTTGAATTTATAATGTGACTTTAACGGTTGTATTTAATTTTATGAGAAAAAAAATATCGGAATTTGAATAATTTTCTCGCGGAAGCAATTAAAAATGTAAACATAAAATGAAACATTGAAAGAATGTCGTTAGGTTAACTGACTTAAATATTAATCTAATAATTACCTAATTTACCCGTTATTTACCTAATCTTTAAGCCCCGACACATAAAGAGGGATGTTATAAGTATGACTTGTGTATCTGTGTATTTATGATGCGTGTGTCAGACTGTAGCATTGTAGCTCCCAAACGGATGAACCGATTTTGATTTAGTTTTTTGTTTGATAGTTGTCTTAATCGAAAATGTTCATACGTTTGATACATGTTGACGAAATGTCGTGTTTGGGATTATTCGAATTGTCTCAATAAACAGATTATCACATTAGTGACGTAATGAATGTCATTTTTTTTATTTTACAATGCGAATGCAAATGCGAATATTCGAATATCTGCGAATGCGATTATTCATTACATCATTATTATACATTGGTCAGTCGGGGGCGGTTTCAAATTTAAGCATTGTTATGTTTGGTCGACGACATCGCAGTATTATTATCTTTTCTATGTCGCAGTGTAGAGACAAGACATAGCCAGGATTAGCTCAGAACAGAAACCTAATGCGAGTTTCTTTAGAGTACTTTACATGCTCGACCACAATGAAGTAAACGCAGTTTTCAATGGATTTATGTAAGTATGTTACGTATGAAGAAGTGAAGTCCACGTGACTAGAAAGGCAATGGACATGAAGGTGGACGGCTATAGAGGAAGAGGAAGACCGAAGAAAGTGTAGATGGACTGTGTGATGGAATATTTAAATGTGCAATGAGTGGATGCAGAAATGACTGCGGATAGACCCCAATGGAAGAGAATAACATGTAGAACCAACCCCACTTACGTGGGATAATGGTAGGAAGATGATGATGACGTATTACAAACATTAGATGGCGCTTTTTAATGTCCATACACAGACCTGCTATAAATAAAGATATTATTTTGAGGGCCCGGTGGCGCAATCGGGAGAACGCTTGCCTTTGATGCCAGAGGTACCGAGTTCAAACCGCCGTGCACCAATGGATTTTTCTATCGAAAAAATTATGTGCGCTCTTCACAGTGGCCCTCCTGTGAAGGAAAAACATCGTTATGAAACCAACAACCTCCGCATGGTGGTAGGACACTATTTGGTGTCCGCCTGGCCTGCTACCACCCTCAAGTTAGAAAATCTGTCACCAAACATCTAATGTGTTCCGGCAGCTATCCTTGAGAGCCAGTTCCCATTCTAGGCCTAGCGTGCTTACCATCTTCGACCGCATCATCACTTACCAACAGGTGAGATAGTGGTCAAACGCTAGCCTATAAGTATAAAAAAAAATTAAACTTGATCGCGTACACCGGCCCCCATGAGACCGACCTTGAACGGAGTTTGTCCCTTTCTTCTGTATGGACAACTTATATATATATCATACATATAGTATAGAACATATATAGGACTAGCAGGTTGTTAGACAAGGACACAGTCCCACCCTGGTGTCTCTCAATTGGCCCGTTTTGTTCTACAAAGTATTTATTTTTTTTGAAGTTATACTCCTTTGGCACGATAGAGAAAAATTATGAGAGTGAATTTTTACGATGCGCGCGCACACCGACACCGAAATTTAACATCGTGAAGTTAGTTCTAGGTGGTACGATGCGCGCGCACACCGACACCTAAATTCTACACCGTGAAGTTAGTTCTAGGTGGCATGACTATGTTCAAGTTGTATATGTCATATTTAACGTCATATTTTTACGTTAGTAAAACCTTTTTTATTTAAATAAAATCTTTTTGATTACTTTAATATTTATAATTAATCACTACTGCATTTTAGATATTTTTTTTCCATACGCCACAGAACTATAACTTCTAACGCGTGTACATAAGAACACACCCTTTTTTTTTTTAATATTACTCGCAATGTGGGTTGCACATTACTAGTATTCTTGTTAACCCCTCCAACTAAGCTAAATATGCTTGTGTCTGGAGTGAGTTCACGTCAATAGTGCAATGGATGGGGTGGGGATCGAACTCACGACCTCTCGATCGCCAGTCCGACACCCTATCCATTGGGCTATTGCCGCCTCAATTACAACCTTATAGTTAAAGTATACGGATTAAATTGAATTTGTCAAAACATCTGCAGTGCTCCATCCTTTATATTACGTCTATGTATCCATATAATACTAGGCACCCAGGAATGAGTTACCGAAGGAGAGGCTTATGTCACAGGTCACAGCTTATGCCCTGCAGTAGACGTGCGAATCATGGTAATAATAAGAAAGTCGAAATATAATATCCCTACCTAAATAAGGGTAAGGATATGCGCTCATTAAGCTTCTTATAACTCTACAACAAATCGTTTGCGTACAATATCGTGACACGTATTTGTCAGGGTTGATTGACAAGTGGCGCAATTATCGGGATGCTGTCGGTGACACCCGTGCCGGTCGAATGTAGGTTACTGTGACGTCATAACACTGCATGCGAGAATTGATATGTCACGACACATATGTATGTACGACACAAAACGAAGTATTGGGGTCAGGTGTCTTGTTTTGTGGAAATGAAAATATATTTTTTTTCGTGTTCCGTACTTCAAAAAGGTAAAAGTAAAATAATTAAAATAGTTTAAAAACGAAAACAACCGACTTCCATGCCCCGAGAGTCAGTTTCAGTAGCAAGTTGGCGACGTTTATCGTCGTATCTCTGGAGATACTTATCAAATATCTCGATAAAATTACAATGGGACCACTTCGGAAACGAACCCTACCGATTAAAAAAATAATCATTCAAATCGGTTCACAATTGACGGAGAAATCGCGTAACATACGCACAAAAAAAAACATACAGACGAATTGAGAACCTCCTTCTTTTTGGGAAGTCAGTTGAAAATTAACTCTTATTTTATTTTTTTATATTATTATATAAAAAAATTAAATAAGGGTTCATTTTCAACCGGTTTCGAACAATTAAAAAGTAATTTACTAACAAAAAATCACGCATAATTATAATAAGGTTTAAAATAATGATTGAAGTTAAGTACTATTCTAATAATTAATTAAAGATTTTAACCAGTAGAATCAAGAATTCTTTACCATATTATAGCAGTCAAACGTATGTGGTCAAACGCTAGCATGTATGTGATATAAAAATAGTCCTTACACGAATAGCTTACAAATAATATCGTTTAAAAACTAAAAAAGAACCGACTTCAATGCCACGCTATTCATTTTCAGTACCAATTTTGAGATGTTTATCTCAATATCTCTGGAGATTCTTATCAGACCTCGATAAAGTTACCATGGTACCACACTTGGGATATCTCCTTTCGAACAAAAGAAGAATAATTAAAATCGGTTCATAAACGACGAAGTCATCCGCGAACAAACATTAAAAATATATATATATATATATATGGTTGAATTGAGAAACCTCCTCCTTTTTTTGAAGTCGGTTAAAAATACAATAGACAACTCAAACCAAAATCACTCAAACGTTTTCAATATTTCAAACATCCATACGAAATAGGACTCAACTTCGTATTGCAAATGTCTATAAATATCTTACTTTGAATTATTACTACGGCAAGTAGACATTATAGGGTTGCCATTCAACATAATTTAGAACTAGGTTTTAAAAGTAAATATATTTTTATTGTAAGTGGTTTCAAATAATAACCTTAACATATTTCGTTATTTATTATTTTATATGTAACCAGAAAGTTAGTAAAAACTAATTTTATTTGAATTAATAAAGATAAATCATAAAAATGATGAATTGTTGAATATGCCTTTCAAAAAGTCTGCTAAAATGTATGTACAAACTAAATAACTTTGTATCAAAGTACTGTACATCAAAGTTGTACTAAATAACATACATCTAGTGCAGGAACCAGCAGAAAGCCAGTGCTTCTAAATTCAAATGCGTTCCAAGTTCAAATTACAATACGATAACTCCCGACTCAGGCTGGAATGTTATGTATAGAATTGACAGTGCTATTCCAAGTAGACTATAAGGAAATCAAGTTGTAAACATGAGATAAGCGACAACCCTACATGGAGCACCCACGTGGTAGCAAGGTGACGTTGGCCACATTTAGCGCTCACGCAAACTTAGTCACCGGTCTATTTGCGGATGTTCGTGCTTACAACCTGACTTCCATAACATTTTAAGTGGCTAAATTTAATGTTTTTGTACATGATATAATAGCGATCTTTAAGTATAGGTACTTCCAAACAAGCACGGAGCCATTTAAGATCGCATTAAATCGCATCAATTTTTGTGACAGGACATTTGGCCAGGCAAAGTGATAACAGTTGAAATTAGTCATATAACGGATTGGCAACCAAGATCTGGTACTTAAATGTTTTGTTGCTCTTTGGTAGCACTGTGGGATGGCGATGTCGTATCTTGGCAGGAAAGACGTAGATGAGAGCAATGCAGGATTGTAATGCGTGACAAGAGCGAAAAGAGTCCTTTACCTACTAGTAGGTGGATTAAAGGCTGCAAAATGACGAGTCATGATGAATTATGAGTTACAACATCGATCTCATCTTCACTTTCCATCAGCTTCACATCTTGTGACAGTGGTACATAAATCGTCAAATACCAAATAAAAAAAACTATCTCATATAGATGTTTTTATTGCTTATACCTATCGTTATGAATATCCCCTAAAGTACGTACAGAATCAAATTTCAATTAAAATGTAAAGCAAAATATGTGTTTGCTTTAGATTAAAACTAGCTGACCCGGCGAACTTCGTACCGCCAATATAAATAAACTGTCCAAGTGCGAGTTGGACCCGCACGCTAGGTTCCGATTGAATAACATTTGCCGGAAAATACATTTTTCGTATGGCGACCCCTCCTTTAATGTTTAACTTAATTTAGTTTTTATTATTTGATCTTATAGCAGCTATTGCAATACACACCATGAGTAAATTTCAGGTCTTTATCTATTAAGGTTTGTAAGATCAAGCATAAAAAGCCTCAAAAACACGTTTCTTGTATGGGAACCCCGTTTATTATTTAATTTAATTTAGTTTTTATCGGTTTTTATACACAAATAGTGAATACCCATGTATAGAAGCGCTATAATGACAACCATCAAAATATCAATTACAATGACAATAATGTCTCTACGAACCAACAATGACAACCTGGGACAACCATCAAAAAATCAAAATATCAATTCAATATCAATTAAAAATATTAAAATTCAAATACCTACGCGATAATTCGACTAATGTTGCTATATTATATTGTCGATTCAAAGCCCTTAATTTAATATGTGCTTCAAATTTCAATTCGAGAGTGGAACAGAGTCTACCGTACCAAAGGGACAAACGTCAAATATTTGACAGAAAAGTAGGTAAAACAGTTTATATGGGAAAAATGAAATTGTTGTTGTTACTATTTTCCTCGCAATTTTTCCAAATTTTTTCACAGTTTAAACCTTCCCTGGACTACGACAAACATTTTAAAACCAAAATCAGCTAAACCGGCCCAGCCGTTCTCGAGTTTTAGCGAGATTAACGAACAGCAATTGATTTTTATATTTAAAAAGATGTTTATCACGGTACAATTTTAAGCGAAGGTGCATAGTGCGACACAATGAAAACTTTTCACTAAGCTTCATTTTATCTCGGAAATCAGTGGTTTATGCAATTACGTAAATTGAAAATCAGCTTTCTACATACTGGACAAAATGTAGTATTCAATATAATTTTGTTGGTGGTTCGAATAGCTAAGTATGTAAGGTTTAGATATAAATTGTGATCGTACAAAACGAAAAAACCGACTTCACATGCCGCCATAATCAAACTAGCCAGTAGCCAGTATGTCATCAAGGTATACAAATGCATCGATTTCGAGTTTAACATGTTTATCTCTACATCTCCAGAGATTATTATCAGATCTCAATAAAATTGGATCTCAATCTCAATCAAATGGGACCAAACGGGAGGCATAATCTCTCAAACAAAAAATTCAAATCCGGAGTTCTGAAGTAACAAACATAAATAATATAACTGGCCAAGTGCTAGTCAGATTTTTGTCTCGCACATGGAGGGTCCCTTACCGCAGTATAATAATATGTAAGTATATTATGATATAACCGTATAATATATAATAATACCAATACCAAACATGCTTATAAACTACAACGCCATCTAACGAACTTCTAACACCAACTAAGTGAACTTTAACACAAAGGTATAATTTACATTTTTTATTAATAAGGCTATTATAATCGTTCATAGATGGCGCTATTGTAAAAAACACGTTTTTTGTATGGGGACACCCTTTAATTATTAACTTTGTTCTGTTCTTAGTATTTGTTGTTATAGCGGCAGCAGATATATATCATCTGTGAAAATTTCAATCGTCTAACTATCACGGTTCATGAGATACAGCCTGGTGACAGACGGACAGACAGACAAACAGACAGACGAACAGCGGAGTCTCAGTAATAGGGTTCCGTTGGTACCCTTTGGGTTCGGAACCCTAAAAAAAACAGTCGAATTAAGAACCTCCTCCTTTTTTGAAAAGTCGGTTAAAAATGACAATACAACCATAGAAAAGGAAACTGAAGACCTCGAAATCGCAGTTTGCAATCGGTTATTTTTATGTATAATTTGCATGAACGCCCTCTTCTCAGGTGCGCTTGTCCTGAACGCGCAAAGCGAACTCGAAACGACGTAATCTTTCTTTCTAACTATTTTCTTTCTCTATGGTTACACTACACCTATGTCACAGAACAGATAATAACCTATGTAGAGGTAAGTAAGCACTCATATATGTACCTATGTACCTGTGTACTAAATGAAAACTAAATGGTGTCCGTTCGAATGCACTTCAGGAACAATTTGGGTATTCTTTTAATGTGTTTTTGCAAGCTTTATCTCTACTTCACGGCGAATTTATTTGTCCGTCACAAATCTTGCAATTGATTTTAGAGCAACTTCCCGGTTACCGATTGAGCTGAAATTTTGCACACATGTGTATATCGCGTGACAATGTAATATTATGGTGACATGGTGTTTATCTGATGATTGAGCTGGAAGGTGGCCAAAGGAACTCCTAAACTACACATGTTATACCCGTGTTTGGGCTCATTGGATTTGTCTTGAGTTACTCTGGTCCTAGGTTATGTTAAAGCTTGTGTTTAAAAAAGTTTTTTAAAATATTACTTGTTGATAGTACGAATAAGGATCGAAGAAACAGCAAATTACAAGTCCCGTAAATTCCAATATTTCCAATCAAAAATTGGGTTTGAGTTGAATTAGCCAGAACATAGGCTTATTCTTTGGGAATTTTGTATGAATTCCAGAAATGTTGACAGGAAAACGTCTGTCGGGTTCAGTAAATTTAATTAAACACAATATAAAAAAACAGCGCCACAGAAAATCATCCAGTGCGTCTATTCCTGCGCTAACGGAAATGTCATTCACAAAGTGTGCTCGTCGCCATGACTCTCTGCTCTTATTTACCACGCCATTGAAATTGAGAGCGACGTTTCTAGGTATCCGTCACTTAGTGGGAAATATGGGTGTCGAAAAAGATTGCCTGCAAATAAGGTATATTTATGCTACTGGTGTGATTTAGTTACTGTCGACATTTTATAGATAGGGATTGTAAGGCAATATATCCTCGTACGTCCTAACCACGACGCTCACCGGTTGAGTGTTGAATTTACCTCAATTAGTTTTAAATTGTTAGTACATAAGATTTTGTATATCCACGATTGTCCGTAGAGGATGTTGGGGACTTGGATTCTACACTGTTGGATGGGATAACTCTGGATATCTAGAAATGTACGTGTCGTGTCACGCACGACGGGCACTGCGCCAGCCTCTTTCACACGGTATTCGCTGCGAATTATACTCGAAGCGACAATTCGCTGCCTACGTTTTACACATAGTGAGTCTCTTACGAGAATTAGTTGGTGCCCCAAATACAAATACGTCGTCTATACGTCTCACACGTCTAAAACAAGCCAGAGTTAGCAAACTAAAAGCTGAGCTCACAACTCACAATCACGGTAATACTTGGTACTTATGCCACTATGAACATTTTACTCGCACTCTCTCTATCAAATTAGGATCTGAAATTAGGTAAATAATGTTACAATATAAAGTTTCATCTATGGTGTCCAGATCCATTCAGAAATCACAACCCAGTGCTTAACGGAACTCGCAATTGAAAAAAAAATCTCGCCAGCTCTCATAATCACCAACAAAGGCAAACAAAGGCTCCAATTAAATATTCACATCCAATAACGAGCCAAAGGAAAGTTTTCGATAAATGCAAATCGGCTCCAATAAATTCCCGATAATAAAGTGCCCGAAACCTGTACCGAAGCGCGAAAGCCATTCAAACAAACATAAAGTCGTTTAATATTTAACATTACAATGGTTAACCCTTAAATTCGACTTACATAATTAAAAAGCGGAGAACGCGACGCTTCGAATTAAAACGTAACGTGCCAAGAGCGGCTTCTCGTAAACGTTAATGGATGATAACACTTTGAGATGCAGCGCCATTGCAATGTTATTTATTCTGTGGCAGTACTAGATCTTGCGAAATGTTAACATGTACCCATTTAATTTAGGTGGCTATCAAAGTAACCATATCGTTAACTGCAATGACCACGTCGTCTCTCTCAAAACTCTCTGCAATTAAGACCGCTCATTCTACCCATTACATTAATAATTAATCAAGCCCTTTTCTAAGCATCCAATGCAACAATTTTTTTAGTGAAGTTTACTTTTTAACCGCCTTCACAAAAATGTGGTTATCTCTATTCGACGGTTTTTTTTAATGTTTGTTACCTCATAACTCCGTCAGAACAGACTGATTAGAAAAAAATCTTTTTTTTTGAGAGATTATGCTTCCCATTTGGTCCCATTCAAATTTTATCGAGATCTGATAATCATCTCCGGAGATATGGATATAAACAACTCAAACTCAATTGTATACCTTGATGACATGACTGGCTACTTTGGCTATCGCGGCATGTGAAGTCAGTTTTTGAACCAACTTTCAAAAGCAAGAAGGTTCTCAATTCGTCTGTATGATTTTTTTTTGTATGTATGTTACGCGGTTACTTCGTTAATTGTGAACCGATTTTAATGATTCTTTTTTTAATCGATAAGGTGCGTTTTCGAGGTAGTCTCATTGTTATTTTATCGAGATCAGATAAGTATCTCCAGAGATATGACGATAAACGTCTCCAACTTGCTACTGAAACTAACTCGCGCGGCATGGAATTTGGTTGTTTTAGTTTTTAAACTATCTTAATTATTCGTTTTGTACGATCATAAATTATATAATTTAGCTTCAGCTCATTCACTGTTTCAACAACCTGAACATTCTTATTAACAAAAAAAAAACACTATCCTGACATACGATGCCGTGGGTGATTTAGCGGCGAGCATGATTCAGAGCCAGGTGGCTGCGCCTGCACCGGCAAGTCAAAGAACTTGTTTTTATTTTACATACTTGAGTGCTTAACTTGGGACTTTGAATTACTGTGCGGATGGGACATTAATTTAGTCTCCGATGTTTGTATTAATCGATATGAAAAGGTAGATGTGATACTCACTCTTACGCCATGTACACACATATTGGAACTAGAAACAACTACATAAAAACACGCATTTCTAATATCGAGCTTGATGTGCATGATAAACAGAGATTGGCATTGTTGCTAATTATTTAAATGGATCTGTGATAATTGCACATGTAATTCTGTACGTGCTACACAAACGCCAGTTCGATTGTGACTAAGGTGAAATAAGGTTCGGGAACCTAATTCATACGGTCCACATTGAGGAGCGGGGTCCCTTATCTCCCTTTTTTAGGGTTCCGAACCCAAAGGGTACCAACGGAACCCTATTACTGAGACTCCGCTGTCCGTCTGTCTGTCTGTCTGTCTGTCTGTGTCTGTCTGTCTGTCCGTCTGTCACCAGGCTGTATCTCATGAACCGTGATAGTTAGACGGTTGAAATTTTCACAGATGATGTATTTCTTTTGCCGCTATAACAACAAATACTAAGAACAGAACAAAGTTAAAAATTAAAGAAAAGTTTAAAAAAAGTTTTTTACGATAGCGCCGCGCCATCTAGCTAGCATCAATAATCGCTATCGTCTTTACCTTAATCTGAATCTCGAAAGCGGCTCCAACGATTAAATAAAATTTAGTATACAGGGGATTTCGGGGGCGATAAATCGATCTAGCTAGGAGTCATTTTCAGAAAATGTTGTTTTATTCGTGTTTTCAATAATCAACTTTATTGATAATCAACTTAAAATATGACTCTTCCCGACATCTGTTGGCGAGTAAAAGTAGCTTTAGTATTACTGTGTCGGTAAAGCAGTTAGTTGCTCTCAATTAAAAAAAAAAATAGTATTATTATTCGTCAATAGATGTCGGGAAGAGTCATATTTGTCTGTTTAAGTGGCAAAAAATACCGAGCAAAGCTCGGTCAACCATATATTTAATAATATTAATTACTACTATTACTATTACTACTATTACTATTACTACTATTACTACTATTACTATTACTACTATTACTATTACTACTATTACTATTACTACTATATAATACTATTCTACCTTTGTGTTAACGTTTACTTAGTTGGTGTTAGAAGTTCGTTAGAAATTCGTTAGATAGCGTTCGGAACCCTCCGTGTGCGGGACAAAAGTCTGACTCGCACTTGGCCAGTTTTATTTATATATATCGATGTGTATATTATTTGCTTTTATGAGAGTTAACTTGAACCTAGAATATTTGAAAGTTGTTTTATAAAATGTTTATCGATGAATGGTTTCCAGAATAAGATGAAACATGTTGCATTGCAAATAGTGGTGATGAAAGGTGAAAGGTGATGTAGGCTCCCTCACAGAATGGTTGGCTAGTGTAAAAAAACGAAGTTGTGGAAAATTTATACGAAGATGACTCCATTAAGAAAAGCATACGTACGAGATAATATATACGAGTAAGAATGAGCGATGTAACAAGACCCCTAGACAAAATCCAGTTTCTGTTTACATTCATACTAACGTAATTTAAAAAATGTATGGGAATGACAACTTTGTTGCGAAAAAATAAATGTCATTCCCATACATTTTAATTTTGCCTTAGCGTGAATGGAAACAGAAATTAGATTTTGTCGAGGGGGGCAGTACTTTTTAACCGACTTCAAAAAAAGGAGGAGGTTTCTCAATTCGACCGTATATATATATTGTTAGAATATTTCCAACTACCCTCACGCTGCGACTGGGCTCGATAGTATAAAAGCGGACAGCGAGCGAATTATAAAGAGCGAGCCCAGGAGTCGCAAAAAAAACCTTGATTTATTTCACTTAGTTTAATTATAAAGATATTACAAAGTTAATATAAAGTACAATTAAAGACGTGTCGACTGGTCGATGTGAGAACCAGAAGTGTCGAATAATGTTCCGATGCCGCGATGGTCTCAGGCTCGCAGGTGGTCGATGCAGTTGCAGGAATGCTGCGTCGGCTATACCGTGGGACGGTACCGTGGGCCTTGAATATAGAATACATGGCATCAGCGGTATCCGTGGTGTGCAAGTGTGTAACACCTCCCCCCGAAGCTCAGCGACTATTCCTAGATACTGGATAGAGTCGATGAAATGTTGTCATGGTCCACTCTTATCTCGCGGGGATGACATCTGGATTCTGGTGATGCTGATTGTTTTGCTGGGTTACTCTTAATTTTCCGATATAATATATATATAGATAGGGCGGCTGCGGTCAACAGAATTAGATAAAATGGAATCGTAGTATGATAAAAGCTTCTTGTTGAATTGTGTTCTAGCTGTAGCGGTTTCTGCAGTGATATCTTCTCATTGATGGCGTGAAGGTTTTCAAGGTTAATGGAATTCAGAATCGTAGATAACTTCTCGGTGCCTGCTTGTTGAGTGCTATTATAAGTAGGTAATTCTATAATTTTCAGTGGGTGGCCTTTGATGTGGTCGTTCGTATTTGAAATGGTGTAGAACGGTGTCTTGAAATAGCAATTTAGCGGGATAACAATGAGGTAGCTGCCATACAGGACTCTATGTTGCTCCTGTCCGCAGGACGTCTGGATCTTAGTGTGGTTAGGGAAACTCGCGGTGTAGTGCTTGTCATCTAGGTGTTCAATGGCTGCTCGTGTCAAGGTTACAGAGGTAAGTTGGCAGGACGGCAGGAGTTCTTGTTTGGTGATCAGCTGGTGGATGCAGTCAGGATTTTGCTGTGGCTTATAGTTGGATGTCCGTGCACAGATATACCACTCATTCACCTTCGGGCATTCTGCCTCCATGTACTGAGAATCATCTCTAGAAATTGCTATAAATGGAAGGGTAGGCAGGAGGATTTGGTGGTTTCTATTGGGAACAAGGGATAACCTGTAAAGGTCATAGGTTATAGGAAAGGCGATCGGTATCTTATAAACTAATACTATTTTGCTATCAATATAAAAATAGCCTAGTTTTATCATATCGTAAAAATACCTAATATCTACGTTAAGGATCTCGTCCTTAGAGTACATAGTAACTAACTTACTTAACATCATCTTCAAATCTGCTATATTGAATATTGAATGAGGAGCACCCGACACTCTAATGAAGGCTAAGGTATTTTCTAACCTATAAATCTCTTCAGACAATCTATCGACATTATCGCCCAATATTAATAGATGTTGTGCTAAATGCGCGTATTTTATTAACTCAGTTTCCTTAGTACTATCGCTATTCATGATGAGGTTGAGAACTTTAACAATTTTATCCCGATTTAACGTTATATTTTTTAATATTTTAGTGTTGCATAATATCCATTCTTTGTTTAAACTTATGTGACTTTTTATTTCGGATTCAAGTTTTTGGTTATTATTCTCAAGCACTTTGATGGCATTATTGTATTTCATTGCATCTGTATAGTCAAGATTACCGGATATACTTTTAATAACCGAACCAAGTCCGTCAATTAGTCCCCTTTTCTTGCGGCTAGGTTCAAAAGTCTGCAATTGCTCAGATATGCGCTCTAGTTTTAGATTTAAATACTCGATATGCGGATCGTACAAAGATAGGGTTTTATTATTAAGCCTAGGTTTAAGTTTAGATAGCTGAAATTTAACTCGTTTTATCTGACCGTGAATATCAGCAAGATTTATATTATTTAGAAAAGAATGATAGTGGGACACGATTTTTGTTTGTCCTAATTTAAATGGGAGTATGCCTGGTCCGTCTTGTAGAGAGTCAATCGTTACGTCATCTTGTCCTTGAGTCAGAGGTGTCAGCAATAGCGTCAGTAGTAGTATCCTGCAATAATACAGGATTTTTAGAACTGCGTTTTAGGCGTGATTTAGCGACTGGGCCGCGATTCTTTTTAGTGTATATGTGAATCGGGAGATCTGCTAGGACTGTGTCCTGCGTAAACCGTGGAGCGAGCTTCTGTCTAGAAGCTTTAGGATTCCTAACGAATACCTGCTGCTCAGGGATGTATTCCATCTCAGGTTCGCGATCTCTGTTCCTATATATTTAGTCAATTCCGTTCGGTTATGTAAAGACGTCTCGTTAATTAAATCATATACTTTACTCATGCGTTGTTTATGATCCTGCATGTATTGTTGAAGTAAATGTCCGGTTATGTCAATGTCAACTGGGTCACGTGGATCAAAATGTCCAGCGATGAGGTCAATGGGTCTGCATTTTGTGAAACTGTGTATGGAGCTATTATAGGCCAATACTGCGTAAGGTATAAGATTTATAGCCGGTTCGTTTGCTTTTTCTAGTTTTAGGATTCTGAGATGTTCTAGGATAGTTGAATGAAAGCGTTCAATTATTCCGTTGTCATTGGATGAATGAGCTAAAGTTTTATGGTGTTGGATTTTGTGTAGTCGTGTAAATTCAGAAAATAGCGAGTTGGTGAATTCTGGTCCTTGGTCAGTTACTACAGTTAGAGGGACGCCATGGTGCGTACAGAATTTTAGAAAAGCTTGAATTACACTCAAAGCAGTACCATCTCTGAGATGGTAGGCTTGGGCGTATTTTGAAAAAGCATCTACTAGTGTTAGATACTTTCCATTCTGAGCTGTGAAAAGGTCGAGATGAAGAATTTCGAAAGGTTTAGTAGGTGGTGGTATTATTGAAAACCGCTGCCTTACTGGGTGTCTGTCATATTTGGCTTGACCACAGATGTAGCATTCGTTTATGTATTTTGTTACGGACTCTCTCATCTTAGGCCAGTAATACCTACGAGATAGAGCTAAGAAACATTCAGAAATACCACGGTGGTTGGTTTTTCCCTCGTGATATTTTTTTATGATATCTTGTTGTTGAAGGTACTCTTTAACATTCTCAAGTTCGGTTTTGGTTAAAATGAGTTTCATAGCAGAGCTTTTAAATTTGTCTTGAATTATCGGGATAATTTTGTACATGGCCAAGGGAGGATTAATTATTATTCCGGTTTTTATTTTGGGATTTACGAATTCTCTAACTGCATTTATAACGTCATTCTCCAAGTTTGATTCAGATAGTTGAATAGTTATTCTGGTATGGGTTTCAAATGGTTTTGTCACAGTCGGTCGTTTTTTGATGTCTCCTACTATCACAAAGCATATTTGCCTACTGAATTTATTTAGCGGGTCATCTGAAATAGGGATCTCTAAGATAGGATTCTCTTCGCTTGTGTGAACTGTGGCAGTGGCGGAACTACCTCGGCTATTATCAGCCGAAAGGGTTACGGAACTGTCATCTACACTCATGTGCGCGGAAAGTGTTATAGAACTGGCCACTGAGGGTGGTTGTCCAGTTTCAGATAGATTAACTGCGATAGAGCTGGTATCCTCATTATTAATCTCGATTCTAGAGAGAGCATCGGCATTGGTGTTGAGTTTGCCTTGCTTGTAAATTGGAGTGAAATTATACTCGCTTAGTTTCAGTCTCCATCGTGTTAACCTTGAACCTGGCTCCTTCAGGTTCATAACCCATTGTAGGGGTTTATGATCGGTTACGACTTTAAATTTTCGTCCGAACAAATAGGGGCGGAAATATTTTGTTCCCCATACTATAGCTAACAACTCTTTCTCTATAGTACTGTAATTTATCTCGCTGGTATTTAAAGTTCTAGAGGCATAAGCTATTGGCCTATCGCTACCTATTGGGCCTTGTGATAGAACAGCGCCAATTGCAAAGTTGGATGCATCGGTTGTCAATACGAATTCCTTTTCAAAGTCTGGGTATTGTAGAATGGGGTCGTTGGTCAATAAAGTCTTACACTTCTCAAAGCAGGCAATATAGCCAGGGTCGTCACAGGTGATTTTGGACCCCTTCTTGAGACATTGCGTCATAGGCTTCGTTACACGGGCAAAATCTGGTATGAATTTTCGGTAGTACCCTAGCAACCCGAGAAATCGTTTTATCTCGGTGGTTGTTTTGGGTATTGGGAAATTTTCGACGG
Organism: Cabera pusaria; assembly: GCA_954871355.1. NCBI lineage: Eukaryota > Metazoa > Arthropoda > Insecta > Lepidoptera > Geometridae > Cabera > Cabera pusaria. Next base: position 27,417,487 of record OX940887.1, read on the forward strand.
CTTTGATTTTGTCGGGATTTGGTTTAATACCGTCTTTACTTATAATGTGACCGAGGTAAGCGGTCTCTAGTTTCAAGAATTCGGATTTATCCATTTGGATTTTGAAGTTGGATTCCCTGAGTCTGTGAAATACCTTTTCAAGGTTGACCATATGCTCCTGCAACGAAACGCTTAAAACGATGATGTCATCAAGATACATGAGACACACCACGTTTTGGAGGTCCCTGAGGACATTATCCATCACGCGTTGAAAAGTTGATGGAGAATTTTTGAGGCCCATTGGCATCCTCAAATATTCAAAGTGTCCGTGCTCTACATTGAATGCCGTCTTTGGGATGTCGTCAGGGTTCATTTCTACTTGGTAGAAGCCACTGGCGAGATCCAACGTCGTAAAATATTGGCAGTTGCCTAATTTGTCGAGTACGTCAGTTATATTTGGGATAGGGTATTTGTCGTCTATGGTCTTTTCATTCAACTTCCTAAAATCCACCACTAGACGCCATTTAGTTTTCCCAGACGCATCTGCCTTTTTGGGAACAACCCAGATAGGTGAGTTCCATGCCGACTGAGAGGGGCGGATTATACCCTGCTCTAACATTTTTGAAATTTGGTCTTGTACTTCTTGCCTGTGAATGTACGGGTATCTATAAGATTTTGTATGTACCGGTACTTAATCTGTTGTCCGAATGCTGTGCTTAATTTTATTCGTGAAAGTAAGTGGCTCGCCGTCTATGTAAAAGACGTCAGCATAGCGAGAACAAAGTGTCTCTAAGTTAATCCGTTCCTCTGGGTTCAAGTGATTTGTGCGTAATCGCGATAACACCTCACTAACACGATCCGGTGGTTGTTCACTAGACCGTTCGCATTGCATGTTAAATAGTTCTGCACTAACAGGGCGGTCCATTGAAAATACTACATCATGCCGTGACGAGTTGCATATCTCTATGATACCACGACTGTTTTTAATTGTAGTTATGCAATCACCTATAACGCAATTAGATATTGATTGCTCTGGGATATATGCTTCGCCGTCATGAAAGTTAATCGGGACTTTAACTAACTTGGAAGTATTGGCTGGTATAATTTCTTCATACAAGTTGCAGTTACGTGAATCGTACATTTTCAGTTGGTTAGTCGATTGTCTCGTCACTAAAGATTTAGTTTTTAGGTCAATGTTTGATTCCCATTTTTCAAGTAAATCTAGCCCAATCAAACCGTCAAAATAGTCATGAAATTTATAAATGAACAGCGTTATTTCGTCTTGTTCATTTATCTCCTGAAAACACGGTATTGTAATTGAATAATCATTCCGAGTGGTGGCGTGAATATTTGTGACTTCAAATGGGTCATAGTTGCATTGCACATGCTGGTAAAATTGAGCAACTGCTTCAGGGCTAATAAATGATTGGTTCGCGCCTGTATCAATTAATAACTTAAGAGGAGGATCATGTATCTGTATGTATGGTAATTGTCTTTGTGTCTGTAAATTAAGTTCTATTTTAACTTGTCTGACGTCTGAGGTTTGGAAAAATCCTCAATATCAGGTGTAGGGACATCTTCCTGTGTCGCTTCTACACAGTACGAGTAACTATCAGAGTACCCGGGGTGTTGGTTTTGCGAGTACAAGTAGGTAGAGTCGGGATGTTCGTAATAGTCTTGGTAATAGTCACAGTCATCGGGCTGATAATAGTCTTGTGCGTCATTGTAAAATTGCTGATCATAAAACTCATTAAAATTCATTTCTCTAGTCTTAAAATAATTTGAAGGAGGAGGATTACCGAATTTGCTCCAATCGTGAGGTTGACGTGCAGGCGCGGGGAATGGTTTCGTTACATAGTGGCTAACGCCACTCATAGGCTGCGGGTAAGTTGTATTACGTGGAGGTAATTTAAATAAGTTACTCTGGGGTCTGTAGTTCGGCGGCTGTGCGGCAAACATCTGCTGGGTTCGTGTCGGTCCTCGGAACTGAGGTGGCTGTGGCCTCCAGATAGGTAAAGTTCTCTGAGGCTGGGCGAACATGGGCCGCAATGGTCCAGGCATGTTGAAAGGTCTTGGAGGCTGTGGTGCAAACGATCTCGGCAGAATAGCGGCAGGGGGTGGAACATAGCCATAGTTATATCTAGGTTGACTTACCTGAGGAAGCATGTTCATCTTCCTATCGGGAAGATGCTCGTTGCGCTGCTGCAGGTACAGGGTGTTCACCTCCTCGTGCACGTACTCTAGCGCTTTCTCTATTGTATCAGGCCGCATGCAACGAATGCGAGATCCCAATGGGTCACGGAGACCCCGTAAGAACGATTGCAGGGTTAACTTTTTATACAAAGTTCGCTTAGCTTCAATCGTACTCAGGACTGTTTCATGCAGGCTTATATATGTTATAATAGTGCTTAACAAGTTTTGACATTTGTCATAAAATTCCTGTGGGGTAGACGAGCCTTGGTTCAGTAGCGCGAGGTCATTGTATAACGATGTTTCGTCGCGCTGATCCGAAAAGTTATTCACGAGAGCACAACGAATGCCATCCCAGGACTCGGGAATTCCGTTGGAATTTATAAGGCGGGCGGCTGGTCCTACAACCTTGTTTAAAATACCATTTAACAATGATAAGTTGCTTAATGTATATTCGGGTTCTATTCTCATGAACTGTACTACTAGCTGGTCACATAGCCGAATAAACCGCGTTAAAACATTCGGGTTTCCGTCGAATTCAGGCAAAAGCCGGAGCGCCTTGTAAATTTGGTCAATTAGTGAGTCCGACATATTTTCACGATGATCTGCTAATATATTATTATCACTAGAATTATTATAACTAAAATTATTTTCTTCTGCAATATACTCTAAAACTCTTCTATTTGCGTCCTGCAAATTTTGACGATTACTACTAATTAACCTACGGTTCCGAATTTGCCTTAAATGGAAGATTTTGGAAAATTAAGGATACACTTATGGGATAGAAAAGGAAGCAATTCTAGATAGAAACTAGCACTTACATTAGCATCTTGGTGTCTGCGCGATCAATTTTTGGATCACTCCCGGACTATCACTCGCGTAGATTCTTTTAATTCTCGAAATTCCACTGAATTTACTTTTAAATTATCCGTGAGACTGCGCCAATTATAAAGAGCGAGCCCAGGAGTCGCAAAAAAAACCTTGATTTATTTCACTTAGTTTAATTATAAAGATATTACAAAGTTAATATAAAGTACAATTAAAGACGTGTCGACTGGTCGATGTGAGAACCAGAAGTGTCGAATAATGTTCCGATGCCGCGATGGTCTCAGGCTCGCAGGTGGTCGATGCAGTTGCAGGAATGCTGCGTCGGCTATACCGTGGGACGGTACCGTGGGACTTGAATATAGAATACATGGCATCAGCGGTATCCGTGGTGTGCAAGTGTGTAACAAGCGGGTATCAGGCTTCTGTCTTCGTGTGGCCGTCGTACGGTTCGGACGTCGTGGTTATGTTGTTAGCTTAGACACCTTATGTAATTGTTATTATGTTGAGGTTCTGTGGCATTATATAGCTGTGGGTATTGTGATGATGTTTATTGTTATTATGTTGAGGTTCTGTGGTATTATATAACTGTGGGTATTGTGATAGAGTTTATTTTTTTAGCCTTTTTCACTTCTGGTCTCTAAGAATATATATATATATATTTTTTTTTTAATGTTTCTTTGCGGATAACTTCGTCGTTTATGAACCGATTTTGAGTATTCTTTTTTTGTTCAAAGGAGATATCCCAAGTGTGGTACCATGGTAATTTTATCGAGATCTGATAAGTATCTCCATAACACGTTGTTAGTAGTAAGTACATTTATATTGTGCCAATAAGCCGGTAGCTTGTGCTGGCACTCACATTCACTGTCGTGCTATAAGGTAGATAATTAGTAGATACAAGTCCAAGTGAGTTTGGAGGTAAGGAGTAGGTAAGTATAATGTAGGTTAGGTATTACTGATTGTGGATACTGATAGTCTTGATTTATATTTTATATCTGCATACGTAATATGGTATTTTCAATGCTTTCTTACAATACTTTTTTTTTTTTAATCATTTAAGTAGTTAGGTACTTTTTTATTATTATTATCTGTATATATTTTGACCTTAATCTACATACGTAATTATAGGTATTTCCTATACTTTCTAACCTTGTACTGAGTTTTTTATTTTGTTTTTGTAATATATTTATTTGTATTTATTTTTATTAATATATTAATGACAAGGTATAATTAACAACCCAACTTTTAACAATAATCATATGCCATGCAGCGAAGCGTGTCGCTCACAATCTTTGCATATCGAGACGGTAAACTGGTTTTGCGTATTTTACATCTATGTTATCTACAGGTTGATGCGTTGTTAATATTGATTTACCAGACAGTTGATGTTTTATGTATAAGAATAGTTTATATTAGATTTATTTATCGACTTTGTTTTCTTGTTGTTTTTTGAGATAAACATCTCAAAATTGCTACTGAAAATGAATAGCGCGGCATTGAAGTCGGTTCTTTTTTAGTTTTTAAACGATATTATAGTACGAGTTTTCATCGCAAACGTTTTTGACAGATTTTACATAGTTTTCGACTTATTCTGGCTCCCTGATTGGTCTAAATTTAGTGAAGTGTAAACCACTAGAGGCGCTGTACTCTTTTTCATATAAATTTTGTTCGATATACGGTATAAAATTTGGTATGAAAACTCGTACTAAAGGTACTGGAAGAGTAGGCAGCAAGCCTACAAATATTAAAAATGTGAAATGTTTTATTAATATAAATATATATAGAGTGCCTAAAATGTTATGGTATCAGGTTTAGGTCAGGTTATGGTATCAGATATGGTATCGGGTTTAAAATTCGCGGAAAATATTATTTGTGCGGTACTGGTATTTTTTTAACCCAATACCTATTAACTTAAACATTTTGTGAACTTTTTGAATAAACTAAAGCATACGATAAAGATTTTTGTCATCAAAACAGTAGCGGGGTTAGGTCACAGTGCTCGAAGCAAACCATCGTATTTTAGACACTAATTACCAATTACAGTATAATATATTGAAAAATAATGTAAATCAAAGTTTACGGGTCGCAGAATTATATGTAACTTATTTCAAATGTTCGAATGAACGGATCGTGTAGATTCCTGCTGCGAAAGAATCAATCGTAAAACAAAATTTGAACTATAACGGTTACGGAAGCTGAGAAAAGCCGCGGGATAGCTGGTTTCGAGAATATTGTTTTTGATATATCAATCAATAAATGTCAGTTTTGATTATATTCATATCATATATCATCGGTAGTGTCTTGGAAGCGGCCTAAGTCCAGCAGTGGACTGATACGAACACCGCAAGGTCGAAACCGATCGAAACACCGCAAGGTTTTGGCGGAAGATTTTCTCCTTGAAGGCAACGATAGATACCTAATATTACGTAGTACTACTAAGTATTCTGCGCTTATACCTACTCGTATAGTTCGTGATTATACTTTGTGCTAGAGTATTTGACCCGATAGGTCAGTTACCCAGTTCCTGTTTATTATTATTAATACATAATAAAACGTATTAAGGGCTTCTAGTTAACTGTACCTACTCATTTCGCTGCGCCTTTGAATAGAAGGTAATTGTAGGTTCGAGCGCAGGCTTCACAGTGTACTGCAGTAGTTAAGGTTTCAGGAAATGGTTTAATATTCGTAAGGAAAACGGGTCAATACTACATATTATATAAAATATGTAGGTGCATTTCTATTATACATAGGTAAATAAACATGTATGTATGGATTGTACAATAGACTCTCTCGTGATAGGTTGTTGTAATAATATTTTTTCTGTCAGATATAAGCTGAAATGTTTATTTGTAAGGGAAGGTTTTACAACAGATGAATCTTGATTATTTGATATTTTTGGGATTAAAATATATCTATTGTTGTAACTTCTTATGAAGAAAAGCTGTCATTTACAACAAGGGCCACCACTACCCGCACTAATGATAATTATTTCTTACTTGCCATAACTATTGTTACTTGTACTCATCATCACTTACCAACAGGTGAGACAGTTGTCAAACGCTAGCCTATATGATATAAAAAAACTACTATTCATTGTGTGGTATTGTGAGTAATTTATTTGCATAGTAATAATGCTCTAAAATTGTATTATCTTGTCATCCAGAGATGTTCCATTTTTATTATTGAAAAGTACTTACTAATAATTTAAGATCGTTTAAAAAACTAAATAAAAGAACCGACTTCAAACATCGCGCTAGTCAAAGTAGCTCGTAGACGTAGTAACTATTACATAATCTGCCAGTAAGTAAAGTGCCAGCCAAGTAGTAAGTCGCCGAGATAAGTAAATGCGTCGTTTTTTTTTTTTTTTTTAATACAGAACTGGGTAGCACTTGATCACTATCTCACCTGATGTTAAGTGATGATGCGATCGATGATGGAGCGTGCTTACCCAGAAGATACCTATTCACTCGCGATTTGAAGACCCCCATATTGTACTTAACCGGAAACACAGACTCAGGCAGAGTATTCCATTCTTTGGCGGTTCGTATGATGAACGAAGAAGCAAATCGCTTCGTTCGGGTAGATGGTATATCCACCATAAATCGGTGGCGCCTTTTAGTGTCTCTGGATGTCCGATTATAAAATGGGGATGGTGGAATCAAATCATGCAGTTCCATTGCGCACTCTCCGAAATGTATTCGATAGAAAACCGATAAGCAAGCGACTTTGCGGCGATGCGCGAGACTCTGAAGTCTCTGGCTTACTAGTAGGTCGTCGCTTATGAGTTTCTTTGCTCTCCTCTCAATAGCTTCCAGTGTCTCCAGCTGGTATTTGGCAGAGCCATCCCAAAGGTGAGAACAGTACTCCATACACGACCGGACTTGTGCTTGGTAAAGATTAAGCAACTGTCCCGGTGTGAAGTACCGTCTCACCTTAGCCAAAATGCCAAGCTTTTTTGAGGCTAGCTGGGCTCTAGACTCAATATAAGAGCTGAAATTGAGAGTGGGTGTCAAAGAGATGCCAAGAAGCTCAAGATTGTTACTTATCGGAACGGACACATCCCGGAAAGTAGGAGCCAGTAGAAATGGGCTCCGTTTAGCGGAGAAGAGACACGCCTGGGTTTTAGCAGCATTGAACTTGACCAGATTGGCATCGCCCCAATCGGAGACTGCCTTCAAAGAATAGTTCAAGCGCTCGACCATGGCTTCTCTATGAGACTGGATTTGTAATGCACTAGTTCGTGCGTTGGATGCATAGCTCTCTACAACAGTGCTGTCATCTGCGTACCCAAAGATACCGGGTTTAAGCAGGTCATTAATATGCAGCAGAAAAAGTGTTGCAGAGAGTACTGATCCTTGAGGGACTCCGGCATTTATGGCCAATTGGTCGGAAGAACAGCCATCGATGACTACTCGAATCGACCGATCCCTCAAGAAATCTGCTATCCAAACACATAAACCAGTGGGAAGGCCGTATGAAGGAAGCTTGCTAATAAGGCTATCGTGCCAGACCCTGTCGAAAGCCTTCGAGATGTCAAGAGAGACGGCCAGCGCCTCGCCGTGGTTCTCGATGGCCTCGCTCCAGATGTGAGTGGCATACGCTAGAAGATCCCCAGTAGACCGGTTTCGGCGAAACCCGTATTGTCGGTCACTGAGGAGATCGTTCACTTCTAGGTATGCCAGGAGCCTGTGGTTCAGTACACGTTCCATAGTCTTACAGAGTATGGAAGTGACTGAGATAGGCCTGTAATTGGCAGGGTCTGCGCGACTACCCTTTTTGGGCACAGGTTGCACGTTAGCTTGCTTCCAGGACTTAGGCACTTTACCAGTCGTCATAGACAAGCGAAAGAGGCGTGTCAAAATAGGAGCCAACTCAGGCGCACACGTCCTCAAGACTACAGCTGGTATACCATCTGGACCACTAGCTTTGTTCACGTCTAGATTGCGCAACGCTTTGCGTACTTCAGTCTGACGAATGCGGATTTCCGACATAAACGTCCCGCAAGTCGGCAGACTAGAAGGTACAGCATTGCCAGCATCTAAACGTGAAGACTCCGCAAACAGAGTAGCAAATAGATTTGCTTTCTCTTCAGCAGTGTGCGCTAGTGACCCGTCGGGTTTCAGCAGTGGAGGCAGTGAGGGACGGCAGAAGTTCTCTTCGATCGACTTCGCCAGGGACCAGAACGCTTTGCTACCAGAGGGGTAAGAAGCAAGTTTGTTCCCTGTTCGGCGTATGTGATCGAAGCGAGCCTTCTGGAGAGCCTTTTTGCAAGACTTGGCGGCTAAGTTAAAGGCTTTCTTCTTTTCGCGTACATCTCTAGTCTTGCGGGTTCGAGCATCAGCCCAGGCTAAGTAAGCTTCATGTTTTGATGCTTCTGCATCTCTACATTTGGCATTAAACTATGGACGAGCTTTGCTTGACATCGGAACGTCAGAAAATGGTATGAAATATTCCATACCCTGACGTAACACTTCTGTCACAGCATCCGCGCAGGCTGAGGGATCGCCCGAAGAAAAACATACCTGCCGCCAGGGATAAGAAGCGAAAAAACAACGCATCTCATCCCAATCTGCTGACCTGTATCGCCACACCCGCCGGGTGCCTTTTTGGCTGGGATCGGGCGGGGAGTAGACGGAGACAGACTTCACCAGACAGTGGTCGGAGCTACCTAAGGGTGATGAAACCGACACCGAGTAGCGGTCTGGTTCTGTTGTCAGCAGAAGGTCCAAGCAATTGGCTGTATGGCCATCAACGTCCGGTATCCTTGTTGCTCCTTGGACCAACTGAGTGAGGTCTAGCGTTAAAGCAAGCTTTCGCATCTCTCGACCAGCGTGGTCTGTGTTCTGGTATGGGTACAGCCAGTCTTGATGATGGGCGTTGAAATCCCCCAGAAGCACTAATTGAGCAGAAGGATACCTCTGTTGGGCCACATCAGCCGCCTCACTGAGGTGGTTTGTGAGCCTGTTTGTCTCTTCATCTCCGCTGTGCGAACGGTAGACACTAGCATAAAGAATTTTCTCCATGCCAGTGTCCACCAAAATCTACATGACGGATAGTTGAGGGTCTTCAAGGTTGCGGAGACGCCGATAACAAATGTCATCGCGGGCATACATACAAACTCCCGCCCTCGGCCTAAACTTATGTTCTAGAACATAGCCTGGGTAGGCAAGGTACGCCGCGTCGGCTGGACATTTGATCTGCGTCTCCGTGAGGAACAGAATATGCGGTTTTTCGGTCTCAAGATGGTGGTGGACCGAGAGGATATTGGAGTGCAAGCCTCGAATGTTTGAGAGGTGCACTTGAAGGGAGAGGACGTGCTTCCGCTGTTTAACCTTTATTCTGTTTCTGCCTTTCATTTTGTGGGGAGTGAAGTTAGGTAAGGGAAACGGAAGTGGAAACGAGGCGCTAATTACCAACCCGTGATACATATTAGGTCTTTTCACCTATTGGGAACCAATCCTGGAGACCGCGGGGACGCCCGAGCCCCCCCAGAGGTGTCCATCGGGTCCTCTCGTCCGGTCGCCAACCGGCACGATGGCGCACCTCCGGGATTTTTCGCGAGATGGCGGGGCAGCCTTTCATGAGTGGCTGGCTCACTACTTGGGCCCCCAACTCTCTGCGGTCGGCCAGCGGAGAACCGTGCCTCGGATCCCGCTGCTCTCCAAGATTGGCTGCCAGGTAAATTGACCTTCAATGTATCACGACCAGCTATAGTAATCAACGCAACTGTTTCCGACCCGTTCCCCATAATGGCTTCACCAAACATTCATACCGTAAAGCGACCGCTTGGCGGCATGGCTTTGTCTGGTGGGTGGTAACACGCCGCGGCCTAAGCCTACCATCTGAAACGTACTGCTCTTTTGGCGCCACCCAGGGGACACGTGTAGGACATCGAGGGCTAAATCCTACGGACGCGAGCAGTAATAGCCCCCAAAATAATACAAATGTTGATATATTAAAAACGACTCAGCCGATTTCGTTAAAATTAAAATGGGATCACCTGGGAAGGGTACCCTTTGAAACAAAAAAAGAATTTTCTAAATCGGTTCAGGCATAGAGAGCCCGGTGGCGTAATCGGGAGAACGGTCGGCTTTGATGCCGTGGTACCGAGTTCAAACCGCCGTGCACCAATGGATTTTTATATCGAAAAATATGTGCGCTTCTCACAGTGGCCCTCCGGTGAAGGAAAACATCGTTAAGAAACCAACAACCCCCCGCATGGTGGTAGGACACTATCTAGTGTCCGCCTGGCCAGCTACCACCCTCAAGTTAGAAAATCTGTCACCAAACATCTAATGTGTTCCGGCAGCTATCCTTGAGAGCCAGTTCCCATTCTAGGCCTAGCGTGCTTACCATCTTCGACCGCATCATCACTTACCAACAGGTGAGATATTGGTCAAACGTTAGCCTATAAAGTATTAAAAAAAAGGCATCTTCGAGTAATCGGTGAACATACATAAAAAAAAAGATTCCGACGAATTGAGAATCTCTTCCTTTTTTGTAAAGTCGGTTAAAAAGGGAATTGCGAGAAACCTTTAAACAAGTGTATATTAACAAATGAATAACAATCCTTAGCTACTGTCTTACCCATACAGGGGATATTCACTATACTTACTCCAGTCTGAAGCAGCGTTAATTATAACTCACGCTGTCAATGTCTACCAGAACGTAGTATACCTGTGGGTTAACTCATTCTCCACTGAATCTGGTATGAATCGGTTAATCACGCGCCTTTGCAGTGATTGGCACGACAGTTAGGCCGCTCATTCGGAATATAACGGAGTTAATCGTACTGTCATTTTAATGTTTAGTCTGTGGACTGGTAATAAATGCGTTCTTAATTTGAAATTTGTTTGCTTTTATTGCGAACAAAATATACCTAAGCACAGAATATATAATGATATAAAGGTAGATTACAAAGTAGAAACGCATAAAGTGCTCGGCTGAAAACTAGATGGCGTTGTATTACTATATTATTAAACGTAGGTGCTTTTAAGTTGTGAGGTGTCATAACTGTGTAATCACATTTTCTATTTATGAAGTTGCACAGAAAATATATACCTACCTACCTTTAAGTTCAATTAATTGATCTATTACTTTCTTATTATTAGCAAAATTACTCAACCTAAAGTTTTTGGGAATAAGTTGATAAAAGGCTATAATTATTAATCGATTCAAATAAATAGCGTGTTTTTATAATAAACTTATAGATAAGATTGAGTGTGATAAAACTGATAAACGAACTTGGTAAAATTATTTGTACACGGCCCATATAAAAAAAATGCAATAGAAGAGCGATTACATATAATAAGATTGTTAAAAAAAACTAAAAAGAACCGACTTCAATGCCCCGAGATACTTATCAGATCTCGATGAAATTACAATTCCTCCACCACATCGAAAACGTACTCTACCGATTATAAAAAGAACCATTCGAATCGGTTCACAATTGATGGAGTAATCGCGTAACATACACACAAAAAATAGAAAAAAAAACATACAGACGAATTGAGAACCTCCTTCTTTTTGGGAAGTCGGTTGAAAATATAGGTAAGTATGATATTTCACATTTGAAATTGCACTTTCATACAGCCAAACGCAGCTAGGGCTGCGCCCCTATCACATATAAAACCAGATAAAATCCAAGGAAAATTCACACATTATCACAAATTTATTTTATATTTCGTGTACTCTCTAATATTTGTTGATAATTTCAGATTTAAAATATATTTGAAGACTGCATAGGCTTGACATTTATATATTTATAAGTCATAATATAACGTAATGAATCTCCGAAAGCTTTGTACTAACAAAACAGTGCAAGTAAAAAATAAGACTAAAGAATAAAAATGCGAGTGACACTCCTAGCACAAATACAGGTATATACCGGATTCCTCGATCGCGCATCGCGACAGCATCGAGATTGCATCTATTTAGAATTATATTTAAAAACACGCCTCGGTAACATCTCTTGGTGGGGAATAAAAGTTAGATACTGCAAACAGCGCTCGCAGTGGTGAAATAAAGCATTCTGCGAGCGGCATTTTGCATATTATCCGACACCGATAGCGATATTAATTCGGAATGTAATCGACAGAAATACGTTCCGTGAGAACTAAGAACTAAGTACTAAAGGTAATACGGAATACAGAACGGTATACTGAATGATACCTGTAGCATAGAATAAGTAATAATACCTACAACTATATAGGTAGTTTAAAGAGTTGAGAAATCTGGTAAGTTTTTTTTCATAATTCAGCGTTTAACCACTACCTCACCAGACGGACAATGTGATACACGCTGAAGTATGCTTGCCTAGAAGCTACCTTTTCATTCGTTATTTGAAAGCCCTTAAATGGTACTTAGGTACTTAGGATAACACAGACTCAGACAAGTCAATCCAGTCCTGGGCAGCGCGTGTACTGATGTGGAAACAAATAGGCTATCAATAAAAGGCAAACGAATAAACGATCTTTAGTAATGACCAGCGCATTACACGTATTAATTACATACAGCATTTAAGGTTGTGCAAGCACTGCTATTGTTCGTCAATCTGTTCTTAATCAACACTACTTTGTTCAAAAGTCTGCACAATGCGGAAAATATCGTTCGTAGGTATATTTTGTACGTAAAATAGCGATTTATTTTCGCAGCGAATAAAATCGTGATGCGCACTTAGCCTTACATCGCATTACACCTTACCTTGAAACAGTAAAAATGCCGCCTAAAATAAAACTTAAAGTAAAATTACTTAATATATAATTTGCACATGAACTACAGTCAAAACATTTGCCTGAGTGGTCATTTTGTAAACATGTAGACGGCAACAAAATTATATTACCCACCAGCATATTGCGCCAGACGCGGTTTGCCAAAAGGAAGATGTAGAGAAAATATTAACATTTTGCTTGGACTACGGTATCTTGGAAATTTCGTTCTAAATGTTTCTACTTGATAGAACGGGCTTGTAATGTTTTATTGTTTTGATGGAAACATGTGTCGTGTCTTGCTTTATTTGCACAATATGTTAAATAATTATGATTGTTTTTACAATTGCAGAATAATATCCTAAATAATTTACGTTAATTAACGAATTACCCAGTGAAAGCACATGCCATGAGAGACTTGACATCTAAATATCTCAGGGATAAAAGTGTTTGTATTTATTATGTGACTGTCACGATGATACTCAAAACTGTGTATGTCATCTGTGTGACGAGACTTTTAAGTTGAGTATTCAAAGCCACTGATAAAAAAACCCCAGAAAGGCATAAACGAAATGAAGAAATAAAAAAGAATATCAGATTCCAAACACGATTCCACGCGATAATCAAACTGTTCTTTCTATATTTGAAATTTTTACTCGCGTTCCTGCCATCAGATCCGTTCCCGTGAGTGCGGTAGTTTTTACAGCATCACACGAAAAGTTCCCAAGAGATCAAAGAAATCCGTGAAGATTGTTATAGAGTAAGAATGAAACGCGAGCGTGGAGAGAAACGTTAATTCGACTTAAAACGAATTTAAGTTTGTTCTGAGTTTACGGTTTACGGATTCATATTGCAAGAGTTAATTTTGGATTTGTAATGTCACTTAATGGTACCTAAGAGCAGAGAACAGATAATGATACTATCTACGAGTACCTACGATCAATATAAAAATAGGTAATAAAAAATATTTTTTTATCTCCGCCTGAAATTGAAACAACCAAAATAAAAATGACGATAACAAAAAAAAAACTAGAAGTGGAAGACTGTGACCACTACTAACTTTATTTGCAAAGCGGCCAATAAAATCATAGGGCACTTGGTACTCGACTGCAGATTTTGATTAATTTCTCACACAACAATGTGATAAACAGTTCAACTTTGAATTATTTAATTCTAACAACATAAGATCTTATAAGCAGATTTAACTTTCAACAGACTACATTTTGCTTGTCATGTAATCCAATCTAATACTATAAGAATCTTTGTCCTGACATACTGACTGACTCACTGACTCACTGACAGACAACGCACAGCCTAAACCGCTGGTCGTAGAGACTTGAAATTTGGAGGGTATATTTGTCTTAGTACGTAAGGGTGTACTAAGAAAGGATTTTCCAAAATGTGAATTTTGGAAAATCCTTTATATCCCTTAAGGGGATGAAATGGGGGTTCAAACTTTGTATGGAGAAACAAGATTAGATCGTCTTTTCTATCCGAAACTTCACATAAGTGCTTCAGTAAAAAAATAAGTAAAGACGTGTTTCAGGTTTTTTTGGAATTCCACCCCTAAGAGGGTGAAATGGGGTAATAAAGTGTAAAATCAATATTGTTTCGGATTGCGCTGAAATTTGGCATGCAAATAGTTATTACGACGTTAGTTCCGACTGAGAAAGGATTTTCCAAAATTAACCCTCGAAGGGGATGAAACGGGGGTTCAAAGTTTGTATGGAGAAACAAGATTAGATAGTCTTTTCTATCCGAACTCCACACAAGTGCTTCAGTAAAAAAATAAGTAAACACGTGTTTCAGGTTTTTTTTAATTCCACCCCTAAGAGGGTGAAATTGGGTAATAAAGTGTGAAAATCAATATTGTTTCGGATTGCGCTGAAATTTGGCATGCAGATAGTTATTACGACGTTAGTTCCCTCTGAGAAAGGATTTTCCAAAATTGACCCTCGAAGGGGATGAAACGGGGGTTCAAAGTTTGTATGGAGAAACAAGATTAGATAGTCTTTTCTATCCAAAACTCCACACAAGTGCTTCAGTAAAAAAATAAGTAAACACGTGTATCAGGTTTTTTTTTAAATTCCACCCTTAAGAGGGTGAAATGGGGTAATAAAGTGTAAAATCAATATTGTTTCGGATTACGCTGAAATTTGGCATGCAGATAGTTATTACGACGTTAGTTCCCTCTGAGAAAGGATTTTCCAAAATTAACCCTCGAAGGGGATGAAACGGGGGTTCAAAGTTTGTATGGAGAAACAAGATTAGATAGTCTTTTCTATCTGAAACTCCACACAAGTGCTTCAGTAAAAAAATAAGTAAACACGTGTTTCAGGTTTTTTTTTAATTCCACCCCTAAGAGGGTGAAATTGGGTAATAAAGTGTGAAAATCAATATTGTTTCGGATTGCGCTGAAATTTGGCATGCAGATAGTTATTACGACGTTAGTTCCCTCTGAGAAAGAATTTTCCAAAATTGACCCTCGAAGGGGATGAAACGGGGTTTCAAAGTTTGTATGGAGAAACAAGATTAGATAGTCTTTTCTATCCGAAACTTCACACAAGTGCTTCAGTAAAAAAATAAGTAAACACGTGTTTCAGGTTTTTTTGTAATTCCACCCCTAAGAGGGTGAAATGGGGTAATAAAGTGTAAAATCAATATTGTTTCAGATTGCGCTGAAATTTGGCATGCAGATAGTTATTACGACGTAAGATCCCTCTTTGAAAGGATTTCTCAAAATTAACCCTCGAAGGGGATGAAACGGGGGTTGAAAGTTTGTATGGAGAAACAAGATTAGATAGTCTTTTCTATCCGAAACTTCACACAAGTGCTTCAGTAAAAAAATAAGTAAACACGTGTTTCAGGTTTTTTTGTAATTCCACCCCTAAGAGGGTGAAATGGGGTAATAAAGTGTAAAAATCAATATTGTTTCGGATTGCGCTGAAATTTTGCATCCAGATAGAAATTTTGACGTAGGTATCCGCTGAGAAAGGAATTTTCAAAATTCACTCTTCTAGGGATGAAGCGGGGGCTCAAATTTTGGATAGTCATTTTATTCGACATTTCACACAAGTACTTCTGTAAATAAATAAGTAAATACGTGTTTCAGGTTTTTTTGAAATTCCACCCCTAAGAGGGTGAAATGGGGTAATAAAGTGTGAAAATCAATATTGTTTCGGATCGCGCTGAAATTTGGCATGCAGATAGTTATTACGACGTAAGTTTCCTCTGAGAAAGGATTTTTTAAAATTAACCCTCAAAGGGGATGAAACGGGGGTTCAAAGTTTGTATGGAAAAACAAGATTAGATAGTCTTTTCTATCCGAAACTTCACACAAGTGCTTCAGTAAAAAAATAAGTAAACACGTGTTTCAGGTTTTTTTTTTAATTCCACCCCTAAGAGGGTGAAATGGGGTAATAAAGTGTAAAATCAATATTGTTTCGGATTGCGCTGAAATTTGGCATGCAAATAGTTATTACGACGTTAGTTCCGACTGAGAAAGGATTTTCCAAAATGTGAATTTTGGAAAATCCTTTATATCCCTTAAGGGGATGAAATGGGGGTTCAAACTTTGTATGGAGAAACAAGATTAGATCGTCTTTTCTATCCGAAACTTCACATAAGTGCTTCAGTAAAAAAATAAGTAAAGACGTGTTTCAGGTTTTTTTGGAATTCCACCCCTAAGAGGGTGAAATGGGGTAATAAAGTGTAAAATCAATATTGTTTCGGATTGCGCTGAAATTTGGCATGCAAATAGTTATTACGACGTAAGTTCTGACTGAGAAAGGATTTTCCAAAATTAACCCTCGAAGGGGATGAAACGGGGGTTCAAAGTTTGTATGGAGAAACAAGATTAGATAGTCTTTTCTATCCGAAACTCCACACAAGTGCTTCAGTAAAAAAATAAGTAAACACGTGTTTCAGGTTTTTTTTAATTCCACCCCTAAGAGGGTGAAATTGGGTAATAAAGTGTGAAAATCAATATTGTTTCGGATCGCGCTGAAATTTGGCATGCAGGTAGTCATTACGACGTTAGTTCCCTCTGAGAAAGGATTTTCCAAAATTAACCCTCAAAGGGGATGAAACGGGGGTTCAAAGTTTGTATGGGGAAACAAGATTAGATCGTCTTTTCTATCCGAAACTTCACACAAGTGCTTCAGTAAAAAAATAAGTAAACACGTGTTTCAGGTTTTTTTGTAATTCCACCCCTAAGAGGGTGAAATGGGGTAATAAAGTGTAAAAATCAATATTGTTTCGGATTGCGCTGAAATTTTGCATCCAGATAGAAATTTTGACGTAGGTATCCGCTGAGAAAGGAATTTTCAAAATTCACTCTTCAAGGGATGAAGCGGGGGCTCAAATTTTGGATAGTCATTTTATTCGACATTTCACACAAGTACTTCTGTAAATAAATAAGTAAATACGTGTTTCAGGTTTTTTTGAAATTCCACCCCTAAGAGGGTGAAATGGGGTAATAAAGTGTGAAAATCAATATTGTTTCGGATCGCGCTAAAATTTGGCATGCAGGTAGTTATTACGACGTAAGTTCCCTCTGAGAAAGGATTTTCCAAAATTAACCCTTGAAGGGGATGAAACGGGGGTTCAAAGTTTGTGTGGGGAAACAATATTAGATCGTCTTTTCTATCCGAAACTTCACACAAGTGCTTCAGTAAAAAAATAAGTAAATACTTGTTTCAGGTTTTTTTGAAATTCCTTCCCTAAGAGGGTGAAATGGGGTAATTAAGTGTGAAAATCAATATTGTTTCGGATTGCGCTGAAATTTGGCATGCAGATAGTTCCCTCTGAGAAAGGTTTTCCAAAATTTATCCCTGAAGAGGATGAAACGAGGGTTCAAAGTTTGTATAGAGAAACAAGAATAGATTGTCTTTTATATTCGAAACTTCACACGAGTAGTTTAGTAAATAAATAAGTAAATACGTGTTTCAGGCTTTTTGAAATTCTATTCCTAAAAGGGTGAAGGGGGGTAACAAAGTCTGAAATCAATATTGTGTCGGATTGCGCTGAAATTTGGCATGCAGATAGTAATTTTGACGTAGATATCTGCTAAGAAAGGATTTTTCAAAATTCACTCTTCAAGGGATAAAGCGGGGGTTCAAAGTTTGGATAGTCATTTTATTCGACATTTCACACAAGTACTTCTGTAAATAAATAAGTAAATACGAGTTACAGACGTTTTTCAAAATGCCACCCTAAGAGAGTGAACTGGGGTAAATAAGTCTGAAAATCAATATTGTTTCGGATTGCGCTTTTTTGGGTTTTTCGGGTTTTATAAATATGAATCTTGATTTGTCTTAGTCACGCGATAACATGAAAACAGATGAACCGTTTTGGCTAATTCTTATTTGATGTCTTTAATGATAGAATCGGTTTTACAAAAGAAAAGTTTTAAGTAAATAAAAGGAGTTTTTAACGCGGGCGAAGCCGCGGGGGACTTCTAGTATAATAATAAAGTATAGGATTACATCAATTACTAAAACTTAATCCCCGCAAAATCTCTTTAAAAATCTCCACCAGAGTTATTTCCTTACTGATTTGATAAGTTAAAAAGTTTTCCTTTTATCACACTTGCCGAGGAAAAAGATTACAAACTTTTCGCCCCAGTTAATGAGGAGGTTAGAAATATCCCGAAATTCTTGACAGTCTTGTCACCCTCTTCCCACGCATGTTTGCAGAGATAAGTCGCGCGACAGAGTTAGCTATGTATTCCTTTGCTTTTTCTTTGCCATTTGTTTTAAGTTAGTACACATAATGGATAATCATGAATGTATGTATGTAAAGATAGATAGATAGATAAACATTTTATTACACCATACAAATCAAAGGTAAAAAATGGTAAATAAAACACAATGTGGCAACAGGCGGTCTTATCGGTTAAAGCGATCTCTTCCAGACAACCTTAGGCTACTTAAGTAGCTTTAAGTGCTTTAAATCACAATTATGAACATTACCCATATAATCCGTCTCTCTTATAGTGGCCAAATTCAATCATTCGAAAACCAATTCGGATTTGGACACTGCCTCGTCTTCGACTCAAAATCGAAAACTTATGATTTCGTTTTTTAAAAACTGTGATACTTATCTCAAAAGTTTTTGCGACCAAATAGCTCACGGATTAATCACTATTCAAAATGACTATTCCCTATTCAAATATATCCAATTTAAATGAGTATATAATACATACATACATACAATCACGCCTTTTTCCCGTTGGGGTAGGCAGAGACTACTTCTTTCCACATGCTACGATCCTGACATACCTCTTTCGCTTCTTCCACTTTCATGAGCGCCTTCATACATGCTCGCCGGTTATAAGTACTTTTGACTTGGCCTTTCTTTAAAACGTCTCCAATCTGGTCGTGATACGTTCGCCTAGGTCGGCCTCTATATAATGCCTATGAAGTTATCTCAAATGGAACTCGAGACGCCAAACTAAAAAAGCGGAGTCAAGCCAACTAAGCTACAGAGCTGTCAACATTATTTTGGGCCCTAAAATAATTGAATTAAGGGACATTCCGCCGAAAGGCTCCCCCGTCCTCTCTGATACCATAAACAACGGCCAATGTAATTGTTATCTCGTAATGTCTTCGGTTTGCGGTTATAAGCGGATTATACCGGTTGTCAGCGGACGCAGTGGTAGGGTGACAATTTTAACTGGGAACACTTGATATAAGTCTTACACTAAAGTTACTAAACTGCGTGCCATTATTATTCAAAACTATTGATCCACTGCTATACTTACGCCTCTATAAAAATAACTTAAATATTAAAATTAATTAATTTTTGTAACATTCAAATCAATGAGCATTCAAGCTTATTTGCTCTCTTATTTAAGCATGAGAAAAAATACAACGAATTAAAACCCTTAATGGTAAAAACCTGTTGATTTTTATTATTACACGCTAATAGTAGTTTATGCAACTGTCATGTAATTAAGGGTATTAAAACACGAGTGTGAGTTTATGAAACGAGCGCAGCGAGTTTCATAATAGTAACGAGTGTTTTAATACCCGTGTTATATGCAGTTGCATACACTACTTTATCTTCACTAATGCAATTAATCAAACAACAAGAGTAAAAGCTGACAATAGTTTATTTATAATAATTGTTCAAATTTTGGATGGTACAATTTTGAAAGTTAAAATGCCAAAAAGTTATTATATTCTTTTTCATATAATTTTCTAGATTTTTCTGGCAAAAGATTGTGAGTTACTTTTGTTGCCAATTCTAGAATATCCGGAGGCGTACAAATATCATCGTCGCTATCCATTTTTAACTTTTAATTTGTATTTTAAAAACAAAACACATTGCGAAACATTAAATTCACGCGTACGTGAATTGTCAGTGAACTTGCCGCCATTAAAATCTAACCAATGAGAGCGCAGCTGCGCGCGCAGGGCCAATCAGGAGCGAGCGCGCGCTGTTCTTTTTTTATTTAATTGGCACAAGATCTTACCAAAGAGTTTTGTGTATGTAAGTTTAGTAGTTTCGACGAAGTTTTCACGTATAACCCAACTGTTTTCAAAAGCCAGCCTAATATCAAAATTTTATACAACTTTTATGAGGATTTTGACATAAGGCTCGCCAGGTTAATTGGTCGCGTTTTATTGATGTTATAATGAGATTTTACGATATCGATGTGGATATTATACCATCATGTGAAATTGCTTAAATTGAGTGTTTTGTTATCTGCGCTATAACAGTAGTAATTATAAGTCAAGTATTGGAAACATAAGTAGAATGTTATAACATTAGTGTAGATAAATATGTTTACTGATTGTCTAGACGCGAAAAACGTGAATTATCACATTAAAGCCGGCCGCTATTTAACCAAGGATTTATCCTCAAATAAGGATTATGCACGGACACCCTACACGCAGGTGTGGCGGTTGCTAAATCCGTCATAAATAATATTTGATTTGACAGTTGCTAACAACGATAAACAATTCGGTAACGTATTATTTTAGGGAATAATTATTACTTGTAGAAATAAGGTTTACCTTTTACGTTTGCATTTAGAGTTAGAGACTTGTAAGTTTTACAAAATTTTAATTTTTATTAATTAACTATTTTTTTTTACTATTTTAAAAGATGGGTCAGTTTATTTGTATTAGTGGTGATCAATAAAGTGTACTTATAACTATCTACCTATAATTCTTGTTGTCGATTATAGAGTTAAAACAACATTAATAAATTTTATAGTTTGAGATCGTTAAAAAACTAAAATAAACTGGCTAAGTGCAAGTCGGACTTGCACTCGTAGGGTTCCGATTCCGTACCACACTACAATTTTTTATAAAATCGAGCAAAAAATGCTGAAAGAAATAACGTAATAAATTGATAAATCGATCTAGGTAGGTTGTCATTTTCAGAAAATGTTGTTTTATCCCTGTTTTCAGGTAATGAAAAACTCTAACAATATAATTAGAACATGAAGGTAAATTTCGCCATAGTTACATGTTACATTGTTATGATAGCTCAGTGGAAGATCGATCGGATGGCGATCAGAAGGACCTGGAACGAGTTCAGACGAGATGATTAATTTTTCCAAGTTTGTTCTTTTGTGAGAGAATTATAGGGAGCCAAGCTCGGTCATCCAGATATTATTATATTATATAAATGTGTCAATTCCAAACATTTATTAAAACAGGAGCCGCGTGATTATTTAGTACAACGCCATCTTACGAACATCTAACGCCAACTAAGTGTTAACACACAGGTAATTAATATAATTAATACAGTCGAACGTTCATAGATGGAGTTATAGTAAAATGCCGAAAAAACACGTTTCTTGTATGGGGTTTATTGTGGTTTATTGTATCTCCCTTTAATTTTTAAATTTATTCTGTTTTTAGTATTTGTTGTTATAGCGGCAACAGAAATACATAATCTGTGAAAATTTCAACTCTCTAACTATCACGGTTCATGAGATACAGCCTGGTGACAGACGGACAGACAGACAGACAGACAGACAGACAGACGGACAGCGGAGTCTTAGTAATAGGGTACCGTTGGTACCCTTTGGGTTCGGAACCCTAAAAACCGACTTCAAATGCCGTGCTAGTCATTTATCACCAAGCAAGGTGTATCTCTGGATATCTATATCTCTGGAGATAATCATTAGATCCATGGAACGTCCTGGGAAGTATAGCCCTTTCAAAGAAAAAAAAAATGTTACCACTGAGTAATCGGGGAACATAAAATATACAAAAAAACTGACGAATTTGAGAACCTTTTCCTTTTTTGAGTCGGGTAACATAAAATGTTTGCGAACCTTTAAGTGAAACATAAAATTTATATACATTTCTAGTTACACATTTGCTCTCATTGACATTCTGGATGGCTCATCAGTTAAATCCTATGACTCATTCTACTTTCAAAGTTACTTCAGCTCCATGTAGTAAATATGTATCATTCAAATCGGCATATGAGTTAAGATAGTTGCTCTCTTAAGAGATTGGATTATACTCACAGAACACAGATATAGTTATAGTTGATTTCCCAGTACCTTGTCTCAATGCCGTCTTTTGATTCCAGTCAATCGTGGACCGCGGTTGTTTGTACTAAGAAAATAATCATCTAAGGCCGTTACGACAAATAAATTAAAAAAATAAATTGTCATTTCGATAAATTTCATTGTGTATTAAAAACGAAAAACTTTGCTGTGCGATTTTATAATATTTTGAGAAACAGTAAAAGCATGTGCATATTTTAATGAACGTGGAAGGAGCAAGTTTATTAAAGATACTTAAGATATGCAAGAATACTAAAGAAAAACTCTGTAGCACTATTCTAAAAAATTCCCGAGCTTTTTCATATCTTGAAAGTACTGCTCGGCGCGAAATATATTCTTCTAGATATTTTAAATAATGAAGCGTTTAAAGAGTTGTATCTTCTTAAAATAAAGTGTAAGAGTAGTAGAACCATTTATGTTTAGATATTCAGGGAATTGTGTGAACTCACCTGTAATTCCTTGAATATCTAGAAACATGGACGCATACAGTCATACTACATTATAAACAACTACACACACCACAAGCATCCAAGACTCAACTTCGAACATTTGTTTTTTCATAGATGGACAGCGTCTGGCTTCTACGTTATCTTATGTTAAGTGACGATGTGGTTTACGATGTAGCACGCTAGCCTACAAGGTACCTACCTATTCACTCGCGAATTGAAGACCCCAAATGGGCAAAGGCAATCTGAAACCTGAAGATTCCTTAATAGTACGGCAGTTATCCTTGAGAGCCAGTTCTCAGCCTAGGCCTAGTGCTACCATTCTCGACTGTATCATCACTTATCAACTGGTGAGATAGTGGTCAACCGCTAGCCTATATTATTTAAAAATAAAACTTTATACATTTCAGTTTCATATACTACCTTACTTCCTAGCTACTCGTACATTACTTCTGGCTTGGCGATGATGTTATATCGCAAGTCAGGCGGCCCATGGGTCTAACTTTCAAAATGTCTCCAACCACTTAACAAAAACGTAGTATACTAACAGATGTGGCTTTTCCTACAAATAGACTCAACCAGCAATATACTGTGATATATAGAAAAAGAGAAGATTTGCCTTGCAGTGCAATAAACTAGACTGAGAAAATAAAATGGCTATAGCAATATTTGAGACGGGTCTAAGAAATGTCTCACTCTACGCACAGTGAGCAAAGCTAATATGAAATTCATAGCACACACTTGAAGTTTTAGCCAAGTTAACACTTTAAATTTCCCCTGAGTACATTATTTTCTCATAAATCAACCCCTGAGCGGAGGTAGTTCAACCCTATCACTGTAACACGGGGACAGATCCCTAGTGATTAATTGATTAATCAGTTGAATGACTAATTTTAATGATTTATTGCTAGGATAGTCTGGTTGAGTTAAGGAATGTTAGGTGACTGCAGTGTCCTGAATAGCCACTAAAATTGAATTATAAGTGATCATCTCAAAGAAAGTTTAGAATAAATAGGAATACCTTTTCACTGCCAAAACAATTCAATTTTGTTATATGACCAAATAAATCCTCAGAGATCTCTTGGCTGACACGGATTATAACAGAAGTCATAAAAGTGTCTTACAAAAAAGTACTATTGGGTGAACAAAAAGAAAAGAGGAAAAGAAAAAATACAATAATCGGATACCCCTTTACGAAAGGAAATCAATAAGTGCTCAAAATAGGTCAAGAGAAGCCTTCTACGAAACAGTACTATACCGTATTTCTCATTTTATCCGACAGAAGAATATTATCACAAAGACAAATATAAAGAATTAACAATTTTCTTTCCAACCCAAACATTGTATCATAGGTAATCCTCAGAAATCGACACTTCAGGAACAAATCAAGACAATAATAAAAGAAACGATTCACAAAAAGACGGATAAAATGAACGAGTAAAAGACGCGACGGGCAAAAAGGACATCAAAAGCGGTATCTAAACGTCAATAGGTTCGTTTACAAAGGAGCGACGAATCGATTGTGAAACCTTTAATTGGCCTTGGGTTATTCGTATTGGATACTGGAATCAGACATCACATTTAGAATAGTTCATTTGCTGTGGTACATTCATATATGGAAGTATTAACTGATATCTGATTTCATGTGTTTGTTCATTCAATTTACATTTACAAGATTTGTGAACTTGATTGCTTACGTAGCGTGTGAAATATTGAATAACACTTTGCAGCGAGGTTTTATTACAAAAAAGTTGGCTTAGTAAAGCATTATACGTGTTACTTTTATATTACTTTAATTCTTCAAATGTAATTTGATTCATAAAAACAAATCTTCGTTAAATAAAACCATACGATTGAAGCTTTTTCATGCCCCTAGCTGACCGGCCGCTTAAGAAAATAATCGACGAAAATCTACGGTGAAAGAATTTAATTGATTACGAGGAATCTCGCGGGGATTCAGAGACGATCCTTGCTCTTTTATCGTTGGAATTTGACAAATTATTTTCGAATAAGCTCCACCGGATTTAAATGACATTTAGAAGTACTTGCAGACTACAGAACTCCCTCGGGAATGAAACCTTTAACTCGAAATGAGAGAAAGGATGTATCTCATAACTCATAATCTGGGATGCAGTCAAAATGAATATAAATGATCGGAAACCCTTATATATTGGCGCGTTCTCTACAGTAGTACTCATTTGTTTCACTTTCCAATATCCTATCAGAGCTCGGGAGCTTTGAGAGTTCCACGTAAAATATCAAACGAAGACTCGTCGATTTACCCTCATTTTATCTTATTGTGTCCGTTCCAAGAGAAGGCTATTCATTTAAAACTTGGCGCAGCCGAGGGGACACGTTTAAAACGTCCGTAATCAAATTTCACTCGAGTCTTTAAGGGTTAAAGCCTTCAACTTTGAGCGTCCTAATAAATTATATTGCCGACAAAACTGCTCCCGAGTGCGACACAGCTCGTTGGCTCATCTAATTGGTCCAAATTCGTAGACCCGGCTTTATAATTGGGCCGAACCGGGAGCCTTATGCGTCTCGAAATTAGTCCAAATTCGAAGATTGGCCGGATTAGGCGCGCGACCACCACTGACGTCCCTGCTCAAACATACGTAATAAGTTTCAACTCGTAAAGTTAATGAAGATTCGTACGGTAGACGGAAAACAAATTCTGTTCCCAAGTTCGGGGGTTTGACTTAAACTTTTCGTTTGAATACAGTGAATTCTTGCTTAATTAACGCCGCCGCCTCGCGTCTTTCCGTGTTAAGTTCGTCTTGTGTGATTTTCCTTGTGTTATTTCCGTGCGAGGTATTCGCTTCCAATTTATAGGCGCAGCTCGTCGGAGGATGGAGGTTACAAGGCGGGTCGAGGCTTGTTGGGGGTTTCTAAACGTGTCGTCTGTCGCGGGTGACGGCAAACACGCTGCGGTGGCCACCGCCGCGCTGGGGTGTCAATTACCTTTATGTACATTTGCTACCATAAGCCGAAGCACGTAGTGACTACACTATTTGATAAAAGCCACGTTTTATAGAGTAAAATGTGCTGAGCTTTTAAAAACATACAACTCTCCTTTGAATAGCTTTGAATTTTGTGTACTTGAGTTTGTTTACCAATAGGTCGAGTCCTCGAGAGTACAGGTTTTGGTAATAATAATGCAACAAAGAAGCAGGTTGACCTATTTCATCTTTTCTTAGAAGCTGCACAATAGACGGTAAATTATTCTCTAACAATTTCGCTATTACGGTGTAACAAATTACATCCATAAATTTTGTTTCGATCATAATATTTACAAAGTTAGGAATTGTTTACACGGCTCCCGATAGTATTTGGCGGCGTGTCATATCTGGAGTTAGGTAAATGTTTGCCCTCTCCCTGACAAAAACTTCTGTAGTCTACACAGTCGTCGTTTGTTCAGCGAATTCCTCGACAAAGCGAATTCCTTGAGATTCTCAATTAAAAGCTGCGACACTCCGGAGAAGTTCGACGAAACTTCCAAATCTTGGCGTAACTCCGAAAGAATTTCTCACTAATTAGTATAAGTTTATGCATTCGGAGGTGGTGCGGCGCCGCTCGTCGAGTTGCGACCGGAACCCACCTAGTTCTCAAAGTTTTAATTGCGCGACTATGGGCGGCTATAGGCGTCAATCAGTGCCGCGATCGAGATTCGAGTTTTTCTCACCCCGGGGAGTCGGTAATAAATCTGCGAAGCCATTATTCTCAGATTAACGGCGGCCAGCTGCCTGTCGGCCGGGAATTATATTTTTGCTTAGCTCCAGTGTACAGGATAATGAATTTATCGCCAGAGAAATGAATTTAGCCGTCGTCCTCGACGCTCGCGTAATATTTCGTTTTGTTGAATATCTAAGCCGGGCGTGATATAAAAATGTTTGCAGTGCATGTTTTGTGTTGATTAATTAAAATGTTTTTCGTGTCACGGTTATTAAACTGATAACGAAAGCTTTTTCAGGCGCTTTCCGTTATGTTGGCTCGGAATGAAAAACTTTTCTGTATTTGGGTGAAATATTGCGTTACGTTCGATGTACTTCATTAGTTCTGATATTTATGGAATTATATTCGAAGTTTCTAGATATATTGGCGGAAGGGCACAAGAGATATTGTTTTATCTAGATAACGAATGGGAGATTAAGAAGTAAACTATTTGTTATTATAGTCTATTGTATAACTTCTAAAAAAATGGTAATGTGAGGAAATCTAATAATCCAAACAATTTAAGCCCCTATTTCAATACGACTTCATCGCATCTCATTTTGGTATGGCTATATTATATCCGTGGTATGGCGCCATGGCCGCTTGCGAATAATAAAACAATTCGTAATGAGACCGTACTTTATATGCATAATATTTTGTGCGGTTTGCGGCCAGTAACCGACAGATAAGACGAGATGGGTCACTTGATAGAACGTTATTTGCATTTAGCCTTGGAAGCGAATTAACTTAGGAAAGAAAAACGTCAGCCCTAATATATTCAGAAGATTCATGATTTAATCTTTGGTTTATGGTTTTTCATCAAGTTAAAACAAATATTACTGTCTTTTCGAACATTGAGATTTGTAAACAAAATTCATCATTTTGTTTACATCATTAAAGTTTTTTTTATGGCAAACAGTTACCTCTTGACTATTTTCTCATCTGCTGTTGAGTGATGGTAAGTATGGTTCGGGACGGTATCGGGTTTTGTTTTTGTTGTACTAATTTCTTTTCTCAGATCATTAATTTTATTGTACGCTACCCCCAAGGTTATGTTTGTATTCTTCTTTTCCAAGCCAAGGTTATCTGGAAGTAATTGATCTATTCGATAAGACCGCTCATTGTATTGCTTATTGTTGTACTTTTACGTCTTTTATTACATAGTGTAACGCAGGGATTTTCAAATATTACGCGCGCTATCGGTCGCGTGCGTTTCCCGCGCACTTCCTATGTTCCCTCCATATTAGCTATCCGTCGCGCATGCGCAGTAAGCAACAAACGGCGAAGATGCGCGACGCGAGCGCCCCAAGCAGGACGCCAGAGTTCCACGGCGACAGTTTAGTTTAGCTGTGCGCACGATACAATCTTTTATCTGAACTCGACACTTCCACCGTGATTCTTTACCAGCGTAATTCTGTATACCTATTATTACTTATATATTATTACCTATATTACTTACTAGCTGGCCCGGCGAACTTCGTACCACCTAACAGACAATGAATGTCGTGTTACCTTATAGATGAACTTGTTTTAGGCTTTTATGAACGTAATAAATGAATACAAAAGACATATTAAGTTTATTAATGTATTATGGCAATACAGATATAGAAAAAAAATGGTAAAATTGGTTTTTAGAAATATAAACTTTTTTAAGTTGCTTGTAAGCATATATTTCTGAACGCACGCATATTTGACAACCAATAATATGTGAAACAATTGTCATTACTGACAATATTTGACAATTTTAAAATCTATATGATTTGAATTCACAAAAACTTGAAGAATTTTTACTTGACTTACTTCTTGACACGGGCTAAATATACTAATCGTGTGGAGCAATAATTTACCAAAAAAAATACACGTTAATTCGAATATTGTAATGCTATCCACACATGGGAAGAATTTTTATACTTGACACTGGCTAAATACACTAATCGTGTGGAGCCATAATAATACAAAAAACAAATACGGTGGGATAAACAATTGAACATCAAATCAAATGATTGGCAGTTTTTAAGCCCAGAAACATTTTGGCAAAATATTTTTTCTTATATAATTTTTTTAGGTCAATTATTTATTGTTTTTAATACTTATTATCCTATTCCTGACAAAGACAATTACAAAAATACAGAAATCATAAAAATTGGGCCAGCCGTTCTTGAGTTATAAGTGTATTTGTGTGTTGTGTGTAGTTGTCTGTGTGAGTTATGTGTGTATAACTAACACGACTTTCTTTTATATATATAGATACCTACCTGTGTGCTATTGTGATTTTCTATAACATCGAATTAAACATATTTTACAAACAATTCGCGTGTTATAATAGTATTTACTTACATCATTTGTATTTTTTTGGTAATCAACAAAGAGTTTTTGTTTTGTATTGTATTATTTGTTTGGAATTGGAATCCTGCACTAAGTCGAGGTGCTGGTACTGCTGGACAACCAACATTAGCTAGCAATGACCATCATAGCTAAACTGACGATATGTCTTTGTTTGATGGAAGGTTGGAATCACAGGTGGGATGGGACTTACAAAGTCGTCCTATTAGGATTCTTTTTAGGGTTCCGTACCCAAAGGGTAAAACGGGACCCTATTACTAAGACTCCGCTGTCCGTCTGTCTGTCTGTCTGTCTGTCTGTCTGTCCGTCTGTCACCAGGCTGTATCTCATGAACTGTGATAGTTAAACAGTTGAAATTTTCACAGATGATGTATTTCTGTTGCCGCTATAACAACAAATAAGTTATTTTTCAAAATAAATAAAACTGATTTCATAACCACAAACAGGCACTCAAAAGCTAAAAATAAATTACTTAAAATTATTATAAGCCCTACCCACTTATCTATTTGAAGTCGGTGCCAGCCAAGTCTAATAGGTAGTAGATAGATAACACCTACATGTATCTACCTACTTACTAACCTACATGTACCTACTTACTACTACAAACATAGTATCTATCTACTATCCAATAGACTAAGCTGGCACCGACTTCAAATAGATAAGTGGGTAGGGCTTATAATAATTTTAAGTAATTTATTTTTAGCTTTTGAGTGCCTGTTTGTGGTTATGAAATCAGTTTTATTTATTTTGAAAAATAACTTATTTTACCCTTTTGAGTGCAAAACAAGTTTTAATTAAATTACATGCATCTATTCAATTTCGTGTTTGGGCCGTTATACACTGACGGATATATACTTTTTGAAAATTTCAAGTATTTACCTATAACGGTTAAGAAGATACAGATCTGTAAAGTGCGCACATATGTATAGACACACGGACGGACGGACGGACAGACGGACGGACGAACGGACAACAAAGTCTCAGAAAGTGTTTATTTGGTACCCTTTGGGTTCGGAACCCTAAAAATATTGACTTTAAATGCCGCGCTAAAGTGAAAATATTCACTAGTAATAATGATGTCATCAAGGTATCAAAGGACAATGTCCAAAATGGCCCTGTGCAATTAAAGCATCTGACACACACGATAATTAATTGTCTATTTTATTACAATAATTCCAAATACTTTTATAACACGGACTAGTTGTATTCCAAAATGAATATTAAAAAGTATTATTTGCGATTATTAACATTGATTGCCGCCATATGGCCAACAGACTACTGAATCACTCTACTACGTTATAAGAGGCACTTTCCTATATTGTTGAAACCCGAATTATGAAAGCACTGTGTAGCCAACCTAACAACGGAAAGTATTATTTACGTAGTAACTATTATATAATCTGTGGTATTATGCTTATAAATTATTTTTTTGTAGTGTTGGTTGGTACAAAGTACGTTCATAATTCTGAGTTATTTAATAATGTATGCAGTGTCGCAGGACTGAAATAGCCGCCATCTTCGCCAAACGTCATGTCATGTCAAAAAATCTTAGGTATGTTTAAAAAAGTTTGCACCCTAACAAGACTTTTCCCGGTAGAACATTCCTGTGAAGACAAATTATTTATATTTATATATAAATATTTATTATAATTATTAATATATAATTATTTTTTGAGGGCCCGGTGGCGTAATTGGGAGAACAGTCGGCTTTGATGCCGTGGTACCGAGTTCAAACCGCCGTGCACCAATGAATTTTTCTATCGAAAAATATATGCGCGTGTTAGATTATTTTCATAGTACATACCGATATACGATATATTTCGAATGTTTGAGGATGATTTAATTTATAAATTAATAATGTTGCCTCAAATAAGGGTGTTTTTAGTGATAGATACATTTGAGGGTAGTCGAAACCTTACAAGATGTGCCAGAGCCGCCATCTTGGTTTTCTGTTTGACTGATGCTTTAAAAGGGCGGTAGAAACGTTAGATGAGACACTTTTGCTCGAGCAGCCTTCGGGCTAACATCGTCACCTTTACTCTGTTGGGAATATCGTTCAGACGACAAAGTGCTGTCCAACTCAATGAAGCTAAGTATTTGTATTACAAAATGTATAGAATAATTATGGCTAGAATGTGGTTTTCTAGGATATGTTTATAGTAATGATGGTTTCACCTAGGAATGGTGATGATAGTGTTTTAGCTTCGTTGAGGGTGGTAAGGAAAGGCTATGAGGGGTGGTGGAGGCCTTTTGGGGGAAACCCCATAATATTTTGTATAAATTGTCTAAATCGGTAGTGATTTTCATGTGTTGTGTCTTGTTGAAACTTGTTATAAAGCCTTGTGACTTAACATTAAATCCTTATTGGTATATTGCTGTTATCTTTGTTCTATTGTCTATTATAATGGTCCTGAGTCTCCTGATGGTACATAAACTGTTGTTATAATGATGAAGATACAAATAAAATGCTTTCTCGGTGATGTCCTGACTTTTATATTTTATTAATAAGTCCTACCTATTAGCTGAAGTATACGCAGGTAGTTTTGGAAGTAGTTCCAAGTGAATATTTAGCTCCAGACATATTAAGTTTATGGTAGATTACTAGACTACTAACTACCACCCATCTTGTTATCTATGTGGTAAGCTAACATGCGCTTCTCACAGTTGCCCTCCGGTGAAGGAAAACATCGTTAAGAAACCAACAACCCCCGCATGGTGGTAGGACATATCTAGTGTCCGCCTGGCCAGCTACCACCCTCAAGTTAGAAAATCTGTCGCCAAACATCTAATGTGTTCAAGCAGCTATCCTTGAGAGCCAGTTCCCATTCTAGTCCACTTCTCTATCTTCGACCGCATCATCACTTAGCAGCAGGTGAGATAGTGGTCAAACGCTAGCCTATAAGATATAAAAAAAAATAAAAAATATTAATTATCCCCACCTTTATTTCTATCTCGCTCACAGTTACCGTAAGAATATCTGTCAAAAACCAAAATCAACGAGAAGAAAGATGTAAAAACATTATTCAAGGTCATATTTTTTAGTCTTCAAAAGTATATGCAATAGCAACCTCCATTGTGTATAATCTTCTTGGGACTCTTCTACTAAAACCAGTACATTCTCCTATGTTTGAGGTATTTATCTCCATATCTCTGGAGATACTTATCAGATCTCGATAAAATTAAAATGGGACCACCTCAGAAACGTATCCTACCTATTAAAAAAAGAATCATTTGAATCCGTTCACAATTGACGGAGAAATCGCGTAACATACACAAAAAAAAAAAAAACATACAGACGAATTGAGAACCTACTCCTTTTTTGTGAAGTCGGTTAAAAACAGAATAAAGTTAAAAATAATAAAGGGTCCCCACACAAGAAACGTGTTTTTTTCGGCATTTCACGCCATCTATGAACGCTTAGTTAGGTAAACGTCCCATAGATGGCGTTATATTGAAATGTTGATCCCTAACACCTTTGTTAGACGTTAGATGGCGTTATAAGAAATAAGATGTTAATTAATTATTATTTTTTGCTGGCGAAAAATGATAGTGGTATTTTTTTGCTCGATCTTATAAAATACTGTAGTGTGGTACGGAACCCTACGAGTGCGAGTCCGACTTGCAATTGGCCAGTTTATTTCTTTTGAGATACGGATCCCTAAAAATGGAGTAGATAGAGTTGATATTACGTTAATTCTTTGCTGGCTATTAATTAAAGCTTTGGTAAGTAACTTACAATAAATATTTACTTTGTGGCTTGTATTTTATTAAAATTATAAAGTATCTGTTCCTATGCTTAAAAGTGTATAATTAAGTCTATCTAATCGCATAGTTAGCATAAAGGCTTCCTTCCTAACCTGTACAAGTGACCTGTCTACGGAACTCATTTCATGCAAATGAATACGACTATCGCACCTAAGTTCTTCCACCGCCATTTAGAAGGTGATACCGTGACAATAGGTAGTCTAGGGAGACTTGGAAATCGATGCGTTGAAAATGTTAAGCGCTTTAAATTCGGATTTATCAGCGAGACTTTATTATTAACGATAGTATTTATTTACTAGCTGCGCCTCGCGGCTGTGCCCGTGCCCTCTAATCCTTGTTATAAACCTTCCTCTTGAATTATATATAATAATGAATATTGATGAAAATCGCCTTAAAATCCGCTGTTCTATACTATGTAAGGAAAGTATCATTAATTATTCCGTGGTAAAGATTAACGAGCCCAGTTGGCCTAAAAGATAGATGGCTTGGCATGACTTCTAAGCGAGAGTTCGTGGGTTCAAAGCCTGGCACGGGTGTTCGGCCAAGCTCCACAGGTGGTTGGAGGATTTTATTATGTCGACTCTACTTGACTTGCTAAAAAAAGTAGCTTACCACCATCAAGGAAAAAATCTGCCGTCATAACCTTACGGTGTTCCGCCTTAGAGTGCCACCATTCTGGTTTCGTCATTTACATACAGCTGGATATAGTCTAGTGTTAAATCAAAAAAATACGTTTAAGATAACCACATATTTTATACCATTTACCAGTACTAACACCAGGTAAGAAATATTAGCATTTATTTATGGGTTTTTTACTTAGGCAAATACGCACTGATTTTTAGAAATAACCTCATAAAACGTGTATTACTTTACTTGCTATACATCATTTGTCTGTTAGTATTTAATTTCCTCTAAGAATTCGCCAAAGAAATCTTTTAATTCCACGACTTTCCAAATTAAATCTTAAAAGGCGAGGGACCGTTTTGCTAGATTGTACCTTTTCAACGAGATTAAAAATAAACTTTGTGTCGCATTTTGTCTTGCCGGCATACCTCAAGGGACGATCCAGACGTCAATTCGTCAATTTGTCGTTTTAGTTGGATCGCCCTTATTTATTGTAGCTCTTGAATTTATCAACCGTTTTCACAAATTTTAATAGAGGAAAATTGTAGGGGTATTTAGTGATAGTTTGTTTTGTGTGCTCTGAATTTGTGATAAACCAATCAGTGTGTAATACTACAGATAGGCAAAAATTGGCTCAATTTAATTTGAACAAATCCCAGCTCGTCACCTTAGAAAAGAGTGTGATGTGTATGTAATGATATTACCTATGTAATCAATTGTGTGTGTTATAGTGTTTCTAATTAAGGTTCCTAGATTTGACTTACACAAACATACATAGGTACAACACTAACACCACAAGTTAAATAAAAGCTTGCAAGAGGCATAATACGCTCGTTGTTGCAAAGTAGATAAAATCATATAATATTGAATTACTTTCAAAATGTCACAACGCAGACAAAATAACATTAACGTAGGGACGTACAAGGATAACCGTTTAATCGTGTTTGACATCAAATGTCATCATAATATAACCGTTTTAGATATTATGCAGCTGACAGATTGACGATCAGTTCCATTCGTTATTTGATGTGCACTGGGATATGTATACGTTGTTTTATTGAGTTTTGTTTTCCATTTTTTGATAAAAATGTGTCTGAAGTATTGAAACATAGAGGTGCGTGTAATAGTAAGGCTGGCAACCCCACTTAAATATATTGTATAGTCTGACGTCGATGAATGGCTCATTAGTGTTATTTTATTTTGAAGTGAAAACTGGAAAAAAAAATTAAACTCGCGTCAGCGTCACGTATCCTGATCGTGAGACGAAAATTCGTAAGATGGAGATGGAAGCTAGCGCAAGGTGTCATTCCAACGGAGCGCAGAAAGCTTGCGCGAGGTGTCATTCCAAAATATTCAAAAATGACGTGTTCATGTTTTCAGTTCTGCCGGCACTCCCGGAGTGCAACCCGTTTTTTCTTTAAATTCAAAGCGTTAAATTATGCTTTTGCTATGATAAGATGATCATACATATGATTTACTTCATGATTTTAGGCGCGTATATGTGCGTATATTAATACTGTTTACGTATTGAATAAATGCTTTGAATTTTGAACTTTGACGTCAACATTTCATTCCAAGAGCCTCACCGGCGTCACGGAAGTTAACAATTACTAAGGGTCTAGCCCATAGGGACGAGAGAGTAGGAATTAAAGGGAAAATGTGAATAAAAGGTAGGTTAAGCCCATTTTACTCTGACGTTATTAGTTTAGCAACTACTTACTAAGAATTTAAAACGGAACTTAAAAGCAATATGGACCCATTAATTTAGGGCAGTTAATAACATTCTGCTTACATCCTGTTAAAATGGATGAGTGAAATAATTTAATAATAAAATAAATAATAAAAAAATATGATTAGCATTAAATTTTTACATTTAAGTCATATAACCTTTTGAACATCCCATACGATATGTAAGAATACGAGACTGTCGTACAGTTAAAGATAATAGTCTGATAGAATGAAAGGGAAATTGAAATGTCCTGTCCATGGAAAATTTACTATAGACTAGGTAAGTTAATTACATGTGAAGATTAAAGTGGCATTTGAAGGAATTTCTGCTAAAATCCTCGGCTGCATCATCACTTACCAACTGATTATATAGAGGTCAAACGCTAGCAACAAAATAAAAATATATGATGAACAAGTAATGTTCTTTGTCAGAAAGTGGCTTAACAAAATTATGCAAAAGTTGATAGTACGTATGTAGTAAGGTTTTACGCGAGCAATTCAGACTCAGTGATTCTGCAGACATAATCATAAAATAAACAAATAGAAAATTGGCCAACGGTGGTTTCCGGCGCAACTATCTGCCGAATACCGTTTTTCGGTCGCTTCCTTCCTTTTATGCTGTATGGGGGGGTTGACTGTGGTGCAAGTGAGAAGAACAACAACTATAAATAGCGTCTTAATTTTAATATTATGCTAATTTTCTAATGTTCCAGATGAGACTATTTATAAGAATTGCGGTTAGCTCATGGAGATACTAACTTGAGGATTATTTATAATTCTCTTCAATATCTAATTAGCAAAAACAGTCTGACTTTGATTTTTCTGCTAATTCTGCCTATTTCTTGTCATTTAATCTGACACTCATTTCTATTATAACTCTCTTTTACTCTTTAGCCATTGGTTCAACTCTTTTGTTCACCAATATGTATTATTATTCCGTTTTCTATCGCGTTAAGAAATATTATTTCTTAATGTTTTTATTGTTGATATCCTTGTACCTATCTTATCTCTGTTTCGACTTTCCATCAAACTTGCTATATACTCTTTTTTTCAATTTCAGACTTATCTTCGATGGCATCGTTTATTTTAATTTGTTCGTCTGAAAAAGATAGGTGTGTGACTAAGTCATGCATGGCTAAGTCATTATCATGTACCTAATCATGTTTGAACTTTGCATAATATCGCAGTCACTCATGGCTCACGCCATTCGCAGATTGTTCCGTAGTCCCGAAATAACGCGATTAACCGAACGAAAGGCCGAAACGAACAAAGCAAATGTGATTACCGCGTCAACGGCCGAGAAATAAGTAATATTTCTTTTGTCAGAGCCCTGGGGCTGCGCTCCTGGCTCGATTGCATGGCTCTTTTCTTGATTGATCGGTGGAATTTTTGTTTACCTATACATATATTCATCTAAGTATATCTAGATATCTCTGAACTATTCCATATCCCTAAAGGCTGTTTTCACCGTTTCCTGTTAAAGTTTCAGATAATTATCTGACAGATGACATCATATACAAACTGGCAAAATCTGACTGATAAGTTTCTAATAGGCTTATCAAGAACAGGTATAACTGGTCCTTAATTTAATCTAAGTTTAACTTAAAATATGCCCACCATGTGGGTGCATTATAGTCCAGTAAATATTAACTACGTACTATTTTAGTAAATAGTACGTAGTTAATATTTACTGGACTATAGAACGACGGAGAGATAGATACTAGACGAACGGAGTAGTCTCCGTTCGTGATATTCCGTTGCAAGATCTTGTAGATATGGCTAAACGAGATACCTTTTTATCCACAACCTAAAAACTTTCAGCTCAATCGACACACATTGATAGAGATAAAAGGGTTTTATTCTTCAAGCAAAATATTGTGTATATTCTTAAGTTTCTAATAATTTGGACTTTGTACTACCTACGACTTATATAATATAACCGTCCCATCGTAGCTTAAGGAACATTTTCAACGGTTCAATAAAAGACCCATTACGAACTTATCTGAAAAAAATTCACAAATTTTATATGGCGTCATAAGTCAGATAACAATCTGAAACTTTTTCAAAAATCGTTGAAAGTGACTCTAAATCTAGTAAATATAAATGACACAGTTAATGATAAACTGATTCATAATCCAAGCAAACATTCGATACAAGCAAACAGCTTCGTAAAAAACATGTGGCTAAAAACCTTGTCGCTATTGACAGTCAAAAAGTTAAATACCTAAGTATGTCTTACATCACTCAAGTTTTATTACTTGATTTAACATTCTACAATCACCAAGGTGAGCAAGACAAGCTTTATATCATTTTTGTCAAGTACTTTGTCGTCGAAAATTGGTCCTGTGTGTTTAATGTCAGATAATATATTACTTTTGAAACATCACTTAGAGTTAGGCCTATATTGGACTCTATAATTTCATATTACAATGATAGACTTAAAACTTCATTCTTTTTTCTTGTATTTTGTAATTTAAGTTCTTAAATAATGTAAGTTTTAAAATACTTAAAGTGAGTTTTATGCTGTTTGAAAATGTTTTTCAAAGATGACGAAGAGTAAGCTGTTTTAGAATAAGGTCAAGCTGAATATGAATAGGTATATATATAGTATTTTATATGGATAGGTACTGTAATTTTTAAGCGGCAATAGCCTTATGGCTAATGCGTCAGCCCGGCAATGGATAGGACGTGAATTCGATCCCCACCCATTGCACTATTGACGTGAACCCACTCCACACACAAGCATATTTGGCTTTTAAGCTTAGTTGGAGGGGTTGCTAACCAGACTACTAGTAATATACAATCTCAATTGCTAGTAAGCATTAAAAAAATCCGACATCTGGACATCCAAAATGCATGAATGGTATTTGGTGATTGATTTGTATTAAGTAGTTTGCTACGTTCTAATTATCATTATATAAATAAAAATGAATAAATAAAAATGCACTTATGAGATAGTAGTCAAACGCTAAAGCTAAATAATATAAAAATAATAGAAACACTTTTGTGCGCATCTACAAATTCGTAATGTCAATAATTACAACAATAACAGTTGTAATTTACCGTTATATCACAAAACAATTAATCAAAGTTGATGGGTAGGTACCATTTGTCACTGAAGATGGCACCAATCTAAGGATATCGTTATAGTTCAGAGGTCGAATTGTATTGAGTCGTTAACTAACACGTTTAACTCGAGCTCAATTGAGTTAACATCGTTAATTATACTAAGTATCTGCTATTATAATATAAACAGGTTGTTTTATGATTATAAAAGTACCGACTATTATACTCACTAATATTTACAGTCGACTGTCTCGACCTTGGTTTCGTGCGTAACCGATGCACTTCCTCGGGAGTTTACGCAGCAAGATCGCGAGTCGCGATGACCACTGGTCATTGTCCCGATATCAGGTAGAACGAAAAAAACACAGTATAATTTAAAAGCGTTTAGAAACTAAATAAACTGGCCAAGTGCAAGTCGGAACCAAAAAATTAACTTTGTTTTTCATAGTGTTTGTATGAAAAACAAAGTTATGTTTGCGAGGGACACATTTTACCACTTTAGACGCACCTATCTTTCAAATGATTGACTTTGAGGAAAATGATTTTAGTAACGTCAATGTCATTGGTAAAGACCTATCCATCGACACGCCACACGTATATGGTTGAAGAAAATCGTTTTTTTTGTTTCAGTTCCATGTATGGGGATGCCCCCCTTAAACTTTTATATTTTTTATTGTTGTATAACATTCGGAAAGCGGTTCACAGAAACATCTACTAACCAAGTTTCAATTCTGTAGTCCTAATAGTTTCGGAATAAAATGGCTGTGACATACGGACGGACAGACAGACAGACAGACAGACCGACATGACGAATCTATAAGGGTTCCGTTTTTTGCCATTCGGCTACGGAACCCTAAAAACGGACTTCAAATACCGCTCTAAACATCAGTAGCAAGTTTAAGGTGCTAAATATCTGTACAGATACTCATTAGACTTATATGATTTTACAATGGGACCTCAAAAGCTTACTCTTTTGAATTAAAAAAAAAAAATCGTTCTACAATTTGACAGATAAGTCCGTGAACATATATGTTAAAAAAACATAAAGCGGAACATAGAACCTCCGTGCTGTGTAGATCTGTGCTAATAAGGTACCTTAAAACTATAAAAAAATTAAACTGTTTAAAAAGCTTTAAACTTTTCCTGTTGATCCAAAATCATGAAATCTGACAAGAAGCGTAGTACAAATAATTTAAAGGTTTTAAAAATTTACTAATTTTAACAATACATACTAGCCCTAAGGGATGTTAAGGAACACAAATACCACGTCAGGGCCAACTGACCAACAAACGAGGCTCTGGCGACCGACAAATGGCGGTATAAGCATTTCATAACTATTTCAAACTTTACAAGGCCGATCACGGGCAGCAGCGTCACCAGTGCGAGGAGCTACGTCCTGTGATCGCCAACCCACATGCCCAGCGTGGCGATTAGGGCATATCCCTCCTAATGAGCCGAAGATTGGGCTCAGTGGCTTATTTTGGGAGTGGGCTACGTCCAGCTGTGGACTGTCACTGGCTGATTATGACTGATGACTAGCCAGAATTCAAACTGTCCTACCATTTGCCACTATGAAGTTTCTGGTTTGATGCTTAGCTGGCTTGATGATGTAGGGCCTATATTATCAGGCCAGATCGATGGTAACATATTGTCACCGAAGATATGTGAATATTTACTGCATTTGTGACCAATCTAACTTGAGGAAGTGTTTGTGTGAAGAATCAACGATGTTCAGTATGCAAGTTAGACTCACATTTGTATGATTTATCAATTTTACAGTATTGGTTACTTTTAAGGACAATTATGACAATTTAACTTACTTATAGATGGTGTATTTTATTTAAATTCAGTCCTTACCTGTAACAAAAATAGCGACATTTTATTATATATTAAACATTAAATATTGGTATTTATTTATCATCCTTCTCCTTATAGATTCTTGGTGCATAAAAAAATAAAAGTAATAAATCAATTCTTGTATCAAATGCTTTTCTGCAAATAGAATACAAAAGCTGAAACAGCTCAAGAATCGTGACAATATTCTTTGTTTTGTATCGATACAAGTTATCCCAGACACAGCAGTCTCGCCAAACCGGTTATAATATTAAAAAATTCTGAACGAGCCAGACATTTGAAAATATCCTGCTCGAAAAAGGAAATAGACAAAATCTATTTAAAATTCTATTTCGAATTTCAAATTTAAATTCCCTCGTCCCCACCCACCTGCCAATGACATCATCGGATTAGTGTAGTGCCGCGATTGCAATCGATTTGTGAACCAATGTCTCGATACTCGACTCGATCGCGTGCTAAATAGTCACAATTCATCGTGAATTATGTGACTTTGTCTCGTTTCATTTTTGTTTATAGGCGTTCGTGTAATATTATATTTGTCAGGAGAATATTTCATTCACCGTATTACTCCACCCACCTCTAATAATAAAATAGCTAACACTAAGTGCAAAGAAAATGCGGTCCATTTATGCTTTCCCGTGCCATTTATTTCAGTCATGGATCTTTTCACCACGTTGCTTCATTTTCGTTCTATTCATGCTTTATCAGCGTTCTATAAATAACCGCCCACCTTTACTGATATTCCTGTTATTAATCTAATATGACGTCACCGACGATGCGACAATTTTTTGTTGCCGTCTGACTCGTTTTGCGCTTGTCATTAAATTGCAATGCTGGGAAAGATTTATGTCCAGCGAGATACACGAAATTGAACTCAGAGAACGAGTGGTTAGAAATCACTATGGTAGGACTAGGAATAGATTCGCTAGTTAGCATCGCAAATCAAATTAGAATTAGCACGATCGCCATGCCATAATCATGATTGATTTTGCAGAAATATTTTTTCTCATAATCCGTAACTGTATGTAAAGTAAGCGGCTTAAAAAAGACAGTACAAATTAATGGTCATTCACAATATTGGGAAAACATGCAATTAAAAATAATAAAGTCATTAAGTTAAGCTTAACTTAATCCCGGATTTAAATAACAGAGTTAACCGCACATTCAAAAGCTCTTTCAAAACCGAAATAACTCGAGTGACCGTATCGTAAAAATGTAAATTAGAGTAAAAATCATGTGCGTGGTGCAGCACTAATGACGTTACGTAGCAGTGGGACCACGTTGATAACATCAATTTAGTGTAATATTCCGTCGCGCTCCGAAGGCAAATCGTAACTGTATGATCCCAAATTGAAATTCGATGTACATATCGATGTAAAAGGTTATGTTTAGGGCAATAGGACGACTGGGCAATAAAGCTTAGTGTCATTGTTTACACAATGTAGGTTTAAAATATGCTTGGCAAGTTTCATAATGTGTGCATAATGTGCTCTAACATTAAAGGTAAATAATGTGTGTGACGTGTTGTGACTTTGATATCAATATGCAGGTTATGTATGATTAATCAGTTATTTTACCCAATCTTTACAATTTATCTTACTATTATCATTACCTTTGCTCTAATAAACGAGGACTACAACACTGTTGCATTTTGAGATTAAATCGTCCGTGTGCATATTAAGACCGTTTCATAAACTCAGCCACGGAATGTTCATATCATCCCGGTCTCACTGTTGCGAGGCTTTAATAATATTTTTCCCGCCGTAAAATTAACTTTCTTCTTTGTTTGCGGACATTGTATTGTTTATGCGTTATTAAAAGTTTCCTTTGCGGTTTATGCGCTGTAACGGGCCTGTGTCATTTTAAGGGGTGTGTTTGAGGGTAGATTTTATTACAATTATCCGGTTTTGTATGAAACGGTATTTTTCGGTTATATAAGTATACTGTAATGTACAAAGGCTTGTGGCAAAGCTTTTTGTATGGCAAAGCTTTCGGTATTGCATTCTTTTCATATTAAGAGATTTTTTGTGCTTTTTTTCAAAAAACACCCGAATGGTTGAAGGTACCTACCTACATAGTAAAGTATGTGTATGTACTGGTACTTAAAATCCAGTGAATTTTATACCTTATTCGTTTTTTTTTTCATATAAAACCGACAAGCGTGGTTTGAGACAAAAAATGTTATAAAGTGAGAGAGAAAGAGAGGTGCGTTTATTCTACCGCACGGTTACCGACCTATATAAAAAATCTTTATTGGTGGAGTAATCGGCGAACAAACATTTAAAAAAAAACTTACAGTCAAATTGATAACCTCCTCCTTCTTAGAAGTCGGTTGAAAAATACATATTATTGACATTTAAAATCGATAACTCACGTAGATAGTTAATACCTATGCTAATTAACCTTTAAACTCTATCATAGTAATAATCGAACAAATACCAAATCAACCATTTAACAAGGCATTGTTCTAACATGGCCTACACAGTTTAATGATGTTAACCCAGTAACACAATTAGTAAAGTTCACTGGCGCTGTCATCCGAAAGAAAACAATTAAAAGCCTTGCGCTGCAAAGGTGCGTAAATAAAGACCTATTCAGAGGGGGCTACACGAACCAACAGCGACGTAGAATGCAAGTCAGTGTCTGTCATTTAATTTGACATTGATTTGCCTCAAAGTTGATAACTATGTTTCTTTCTGTTGTCCAACATTATCTTTCTGTCTTTATGATGTCATAAGGGTACGTCTTTAGTTCTACTCCAATGTAACCTAACCTAACCTAGTGATTTTCGTTATTTACTATTTATCTTAGAAATTATATAATCTGCTAGAGTAGTAGGATGTGGAAAGTAATAAAATAAAACAGAATTCCCAAACAAGATATTTCATTGTCATTATTATTAAAAAAAATGTTTATAACTTTGGTAAGAAAACAAAAAAAATCATATCTCCGAAAGGGGGGGTTTCTGCAACTTCCCCTTCAGGGGGTGGCTCTACCTATTTTCCCGCCTCCTTCTCCCCCTAAAATTGATGTCAGTTAATGTAATCTTCCTACCATTTTTTTTACTTATTTAGATGATTTCATTGTTAGATATTCAAAATGAAAAAAATCATATCTCCGAAAGGGGGGAACTCCGCAACTTTTTCTTCAAGGAGGGGGCTCTACCCCTTCTCCTGCACCCCCTTACCCCCCTCCCACCCCTAAAATCGATTGGAGTAGAACTAAAGTTGAGCCGTCATAAGCTCCAAAATTCCTCGTCCTGTTAATAAAAAATATCTCCTTTCATATGTATTTATTCCGTATGTATATACTATGTGTAATTTTATTAAATCTAATAATATTCGTTTATACATTTATATTCTAAATGCATAACAAATGTAATGTTTCTAAGCAATTATTTAAGTTCATATTTAATTTATTAATTTTTCTTCGGTCAGTTTTTTTTTCTTATAAATATACTGTACACTGGCCATGCTTTTGACACTGGCAGAAA
This sequence comes from Cabera pusaria, assembly GCA_954871355.1. NCBI lineage: Eukaryota > Metazoa > Arthropoda > Insecta > Lepidoptera > Geometridae > Cabera > Cabera pusaria. The sequence continues at coordinate 27,460,759 of OX940887.1, forward strand.
AACGGCAAGCAGCGTTTAAAAGCCACGAGAAGAAGAAGTACTATTTTTCGATCGGGGCTTATATCATACACCAAATAAAGAATATTGTCAGGAAAATTGGGACTTACACTATTTTCTGTAAGTATATTTTAAACGATTATTATAGAACCCGCCCCGGCTTCGCGCGGGTAGATTTGTTGCATCAGCTTGTTGCATCGATGAATTAACATTATCAACAATCATCTTAATTATGCAACCAATTTACACAAAATCAAATTGTTATGTCTGTCTAAAACCGCATGAAGCGCCGTTCAGTAGTTTTTGAGCTTAAGCGCCGGGCGGGGATTGAATAGTCTGTCTGTCTGTTCGCGACAGACAGACAGACAATTCAATCCCCGCCGTGCACCAATAGATTTTTCTATCGAAAAACTTATGTGCGCTTTTCACAGTTTTCCCGTGAAGAAAAAACATCGTTAAGAAACCCCAACCCCCGCATGTAGGTAGGACACTATCTAGTGTCCGCCTGGCCACCTACCGCCCTCAAGTTAGAAAATCTGTTGTCAAACATCTAATGTGTTCCGGCTATCCTTGACAGCCAGTTCCCATTCTAGGTCTAGCATGCTACCATCCTCGCCGGCATCATTAGTTACCGACAGGTGGGATAGTGGTCAAAGTCATAAGCCTATTAGCCATATATATAGCACACGGCGGGGGACTTTGTCTTATAAAATGTAGTGATAAATACAGTAGTTTTTTTTTGTGAACTCTTTACTGTCTTCTATGTAAATGTGTTTCAGTTAAGGTTGCACTGTTAATCACCACCATTATAAAAACTAGTGTCTATCGAATTTACCATATGTTTGAAGACTTGTAATTGTCTTGCAAAATTAAAGACGTGCGACAGTATGTCTAGCATAAACTAAAACCATCGAGGAAGAAATCTTCTTCTTCTTCTTCTTCTTATGTGTCTGTCAGTCTTCAAATGCCACGCTAGTCATTTCAGTAGCAAGTTTTAGGTATTTATAATTTTACAATAAGAGCATACGGGTAGTTTATCTACAAAAATAATTTTTCAAATCGATTAAAAATAACAAAGTTCTGAGGTTCTTGATTTTCAAGATATTTGTAGTCCTTCCAGGCGGTGTGAAAAATTCTTATTCCGGAGAGAGGGAACAAGACTGACTGGAAAAATTTTGCATGCCATAGCTTGGCAAAATATGCTGAACGATCTAAAAAGAATCATGCAAATAAACTATTTCATTTAATTTCATTTCAAAGCCCTATATTCTATTTCAGACGAAATATAACTACGAAAGAAACCTTTTTTCGTCATACAAACCGTATTGAACTAGGCCTTGCACCATTGACCGCGAACGAAAATGTTTAAATTGGACTAAAAATAACCACACTAAAAAAAAATAAACACAGCACTACGCAATGGTTTGAAAAAGCGCAACATACACTACTGGGTCAGCACACACGCCGTGATTACCGTGGCCTATTCGCCATTCAGTGGAAACAAAGAGGCATCGTTGGCCGACTTTTGCCCCGGTTAATTAAAATGTCAACAGCACTTATTAATCAAAGCAGAACATGCGCCTATACTGTGTGCTTTTCGGGAAAATACTGTCATATCAGATATCAGGGTATTGGGAATATTATAGATTAATTGTATTCCAAGATGAAAATTAGATAATGTCTCATGTACCTACAGTAAGTGCTCATTTCAATGTCTTAGTTAGGATATTGTCACATGACTAAATGTTTTAATCGACTTCAGAAAAGGAGGAGGTTCTCTATTCGACTGTTTTTAGGGTTCCGTAGTCCTGACAAGGAACCCTTATAGTTTCGTCATGTCCGTCTGTCTGTCTGTCCGAGGTTTTGCTAAGAGACCCATTATATTAGAAAGCTGTAATTTTGTGGGGGTATGTAAATAAACGACGCCGACAAAGCGCTGAAAAAAATTTGAAAAATATTTTTTTTTAGGGTAGCTTCCCTATATGAGAAGTGGGGATGAATTTTTTTTTCATCGTCTAGCCCATCGCGTGGAGTATCGTTGAATAGGTCTTTTAAAATGATTTAAGGGTTGCTAATACCATTTTTCGATTGAATGCTCCATTTACGAAATATTAAACTTTAAAGTGCACATTTTTGTTCCAGTAGGGCGTCCTCCCCCCTCTAAAAGCTAAACTGCTGGCTTGAAAAATCTGGAAAAAATCGTGGTAGTAGCGCATTTCATGAACTTTAAAGGAAAACTATAGCGGTTAAGATAGCTTTGTTAGGTTAGCAGTAATAGTCGTTGAACTTGGGTGTTGGCTAATTTTGTACCAAATACAAAATCCTTAGAATAAATCCTTTAAAGTGACAAAGACGGAGTACCTAGTTGCTTGTTTATAGCGGGTAAGGACTTGCATTGAATAACAGGCTACTACGGAACCTTACACTGCACGTGGCCCGACACGCACTTGGCAGGTTTATTTATGTTTGTTACCTTAGAACTCCGTCATTAGTTAACCGATTTAGAAACCTATTTTTTATTTGAGAAGGTATACTCTGCCCCTTTGGTCCTCTGCCCATTGTAAATTCATCGAGATCTGCTTAGTATCTCCAGAGATAAGTTTTTCAAACGATCTTAAATGATTGTTATTGTGAACAGATCAGCATTTGATGACTATCTCAATTGATGTTAAGTGATGATGAGGTCTAAGAAGATATTGTGCAGCTCTTCCATGTCCAGGAAGGTAAGTTCTATCCTCAAATTAAATCTGGATATCTGATTATTAGCAACATGTCGTCTTCCGGCGGGTTTTTCAAGCCACTTTTGAAGTTTACCATAAAGGGTGACTTATTTAGAACCAATAAGTAATAACAATTATGTAGTTTTAAGGTCTGCTGAGCCTGAGTGTACAGCCCACAAGCCTACAGACGCACGTTGGTTATAATGACCAGCCTAAGTTGGTGAGAATAATCCTCACAGAAAACCTCTCTACTCTATTCTACAATGAGTCTTTTATTTGGATATTGTCTTGTATCTTACTCTAAATTGATAGTTACAGATTATTACTTACATTCATATCACCTAGCCTTCGCTGCCAATAAAATTCCAAATGTTATATTACGTATGATTTATGAGTGAGCATTTACTGTCCTACTCATGATTATAATTACCATGGCTCTCATATACATACTCGTACGTACTCGTATGTTATCTCTGCAGAACTGTATACAAACCGTCCCGAACCCTATTACCCACGCGACATATACCAACCAAATAAGATTAAATACTGCAACCCTCATCAACCACATGGATATCTGTGACGTCGCGACGTCATCAATCACTCGCTGGGAGGGGGTATATAAGTATATAAGCCGCCGTCGGGTCAAGACGGTGCATTCTTCATTAGACGACCGCGGTGAACGCACGTCACCGCTCGCGTATTAATCATAACGTCTTCCTTATTACTCTTGTCGTTGAGTCGCTAATGAGCGTGCTCGGCAAGGTTATTAATCAACCCTACAGATGTGCGTATTTTTCTAAAGATTTTTGTGTAGTTGCATATATTTCGATGTTTATATTTGCTGTAATTAATCACATAACAAACAAATCATCCATAGGAAAAGTGCTTAAAAAATAGTGGTTAAACAGTTTTTTGACAGTTTGAAAAGGACATAAATAGTTATACGCACATTAAGATGATCGAAACCTAGGGGGTTCTATTAGTATTCCCAAATGTCAGTAAAAATATTGAGCAGGTACAAAGATGGAACAGTACCAGATTGAAATAACTATAAAGGCACAGATAGTAAATACGTCGATAAAGTACATAAATCTAGAAGTCCAATAACATTACCAACTTTAATCCTCATCACTATCTCTAAAGTGCAACATGAATCAGCTTCATTTTATAGTAGTTTCAAAGCTTAACTGGGTTATCAGAATTTGATTGGCAAGTCTGCGGTTATAACCAAGCATTATATTAGGTTCTATTATTATGGTAATATAATTGTAGGCTTCGAACTAATCTCTTTCTTGTCTAGTAAAATTGGAGAAGGCTTAAAATATAATTTGGAGTTATAGTCGCACTATAGATTGGATTTGAAGTGGTATTGATGAATTGAAACTGTAATCTGTAACTTGAATATAATTAAGATTGGATAAATGTAAATTCAGCTGTGTATTGAGTTTATTATTACTTATTCAAAGTGCGTTGGGAATGGTAACGGAGCGATGACTTATTTTATGCGATCGACTTTGATCTACACGTATCAAATGATGCATAGGTCACATTCTGAGAAGTAATTATACGTCATCTTTGTTCGAATGGAGAAATATTTGTGTAGTATATTGTAGTTGACGTTGAAAGTATTTTTAGTAGGGACTTACCTCAACGAATTTCTGGTTTTACATAACCTGCCATCTTCATCGTCATTCATCATTAACAGCCAGTATTCATCCACTGTTGGACATAGGCCTATCCTATGACACGCTACTGAGCCTGCCATCTTAGTTAAATCTAATGACCATTCTAAGTCTAGGCTTAAGAAGATAGGTTGACACGCTAGCGTGTCTACCATCTTCGAACACATCATCTCTTACCACCAGCCCAGATAAAACGAACGCTTACCTATCATAAAAACCTAAATATAGAAAAAATAAAATGTAAAATGGCATGTGATCCTGATGCTAATGGGAGCAGTGATGGTAAAATATAAATGGTTTATGTTCATGTATCGCTATACTCCTCGAGTACGTAGGTATTGGAGGAGGATACATTCTACGTATCAGTTCGCTATTCGGCACTGTGTTTGATGTAGGCTACATCAAGATGATATCGGAGATAGTTACGCTAGAGATAGATCTTGTATTAATAAGTGATCTAGTACCTGGAATTTCATTACCATCTCCCACTTCTCAGCAGCACTTTCACAATGACCTTGGTACCTACATTATTCAATGCCAAGAGAAAAACAATTGTTATAAGCAAATAAGTTTACTTGTGCTAATATTTTCACTGATACTAACTCCTTAAAAAAGGAACTCAAACTCTTGTTTATCGGCACTCACGGTAAGGCCGATACTTCGCAAGTAACTTTGCCCGGCGATACGAACACCTAAAGAAGTTGGGCCACGTGAGCAGAATCTACGAACGAACGAATAACCACTATATAACTTTTTGTTCTCGAACGATATTCGATTTTTTTCGAGGCATGACTTTTGCTCAAAGAGTTTCTAGCGGTCTCGAAAGACATTCCAAATTTGAAGCTTTTTTGACAACTTCTTTGTGGAAAAAGTTTGTAGAAGTCTGGGTTCTAGGGTCATTTTGTATGATATGAGGGTAGTTTTTGTATTCGTGTTTCAAAGTCGCAAGTTTTAGACTTGTGGACTAAAAAGTAATGCAAAAAAGCTATATCAAAGGAGACGTCTAGGCACAGTTGGGAGCGTTGTTTGCGCAGCTGTGTTTGTACTTTTAGAAGGGAGTGACACATTCAATTGGCACCCACATCAATTGATAACTGATTCTTTGTTAAATATAGTTTTATTATAATTTATCTATTGATTAACTTTCATTTGAAATTCAATGCTAATATTTTTTGTGTATGATAAATTTGAGAGGCATACAATAATGAACAAACTAAATTGTTAATGTTTCAGTACTTCACAATTTTTATTCTCAACAAAGTCACACACGTTTTGTTAACTTAAGCACATAATAAATAATAGTAAAAGTAACAATAGTAAATCCAAACACTTACCTACAACAAATATCACAACACACAACACTATACAGTATTGAGTAACAACAAACCTAAAGCCAGTATTCACTTGGATGAACCTGTGTACGTGGCAGTACGTGGCTATACTACAATAACAAAATTCTCACAGAATATTTCTATTGTAGTGTAAGGATATATTTAATTTTGAGCTTGAATAGGTCGTATTGGAAAAATACTTTTTTATTGAGATTTTTTTAAAAACTTTACTAGCAATGTAGGTTGCGTAGTGGTCTTGTGGTAACTAATAGCAGAGCCCAACATTATTGGAGAAATAAAAGCTCATAGACTCCGATGGCTCGGTCATGTAGAGCGAATGGGAGAGGATCCTGCAGCAAGAAGGGCATACGTGGGAGGACCAATTGATCGGCGGCCAGTGGGAAAACCTAGATATAGATGGGAGGACGAAGTCTAGAAAGATCTGCGAGAACTGAAGGTGGAAAACTGGAGGGAGCTGTCACAGCACAAAGACAGATGGCGCTTACTTTTGGCGGAGGCCAAGGCCCACTTCGGGTCGCTGAGCCATAGGAGTAAGTAAGTAGTCTTGTTTACCCCTTCAACCAAGCTAAATATGCTTGTGTCTACAGTGGGCTCACGTAAATAGGGTAGAGATCGAACTCACGACCTCTCGATAGCCAGGCCGACGCTCTAACCTATTGTCGCATATGAGATTATAATTCCCCATTGTAATTTCATTGAGTTTTGATTAGTATCTTTTTTTTTTTGTTTTTATTCGTTATAGTCAAGCGTTTGACCACTATCTCACCTGATGTTAAGTGACGATGTGGTCGACGATGTAGCACGCTTGGCTAGAAGATACCTATTCACTCGCGACTTGAAGACCCCTAGTACTTGGTACCTTTCCGGGAACACAGACTCAGGCAAGGAGTTCCAATCCCTGGCGGTAAGTATGATAAATGTGGAAGCATATCGCTTCGTTCGGATTGATGGAATATCCACCATGTATCTCCAGAGATATGGAGTGAAACTACATGAGTAAAGTAAAGGAAGTTAAACACCTCAAACTTGGTATTGAAAATTACAAGCGCGGCATTTGATGTCGGTTTTTTTCGTTATTTTAACCATCTTAAATTATTAACTTTAAACGTTGGTAGCTACCCAGGTGTGCACAAAACGATGCCATTTTGATCCATTCAAGAAAATAAACTTCAACGAAAGTCATTCAAGCTTGTACAAAAACCATAATGATTGACGTAAGCACCAAACTACAGGCTCGAACTTTAAAAAGGCACTTACAAACGGGTTTCTTGTTGAAACCAGCTTACATCACCCAAGGAGTGTAATAAGCCCAGCAACATTATTGGTAGGTGTATACTATTTAATTTATACGTTAAAGTACAGGGCTCGTCGCGTGTGATAGTCCGGCAGGTGATGGCAAATAAGATTGGTGGCACGCGATCCGCATGCGTGGTGTGAATTTAATTAAAGGGGAAGTTGTTCTTAATTTCAGATATCTCATTACTAAGTATTCTTTATGAATTTGCTAAATTTAATAAACGAATGATTATGTGAGCTGTTAGACCTCGTAAGTCTGTCTTTGCATATCTTTGAACTGAATGGCTGAAATACGATTGCTTTTTACGTTTTCAAATCCCATATATCCATAATAAAAAAAAAAACTAAATCGACATCATTATGATTATAATTATCGAACCAGGAGGCTGATCACGAAAATCATTGAATGAACGAAATGACGGGGACGCTGCTATGTGGGCTGTATAGCTCCGTCCCCGTCATTTAGTTCATTTCGTTCATTCAATGTATTTCGTGATCCGGGGGCAGCTCACAAATGTTCACAAGAATCGGTTAAGAAATGCGACTAGTAGAGGAGAACACCCGGATATCCGGACATACGAAATATTTTTTGCAGACGCTTCGCGCTTGCTCGGTCAATAATTAGATTCATGTACAATCTACCACAACAACAAAACTTTTTTCTTGTATTCACTGCTAATGACTATTTTATCAGAACTAGATTGAGTGATTTGTTTAAATGCATTTATTCGATAATTAATGCGAGCCGTACCATGTCGGTTCTAAATATAAACATCTAAAGATTTCGTTAGAACTGAATCGACAAATAAACTAATTTTTTTTTTCGAAAGATTGCTCGCAATTTGGTTTGCAGTATTCTTGTTAACCCCTCCAACTAAGCTGAATACGCTTGTGTCTGGAGTGGGTTCACGTCAATAGTGCAATGGGTGGGGTGGGGATCGAACTCACGACCTCTCGATCGCCAGTCCGACACCTTATCCATTGGGCTATTGCCAATTGCCATTGCAATTGTTCTAGAACATATTTTACATGCCGCACGAGTTGTAGATTTGAGCTGATTATCTTCATATCTCTGGAGATAATTATTACTTCTGTATAAAATAGATATGTCCTACTCAAGAATAAGAAAATAATTTAAATCGGTTCAAAACTGGCAGATAAATTGCGGACCATAAAAATACATACAGACGAGCTCATAACCATAATCGCAATTTCTATAAAATTAATTCTATACGCAAACGAAAGATAGTTATTTCAAATAAACTTTGAAACGTAGCACCTAAACCCACCTTAACAAACATTAACAAACACCATAACTGGACTGTGCTATCAGTTCATTATCATTTAAAACAACCACTAAGTATAAACAGCGAAACAAAGATAGCCCCAAAAGATACCACCGACCGTGCGAACGGATTCAAAATTCAAAATGATACTGCTAATTCATTGGAAGAAGTTAAATAAAGTAACTAACATTTTTGGCAAAGATGACATAGATAGATGAGAAAAACATGACACGAATCAAATTACTGATGTTAGATATGAGCTTGTTACAATAAATATCACAGACCTCAAATTAAGCTATAAAGGTACGGCCGGCCACACCGCAGCACCCTGCCCTGCGTGCGCGGTCTAGGTGGCGATCAGATAGCGCAGTAGAATGTATTTGTACCGACTGGTTCACACCAAACGCGATCTACGGCGATCAGAAAACGATTGAAAATCATATCGCCAACGCGCACGCGGACGCTGGACGTTGCCGAGTGGTCGTACCTTATATAGACCCCCCTATCAACAATACTCACATCATATTAATACTTGATTTCAAAATTTTAAGCCACCCCCGACTGATCTATGTATAATCTGTTTATTGAGACTATTCTAATGAGCCTAAATACGACATCTCTGCTGTAGGTATGTGAGTCTGCAGATTCCAAGAGATGTTCCAGCATCATGTTTTGCTACTATGTTCTTACAATATCATTGAAATAAGAGGATACCAAATTTAGAATTGTCCGTAACGATTTCGACATTCCATTATTATTACAAACTTGATTTTGTTCATTATTTATACAAATAGTTTCATTAAATAATATTTTATCAATTCATTGTCATAAAAGCACAAATTATTTTTTATATCCCTCAACAAAATTGATGCATTAAATTAATCATTGTGATTTACCCACAGAACAAGACATCTTTCTATTTCTCTGTGGATGTAAATTACATTTTTTTTTTTTTTTTTTTTATACCGAACTGGGTAGCACTTGATCACTATCTCACCTGATGTTAAGTGATGATGCGATCGATGATGTAGCGTGCTTACCCAGAAGATACCTATTCACTCGCGATTTGAAGACCCCCATATTGTACTTAATCGGAAACACGGACTCAGGCAGGGTATTCCATTCCTTAGCGGTTCGTATGATGAACGAAGAAGCAAATCGCTTCGTTCGGGTAGATGGTATATCCACCATAAATCGGTGGCGCCTTTTAGTGTCTCTGGATGTCCGATTATAAAATGGGGATGGTGGAATCAAATCATGCAGTTCCATTGCACACTCTCCGAAATGTATCCGATAGAAAACCGATAAACAAGCGACTTTGCGGCGATGCGCGAGACTCTGGAGTCTCTTGCTTACTAATAGGTCATCGCTGATGAGTTTTTTGGCTCTCCTCTCAATAGCTTCCAGTGTCTCCAGCTGGTATTTAGCAGAACCATCCCAAGGTGAGAACAGTACTCCATACACGACCGGACTTGTGCTTGGTAAAGATTAAGCAACTGTCCCGGTGTGAAGTACCGTCTCACCTTAGCCAAAATGCCAAGCTTTTTTGAGACTAGCTGGGCTCTAGACTCAATATAAGAGCCGAAATTGAGAGTTGGTGTCAAAGAGATGCCAAGAAGCTCGAGATTGTTACTTATCGGAACGGACACATCCCGGAAAGTAGGAGCCAGTAGAAATGGGCTCCGTTTAGCGGAGAAAAGACACGCCTGGGTTTTCGCAGCATTGAACTTGACCAGATTGGCATCGCCCCAATCAGAGACTGCCTTCAAAGAAAAGTTCAAGCGTTCGACCATCGCTTCTCTATGAGACTGGATTTGTAATGCACTGGTTCGTGCGTTGGATGTGTAACTCTCTAAAACAGTGCTGTCATCTGCGTACCCAAAGATACCGGGTTTAAGCAGGTCATTAATATGCAGCAGAAAAAGTGTTGCAGAGAGTACTGATCCTTGAGGGACTCCGGCATTTATGGCCAATTGGTCGGAAGAACAGCCATCGATGACCACTCGAATCGACCGATCCCTTAAGAAATCTGCTATCCAAACACATAAACCAGTGGGCAGGCCGTATGAAGGAAGCTTGCTAATAAGGCTATCGTGCCAAACCCTGTCGAAAGCCTTCGAGATGTCAAGAGAGACGGCCAGCGCCTCGCCGTGGTTCTCGATGGCTTCGCTCCAGATGTGCGTGGCATACGCTAGAAGATCCCCAGTAGACCGGTTTCGGCGAAACCCGTATTGTCGGTCACTGAGGAGATCGTTCACTTCTAGGTATGCCAGGAGCCTGTGGTTCAGTACACGTTCCATAGTCTTACAGAGTATGGAAGTGACTGAGATAGGCCTGTAATTGACAGGGTCTGCACGACTACCCTTTTTCGGCACGGGTTGCACGTTTGCTTGCTTCCAGGACTTAGGCACTTGACCAGTCGTCATAGACAAGCGAAAGAGGCGTGTCAAAATAGGAGCCAACTCAGGCGCACACGTCCTCAAGACTACAGCTGGTATACCATCTGGACCACTAGCTTTGTTCACGTCTAGATTGCGCAACGCTTTGCGTACTTCAGTCTGACGAATGCGGATTTCCGACATAAACGTCCCGCAAGTCGGCAGACTAGAAGGTACAGCATTGCCAGCATCTAAACGTGAAGACTCCGCAAACAGAGTAGCAAATAAATTCGCTTTCTCTTCAGCCGAGTGTGCTAGTGATCCATTGGGTTTCAGTAGTGGAGGCAGTGAGGGACGGCAGAAGTTCTCTTCGATCGACTTCGCCAGGGACCAGAACGCTTTGCTACCCGAGGGGTAAGAAGCAAGTTTGTTCCCTGTTCGGCGTATGTGATCGAAGCGAGCCTTCTTGAGAGCCTTTTTGCAGGACTTGGCGGCTAAGTTAAAGGCTTTCTTCTTTTCGCGTACATCTCTAGACTTGCGGGTTCGAGCATCAGCCCAGGCTAAGTAAGCTTCATGTTTTGATGCTTCTGCATCTCTACATTTGGCATTAAACCATGGACGAGCTTTGCTTGACACCGGTACGTCAGAAAATGGTATGAAATACTCCATACCCTGACGTAACACTTCTGTCACAGCATCCGCGCAAGCTGAGGGATCGCTCGAAGAAAAACATACCTGCCGCCAAGGATAAGACGCGAAAAAACAACGCATCTCATCCCAATCTGCTGACCTGTATCGCCACACCCGCCGGGTGCCTTTTTGGCTGGGATCGGGCGGGGAGTAGACGGATACAGACTTCACCAGACAGTGGTCGGAGCTACCTAAGGGTGATGAAACCGACACCGAGTAGCGGTCTGGTTCTGTTGTCAGCAGAAGGTCCAAGCAATTGGCTGTATGGCCATCAACGTCCGGTATCCTTGTTGCTCCCTGGACCAACTGAGTGAGGTCTAGCGTTAAAGCAAGCTTTCGCATCTCTCGACCAGCGTGGTCTGTGCTCTGGTATGGGTATAGCCAGTCTTGATGATGGGCGTTGAAATCCCCCAGAAGCACTAATTGAGCAGAAGGATACCTCTGTTGGGCCACATCAGCCGCCTCACTGAGGAGGTTTGTGAGCCTGTTTGTCTCTTCGTCTCCGCTGTGCGAACGGTAGACACTAGCATAAAGAATTTTCTCTATGCCAGTGTCCACCAAAATCCACATGACGGAAAGTTGAGGGTCTTCAAGGTTGCGGAGACGCCGATAGCAAATGTCATCGCGGGCATACATACAAACTCCCGCCCTCGCCCTAAAGTTATGCTCTAGAACATAGCCTGGGTAGGCAAGGTACGCCGCGTCAGCTGGACATTTGATCTGCGTCTCCGTGAGGAACAGAATATGCGGTTTTTCGGTCTCAAGGTGGTGGTGGACCGAGAGGATATTGGAGTGCAAGCCTCGAATGTTTGAGAGGTGCACTTGAAGGGAGAGGACGTGCTTCCGCTGTTCAACCTTTATTCTGTTTCTGCCTTTCATTTTGTGGGGAGTGAAGTTAGGTAAGGGAAACGGAAGTGGAAACGAGGCGCTAATTACCAACCCGTGATACATATTAGGTCTTTTCACCTATTGGGAACCAATCCTGGAGACCGCGGGGACGCCCGAGCCCCCCCAGAGGTGTCCATCGGGTCCTCTCGTCCGGTCGCCAACCGGCACGATGGCGCACCTCCGGGATTTTTCGCGAGATGGCGGGGCAGCCTTTCATGAGTGGCTGGCTCACTACTTGGGCCCCCAACTATCTGCGGTCGGCCAGCGGAGAACCGTGCCTCGGATCCCGCTGCTCTCCAAGATTGGCTGCCAGGTAAATTGACCTTCAATGTATCACGACTAGCTATAGTAAGCAACGCAACTGTTTCCGACCCGTTCCCCATAATGGCTTCACCAAACATTCATGCCGTAAAGCGACCGCTTGGCGGCATGGCTTTGTCTGGTGGGTGGTAACACGCCGCGGCCTAAGCCTACCACCTGAAAAGTACTGCTCTTTTGGCGCCACCCAGGGGACACGTGTAGGACATCGAGGGCTAAACCCTACGGACGCGAGCAGTAATAGTCCCCCAAAAAACATTTAGACAAAACTACATTTAGCAAAAGTATCTATAACTTCATTTGCAATTAGCCAGAAACAGAATCAATGAAACAAAATTACCGACAACAATGTAGATAAAAACAAACTAAAATACAGTAATGATCAAACAAAGAGAGTTCAGTGTCTGCATGTAGAACAATTGGTTCAATAACCACGGCGGAAAGTGAGCCAAATCTGAGATAACCTAAAAAAATTAGATGAGAACTCGCATGAAATAAGAATGGACGGCCAATCTAACTCGTATGAAACTTGCTCGAATTTCTGCGGCTGCTTTCCTACTATAGCGGAACATGAACGTATAATTGTTCTTATATGTATTCTGTGGAAAAACTATGAATATGAATAGAATAATTGCATTTGAAGTAGCTAAGCTATCTGTGGTATTTACATAGTAATACGTCTAATAAATGACCACCCATTTCAAGTGCTTACCATCTTCGACCGCATTATCACTTACCAACAGGTGAGATAGTGGTCAAACGCTAGCCTATAAGATATTAAAATAAAACTGGCCAAGTGCGAGTCAGACTTTTGTCCCGCACACGGAGGGTTCCGAATTTCCGAACGCCACGAACTTCTAACACCAACTAAGTAAATATTGACACAAAGGTAATTAATATAATTAAATATCTGGAAGACGGAGTGTTCGTACGACTAACTTTCTACTGATTCTAGCTAATTGAAGCTCTTTAAGTACTAAAATTGAAGATATATTATTCAATACTATTAACTACATTTATGCAAATTAACCAAACAAATCGACGGAGTCCGAGGCCCACAAATTTAACAAATAAAACGCTTGCGCGTGCAATTTTTTCCTGTGCTGCCATCAAGTGAATTAATTTCGTATCGTAACGTATCGTAAAAAACACGTTTTTTGTTTTAAACCCTTTAATTTTTAACTTTGTTCTGTTCTTTGTATTTGTTGTTATAGCGGCAACAAAAATACATCATCTGTGAAAATTTCAACCGTCTAACTATCACGGTTCATGAGATACAGCCTGGTGACAGACGGACAGACGGACAGACAGACAGACAGACAGACAGACGGACAGCGGAGTCTTAGTAATAGGGTCCCGTTTTAACCCTTTGGGTACGGAACCCTAAAAACCGACTTCAAATGCAGAACTTCTGGAACCCTGAAAAGTAGTTTGAGTAGCCAAAAAGTATTTAATATTTATATTAAACTGTAGCCGTACCTAGGCATATTTTAAAGGCGGCGCGGCGCCACTGTTTATTTTTCGTGATAATTGCAATTGGAAAATGTAAATATTATAACATTGTGTACATAATAAATAAGCAACCAATGACGTAACTCTTGTGAACTACGTAGCTGTATATGTCCGGAGTATTCATATCGATACGTCAAAAATTTGCGAATCAGCGATTATTTTCAAGTCAAACTCGATACGTAACATTCGAAGTTTAATTACAATCAACCGATATATCGTATCGAGTGATCGAGTAGTTTTTATTTAGTTGTAATTGAGTTTTGTACGAATCGAAATGCGAAATGTCAAGTTGGTGTTTATAAAAAGTCAGCATTGCGCCACGATACGCCAAGCTTCCATTGAGATCTCTCTGCACTGTCGGTATTTAAAGAAAATTCACATTCGATCGTACATTCCTTTTACTCTGGTATTTACGATTAAGTCGTGTAGCTTTCATGTAGATGTATTAATTTGGTTGAGTTTATTGGATCGTTTCAAATGTCAGTTATTGATCGCATGTGGTGTGTCCACATATAGTTTTATAAACCTTTGCTTGTAATATAGTGAGTTTTTGATGCAAAGTTTGCTTTTGAAATTATTGATGACACGAATGCTCAACAAATTTTACTAGTTATTCTAAATTTGCCAAGTTTCACCAACTTATGATATGCTACTAGAAAAAAATATTCCCACTGATAATAAAACTGATACGACACATATGTCACCGTAAAGCTCAACATAAACGTCGATAGGACCCGTTCATTTGCATCGCTGTTGCTATCTATCCCATTCACCCATTGACCTCATTCTAGTCAGATTCAAAGCGATATGTTATGGCCTGCTCATATTTTATAGACGACAATAAGCTACGTGTCAGAGGCACGGATGTCTACCGAATATGTCATCAATTGACAAGACAAAGGAGTCGGTGATTGGGATCCGCAGGGACCGGGAACAATGCACGAGTCCCTTGTCCTACTTATTGGCTTTGGCGATGAACTAATCTGAGGTAAAATTAATTGGAGCTTTGATTGCTCTCACGCCCTTTTTATTGTTGTAGGTTTCGTGGTTACAGAAATTATTGCAAAAAATGAACTGAAGCTTAAGATTTTATTTTTAGTTCGTGATCGGGTGTAATTGATAATTGCTTTATTTGAAGATTTATTTGTTTGAGACTTCCACCCATCAACTCAAATTTCATAAGCCGTAGTAAATATATCGCTTCAAACATTTACAGACAACGACATGCAACAATCATAACACGAAGACTTCGAACCAGATAAATATTAATGGAGCCGATTGTTGTATATCTCTTTGTCTTCAAAGCCATCGGAAGCAGGCCCTTTCAACATAATCGTCTGGACACATCAAAGCATCTTTAACCGGAAGATATCTATCATAATATCTTTATATCCATTGCATCCGAAAAAGAAAATAAAACTCGCAAAACCTTTGTCTACGAGCCTAGCGGAGTCAACGTCCCTTTCAACAATAATTTCTGGGCGATATATCAAAAACAGTCCCCGCATTCGTCTGTCATCAACCGGAAACTTATTCCGATGCACAGCGAATTGTATTAGGAAGAAAAGCATCGGATACAATGGAAGATCCTTAGATACAATGCTCTGATATGGATCCCTAAATACGTTACGAGGGGACAACATGTCGGGCACAGGAAATCTATGTGTGATTTTATTGTTCGTATCTTTGGGGATAAAATATGCAGGAGGACGTTTGTCCGTGATCGATGGTATTGGATGTTAAGTGCTTTCTTCGGGCTAGCTTAATTGTATTGTTTACAGACATTTGAAATGGAACCAAGGATTCTCATACCATTCCTAGTACCTGACAGTTATTTAAAGTAAAAAAAGGAAGTGCGTAGAAAGCTACGCGTTAGAAATGAAACTTCCTTTATACTCAAATATTAACAATTTAGATTTACGCGTACGTCACATCCGTTACATTCGGACCGTGACGCTACGTCACTTCCGTTAAATTTTGTGCGCCTAAAGAAGTTTCATTTAAAAAAATTATAATATCTAGCACACATTGAGTTCTTCTTATCTTTAACATTTATCGGTAGAAAATTTTACATCCAAATAAAAGAAAGCAGCTGTAATTACTGTCTAACAAGGCACGTTCCGTGTTAAAGCTGAAATAAAATTGAACCCAAAAGCCGTTAATACAGCACTAATAGCGGAGAATACTCTAATAAGGTGCACAGCGAAACTGGAGCACTTCGGAGGCTCCTCGGTGCACATAAAACGATAGTCGGGACATTTCTCGTTATCTGGTGCGACTCGGCGCAAACGATTCGGAAAATCGAGCGGTGGAACTCTGGCATCCATTACTGATATTAGAGAGTAGGGTGCGATCGGTATCGGAGGAATCGGCATCCGACCGCTGGTCGCGCAGATATTCTTATTTTATTTCGCGTTTTGTATTTCGGACTTGATAAAGATTGGGTGGGCGTTGAAAAATGACAAGCCATTGGCTTTCCACGGTTCAGTGGTCCGATTTCTTGGGACTTGTCCGGGTTAGGAAAAGTTGAGATGTAAATCATACTCGAGGTTTGTATAAGATCAGATTGTCAGATTTGGTGTTGTTTTATTGACTTAACAAGATTCTAAAATTATTGCAAGATCATTTTTCTACTTAATAAATAAATATTCGAACAATGCACACCACTATTATTTATTCTGTGACGCACTAAGAAGTTTAAATCCCTTTTTTTTTAATGTTCTTCGTAAGCTTTTTGCGTAGAACAAACATTTAATTGCAGTGTTTAGCTTTAATAATATTATATTCCATACATTACTTTTGGTTCCATAAAAATACAAGCATTCAAATAAAATGTGATTACAAATGATCTCACCAGGATAGTTTTCGGCTCGACAAGAGATCTGTCATCCCCGTTGAATCTGTAACAATAAAAGCGTTTCAATGTCATTTTTGCGTGGAATACCCCAGGGAAGTGGTCTAGGTCCGTCATTTTACTATAGTGTTATTCATAAACCATCATCGTAGTAAATGTTTTCGCACAAAAACCACTAACAAAATTCTAAAAAATCTCAACTATACATCTCATTCACTTACGTGTATAAGAAATATAGTTGAGGAAAATAACTTGCGATGAGCTAACCACAAGAATATAAAAGCGAATAGGCAAGTCATATAATAGCTAGGTAGGTATCAAACAAGTGGCTATGACATCACCATGACCTTAGTAAACAGCGGTTTAGGTATCTAAGCAATACAAACAGGTTACTGACTAATGCTAACAATCTCGACGATGCTATCAAGAGAACAAAAGAATCTAATTAATAGTATTGTTTAGGATAACATGAAGTTATATTACAGATTGAATATTAGATTATATATTTTAGACAGATTGGGATAGTACTGTAAACAATGTCGACATAGATCATCTTATATATTTATAATTTATGAATATTATTTTTGAAAATAGGGTTTTAGATACAAAGCACACACGTCATGCATACGTAGTATATAATATAAACATCTCAAAGTTCCAAGTAATTAGAAAACTTCAACAGAATGCATATATCAACAACAATATTGTAAATACGAAAGTCAGTTTGTATTACTTGTTTGCTTGGGACTTCTTCATGGTCAAACGGCTGAACCGATTAAGCTGAACTTTTTCACAGGGATAGCTAGTATTATGTATTAGGCCATAAGATTGCTTTTTAAAGGCGAAGCCATGGTGCACAATTAGTCGTATATTATTTGCATTCATAGTTACGATTGTTTGAATGAAAGTAAAAACACAATAGTTAAACACAATAGGTGAACCGCGATTAATTTTCTCAATAAAAACTGTTAGAACAAGTGAATTATTGGAAAATACAAAAAACCCGACTGCGTGAAAAAAGATTTATTAGCATTTCCTATTCCATCCTCCAATAAAACATATTAAGTTTTATATATATTCGTATTTATCGTTAAAAAAAATATTTTAGTACCACACTCGATGTATTTTGAAAACATATTTTTTTGATTACTTTTTGGCGCCAAAAATCCATTTTTTTTTAATCTTTCATGTACTCAGTGTCACTCTCACAACTAAGACGAATCTATTGACACCACTCACATAAAATTACAAGCCGTTATGACTGCAGGGCGTGCCAAAGAAATATACATACATTTATACTTACATACATACATACATACACTCGAAAAACATAACCCTCCTTCTTTCACAGTCAGGTAAAAAGCGTAAAAATGCATTCATCTCGCATCACTTTATTACAATATAATATGGATAATGAGTTTTGCGTGGCAACAACACAACTAGACGGATGGAGAGAGGTGACAGTTCGCCCGCGTTTTGTGCTACTGATGACGTAATTACTATATCATTTCTGAGGTGCTAAAAGATGAATTTTAAATAGCTATGACGTCAAAATATCGA